>BTHU01000014.1:97619996-98914996 GCA_036184795.1 Tokudaia tokunoshimensis
ACTAATTCCACAGTCTGAATAAAGAACAGGAGTCTCTCTGTGAAATAGACCTTGCTGTATGCTGCAGTTGGCCTTGACTGTTTTGAACATTTTTATTGATATGTGTTTTTATGCTCTTAAGAAAGTTGTTGGTATATTTCTAATAAGCTCCATTCAACTAAGTTAGTACTATAAATTATTACTTTTAATTTATTTGTAATGTTATACCATTTAATGTGATTGAATGTTTTACCTAAACTGTATGCACATGGATTACATGAGTGCAGTGACCGCAGAGGCCAGGAAAAGGCATTGGAATCCCTGGTATTAGCATTAGATATGGTTGTGAACTGCCAAGTGGGTTCTGGGAGTAATCAGGAAGTACTTTTAACCACTGAACCATCTCTCAAGCTCCATATTTTAATTTCCTAATAAAGTCTTTTTAATTAGTATGAAAATAACTGGCCATGAAAATATCACACATTTTCATGACAGTGATATTTGAGGAACAGAAATATAGATTTTAGTATTTTGTTTAACATTTTTATCATGATGGTATGTGTTTGACTAACCAATTTTGCTTAAATTATATTTATACCTTCTAACAGGGTCTATAATTATAATGCTTTTAGTTTAACAGAATTTATTATTTTGATTATTTGAAGAGAAAGGGGTGGGTGAATGTCTGGCATAAAAGAAGCCTCCATTTTGTAGACTAGTGAGATGGTCCATGGGTAAAGAGTGTGCTGCACAAATGTGAGGAACTGAACCATATCCTTCAGAGCTAATAAAAGCCAGACTCTATGACATGCCAACAACCCCTTAGTAGGCAAAAAAGGAGAGTCTTGCAAGACTCTCAAGTTAGACATCTTGGTGTACATAACCAACGATGAACTACGATCCTGTCTCAAAGAAGGAGGTGAGGATTGATGTTCAACTTGATTTGTTGCTTCTACACATGAGCCATGGCAAATGTATACTTCACACAGGAACATATGCACATGTGTATAAATATACACAAACATACACAGTATACAAATAGTCACACAGATCAGTTTTTGTTTCTTTTAGAATTAATATGTAACACAGTTGTTGTGGAGAGCTGTGTTCTGGAGAAGGCATGCTACTCTGTCATTAGTGAATATCTATTGTTCTTGGTAATAAATTTTTGACATTTTTCCTAGGAATCCTGGACTTTTTAACAGAAATTGGTTAATAATTTTGGCCAGTGCTTACCTGTGTCACTTGAAATCATCACAGCTATCTCCAATGTGTTCAGCTAATGCAGCATTTTAAATTGATTTGGTTTTCTGATGTCAAGCTGACCTTTCATTGCTAGAATAAATCCTATTTTATTAGGTTCAATTTGCTACATTTTTTACTAAGTATATTTGAAATTGTATTCACGAGAAAGTTGGTTTATAATTTTCTTTTCATATGTGTTTGCCTTATTTTGATAGGAGGAAAATTCTGGCCTAGTAAAACAAGTTGGGGAGTGTACTTGGTCTTTTTTCCCCCCTCCGGCTTTATGATAATATTGATCTTGGTTCATTTTGTAATACTAAGTGTTTGCTTGGTAAAGGAACTAGGTTTGAAATTGACTATATGCCATGATTTTAATTGTAAATTAATAATTATATTTATAGGCTATATATTTACAAATATTCTTGAATCTGCTTTAGTAGAAATTGATTTTATTTTTTTTCATTTTCCTCTATGTTGTCAAAACTTTATTAATTAGATAATATTTATAGAATGAGACTCCTGCTATGTTGTACATATGCATCCTACCCTGCTGCCATTTTTCTGTATGCGAGCTTTTTTTTTACTCATATTTTTTTTACTCATATTTGATTTTCATAATTTATGTCATTGGATATTTACTAGAATGTCTTTTGTGAATTATAGACATATAAATTATATAAGATATATAAGACATGTGTCGTGTGTGTGTGTGTGTGTGTGTGATCTTTATCTTTTTCTCCCACCCATACAACCTGTGGAAGTTTTCTTCTAGGCATGCTTATTCATGAGTTTTAATTATAAGGTAAATATGTATTTTCTAAGTGTATTGAATTTTATTTAGTAATGCAATCAATAGTTACCCCAGCTAACAATACATGTTTACATCTAAAAGAAAATGTTATGGTTGTCTGAAAGAGTAAGTCAACTTTTTTCTGTGATATTACTATTTAGGTCTTGTACTTTCCTATTAAGATATGCATATTTATTTTTAAATTATGTAAAGTGGACTTAATATGAAGTGATAGTTAAATAATTGTGTTATTTCTCTTTCACATTTCTTATACATGTACATATATATGATTATATATTATTAACTGATAATATAAAATGCATCTTTTCTCAGACACACTAATTTATCCTCAGATTAATTCCAGGAAACATTTATGAAGCCTTTTCTATTTTTCTCATGATTAGTACTCCTTTGATTTTAACACCTTAGCATCGTTTCTAAAGGGTGTTTGCTCTGCTTGTGTATAAATGGAACACTCTAAAAAGAACAGTCTGGTGAATTAGTGATTTTTATGTGGAGTATACTGGCTTTGAAGCCAAACATTTTTCTTTTTTTTAAACATATTTTGTCTGTTCTTTTTCTGATTCTTTTTTTCATCTCTAGTATATTTTCCCATTTAGTACTCAATTTTACCTTCATTATTGGAATTTTAATATTAGTCTTTGTTATATTTTATTCTCTCTCTCTCTCTCTCTCTCTCTCTCTCTCTCTCTCTCTCTCTCTCTCTCTCTCTCTCTGTGTGTGTGTATCACGCATGTTTCCAAATTGGCCTCTAACCTGCTAATTTTATAGGCAGTTGAAGATTAACTGGGATTTCTAATCCCTCTGCCTCTGCCTCCCAAGTGCTGAGATTATAATCATGCAGGGCCACACATCTGGCTTACAGAGTGCTGGGGTCAAACCCAGGGATTTATACATGCTAACAAACACTCTAGCCACTGAGATACATCCCAAGCCCTTTCAGTAATTATTTTTTACTTATTACAATATCTCTTTGATGATATTATTCTGGTCCGTGCATAATTTTGAGGAAATACTTGTAATATTTTTGCCATACCCTTTTGTATCTTTCCTATTATTCATAATGTTCTGTACTGGTTGTGGGTTTATTTTTATTTTTGTCAGATTGGAGGAATCAACATTTTCTGTATTTCACTTAGATTTTTGAATGAAAATCTGCTACAGCTTTTTAAAGTATCCCCTTTTCTCTATTTCTTTGTTTCTTTGTTGACCTCTGATTCATCTCTTGCTGTTGCTTGTGCAGTAGGGCCAATAATTTCTCAATCTCGTTTATATTCTCAAAGAACCACCTTTTAGAATTCTTGGTTCACTGTGTTATAATCTTTTTCTGTTTCATTGGTTTCCGCTTTGATGATGATGATGATGATGATGATGATTTTGTAGTATACTGGGTTTGGGGATTGGTTTATTTTTATTTTTCCAAGTACTCAAGTTGCATCCTTAAGTTTTTGTTTTGGTTTTGGGTTTTTTTGTTTGTTTGTTTGTTTGTTTTTTTCTGGCATTTCTAGTTTTTTTTTTTCTTTAACTATAGTTACCCAAGGCTACAAACTTACCTGTAAGAACTGATTTTTAAGGTATCCTGAGGTTTTCAGTGCATTGTTTTCATTTTCATTTAGTTCTCAGGATATCTTGATTTCTTTTCTGAACTCTTCTTTGAGTCACTCATCATCTAGTAATGAGTTTTTTAAGCTCCTCGGGTTTTTGCACTTACTAGAGTTTTATTTGCTCTCAATTAAATTTTACTGCCAAATACTCAAACAGAATTTAGAATTATTTATTCTTTTTTTTTTTGTTTGTTTGTTTTGTGAGCTATTGAATTCTCTGTTCTAGCATGTACTGCTGAGTAGACTGTATTTCCTCTCTTTTTAGGCAGAATATTCTGTAGATATCTGATAGGCTCATTTGATGCAAGATGCTGTTTAATTCTGAGGATTCTCTATTTTATCCCCCCAGATGACTTATGTTCTGGAGAAAATATAGTTTTAACTTGAAGAATGTTTGATTAAATATTGGGATGCCAACACCTACTTGCTTTCTGATTCTATTTGGTTGGAATATGTCACTTAATGGGATATGTCAACTAACTGGAACTTGTTTCAGTTTCAAAAGCTTAGTCCATCATCATCATTCCCATCATGGGAGAAAGCATGTTGGAATGTAGCCGGCATGATACTGGAGAAAGCTGAGAGTTCTACATTTCAAACTGCAGGTGACCAGAAGAGAGAGCCATTGGGCCTTGTTTGGTTTTTTAAACTTCAAAATCTACCTTCAGTAACACACTTTCTGCTGAGCTCTGTGTGGCCTTGGTAGGGAAAGAGTTCCTGACCCTGGGACAGGGCCCAGGTATGAGCCTCCAAGAGTGTTAATGGCTGCTGTGGGCATAAGGCTTGTCTTTAAAATATACATAATTTCTCAACTATACAAAATATAAGGAGGTGATATAAATTATGGGGGACTTTATGAATATAAAGGAACAAAAGCAACTATATTATGAGCCAGCTTGTCAGAAAGATACAAAGGCAGGCAGATTCCTGAGTTCAAGGTCAGTTTAGGACAGAGGGAGGTTAGCCCCAGGTGTGGAAGAAATGGTAATTTCAGGATAGGGTCTTGTCCAACCAGCTTATGATCTCTGAATTCTTTTGCTATGTTAAGAAAAAAATGTATGCATGCTGTCACCTAAGAATCAAAGGGCTGGGGTCATGGGATACTGATTCATAAGATAAAAGGAAACCTGGAGTAAATGCCTGGATTGATATGTGAAATGAAATCTAGATCTGTGTTCTGCAGGAGATGAGCTATCCAGAGAACAGACAGACAGACAGACAGACAGACAGACAGACAGACAGACAGAAACCCTAGGGGCTTTTTCTAGACCCACACCTTCCTTAAGACTTCTCCTTACTGTCTCAAGTCAAGTATAGGCCAAGTTCCATTCTCTACCCACATGATCATTTTTGAGTAAAAATTCTCAGAATGTACTGACCTATAGTTACCTGACCCTCTGGAAAGTCCCAGGTAGAGTGCCATGCTTGTTAGTCAATAGATTTAAAGGTAAATGTACTTAGTCAATAAATTTGAACTGTAACCTTGCAGATGCAACCTGTGCCCCTAAAAAATATAAAAACTGCTTGTAATAGCCATTTGGGGTCCCCTTCTTAGTAACTCACCTTGAGGGACTAATTGAGGTCATCCCCAACTCGACATGCCAGAAAATAAAACTCTTGCCTTTGCATCTATCTGTGATCTTAGTGTCTCACTCAGGGACATCTCTTAGTAAGTACCACTGACAGAGGGTAGGGGGTCTTACATTGTTAAGATTCATTGAGAGAGGTTCCATATTGCATGCCTTGTTGTATTTTGTTGGCTGTCAGAATCCATTGCCATTTATAAGATCTAATCTGCCTAAGCTCCATTTCTGCCCCACTCTGCTTTACTATGTGTGGTGGTTTGAATGAGAATGGCCCTTATAGGCTCATACATTTGAATGCTTGGTCAACAGGGGGTAGCACTACTTGAGAAAAATTAGGAGGTACAATCTTGTTTGAGGAAGTGTGTCATTGCAGGTTGGAATTTGAGGTTTCAAACCCCAAGTCACATCCAGTGTCTCTCTCTTCCTATTGCCAGCAATCAGGATATAGAACTCTCAGCTACATCTCCAACACTATGTCTGCTTGCATGACTCTATACTTCATGCCATGATGATAATGAACTAAACCTCTGAAATAGCAAAGAGTTGCTGTGGACATGGTGTCTCTTCACAGCAACAGAACACTGACTAAGAAGGCAGAAACTGGTACCAGAGACAGGGATATTGTTGTGAGAGGACTGACCACACTGTTTATTTAAGGAATACTGAAAACTTTGGAACTTTGGGCTAGAAAAGTGTTTGAATGTTTTAAGCAGGCTTAATGTGCCATTTTAGTAGGAACATAGAAGACAAGGGTACTGAAGATGTTTTGAACTGTGAAGTGTTAGAGGAGAAAAACCTGAATAATATTGCTAAGTGGTCTAGAAACTGTTCTCATAATAATTTGAAGAATGTGGCTGCTTTATGTCCTTGTTGAAGAAATATGCCTGAGTCTAGTAACTCCTGTGACTATTTCTATTCATTCTTATGCAGATCAATAATGAAAAAGATCAAGCATTACAAAAAAATACACAGTGTATAGTTTAACAGAAAAGCAGCACCAGGAAGTATAATGAGTGAGCTACAAGTGCTCAAGGACATAAAAGGTTTAAAGAAAAGCCTGATCCTGAATGGAATAAAGGGAGTGCTGACTTAAGGATGAGATGCCATCCAGCTAAGCTTTCAACTTGTAAAAAGAAATTAAAGCAAAGCTGATGCAATGTAATGAAGGAGGGGCCATATTCCAGTACCAGCAGGCAGCAGAACTTGCAGCTTCAGCCATGTAGTTCTGGATTTAGAGTCAGGGATTCAAGAAAGAAAATGTAGGATCTCTCTCCATGGCCAAGGAATACCACTGAGGTTTTCATGTGTCAAAGTTGTCCCTGAGAGGCCATTCTGTAACAATGTGAAGGTGAATTCTGTACTGTGTTGGAGACCTCAATATGTTAGGGCTGCAAGAGTCATGGGATATCTGCCAAAACAAAAACAAAAAACAACAACAACAAAAAAAGGCCTGTAGACCATGTGTGGACCACTAAAGAGAGAGAGAGGACTGTTGCAGTTAACAAAGCTGGAAGGAGTTGGAGTTCTGAAGAGTGATTTGACTCAGACATGAAGATGCAGAAATTGGTGTTTGAATGACTATTTTTTGTTCTGGTTTTGGACCAATATTTCCTTAGTTATGCTTCATATCCTCTAGTTTAGAATGTTAATGAATATTGTATGCCATTGATGGTTAGAAGTATGTGATCTGTATTTTTTAATTCAATTTTATTTAGATTTAAGAGAATACCATGAGTCTCAGAATAGACTTTGAACTTTGCACTTTTAAATAGTGTTGAGACTATGATAGAGTATGAGATATTTAAAGTTGGACTAAATGTATTCTGTATTATGATGTGGCTATAAACCTATGTTGGTCATGGAATAGAAGGCGGTGGTTTGAATGAAATGGCCCCTATGAGATCATGGATTTGAATGCTTGGTCACCAGGAAGCTAGGATTAAGAGCTGTGGTCCTGTTGGAGAAAGTATGTCACTGGGGTTGAATGCTGAAGTTTCAAAAGCCCATACTTGCCCAGATTCTGTCTGCAGAGCAGAATGTAGATCCCATCTATTGCTCTAAGGTGCCATGATGCTACTATGTTGATAATGAAATAGGCCTCTGAAACTACAAACAACTCCAATGAAATGTTCTCTCTCTCTCTCTCTCTCTCTCTCTCTCTCTCTCTCTCTCTCTCTCTCTCTCTCTCTCTCTCTCTTTCTTTTTCCTGCCTATCTTGTAGAAAGGAGGCAAGCCTGCTATGAGCAAAGGTTTTAATCAAGCACTGAGGGAAAAACACTTTGGAAAGTGTACTGGCTGGTTTTGTGTGTCAACTTGACACAAGCTGGAGTTAACACAGAGAAACTGGTTTCAGTTGAGAAAATGCTTCCATGAGATCCAGTTATAAGATATTTTCTCAATTAGTGATGAAGAGGCAAGGGCCCCTTGTGGGTGGTACCATCCCTGGGCTGGTAGTCTTGGGTTCTATAAGAAAGCAAGCTGAGCAAACCAGGGGAAGGAAGCACGCCAGTAAGAAACATACCTCCATTGCCTCTGCATCAACTCCTGTATCTTGACCTGCATGAGTTCCAGTCCTGGCATCCTTTGGTGATGAAGAGTCATTTGAAAGTGTAAGCTGACCAATTATCAGCACCAAAGAGGAGTACAAGGCAGGAAATCATCGAACTCAGGGCTGAAATCAATCAAGTAGAAACAAATAAAATCATGCAAAGAATCAACAAAACGAGGAGTTGGTTCTTTGAGAAAATCAACAAGATAGATAAGCCCTTAGCCAGACTAACCAGAGGGCACAGAGATAGTATCCAAATTAATAAAATCAGAAACGAAAAGGGAGAGATAACAACAGAAACTGAGGAAATTCAAAAAATCATCAGATCCTACTACAAAAACCTGTATTCAACACAATTAGAAAATCTTGAGGAAATGGACAATTTCCTTGACAGATACCAAATACCAAAATTAAACCAGGATCAAATAGACCATCTAAACCGTTCTATAACCCCTGAAGAAATAGAAGTTGTCATTTGAAGTCTTCCAACCAAAAAAAGCACAGGTCCAGATGGTTTTAGTGCAGAATTCTATCAGACCTTCAAAGAAGACCTAACACCAATACTCTTCAAACTGTTCCACAAAATAAAAGCAGAAGGAACACTACCCAACTCGTTCTATGAAGCCACAATTACGCTAATACCAAAAGCACACAAAGATCCAACAAAGAAAGAGAATCTCAGGCAAATCTCTCTTATGAATATCGATGCAAAAATACTCAATAAAATTCTTGCCAACCGAATCCAAGAACACAACAAAATGATCATTCACTACGATCAAGTAGGCTTCATCCCAGGGATGCAGGGATGGTTCAATATAACTAAATCCATCAATGTAATCCACTATATAAACAATCTCAAAGAAAAAAAAAACCACATGGTCATCTATAGATGCTGAGAAAGCATTTGACAAAATTCAGCATCCTTTCATGCTAAAGGTCTTGGAAAGATAAGGAATTCAAGGCCCATATCTAAACATAGTAAAAGCAATTTACAGCAAACCGGTAGCCAATATCAATCTAAATGGAGAGAAACTTGAAGCAATCCCACTAAAATCAGGGACTAGACAAGGCTGCCCTCGCTCTCCATTTCTTTTCAATATAGTACTTGAAGTTCTAGCTAGAGAAATTAGACAACAAAAAGAGGTCAAAGGATACAAATTGGAAAGGAAGAAATCAAACTATCACTATTTGCAGACGATATGATTGTATACTTAAGCAACCCAAAGAACTCCACCAGAGAACTCCTACAGCTGGTAAACGACTTCAGCAAAGTGGCCGGATATAAAATCAACTCAAGCAAGTCAGAAACCTTCCTATAGTCAAAGGATAAGCAGGCTGAGAAAGAAGTAAGAGAAATGATACCCTTCACGATAGCCACAAACCATATAAAGTATCTTGGCATGACTCTAACCAAACAAGTGAAAGATCTGTATGACAAGAACTTCAAGTCTCTGAAGAAAGAAATTGAAGAAGACCTCAGAAGATGGAAAAATCTGCCATGCTCATGGATTGGCAGGATTAATATAGTAAAAATGAGCATCTTGCCAAAAGTAATACACAGATTCATTGCACTCCCCATCAAAATCCCAACTCAATTCTTCATAGAGTTAGAAAGAGCAATTCAAAAATTCATCTGGAATAACAGATAACCCAGAATAGCTAAAACTATTCTCAAGAGTAAAAGAACCTCTGGGGGAATCAGTATTCTGGACCTCAAGCTGTACTACAGAGCAATATTGTTAAAATCCGCATGGTATTGGTACAGTGACAGGCATGTAGATCAATGGAACAGAATTGAAGACCCAGAAATGATTCCACACTCCTATGGTCACTTGATCTTTGACAAAGGAGCTAAAACCATCCAGTGGAAAAAAAATAGCCTTTTCAACAAATGATGCTGGCTCAACTCGAGGTCAACATGCAGAAGAATGCAAATTGACCCATTCTTATCTCCTTGCACTAAGCTCAATTCCAAGTGGATCAAGGATCTCCACGTAAAACCAGACACACTGAAACTAATAGCAGGGAAACTAGGGAAGAACCTTGAACATATGGGCACAGGGGAGAATTTCCTGAACAGAACTCCAATAGCTTATTCTCTAAGATCAAGAATAGACAAATGGGACCTCATTAAATTACAAAGATTTTGCAAGGCAAAAGACACTGTCAAAAAGACAAAGCGGCAACCAACTAACTGGGAAATGATCTTTACCAACCTTACATCCGACAGAGGGCTAATATCCAATATATACAAAGAACTCAAGAAGTTAAACTACAGAGAGGCAAGTAACCCTATTAAAAAATGGGGTACAGAGCTAAACAAAGAGTTCTCACCTGAAAAATATCTAATGGCTGAGAAGCACCTAAAGAGATGTTCATCATCCTTAGTCATTAGGGAAATGCAAATCAAAACAACCCTGAGATTCCATCTCACACCAGTCAGGATGGCTAAGATCAAAAACACAGGAGACAGTAGTTGTTGGCGAGGATGTGGAGAAAGAGGAACACTCCTCCACTGCTGGTGGAATTGCAAGCTGGTACAACCACTCTGGAAAGCAGTCTGGTGGTTCCTCCGAAAACTGGGCATGACACTCCCAGAGGATCCGGCTATACTGCTCCTGGGCATATAACCAGAGGCTTTACCTGCATGCAATAAGGACACATGCTCCACTATGTTCATAGCAGCCTTATTTATAATAGCCAGAAGCTGGAAAGAACCCAGATGTCCCTCAACGGAGGAATGGATTCAGAAGATGTAGTATATCTACACAATAGAATACTACTCTGCAATTAAAAACAATGAATTCACGAAATTCCTAGGCAAATGGTCAGAACTTGAAAATATCATCCTTAGTGAGGTAACCCAATCACAAAAGAACACACATGGTATGCAGTCACTGATAAGGGGATATTAACCCAGAATCTGGGAATACCCTAGACACAATTCGCATATCAATAGATTTCTAAGAAGATGGAAGGAGAGACCCCTGGTCCTGGAAAGACTGGATGTAGGGGAACGCCAGGACAGAGAAACGAGAGGGGGTTGAATGGAGAAAAGAGGGTGGGAAGGGGGCTTATGGGACTTTCAAGGAGGGAGGAAACGGGAAAGGGGAAATGATTTGGAATGTAAATTAAAAAAATAAATAAATAAAATAAAAAAAAAAGAAAGTGTAAGCTGAATAAACCCTTTCCTCCCCTACTTGCATCTTGTTCATGATGTTTTGTATAGAACTAGAAACCCTGACTAAGACAGAAAGCATACAGGAAACAGATTAACTACCTTGTTGAATCACTGGGAAATGGAACCTCAGGAAGGCTTACCCAATGCACCCTTGGTCAAATTTTGCTTCCTAAATTCCTTGTCTGACTTCTGTACACGTGGAAAGGACAGCTGCCATGAGGAGAGTACAAACTTGGGGTGTACTTAGGCAGCCTCTGAAGCTTCTCCTTCTCAACCTTGCTCTCATCTCATGCTATCACCAAGGTGTGTAAATGGCCCATGGCCACCTGTTCAGAGAATATGCTATCCAGATTCTTCACCTACTGAGCTTCAGTAAAAGACTTAGGCTTTTGATCCCCATATCCCAATTCTGCGAAGGTTGTCGATGGACCCCAATTAATGGTACTCCTATAGGCATAATGCTACTGCTTTTTCAGCAGGCAAGGCACCACCGAGGTTCTACACTGCTTTTGGGTACATGGTAGACTCTTGGTAGGTAATGAAATTTTAGATTACCTAATCCTTCTAGAGAGTTCACCCAGCTCCCTATAAGGCCTGCATGACTTTGTCTGGGGTTGCCATTGCCAATTCTTTCTCTTCCTCCTCCTCCTCCTCCCCCCTTCTTTCTTTTTGTTCCTTTTTTCCGTTTTCTTCTTCTCCTTCTCCTTACATTACTATGTATAGCTTTTACAGGACTTTTACAACTTTTACATAAAGATTTAACACTTTCTTGATAACCTCTAAAGACTAACTTAGCTATATATGCCTAGAATGATGTTTCTACCCATGTTCCTCTATGCCGATCTGTCAATATTTTGAGACTCCAACCTCAGTTATTTTATTGTTTTTTTCTTTTATTGCATCCTTAGGATATCATTTGTTGGGCAATAAAATTCTACATGACTACAAAAGTAGATAATATTAAACACTAATCCTGCTACATGGTGTTACCTCAGGTACACAATTTTCACTTCCCGACACACACACACACACACACACACACACACACACACATGCGCGTGCGCACTCGCACACACACACACACACACACACACACACACACACACACACACACCAATCTTGAGATAAGCCTGTGATTGTGGAGATGGCTACATCAAGAACAGGGGATGAAGCGGGGATGAAAATGGAAGCCACTTTCTGGACATAGGTGTCCCTTAAGCAGAAAGGGTCTGTGACACATGATCTGGAACTAAGCATGTGGATTTGTAGACGCAGGATGTGGTCTTTTTTTTTTTTAAGATTTATTTTATTTTATGCATGTGAATACACTGTCAATATTCAGACACACCAGAAGAAGGCATCGGATCCCATTACAGATGGCTATGAGTCATCATGTAACAGTTGCTGGGAATTGAACTCAGGTCTTCTGGAAGAGCAGTCAGTGCTCTTACCCGCTGAGCCATTTCTCCAGCCTGGATGTGGTCTTTTTTATTGATCATTTGTGGAATCTATGTTGTATTTGTATAAAATCAACTTTTATTTGCTATTATTATATTCTACTCAAAAACCATCTTCCCACACTAAGCATTGCTCATCTGGAATTTTTTTCTATATTTTGCCTTCATGGTATTATAAAAGATTAATACATCCTTAAAAGAAAGAAATGTTATATTTGTGTTGCTCAAGCAGAGGTCTTGTGGAAGGGTCCATGATAGAACTGAGCAAGCTAGAGGGGTCAAGGACACTACAAAAACCTACTGTGTCAACTAACCTGAGATCGTGAATGTTGTATTTTATAAAAAGGTAGAGAGTGAAGGAATATGTTTAGTGGTGGTCCAGTAAGGTGTGGGAGAAGGAGTTGTCTCTGAGGGCCCATGCTGAAGCATCCCTTCCCCCTGAGGGACCAGCCACAGGAATGTATAGTATAGAATAGAGTTTATTCAGGGCATGGGGAGGGGAGGTTGAGAGGGTTGTAGAGACAGATAAAAGCAGAGAGAGAGAGTAGAGAAGTAAAAGCAGAAAATGAGCACTTGGAGAAATGAGGGAGAATGGACAGGGAGATGGAAGGGCCAAGAGGACAGAGCAAAAGCTAGAAGGCAAGAGAGAGGGACTGGGGTTCAAGTGGTCCCTTTTATAGTGAGTCTGGCTCAACTCACTGTTGCCAGGTAACTGTGGGCAGAGCCTACAGAAAATGCTAAAAGTGAGGGCTCACAGAGACTGAATCACCAGCTAAAGAACATGCAGGGAGTGAACCTAGGTCCCCTACACATTGTAACAGATGTGCAGCTTGGTCTTCATGTGAATTCCCTAAGAGTCTTAATGGGATCTGTCTCTGACTATGTTACCTGCCATTTGAATCCCTTCCGCTACCTGGACTTCCTGGTTCCACCTCAGTGTGAGAGGAGGGGCTTAAGTCCTGCTGGAACTAGTCTCAGGGTGAATTGGTACCCAAGGGGGGCTCTGAGAAGGGAGAATGAGTAATTGAGGGAGGGATTTGGAAGAACAAGACTGAGAGGAGAGGAGGGGTATGTGTTGCAATTGAAATGTAATGTGAATAAAAAGTAAATTATGCAAAAATATTGTTTCATGTTTAGTTTATTTCCATCAAGAATGATTCAGTCAGTCATTCTCTATGACCCCTTAGATAGTATGTCACCTTTCCTTTTTACCAGTTTTAAACATGCTTTCTTTGCATGAGATTTAACATTTAGTAGGTTTTGTGTCATTTCATAAGTATGATGTTACTCTTCTCATAACATAATAAATTGTTTTATATATTTTGCCTCAACCTATTGGAGCATGACTTCTGAGTCCCTGTGAAAATTGGGTCCTGTCTTCTATTGTCTCAGGAGGAAAACCTAGAAGTCTCATTTCAACAGGGCTGGATACAGGCACATGACGTCTTTCCTTTTTATAAACCTGCCCTCTTAAATGCTGACTCTGACTAATAACATTTTTTTTTTGTTATTCCAAATGGATAGAAATTTCTCAATAGTCATGAAATATATGCTTTTCAAAGGGTGTAGAGAATCTCACATCTTCTGATGCTGATTCAGTATCTACTCTGGTTTAAAAGTCATTCTAAATGCAGTCCACAGACAGTACCTGCTTGTCACTATACATTCATATATAATTAACATATAATACACAATATACAATCACAACATATAGCATGTATTATATATAATATAATAACTGATATATAATTCCACATCCTTATTCACAGTGTACCTGAAATACTAAGGTTTATAATATGTGTCTATTAATTTTCAGTTTTGTTTAACATATGGGAAACTTCTTCCTATGGTGTAAAGAAGAGAAGAAAACTGTTCTACCTATCAGTGAATCAATCTTAGCAAGAGATAATAGTAAATATGCTTTCAATTAAGAGAAAATTATGTGGGAAATCGGAGATTCTCAGTCTCTCTACATCTCACAAAGAAGCAAGTGAAGCAAACCATGTGTGGTTTTCCTTATAACAAAGCCATGTAAGACCCATAAGTTCTACACAGTTAAGGGTTTCAGAAATCCAGTCCATCCATCTCACCTCACTGTCCCCTTTGAGCTACATACAGTTAGAGGTCAGCAGGAGACTTCCTTTTCAGAAGTTATAGAGAAAGAGTCATTGTTTTCCATTGTCTGGCTTCTGCAAAATTTTGAGTTCTAGATTCAAGATCACTTTGTGGTGCCAGGGTAGATGCTTGTCCTGTTGCCAGCCCTCCACACCCCTACTCTTCTGCAGTACTCAGTCTTCTTTACATGAAGACATAATTACATATAAAGCTTATACATGTGATATATCCCCATGATAATATTGCTTACCCAAGAGTCTTAGTTAATCATTCTGTAAAGTTCCCATTACAATTAAAGAAAATATCTCCCAGTTCCAGGAGTAAGATCTGGCTTACACTAATCCTTTGTTGGCCTGGAGAGCACTTGGATTATTTTCTCTTTCTCAAAAACAATCAGCGAACAAATAAACAAAAACAAAAGGAAAAATAAAAGAAAAAGGAAAAGCTTGGAATACCCAAAATACAATTCACAGGCTACATGAACCCCAAGAAGAAGGAAGATCAAAGTGTGGATGCTTCAGATTTTCTTAGAAGGGGGAACAAAATACTCACGGGAGGAAATACAAAGACCAAGTGTGGAATAGAGACTGAAAGGCCATCTAGAGACTGCCCCACCTGGGGATCTATCCCATATACACTCACCAAACGCAGACACTATTGTGTGGATGCCAAGAAGTGCTTTCTGACAGGAGCCTGATATAGCTGTCTCCTCAGATCCCCTGCCAGAGTCTGACAAGTACAGAGGCAGATGCTTGAAACCAACCATTTGACTGAGCATGGGGTCCCCAATGGAGGAGATAGAGAAAGGACTGAAGGAGCTGAAGGGGTTTGCAACACCATAAGAAGAACAACAATATCAACCAATCAGACCACCCAGAGCTCCAGGGACTAAACCACCAGCCAAAGAGTACACATGGAGGGACCCTTGACTCCAGCCGCATATGTTGCAGAGGAAGGCCTTGCTGGGCATCAATTGGTCTTGTGAAGGCTAGATGCTGCAGTATAGGGGAGTGCCTGGGCAAGGAGCTGGGATTCGGTGGGTGGATGAGGAAATACCCTCATAGCAGGGGGAGGGGGAATGGAATAGGGGTTTCCTGGGGGGAAACCAGGAAAAAGGATAATATTTGAAATGTAAATAAAGAAAATGTCCAATATAAAAGAAAAAAGTGTTTTAATTTATCAAAGGAGTAATAATATTTTTGATTGTTATGTCTTTCCTTATGCTTAATTTGTAGATTGTCCTATTTGACTGCATTGTTCCAAATTAAAATCAATTACCTTGGACTAAGAAACCTATTTGGCTTCCATATAACCTCTTGCTGACTCAGCTAATTAGATGTCCAATAATTTTATTCACAAAAATTCCCTTTCTGAGGTATTGGGAGTTTGGATGTCCTTATATTAATTTAGAGGAGGAATAATTCAACTCCCAGTGGGCTGTGAAGTGGAAAAGGATTGACTTAAAGTACCTCATCTTTCATTGTTAAGAGAGTACAATGCCAACAGGTGTGGAGTTCTGGCAAAGAGTCCATGGTGAGAGAGGTCTAGCAGAGATAATAACTCAGCACTCATTCCTCACTGTTGTGTTAGAGCTCTTTCTGTATCACTAGTACTGATTCTAGCTTGGATAATGGGGGACATAAATCTGACACTTCTTTCAGTAATTTCAACTAGGTGTGTCGTCTAGAAATATAAGTTTAAAACAAGCAGTGTAGCCTGAATTTCACATTTCCTAGCAAGAATTCTAACCCAAGATATACTAGTAAGATTGTTGCATAAAAGGAACCTTGGAAGCTCATCCCATTTCAGTTGTAATTCAAAAGAAATTAAACATCAATTTTATGCCTTCATTTATATCAAATAACTTCTGCGTCATGGGCAGCAAACATAATTAATTTTCTTATATTGCAATCGTCAGTGAAGTAACTCCAAATTTCTATCATCCATGGTATTTCTAGAAAGTACCCACTTCACTGAAACATCTTCATGTTTAATGCTATGTCTATTACAGTACTAATTTAGCTGCTTAAAAGCATCATTCTGAGGGCTAGCTTCTGAGACTGATATAATGCTTTAAAATAATATTCATAGGACAGGATCTCATTTTGCAAATGACAAACAAGTGTCACTTATTGTTTCCATTTTCACATGTCTCTCAATGACACCTAAGATATGCATAAATCTGAGTTGGTTTATTTGTCCTACACATGATCAACAGTTAATGTTATAAAGAACAATTGAGACTGTGCTGCCAATAGTAGCTAGGGTTTCATTGTTGTGAAAAAATACCATGACCAAGGCTACTCTTAGAAAGAAAAATATTTTAATTTGGGCTGGTTTAGATTTTCAGATGTTTAGATTGTTATCATCATGGTGAGAAGTGTGGCAGCATGCAGGCAGCATACAAGGTTCTGGAAGTGGACCTAAGGTTCTACATTTTGATCCAAGGGCATCAGAAGAAAACTATGTCATTGGATGTAGGTTGTACATAGGAGACCTCAAAGTCAACAGTCACAGCTACATATTCCCTCCAACAAGGTCACAACTCCTAATAATAACATTTCCTATGGACTAAGCACTCAAATACATGAGTATAAGGGGGCCATAACTGTTTAAACCACCATACTGCCTAAAACTATCAACAACTATTCATAATAATTACACAGGCCCAGAAATATTTTACAGTTACATAGTGGTAACATCAAAAGGGCTATTTTCTTATCTTTAGAATATCTTTGTCCCATACGTATTGCAAATTAAATTAGGAAAAAAGGGAATGGATACTACCTAAACAGAATTTTTTAAGGGAAGCACGTTGAATCATCAAATGTGTATAACCAATCAGTGAAATTTGATTGCTTATGAAAAGCTTCCCATTGAAGACAGCAGGTGTCATTATTAAAAGATGAAACTCAAGACCATGTGCCATGAACCCTCCCATTTGTATCTAACTAGAATGGTTGTTCCAGGATCACTGAGTGACACAGTTTTTCTTTTTTATCTATTTTTTTTTTTAAATTTACATTGTGAATGATTTCCCTTTTCCCGGTTGCTCCCTCCCCAAAGTCCCATAAGCCCTCTTCCCTCCCCCTGTTCCCCATTCAACCCCCTCTCGCTTCTCTGACTTGGTATTCCCCTACATACAGTCTTTGCAGGACCAGGAGTCTCTCCTTCCATTTTATTGGAAATCTATTGATATGTGAATTGTGTCTTGGGTATTCCGAGTTTCTGTGTTAATATCCCCTTATCAGTGACTGCATACCATGTGTGTTCTTTTGCGATAGGGTTACCTCACTAAGGATGATATTTTCCAGTTCTGAACATTTGACTAAGAATTTCCTGAATTCATTGATTTTAATTGCAAAGTAGTATTCCATTGTGTAAATATACCATAACTTCTGAATCCATTCCTCTGCTGAGGGACATCTGGGTTCTTTCCAGCCTCTAGCTATTATAAATAAGGCTGCTATGAACATAGTGGAGCATGTGTCCTTATTGCATGCAGGTAAAGCTTCTGGGTATATGCCCAGGAGTGGTATAGCAGGATCCTTCGGGAGTGTCATGCCCAGTTTTCTGAGGAACCGCCAGACTGCTTTCCAGAGTGGTTGTACCAGCTTGCAATCCCACCAGCAGTGGAGGAGTGTTCCTCTTTCTCCACATCCTCGCCAACAACAGCTCTCTCCTATGTTTTTGATCTTAGCCATTCTGACTGGTATGAGATGGAATCTCAGGGTTGTTTTGATTTACATTTCCCTAATGACTAAGGATGTTGAATATTTCTTAGGTGTTTCTCAGCCATTAGATATTCTTCAAGTGAAAACTCTTAAGTTTAGCTCTGTACCCCACTTTTTAATACAGTTATTTGGCTTTCAGGAGTCTAACATCTTGAGTTCTTTGTATATATTGGATATTAGCCCTCTATTGGATGTAGGGTTGGTAAAGATCTTTTCCCAGTTTGTTGGATGCTGCTTTGTCCTTTTGACAGTGTCCTTTTCCTTACAGAAACTTTGCAATTTTATGAGGTCCCATTCGTCAATTCTTGATCTTAGAGCATAAGCTATTGGTGTTCTGTTCAGGAAATTTTCCCCTCTGCCCATATGTTCAAGGCTCTTCCCTAGTTTCTTTTCTATTAGTTTCAGTGTGTCTGGTTTTATGTGGAGGTCCTTGATCCACTTAGTACAAGGAGATAAGAATTGATCAATTTGAATTCTTCTGCTTGTGACCCCCAGTTGAACCAGCACCATTTGTTGAAAAGGCTATCTTTTTTCCACTGGATGGTTTTAGCTCCTTTGCCAAAGTGACCATAGGAGTGTGGATTCATTTCTGGGTCTTCAATTCTGTTCCATTGATCTACATGCCTGTCACTGTACCAATTCCATGCAGCTTTTAACACTATTGCTCTGTAGTATAGCTTGAGGTCTGGGATATTTATTCCCCCAGAAGTTCTTTTACTCTTGAGAATAGTTTTAGCTATCCTGGATTTTCTGTTATTCCAGATGAATTTTTGAATTGCTCTTTCTAACTCTATGAAGAATTGAGTTGGAATTTTGATGGGGATTGCATTGAATCTGTAGATTGCTTTTGGCAAGATGGTCATTTTTACTATATTAATCCTGCCAATCCATGATCATGGAAGAATTTTTCATCTTCTGAGGTCTTCAATTTCTTTCTTCAGAGACTTGAATTTCTTTTCTTACAGATCTTTCACTTGTTCAGTTAGAGTCACACCAAGGTGCTTTACATTGTTTGTGGCTATCGTGAAGCATATCATTTGTCTTATTTCTTTCTCAGCTTGCTTGTCCTTTGAGTATAGGAAGGCTACTGACTTGCTTGAGTTGACTTTATATCTGGCCACTTTGTTGAAGTTGTTTATCCTCTGTAGGATTTCTCTGGCCGAGTTTTTTGGGTCACTTAATTATACTATCATATCGTCTGCAAATAGTGATAGTTTGGCTTCTTCCTTTCCAATTTGTATCCCTTTGACCTCCTTTTGTTGTCTAATTGCTCTAATTTCAAGACTTGGAAGAAAATAAATTTATAAATATAGGAAAGCTTTACAGTATTAAATGTAAGATGACATTGCAGCTCAAGAAAGAAAAGTAAAGATTTCTTTTTAACATAAAAACAAATGTTTCTCTGATATTTTAACTAAAGTCAGAATGTCAGAAGTAATAAAACATTTAAGTTTAATTTTTAGTGAAATTATGGTTTTAATATAAAAATATAATTTTAATATAAAAATAAAGTAATAGAAAATAATGATGTTTAGGACTACTACTGTAAATTAATGTTTTAAACCAGAGAAAACATGTAATTTTTCTACAGTTTCTTAAATCAACTAACTGTTATAAAAAAGCCATTTATTTATATCACTTTACACCATAGGGCTATGTTAATAAATTATAAACACATAGAAAATCAAATTTTCCTTACTCATTTTTTTTTTGGTTTTGTCAGAAATAGGAGTTTTTCTCTTACAATATTTTTCAAGGAAACTCCTCTTAAATTCAAAGTGAAGTATGCTTTTAAGTAATCAGACTATGACAGGCAGCTGCCAGGTGTGCAGGAACACAATGGCCACTGCTGCAATCTTCAGGACATTTTTCTGTTACAGCTTCCAAATACTTGAAGCCAAAATTGCTGCCAAGGTGTTTCCAAAGGAAGCTTCTGTGCATTTGTAGTTGATGGTAGCAAGTGTGTGCTAGGAAACAAGTATACTGCACTGCTCCTGGGCATGCCGAGAATCATAAATGGCAAAGGAGAAAATGTCCCTGAGACACCAGCCTCTGGGGCCATTGCTGTGCTGAATTTACGTGACAAATTCTTCCTATTTTTTCCTGGTTACTTCAAAAATACAAATATTTTAAGAGAGAGACAGGATGGGTTTAGGGGAGTGACGAGTTGAATTAAATTTACTGACAAGCTTCTATGTGTGACCTTGTCAAGTATGACCTTGACTGTGTCACTCAGAAGTGCTGGTTGCCCTCTGAGCAGTCTGTTTTCTGTGTCTTGACAAACTGTGTTTGGAATAGAAAACAGACTGGTTTTTTTTTATTATTATTTATTTTATTTTATTTTTTTAATTTACATTCCAAATCACTTCCCCTTTCCCGTTTCCCCCCTCCCCGAAAGTCCCATAAGCCCCCTTCCCTCCCTCTTTTCTCCATTCAACCCCCTCTCATTACTCTGTCCTGGCGTTCCCCTACATCCAGTCTTTCCAGGACCAGGGGTCTTTCCTTCCATCTTCTTAGAGAGGAATGGATTCAGAAGATGTGGTATATCTACACAATGGAATACTACTCTGCAATTAAAAACAATGAATTCACGAAATTCCTAGGCAAATGGTCAGATCTTGAAAATATCATCCTTAGTGAGGTAACCCAATCACAAAAGAACACACATGGTATGCAGTCACTGATAAGGGGATATTGACCCAGAATCTCGGAATACCCTAGAAACAGACTGTTTTTAACCTACAGATTTGAACTGCCTCATTAATGTCTCATTAGACAATGAAAGGTCAGGACAAATGACTTGAAAGTCCTTACAATTACTTTACCCATCTTATTCATGCCCCCAATCTAGAGGTGGGAGACCTGTTATCCATGTAAGTAGTAAATGCCCCAGCATCTACAGAAATACAGAAAAAGGTATTGCAAACATAATCCAGAAAAGTTGTTATATTTGAAAGAGAAAACAAGGCATAATTTTGTTGTTTACCTTTGACAGCGATCTCAGAAATCTTCAACTTTAAAAAGAATACGTTGTTTCTTAGTAAAATTTAGTTGCCTGTTGCATGTCTAAAACATGAAAGCCCTTTGGAAAGAGAGAGATGTGTTGACCTGCTCATAAACAGGAAGCACCTATTCATGCAAATGGTGGTACTTGACTAGGTGGGCAGAGACTGCCCAAAAGGAGTGGCAAAGACTATAAGGAAAAACAGTATTAAAGAAAAAATTAGAATGCCCTTGATAATTTGGGGGCTATACAAAATTGAGTATATGCATTCTTAAATTTCTTTTTTTGATTCAGTATGATACTAGAGGATGAGGAATATGGAAGAAATAGATCTGGGGATTTCTTACTATCTTAATCAATATTCTTTTGAATATAAAAATCAAACTTGATAGAAGTTATTTTAAATTTTATAATGTATCTTGGTATGTGTTGGATACTTTTATAACTGTGGCAAAGCAGATGGGAATAACATAATAGGAGGTTAATAAGTATTGGCTCATTCTTTCAGAGATTTCAGATCTTCCTGATGAAGATAGTATAGTTCAGGTCATTCCCTGTTGTGTGTGTGTGTGTGTGTGTGTGAGAGAGAGAGAGAGAGAGAGAGGGAGAGAGAGAGAGAGAGAGAGAGAGAGAGAGAGAGAGAGAGAGAGAGAGAGAGATATGAACATAGTCTGTCTCCCTCACACTGTCCTTTATTTCAGCATCCTCACAAATGACAGGTCTTCAGATCTTCTCTAGAAGTGTCCTTACTCAGACATACAGCATGTATTATGCTACCTTCCTAGGCCCTCCTTAATCCAATCAAATTGAAAATAAAAGCTTAACATCAGACATTGAAAACAAATTGTAGGGACACACTAGAGTTTTTAAAAATAACTTTTATTTACTTAACATTAAATACTGGACTAAATCCAATATCAGACCAAATAGATCTTTTAAATTATTTATACATCTGAATAATTATATATTTTGCTGAACCAGAAATAATGCAGTCTTCTATGAACTGGCATAACATTTTAATATTTTATAAATAACAGTTTCATGAAGAACTGTGTGCATAGATTATTTCATACAGCAAACATGCATATATGGTGACTATTTACAAGGTGAGCACAATTGCTTGTTGTTTACCAAATTTCCACTGTAACTTTGCTCACTTTTCCCATCTATATGAATACAGGTGATGGCCACTTTTCTCAGAGCACTGCCCTGAGAGTTATAACTTAAATCTTTAAGTCTTCAGTGCTATTTACATTAATTTGGGAGCATTGTACAAAAGGATCCAGTTTCATTGTTACACCCTTTTACAGTTTTCCCAGCATCATATCTGAAACAGATTTCTTTCCCCATCAAATACTTTTGACACGCTTTTTAAAGGACTGTAGCCTGTGGTGATGGGTTTGTTTTAGGGCTCTCTATCCTGTCCCTAGCCTATAGATAAGCTTTCCTTCTTACTGAGTTCTATGCTAACTGCTTTATGTTTCTATTTCAGGGCCCATGATAGGAGATATGATGTTTCACAAGATTACTGGAATTATTCTGTGTTCTTCCATATAGATTCATTTTACTTTATATTTTCCTCAAATGCCACTGATATTTTGATAGGAAATGAAGATTCTGAGGATGGTTAAAGTCTATGGTTATTTAACAGTATTTAACAATATTTCATAACAGAAGGAAAATATCCATCTATGCCCAACAAAATGGTACCAATTTGGAAAGAACTATTTAGTATACAATATGCAATATTTGCATCCTAATGAAAACATTACACCAACAGAAAGGACTAGCAAGTGTAAGGTCTGGGTTTCTGGATATGTATATATGACTTCTCCCTAAGATTGGTTACTCCTTCTTCCAGACACATGTTACCATTTTTGTGGTCGTTGGTGACAAGCTGTACCTTGCTCTTTCCTCTCCCTCTGTACAGAGCCCCAAAAGCCAAATCTTCTGCTCATAAGAGACCTGAGTGTACAGATAGCCTCTTGTTTCTTTGACTTTTTTTTCTTAAACATATCTGCATCCTTCTCAACTACGAAAACATTTTCTCTTTTATTTACCACCCTGTTTTTCTCAATCATCATTTTTCTCTGAACATAAAACTAAAAAGAGATGCACATAATTTTGCATGACTATGCCTGTTTCTTGTGCCATAGCCTTCACAGCACGAGGGTTTTTCTATTCAGCCCTCTGCTTCATCCATTATCCCATTCATTTGTTGCTGTTATAGTATTGTGTCTACTTTGCACAAAACTCATAATATTAACATATTATTCTTTTGCCCTTATAGTTTAATTTATAGCTCTCCTATGTACACAATTCCTTAGAATAAACACTTAATTTCAGTCCATTCTTTGTTATTTAAGTAATCCTTTACTGAGAGGAAATCCAAAAACTTCCCTCCCCCTTTTACCCAATCAACATTTTCCTGCTTCCCTGTCCTGGTATTCCCCTACACTGCTACATTGAGCCTTTCCAGGACCAGAGGCCTCTCCTTCCTTATTCTTGGGCATATATGTGAATTGTTTCTTGGGTAATTCAAACTTCTGGGCTAATATCCACCTATCAGTGAGTGCATAACATGTGTATTCTTTTGTGACTGGGTCACCTCACTTAGGATGGCATTCTCCAATTCCATCCACTTGCCTAAGAATTTCATGATTTCATGGAGCCCTGTTTTGGGTTACACTTTCTTCATATGGACTTGATATGTTTCCAGTTGATCACATATAAAAGTTTGATTATAAAATGTGACCCTTGAATTACACAAAATGGTTACATTTGCTATTAATGTGCTTCTTCCACAATGAGCTATGACCTACTGATCATTTTCCATTAATACTTCTTGCTGTTGTTTGTATAACTGATTCATATATAAAGTTTTACTTTTATTTCTATTGTATGTGTATGTGTGTGTTTGTGTGTGTGTATGTGTATGCAAATGCACGCACATATCTATGCACTTGTGAGTTAATGTTCTGCGAAGTCCACAGACAGTGAATCCCATAGGATCTGGAGTTCTAAGACTCATAAGATGCTCAAAGTTCATGCCAGGAAATGAATTTGGGTCCTCTACAAGACCAATAAATGCCTTTAATAGTTATGAAAACTCTGCACCTCTGTCTCTGTTCAACTTTGAACATATATATATTTTAAGGCAGAAGTTAAGGTAAAGAGGCTTGAGTTTCTAGTTTCATAGCTCTGTAAACTATATTTTCTGTTCATTAAATGAAGTGCAAATCAGTGATATAAAATGTACCACTTTGAAGCAGTTGAGGCAGAATTTCTTCCCTCTGAGTATGGGTTCACTATATGGTTATACAGTATATTATTTAATTACTACCCTTGCTTCCTTCTTATTAACCACTAACCAACTATAAAGTCCCCACATTTCCTGATATATTTCATCATTCTTCCTAAAATTTTCTAGTCTCCAGTGACCTTATAGCAGACTTATAATTCATGCTCATTCCCCTACATGACACAGTAGACACCATTCATTTTTTCCATGTGAGAGGGACTCTCCAGCTCACTACACTATTCTTCCCTATTGTTTTGTTTGTTTGTTTGTTTATCAAGCACAGAAGTGGTAGCTCTAATTGAATTTGATGTTTATTTTCTTACAAGTATGTACCATTATAGATTTTTCTCTTATTGTTCTTTGTACATAATAGATCACATAGTGTTATTTACTCTCCTGTTTGCTGTGTAGATAGAGTTATATATGGCATAAATTGGGAATATGCAAGCCTGCTCATATTTAATTCATTTTTATAAGAAAGAAATTTGACAAAAATCGCTTAGAGAAATGCGGGAGAACATGGATCAAAAGACGGAGGCGCACAAGGAGACAACACAAAAATCGCTTAACGAGATGAATCAACCGGTAGATGCACTCACAAAGGAATCACAAAATTTGCATAAAGAAATGCAGAAGAATATGGGTCAACAGATGGATGCCCATAAGGAGGCAACACAAAAATTGCTTAAAGAAATGAATCAACGGTTAGATGCCCTTACAAAGGAAACACGAGAACTGCTTAAAGAAATGCAGGAGACGATGGATCAACAGATGGAATCCTATGAGGAGGAAACACAAAAATCGCTCAGAGAAATGCAGGAGAATGTGGGTCATCAGGAAGAAATCCTGAAAGAGGTAATGCAAAAATACCTTAAAGAAATACAGGAAAATACAAACAAACAAGTGAAGGATCTCAGCAAATCCATCCAGGAACTAAAAAAGGAAGTAGAAACAACTAAGAAATCACAAAGGGAGACAAATTTGGAGATAGAAAACCTTGGGAAGAAATCAGGAGTCATAGATGCAAACATCAACAATAGAATACAAGAGATGGAAGAATCTCAGGTGCTGAAGATTCCATAGAAAGCATCAACTCAACAGTCAAAGAAAATGCAAAATGCAAAAAACGTGTAACCCAAAACATCCAGGAAATCCAGGACACAATGAGAAGACCAAACCTAAGGATTATAGGTATAGATGAGAGTGAAGATTTGCAACTTAAAGGGCCAGTAAACATCTTCAACAAAATTATGGAGGAAAACATCCCTAACTTAAAGAGAGAGATGCCGATGAACGTACAAGAAGCCTACAGAACTCCAAACAGACTGGACCAGAACAGAAAAACCTCCCGTCACATAATAATCAAAACACCGAATGTTCTAAACAAAGAAAGAATACTAAAAGCAGTAAGAGAAAAGGGCCAAGTAACATACAAAGGAAGACCCATCCGAATCACATCAGACTTCTCACCAGAGACTATGAAAGCCAGAAGATCCTGGGCAGATCTCATGCAGACACTAAGACAGCACAAATGCCAGCCTAGACTACTATACCCAGCAAAACTCTCAATCACCATAGATGGAGAGACCAAGATATTCCATGATAAAACCAAATTTTCACAATATCTTTCCACAAATCCAGCCCTGCAACGGATAATAGGTGGAAACCTCCAATACAGGGAGAGAAACAACACCCTGGAAAAAATGAGATAATAACCTTCTTGAATCAAACCCAAAAGTAGATAACCACTCAAACATAAAGATAGCGTCAAGAATGGCAGATGGCAATAATCACTATGCCTTAATCTCTCTTAATATCAATGGTCTCAATTCCCCAATTAAAAGACATAGACTAGCAGACTGGATACATAAACAGGACTCAGCATTTTGCTGCATGCAGGAAACGCACCTCAGTGTCAAAGACAAACACTACCTCAGAGTAAAAGGCTGGAAAACAATTTTACAAGCAAATGGCCCCAAGAAACGAGGTGGAGTAGCCATCCTAATATCGGATAAAATTGATTTTCAACCTAAAGTCATCAAAAAGACACAGAAGGACACTACATACTGATCAAGGGAAAAATCCACCATCAAGAACTCTCAATTCTGAATATCTATGCTCCAAATGCAAGGGCACCCTCATTCGTAAAAGAAACTTTACTAAAACTCAAAGCACACATCGCACCGCACACAATAATAGTGGGTGACTTCAACACCCCGCTCTCTGAAATGGATCGTTCAGGAAAGCAGAAACTAAACAGGGACACAGTGAATCTAATTGAAGCCTTGGACCAAATGGAACTAACTGATATATATAGAACATTTCATCCTAGAGCTAAAGAATACACCTTCTTCTCATCTCCTCATGGTACCTTCTCCAAAATTGACCATATAATTGGTCACAAATCAGACCTCAACAGATACAAGAAGATAGAAATAATCCCATGCCTCCTATCAGATCACTATGGAATAAGGGTAGTCTTCAATGGCAACAAAAACAAAAGAAAACCCACGTACACATGGAGGCTGAACAATGCTCTACTCAATGATAACTTGGTCAAGGTGGAAATAAAGAAAGAAATCAAAGACTTTTTGAAAGATAATGAAAATGGAGGCACAACATACCCTAATTTATGGGACACAATGAAAGCAGTGCTAAGAGGAAAATTCATAGCCCTGAGTGCCGCCAAAAAGAAAAGGGAGACAGCATACACTAACAGCTTAATGGCACACCTGAAAGCCCTGGAACAAAAAGAAGCAAATACATCAAAGAGGAGTAGAAGGCAGGAAATCATCAAACTCAGGGCTGAAATCAATCAAGTAGAAACAAATAAAACCATACAAAGAATCAACAAAACTAGGAGTTGGTTCTTTGAGAAAATTAACAAGATAGATAAGCCCTTAGCCAGACTAACCAGAGAGCACAGAGATAGTATCCAAATTAATAAAATCAGAAACGAAAAGGGAGAGATAACAACAGAAACTGAGGAAATTCAAAAAATCATCAGATCCTACTACAAAAACCTGTATTCAACACAACTAGAAAATCTTGAGGAAATGGACAATTTCCTTGACAGATACCAAGTACCAAAATTAAATCAGGATCAAATAGACCATCTAAACCGTCCTATAAGCCCTGAAGAAATAGAAGTTGTCATTGGAAGTCTTCCAACCAAAAAAAGCACAGGTCCAGATGGTTTTAGTGCAGAATTCTATCAGACCTTCAAAGAAGACCTAACACCAATACTCTTCAAACTGTTCCACAAAATAGAAACAGAAGGAACACTACCCAACTCGTTCTATGAAGCCACAATTACACTAATACCAAAAGCACACAAAGATCCGACAAAGAAAGAGAATCTCAGGCCAATCTCTCTTATGAATATCGATGCAAAAATACTCAATAAAATTCTTGCCAACCGAATCCAAGAACACATCAAAACGATCATTCACCACGATCAAGTAGGCTTCATCCCAGGGATGCAGGGATGGTTCAATATAAGGAAATCCATCAATGTAATCCACTACATAAACAATCTCAAAGAAAAAAACCACATGGTCATCTCATTAGATGCTGAGAAAGCATTTGACAAAATTCAGCATCCTTTCATGCTAAAGGTCTTGGAAAGATCAGGAATTCAAGGCCCATATCTAAACATAGTAAAAGCAATTTACAGCAAACCAGTAGCCAGCATCAATCTAAATGGAGAGAAACTTGAAGCAATCCCACTAAAATCAGGGACTAGACAAGGCTGCCCTCTCTCTCCATATCTTTTCAATATAGTACTTGAAGTTCTAGCTAGAGCAATTAGACAACAAAAAGAGGTCAAATGGATATAAATTGGAAAGGAAGAAGTCAAACTATCACTATTTGCAGTCGATATGATAGTATACATAAGCGACCCAAAGAACTCCACCAGAGAACTCCTACAGCTGATAAACGACTTCAGCAAAGTGGCCGGATATAAAATCAACTCAAGCAAGTCAGAAGCCTTCCTATACTCAAAGGATAAGCAGGCTGAGAAAGAAGTAAGAGAAATAATACCCTTCACGATAGCCACAAACCATATTAAGTATCTTGGCGTGACTCTAACCAAACAAGTGAAAGATCTGTATGACAAGAACTTCAAGTCTCTGAAGAAAGAAATTGAAGAAGACCTCAGAAGATGGAAAAATCTGCCATGCTCATGGATTGGCAGGATTAATATAGTAAAAATGAGCATCTTGCCAAAAGTAATACACAGATTCAATGCAATCCCCATCAAAATCCCAACTCAATTCTTCATAGAGTTAGAAAGAGCAATTCAAAAATTCATCTGGAATAACAGAAAACGCAGAATAGCTAAAACTTTTCTCAAGAGTAAAAGAATCTCTGGGGGAATCAGTATCCCGGACCTCAAGCTGTACTACAGAGCAATAGTGTTAAAAACCGCATGGTTTTGGTACAGTAACAGACATGTAGATCAATGGAACAGAATTGAAGACCCAGAAATGAATCCACACTCCTATGGTCACTTGATCTTTGACAAAGGAGCTAAAACCATCCAGTGGAAAAAAGATAGCCTTTTCAACAAATGGTGCTGGCTCAGCTGGAGGTCAACATGCAGAAGAATGCAAATTGACCCATCCTTATCTCCTTGCACTAAGCTCAATTCTAAGTGGATCAAAGATCTCCACATAAAACCAGACACACTGAAACTTATAGAAGGGAAACTAGGGAAGAACCTTGAACATATGGGCACAGGGGAGAATTTCCTGAACAGAACTCCAATAGCTTATGCTCTAAGATCAAGAATAGACAAATGGGACCTCATTAAATTACAAAGTTTTTGCAAGGCAAAAGACACTGTCAAAAAGACAAAGTTGCAACCAACTAACTGGGAAATGATCTTTACCAACCTTACATCGGACAGAGGGCTAATATCCAAGATATACAAAGAACTCAAGAAGTTAAACTCCAGAGAGGCAAGTAACCCTATTAAAAAATGGGGTACAGAGCTACACAAAGAGTTCTCACCTGAAGAATATCTAATGGCTGAGAAGCACCTAAAGAGATGTTCATCATCCTTAGTCATTAGGGAAATGCAAATCAAAACAACCCTGAGATTCCATCTCACACCAGTCAGGATGGCTAAGATCAAAAACACAGGTGACAGCAGTTGTTGGCGAGGATGTGGAGAAAGAGGAACACTCCTCCACTGCTGGTGGGATTGCAAGCTGGTACAACCACTCTGGAAAGTAGTCTGGAGGTTCCTCAGAAAACTGGGCATGACGCTCCCAGAGGATCCGGCTCTACCACTCCTGGGCATATACCCAGAGACTTTACCTGCATGCAATAAGGACACATGCTCCACTATGTTCATAGCAGCCTTATTTATAATACCCAGAAGCTGGAAAGAACCCAGATGTCCCTCAACGGAGGAATGGATTCAGAAGTTGTGGTATATCTACACAATGGAATACTACTCTGCAATTAAAAACAATGAATTCACGAAATTCCTAGGCAAATGGTCAGAACTTGAAAATATCATCCTTAGTGAGGTAAACCAATCACAAAAGAACACACATGGTATGCAGTCACTGATAAGGGGATATTGACCAAGAATCTCGGAATACCCTAGACACAATCCGCATATCAATAGATTTCTAAAAAGATGGAAGGAGAGACCCCTGGTCCTGGAAAGACTGGATGTAGGGGAACGCCAGGACAGAGTAACGAGAGGGGGTTGAATGGAGAAAAGAGGGATGGAAGGGGGCTTATGGCACTTTCGGGGAGGGAGGAAATGGGAAAGGGGAAGTGATCTGGAATGTAAATTAAAAAAATAATAGAAAAAAAAAGAAAGAAATTTGGAAAGGTATCCCAGTCTGTCATTTCCATCAATGCTTTCAAAATTAAACAACTAATTTGCTTTGAATTTATACAATGAAATTTGACCAAAAATATGCAGGTTTTGTAAGATTTTGTTGAAATTAATATTAATATAAAACTACAAGAAAATATTAATAAGTTCTCAAAACAAGATAATAACAAATTTCTTTATGGTACAACCACTCTGGAAAGCAGTCTGGCGGTTCCTCAGAAAACTGGGCATGACACTCCCAGAGGATCCAGCTATACCACTCCTGGGCATATACCCAGAGGCTTTACCTGCATGCAATAAGGACACATGCTCCACTATGTTCATAGCAGCCTTATTTATAATAGCCTGAAGCTGGAAAAACCCAGATGTCCCTCAACGGAGTAATGGATTCAGAAGATGTGGTATATCTACACAATGGAATACTACTCTGCAATTAAAAACAATGAATTCACGAAATTCCTAGGCAAATGGTCTGATCTTGAAAATATCATCCTTAGTGAGGTAACCCAATCACAAAAGAACACACATGGTATGCAGTCACTAATAAGGGGATATTAACCCAGAATCTCGGAATACCCTAGACACAATTCGCATATCAATAGATTTCCAAGAAGATGGAAGGAGAGACCCCTGGTCCTGGAAAGACTGGATGTAGGGGAATGCCAGGACAGAGAAGCAAGAGGGGGTTGAATCGGGAAAAGAGGGAGGGAAGGGGGCTTATGGGACTTTCGGGGAGGGAGGAAATGGGAAAGGGAAATGATTTTGAATTTAAATAAAAAAAAAACCTAAAAAATTTTTTTCTAATAGGCCCCAGAATTAAGAAATACTACTGTACACACTTGACTATGATAATGTGATTTGCATGTAACTCAACATAACTAATTGGAAAATAATACTCTACTAATGTAGAGTGAACTGCTAGACCTAGCTTGAGCTTCTGAGACCTCAAACCCTGCCCCCAATGGCATATTTTCTCCTACAATGCTGCATCTACTCCAACAAGGACACACCTACTGCTTGTGCCACTCCATGTGGGAGTATGCAGGCTATTTTCATTCAAAGCACCTCATCCCTTCGTCCCCTTAGGCTTACAGTAATTTCATAATGAAAAATGCATTTAATCCAACTTCGATAGTCCTCTAGTCAACTATAGTCTCAGTCTTGTAAAAGTTCAAAGTACAAATCATTTGTGACACTCACAGTAGTCTTTGTTTTAATTAATTAATTTACGTTCCAAATGCTACCCCCTCCTAGAACCCCCTCACAGAGTCCATCCCCATCCCCCTCACCTTCTCCTCTGAGAGGGTGGGACTTCCCCAGGGTAATCCTCCACCAGAGTACATCAATTCTCTGCAGGGATAGATGCGTCTTCTCCCACTGAGTGCAGAAAAGGCAGCCATAGAAACTGAGCTGCAAATTTGCTGCATATGTGCCAAAGGCTTTGGTTCAGACTAGATGTCTTCTCAATTCTGAATATCTATGTTCCAAATTCAACAGCACCAACATTCGTAGAAGAAGCTTTACTGAAGAACAAATCTCACATTGAAACCCATATATTATTAGGAGGAAATTTAAACACCTCACTCTCACCAATGCACAGGTCATCAAAACACAAACTAAACAGGGAAACAATGAAAATAACAGATGTTATGAACCAAATGGATCTATCAGATATCTATAGAAACTTTCACCCCAAAACAAAAGATTATACCTTCTTATCCGCACCTCATGGGACCTTCTCCAAAATCAAGCAGAAAGCAAGCCTCAACAGGTACAAGATGGAAGGAGAGACCCCTGGTCCTGGAAAGACTGGATGTAGGGGAATGCTGAGACAGAGAAGCAAGAGGGTGTTGAATGGGGAAAAGAGGGAGCGAAGGGGCTTATGGGACTTTCATGGAGGGAGGAAAGGGGAAAGGGGAAATGATTTTGAATGTAAATAAAAAAAAATATATATAAAAAGAAAAACACAATAAAGTGGTGGGCAAAAAAAAAAAAAAAAAAAAAGAAATAACCCCTTGCATGTTAACACATCCCCAAGAATTAAGGCTGGCCTTGAACCAGAGAAACAACAGAAAGCTTACATACTCATGGAAACTGAACAATTCTCTACTCAATGATTACTTGGTCAGGGAAGAAATAAAGAAAATGAAAAAAAGACTTTCTATAACACAATGAAAACAGAACCGCACCATACCCAAAATTATGGGACACAATGAAAGCAGCACTAAGAGGAAAATTCATAACAATAAGTGCCTCTATAAAGAAATTGGGGATTTCTCATAGTAGCCACTCAACAGCATATCTGAAAGCTCTAGAAGAAAAAGAAGTAAAAATATCCAAGAGGAATAGAGGGCAGGAAATAGTAAAACTCAGGACTGAAGTCAACCAATAAGAAACCAAGTGAAAAATACAAAGAATCAACAAAACCAAGATCTGGTTCTTTGAGAAAGCCAACAAGAGAAACTAAGACAAAGAACCATTAGCCAAATAACTAAAAGTTATTTACTCCCCACATTCACAGTATCAAAAATGAAAAGGGAGATACAACATCAGACACTGAAAAAACTCAAAAACTAAGTAGATTTTACTTCAAATGTGCTCCACAAAATTAGAAAATTTAAATGAAATGGGTTATTTTTATAGACAGATAATATCCCAAAGGTAAATAAAGATCAGGTAAACTATCTAAATAGTCCCATAGTTCCCCCTAAGGAAATAAAAGGAGGCATTAAAATTCTCCCAACCAAACCAAACCAAACCAAACCAAACAATTAACAAAACAAAAAACAAAAAACAAAATAGCCATGGGACAGATGGTTTTAGTCCAAAATTCTACTAGAATTTCAAAGAAGAACAATATCAATATTCCTCAAACTTGTCTAAAGAATAGGAACAGAAAGAATACAACCTAATTTATTCTATGAGGCCATAGTCACATTACTACCTAAACCACAGAAAGACTCAACAAAGAAAACTTCTGATCAATTCTGCTTATGAACATCAATGCAAAAATACTTAATAAAATGTTCACAAACAGAAATCAAGAACACATCAAAAACATTTACCATGATCAAGAAGGCTTCATCCCTAGGATGCCGGCATTGTTCAATGTATGAATATTTATCAAAGTAAATAAAAAAAATGAAAGAAAAAAATCAGGTGATCATCTCATTAGATTTTGTAAAAGCCTTTGACAAATCCAACACTTCTTAATATGAAAAGTTTTGGAGAGATCAAGAATTCAAGGCACTTAGCTAAATATAATAAAAGCAATATACAGCAGCCCAATAGTCAACATCAAATTGAGGGAAGAGAAACTTGAAACAATCTCACTAAAATCAGGGACAAGTCAAGATTACCCATTCTTTCCCTATAATATAGTGTAGTGTAGGACCATGAAAGGCAGTCCGTGTTCTGGTTGAGCTAGGTTTAAACCTCAAAGACCCAGCAGATAATTCTACAAGGAACAGAAGATCATTTGCCATGCTCCCAAACACTAGGGTCCTGACATGAGGCCTCAGCTCTCCATAATTCTGTGGCCATCAGTCACAATGCTCCAAGCCCCTGTGGTTGGACTCCACTCCCACAGTTACCTAGCAACTGCCAGGTAGGCCTGGCCCATTATAAAAGGTGCTTCCTGACCCCTCCTCTCTCTCTTACTCTTTTGCTCTTGCCTTTCTCTCTTGTCCTCTTACTCCCTCTCTCCTGGCTTTCCCTTCCCCCATCTCTCCATATAGCCATGTCAGGCCTCTACTTCTCTACTCTCTCCCTCTCTCTGTCTTTCAATGTGTCCACTAACCTCAGGCCCACCCTGAGAAAGTAGCATATGGTTTCACTCATTACAACTCTCCACCAACAATAAATGCTTTAAAACCATGGACTCCCTCTTCTCATTTGGATCCACAGTGCTGGAGCAATTGAGCAAGTCTCCCTTTAAAGAGCTGTGTCCAGTCTTATGCAAGAGGCCTCCCTGCACTCCCAGCCATGTTTCCACCAAGTCAAACAGCCAATCTTGCAACCTAAGGACTCTTGTCCCATGGAATCTGGCTGGAGCTCTCCTCCCTGCCCTTTCCTTTTGTCCCTGGGCTAGATCCAGCCTGCAGGACCCAACTCCATTCTCAGCTCTTCAGAGGCATCCATCATTGTCTGCAGTGCCTGAGACTGAGAACCTGTCGTCCCCATGTCCCCAACCTCCGTGTGACCCGTGGACCCAGAAGCCCCCTTTCCAACAGTTCTCTGGGGACCCCAGACTGTGCTTCCCCACTCCCAGAATGGGGATTCTGTGGCTTTACACATCCCGATGCCTGCCCAGTAGTAGGGTGGGGTGCAAAGCACAGTCAAACTTCATGCTTCTGCCTTGACCAGGGCCTGAGCCCTGGCTAAATGAGGGCCACCAGTTTAACCCAAAATATAGTACTTGAAGTTCTAGCTAGAGCAATAAGACAACTAAAGGAGATCAAGGGGATAGAAATAGTTAAGAAAGACATCCATTACTTGAGAATGATATGATAGTATACATGAGCAACATTCAAAATTCTACCAGAGAACTCCTGCAGCTGATAATCAGCTTTAGCAAAGTGGCTAGATATAAAATTACCTCAAAGACATCAAGAGCCTTCCTTTATACAAATGACAAACAGGCTGAGAAAAAAATTAGGGGAACAACAGACTTCACAATACCCCAAAATAATATAAAAATCATGGTGTCACTCTAGCCAAGCAAATGACTTTTATGACAAGAACTTCCTGTCCCTAAAAAAAGAAATTGAAGATGATATTAGTAGATAAAAAGATCCCCCATGCTTATAGATCAGTAGGAGTAACATAATAAAAATGATCATCTTACCAATAACAATCTACAGATTCAATGAAATTACCATCAAAATTCTAATAAAATTTTTTTTACAGATTTTGAATGAACAATTGTCAACTCCATATGGAAAAACAAAAAGTCCTGGATAGCTAAAACCTATCCAAACAATAAAAGAACTTCTGGAAGAATCACCATCCCTGCTCTCAAGCTATCCTACAGAGCAAAAGTGATTAAAAAACAACTGCATGGTCTTGGCATAGAAACATACAGGTTGATCAATAAAATAAAATCTAAGACCTAGAAATAAACCCACATAGCTACGGACACTTGATTTTGGCAAAGAAGCCAAACCATTCAATGGAAAAAAGAAAGCATCTTCAGCAAATGGTGCTTGTCTGAATGAATATCTGCATGTACAACATTGAAAATAGATCCATTTTTCTCACTCTGCATAAAATTCAAGTTTAAGTGGACCAAGGACCTCAATATAAAACATGATACACTAAATCTATTAGAAGAGAAAGTGGGAAATAGCTTTGATCAAATTGGCACCAGAGACAATTTCCTGAACAGAATAGCAATGTCTCAGTCTCTAAGAGCAACAACGGATAAATGGTACTTCATGAAACTGAAAAGCTTCTGTAAGGAAATGGACACTGTTAATAGGACAAAACAGAAGCCTACAGACTGGGAAATATCTTCATTAACCTTGCATCCAACAGATGTCTGATATCCAAAATATATAAAGAACATAAAAAAATTTGATTTCAGCAACCCGAATAACCCAATTAAAATGGTGTACAGAGCAAAATAGAATTCTCAAAGCAGGAATCATAAGTGTCTGAGAAGCAAATAACGAAATGTTCAACATCCTCAGTAATCAGAAAATACAAATCAAAATGGCCCTGCAATTACACCTTACACCAATTTGTATGGCAATGTTTAAAACCTCAAGCAATAGCACATGTTGGCAAGAATATGAATAAAGGGGAACCTTCCTCCATAGTTGGTGGGAGCGCAAATTTATACAACCACTCTGGAATCAATCTGGCAGTTTCTCAGAAAATTGGAAACAGTTTTACCTGAAGACCTAACTAAACTGCTCCTGGACATACCCAAAACATGCTCCATGGTTCCACAAAGACACATGCTCCACTACATTCATAGCAGCTTCCTTTATAATAGCCAGAATCTAGAAAGAAATCAGATATCCCTCAACTAAATTATGGATACAGAAATGTGGTCCATTTACACAATGGAACACTATCCAGGTATTAAAAACAAGATATCGAGCATTTTGCAGGCAAATGGATGGAACTAGAAAATACCATCCTGAGTGCAGTAACCCAGATACAAAAGGGCATGGATGAAATGTACTCATTGATAGTTGGATATTTGCCATAAAGTACAGGATACCCATGATACAATCACACAGACCCAAAGAAGTTAAACAAGAAGGAAAGCCTAAGTGAGAATGCTTGACTCTTATTTAGAAGGGGAAACAAAATAGTCATAGGAGGCAGAAAGAGAAAATTGGTGGGAGAGGGTAGTGGGAGGAAAATGAGGGTAGGCAGGATCAGATGCAGAGAAAGACAGGAGGGCCATGGGACAAAGTGAATGAAAGGAAATCTGCAGTTGGGGGAGAGGGAGGGTGGCTATGGTTTTGGGGAAATCTCTACAAATTTCTAAAGACCTGGGATGGGCAGTCAATGTGGGTGACATTAGTTGGGACCCATAACAGTGGAGATATGAAATTTGAACAGGCCACCTCCCAAAGCCTGACAGAACCCCCAGTGGAGGGATAAGGACACCAACTTACCCACAACATTTTTGACTCAAAAATTTGTCCTGTCTAAAAAGTTGCTCTATTCCCCAGTGTAGGAGAAGGACAGGGCAGTAGGTGGGAGTCGGGGGTGGGAGAGGGAGCTTCCTCATAGAAGCAAGGGGAGAGGGGAGGGGAGATGGGTTTTCTGGAGGGGAAGACAAGAAAGGGGATAACATTTGAAATGTAAATATTTGAAACACCCAATTAAAAATACTCTTAAAAAATGCAAGGACAAATATGTAGTGGAAACTGAAGGAATGGCCAACCACTCACCAGCTCAACTTGAGTCCCATCCCATGGGTAAAGCCAACCAACCTCTGACACTATAATAGCAACCCTTTATATTTGCAAAACAGGATCCTAGCAAAACTATCCTCTTAGAGGATCTACCCTGCAGCTAACTGAAACAGATGCAAATACCCGTAGCCAAATATTGAAGGGAGTTTGAGGACTGTTATGGAAGAGTTGGAGGAAAGAAAAAAAGGGGATAGGAACTCTAGAAGAAGATAAACAGAGTAAATAAACTTGGATTCTTGGGAGCGCTCATGGACTGAGCCACAAGCAGAAGACATACACAGGATGGACTGAGGCCCATGGCACATATGTAGTAGATGTGCAGCTCAGTCTACCTGTGGGTTCCCAAACAAATAGCGATGCACTGTCCCTAAAGATGTTGCCTGCCTGTGGAATCCATTCACCAACAGAGCTGCTTTGTCTGGTCTCCGTGGGAGACAATACAGCTAACCCTGCAGAGACCTGAGGAGCCAGGGTGGAGGAATATCCAGGGGCTTCCCACCCTCTCAGAGAAGGGGATGAGGGAGGGACTCTGTAAGGCAGGGGACTGGGATGGGGATGCAAAATAAAATAAATACAATGTCAACTATCAGTGTGCTTCATTCTAGCCCCAAAGGATTTGCCCTTATTGTTCTCTTTTTAAACATGCTGGGATCTTGGTATATATTACACAATGGTCCAGTGTCATGGACAACACAATCTAGGGATTTGTGTGTGCATATCATAAACATAGATTCTAGATTTACCAATTGTTCAACCTGTGACTTTCAGTTAAAGCATTCCTTTATACATTACTCATAAAATGGAAATGACCAATGGACTTGTTAATTGTTGGAAAGCCAGCATTTACTATGCTCTAGTGTCTTTGCTGTACCTTAAGTCATAATAGGTCATTTCTTCATTCTTTCACAGTAGCACAGAAAAGTGCTATGTCACTATTGTTATAGTGATTTCCTCCAAATTGATATACTTCCTATGGATAGAGCAGTAGGGTTCCTAAGACTCAGAATGCTCAGTAAGTAAGAAAACTCAAGAGGTCTCTCCCTGAGTTTATACACATTGGACGGTTTTGAGTAAGAATATTTTTTAGAAGAGTGCCTGCGAACTTGCCAGAAAATTCTGGAAACACAGTCCCATACCACTCATGCAGCTCGGAGCTCACAGGACATACGATCAGTGGAGCAGCAGGGACAGGAGTCTTCCTTTCTGGCCGACATTTGCAGCAGGGAACCAGAGAGCTCCACAGCCTTCTGTGCTTAGCCCACCAGGAGAGAATGATCTCCCAGCAGCGATTTCACTTCTGAGCACGGAGGTGAGATCTCCACCTTCTCTCTGGAGGGGTACAGCTAGGAGCACACAAGACATATGATCATTGGAGTAGCTGGGATAGGAGTCTTCCCTTCTAGCCTCCATTAACAGCAGGGAACCAGACAGCTCTACAGCCTTCTGTGCACAGACCCTGCCAGAAGAGAGTTGGTCTCCCAGGAGTACAGACACAGGTTTACAGGCCCATAGGAGGGGCAAGCTCCAGCCAGAGACAACAAGACCAACTAACACCAGAGATAACCAGATGGTGAAAGGCAAGCACAAGAACCCTACCAACAGAAACCAAGGCTACTTGGCATCATCAGAGCCCAGTTCTCCCACCCAGCACACCGGAAAAACAAGAGTTGGATTTAAAGTCTCTTCTCACGATGCTGTTAGAGGACATCAAGAAGGACATAAATAACTCCCTTAAAGAAATACAGGAGAACATGGGTCAAATGGTAAAGGCCCTTAAAGAGGAAACACAAAAATCCCTGAAAGAAATACAGGGGAGCATGGAAGAACAGGTAGAGGCTCATAAAGAGGAAACACAAGAATCCCTTAAAGAATTACAGGAGAACACAAACAAGTGAAGGAACTGAACAAAACCATCCAGGATCTAAAAATGGAAGTAGAAACAATAAAGAAATCACAAAGTGAGACAACTCTGGAGATAGAAAATCTTGGAAAGAATTCAGGAGTCATAGATGCAAGCATCAACAACAGAATACAAGAGATAGAAGAAAGAATCTCAGGGGCTGAAGATACCATAGACAACATTGACTCAGCAGTTAAAGAAAATGCAAATTACAAAAAGCTCCTGAGCCAAAACCTCCAGGAAATCCAGGACACAATGAGAAGATCAAACATAAGGATTATAGGTATAGAAGAGAATGAAGATTTGCAACTTAAAGGGTCAGTAAATATCTTCAACAAAATTATAGAAGAAAACCTCCCTAACCTAAAGAAAGAGATGTCCATGAACATACAAGAAGCCTACAGAACTCCAAACAAACTGGACCAGAGCAGAAAGTCCTCCCGGCACATAATAATCAAAACACCAAATGCACTAAACAAAGAAAGAATATTAAAAGCAGTAAGAGAAAAAGGTCAAGTAACCTATAAAGGCAGGCCTATCAGAATTATACCATATTTCTCACCTGAGATGATGAAAGCCAGAAGATCCTGGGCAGATCTCATACAGACCCTAAGAGAACACAAATGCCAGCCCAGACTACTATATCCAGCAAAACTCTCAATTACCATAGATGGAGAAACCAAGATATTCCATGATAAAAACCAAATTTACATACTATCTTTTCACAAATCCAGTCCTACAAAGGATAATAGATGGAAAACGCCAACATGAGGAGGGAAACTACACCCTAGAAAAAGCAAGAAAGTAATCTTTTTCCAACAAACCCAAAAGAAAGTAACCACACAAACATAAAAAGAACATCAAAAATAACAGGAAGCAACAATCACTATTCCTTAATATGTTATAATGTCAATAGACTCATTTCCCCAACAAAAAAACAGTCTAACATAGATGTTTTTCATGTGGATCTTCAATTTTATCAGAAAATGTTTGTGACTCCTCTGTCAATTCAGTAATCCTTTGTGTCTACCATTTTGACTGTACTATTTTCCATGATAATCTTTAATTTTAACATTTTTTTCTGAGTATTTCTTCGATTTTGTTGGAGGTGATTTTCATGTAGATCTCTGGTTTCATGTGTGTGTAGGGGTTGTTTGTAGTTCCACTTTCAATCGATTTAGGAATGTTTTTGTCCCTACCATTTTGTCAGTATAATTGTTCATGATAATCTTCAGTTTTGACGTTTCTCTGTATTTTTCTTCAATTTTGTTAGAAGTATTTTCCATGTGGATCTTCAGTTTTATCAGAAAATGTCTATAATTTTACTTTCAATCAACTTAGGAACTCTATATACCTTCCATTTTATCGGTATAATTTTCCATATAATAGTTTTAACATGTTTCTCTATATATTTCGTGAATTTTTTCAGGAATATTTTCCTTGTAGACCTTCAATTTTATCAGAAAGTGTTAATAATTCCACTTTCAAAAAACATGGGAATATTTTTATGCCTACGATCTTATCTGTATAATTTTTCGTGAAATAGTTTAAACATGTTTTTCTATATATTTCTTGAGTTATCAGAAATATTTCCTTGTAGATTTTCAATTTTATCAGAAAATGTTTATAATTCCACTTTCAATCAACTTAGGAATATTTTTATGCCTACAATTTTATCTGTATAATTTTTCCATGAAATACTCAATCTTAACACGTTTTTTTATATATTTCTTCAATTTTATCAGATATTTTCCAGGTAAATCTTCAATTTTATCAGAAAATGTCTATAATTTCACTTTTGATCAACTTAGAAATATTTTTTTATTTTATTTTATGTTTTTAATTTACATTCCAAATCACTTCCCCTTTCCCGTTTCCTCCTTCCCCGAAAGTCCCATAAGCCCCCTTCCCTCCCTCTTTTCTCCATTCAACCCCCTCTCATTACTCTGTCCTGGCAATCCCCTACATCCAGTCTTTCCAGGACCAGGGGTCTCTCCTTCCATCTTTTTAGAAATCTTTTGATATGCTGATTATGTCTAGGGTATTCCGAGATTCTGGGTCAATATCCCCTTATCAGTGACTGCATACCATGTGTGTTCTTTTGTGATTGGGTTACCTCACTAAGGATGATATTTTCAAGTTCTGACCATTTGCCTAGGAATTTCGTGAATTCATTGTTTTTAATTGCAGAGTAGTATTCCATTGTGTAAATATACCACATCTTCTGAATCCATTCCTCCATTGAGGGACATCTGGGTTCTTTCCAGCTTCTGGCTATTATAAATAAGGCTGCTATGAATATAGTGGAGCATGTGTCCTTATTGCTTGCAGGTAAAGTCTCTGGGTATATGCCCAGGAGTGGTATAGCCGGATCCTCCGGGAGTGTCATGCCCAGTTTTCTGAGGAACCGCCAGACTGCTTTCCAGAGTGGTTGTACCAGCCTGCAATTCCACCAGCAGTGGAGGAGTGTTCCTCTTTCTCCACATCCTCGCCAACAACTGCTGTCTCCTGTGTTTTTGATCTTAGCCATCCTGACTGGTGTGAGATGGAATCTCAGGGTTGTTTTGATTTGCATTTCCCTAATGACTAAGGATGATGAACATCTCTTTAGGTGCTTCTCAGCCATTAGATATTCTTCAGGTGAGAACTCTTTGTTTAGCTCTGTACCCCATTTTTTAATAGGGTTACTTGCCTCTCTGGAGTTTAACTACTTGAGTTCTTTGTATATCTTGGATATTAGCCCTCTGTCGGATGTAAGGTTGGTAAAGATCATTTCCCAGTTAGTTGGTTGCCGCTTTGTCTTTTGGACGGTGTCTTTTGCCTTGCAAAAGCTTTGTAATTTAATGAGGTCCCATTTGTCTATTCTTGATCTTAGAGAATAAGCTATTGGAGTTCTGTTCAGGAAATTCTCCCCTGTGCCCATATGTTCAAGGTTCTTCCCTAGTTTCCCTTCTATAAGTTTCAGTGTGTCTGGTTTTATGTGGAGATCTTTGATCCACTTAGAATTGAGCTTAGTGCAAGGAGATAAGGATGGGCCAATTTGCATTCTTCTGCATGTTGACCTCCAGCTGAGCCAGCACCATTTGTTGAAAAGGCTATCTTTTCTCCACTGGATGGTTTTAGCTCCTTTGTCAAAGATCAAGTGACCATAGGAGTGTGGATTCATTTCTGGGTCTTCAATTCTGTTCCATTGATCTACATGTCTGTTACTGTACCAATACCATGCAGTTTTTAACACTATTGCTCTGTAGTACAGCTTGAGGTCCGGGATACTGATTCCCCCAGAGGTTCTTTTACTCTTGAGAATAGTTTTAGCTATTCTGGGTTTTCTGTTATTCCAGATGAATTTTTGAATTGCTCTTTCTAACTCTATGAAGAATTGAGTTGGGATTTTGATGGGGATTGCATTGAATCTGTGTATTACTTTTGGTAAGATGCTCATTTTTACTATATTAATCCTGCCAATCCATGAGCATGGCAGATTTTTCCATCTTCTGAGGTCTTCTTCAATTTCTTTCTTCAGAGACTTGAAGTTCTTGTCATACAGATCTTTCACTTGTTTGGTTAGAGTCACGCCAAGATACTTAATATGGTTTGTGGCTATCGTAAAGGGTATTATTTCTCTTACTTCTTTCTCAGCCTGCGTATCTTTTGAGTATAGGAAGGCTTCTGACTTGCTTGAGTTGATTTTATATCCGGCCACTTTGCTGAAGTCGTTTATCAGCTGTAGGAGTTCTCTGGTGGAGTTCTTTGGGTCGCTTATGTATACTATCATATCGACTGCAAATAGTGATAGTTTGACTTCTTCCTTTCCAATTTGTATCCCTTTGACCTCTTTTTGTTGTCTAATTGCTCTAGCTAGAACTTCAAGTACTATATTGAAAAGATATGGAGAGAGAGGGCAGCCTTGTCTAGTCCCTGATTTTAGTGGGATTGCTTCAAGTTTCTCTCCATTTAGATTGATGCTGGCTACTGGTTTGCTGTAAATTGCTTTTACTATGTTTAGATATGGGCCTTGAATTCCTGATCTTTCCAAGACCTTTAGCATAAAAGGATGCTGAATTTTGTCAAATGCTTTCTCAGCATCTAATGAGATGACCATGTGGTTTTTTTCTTTGAGATTGTTTATGTAGTGGATTACATTGATGGATTTCCTCATATTGAACCATCCCTGCATCCCTGGGATGAAGCCTACTTGATCGTGGTGAATGATCGTTTTGATGTGTTCTTGGATTCGGTTGGCAAGAATTTTATTGAGTATTTTTGCATCGATATTCATAAGAGAGATTGGCCTGAGATTCTCTTTCTTTGTCGGATCTTTGTGTGCTTTTGGTATTAGTGTAATTGTGGCTTCATAGAACGAGTTGGGTAGTGTTCCTTCTGTTTCTATTTTGTGGAACAGTTTGAAGAGTATTGGTGTTAGGTCTTCTTTGAAGGTCTGATAGAATTCTGCACTAAAACCATCTGGACCTGTGCTTTTTTTGGTTGGAAGACTTCCAATGACAACTTCTATTTCTTCAGGGCTTATAGGACGGTTTAGATGGTCTATTTGATCCTGATTTAATTTTGGTACTTGGTATCTGTCAAGGAAATTGTCCATTTCCTCAAGATTTTCTAGTTGTGTTGAATACAGGTTTTTGTAGTAGGATCTGATGATTTTTTGAATTTCCTCAGTTTCTGTTGTTATCTCTCCCTTTTCGTTTCTGATTTATTAATTTGGATACTATCTCTGTATGCCTACCATTTTATCTATATAATTTTCCATGATAATCTTCAATTTTAAAATTTTTCCATAATTTTTTCCAATTTTATCAGAAATATTTTCCATGTAAACCTTCAATTTTATTAGAATGTGTTTTTACGTCTACTTTCAATCAATTTAGGAATATTTTTATGCCTACTATATTGTCTATATAATTTTTCATGAAATAGTTTTATCGCGTTTTTCTATATATTTCTTGAGTTTTATCAGAAATATTTCCTTGTAGATTTTCAATTTTATCAGAAAATGTTTATAATTCTCCTTTCAATCAACTTAGGAATATTTTTATGCTTACCATTTTATCTGTATAATTTTTCCATGAAATAGTCAATCTTAACTTTTTCTTTCTATATATTTCTTCAATTTTATCAGAGATATTTTCCATGTATATTTACACAATGGAATACTACTCAGCAATTAAAAACAATGAATTCATGAAATTCTTAGGTAAATGGGGAACAGGGGGAGGGAAGAGGGCTTATGGGATTTCAGGGAGGGGGGAACTGGAAAAGGGGAAATCATTTGGAATGTAAATAAAGAATATAGAAAATAAAATAAATTAAAAAAAAAGAAAGGAAAAAAGAATTCAAAATGACACATCAATAAAATTTCAATATGGGCTCAATAATGAAAGCTCTTTGTTGCTATAATTTAATTGACTTACAATATCTATTATAAAAATGTAAGTATAGCTATTTCATCTGATATTTATCACTTTAAATTTGTAAATATTTTCCATGGATCTGCAATTTTGTTAATCCTCACTAAAATGTAAATGTAATTTCAAGAAGTACTCGAGAGGGCATATGGGCATTTTCTAGATTGTAATGTGAATGTGATTTCCCTTTTACTCTAAACTAGTTAAACTTAATATACTATTTAATTTAGGCTTTCATAGTTATCTAAACTATTTTATACTTTGAGAAGTCTAATAAATTTTAGGGTAAATTTCATGCTTTGTAATTAATATTAATAATTAGAACATGTTTAAAGATATTTTGTGAATGTTTTAATTAAGTATACCATTTTACAATAGTTATAGAGATGGTTATGGCAATTGTTTTCATTCATCAGTTTATTCAATCACTTATTTATTCATTCATGCTATGTTTCAGGGAAGATCAGTGTTCTTCCCATAGTACATGCTTATATCAAAAATTGCTCTTAAGAGGCAGTTTTTTTCTTTCCACTGTCGGTTCTGAGGATTGAACTCAGATTTTTTTTTCAGGCTTGGCTGTGAATACCATTATCTGCTGACCCATCACACAAATTCTAATATTTTGAAAAAATATATATTGGCTATTTTGTTTATTTACATTTAAAATGTTATATTCCCTTCCCAGTTTCCTCTCGGAGGACCCCCCCCATCCTATTCCTGTCCCCCTGCTTCCACAAGGGTGCTCCCCCATCCACACACCCACTCCTGCCTCACTGCCCTAAAATACCTCATGCTGGAGTATCAAGCCTTCACAATACAAAGAATCTCCCCTTCCTTTAATGCTAGACAAGGCCATCCTCTGCTACATATGCAGCTGGACCCATGGGTCCCTCCAAGTGTACTCCTTGGTTGGTTGTTTAGTCCCTGGGAGCTCAGGGGGTCTGGCTGTTTGATATTGTTGTTCTTCCTAGGGGGTTACAAACCCCTTCAGCTCCTTCAGTCCTTCCCCTAATTCCTCCATTGGCGTCCCGCTGCTCAGTCCAATGGTTGGCTGCAAGCATCTGCATCTTTATCAGTAAGGCTCTGGCAGAGCCTCTCAGGAGACAGCTATAACAGGTTCCTGTAAGCAAGCATTTCTTGGCATCAGAATAGTGTCTGGGTTTGGTGTCTGCATATGGGATGGATCACCAGGTGGGACCACACACTAAAGAAGAGTGTATTTCCCTCTGCTAGAAGCAAATTTATGGTTAATAGCATCTCAGGTGGAGGTGGTATAGACGAATGCTGGCATATTGCCTTCCATAAAATTTTGCAGACCACTATATTAGCTGTGAATTCACAAGAACAATGGTTTCATTATGTCTAGAAAACACTGTTTGATCCCAGGTCTTAGCCTCATTTGTAATGTTTTCTGAGTCTTGGGGTATGTGATATAGACGTAAGATTTATTGCTGAGCATTCAACAGAAACTTATTCCCTGCAATTTTACCAGCTTTGACTCTATATATCAACCATCAGTTACTGTACAGAGAAGCATTTCTGATAACTAGAGATGCATTAATATATGGGCAGAGAGATACATATTCTAAAGGAAGTTTTACTCTAAATCCATCTAGCAAAATAATAATAGTAGTTTGACTCCTAACGCCTATGAACTCTCCAGCATAGATTTTGTCTTGGTTTACTTTACCATGAATGCATTTCTTCTTGTGGAGTAGGCCTTAAATTCAATCAGAAAGGACATAATTGTTCCCATAATATTCATATTACTTTCATATCCATGGGCATATTTTATCTGGGCTGATCTTTATTGGGGCTCATAGATTTTGTGTCTGAATAAGACTATTATTGACCTTTTTCCCAGCAGTCTACAAAATACCTTTTGAAATTATGAAAGCTAGCCAGCTGGCAGGCAGTACCAGCTTGATATTTCATGTCTTACTTCATTCATAATCTGATTCTATCATGGAGTAAGGCAAGTCATCTACATATGATATTGCACATGAGATATCTGTGTTCTATTATACTCCCTGGCAGTTAATACATGGGTAAAACAAAGAAAAAAAGTGCAATTTTATTGGTGGCTGGGGATCATGATAGGCAAAATTATAAAATATTAGATTGCCTTATAGTGTAGATGATTCATTTCAAGCTTTTAGGATCCTACATATATTGTCCCTTATTGGAATTGTCCCTGATGTGAAATGTATTTGTTCAAAGTAATTTAATATTATAATGACTTCCTAATGGTAAATAATGCATTTTTAATAGTCTAATCTGTTTAAGTGAGCCTATTGACAAGCTTTTAGTAACTTTGAGTCTAATGGAGCAAATTCAAAGGAAGGGACGAATCTCCACCATATGAGTGACAATCACATCTGTAACCTTTCTGAAATTCTTGGATTCTATACTCTCCTGAGCTCCTGGTTCATCCTAGACAATATGCTCTAATGATTTACCATGAAAAGGTCAGTGGAATAAGAAAACATAGTCCTTGCATATGGCCTCGTGCTAGAGCTGTAAACTCCATGACATTCATTTTTAGGACAGTAAAGAAAAAGGAAACATTAGATCAAATATGTGAAAGCCACATTTTCAAAAGAGGCTTTTGTAATTGCTTTCTTATTTCATACCAGTGGGCACAACAACAACAACAAAAAAAGCAACTGTAAAAAATCCTGCTTCCCCTGATTAGCACAAAGTCACCACTTTGCAGGTGTTACTTATATTTCTATCAATGTGAGCTGAGATTTCCACTTGTTTGTCTTTTATTAATTCAAAAGCAACTCTGTAAGCATTCTTTAGAAGCTAATGTGGACAGCACTGATGAAGTGTTTCTTCCTTGCATGTGATGTAATAAAGTCAGGTGAGATGGACCTTCCCTTTGCAGAGCAACAGTGATCCTTGGCACTCTAATCACCGTTCTGAATTCACTGGTAGTTTGGCTATGTGATAGCTTTTCCATCCAAGGACAAAGATTATATTCCTTAATATAAAGATTTTGACATTTAAAATTTTACAACTTCTAAATTTCTGAAAGAAAGATGATGCAGGGAAATACTATGTAAAATTAGACCAGAAAAATATTAAAGACTTGAGGCCATTCTTTTATCCCATATTTAATCATGACAAGTGCCAGACTTCTCAGTCAACCTAAAAGATGTTATATCTACGTCCCTATTATAGTATAAGATTTTAATATTCATGTAGAATTCTGGTTTCTGCTGAATGAAGTTATGGGTGGGTATGACCTTGAACCTCCTTTCTAATGCTATGCCTCTGGCAAACTATGTTTTATCATGCTTCACAGTATCTCAAAGAATAACAGTTCCCATTGTAGTGTGTGAAACAATATTATTACTGTATGATGTTTTCAGAGATTATTTTTTAACTTCATAAAAATATATTTTAAGTGATTCTGTTATGTTTCATTGAAAGAATTCATAACATATAGGTAAATAATGACATTTATTTTAGTAAGAATTATACCATTTACATGTAATGTCAATTTTATTAATATATCTATGTATTCTTCAAAAATGTCTAATTACTTTTTTGGCAGATCATTCCAAGGTAGATTATGTCAATTAATTATTTGATTCTTTTTATGAAATCCCAAATTATCCATAGCATCAATAACTATATTCATATCTTTAATTTTCACCATATTTAACCTCCTGAAGCTTGATCTCCCTGTGAAATCAAGAAAAGTTTTATGTAGGTTACTCTCTGTGATATATTATCCTTTTGAAGGAATTTGGGTATTGAAATCTTCAATTTACCTCAATTTGTATGTGTATATTACACATATACAAACCAAGGTTCTGTAGGCTAAAGTTTTTGTACCATGGTGTGAGCATTAGAGAAAGAGTGAGTTAGTTAGAAAAATAAAAGCATTAAACAAAAATGTCTTTTTATTGTAGCAGAAATCTCTGGAAAAATCCATAAAGGGAAAAAAAATAAAGTTTTCATTTTGAATGAGCAGCAAACCAAATTGTGATACACAGTATTGGGAATCAACTCAGAAGATCTCAGAGGCACAAAGAAATCACACTAATTCATATCATCAAGCAGAATCCACAGTTTTATATATGAATACTTATAATTTCTCAGGAATAAGACCTGGTAGTTGTTCTCTGTCCTTATTTCATCTGGTAATAGTAGTAGTGACTTGCTTGATAATGTCCTTTGCTCAAACAGAGAATAATTCACTTACATTTATCAAAGAAGACAGACTTGCCATTTAAATACAGTTGGTGACCTCACTTCTCAGTAAAATTGAGACCCAGAGATGCTATGTTCCTGCATCGTTACATTTTAGTGATATTATTTCTGGATGCTTTACAAAGATATCCCTGAGTCTTAAAAATGACAGGAGGTTAATGTAATGTTAATATATGATGATATTAATGAACATGTATTAGTGTTTTGAAGGGACAAAGAAAGAGTACCCATTTTTATATTACTGAATCAAATGCATTTAGAAATGAGATTAGGGTAAGCTTCTAAACTTTTTCTTTGGGACAATTGAGGTTTGTTTCTTCTCTTTAATCTGTATTTTTCCCTACAGGAGGAAATGATTATGGTAGATGTGTGTTTTTATAAATTTATTAGATTGTCCCTTATTGAGATTAATCTAAAAGTCTGGATCCTCATTTAGAAGTATTGCACTTAATTTAAACTTCTGAAGCTTTGCAATTCTTTCGTCAGAATGCATCTTTTTTCCATGTGTGTTTATCACTATAAATTTCTTACCACGTTTTATGAGAGAGCTGGTATCTCATGTGTATGACACATTTATAATCTTCATCTCTTTTCTCTCAAGGAAGTAAAGCCTGATTATTAGCCTCCTGGATAGAAAGTCTTTCAGTATTCAAGGGCAATGTGATTAATGAACATTGTAAAATAGATAAGGCAATAATTTGCAACTATAATGCAGTGGATTTTAGATATTAAAAGTTTACACCTTACTAATAAGTTATGAAGGTATTTTTCTTTTGTGGTTCAAATGTAACTGAAAGTATTGAAAAGGAATATTGTAGGTTTATCATTATTATCATCATTATTTTAAAAATCTGCATTAGAACTAGAATAAGAATAAAATATTCTGATCAAATTCAAGAGAAATACACATATTGTGTGCATGGATTATTAAACATACTGAGAATAAAATATAATGTCACATTCAACAGGGAGGTGAACATTGGAGTGATAATTATACTATGTTCTATTATCACATTTCTGGGAGACAGAATAACATGTGGTTAATGCAGAAACTGGTATCTGGTAAAAGGGCTAAGAATGAAGGATCATGAGTGCTCTGCTGAAGATGGTCGGTCTATATTAACTCTCCATGGTCTGGATTAAAGTTTGAAACACTGTAATTATAGGGAATCTGGAAATAAGTCAACCAATGTATTCTATTTGCATCTATTGTCCCTTCAAAATTATCATACAAAAGAGGTTGATGTATTTTTCTGAGCCTATGAACATTATAATAGTGGATACTAAAAATTAAAAGAGTAGACATATTTCTGAACAGAACCTGAGCAAACTATAGCTTAGATGAGCAGCATATCAAGGAAAGAAAGGGATTAAAACAAGTAATGAAGTAGCAGCCAAGCAGATGATCTCTAAACATGTACATCTGCAGCAGACACTGCAAGGCAATGTCGGTAAGGAAAAGACACTCTGAACAAATAAAAAGGTATTTTGATAAAATTTAGAGAGGAAAAAATTGAGATTCACCTACTTAAGACATTTAGTTATTTTTTAATTAAGAGGGGATCTACATATTTTCTTCATTGATATTTTTGGGAAATTTAGACTTTGATATCAGGTGCAATTAAACATTTTTTTCATTCTAGTAAGAACACAAAACAAAGAAATATGTGCAGGTATAACTTCTTACTTATGAAGGGTTTTAAATCTGGGCCAGACTAATTTTTCAACCTGCAGTTTTCCATGAATTTTATAGACTATTATCCATTTATGGCTCTTGCAAAATATAAATCTAATATAAGCTCATGAATAAATTGAAGAAAAACTAAAAAGAGTTAAAGAATAAATTACTCTTTGTAATTTTCATATACAGTTTTTGAAACTACATATCAATTATGTATCCTTATTTATCCATAGTGAACCATAGTGTTTCTATGATTCAGAATTTGTAATTTCTGAATTTAAATTCCAGAATTTGTAGATTCTCAGGAAATCATAGTTTTAAATGAGAATTTTTTTTAAACTTAGATTTTGATATTCAAATAGTTTTGCAAGACTAAAAATATCACTGAATTGATTTCATTAAGATCTGGAAATACTTTTCAGCTCAGCTAGAAGATAAAAGATCAGACCTGTGCCTCATTAATGAGAAACTCTCACCTTGTCTTTTGATGAAGTAGACTGATTTATCTTTACAATATTGAGTTTGAAGGTTCAGTGCTAGAAATTCAAACAAGAGTGGCACCTGTAATGGACTTATTTCTCTGCATCTAACATTTCTCAGAAATTCTATTTAAGATACACATTTAATTGATTGGTTAACTAAAAATGGAACTCTTTGCCTCCATTTCCAACTGTCCCTTATTTATAGGACCTGAAAGTGGTAGAGGATAAAAGTGCTGTTAGAAGATTGGAAGATTCTGAGACTGTCTGAAAGTATGACTTGCTAAATATATTGGAGGATTTTAAAAATTATGGCTGTATGCATACTTGTATGCACATGGGTTGGGTGGATGTGCTGGGATGAGACAGAAAGACAGAAGAGTCCATAAACCATTGAATCATGTCTCTTTAACTTGTTTAAAAAACATAACCCCCAGACTCATTTTTTTGAATGATTGTTTCTTAACTGCTAGTGGTATTTTTGGAGGTTCTGGAATATTTAGAAGAAGGGACCTAGACGAAAGAATAGGTTACCGCTTATAGATCTTTTTGGATATCTTGCCCTTGTCCATTTCTGTTTATATCTATGGTATGAGCTGAAAACATTTTCTACCACATGTCTCTGATGCTATGATTTTTTGACTAGGTATATAGTCAAGGGACTTTGGATTGAGATTTCAACACACTTCTCTCTCTAGGGATGTTTTCAAACCTGGTCTGCAGCTTTGTTTGGATAGTGTCTTATGGCCCTAGCATCTCAAACGAAGTCTGCAATACAATCCTAGCTTCATGCAATGTCCTGTTCTAGCCTCCACACAGGGACTGTGCTGGCAAATGCCTAGCCTCAGCAGCTTTCCTTAACTACAGGGGAAGATTCCATAACCCCCTTTCTATTTCCTTCTTGACTCCAGATATAATCTGTAGAAGGTGCCAAAGTCTGCTTCTTGCTTCAGCTGAAACCTGACTCTTTGGAAGACTTGTATTTTCATAAGCTTTGACTTGTTCATGGTTTCTAAGGAAAAGAAATTCCTCAGGCCTTTCCTTTCAGGTTGCAGGAGTAGCTAGGTGAGGTCTTGCCCTAAGGTTATCACTCCCTTTATAACTTTTCTAAGCAATCCTTTATCTTTTTAATCATTGTATTTCCTTGAGCACAAGACTTGCTTCCAGCATTTCATTTCCTCATGCTCCTTTTTCTCCTCAAACTGTATATTTAATATATTTAATATTTGCCATGTTTGTTCATTTTCATTGTAGATCTGCATAAGAGTGATTATTAATAACCATGAACGCTAAACTTCTTGAAATCTCTACCAAGATCATTAGTCTAAAACTATTACATTTAGTCTTTGTCAAATTTTTAGGACAAGGGCAAAATGTAACCACATTTTTTTGCCAAAATATCACAGGAATATCTCCTCTGAAACCTTGTTATCTAGGCCTGCATAATCCACATTAAACTTAGCACTGTCTTCCATGTTCTTATTAGGATGGCCCATTAAGTTCCTCTTTAAGCATTCATTTATATTTCTCCAAACAGCAGCATGGGCAGGCCTGTCGAAGCAATATACCACTACCAGGTTCTAACTTTTGTCTTACTTAGTGTTCTATTGCTATGGAAAGACACTATGACTAAAGCAAGCTTTATAAAAGGAAATATTTCATTATGGGCTTGCCTAGTTTTTGAGGGTTAGTTCATGATCATCATGGAAAAAAATTCAGACTGGCATGGTGCTAGAACAATAGCTGAGGGTTTTATTTCTTATTCATTAGCACTATGTAGAGAAAGTCAACTCTCCCTACAAGGTACGGTTCTAATCCTTTCCAAACAGTTCATCAACTGGAACTAAGCATGCAAATATATGAGTCTATGAGCACCACTGTCATTTAAACCACTATATTAGTAATACATAATTAATATTTAATAATACTGGAATAAACCTATAGTAAATGATTTGTTTGGAAGTTGTGGGGTATGATTAATGTTCTGTTGTTATCATCTCTACAACTAAATTCTACTAATGGTGAGCTAATACATTGCATCCCATTAGTCCTCATTACTTTTAACTATAGGGAGAGTTTGTAACTTTAATTTTTTTCAAACCTTATTTTTTAATGATGGTTCTTAAACACTTTAGCCTCGCTTTTAGTCCACCACCCACTAGAGGTAATGGGAAAAAAAGAATAAGGGGGGAAATAGACCTGTTTAAAAAGGTTCTTTGGAGCAACTCCTGTCTGTGTTGTCTGGAAATCAGCAGTTCAGTTCACAGGTTAGCAGTGGCAGCTTGCTCCCCTCACAAATACTTCATGGATACACAAACAGTCCAGTTAGGTAGAGTCAGAATAACAAAATATGAATCATCAGTGGTAGCACTACCTAGCAGAGACAACCGGCTTCAAAGGAACCAGCAGGAACTCCAGGAGAGATTCTCAGCTGAATCTCTGTCAGGGAAGCAAAGAATAACAAAAATACACAAGCATTGCATAGCTAACTTTATAAGCTTGCCCAACTCTACCTCCATCAGTGTCCATCAAGTCCTATTTATACTCTGCAAACACCAGTGTCTTCCACGGGTCATGCCTCAGCATGTACATCTATCTCAGCTGACATTACTCTGCCAATCAGCCTAAGTCTGAGGAAGTAACAAGAAGCTAAAGTACACTACCACGAGGTTTTTGGTGAATTTCTCTCTATGAAGTCTAACAAATACAGCACAATTACACAATGTAAAGCAGACCAATACATATGTGTCATTATTGAAGAATCCTTCATCACATGTTCTTGCACTACTTGCCTTAGCAGAATATCCTTTCTCCTGTGTCTGCTTCTGCCAAACTTCACTAGACTGCTTCACTAGTCTGCCTTAGCCTTTAGCCTGTGATCATATTCCTTCAGTTATTTGCCCCAGCCAAACAATATACAACTCCTGACTTTCCAAAAAACACAGCTCCTGTTTTGTTGATTCTTTATATAGTTCTTTTTGTTTTGACTTGGTTGATTTAAGCCCTGAGTTTGATTATTTCCTGATGTCTACTCCTCTTGGGTGTATGTGCTGCTTTTTGTTCTAGAGCCTTTAGCTGTGCTGTTAGGCTATTAGTGTATGCTCTTTCCAGTTTCTTTTTGGAGGTTCATAGAGCTATGAATTTTCCTTTTAGCATGGCTTTCTTTGTTTTAGTATAAAATATTATGTATATATTTATTGTTGAAGTCTCCTATTATTATTGTGTGGGGTGCAATGTGTGCTTTGAGCTTTAGTAAAATGAATGAATGTGGATGCCCTTGTACTTTGAGCATCCATGTTCAGAATTGAGAGTTCATTTTGCTATATTTTTCCTTTGATGATTATAAAGTGTCTTTCCTTATCTTTTTTGATTACTTTAGATTGAAATTCAATTTTATTCCATATTAGAATGGCTACACTAGCTTTTTTCTTTGGACGATTTGCTTGGAAAATGGTTCTCCAACCTTTTACTCTGAGGTAGTGTCTGTCTTTGTGCCTGAGGTGAGTTTCCTGTATGCAGCAAAATGTTGGGTCCTGCTTATATATCCAGTCTGTTAGTCTATATCTTTTTATTGGAGAATTGAGACCATTGATATTAAGAGATATTAAGGAGAAGTGGTTGTTGCTTGCTATTATTTTTGTTATTAGAGATGGAGTTATGTTTGTGTGGTTCTCTTCTTTTTGGTTTGTTAAAAGAAGATTAATTTCTTGCTTTTCTCCAGTGTGTAGTTTCCCTCCTTTTGTTGGTGTTTTCCATTCCTTATCCTTTGAAGGGATGGATTTGTGGAAATATATTTGGTAAATTTGTTTTCATCATGGAATACCTTGGTTTCTCCATCTATGATAATTGAGAGATTTTCTGGGTATAGCAGTCTAGGTTGGTGTCTGTGTTTCATTACAGTCTGTATGACATCTGCCCAGAATCTTCTGGCTTTCATATTCTCTGGTGAGAAATCTGGTGTAATTCTGATAGGTCTGCCTTTATATGTTACTTGGCAATTTTCCCTTACTGCATTTAATATTCTTTCTTTGTTTAGTATATTTGGTGTTTTAATTATTATGTGATGGGAGGAATTTCATTTCTGGATCAATATATTTGGAGTTCTTTAGTCTTCTTATATGTTCATGGGCATCTCTTTCTTTAGGTTAGGGAAGTTTTCGTCTATAATTTTGTTGAAGACATTTACTTGCACTTTAAGTTAGAAATCTTCACTCTCTTCTACATCTATAATCCCTTGGTTTGCTTTTCTCATCTTGTCCTAGATTTCCTGGACATTTTGGGTTAAGATCTTTTTGCATTTTGCATTTTCTTTGACCATTATGACAATGCTTTCTATACTATCTTCTGCATCTGAAATTCTTTCTTCTAACTTTTGAATTCTGTTGTTGATGCTTTCATCTATGACTCCTGACTTCTTTCCTTGGTTTTCTAAGTCCAGAGTTGTTTCTCTCTGTGATTTCTTTATTGTTTCTATCTCCAATTTTAGATCCTGAATGTTTTTTTTTTCAATTCCTTCACCAGTTTTGTTGTGCTTTCCTGTAATCCTTTTAGGGCTTCTACCTGTTTACCTGTGTTCTCCTGTATTTTTTTAATGAAGTTATTTATGCCCTTTTTGAAGCCCTCTATCAGCATCATGAACTGTGATTTTAAATCCAAATTTTGCATTTCTGGTGTGTTGGGATATCCAGGACTTGCTGATATGGGAGATTTGGACTTCAATGGTACCATGTCACCTTGATTTCTTTTTCTTTCTTTTTTTTTATTATTATTATTATTTTTAATTTACATTCCAAATCATTCCCCCTTTCCCATTTCCTCCCTCCCCGAAAGTCCCATAAGCCCCCTTCCCACCCTCTTTTCTCCATTCAACCCCCTCTCGTTTCTCTGTCCTGGCGTTCCCCTACATCCAGTCTTTCCAGGACCAGGGGTCTCTCCTTCCATCTTCTTAGAAATCTATTGATATGCGGATTGTGTCTAGGGTATTCCAAGATTCTGGGTTAATATCCCCTTATCAGTGACTGCATACCATGTGTGTTCTTTTGTGATTGGGTTACCTCACTAAGGATGATATTTTCAAGATCTGACCATTTGCCTAGGAATTTCGTGAATTCATTGTTTTTAATTGCAGAGTAGTATTCCATTGTGTAGATATACCACATCTTCTGAATCCATTCCTCTGTTGAGGGACATCTGGGTTCTTTCCAGCTTCTGGCTACTATAAATAAGGCTGCTATGAACATAGTGGAGCATGTGTCCTTATTGCATGCAGGTAAAGCTTCTGGGTATATGTCCAGGAGTGGTATAGCCAGATCCTCCGGGAGTGTCATGCCCAGTTTTCTGAGGAACCGCCAGACTGCTTTCCAGAGTGGTTGTACCAGCTTGCAATTCCCCCAGCAGTGGAGGAGTGTTCCTCTTTCTCCACATCCTCACCAACAACTGCTGTCTCCTGTGTTTTCGATCTTAGCCATCCTGACTGGTGTGAGATGGAATCTCAGGGTTGTTTTGATTTGCATTTCCCTAATGACTAAGGATGATGAACATCTCTTTAGGTGCTTCTCAGCCATTAGATATTCTTCAGGTGAGAACTCTTTGTTTAGCTCTGTACCCCATTTTTTAATAGGGTTACTTGCCTCTCTGGAGTTTAACTTCTTGAGTTCTTTGTATATCTTGGATATTAGCCCTCTGTTGGATGTAAGGTTGGTAAAGATCATTTCCCAGTTCGTTGGTTGCCGCTTTGTCTTTTTGACAGTGTCTTTTGCCTTGCAAAAACTTTGTAATTTAATGAGGTCCCATTTGTCTATTCTTGATCTTAGAGCATAAGCTATTGGAGTTCTGTTCAGGAAATTCTCCCCTGTGCCCATATGTTCAAGGTTCTTCCCTAGTTTCCCTTCTATTAGTTTCAGTGTGTCTGGTTTTATGTGGAAATCCTTGATCCACTTGGAATTGAGCTTAGTGCAAGGAGATAAGAATGGGTCGATTTGCATTCTTCTACATGTTGACCTCCAGCTGAGCCAGCACCATTTGTTGAAAAGGCTATCTTTTTTCCACTGGATGGTTTTAGCTCCTTTGTCAAAGATCAAGTGACCATAGGAGTGTGGATTCATTTCTGGGTCTTCAATTCTGTTCCATTTATCTACATGTCTGTTACTGTACCAATACCATGCGGTTTTTAACACTATTGCTCTGTAGTACAGCTTGAGGTCCGGGATACTGATTCCCCCAGAGGTTCTTTTACTCTTGAGAATAGTTTTAGCTATTCTGGGTTTTCTGTTATTCCAGATGAATTTTTGAATTGCTCTTTCTAACTCTATGAAGAATTGAGTTGGGATTTTGATGGGGATTGCATTGAATCTGTGTATTACTTTTGGTAAGATGCTCATTTTTACTATATTAATCCTGCCAATCCATGAGCATGGCAGATTTTTCCATCTTCTGAGGTCTTCTTCAATTTCTTTCTTCAGAGACTAGAAGTTCTTGTCATACAGATCTTTCACTTGTTTGGTTAGAGTCACGCCAAGATACTTAATATGGTTTGTGGCTATCGTGAAGAGTATTATTTCTCTTACTTCTTTCTCAGGCTGCTTATCCTTTGAGTATAGGAAGGCTTCTGACTTGCTTGAGTTGATTTTATATCCGGCCACTTTGCTGAAGTCGTTTATCAGCTGTAGGAGTTCTCTGGTGGAGTTCTTTGGGTCCCTTAAGTGTGCTATCATATCGTCTGCAAATAGTGATAGTTTGACTTCTTCCTTTCCAATTTGTAACATTCCTACATTTGCCTTCTGCCTTCTGGTTATCTCTGGTGTTAGTTGTTCCTGCTCTCTCTGGCTGGCACTTGTCTCTCCTGTGGGCCGGCAAGCCAGTTTCAACACCCCTGAGTGACCAGCTCTTTCCTGCCACTGAGTGCTGTAGTGCTGCACAACTCCTGGATGCAGTTGGAACCCTGGTGAACGCTGTCCCAGCTTCTCTGCCACTCCTCTGTTCCCTGTGCTCCAGGCTGTACCAGCCTGCTCAGTCACTGGAGAGCAGATGGTGGCCCCACCTCCAAACCCGCAGTCAAATCATACCCTGCAGAGCAGTTCTCCCCTGGCAGGATTGGTGCACAGATGGCTGTGGCTCTGCCCAGCTCCTGGTTGCAGGTTGAGACAGAAAGACCCTGCCTCCTTTGTATTTCCTGCACTCCCGGCTATACCTGCCTGCTCAGTCGCAGGAGATAAGATGGCCTCTCTAGCACTACTATCATGAACTGGTGTTAGATTGTGCCAAAAGCTTTTTATTTTTTTTGTATCTAATGATATGACCGTGTGTATTTGTCTTTCAGTGTGTTCATATGGTATGTTATATTTTATTTACATACATCTACATATGGTGAACCATACGTGCATTTCTGGGATGAATCTTACTTGATCATGATGGACCTTTTTTTTATTATTATTTCATAAGATATATTTATATTTCACACAAAATGTTTTTTTGTTTACATTCCAAATCATTTCCCCTTTCCTGTTTCCTCCCTCCCCGAAAGTCCCATAAGCCCCCTTCCCTCATGATGAACCTTTTTTATGTGCATTTTGATTTTGTTAGAAGATATTTTGTTGAGTATTTTTGCTTCTATGTTCAAAAGAGAAAGTGATCTGTAATTCTTTCTTTGTTGGGTCTTTATATGGTTTGAATATCATGGTAACTGTGACCTCATAAAATAAATCGAACATTATTCCCTTTGTTTCTATAGCTTGGAATAATTTGAGTATAGGTATTAAGTGTTCTTTCAACATCTGAAAAAAATTCTGCTGTAGAACTATTTGAACCCTGGGTTTTTGTTTAGTTTTCATTGTGAGTCTTTTAATGACTACTTCTCTTTCCCTAGCAGTTATTGGTCTGTTTAAGTTGCTTTTATGGTTTTTATTTAACTTTGATAACTGGAATAAATGAATAAAATTATCTGTTTATTTTATATTTTTCAATTTGGCTAAGAAGAGGTTTTTAAAGTATGTAGTTAAGATTCTCTGTATTTTCTTAGCGTCTGTTGTTATGTATGTGTTGTGTGGAACTTACTCCTTTTTTTCTAGAGTTTTCAGGTGTGTAGTTAAATCACTAATATAAAATCTCGTTTAAATTTTATGTAGGTGCTTAATGCCATGAACTTGGCTCTTAGAATTGCCTTCACTGTGTCTCATAAGTTTGGAATGTTGTGTTTTGATTTCCTCTCAATTCTGAAAGTATTTAGTTCTTTCTTAATTAGAAGGGGGATAAAAGTACTCATTGGAGACAAAATGTGGAGCAGAGACAATAAAGACAGGCAATCCTGATACTGCCCCACATGGGATCTATCCCATATACACTCACCAAACCCAGACACTATTGTGGATGCAAGGAAATGCTTGCTGACAGAAGCCTGATATAGTTGACTCCTGAGAGGCTCTGCCAAAGCCAGAGAAGTACAGAGGCAGGTGCTGGAAACCAGCCATTGGACAGTGCACAGGGTCCCTAATGGAGAAGTTAGAGAAAGGACTGAAGGAGCTGAAGGGGTTTGCAAACCCATAGGAAGAACAACAATATCAACCAACCAGACACCTAAGAGCTCCAAGGAATTAAATCATCAACCAAAGAGTACACATGGAGGGACCCATGGGTCCAGCCGCAAGTGTAGCAGAAGATGACCTTGTTGGGCATCAGTGGGAGCAATGTCCCTTGGTCCTGTGAAGGCTCCATGCCTCAGTTTAGGGGAATGCCGGGGCAGGGAAGTGGGAGTGGGTGGGTGGTAGAACACCTTTATAGAAGCAAGGAGAGGGGTTGGGGGGAACTGGGAAAGTAGATAACATTTGAAATGTAAATAAAGAAAATATCCAATAAATAAAAGAGACTAAAGAAAAAAATATACCCATCTTCACCTATTTTTCATTCAGTAAAGTGTAGTTTTGTTTCCATTAGTTTGTAAGCTCTTTGTTGTTTCTATTGTTGTTTGTGTCTAGCTTTAATCTATGGTAGTCTGAATGCAAGGTGTTATTTTATTTTATTGTATCTTTCTGAGGGCCAGTTCAACATCCAGGTAACTGAGGAAGACTGTGAAGTGTGGTGTTGGCAGGGGCTAAAAGTTGATGACTTTTGGTTATTTAGTTCTCTTTCTCTCTCTCTCTCTCTCTCTCTCTCTCTCTCTCTCTCTCTCTCTCTCTCTCTCTCTCTCTCTCTCTCTCTCTCTTCTGGTGCCAAAAGATGATGACTTCTGGCAATTTACTCCTGCTGATAGCAAAAAAAATTAAGTAAACAAACTGAGTTACTTGAGTTCTTTACACTGTGATTCAGGGGCCTCTTACTGATCAGGTCAGAAGCTCAGTTATTAACCTTTGTGAACCAGAAAGAAAGGAAGGAAAAGAAAAAAAAAGAAAGAGAGACAGAAAGAAAGAAAGAAAGAAAGAAAGAAAGAAAGAAAGAAAGAAAGAAAGAAAGAAAGAAAGAAAGAAAGAAAGAAAGCCACATACACACATACATACATGCATGTTGAAGGATAAAAAGGTTACCCACCACTTTATTGCTGTTCTTAGTTTTTATCTTTCTCAAGATAATTGATTATGTCAATTTCTAAGCACTTTTACATATATAAATTCATAGTAAATTTACGGTGAGGGTTCACATCATACATTGATAAGGTTCAAGGAATTTTAGCAGAATTGTTTACATGTCTTTCAATTAAGAGTACCAACTAACATTCCTTGTCTATTTTCTGGTGTTGCAAGTTGATTATAAGTTTAAAGCAATAGTTTTATGTCACAATTTAGAACAGTTTTCTTAAGAGATAAATTATCTTCCTTGTGTCTTATTATTCTGAAATCTTGCATGGATAAGCAAGTCAATCTTTTATTTTTTGTCTGTGCACCTACAATAAATTGCTCATTCCCAGTTTGTGACCTTTAGTTACTAGATAGTGGCCTCTTTTGTACCCTAGAAGGATTGTTTTCCTTGATTATAAATTTGTTATAAGCCTGTTTTCTTTTTCTAGTATAATCAGTCCATATAAATCTAGGAGCTCTATAAAATGATTATAAGGAATTATGAAATCATCAGTTCATATATACAGCATTACTGCATGAAAGTATATTTCATATTGATTCTGCAGAAAATCTGCCCAACAGGGTGGGCTGATGTTCAGGAATAATTAGTCTGTGAAATAGTGGCAAGAAAGTCTTGTCAGTAATGAGAAGTAATTCTGAGATGAAATCCCTGGGGGGGGGGTGTCCTTGCCTCCAGAGGGTAACCATCACAGCCATTCAAAATGGTGGGCCATCTCTAGAAAACTCCCTGAGTCTTTTTGGAGAAAGTTTCATGAGGCACTGAAAAGAAGTTTTGGTTTTATGTTTTTGGTTAAAATATTCAATAAATATCATTAGGTCCATTTGGCTTATAGTATCACTATTCAAGAATTTTTCTATTTGCTTTTGTCTGGATGACCTGTCTATTAGTGAGACTTGGTTATTGAAGTTCCCCACTATCAATGTGTAAGAATCAGTATGAAATTTAAGTTGGAACAATATTCTTTATACAAACTTGGTTGCCCTTGTGTTTGGGGCAGAGATGTTAAGAATTGTAATGTTCTCTTGGTAGACAGTTTGCTTTGATGATTATATAGTGTCCCTGATTAGTTTTGGTTTGAGATCTAGTTTGTTACATATTAAAATGGCTACAATACAGTAGATTCTGTGGTCTGTTTGCTTGGAATATCTTTTTACTTTGAGGTCATATCTATCCCTGATGCTAAGATGTGTTTCTTAGGGTGGGTCCTGTTTTCATATTAATTCTCTTTGTTTGTGTCTCTTACAGAAGAATTGAAACTACTGATGTTAAGCGTTATCAATGACCAAATATTGTTGATTCTCATTATTTGTTGTTATGGTTCTTGAAGTGGTAGTTGTTGTTGCTGATGGTGGTGGTATGTTTGTGTTTCCTCCTTCTTTTGATTTTGTATTTCTTATATAATTTATTCCCTGTGTCTTCTTGGATGTTGTTGACCTCCTTTTAGGTTGGAATTGTCCTTTACCATCTTCTTTAGAGCAGGATTTGCAGATAAACATTGCTTACATTTGATTTTATCATGGAGTGTCTTATTTTCTCCATCTATGGTATTTGAAAGTTTTGTTGGGTATGGCAATCTGGGCTGGCAACCTTCTTTTAGAATCTATGGCACATCTATTCAGTCTTTTCTGGATTGTAGAGTCTCTATGAAGAAGGGATGGGTAAATCAGAAACTTTCTATATGTTACTTGATCATTTTCTGTTACAGCTTTTAATCTTTCTCTGTTCCACATGTTTATTGTTTTGATTGTTATGTGCCAAGGGCAATTCTTTTTCCTGGTCCAGTCCATTTGGTGTTGTACATGCTTCTTTTACATTGATAGATTTCTTTATGTTAGAAAATTTTCTTTTGTAATTTTCTATGGTGTTGACCAGGCTTTATTATCCTTCTCATATTCCTACTATTCTCAAATTAAGTCTTGTCATTTCTGGATGTTTGTACCAGAAATTATTTCAGATTTAATATTTTGTTTAACCAGTGTATCTGTTTCATCTATTATAACTTTAAGGGTTGAAAGTTTCTCTTCCATCTTTTGTATTCTATCGTTGAGACCCTCCTCTTGGTTCCTCTTCTAGTTTCTAAGTTTTTATTTCAAGATTTCTCTCAGAGTTTTCCTTATAATTTGATTTCTACTTTCAGGTCTTGAATTCTATCATTCACTTCCTTCAATTGTTTCTTTGATTTCTTTAAGGGATTTATTTATTTTCTCTTTAAAGACATCAATTTTATTCATAAAAGCTATATTAAGGTCTTTTTTCTTGTGCTTCAGCCATTTATTTTTTTTTTCACTTCTTGAAAGACAGGAAAGAGAGGAAGTACATCTTGATATGGCTTCTCCTACTCTGACAACTTTTGTCTCTTTCAAGTTTTATTTATACATAAAATTATTTTCACAGATATTTTATGCATTGATTACATAGCTTTTCAAAATATGTTTTCTTCTAAAGTTTTCCTTGATAACATAAGAATATTGAAATAATAAGAATATTAACCCTAACCCTAACCCTAACCCTAACCCTTTCCTTGATAACATAAGAATATGGAACAAAGTGAGCCAACAGCAATTTTATAAGAACTAAAAACTAACATTATAATAATATCAATTTTCTTTAAACTCAGTATCTTCTTCCTTAAGATTGGTGTCATAAAGTCTTGTGGTTACAGAAATGCTAAACAGGATGACTCTATTTGAATTTGATTTTGTTTCTGTTTGGTTTAAGATTAATAGATCAAAAGTACCTATTATGCCAAACTTGACTTTCTTTAGAAGTTCAACCTTTAACCCTTATTTAATTCTTCATTTTCTTCTTTTATATTTTTTCTATTTTTCATAAGACCACTGTCCTTTTTCTTTGATTCTTAAAATATTGCTCAGCCTTTTTGCTTAAGCAAGGGCAGTCTATCAGTAATTTCTAGTCTGTCAAGTCTGTTTAGGAAGGCAGGCAGTTCATTGAGTCAAGATGCCTTCCTCTGTGTCTCTGACTTGAACCCTTGTTTCAATATGATTCCTATCTTTATTACAATTCTGTAAAAACCTGGGTTCCTTAAAACTGCTTACTTTTGCCTTCAGGAAGGTACCAAGGCTTGTTATAAACTTGCAGGATCAAAATTTCTTCCAATATATACAAGTTCCTTGTTTCTACAGTTGAACATTAAAAACTCAACAATTCAATTACAGCTTGTCAGCTTCTAAAATATCCCTAAGTTTTTCTTTTTAGCCTCTGTCTTTTTAACAGGGAATTGAGTCCATTGCTATTAAGAGAATATTAAGAAAGAGTGATTGTTGATTCCTGGAGTTATTGTTGTTAAATGTGGAGTTATGTTTATGTGGCTGTCTTCCTATTGGTTTGTTAATGGAAGATTACTTTCTTACATTTTCTAGGGTGTAGTTTCCCTCCTTGTGTTTTTCATTTATTATCCTTTGATGGGCTGGATTTGGGGAAAGTTATTGTGTGAATTTGGTTTTGTCATGGAATATCTTGGTTTCTCCATCTACGATAATTGAGAGTTTTTCAGGGTATAGTAGCCTGGGGCGGCATTTGTGTTCTCTTAGGGTCTTTATGACATCTGCCCAGGATCTTCTAGCTTTCATAGTCTCTGGTGAGAAGTCTGGTGTAATTCTGATAGGTCTGCCTTTATATTTTACTTGACACTTTTCCCTTACTGCTTTTAGCATTCTTTCTTTGTTTTGTGCATTTGGTGTTTTGATTATTATGTGGCAGGAGGAATCTCTTTTCTTGTCCAATCTATTTGGAGTTCTGTAGGCTTCTTGTATGTCCATGGGTGTCTATTTAGGTTAGGGAAGTTTTCTTCTATAATTTTGTTGAAGATGTTTACTGGTCCTTTAAGTTGAGAGTCTCTGCTCTCTTCTATCCCCATTATCCTTAGGTTTGGTCTTCTCATTGTGTCCAGTAATTCCTGGATGTTTTGGGTCAGGAGCTTTTTGCATTTTCTTTGACTATTGTATTCATTTTTTTCTATAGTATCTCCTACACTTGATATTCTCTCTTCTCTTGTATTCTGCTGTTGATACTTTCATCTATGACTCCTGATTTCTTTCCTAGGTTTTCTTTCTCCAGTGTTGTCTCCCTTTGTCATTTCTTTATTGTCTCAACTTCAGTTTTTAGATCCTGGATGGTTTTGTTCAGTATCTTCACCTGCCTGGTTGCTTTTCCTATAATTCTTTAAGGGATTTCTGTGTTTCCACTTTAAGAGGTTCTACCTCTTTACTACTGTTCTCCTGTATTTCTTTAAGGGAGTTATTTATGTTTTTCTTAAAGTCCTCTATTGGCCTCATAAGATGTGATTTTAAATTCTACTCTTCCTTTTCCAGTGTGTTGGGGTATCCAGGAGTTGCTGTGGTGGGAGAACTGGGTTCTGTTTTGCCAAGTATCCACGGTTTCTATTGGTAGGGTTCTTGTACTTCCATTTCACCATCTGGTTATCTCTGGTGTTAGTAGGTCTTGATGTCTCTGGCTGGAGCTTGTCGCTCCTATGGACTGTAAGACTGTGACAGCTCTCCTTGGAGACTGCCTCTCTTCTGGTAGGATCTCTGGGCAGATGGCTGTGGAGCCGCCTGGTTCCCATGTGCAGATGGTGACTGGAAGGTACCTGTCCCTGCTCTTAGACTGATTGTATGCCCTGTGTGCTCCTAGATGTTCCACTATGGACAGCTATTGGGGAGAAAGTGGAGATCTCAGTTCAGGGTCCAGAAGTGAATGTGCTGCTGGGAGATCACTCTCTCCTGGTGAGCAGTACACAGAGAGAGGTGGAGATGCCTGGCTCCCTGGTGCAAATGGCAAGGGGTAGGATGCTGTCCCAGCTGCTCCACTTCATTTAAAAATATTTAAGGCCTGCTGTGGTAAGGTTACTAGGCTGTAGTGGAGATGAATTGTCCTAGCTATTATTGATTGTATTTTTATGTGGGCATCTGGGCTTCTGGGATTGGGAAGATTATAGTTCTAGGTGCTGGTTTTATCTTTCTTGGGTGGTTACTTTGTTTCTGGATTTTGGTTGTCTCTCAGGTTTTTAGAGGAGTATTGTGTGGTGGTGGTTGTGGCCTTGCTCCTACTGAAGTCCTAATAGGTGTGGCCATTGGATATCACCAGTAAAATATGCTTTTGATTACTGTTACCTGATACTTATAAACAGGGATTGGCTAGGGATTGTTAGGGAAGCTCAATGGCTTAAAAAAGTAAGGCATTCCACTAGGGACTACTGAGAATGGGGACAGAAAGTGTGGAGAGACTAGAGTAGGGATTTTCTATAGAGCTCAGAATGATTGAACTGGAGGACTGAAGTTAGAGGAATGGAGGGCTGGTAAAAAAAAAGAATCTGCATTTAGCCTGTCCTTGGTCAGTATGAGCTGGGAGTTCTCAAGAAATATCTTCTGCACTTGGGGGCTAGGACAAAGTAATGACATTGGGGAGGGAGGTAAGGATGGAAAAACCTATAGAATCCACTAGAGATGAGGTACAGGGAAGGCTGCTGTAAGTGTTCTGTTACAGAGCTGGGGGTGGAGTTAGGGAATTGGATTTGGAAGAGCTTGGGGAAGATCAGCTACATGCTTCCCTGGGAGGTATATGTTATCATATTTCAATGGGAGGCTAGGATAAACTAACCAATTACAAAGCATTTGCCAACCCTAAATTGCTGACTATTTTATTTTCAGAAATTAGCTTAGAGCCCGGAAAATTGATTTTAGACAATGAACACTCACTGGGTGAACAAATGATAAATTTGCAGATTAACACTGTACATAATCACTGTATTTTGGAAGCACAAGAGTGGCAGATTGTTGAACAAGGAACATTTAGCATCTAAAATATCAGTACTGTAGGAATTATATAGAACAATAAAACATTCTAATTTTATAGTCTTAAATTTATTATAAAAATTAAAATATAAGATAAAGAAAAATGTTACTGAGAATGCATTGCTTGTAAAGAAATGTCTTAAAAGAAAATGACAAACGTGATAGAACTTACGTATATTGGCTATCTTTTTGCTCCTTGAATAAAATACCATAACCAAAGACAATTTGCAAAGGAATGCATTTATTTGAGTATGGTTTCATGGGGAGATCCAAAAATGGCAGGTAACTATAGCAGGGAACCTAGATGTCATATGTTCAGAAACAATCAGAAAGGAGTAAGAATCTGGAAGTGAAGCAAGGTTATAAATTCTTAAATTGTAAATCTGATGATATACTTCCTTTTGCACGGTTTCACCTCCTAAATGTTCCACAATCTCTCAAACAGTGCTACAAAGCAGAAGCCAAATGTTGAAATAGGTGATCCTATTGGAGATAGCTTCACTTAAATCACCACACTACATAACATAGAATATTTATCAGACTCTTAGGCATTAAATGCAGGTGATTTCTTAAACCAAAGAAATGTATTTAAAGAAAGAATATATTTAAAAGGTTGCTATACATGTTATAAGGTACCAAGTGCTTCATTTTTAATGGAAGTATTCACTTGAGCTTTTGTCACTGAAAAAAAAATTTAAAAATTTAAAATGCAAAGTAGATCTAGCATAGCAAAACTACTACCAAAGGAATAAGATGATAAAAGAAAGGCAGCAAGCAGGATCGTGTCTCTAACTTGACTAACATGAAATAGATGTTGTTTCACATGCTTCAAGACACATAAGAGATTGTGCAGTTGTGAAATAAGAGACTTGAGGATGGAGTCTATCAGCAGGGAAAGGAAACACGGGTAAGTAAGTTTAGTTGCATGACCTTAGTCTTATGTATCTGCCAACTTGAAGATATTTAAAACATCTTTATTGCTTCATACAACACACAGGCTGTTTTAAAAAGTGAGAAGTCAGTTATTGAAAACAAAATTTCCTAACAATTAAAAATGACAGCAATGCCTTAAATTGCATGAAAAATTAAAAGTAACACTTACTTACTATGCCTCTCATCTTTGTTCCTAGCTAAAATAATTACATATTATTTTCTGTAACACTTATTAAAGCATACAACATATTTTTAATAGAATCCTCTTCAGTTTTTCAGGGACTTAAGAATATTTATTACTCATCTTCTCTCCAGTGACCAAGTGGTCAGGTACAGTAAGGAGGCAGGGAACAAGAGCAGCTGAACAGCTGGGTCCATCCAGTCTCTGACTACACCAAGGGGGCAGGGTATCTCCATCGTCCTCTGTGCATCGATCTTGCCAGGAGAGTACCACTCTGCAGGGAGTAAGTGGATGCCCAGCTTTGGAGGTCAGGGTGTGGAAAACTAGAGGGCAGGTACAGCCAGGAGTTAGGGACCAGGAGTGACAGAACAGTGGGGACAGAGTCATTCCCAACTCCACCTGTACACAGGAGCAGGGCAGTGTCACAACACTCTGTGTCAAGGGAGAGCTGGTTACCCAGGGGTGCTGAGACAGGCTTGTAGGCCAACAGCAGGGACAAGCAACCACCGGAGACAGCAGGACCAACTAACACGAGATAACCAGATGGCAAAAGGCAAACTTGGGAACTTTACCAACAGAAATCAAGGCAACATGGCCCCATCTGAACCCAATTCTCCCACAAGATTTGGCTATAAAATCACAGCTCATGATGGTGATAGAAGACTTCAAGAAGAACATAAATAACTCACTTAAAAAAAGACAGGAGAACACAAGTAAACAAGGAGAAGCCCTTAAAGAACTACAGGAAAGCCCAACAAAACAGGTGAAGGAACTGAACAAAACCATCCAGGATCTAAAAATGGAGGTAGAAACAATAAAGAAATCACAAAGGGAAACAAATCTGGACATAGAAAACCTAGGAAAGAAGTCAGGAGTCATGGATATAAGTATCAACAACAGAATAGAAGAGATAAAAGAGTGAATCTCAGATGCAGAAGATGCCATAGAAAGCATTGATACAACAGTCAAAGAAAATGAAAAATGCAGAAAGCATCTAACCCAAAAAATCCAGGAAATCGACAACAAAATGAGAAGACCAAACCTAAGGATTATAGTTATAGAAGAGAGTGAAGATTTCCAACTTAAAGGGCCAGTAAATGTATTCAACAAAATTATAGAAGCAAACTTTGTTAACCTAAAGAAAGAGATGCCCATGAACATACAAGAAGCCTACAGAACTCCAAATAGTTTGGACCAGAAAAGAAATTCATCCTGTCACATAATAATTAACATACCAAAAATATTAAAAGCACTAAGGGAAAAGGTCAAGTAACATATAAAGGAAGACCTATCAGGATTATACCAGACTTCTCACCAGAGACTATGAAAGCCAGAAGATCATGGGCATATGTCATACGACCCTAAGGGAACACAAATGCCACCCCAGGCTAATATACCCAGCAAAACTCTCAATTACCATAGATGGAGAAACCAAGGTATTCCACGACAAAACCAAATTTATACAATAGCCTACCACAAATCCAGCCCTCCAAAGGATAATGAATGGAAAACACCAACAAAAGGAAGGAAACTACACAATAGAAAAAGCAAGAAATTAATTGACTTTAAACAAATAAAAAAGAGAGACAAAAATAACTCCACCTCTAATAACAAAAGTAACAGGAAGCAACAATCGCTTCTCCTTAATATCTCTTAGTAACAATGGTCTCAATTCTCCAATAAAAAGACATAGACTAACAAGCTGAATATATAAGCAGGACCAAACATTTTGCTGCATACAGGAAACTCATCTCAGGTGCAAAGACAGACACTACCTCAGAAGAAATGTTTGGAAAACTTTTCCAAGCAAATGGTCCCAAGGAACAAGCTTGTTGTAGCCATTGTAATACCAAATAAATTGACTTTCAATCAAAATAGATAAGGAAGGACACTTCACAGTCATCAAAGAAAAAAAAATCTACCAAGATGAGCTCTCAAATCTGAACATATATGCTCAAAATACAAGGTCACCCACATTCATAAAAGAAACTTTACTAAAGCACATAGCACACATTGCACCCCACAAAACAATAGTGGGAGACTTCAATACCCCACTCTCATCAATGGACAGATCAGAGAAATACACAAGAGTGAAACTAACAGAAGTTATGAACCAAATGGATTTAACAGATATCTATAGAACATTTTATCCTAAAACAAAAGAATATACCTTCTTCTCAGCACCTCATGGTACCTTCTCCAAAATTGACCATATACTCGGTCACAAAACAGACCTCAGCAGATATAAGAAGATTGAAATAATTTCATGCACCCTATCAGATCACCATGGACTAAGGCTGGTCTTCAATAACAATAACAACAGAAAACCCACATACACATGGAAACTGTACAACATTGTACTCACCGATAACTTGGTCAAGGAAGAAATAAAGAAAGTAATTAAAGAATTTTTAGAATTTAATGAAAACAAAGGCACAATATACCCAAATTTATGGGACACAATGAAAGTAGTGCTAAGAGGAAAACTCGCAGTTCTGAGTGCCTCCAAAAAGAAAATGGAAAGAGCATACAATAACAGCTTAACAGCATAACTGCAGGCTCTAGAACAAAAGGAAGCAAATAGACCTAAGAGGAATAGACTACGGGAAATTATCAAATCAGGGTTGAAATCAACCAAGTAGAAACAAAGAGAACTATACAAAGAATCAATAAAACCAGGAGCTGGTTCTTTGTAAAAACCAACAAGATAGGTAAACCCTTAGTCAAACTAACCAGAGTGTACAGAGACAGTACCCAAATCAGGAAAATCAGAAATGAAAAGGGAGGCACAACAAGAGATATTGAGGAAATCCAAAGAATCATCAGATCCTACTACAAAAGCCTATATTCAACAAAAGGGGAAAATCTAGAGGAAATGGACAATTTTCTAGACAGATAACAGGTACCAAATTTAAATCAGGATCAGATAAATGATCTAAACAATCCCATAACCCCTAAAGAAATAGAAGCAGTCATTAATCATATCCCAACCAAAAAAGGTCCAGGAACTGATGGGTTCAATGCAGAGTTCTATCAGACCTTCAAAGAGGACCTAATACCAATACTCTTCAAACTCTTCCACAAAATGGAAACAGATGGAATACTACCCAATTCGTTTTATGAAGCTACAATTACTCTGATACCTAAAGCCCACAAAGACCCAACAAAGAAAGAGAACTTTAGACCTATTTCCCTTATGAATATCAATGCAAAAATACTCAATAAAATTCTTGCCAACTGAATCCAAGGACACATAAAAATGATCATCCACCATGATCAAGTAGTCTTCATGCCAGGGATACAGCAATGCTTCAATATAAGGAAATTCATCAATGTAATCCACTATATAAACAAACTCATAAAAAACACATGATCATTTCATTAGATGGTGAGAATGCATTTGAGGAAATCCAACATTTCTTCATGATAAAGTCTTGGAAAGATCAGGAATTCAAGGCCCATACTAAACATAGTAAAAGCAATATACAGCAAATCAGTAGCCAACATCAGACTAAATGGAGAGAAACTTGAAGCAGTCCCACTGAAATCAGCAACTAGACAAGGCTGTCCAATCTCCCTACTTGTTCAATATAGTTCTCGAAGTCCAAGCAAGAGCAATTAGACAACAAAAGGAGGTCAAAGGTATTCAAATTGGAAAGGAAGAAGTCAAACTATCACTATTTGCAGAAGATATGATAGTATACTTAAGTGACCCCAAAAATTCCACCAGAGAATTTCTAAACCTGATAAACAACTTCAGCAGAGTAGCCAGATATAAAATTAACTTAAGCAAATCAGTAGGCTTTCTATACTCAAAGGAAAAAGAGGCTGAGAAAGCAATTATGGAAATGACACCCTTCACAATAGCCACAAATATTATAAAATGCCTTGGTGTGACTCTAACCAAGCAAGTGAAAAATTTGTATGACAAGAACTTGAAGTTTCCGATGGAAGAAATTGAAGAGGATCTCTGAAGATGGAAAGATCTCCCATGTTCACGGATCATCAGAAAGAATCAAGCTAGCCCTTAACTCAGTAGTTCCCCTAGCTTTCTGCTTCTACACATTGCACACAATGACTCTCCTAAGAGTCCCAGTGTTTTGACTTAGTTTTACTAATCTAAGATTTTACATATTCTATACTTGCTTATCCAGGAACCACTCTCAAATGGTGCATAAAATTTATTTCATAACTTTAGTAGTTTTTTCTTTCTTTGGGGTCCCAATGTTGGCTCTAATTCATTTTCTAATAATTTCGTCAAACTTTCTTTGCAAGACAAGTATTAATCTGGAACTACCATTGTGCAGTTATTGCATTGTTTCTAAGATGAGAACACACAACATGCACCTGGGCCATTAGGACTGTGCTGTGCTGTGCCCCGTGCCTCAATTCTTAATTGTTTAAGAATCATTACATTCTGGAACATCTAGTTTCACAGAATTCACCAGAGCAGAAGGGGAAAGAAGTAAGAAAGTCAGTTATAATAGAATAATTATGCACACCAAGGCCAACTGAAAAACAGTCACGCACAAATGAAATCTATACAGCCATTGTCCAGGGCTAAGGTTAGGAGAAATGGGAACAACTGTTCTTACAAAGAGCTATTGATATTGAGAGATCATTGACCAGTGATAGTTTATTATTATTAATTATTATTATTATTATTATTATTATTATTATTATTATTATTATTATTAATTTCTTCTTGTTTTTTGGGGCCTGTGTGTGTATGTGTGTGTGTGTGTGTGTGTGTGTGTGTGTGTGTGTGTGTTTGCATGTGCTCATGTTTCTCTTCTTTTGGTTTGAAGGTGTGATATTATTATTTATTTACTGTGTTTCCATGGGTATAGTTAACTTCATTGTGTTGGACTTTTCCTTCTAACACCTTCTATAGGGCTGAACTTGTAGACAGATATTGTATAAATTTAACTTTCTTATGGAATATCTTGTTTTCTCCATGTATAGGGGTTGAAACTTTTACTGTACATAGTACTCTTCTCTGGCATGTTTTTTTTGTTTGTTTGTTTGTAGGTCTATAGAGAATTCTTTTTTAAATTAAAAAAACAAAAAAACAAAAAAAAACAAAAAAAAAAAAAAAAAAAAAAACCAAAGAGCTGCCGCAGGCTACTAACATCCAGGCCTACTGCAAGCAGTCCCTTATTTCTTTCTTTCTTTCTTTTTTTTTTTTAATTATTTATTTTATTTTTTTTTTAATTTACATTCCAAATCATTTCCCCTTTCCTGTTTCCTCCCTCCCCGAAAGTCCCATAAGCCCCCTTCCCTCCCTCTTTTCTCCATTCAACCCCCTCTCATTACTCTGTCCTGGCATTCCCCTACATCCAGTCTTTCCAGGACCAGGGGTCTCTCCTTCCATCTTCTTAGAAATCTATTGATATGCGGATTGTGTCTAGGGTATTCCGAGATTCTGGGTCAATATCCCCTTATCAGTGACTGCATACCATGTGTGTTCTTTTGTGATTGGGTTACCTCACTAAGGATGATATTTTCAAGATCTGACCATTTGCGTAGGAATTTCGTGAATTCATTGTTTTTAATTGCAGAGTAGTATTCCATTGTGTAGATATACCACATCTTCTGAATCCATTCCTCCGTTGAGGGACATCTGGGTTCTTTCCAGCTTCTGGCTATTATAAATAAGGCTTCTATGAACATAGTGGAGCATGTGTCCTTATTGCATGCAGGTAGAGCCTCTGGGTATATGCCCAGGAGTGGTATAGCCGGATCCTCCGGGAGTGTCATGCCCAGTTTTCTGAGGAACCGCCAGACTGCTTTCCAGAGTGGTTGTACCAGCTTGCAATTCCACCAGCAGTGGAGGAGTGTTCCTCTTTCTCCACATCCTCACCAACAGCTGCTGTCTCCTGTGTTTTTGATCTTAGCCATTCTGACTGTTGTGAGATGGAATCTCAGGGTTGTTTTGATTTGCATTTCCCTAATGACTAAGGATGATGAACATCTCTTTAGGTATTTCTCAGCCATTAGATATTCTTCAGGTGAGAACACTTTGTTTAGCTCTGTACCCCATTTTTTAATAGGGTTACTTGCCTCTCTGGAGTTTAACTTCTTGAGTTCTTTGTATATATTGGATATTAGCCCTCTGTCGGATGTAAGGTTGGTAAAGATCATTTCCCAGTTAGTTGGTTGCCGCTTTGTCTTTTTGACAGTGTCTTTTGCCTTGCAAAAACTTTGTAATTTAATGAGCTCCCATTTGTCTATTCTGGCCGGTCCTCTGGAGGAACATGTGTCCTGATTATCAGGATCACAAACACCATCATTTTCTACAAGAAGCTGCTGTGGGCTTCTGAGATGTCTCCATCCGGGACTACTGCAGGCAGTCCCTGTTATTGTTTGCCGTCCCCAGCATTATCCTTATTGGAAAGTGGATCAAAACACCCATGTCTCACAGCCAACTAATAGAATGAGAATCGGCTCCCCAGTGGAGCAGTTAGAGAGAGGACACAAGGAGCAGAAGAAGTTTGCATCTCCACAGGAGGTTCCCAGGGACTAAACACCAACCAAACAGTACACAAGGAGGCCTCCAGTTACATATGTAGCAGAAGATGATCATTTCTGACATCAATAAGAGGGGAGTCATTGGTCTTGTGAAGGCTCATTTCCCCAAAACAGAGAAATGCAAGTCAGAAAATTGGTGGTGGTGGTGGGGAAGGGAACAGGGAGAGGAGAGATGGGATAGCGGGTTTTTGGTGGGGCAACATGGAAAGGGGTTAACATATGAAATGTAAATAAAGCTAATATCTGATAAAAAGTCAAACAAACATGTTAAATTAAATACGAATATTTAAATAAAATTTAAATATTAATAGCAAAAAAAGAAATTAAAAAAGCAAAAGAATATTTATCAGTACTATGTTATTTTTATCAACAATATCTATGGCCAAGGAGTAGATTAAGTTTTATCTTTTAGATAATAAATAGAGATCCTAATTAGATTCTAAACCAAAGTTTGGATAGTAATTGTGTAGGCTTTCATTAATTTAGCTTCTTAACTCTCTTGTATATAAAATATTGTCTCTAAAAGATGTGTAAATAATATGTATGAAAATATTTATTGACCAATAATTATTAAAAATATGAGAGTAGAGTAGCTGATCTATGGATACATTTTTCTCTTATTATTAAGACATGGATGCTATTAAAAATCCATTAGACTGGATTTTCTTTTTTCTCAAGGTTGTCCACTCATTTGAAACTGTATGGAAATAGTATAAGCTTGATTTATTCTGAATGTACACAGAGTTAGAGTTTAATCTGAATGAAGAATCCTAGTAAAAAAAAATTTGTAATGGTATTTGAAATATATTTTTGTTGATTTTATATGATGCCTATTCATTCTATTCACCTAACTTTTATATTCAATGGCTTGTTCTTCCCAAAGATAACATTCGTAATATTAAAATTTTGTGTTGTAGTCTTTGATGTTCAAGAAGTCAGAGAGGGAAAAGAAGGTAGTTTATGTTTGCTTCACAATGTCCAAGGGCATTGTTTAAGACTCAAAGCTTGAGTGTTAAAAATCATATGAAAACCTATTAAATTACACATATGGTGGTTAATATTCTCTATCAGCTCAGAGAGAAACCAAATAGACCAAGAAGAAATCAGATAGAAAGGGGAAGAAGTGTGGGTAACTCCTGTGTATATAGAATCCAGAAACAAATCATGTGTTATATTATGATCCTATAACTTAAGCAGAGTATGAAAAGGAAATATAATTTTCCTAATTTTCCTAATAATCATCAAATTTTGGTTCCATCATAAAACTACATTGAAAGGTGTATTTTGCATTCAAAAATATCTTCCAATTTTTGAAATCTCTAAGTATGCCATAGAACTATCTTAAAGCTCTGAACCGTGTTTTTAACTCAATTTTTTTGTAAGTTTACAAGCATTCTGTATTCTAAGGCTAGAAACAATTGTAGTCATATAAGCACCATACACATACTTAAGTTGAGTTTATCATTGAATCTGCATCCATCTACATTTTTCATATATATATATATATATATATATATATATATATATTTAAATATATATACATTTTTTTTCTAAGTTTTTTTATTTACATTACAAATGATTTCCCCTTTCCTGTTTCCTCCATCCCCGAAAGTCTCATAAGCCCCCTTCCCTCCCTCTGTTCCTCATTCAACCTCCTCTCGCTTCTCTGTCCTGGTATTCCCCTACATCCAGTTTTTCCAGGACCAGGGGTCTCTCCTTCCATCTTCTTGGAAATCTATTGACATGTGAATTGTGTCTTGGGTATTCCAAGATTCTGGGTTCATATCCCCTTATCAGTGACTGCATACCATGTGTGTTCTTTTGTGATTGAGTTACCTCACTAAGGATGATATTTTGCAGTTCTGACCATTTGCTTGGAATTTTGTGAATTCATTGTTTTTAATTGCAGAGTAGTATTCCATTGTATAAATATACCACATCTTCTGACTCCATTCCTCCGTTGAGGAACATCTGGGTTCTTTCCAGCTTCTGGCTATTATAAATAAGGCTGCTATGAACATAGTGGAGCATGTGTTCTTATTGCATGCACGGGAAGCCTCTGGGTATATGCCCAGGAGTGGTATAGCAGGGTCCTCCAGGAATGTCACTCCCAGTTTTCTGAGGAACCGCCAAACTGATTTCCAGAGTGGTTGTACCAGCTTGCAATCCCACCAGCAGTGGAGGAGTGTTCCTCTTTCTCCACATCCTTGCCAACAACTGCTGTCTCCTGTGTTTTTGATCTTAGCCATTCTGACTGGTATGAGGTGGAATCTCAGTGCTATTTGATTTGCATTTCCCTAATGACTAAGGATGTTGAACATTTCTTTAGGTTCTTCTCAGCCATTCAATATTTTTCAGGTGAGAACTCTTTGTTTAGCTGTGTACCCCATTTTTAATAGGGTTACTTGGCTTTCTGGAGTCTAACTTCTTGAGTTCTTTGTATATATTGGATATTAGCCCTCTGTTGGATGTAGGGTTGGTAAAGATCTTTTCCCAGTTTGTTGGTTGCTGCTTTGTCCTTTTGATAGTGTCCTTTGCCTTACAGAAACTTTGTAATTTTATGAGGTCCCATTTGTCAACTCTTGATCTTAGAGCATAAGCTATTGGTGTTCTGTTCAGGAAATTCTCCCCTGTGCCCATATGTTCAAGGTTTTTCCCTAGTTTCCTTTCTATTAGTTGCAGTGTGTCTGGTTTTATGTGGAGGTCCTTGATCCACTTGGAATTGAGCTTAGTGCAAGGAGATAAGAATGGGTCAATTTGCATTCTTCTGCATGTTGACCTCCAGTTGAACCAGCACCATGTGTTGAAAAGGCTATCTTTTTTCCACTGGATGGTTTTAGCTCCTTTGTCAAAGATCAAGTGACCATAGAAGTGTGGATTCATTTCTGGGTTTTCAATTCTGTTCCATTGATCTACCTGCCTGTCACTATACCAGTACCATGCAGTTTTAACACTATTGCTCTGTAGTACAGCTTGAGGTCTGGGATACTACATTTTTCATCTTCTGTTGTCACTCAATCCTGTCTTATAATTTCCTAAAAGGAAAAAACTATTTATTCTAATATTTAACGTGTCAAAACATGTAATTCAACAACTAAAATTCACTTGAAGAAAATCTTGTAAAATTTTGAGATAAGATACATAGAAATACGTAGATAATACATAGAAAATATGTCTATATGCTATAATTGCATGCAATTAACTTGTACACAGATGCTTATGTATGTTTACATGCATACAGTGTAGATTGACAGTTAACATACCTCTGTGTAGTACATGAGTGTGCTCACCAGCTATTAAGTCCATTTATTAAACATTTAATAGCTATTTTCACTATAAATACTGAAATTTGTTACCTTATTATTGTACCTGATCTTGTATTTGATATGAATAAGAGTAAATTTAAAACTATAAAAATGCTTACATAAATGATATTTTCAAGGATATCCTCTAGTTTGGATGAATATTTCCTCTAAGGTAGTCCTTAAAAGCTCAGTTTCCAGGGTTACTTGTGGATAGACGATAAAGTATTCATGGAAGTGCAGCTTTACAGGAGATTTTTAGGTCAGTGTACAGGTATCCTAAATGGAGATTGTGGGCCCTGAGTTAGCAACTAAATTATTGGCTCATGATGTAACATGTTAACATTACCATGTAGTTGACATGAAGTTTCACCCTGGCCAGAAAAACATATTAGTTATTAGTCAGCTGATATGAAACATCAAGAATTTTTAAATGTATTAATATGTAATATTTGTGCATGTTCTCATGTGAGAGGAGCCATGAAAGTTTGTGGGCACACATGCCTTTGTGTTCACATGCATGTGGAAGCCCAAATTTGGTATTGGTGTCTTCCTTAGTAGTTTTCTACTTTATTTATTGAAACAGGATCTATCATTGAACATGAAGATTGTATATTACAACTCATCCAGACGATAGGCCTTAGAGATCCCCTGTCTGTGTCTTTTGAGGGTTGTTATTACTGAGAGATGCTATGCCTGCTTAGTTTTATGTTTTCTGGTGATCTAAATCCAGTCCACACAATTGTGCAACAACCACTTTATCCACTGACCTACGGCCCCAGTCCCAAAATAACTTTTTTTATGTAACATAAGTTATTTTTCATGTGCATTTAATTATAACAATGTAGACTAATGTACAAGGTTGATACAAAAGGCTGGGCTCTTGACTCTTAAACATATCCCCTATGTATAGAATTGTAGCTGCTAATCTTCTCATGTTAATTATGTTCTTCAAAACTGCTTTCATGAGTGTCCACAGGTAAGACACTGAGGAATCCTGTCCTCAGTTGGTTTTGATTGGTAAATAAAGACATCAACAGTCAATGACTGAACAGGGTAAAAAAGGAAGGCCTTTCAGGATTCTTGGGCAACAGACAGAGATAAAGAGAAGAGGGAGATCTTACATGCTGGGAGAAGGAGGGGAGAATTGCCATGCCTGAGAAGAGTGGAGGACAGGGAGGCATAGCCATCATGTGAAGGAGCTGAGGGAGTGTGATCCAGCTCGACATCACTCTGGGTCCAGAGTAGCCAAGACAGAATGTAGGATTTATTAAGTAATAATTTGGGATTATCAGCATCACATGGTTTAACTACATGGAGGCTAGGAAGTGGCCCAACCATTAAGCTGATTAAGGCATATCAAAATATAAAGGCTGTGTTTGTGTCTTTCATTTGGAACCCAGAACACTGGAGATGGTAGTGAGGAAAATGCCAGCACTGGGATTTTATAAAAGATGTTGGGGCTTAGATTTGGATTTTGGTAGGAGTGTGAAAAAGTTTGGAGAAATAGATTAGAGAAAACATAGAATATTGTTAATGGAGCTTCACTGTCCAGGTCTAGTGAGGGCTCTGGAGACTAGAATGCTGGGAGAAATGAATGTGGACTTTGAGGTTTGCATGACTAGGTTGCTGATAAAAATGAAGCTTACATTGACATTTAGAATCAAGGTGTTTTTCTCTCAACAGCTGAAAAGCATTTTGATGTAGTTTGTCTATTTGTTGGTCCCTCTGGGAGACCAGAGTTAAGAGTGATGAACAAGTTGATCTGTTGGAGGAAATCTCAAAACAGCAAATTGTGTGCAGTGCAGTTTAATTGTGAGAGGCTGTACTTCCTTTTATAGGTTGACAGTGAGAATCAGGAACAGGATAGCAAACAGACTTGGAATTTTACAAAATAACTAGAAAGGAATATGTCTTCAAATGTGGCTACATGCTTTAAGGATTATGGTTAAATTCTTTAAAATCTATAGCTACAAATGTGGAAAACACCTATAAAAGGGGCTGTAGAGATCTATCACTGTTAAGCAATGTCATTGCTCTTAAAAAGGATGGTAGTTCAGTTCTCAGCATCCATGGTGGCTGGTTCAAAACACACCTGTTTGGAACTCTAGTTCTAAAGAAATCTTAATCCTTTGTCTTCTGAGAATACCTATACTCACATATTGCCTTCATATATACAAAACTAAATTTTTATGTCAATTATTTTTAAGCACCATTAACTGGACAATTGGAACGATGATTTGAGGACATTTAAGAAACCTTAGAAGTATCTAATGAGAGAAAATTTGTTTCTAAGCCTTTGTAGGGAAAAGTCATTTCTGAAGAGTTCTAAGTGCCCTTGTATCATGATGCTTGGATTTATTTCTTCACACTCAGTCAAAAGAGCACCCTACATGTTCAAGTGTACTCTCACAGCACTCCAAGAAATCTGTGCCAGTGGTGACTTTGGTGTTTTTTCTATGATATTAGTTCTGTAGAATCAAGAATTTTCATATTATGCTGTGGTGTTGGAGTCTCCATAAGGAGACTCATATGGAAAAGATGAGCACTTAAAGTATGGAAGTGACATCTTGGGAAGACACTAGGAAGATAGAATGTGGTGCTCATTCACTAAGCAAGGAGCTGCATTACAAGCCAGGTCAATGAGGAACTGTATGAGCTCTTAAGAGTCTAGAACTCTGCTCTCCATACCTACAATACCAGAAATGGGACTTAGGATTTAATGTTTGCCTTGCCATTTTTCACCCTCTTAGGTCTCTTTTAGCTCTTTTTCTCCATGCTATGTCTATCTGCCTTTATTTTGAATGTCATTGTTTCTTTGTGCCTGTTCTAATGCTGTATCTCAGAAGTATGTATACTATTATTTTTTTATATAAGGACTCAGAATTTAGGTTGTCTTGAGTCTTAGAGATTATTCTTTTAATACTGAAAAGTTGATTTACAGATAGGAGAAATTTATTTTGCATTATGCTAGACATGAACCAATGAGATCAAGGGAGCAAATGTTTCTGTTGGGATGAGTGTCACCAAAGCACCATACTTTTAGTCATAATCTATGAGGTAATGTATTAATAGTGGACAATTGAGGAGGTGTGACTGATCTTATAAAATTTACCAACATTCCTGGAGCTATATCTTCAGATCATATTGTGGTTCTTGAGTCTCATGGTCTCAGTTTCTTGTTTCATGATATGATTATCTCTTCCATGATATGACATGCCAGTTGGAGTCTCAAATCATTGGATTTGCCTGATCCCACCTACTTAGAATCTTCACAATTGGGAGCAAATAAAATATTTTATATTATAATTTGGTTTTATTGATATAAAGTAATACAAAGCTCACTAATTCAGCATACAATGTTAATTTTATAACATTATCAGACTAAGAAAGTACATAATTTTACACATTTGAGTTTATTTTTTTATAAAATTGAGTCAGATCCTTTGTTTATTTTGCAATATGTTCCATTGAGTGAAAAAAGAAGCATGTCCAAAATACCAGAAGTCTCAACTCTACACAAAGAACTACAGATGACTAAAATCATTTCTCAGAACTAGAGGAATACCCTCCCCTGTGGAAGAGCATACTGATTTGTTATCCACAAAATGGTCAGTCCTGAAAATAAGCAAGTAACATTATGGAGGCTGAGCAGGTTGTATTTAGAAACATATACACATATGCATGTAAGAGGTGATGAATTTAAAAGAAATCAAAGAGGATTATGTAGGAAGTTGGGAGAGATGATAGGGAAGGGACAATGATGTAACTATAGTAAAAAAAATGGAATAATTTTGAAAAATAAACCCACATTTTATCAACAGGTATATTGTTTAGGCATGTAAACCCTAACTTATAAAAAACTAAATGTGATATAAATCATGCACATAAGACAAAAATATGAATTACTTATTAGGTACATAAAGAAGTCCCAAGGTTTTAAATTGTTAAATTGATTTTGCTTGATCCTTTCACAAGATTTGAGGAAAAAAAAACAGGCTAATACAAAATAGACAAAAGTACATTAAGATAACAATTTTAGGAAATTTTTAATATAAAAATATATAATGGATTTCTTATAAGGAGAATATTCAGCACCATTACAGTTTAAAAGAAAGTCAGAACAACATAATCTAAATTTGAAGCTATAGCATGGCCTTTTCCACCCACACATGGTTAGCTGCAGAGCACAGGCACCTGAAATGGGTACTTCACTCATTGCTTAGGACTGTGAGGAACACCAGGGCTTCTGAATAACTATTTCACTATCAAAAGTAGGAGAGCACTTCACTATTTCTGCAATTTACACCCAACAAGGCAGTTTATATGGAAACAATTTGAATTAAGGAATGTGCTAGAATATTATTTATAAAATTGAAGGCAATTAAAATGTCTTAAAATAAGAGAATAACTAGATTATTCTATTCACATTATAAATATTAATCAACAATTAAAGATTATATTCATGCAGAGATAATTGTGACATGGGAATACTTTGAGTGAAATTATTAATAACAATATATAGAATTATATACAGACTTTGATTCCCAGCTATATACAGGCACCTTTCTAATGCCTGGCACAAAAGAGTACAGAGCTTCCTTAGAGGAGGATACCCTCAGTTCATGTATTGACATGCTCACCAATAAAGTCAATAAAAGATGAGCAAAGGAGAAATTGCAAAATGCAGGAGCTAGCTATCAGTAAGTGTAAGAATCAAGAAAAATAACACAAGGATTTTAAGCTATAATAACATTAATGGCTAAAGGCAAAAAAAACCCATTTTGAATAAAACAATAATAACAACAGCAATAAATATTGACCAAAATATCTAAAATGCCTAGAATTCTGTAAAAGAATTCCAGGAGAACTAAAGAATAAAATCTGTATAATATGCACAAGGTTACAAGGCTGATTGCATATAGAATATTTCTCAAAAATAAAAGATAAAATTGAAATCTAGATGCATCTTTTTTGAAAGTAATCCTCTACTTTCATATTTGTATATTTTTATATTTGAATTTTTAAAATTTTCATCCATGTTATTGATGCACCCTTCAAAATAGTAGAACTAGCCTAGATGCCTATTAACAGATGGATGTAAAAATACATTATGATACATTATACAGTAGAGTTTTATCTAGCCATACAAAGAATGAAACATTATCATTTGCAGGAAGATGGATCAAATTAAGGATCATGTTAAGTGAAACAAGAGAGACTCAGAATGATAAATTGTCTTAGTTAGGGTTATTTCTGTGATGGAACACCATGACCAAGTGCTACTAAGAGAGCAAAGAGTTTATTTGGTTTACATATCCTGACCATAGTTCATTGAGGAAAGTCAAGGCAGGAAGTCAGCAGAAACTTGAAGACAGAAGCTAGTGTAGAAGCCATGGAAGGGTGCTGCTTACTGGCTTGCCATTTATGACTTGCTTATACTGATTTCCTATAGAACCTAGGACCACCAGAACAGAGGTATCTCTACCCAAAATAGACTGTGCCTTGCCCCATCAATCTTCAAGCAAGAAAATGCCTTACAAGTTTTCCTGCTTATAGTTTTAATGCCTTATTATGGAGGCCATTTCTCAATTGGATTAAGGTTGGGTTCCTTCCCCTCAAATCAAGTTAACATAAAACTAGCTAGCACACAAATATTGTTTTCTCTCCTATGTAGAATGTGTGTGTGTGTGTATGTGTGTGTGTATATATATATATATATATATATATATATATATATATATACATACATACATGTGCGTGTGCGTGTGCATGTGTGTGACATAAGAGCATAAATGGGTGACAGGGATGAAGGAAAAATGTAAATGAAAGGGAGAGAGTGTCTCCTAGCCTAGACAGTTCCCAAAGTAGCTTTCTCATCTTGGTATGTCTACAACATTCCCATTCTTATCACTAAAAGTCACATGTCTAGGACAAATGAAGAGAGTTGATCTTTTGCTAGAAGTGACTTTTATATTCTGCTATTGCCACCAAGGACCATTGAAACAAAGACAGCAAACCGGCCACCCATAGGTTCTATAACCTTGAATCATTCATTAACACTTACACTAAAGTGACAGAAAAGCTGAACAAGCATCCTCTAGGGAAGATAGGAGTGGGTGGCTTCAGATCCTTGTTGGCAGAGCTGCCTACAGAAACTTCCATGTAATTTGTGATTACAGTTACCTATAGTGAACTTGTAACTCAATAACAGTAAAGTTTCCATTGCCTTTATTTAATGACTGGTACAACCAAAACTATAGAAAAATAGGAAAGCTGTTCTCTACTCTGATACATAAATACATATGTGTGTGTGTGTATAAAATTATATATATATGTGTATAATTATTACACAATCATAGCTTTATATATATATATATATAAAGCTTTTATATATGTGCAGCTATTAAATAATAATTTTTTTCTAATTAAATTTTTATTTTTATGATTATATTTTAGTTATCATACAAAACAGCAGGTTCCTTTGTGACATTTTCATTCCCATGTATTATTGTTTCTTGCTCATATTTACTCACTAATAATGTCTCCAATCTTTATTATCTTCCTCACTGGTCACCTTGCTTCCTTCATAGAGTTGTTCTGCTTTGATATCATATACATATGTATATATATGCATATTATATAATTCATGCTGTTTTGTATTACCAATTACCTTTTCCTGTTCTATGCTCATGTATTTGATATTAAGTAGAGAGTTAAATAGTGTAAAAATCCAGGTAAGTATGTTTGGCTACATTTGAACTCATTTTCCAATATTTCACATTCTTCTTTTTGGTCCTAATAATCACAGTTCATAACTTATCTTGTGTATGCTTTTAGTAAGATATTAAGTACTCAAATTGGATTAGTAACTAGTACTCTTTGCAGTTTTGTTTTGAGTGATCATGAATATCAAAATGATTCTGTCAAAGGAGACTCTGTATGGACATATTTTGGGCCACTATATAGGATATGAAAGACAGAAAGCAATGCCCTTGTGAGTCACTGGACTTGTGGCTTCAGAGTTTTATGCAGCAAGTGAGCAACTCCCTCAAATTCAGGTATACCTTTTCCTTTAAAATGTAGAGCTCTGGACCATGTAACAATTGCTGCTCTGTCTATTATAAGTGTAGAAGCAAGACCCAAAAGATGTAGGTGATGAGAGTAATCGTGAAGTGTTTAGCTTTCATATATATTTTCTATACTAGTGACTACCATTTCTTATACTAAAGAGAGGGCTTATAAAGGAAAAATACCTGTAAAATGAGGAGAGATATGGACATTAATTAAGTCTATGTTATACATCAAGACCTGCCGCATTGCCTAACAAAAGTTAGCTCATTTTAACTCCATAATAACTTTAAGAATCAACCTTTTGTTTTAAATAAAGAAATAAAGAGTAGTGTAAAGAAATGAGAGTAGTGTAGGCAGGGCAAAGAGAAGTAGAACTCATAACTCCAAACCAGGACTGTAGTATTTAAAAATCTGAGATCTCTCTTACAATTATGTTTTCATATAGTTTTAATATAATCAGAAAGTTCATTGCAGTTGCTTTTTATACTATCAAGCCACTTGCAAAGAAGAAACCAAGACTAGACCAATTGTTGGCACACTCTGAAAATTGGAATATTTTGTTAAAATTCCATAAAATGGGAAAATATAAGCAGTATATACCCATTTTCCTAATGTACCAGTGATTACCTGAGGCACAGTTACTGCAAAGTTCACTCTGGGGTAAGTTTCCAATGCCATTCATCACAGATCATAGGTGGGAGTAATTTCCAGAAGAATGGGTGTTACTGCCCACAACAGAATTTATCTGGGAAGCTTTTTCACATCAGGAATGAGCATTTCCCCAAATCCATGTAGATCAAGCCCCTCACAGTCTTCCCTGTCTGTGTAGTTAGTCCTTTCCATGTGACCATGTGTAATTCAGGCCGAGTTACATACAACAGGACATAGGAAATGGCAATATCTGGAGGCTAATGTAACCTACCCTGCCCTGCTTTGAGGAGATTGAAAGAGTTAACAATCCCAGCTTGGCTGATATTTTTTTTTTAAGGAGACACAGGTGAACGCCTCAAAATAATAGTTCCCTAGCTCAAAGGAAAGTAACTCACAGCAGGGCATTAAAACCTCACTAGATATTAGCAGGCATGGAGGATAATATGCCAGAGCCCTCATAATCGAGGACTCAATTCAAGGACAGAAACTATATAACCCAAATTGCTAGTCATAGGAAAAGGATTTAAATCATATCTCCATCCCTGACATGAGGCAGTAAATAGCTAAGTTATATTACATAACTAATAGGCAATTAACAAATAGTTCCTGGTTATGTAAGTTTGATTGGTCTCAGATCACAGGGTTCTAGGAGAAGAGGAATTCTAGAGTACAATACTCTTAAAGCAATTTAGAATTGAACTCAAGCAGATGTTTGTTTTGAATATACTGGTAAGATAAGTGTTAAGGTGCCATCATTACTAAAGACAAAACTACCCAATTTTGATAAGACTTGCATTGTAAATGTGGAGTTTGAACATGAAAAAAAAGGATTCTGAATGTGAGCATGTTTAAATGGATAACACTGAGAATGTTCAAACTTCCAAGTTTTGCTAAATATTCTTGTCAGGCATATGTATCTTAATCTCTCTTGAAAACTTCCTGTTTGCTTGGAAATGAAGTCATGATTTCACTGCACTAGATGCTTTAATTCATGACACATTCTTGTATAGATCTATTCTTTAATTTTTCTACATAGTACCAAATATGAACAGAAAGTAATAAGTTTCCATGTTAAAGCTAAGTATCTACCTTCCAATGGATTACGAGTCCTCTAAGTATGTCCCTCTCCTGACTAGGTAAATTTATATTGGACCTTAAGGGCTTAAAGCAGTGAAAAGAGTCATAGAACACTGCAGTGAGGAAATTATTGGCATGGAAGGCTTTATTTTGTAAAAATTTCAGATATAAGGCATTGTTCTATATATGTATTATGATTTTTCTTCATAATGTTATTTTGGAGATAAAACCCTCTGTCTTGGTAGGAAGTCTTCAAGACAGGATATGAAAATGGATGAGAAATAACAGGATGTTTGAAAACTTGATGTTCACAGGGGAGGTGAAACATTCCATCTGACAGAAAAGCTCATTTAGCTCAAGAAGTAAAGAGCTCAAAGATTTCAGGAAGTTCCTAAAACTGACCGTATTCACTGAGTCCCTCATGTCCCAATCAAATGTAAGCAGCAAGGACTTGTCAGAGTGTCTCTCAGATAAGCCTAGCTGCCTGAAAGAACCAGAGACAAGCCAAACTACTTGGAACATGTCCAGATCTGCTGAACTATGTGGAAAGTATACTCTCCAATTTGTTGAGTGGCAGGCAGGATGTAAAGTGTGCTTTAGTTTTCCAGATTCCAGAGTTATTATCCACACTGTAACTAACCTGCCACCGATATTTTTCTGAGAAACTCTAATACAAATCATTTATTCATGAAGTTGAAATGCAGAATCCCTACTTCGGCCTGCTGTCAGTTTCCCATCTGGAGTGAATCAATGTTTCTTCCCATCTGCCCAGCAATAATGTCTCACCAAAAGTGGTCAATAGTAAGAAAAGCTAGAAAATTCCTTTGAAATAGAGCTTGATAGAAAGGTAGTTTGGGGATGTTGTAATATATTAAATAGTTTTATTGTGTTTAAACAAACAAACCAAGTTAACTATTTCAGAAGTTTCAGGGGGCATATGATGAAGAAAGAAGTTAGTGGTGAGTTTATTTGAGCTGAGGCTAAGATTTTGAGGAATCTTCTGCAGTAGCTTCTGTCTGTAGACTAAGACCAAATTTTGGATATTCTGCAAGAAATGTGGACCCTATAATCTGTGCTTTGATGCAATACTGAAATGACAGAAAGGTAGCTTCTCTATAACCAATGGAAATTAGTTCATCTGTATTTAGACTTGGGATGGCTTGCCTCACAGGCATCTGTGGCAGATTATGGAATGGGGATTGTAACTTTGCCAACTTTGTGTCTGTCCCAGAGATATAAGCATGATGAAATAAAAGCAGAGCAGGTGAAGAGAGTATTCCAATGGAAAAGTTTCATCTATCATCATTCTCCAGATCTAATTCAATTTTAATAATTAATGAACGGAAAGTGAAGCCTGCTTGAGAAAAGATTCTGTGATGATGTAACAAGTAATTTGCTTCTGTTTATGTTTTCCCCAAACTTGTTTTCATTGCTGTCTCCAAAAGTCTGTTTAGACATCTTAATGCCTAACCAATTTCCCCACAGCTGTGAGATTTTGAGATTTCAATTTTATAATAATTACTTTGTCTGTGTAAACTATATGCAGAGCCAATGTTATGAGAACATTAACAGTGTAGGACTTAAACTGCTGATATTTATCTGTTGCCATTAGTTTTTATTCTAAAGGTTTTCGTATAATATGCATTTTTTAAATGAAATACCATGGGATAGCAATGCATCTGTATAAATGAAGGTAATATGCATGCTCATGCTCATACATTCCCTTCCTATGGGGCACTTACCTGATATTCTGGGAGAGCTTAGAACTCAAGGGAAAATGTTATCTGTGAGGATTCAGTGGAATCCAAATCATATACAAAGTCAAAAGAGGAGGGATGTTCTTGTCAGCCTCAAGATGACCAACTTCCTGTTAGAACTTCTAATTTTGCTTTATATCAGATGATACTTAACAGTTTTTACCAACTGTGATAAGTAGAAATTTTAACATCAGGGGTAATTTCTCATATTTTAATTCTATCACTGATAATGTTTTCTTTGGAGGTCAACATGTAGAAGAATGCAAATTGATCCATTCTTATCTCCTTGCACTAAGCTCAATTCCAAGTAGATCAAGGACCTCCACATAAAACCAGACACACTGAAACTAGTAGAAAGGAAACTAGGGAAGAGCCTTGAACATATGGGCACAGGGGAGAATTTCTTGAACAGAACTCCAATAGCTCATGCTCTAAGATCAAGAATTGACAAATGGGACCTCATAAAATTATAACGTTTCTGTAAGGCAAAAGACACTGTCAAAAGGACAAAGCTGCAACCAGCTAATTGAGAAATGATCTTTACCAACCCTACATCCGACAGAGGGCTAATATCCAATATATACAAAGAACTCAAGATGTTAGACTCCAGAGAGCCAAGTAAACCTGTTAAAAATGGAGTACAGAGCTAAACAAAGAGTTCTCACCTGAAGAATATCTAATGGCTGAGAAGCACCTAAAGAGATGTTCATCATCCTTAGTCATTAGGGAAATGCAAATCAAAACAACCCTGAGATTCCATCTCATACCAGTCAGAATGGCTAAGATCAAAAACACAGGAGACAGCAGTTGTTGGCGAGGATGTGGAGAAAGAGGAACACTCCTCCACTGCTGGAGGGATTACAAGCTGGTACAACCACTCTGGAAAGCAGTCTGGCGGTTCCTCCGAAAACTGGGCATGACACTCCCGAAGGATCCTGCTAAACCACTCCTGGGCATATACCCAGAGGCTTCCCCTGCATGCAATAAGGACACATGCTCCAATGTGTTCATAGCAGCCTTATTTATAATAGCCAGAAGCTGGAAGGAACCCAGATGTCCCTCAACGGAGGAATGGATTCAGAAGATGTGGTATATTTGCACAATGGAATATTACTCTGCAATTAAAAACAATGAATTCACGAAATTCCTAGGCAAAAGGTCAGAACTGGAAGATATTGTCCTTAGTGAGGTAACTCAATCACAAAAGGACACACATGGTATGCAGTCACTGATAAGGGGATATTAACCCAGAATCTCGGAATAACCTAGACACAATTCGCATATCAGTAGATTTCCAAGAAGATGGAAAGAGAGACCCCCTGGTCCTGGAAAGACTGGATGGTAGGGGAATGCCAGGACAGAGAAGCAAGAGGGGGTTGAATGGGGAAAAGAGTTAGGGAAGGGGGCTTATGGGACTTTCGGGGATGGAGGAAATGGGAAAGGGGAAATGATTTGGAATGTAAATAAACAAACTTAGAAAATTAAAAAAAATATATCATATGTATTTTCAATTTGCTTGTGACCAAGATTCAGAAATTATACACCTTCTTTGAAGTATATTTTTGTCTGTCTGTCTGACTGTCTATCTACCAACCTACCTACCTACCTACCTACCTACCTACCTACCTACCTACCTACCTGTGTCATCTCTGTCTGTATTAATTTATGGCTTATATATCTTCTATCCATCTTTACGTTAGTACATACATTTTTGGCCTCTTCCTTCCATCCACTTTTATGAGTCAATTTCAGTTCTGGAAATGCATTTAGTAATATTTCCACTATTATCTTCAGCCTTTAGACTAAACATACTTTGAGGAAGATTTGACTTGGCATGTGATTTGACATTGAGAGTAGACACAAGCTGCCCTTTTGTCCTCTGAGTAGACAGAGAGCTGAGGATTAATGTGGTCCACACCACCTTAGACTGCCATGAGACAGTGATACTATGATCACTGAATGGTGTCTTAAATTTTTCTATTTCATTTTGTCTTCTGTCACCCTAATTATTCAGATTGCATGCTTTTAAATTACTAAAAATTCAGATTCATCTTAAACTTTCTTTTCTCGGTGATCATGTTCTCAACTGGTTTCTTTTTGTAGTACTTAAAATTCCTCCAATAATATTTTCAATTTTTACATTACATTTACTTATGACCATCAGATTTTGTGACCAACACTTTTCACTAGAGAAAGGCTGAACCCAATAAAGCTATCAGGTACAGTATAAAAATACATATGCAAAAGTCATGAATCATGTCCCATCCGTATGTTGAAATGTGTTGACAGGAAAGCGGTAGGTCAAAGACACAATGGGCTTCTTTTTCTTTTTTCAATTTTTGAAGGTGAACAGATGGTGAATGTTGTAGTAAATATTTAATCTCAAATCTGGGTTTCTACCCCATCTTTGACTCTTCAGTTCCCAGATAAAATTCGCACAACCTTTATATTTATAATAAGCCTTTATAGCACTAGAGCTGGGCAAATTAAAAAATTAAATTTAAATTTTTTAATTTTAATTTCATTCAGAAAATGATGTGAAATTTACTTTTTACTTTATGTAGGATGGGAATTAAACCCAGGTTTCTCACACATGTCTGACAAGTGCTCTCCACTAAGCTGTGGCCAAGCCCTGTTTTTCTCTTACAGTTTGGTTTAAAGTCTCACTGAATTGTCCTAGTGGAATTTAAATTTTTACAATTTAAAAATCTTCATTTTAAGCTATTAATATCTACTTCCCTATCAATAACCTAAAGTTGTAACTTCCTATGTTCCATCTGGGCAGCTTTTAACTCCAATTTGCCATTCCTCATGGCTATATTTTCATGAATCCTATCCCATGCCTCTCTTCTCTCTCCCCTTCTTCCATTCTCCCGGACCCCCACCTTAGTCTCCTGCCTCTGACCTCAAGCTCAGGAACCAAAAAACCCATCTATTTCTCTTCTGCCAGGCTATAGGTTGTAGACATCTTTATTCACCAATCAAATATTCAGATATAACTTGGCAGGGTAGGAGGGAAGCTACACAGCATCAGTTGGGTCTATGTATGAATTCTTTTGTTCCTGGGGGGCAACCAGGCATTGTGGGTCAGTATTTAGCATTACAATACATAGCAAAAGACTAAACCTGTCAACAAGTGAATTCTGTCTGTGTCAAATTAGCTTTTGGGTCACAGTGTTTCTAGATTTGTGGACATAGTGTGATATTTCTCTGCTAATCTAACATCTATATTTCTCTTAGCTACATCTGTTCTAACCTACCATTTACTTTCCACAAACATGTTTTTCAATGAGTTCATTATCTCCCATTACCAACTCTGTAAAATTGTTGCTTGAGTCTGAGAAAATTAATCCCCTGTTTTACTTCTGTGACATCACCAGGATGAGAAGATTTCCAGATAGACGTGAGGACAAGGCTAGTGGCTCAGGCCTGTCATCTGGCTGCTTGGAAGGAAAAACCAGTTTTCCAGGACAATTTAGTGAAACTTAACATAAAGGAGTAAAATAAGGGTGGGCCACAGCTTAGTGGACAACACTTGCCAGACCTGTGAGGAACCTGGGTTCAATTCCCATCCTACACAATGTAAAGAGTAAATTTTACATTATTGATTTGTGAATGACATCAGCCACTGATATTTTCATATTTGTAAATACAAGAAAAGGCAAAGCAACACAAGATATAACACCATGCCCAAGTGGTTTGGGTTTATGAAAAAAGATGTGTGTGCTTTTCAGCTTCTCATTCAGAATCATCACAGTCAGTCATTAGCATATTAGTTGTGATATCCTGGCATTGCAATGTGATTTAATGTCAAGTGACGGAAAGCAGATGACTTAATAAATGCTTAACAAGCTGTTTTCTACAGGTAAGTACCAGCAGTGAAATAGAATTCTATTTCTATGGAAATAAGTCATCAAGAAGTAATGCAAATTTTATGTCAAAAATTCTGAGCAGAAAATGAAAATCTACACATCTCTTTAAAACCTTCCTACATCTCAGTGTTTATGAAACACTCATCATGCAGAGTGCTTCCACAGCAAACCAGAGCTGCAGGATTTACAACTGCAACGCAGCCTAAAGACAAACTGATATACCAAGCAAGGAAAGCAAAATGGGAACTATGAAGGGTTTGGCCTTACTTACTTTGTCTTTAGTAGGCAATCATTTTCTTCTCAATTAGAAAGTCTGTTTGAGATCTTTAGAATCCTCACATTAAGTCTTTGTTTATTTAAATATAAACTTAGATAAACAATATGATGATAAAATTACACTAATGATTATTTTTATTATTTTTTAAAAAGTAATTCTAAATTATGCACTCAATTCAATCTATATAAAGACTTTTCTCACCCAGTTATAATATGTGACTTAGAATGGAAAATTTTATGCTAGTGCAATTTACAGAAATCACAAAGGTAATTCAGTTGAGAAAATACACTCTCTGCATATCAATGGCAAATTAAAGGGAATTGAGATTCTTCTTTATTGTGGTGTCTGCTCATTACTCTTCACAATCAATGTTTGCTTTGGCTCAGACACAGTAGCACTTAACTAAAATAGAATGCAATTCTAGTCAGCCAATAATTGGCTAAATCATTTTAAGCAATTTGCTTGGTTGGCAAATAATTAGTAATGTCTAAGTCTGTTTTTAAAATTTGAGGGGCTAGAGGGATAACTCAGAGACTAAGTGTTTGCAAGTATAAGGAAATGATCCAGTCTGGCACATAAACTTGGATCAGCAGTATGACTCTGAAACTCCAATGTAAGACCAGAGGCAAGAGATACATGTTGAAAGAAAGAATCCAGGTTCACTGAGATACCCTGTCTCAAACATGCTAAAGAGTGATAAAGGAAGCCACTGTTTATTGACCTGTGGCTTTTATACATATATGCATAAACAAGTTCAATATCGTACTTATGAATACACTGCAATACACCACACATATATACACATATACATAGTACACACACACACACAAACACACACAAAATCATTCAATTATAAAATATAAGACACAGAAAATTCATACTACTCTCATCTAGCATATTATCATGAAAAAAATAATATGGTTATATGACCTGTGTTAACTTGAGCCCATCAGAAATCGGTATTTACTTTCTTTGTTATGTCTTCATTAAATTCACATCAACTAATTAATTATACATTTCAGCTGAGGAACACCTTCACCTATGTTTTGATGTTATCTATTTGAACAAAGTTTCAGAGGAGAAATTTTTATGGATAGCAAAGTAGATAACACAAGCATTTAAGACAGGGAACAAGGAGGGTAATTTTTTTTAAAAAATGTAAAAAAAATGTTTAATATTTAAATACAAGAAAAATATACAACTGTGCAATTCTTATATGTTCATTCTTAGAAGTTATGAGCAAGTCCTTTTTATTTGCTGCAATTAAGTTTGCAACTATATGTAATCTCTTTGTAGTGACCTTACTGCTTTTTTTTTCTTTTTGAACATTTATGCTATCTTATGTAATTTCGGAGTATTAAGTTTATATTGATGTTTTTAAACCCAACTTGAAAGAAATATAAAATATGGAACCTGTGTTTACATACCTGAGTTAGGGCCTAAGTAAGTTCTGTAGTGGCTCACTGCTTAAATACCTAACTCCTTCAGTCCCATTAAAATACTTCTCTATTGTCAGCAAATTACTTCGGCTTGAGTAGCAATTATTTAAAACTATTCTCATAATCAAGTGCATTTGTCTAGCGCTTAAATATTTGCTTAATAATAATTATAAACATTTTGAAAACAAATGGTAAAAGCAGGTTTCTGTATGTATCTATCAATTTTAGGCCAATAAGTGGCCAGTTAAATGGTGAAAGATAAAAGAGTTGAGGTTCAGCATAATTTGTTTACATGCCATAGTCAGCATTTCCTGTACAATTTGTTGATGAGGTCTTTCTTAATGTACAATTTTGACATGTTTGTGAACCATCACATGTCTTTTACTATGTGAATGTATACTGGGTCCTCTGTTACAGTACACTGATGTGTTTGTGTGTATGTGTGTGTGTGTGTGTGTGTGTGTGTGTGTGCACACCTGCGCGCTTCTCTGTGATACCATGCTATTTCTCTTACTGTTGCCCTGCATAAAGGAGAATTGGGCAATCATGTAGCTGATTGCCTGTGACTCAGTCTATTAGGTGACTAACAGCTTTGTTATTGTGATAATAAATCTAGCATCAGCCTTGGGGCTAAAATCCATGTTCTTGCAGACATGAGCTTTTGAATCTTTCTCAAACTATGTTTAACTTTCTTACCAATGCACACAAGAAGTATATAATCTTAAAACTAAAATGCAAACATATTAAACTTGGTCTATATAAAGATTATATAAACATGATAAGAAAATGCTTGAAAATTGCGATGAGATGATGAACATTCATACAAGTGATTTGTCACAGTCCTCAGTGTTTAAATAGACATACAACAAATGATCAAATAACTAACTGAAGCAAAATATCTCAATAACTTTTTGTTTTAAGCTGAGTGGTGAGCTATAGTGCTTTAAAAACTATTTTAAATCTAGAGAATATGTAAACAAACCAAAATAACTTTATATAGGCTAATGATTGCAGTTTGGGTAATTAAGAATATAGCATTCTTAAGCATGTTTTCTATATTTTGTTCCTTTTTCTATATGTGGCAATAACTCAAAGTATCTGTCTATTCTTCTACTAAACCTACTTCTTTTATTTTCTGTCTTTAAAATATTCCAGCCGGGTGGTGGTGGCGCACGCCTTTAATCCTAGCACTTGGGAGGCAGAGGCAGGAGGATTTCTGAGTTCGAGGCCAGCCTGGTCTACAAAGTGAGTTCCAGGACAGCCAGGGCTACACAGAGAAACCCTGTCTCGAAAAACCAAAAAAAAAAAAAAATATTCCACTCGGTTTTCAATTGACAATTCTTAACACATTTGGTTTCTTTCATTTTTGTATTCCTAGTAAGCAAATGCTTTTTAAAGAGAACATGTGCACACTCTATAGGGTTTCATTATGTGAAACTGATGCTTGGGTAGCTGAAATAGCATGAAGTCCTTTCTCTCTTCATGAGACAGAAATTGAGTTGTCATCAGATATGCATTTCTCGGATGCTTTTCTTCTTTTCTGACTTTCAATTGTCTGTCCTTGTATCTTCATGCATTCTATTCTTTGTGCCCTATTTCCCAAGGACAGTGGTATACTCAGAGACAACTCTAATGAGCTCAGATATAGTTTTCTCTTTAAATAACCTGTCCAAAAACAGTTCCATCCTAAAATCTAAGAGTTGAACTTCAATATATTGAGAGGTAACACAGTTCAGTCCAAAACAATCTCTTCAACAATGTATACATTATCATCATTTTCTAAGTTTTGTGAATTTTGTTTCAACAATATGAGACATTTTATTTTTGCAAGTTATAATATTTGTTTGTGCCCTCACTATTTCTGTTTGTGGAACAGACATTTGCTTTTTTTTTCTGATATTTGAACTGAATTTGAATTTTGAAATGTTTTAACACATTCTACAAAGTTAGACAGACACACTAAAAGGAGGACTAACATAACCAAAATATGTTGAAAATTATATTTTGAAATGAAGCAAGTGGAGAAGTTTAAATTTAATACTTGAGAAAATGCACAACCATATCCAACTGTGGCCATTTCTCTCAGTTTCCTGGTAATATTTACTGAGGTGGTGCATTCAGCGGTACTGCATTAAGGAATACTTAGAAATTAAGACATTCAAGTTTTCATAATTTTTGGCACTTAAATGGTTAGTGTGGAGTGCCAACTCGGTTGGATCCACTATCAACTAAAATATATCACTCTCCAAATGTCTGTAAGAGCATTTCAGGTGGGATTTGAGAGCAAAAAGGCTCCCTCACCTTGAGCCCATATATTAAGGTGTCCAAAGAAAATGAGCAGCTGGGGACCATGCTCTGGCAAAGTACACCATCCCCAAATGGCACAAGGAGGCAGCATAACCACCCAGGAGTGTGGAGAGGCCTGGATACACAGGTAGAACCACCCCTGCTGCTCAGAGGACCATGCCCAAAACCCTCTTATAGAAGCCCTCCGGTCTCTGTCTCTGGCTTGGAACCACACTCTGCCACCACACACCATATCCATGTGGCACACAGAGGTAGCTAACCACTCAGGAGTGCAGAGAGGCCAGACAGCACAGGTAGGACACAATAACCTAAGAGCAGCCTGGGACAGGAGTCTTCTGATTTCTGCTGCACACATATTTGATCAGGGCCACAGAATTACATACCCAAATACAATCACAAGAAAGAGGGTCTCACAAGAGCACAGATACAGAAGCTTGCATGACAGATAAGCCACAGTCAGAGACAGCAACACCAGCTAAAACTAGAGATAACCAGATGGCAAAAGACAAACCCAAGAACATTACCAACAGAAACCAAGGCAACATGCCACCATCTGAACCAAATTCTCCCACAACTGCAAGTCCTGGATACCCCAACACACCAGAAAAGCAAGAACTGGATTTAAAATCACATCTCATGATGCTGATAGAGGATTTCAAGAAGGATATAAATAACTCCCTTAAAGAAATACAGGAGAATATGAGTCAACAGGTAGAAGCCCATAAAGAAGAAACACAAAAATCACTTAAAGAAATACAGGAGAACATGGGTCAACAGGCAAAAACCCTTAAAGAGGAAACACAAAAATCCCGTAAAGAATTATAGGAAAACTCCATCAAACAAGTGAAGGAACTGAACAAAAACATCTTGGATCTAAAAATGCAAGTAGAAACAATGAAGAAATCACAAAGAGAGACAACTCTGGAGATAGAAAACCTTGGAAAGATATCAGGAGTCATAGATGCAAATATGAACAACAGAATACAAGATATAGAAGAAAGAATCTCAGGTGATGAAGATGCCATAGAAAACATTGATTCAACAGTCAAAGAAAATGCAAAATGCTTATAACCCAAAGCATCCAGGAAAACCAGGATACAAGGAGAAGACCAAATCTAAGGGTTATAGGTATAGGAGAGATTGAAGATTATAACTTAAAGGGCCAGTAAATATCTTCAACAAAATTATAGAAGAAAACTTCCCTAACTTAAAGATAGAGATGCCCATGAACATACAAGAAGCCTGCAGAACTCCAAACAGACTTGACCAGAACAGAAATAACTCCCATCAAAAGATAAGATTTAGCACCAAATGTACTAAACAAAGAAAGAATATTAAAAGCAGTAAGAGAAAAAGGCCAAGTAACATATAAAGGAAGACTTATCAGAATTACCCCAGACTTCTCACCAGAGACCATGAAAGCAAGAAGATCCTGGGCAGATCTCACACAGACCCTAAGACAACACATATGTCAGTCCAGACAACTATGCCCAGCAAAATTCTCAATCACCATAGAGGGAGAAAGCAAGATATTCTATGATAAAATCAAATTTACACAATATGTTCCCACAAATCCAGCCCTACAAAGGATAATAGATGGAAAACATCAATATGAGGAAGGCAACTACACCCTAGAAAAAGCAAGATAGTAATTGTCTTTCAACAAACCCAAAAGTAGATAACCAGTCAAACACAAAAATAGCATCAAAAATAACAGGAAGCAGCAATTACTATTCCTTAATATCTTATAACATCAATAGACTCAATTCCCCAATAAAAAGACACAAACTAACAGACTGGATATGTAAACAGGACCCAGCATTTTGCTGTGTATAGAAAACTCACCTCAGTGGTAAAAACAAACACAACCTTAATGCAAAATGTTGGAAAACAATTTTCCAAGAAAATGGAAACAAGTCGGAGTAGCCATTCTAATATCAGATAAAATTGACTTTCAGCTAGCATGCAGAAGAATGCAAATTGACCCATTCTTATCTCCATGTACTAAGCTCAAGTCCAAGAGAATCAAGAACCTTCACATAAAACCAGACACACTGAAAGTAATAGAAAAAAAAAAAAAAAACTGGGGAAGAGTCTTGAGCACTTGTGCACAGTGGGAGATTTCCTGAACACCAATAGCTTATGCTCTAAGATTAAAATTGACAAATTGAATCTCATAAAATTACAAAGGTTCTGTAAGGCAAAGGACACTACCAGTAGGACAAAATGGCAATGAACAAATTGGGAAAAGATCTTTAGCAACCCTACATTCGTTTGAGGGCTAATATCCAATATATACAAAGAACTCAAGAAGTTAGACTCCAGAGAACCAAATAACCCTATTAAAAATGGGGTACAGAACTAACAAAGAATTTTCACCTGAGGAATATCAAATGGCTGAGAAGCTCCTGAAGAAATGTTCAACATCCTTAGTCATCAGGGAAATGCAAATCTAAAAAACCCTGAGATTTTACCTCACACCAGTCAGAATGACTAAGGCCACAATCTCAGGAGCCAGCAGGTTTGGGAGTTGATGTGGAGAAAGAGGAACACTCCTGCACTGCTGGTGGAATTGAAAGCTGGTACAATCACTCTGGAAATCAGTTTGGTGGTTCCTCAGGAAACTGGTCATAATACTACTGGAGGACCCTGCTATACCACTCCTGGGCATATACGTAGAGGGTTCTCCAGCATGTAATAAGGACACATGCACCACTATGTTCTTAGCAGTCCTATTTATAATAGCCAGAAGCTGGAAAGAACCCAGATGTCCCTCAACAGAGGAATGGATACAGAAAATGTGGTATATTTACACAATGTAATACTACTCAGCTATTAAAAACAATGAATTCATGAAATTCTTAAGCAAATGGGTTGGAACTGGAAAATGTCATCTTAAGTGAGGTAACCCAATCACAAAAGAACACACATGGTATGCACTCACTGAGAAGTGGATATTAGTCCAGAAGCTTGGTATACCCAAGGCACAACTCACAGATCAAATGAAGCTCAAGAAGAAGGAAGAAGAAAGTATGGATACTCTGGCCTTTCTTAGAAGGGGGGACAAAATACCCACAGAAGGAGATACAGAGACAAAGTGTGGAGCAGAGTCTGAGGGAAAGACCATCCAGAGACTGCCGCACCTAGGGATCCATCCAATATACAGCTACAAAAGCCAGACACTATGGTGGATGCCCACAAGTGCTTGCTGACTGGAGCTGGATATAGCTGTCACCTGGGAGGCTCTGCTAGTGCATGAGAAATACAGTGGGGGACACTCTCAGCCAGCCACTGAACTGAGCACAAGGTCCCCAATGGTGGAGCTAGAGAAAGGATCCAAGGAGATGAAGGGCTTTGCAGTGTCATAGGAGGAACAGCAATATTAGCCACCGAGTACTCCCACAGCTCCGAGGGACAAACCCATCAACCAAAGAGTACACATGGTGTTACCCATCACTCCCGACACATAGGCAGCAAAGGATGCCCTTGTTGGACATCACTGGGAGGAGAGGACCTTGTTCCTGGAAAGGCTCAATGCTACAGTACAGGGAAGTGGGAGAGGGTTGATTGGGGAACAGGGTGAGGGGAGATGACTTACAGGATTTTCTGGGGGTGGGGCACCAGGAAAGGGGACAACATTTGACATGTAAATAAAGAATATACCAAATAAATAAAAATCTGTTTGGGAAAATAAAAAAAATAATTTAAATGTAAAACAACAACAACAACAAAGAAAGAAAGAAAAAGAAGAAGAGCAGCTTGCAGGCCTGCTTTGCTTCTTCATGGTGAGTGTGACTCTCCAATTGTTGCTGCTACTTCTGACATCCTACATCATTGGTCTCTAAACTCAGCTTCTCCACAGACTGAAAACCAGCTGTTCTTTGAGAGGTTTCCATGTTCAGGACCGGTTTGAGATAGCTAAGACATCCACCATCATATACTAAGCATAAGTTCTCAGCTTCTCAAGCACACAGTCATTGTTGAACTACTTAGCCCCCACTGTGTAAGCTCATCTAATAAACATTTTTTTGAAGCATGTTGTCATTGTTTCAATTCTGCTCCTCTAGAGAATGCTGACCCTGCATTCTTCACGTGATACACTATGAAAAACTAGCACATAGCATTGTGGGAATACCCTATATATTCTTAAGAAGGCATTAGTGTGGTCCTGTGGAAATAAATGAGGTAAGCACAACAGACTCCATATGAATATTGTGCAAGGGTGTGGAATGCACATGACTGGGAAAGATGCCTGTAGTATTTGCCCCAGAGGGACAGATTGTTTGCCCTCAGAGCAGAAATGTGCCTCATTTATTCCTATAGTATCACATTAACGTCTTCTTAGGAAGCCTAGCAAGACAGACTCCAAGATCATGTTGGAACATCTGGTTAAATGATTGATAGTCAGTAATCAGAAGTCCTTAGAATTCTTATAATAGATTTTGGTGACATGGTCCCTTGTTATATTTTAACCTTTCCTTTTATTTTTAATTGCACATATGTGTTTGGGAGAGTAGACATATAAGTAAAGATAACTATGGAGTTCAGAAGAATATGTCCTACCCAATATGCTCTTGGCATCATGGGTGATTGTGAGCTGCCTAATCTGGGTGCTTGGAATGGAACCTGGGAACTCTGCAAGGACACAAACCCTCTTCATTTCTGAGCCATCTCTCTAGTATCCAAATTTTGTTTTGCAACATAAGATTACCCATTCCATGTAAGAATTAGTTGAGTTTCTTCTACTGCTGCCACCATAACCAGGAACCTTAGTAGAGCCCAGGGGGAGGAGAAAAGTAGTCTCTGTAGGTAGTCTCTGTAAAGAGACATCTCCAGGTGCAAACATCTAAATGGAGGAAGCTATAGTTGCTAGGCTTTTCACATACTGATCAATCATTCAGTTAACACTCACACTCAGAAAAGCTCCTGAGAAAATCTTTGCCTGAGCTATATGGCAACAGCTTTGCCAATTGTCGCATATATTGGAGGTTTAGTGTTCTCCATGCCTGTGACCATGTTAAAATGTACTTGGGAAGGGACAGAGGGGATGGCCAGATGGCCATAAGAATGAATGGAAATCTGTAACTGATAGAGTTGGAAAGTAGGGAACATTTCCAGAAAGTCCCAGAGACCTGAGTTAGGGGAGGCATCATAGGGGTATCCTTACCTGTGACTCACTGTGTTGGGGTTATGGAGTCTGGGAGGGGTGCCTTCTGTGGCCAAGCAGAAATCCTGGTGGAGTAATAGGGATATCAACCCACCCACAAAATTTTCTATCCAATACTTATTCCATCTATTTGAAATGCAGGGATTGGGGATGGAACATAGCCTGAAGGAAAATCCAATCAGCCCAACTTGAAACCCATCCTATGGACAAACACAAAACCTTAAAACTGTTAATGATACTTTATTAAGCTTGTAGACAGGAATCTAGCATGTTTGCCTGCTAAAAAGCCAGACCTACCAACTGACTCAGACAAAGATATACACCTGCAGTCAAACAATGGATGGAGCTTGAAGACTCTTATGGAAGAACAGGAGGAAGGCCCTAAAGGGAGAAGAACTCTACAGGAAGACCAACAGAGTCAAAGGAGATAAACAAAAAGGAAGGCCCAAGAGAGAAAGCTTGAAACTCACTTGGAAGGGGGAATAAAATTGTTGTAAGAGGCAGATCTAGAGAGTCAGGGGGAATGGATGGAGAATGGGGGATTCAGTAGCAGGTATGGGAAAGGACAGAAGAGATGGCTAGATGGCCATGAAAGTGAATGGAAATCTGCAACTGTCAAAGGTAAAGAGGTGGAATGGGGAGCATCTACAAGATGAGCCAGAGACCTGGGATAAGGCAGACACCCAAAAATTAATTTGGGTGACCTTAGCCGTGACTCACTGAATTAGGGATATGGAACCCGAATAGGCCACCTCCTGCAGACAGACAGAAACCCCAGTGGAGTGATAGATACACCAACCCACCAACAAAACTTTCAACCCAAAATATATCCTGTTTACAAGTAATTCAGCCACAAGGGATGGGACAACCAATAACAGACCCAACTTGAGACCCATGCCATGGCAAGCACCGGTTCCTGACCCTATAAATGATACTCTATCATGCTTCTAGACAGGAGCATGTTGTCCTCTGAGAGGTTCCACCCAACAGCTGTCTCGGACAGATACATACACCCACTGTCAAACAGTGTGTGGAGCTTAGGAACCTTTATGGAAGAATAGGAGGAAGGATCGCATGTCCTGAAGGGGATAGGAATTCCACAGGAAGACCAGCAAAATCAACTGACTTGAACCCTTGCGACTCTCAGAGACTGAACCACCAATACACGGGCTGGACCTAGGCCTCCCTGCATATGTGTAACATGTGCAGCATGGTCTTCATGCTGGTCCTGAACAACTGGGGCAGTGGCAATCCCAAAAGCTTTTGCCTGTACATGGGATAGGTTCTTCTATCTGTGCTGTTAACTCAGGATCACACTCACTCACAGAGGAAAGCTTTTCACATAATTCTAGCTTCTCAGTGTGTGTACTGATCCTTTGATCACTCCCTCAACTCCAGGACCCAAGATTAAATGTGTGTGTGTGTGTGTGTGTGTGTGTGTGTGTGTGTGTGTGTGTGTGTGTATTACCCTGAATGTGATTATACATTTTGGAATTTCTTAGAAATAATACAAATCTCTTTGAGCCTTAGCTTTTTCAGACACACAAAAGGCATTACAACATATACTTCAATGGATTGTTGAACTTTCTTAAAGGTGTGAAGTACTCACCACAACATGAGGACTTTCATCATGTTTCCCACCTGGAACTACTGTTTTCTTATTAATTTACATATATGCAGTTCATTTCCTGTCAAGTAAGGTCCTTCAGAGCTGACTGCCTAACTTAACTTAGTGTGCACTCTGGAACCTGTCCTGGTGCTTTTGGCTATGCCTAATTGGAAATTGATTACCTTGGCCAGGAGTAGGCACATTTTGATTTTAGAAGGCAGGAAAGAGAATCCCCTGTAACTAAGAATCCATTATAGCCAAGAGTTTAGTTTTTTTTAAGTAACTCTATTTTGAAATTAGTTATTTTCCATGATGGTGTTAACCACTGTTGGGTCTGCTCATCTTTGTTGTTACAAAATATATTTTTCAAGGTTCATCCCTTTGAACACTAGATCTTCTCTGACTTTATTACTGCCCTACTGACAGTTTTCCAAGTTCTACCAGATTTAACTGAATATAGTAAATATTTTAACATATTGATATAAACTTTATTATAATATACATGTGTGTTTTCATATTAAAGAAAGTTACATTTTTCAGTTTATATTATTCAGAAGGCTGAACTATTTAATTTCAAGGCATTCAGAGAATGGCATTTTCAATTCTCTGACTTGGAAATATTTTCAAATGTAATAATATGTGTGTGTACACATAGATATATAGCAACTAATTTAAGGCCATTTACCTAAGAATTAGCAGTGTTTACCTGAAAGAAAATAAAAAGTAGATTTTTGTAGTTGCAGGCAATTTGCTATTGCTTTTGATTGATATTTAAACACAACTAATTTTCTATTGCTTTTGATCGATATTTAAACACAACTAAATTCTTTAAAGTCATCTTTCCTATCTCACAAGCAGCATTCTTATGGCACCATATGCTGAAATAATTTCAAATAATGACAGGGTAATGAGAAGTTACAATTAAAATAATATTTCATATCATCATTAATTATAACAATTTTATGTGCTAAAAGCAAAAGTGGAAGTATAAATAATACAACTGCTCCATAAAAGTAGAGAATAAACTCACTAAACATATCTCTTTTAATGTCAGATTTACTGAAATGTATTTTCTTTTAAAATTCTTTCATAACATATAATCTTCATACATGGTACTCTCATAGAAATTGATATTGCAATGTACAAATTCCCCTCTACCACTCCCAACCTCCCCTTTCTCAGTCCTCCCTCCATTGGTTAGAACGCTTTGTCCCACTGTACAGTTTTACCCAGTCTTTCATGTCATGTACACATGTGCAATTTTTGTATTTATATAAAATATAAGGACTTCATATGAATTAAAACATGATCTTCTGCAGGTCTCTTAGAATAATTAGATACAAAAGCATCTCTGAGTTCACTGTGGTAGCAGCAGATGCTGAGCCCTTGGAGATTATCCTGCACCTTTTCTACTGTGTGAAAGAGTGTCCCCTACATATTTGTGATCTCCAAGCAGGCCTTACAATAGGCTGTGGAGTCTCCAGGCCAGTCATTGCCTGTTCTGTACCTTATCAAAGAACTTTAGTTCATCTCTGAACTAAAGCAGCAGATTCAGACCATTCAGCAGTCTATTGAATGACTCTCAGTGTAGAATGTGGCCTTTGCCCTTTCCTGTCTACTCCAATCGCTCTTTGTGTATCATATTGTCTGTTAGCATGTACTGCTTTCATCCAGTTTCTGTTATATTGTACTATATCTTGTTTTTGCATTTTTTATTTTATTTTGTCTTAACAGGGATGTTTTTCGCCATCTCCTCTTCCTCTTCTGCCGTTTTTTAGTCTTCCTTTAAAAAAAAATGAAATGATACAACAAATGAAAGGCAGAATGTCACCATTTAACAACAGGAAAAACCATGAGAAACTTAAGTCAGGAATGACACAAACTTGCATATGCAAACTTCTTCCACTGTGCAGGGTAGGATAATAATAACACTGGTCCGTTGTGCCTTTGATATACTATATGTTCTCCATAAATGTTATCATGACCAAGGAACTTTCTTTGGGTAGAAGTCCCTCCCATCCCTTATCATTTGAAGAAATTTGGTAATGTTAGGCCTATGTCCAAGTGTAATTTTTTAATGTCTTGTATGTTCTTGATGTTTTTAACATAACATTTTCCCATATCAGAAACAGTATCAGTTTAAAGGGATTCTGTGGAAATCATGGCCATTTGACTGGAACGTACAGCAGGAAACATTCTTTCCTTGGTAAAAGGGGATTTCTTGTGGAGTTATTTGACACCCATGTTGGGAGACCTTATCCTGTTCCTCCCACAACATGCATCAAGTTTATTCTCCATCATGTGAAGAAAGTAATAACATGCTCATTATTGAGCATCCTAATAAGTAAATACGTTCCTATTTCATTAAGAAAAAGAGCACTTGCTGCTCTTACATAAGACCTAGGTTCTGTTTTAAAGGCCCACATGGTATCTCACAACTGTAACTCCAGTTTCAGGGCACCTCATACCCACAAGCATATGGTACCCATACATCATTGCATTCTTGCTCAAAAATAAAAACAAAAACATTCTTTCTCATAAAATAAATAAAATTGCTAAAAATAAAACACATCTACATACAATTAATATGGACAGTGTTTCTATAATAGGAAAAACAATAGCAAAAACTAGAATGACATAAGAGCTGAATAATTTTTCATTCTTTTTTTACACTGACATACATAGTAAATTCTGAAAATTTTAATAAAATTGATCTCTAATAAGTATTTCTTCCAATATTCACAAACTTTTGAGTGAAAACTTCATCAAAACATTTCCATCCCAATACAAATAAATCTAGTTCTGTTACTAGGTAGTTGAATTTATGTTGTAAACATTGGAAATTCTTCCATGACTGCAGTAGGCTTCAGGGCAGGGAACACTTCCTGGGTCAGGGATTATTAGACATGAAACCCAGGGTGAAGGTACTTCTAGAAGTGAAATAAATTTTGGTGGTTTTAAGAAGAAAGTTGTGATACTTTTGAAATAGTGAAGCATATATATTTTTCATTTTATATATATTATATATATAATATTTCATTATATATATTTCATTATATATATATTATATAATAGGCACTGAGTTATCTCTGTAATATAAAACAACCTCAAATTTAGGGTCTGAAGAGATGGCACAGAAGTTAAAAGGATGTATTGTTCTTGAAGATTGTGGATGTTCACTTTTAGCACCCAGATTAGTCTCCTCAAAACCACCTATAACTCTGTCTCCAGAGCTTTTTGTATTCCTTTCTGACCTCCTCAGTCAAATGAACCCACCTACAAATATCTCCACACAGATATACATACATATGCATAGTAAAACAGTAAAAAAAAGTTCTTAAAAATAAATTTACTCAAATTGAGTTACCTTGGAATTTTGTTCAACTTATGATATTTACTTCATTTGAATGTTATTGAAATATTCTTGCCTGTATACATACATAGAAAATGTTGCTTTAAAATTAAACAGACAATCGCTTCTCGGCCTTTTGGCTAAGATCAAGTGTAAAATTAAACAGACATAAGTGAATGGATAGCTTATGGATAGCATGGCTATTAATATATGTCTAGCCATGCCAACTTTTATATCCCACTTGTAGCAGAAATCACTTGAATTTATTTTGAGAAATAACATCTCAATTTTGCAGTTTCTCATTGGAACTAGCTTCATATGATTTAATATAGTTTGGCACATATTCTCAGATATTCATATCTGAATTTGATCACAGAGAAAGGAATATATGATTTTGAAAACCAGAGCATGTACATACATACAGGCATGCACTCACGCATGCACACACAGGCACATACAAACACACACACACACACACATGCATATTAGTCAATCAGTTTCTCTATTATGCCAAGCTTTAATGACTCTCTAAATGTTCTATTCCCCTTGAAAAGAGCTGTGTGCTTAACAGATGTAGTAACAATAACAGTAGAATATTATTGGAATACTAGTTAGCATTCTGCAAACATATTGGTTTGGATCTTGTATATTTAGCCGGATAGTTGAAAATTTTATGCTTTAAAAAGAAGAATTTCCAAGTAGATGTTTTGGCATATAGGAGTTAACTACTTTAGTTTACAAAAGCCTCCTGGAAAGCAGTAGTTAATTAAAGAGTAAATAAGATATGTCTAATTCCCAGTGTTGAAATACTAAATCAGGCTCACAATTGCCTGAACAATGTTTACCTGGAACTTAAGAATTATGTAGAAAGTCAGCCACTTGTGTTAATATTATTTCTGGTTTGACCTGTAGATAATTATTGTAAGCTCTAAAACAGTGATTCTCAACTTCCTAACGCTGTGACCCTTTAATACAGTGCTCACGTTGTTGTTACATTCAACTATAAAATTATTTTTCTTGCTGTATCATAACTGTAATTTGCTACTGTTATGAATTGTAATACAAAGAACAGCTAAGCATGATATTTTATATTTGACCCTGAAGAGTTCAGAACCCACAGGTTGAGAGCCACTGCTCTTATAGTTTGGAAGTCAATATGATCAAAGAAACATTTATTTTTCTTTAGCAAATAAAGTTGAAGAATAGAATGATTTGTTATACTAAGGAAACATTTGAAGGAAACATTTTAACCAAATATTCTTATTTAAATTTCTTTTTCCTAGAGAGAGCAGTGAAAGTTTACAGGGTGTTTGCATATGTCCATACCTTGTAATTTGTTCTTTATTTGGAGTTTACATTACATATATTAAGACATTCTAATCTTTTCAAATGCTCCATAGAATTCATATTACGTTTTCCCCCAAATACATACTGAGCTGAGGGACCTGCCTAAAGTCAACTAGTAAAATCACCTTGTCAGCTGATATAGACCTCTTAAGTGCCGGTCATGGTAATAGATAGAACATTCGTTGCTGTAAATAGGTAAGGTCATTTCAAAGCCTGTGCACTATTGCTTTCCCATCTGGTGCTCAATATTAAAGGAAAGTATCTATCAAAATGTTGGGTATTTGAAATGGAAGTTTCTGGATGTATCATGTGATATAGACTCAGGTGGTATTTTGCTGATGCAGACACCCATGGTATTTTGCTAAGGCAAAACCCATGGGAGGACATGTGGTGTTTGGAAAGAATATAAATAGGACTCAATGGACAGTGTACTTGCATGGCTAGTTTTGAAAAGCTTTGTTGGTCTCACATCTTCGCTGATCTTTGTTTCATTGATAGAGGCAGGGCAGAGAGCCTCTCCTGGTGTCCGAGTTAATTCTGGTTGCTCCTGCTGACTTGGGCCAATTCTGCAGAGATTTGGCTATTTCTGTTGGATTGTGCTATACTACTGCTGATTTGTGTTTGGTATCCTGACACTACTGAACTGAACTGTTGCTACCCTGACAAATGGAGATTGGAATCTCCTCAAAGAACTAAACAGGTCCACATCTTTTTGTTTTATTTACCACATTTTCTCCTCTGTGTTTGGACAGTGGGTTAGAAGAGGGGGTCAATGCATTTGAAAATCCTTATTAAAAGTAGGTTTAAAAAAATAAGTGTATAGGTGTTCCCAGTTATTTAAACCAATATACTGAGAAACAATGTTACAGCATTATTTTTATTCAGTTAATAGCAGTAAAGCATCACAGACCGGGGCACACTATATCTAACATTTGAAGCCATTTTAAGAAGAATTTTACTTACTTGGAGTTTTATACCATTTTTTTTTTGGTTACAAAGGTTACCTGATACAATTTCAACACATTGCAGAAAGTATGGTATTGCAGTCTCTCTTGTACATACTGTATGAGAATCTCTTTCCCCATTAATATCTATTAATATTTGCTTTATTTGTTTAGGTGCATATATATTTAAAGGTGTTACATTCTCTGAGTAAACTGACCCCTTTATACAACCTTTGTTTCACTTTACATATTTACTTAAATGTCTTTTGTCTACTCTACATGTATCTTCTCCTGCTACATTTGGTTTCCATTTGCATGAGACAATTCTGCATCTGTTCACCCTCATTCTATCATATCTGGTCCTAGAGTGTAACTAGAAATTAAAGACATGAACTAGATCAAGTCTAGTGTCTATGGCTTTTAGACCTGACTTTGCATATGTAAAATCTTGAATGTGCTTTCAACTGATACCAATTTGGAAAAATATGCTTGAAGGGAGTTCACTTTGAAAAGATTTACTTGGCGAGTCTCAGTGTTTACATCAAGGGCAAAGTGTGGTGGTTATTTTCTCAAAGTCTGTTGTTCTTTCTTAGGCAGAGGACAACTTTCTTCACAGTTCTGCCTTGGATTAGGAAGGAGTTTTGTAAGTAAACTTGTCCTTTTTGCCTTCTCTACTGTGTCTCTCCTTTTTATCTGTGTTGTATTGCATACGCTGTAAGTAATTGCATGCCTTCACAGCCCTTCTGAGGCTGTTTTCAAGGCTTGAAGATTTGTGCAAATCATTTCTGTTGGTCAATGAACAACACAAATGCCTCCTTTTCTCTCCTGTCCATTTCTCTATTGACAGAATAAAGACTGATTATGTTGAGTTGACATGGAAGTGGTTGCTATTTACATTTGTTCTGCTATTATCTATTATCTATCTTTCTTCCTTTATGCATATCAATCATCTATATATCATTTATTTATGTATGTCTGTATCTTTCTATCTACATACCAATCATAGCTTTTGATGCTCAAGTACATGTGCTTGTGAGCTACAGGATATAGGTCCTGAAACAGAATATGGGTCCTCTGGAAGACCAAAGTTATTATTTAACTTCTGAGACAGTTTTCCATCCTTCTACTATTTTTGAGAAAGATGTAGGCATATATTTTTAAAGGTACTTTATTGATTTCTATATTATTTGCCACCATTCCAAGCTCACTCTACTCCAATCCTTTCCAACCACCTAACACAAGGTTAAAGGACCCTCTTTAGACTCTCTTTCTGCTCAGGGGTGTCTAGTTTCTTGGGTGCAAATCCAATCCCCTTGTTAGGATATCTCCAACCATTGATCCATCAATAGCAAATACAGCATCAGAGACCAGCAGTAGCTACCATAGATCTTCTCAGGGCTATCACATTATTATCCTCTCTAGAGTTTCTGGAATTCCAAACAAATTTTATCCACCTGACAAAAACCACACCCCTCTTATCCTCTTAGAGCATACGGCAATCATAGTAGCTGTGGATAGTCTGAAACAAGCACATATCCCATACCTGGTATTTTAAAACAAACATATTCATATAATATAACTGGGTTTTTAAAGAAATCAAAATTCTTATTATAGACAGGCTCATGCACTGAATCTGGAGTTGAATTGATTCAGTTATGCTGCTGGTCAATTCTGTCCAGGATTATGTGTGTCTCTTTCTCACAGTGATGCTAATGTTACACAAATAAACCACTCATGTCTAAGACATGCATAATATTACTCTATGCTGAAATTGTTGTTGTTTTATAAAATAAAAATTAATCTTTGAATTTATGATGATGTTCATTTCAAAATACATGTTGACTCAAGTGTTAATTGCATGAGTAGAAAACCTAAATAAACCAAATTTTTTAGTTCAAAATCAATATATTTATTTTTTAAAATTCTTTATTACATAAGTGCTTTAGTTTAAAGTAACATACAACAAAAATGGTTCTATGTAGCTTTTCAAGGTCAAAATAGATCAGGAGAAGATAAAAATGGGAAAATTTTGAACATATTGATTTTAAAATGAAGTTAAAGACAAGTTTTTTTAAAATATAAAGGACATTTGGGTTTAAAATATATGGCTATAGTCTAAGCAAGAGCTAGACTTGAGAGTAGTCATTGTAAACACAGTTATTTCTTATTTCTGATTTGTAACTAGCACTTTTTATGCTCTTCATAAAGCTCAGATACAGAGCAGACTTGATTAAGTGTATGCCAATGTAAACTGGGTAGGCAGGTTCCTATGTGAAGCCACATGCTGAGGAACATGCCATGTAGAAGGCTACACTGGAAAATATAGATTAGGTTGGAAGTAGATTTGATAGCCTAAAAGTTATGTTAAATGAAGGCCTGTGGAGGTAGTGCTGAATTATAGACTGAGGTTGGTTATTATAGAGAATTTTAATGTTTATGTGGTTCCTCTAGTCATGAATACATTACTTAAATGAGGGTAAAGATATTTGAGACTATGATGTTCTGAATGCTGTCTCAATCACATATGTGGTTATAAACGGGAAGACATTGGGGTGAAGATGTTGAGAGTTTGAATCAAGAAACTACTCTGGAGTAAATCTGCGTAAGGGTCTGGAGATGAGGAAATGAAAATTAGGCAATGTCCTATTCTCAGTGTTTCCATAGCAGATCTAACTGCATATAGTTTATTTCAGTGTGTGTGTGTGTGTGTGTCTGTCTTTCTGTATGTCTGTCTGTCTTTCTGTCTGCTCATGTCCACATGTTCATATGGTGTGGTATACATATAGACATTAGAACACAACTGTATACATCACTTCTCTCTGGCTACTATGTAGATCCTTTGAACCAAATTTCGTTCAGGTTTTAAAGCAGATACACTTGTCACTGAGCAATGTCATGACCTCAAAGTTTTACACAGTCTGTGATCTATATACATAGTATGTTTTATTAAATCTTATAAGAGAAAGAGTTTTAAATGTTCAACTCAATTATACAATACTCTTCCCTTATCCATGATTTTGCTTCTGTGATTCTATTCCCAACAATAACCTGTAGCCTAAAATATTTAAGTCCACACAAAACAATTCACATAATTTAAATTGTATGCTGTTTTGAATAACATGATAGCATCTGCACAGTTTTGTTCCATCCGGCCTTGGATATAAACTTTTTCCAGTGTACCCATTCTGAATATGCTACCTGCATTCTTGGTATCTGTCTCACTTATCAAATTGATTATCATGAAATCAACTTTTATCTTATTTAACTGTGGTCCTGAAGTCTAAGAGCAATGATACTTTCTGTCCAGGAAAGCCAAGAAGCCCCATTCAATCTTATAAGCATACTCCTAGCATACTCAAGCATCTATCTGGAGTCTTGGGATACATTTCCTGTTTTTAAGAGAAAACTGTCACAGTCAGAATATTTTCTAATGATTTTTTTAAACATTCTCTATTCTCTCACCCAGTTATGGGTAGAGTGAAATTTATTATACAACAGTTTAGTAATATATTGATATTTGGAGGGAACACCATAAGTACTCAAATGATAGTATTTATCAAGTAAACTCAAGTTGACTGAAGTGCAGATGTAATATACATTTTGTGCTTCTTCAGTTTAGTAGTGAAGCACTTCATGACCATTAAATGAAATTATTTAAAAAATTGTTTATAAAATTAAGACAGACATGTGATGATGATGTAATATATCTGTAATCTCAGCACTTTAAAAATGGAGGAAAGCCATCCTCATGTTTGTGATGTTTAAATCCAGTTTTGGCTATGAGGCACTCTGTGACAAAAGAACAACAAAACTTTTAAAAAGTTAAAACATACACCAAAATCTGACATGACCTGAATCTTATCTAAAATAACTCAAAATACAATGGTTAAATTTTTGATTTCAAAATATTTTGAGAATAAAAATTTAGAGTCAAAGAAAGAAAGAAAAATACACCAAGCAACATAACATTTTGGATCTATTTATGTATGTCTTGTCATTTTAAAGTAAGAATTTTGAAACGTGTCAAATTTACCAGAAGAATTTGCCATAATTTAGATGAGATGTACTCTGTCTTACAGTCAATAGTGCCCTACCTCAGAGCTGCCTATGCTGCTTATCAATTGATGCTTGGTAGGCATGGCCATGGCTTCTCATGTGTTCTGAGAATTGTTACAGATTTCAAGCAATAAGTATTTGAATGAGGTTTTAAAAGAGATAAGGTAGATGGATGGATGCCTAATATATTTGCAAATGCTCACTGAGAAAGAAGAGAGATTTATGCAATCTGGAAGACCAAGTGGATTGCTACTTCTCTTTCACTCACCTCTACTCACACTTTCAATGTGACAAAACCAGCCAATTACAATTAATTATTGACAAAATTATTCCATTGTTTTAGTTTTTCTCAACAAAAATATTCATTTTAAATATATTAATCTTTTGTATGGTATTTGTAGTGTCTATACTAGGGAAATAGATTTATGGGAGGAAATATAAAGTTTTATTGATTGATAGACCAATAGGCAATGATGAAGAAAGATAGATCAATAGATAGATCATAGATAGATGATAGATAGATAGATAGATGATAGATAGATAGATAGATAGATAGATAGATAGATAGATAGATAGATAGATAGATAGGCAGATTTACAGAGAGATAAGTAGATAAAAAAGAGGAGAGATAGATCATACACACATATAAAGTGTCCTTTTAAAAGAAAAATTTAAAGGACCAAAATTCTAGAGATATTCTAAGTTTGGATAATATCTAAAAATTTAATTTTGTTAATATAATCCCTTTAAAAAGGATCATGTAAAACAATTTAAGGATAATAGCATTGGTTTGGAGTATAAAATAAGTTACAAAATTTGTATCAAAGAGACCATTAAAATAATTTGAATTCCTAGACAACCAATTTGTGCACAGTTGTGGGAAGGGAAGAATGTTAGATGTATAATTTTTTCCTGAGCTATTAAAGCCTAAGAACATATACACAAACATAAGTGGCTTGGGAAGTCTTTTCCCAGGACACCAGCTATAGATAAAATGAGTAAAGCTTTAGTTAAGGTGTCTTAGTGAGATCCTTCTAGATCTGAATGTGAAATTCTAAATGCTGTTTGTGATGTCAGCATGGAAAGGGCAGGAAGGTTGAAAATTAACTATGGTTTACATTCCAGGAGATAGCTATCCACAGCAACCACACTACTTGAAGGTAGGATGCTATTTAATAATCTTAGTCAGATTTATTTTAATAATATTTCTAGTTTCTACCACAATTTCAGTGATTAAATAATTAACTTCTACTCATTAACTTCTAATTATTATGTCAGTGATCATCAAGTGAGGAAGTAAAAAGATACCTTTTTCTTTGCTCTTAACAGAAAATTAATTTGATGTTTATGAACACGGATGTAATCACAACTATTAGAAGAATGTTAGCTTGTAATTTCTCTAAATATTTTCTTCATAAATGATCCTTAAGCTAAGTTTAGTCTTTACTCCCACCATAGAAAGTTGAAATTCATGGTTTCAGTGAATCACCATTTAGAAAGCAGAGAGAGTCCTTGCATTAAGACAGTAAAAACATTTGGATAGTGTTTCTTTAGGCTTGAAGCCTTTTCCATTTACCTTTTATTCATAAATAATTCAGACTGTTAGCTAGGAATAAGTTATTAAGAACATTTTTTAATTTGAAAGCAATCTGAAATTCTGATCTATTTAGAAATCTATGGGTACAAACAAGAACCATCTTTCAATTTTGTTTACTCATTCCTCACACTATGTATTGTGATATGAGTGCCATGGAAAAATGGTTACTAAGGAAACACATTGAGAGTTCTTAGTGTGAGTTATGGAGTAGTTTACTTTAAGATGTATTAGAGCAAGCACTCACCTGAGTACTTTGGCTTAAGAAAATAGTAATGTGTGATACTTTAAGTAGTAGAATGGTATGAATTGTTATTAAACCTCTCTTGTAAATAAGGATAAAGAGATAAATATAGGCAACACAACCTCATACAATGTTTCTGATTCCATAAACCACTAACCGCTGAGGTTACTCATTGTTGTGATAAAAGCCACATGAAGGATTTTTCTCTCTGGTGATTGTTCAAGGCAGATAAGGCCAGGATTGCAGGGAGCACAGGAGTGGCAGAGCAGCTGAGAGAGTGTTTTTCCAGGCTCCATCTGCACCTAGGAATTGGGCTGCTCCACAACCATCTGTACACCGGTCCTGTCTGGGGAGAACTGATCTCCAAGGATTAATTTGACTCCTGGGTTTGGAGTTAAGATCACCATTTTCTCCCTGGTGACTGTCCAAAGCAAGTCTGGACAGGAGCACAGGGAGCACAGGAGTGACAGAGCAGCTGGGACTATGTTCTTCCAGACTCCATCTGCACCCAGGAGCTGGGCAGCTCCACAGCCCTCTGTGCCAGGGTAGAGCTGATCTCCCAGGGGTGCTGAGACAGGATTATAGCCACACAGGAGGGAGAGCTCCAGCCAGAGACAGCAGGACCAACTAACATCAGAGATAACCAAATGGCAGAAGGCAAACACAAGAACGTTACCAACAGAAACCAAGGCGACACGACATCATCTGAATCCAGTTCTCCCACAACAGCAAGTCCTAGATACCTCAACACACTGGAAAAACAAAATTTGGATTTAAAATCATAGTTCATGATGCTGATAGAGGACTTCATGGAGGACATATATAGGTCCATTAAAGAAATACAGGAGAATACAGGAAAACAGGCAGAAGCACTTAAAGAAAGTCCCTTAAAGAATTATGGGAAAATAAAAGCAAACAGTTGAAAGAGTTGAACAAAACCATCCAGGATCTTAAAATAGAAGTAGAAACAATAAAGAAATATCAAAGGAAAACAACTCTGGAGATAGAAAACCTATAAAAGAAATTGGCGGTCATAGTTACAAGCATCAACAACAGAATACAAGAGATAGAAGATAGAATCTCAGGTGCAGAACATATTATAGAAAAAATTGCCTCAACAGCAAAAGAAAATGAAAATACAAAAAGCTCCTAACCCAAAATGTTCAGTAAATCCAGGATGCAATGATAAGACCAAACCTAAGGATTATAGGTATGGAAGAGAGCGAAGATTTCCAGCTTAAAGGGCCAGTAAATATCTTCCACAAAATTATAGAAGAAAATGTCCCTAACCTAAAAAAAGAGATGCACATGAACATAAAAGACTTGAATAGAACTCCAAATAGACTGGACCAGAACAGAAATTCTTCCTGTCAATAAACAAAACACAAATGCACTAAACAAAGAAAAAATATTAACAGCAGTAAGGGAAAAAAGTCAAGTACCATATGAAGACAGACCAGTCAGAATTACGCCAGACTTCTTGACAAAGACTATGAAAGTTAGAAGATCCTTGGTGGATGACATACAGACCCTAAGAGAACACAAATGCCATCCCAGGTTACTATACCCAGCAAAAGTCCCAATTAATATAGATGGAGAAACCAAGGTATTCCATGACAAAAACAAATTTAAACAAAATCTATCCACACATCCTTCAAAGGACATTGAATGGAAAAGAGCAAAAAAAGGAGAGAAACTACAAATCCTTCAAAGGATAATGAATGGAAAACACCAACAAAAGGAGGGAAACTACACCAAGAAAAAGCAAGAAAATAATCGTCTTTTAACAAACCAAGAAGAAGAGAGCCAGGTAAGCATAACTCCACCTTTAATGACAAAACTAACAGGAAACGACAATCACTTTTCCTTCATATCTCTTAATATCAATGTACTCATTTCCCTAATAAAAAGATATAGACTAAAAATTTGGATATATAAATAGGACCCAAAATTTTGCTGCATACAGGAAACTCACCTCAGGAAAAATGACAGACACTACTTCAGAGTAAAAGGTTGGAAAACAATTTTCCAAGCAAGTGTTCTCAAGAAACAAGCTGGATAGGCATTCTAATATTGAATAAAATCAATTTTCAACCTACAGTTATCAAAAAAGGTAAGCAAGGACACCTAATACCCATCATATAAAAAATCTAACAAGATGAACTCTCAATTATGAACATATGTGTTCCAAACACAAGGGTACTCATATCCATACAAGAAATTTTACTAAAGCTCAAAGCACACATTGCACCCCACACAGTAATAATGGAAGACTTCAATATACCACTCTCATCAAAGCACAGGTCATGGAAACACAAACTAAACAGAGACACAGTCACACTAACAGAAGTCATGAACCAAATGGATTTAACAGATATCTATAGAACATTTTAACATAAAACAAAAGAATATAACTTCTTTTCAGAATCACATGCTACCATTTCCAAAACTGACCTTATAATCAGTCACAAAACATACCTCAACAGATATAAGAAGATTGAAATAATCCCATTTACCCTATCAAATCATCACAGAATAAGGCTGGTTTTCAATAACAAAAAAAAACAACAAAAAGCCCACTTACACATGGAAACTGAACAACATTCTACTCAACAATAACATGATCAAGGAAGAGATAAAGAAACTAAAGACATTTTAGAATTTAATGAAAATAAAGTCACAACATACCCAAATTTATGGGACACAATGAAAGCAGTGCTAAGACAAAAACTCATAAATCTGAGTGTATGAGAAACTGGAAAGATCATACACTAGCAGTTGACAGGACAGTTGAAGGCTCTAGAATAAAAAGAAACAAATACACCCATGAGGAGCAGACAGAAGGAAATAATCAAACTTGGAGGCTGAAATCAACCAAGTAGAAACAAAAAGAACCACACAAATAATCAACCAAAGTAGGAGCTGGTACTTTGAAAAAAAAAAAAAAAACAAAAAGAAAAAAGAAAAAAGAAAAAAAACCCAACCAACCAAACGAACAAAACAAGATAGATAAACTATCAGCCAAACTAGCCAGAAGGCACAGAGATAATATCCAAATCAACAAAACTAAATGGAACAGGAGACATAACAACAGATACTGAGGAAATCCAAAAAATCATCAGATCTAGTATAAAAGCCTATACTCAACAAAAGTGGAAAATCTAAATGAAATGGAAAATTTTCTGGATAGATAACAGGTAGCAAAATTAAATCAGAATCAGATAAACAATCTAAACTGTCCCATAATCCCTAAAGAAATAGAAACATTCATTAATACTCTCCAAACCAAAAAAAAGTCCAGAACCAGATGCCTTTAATGCAGAGTTCTATCAGACCTTCAAAGAAGACCTAATACCAATATTCTTCAAACTATTCCATAAAATAGAAACAGAAGGAACCCTACCCAAGTTGTTCTATGAAGCCACAATTATTCTGATATATAAACCACACAAAGACCCAACAAAGAAAGAGAACTTTAGACCAATTTCCCTTATGAATATCAATGCAAAAGTACTCAGTAAAATTCTTGCCAACCTAATCCAGCAACACATCAAAATGATCATCCAGAAAGTTCAAGTAGGCTACATTCCAGAGATGCAAGGATGGTTCAATATATGGAAATCCAGCAATATAATCCACTACATAAACAAACTCATGATCTTTTCATTAGATGCTGAGAAAGCATTTGACAAAATCCACCACCCCTTCATGATAAAAGTCTTGCAAAGATCAGGAATGCAAGGCCCGTACCTAAACACAGTGAAAGCAATATACAGCAAACCAGTAACCAACATCAAACTAAATGGAGAGAAACTTGAAACAATCCCACTGAAATCAGACTAGACAAGGCCTTCCACTCTCTAGCTACCTGTTCAATATAGTACTCGAAGTTCTAGTCAGAGCAATTAGAAAACAAAAGGAGGTCAATGTGATACAAATGGGAAAGGAAGAAGTAAAAGTATCCCTACTTGTAGATGATATGATAATATATTTAAGTTACCCCAAAAATTCCACCAGAGAACAGCTAAACATGATAAACAACTTCAGTAAAGTGGCTGGATATAAAATTATCTAAAAAAAATCAATACCCTTCTTGTATGCAAAGGATAAACAGGCTGAGAAAGAAAATAGGAAAACAACAACTCTCACAATAGTCACAAATAATATAAAATACATTGGTGTGACTCTAACCAAGCAAGTGAAAGATCTGTATGAAAAGTACTTCAAGTCTCTGAGGAAAGAAATTGAAGATCTCAGAAGATGGAAAAATCTCCCATGCTCATGGATTGGCAGGGTTAATAGAGTAAAAATGGTCATCTTGCCTAAATCAATCTACATATTCAATGCAATCCCTATCAAGAGTCCAGCTCAATTTTTCATAGAATTAGAAAGAACAATTTCCAAATTTATCTGGAATAGCCAAAATCCCAAGATAGTGAAAACCATTCTCAACAATAAAAGAACCTCTGCGGGAATCACCATCCCTGACCTCAAGCTATACTACAGAGCAATCATCATAAAAACTGCATAGTATTAGTACAATGACAGGAACGTAGGTCAATGGAATTGAATAAAAGACCCAGAAATTAACCAACACACCAATGGTCACTTGATCTTGATCTAACTGAGCTAAAACCATCCAATTGAAAAAAGAAAGCATTTTCAACAAATGGCACTGGTTCAACTGGAAGTTAATATGTAGAAGAATGCAAATTGATTCATTCTCATCTACAAACTCAAGTACAAGTGATCAAGGACCTACACATAAAACCAGATATACTGAATCTAATAGAAGAAAAATTGGGGAAGAGGCTGGAGCACATGGGCACAGGGGAAAATTTCCTGAACAGAACACCAATAGTTTATGCTCTAAGATCAAGAATTGACAAACAGGACCTCATAAAATTGCAGAGCTTCTGTAAGGCAAAGAACACTGTCAATAGATTAGGAAAAGAACTTTACCAATCCCGCATCCAACAGAAGACTAATATCTAATATATACAAAGAACTCAAGAAGTTAGCCTCCAGAGAAACAAATAACCTTATTTAGCAAGGGTGTACAGGACTAAACAAAGGATTCTCAACTGAGGAATGCCAGATGGCTGAGAAATGCCTAAAGAAATTTTCAACATCCTTAATCATCAGGGAAATGCAAATTAAAACAACCTTGAGATTCCACCTCATATCAGTCAGAATGGCTAAGATCAAACACTCATGTGACAGAAGATGCTGGAGAGGATGTGGAGAAAGAGGAAAACTCCTCCATTGCTGATGGGGTTGCAAACTGGTAAAACTACTCTGGAAATCAGTTTGGCAGTTCCTTAGGATATTGGACATAGTACTACCTGAGGACCCAGCTATACCACTCCTGGGCATATACCCAGAAGATGCTCTAACATGGTATAAGGACATATGCTCCACTCTGTTCATAGCAGCCTTATTTAGAAAAACCAGAAGCTGGAAATAACCCAGGTGTCACTCAACAAAGGAATGAATACAGAAAATGTTGCACATTTACACAATGGAGTATTACTCGGCTATTAAAAACAATGAACTCATGAAAGTTTTAGGCAAACTGATGGAACTAGAAAATATCATCCTGAGTGAGCTAACCCAATCATAAAAGAACAAACATGACATGCACGCACTGATAAGTGGATATTAGCCCAAAAGCTCAGAATATCCAACATACAACTCACAGACCACATGAAGCTCAAGAAGGAAGACCAAAGTCTTCGAGACTAGACATTGATCCTTCTTAGAAGGGGGATCAAAATACCTATGACTAACAGTCAACCAATGGACTGAACATAGGCTCCCCTATGGAAGAGCTAGAGAAAAGATCCAATGAGCTGAAGAGGTTTGCACCTCCATAGGAGGAACAATAATATGTACCAACCAGTACCCCACAGCTCCCAGGGACTTAACCACCAACTAAATATTACACATGGAGGAACCCATGGCTCCAGCTACATATGTAGCAGAGAATGGCTTTCTCAGACATCAGTGAGAGGAGAGGCAATTGGTCCTGTGAGGGCTTGATTCCCCAGTGTAGGGGAATGGCAGGCCAGGAAAGTGAAAGGAGGGGGGATGTTGGTGAGCAGGGAGAGGGGGGATTGTAGAGGAGATTTTTGGATGGGAAATGCGGAAAGTTGATAACATTTGAAAAGTAATAAAGGCAAATATCTAATAAAAAATTTTTAAAAAGCTACTTAAAGAAATAAAGGTTGAGTTTTTCATTTACTTCCAAGAAACACAGTTCAATATAACAGGGAAGGCAGAATGGCAGGAAATCATGGTCACCAGGTAGGCACAGGCAGGATTCAGAGAGCGATGGGTGATCATGCTCAATGTGTTGCTGCTGTATTTCTGTATAGAATTATACAGAAGATGCTGTCACAGTTAGAATAAACTTTCACACCTCACTTAATCTAATCCAAATATCCCTCCTACAGTTTTTCAGAGATTTGTGTCATGCTGGTTACTTTTATATTTACTTGGCACAAGCTAGAATTATCTCAAAGGAGAACTGCAATTGACAAAATTCTTCCATAAGATCTGGGTATAAGAAATTTTCTTAATTAGTAATTGATAGAAGAATGTCTATCACCTGATGGGCTGGTGGTTCTTGGTTCTATAAGAAAGCAGGGTGAGTAAGCCAGTAAGCAACATTTTCCACGGCCTCTGCATTAGGTCTTGCCTCCAGGTTCTAATCATTTGAGTTTGTGCCCTGAATTCCTTCCTTCATGGATGCACTGTTACTTGCTAGTATTAGTAGAAATAAACCCTTTATTTCCCAGGTTGCTTTTGGTCATGATGTTTTATAACTGCAATAGTAACTCTAACTTGGATAGAAGTTAGTATGTTGACAGTGAGGTATCAGGTGACAGACCTGATTATATTGTTTTGGGGGGCTTGAGGAGACTATAGAAGGATTATGGAACATTGGTGGGCTAAAAAAGCCACTGGAGAGTAAGGCATTTCTGTGACAGACCTGTCCTTGTCGTTTTCCAGGCGAAATTGTATAAAGTCTATGGAACTTTGGGCTAGAAAAGCCTCTGAGTGTTGTGAGCTCAGTGAGGTGTTCTGTAGATGTTTGGAAGATGAGAAAGTTGAGGGAAGTGCAGACAATGGAGACCTGTCTTTTCAAGTTTCAGATGTAAGAAAAGACTTTGGGCAATTTGTGTGACAAATCTATGGTATCTGGTTAGCTGGACCTGAAGAATTAGCCATGATTAACAAGGGACCAGAATCACTAAAGTAAAAGTTTTGCCTTCCTAGGACAATAAATGCTCATCAGCTAGGGCTGCAAATCAGCTGTGATTACAAAGAGGCTGGCAAAAGTCATGCAGGAAAGGTGGTAGAAAGAATGGCCCCTGAGTTAAAGAATAAAGAGCAAAAGTAATTAAGTTTCTTTTTTTTTTATTTTCTATATTCTTTATTTACATTCCAAATGATTTCCCCTTTCCCGGTTCCCCCCTCCCCGACAATCCCCTACTGCTTTCAGCAGGAGTCAATGGCCACAGGCCATCAGATCTGGTCTCAAAACAGTAAGAGAGTGACAATTGCTAGAAGCATCACGCTTTGGTCATCCAACAATGCATCTCATCTCATTACCTGATTGCCAAGGCTTGTCCTCGAGAAGAGACTAGCAACAGTGAAGTAAAATCTTCTCTGGAAAATATCCTGAAAGTCAACACACTGAAGCTAAGTTCCAGAAGGGACCAATGTTTATTTCATGCTCACAGTCATACTTGGTAGTGTAAAGTGGGTAGTTTTGATATTGAAAGCAGGAAGGGGTCAAAGAGAACAGCTGAAGCTTTGCAGTGGATGGCAGGCCTGAGTCTCCTGAGAAAGCCCAAGAGAAAGGGAAAGTACAGCCCAGTTGCAGCAAGGGACAACACCAGTTATGGCGATGCCAGTATCTTGAGATGGCCACAAGAACAACAGCATCGCTGGAGTTTAACCAGCCAGAAACTAGAAGACAAGCTCTGTGTCCTACCATGGGAGAGCAGGCAAAGTGACCTTTGGAGGAGAAACCCCTTTAGAAGAGACTAGAAGATCATGAGTGAACTCCAAATAATTGACCATTTGAATCATTTACAGTTTCGGAGTTTGTTTTTGCTTTTTCAGTTCTGGTTCAATAACTTTCAGGTAAAAAAAAATACTTTATTTTTGATTTTCAGAAGCCCACAGTTGAAAGGCAGAATTTTAAAAGTCTTGAGTATTAAGACTAATCAGGTGTTTGAATTTAAATGTTTAAAGATTATGAGCCTATTAAAACATTGTAATCATGATATTTTGGTGTGATCTTGGGGAAAATAATAATGGAAGGCTTATGGCTTAACAGTAATATGCTGTGTCAAGTAGATAATGGGTCAATTATGTTGGCTTATTTTATGTCAATTTGACAAAAGCCAATGTGAAATGATGGGACCTCAAATGAGAAAAGTCTTCATAAGATCTAGCAGTAGGGCATTTTCTTAATTAGTGATTTGTGTGGGAAGGTCTTAGTCCTCTGTGGGCAGTGCTTCAACTGGGCTCTTGGTCATGGTTTCTATAAGAAAGCAGGCTGAGTAAGCCATGATGAGCAAGTCAATAAGTAACACTCCTCTATGACTTCTGTATCAGCTCCTGTCTCCAGGTTCCAGCCCTGATTATGTTCCTGCCCTGACTTTCCTCAGTTTTGAAATGTTAACTGGTTACCTGCAAGTGTTAGTTGAAATACACTCTTTTTCTCCCCAGGTTGCTTTGGTCATGGTATGTCATCAAAGTAATAGTAACCCTAACTAGGACAGTGATTCTAAATTATATCAAATTGTCAATCACAATTATCACAGAAATCAAATAAATAATGTGCAGCACCCATTTTTACCTTTCTAAATTGAAATAAATAAATATTTACTGCCATGATATACATTATGCATCTTTAACATCTAATGAACTATAATAACCTACTAAGTACATGTAAAGTCAGCTTATTAAAATGTTCATGTTAAGTATTTAAAACATGTAGCAAATCTACATGAATATATCATAAGTTTAATTATAAGTATTGTAACATTAAATGGGACATGTTAATCCTTTTTGACTATTAAACTATAAGTTTAGGTTGTGATCATGTTTGTTGTGTCTCACTATATTTAATATACAGTCCAACTCAGTAATTGAATAAGAAAGCCTCAGGAAATACTGAATTAGACAGTAAAGGGCTCAGATAGCTGCATGAGTGTGACTCACAACCTGAAGTGTCACAAATTCACAGGAAGAAATTCTTCCCAGTCAGTCTTCCACAGCCAAGGATTCCTTTTCCATTAGATTTAACAGTTGAGAAACACTTTCTCCAACACAGATGATCTTATGTCTTGAAACCAGGAGTCACAAATGGCTTGTCTGTTAATCCACTGGAGTCTCAAAATTATGAGATAAATTGCCAAAATATCATATAAACAAAGTATAAGATACTTTTTCAACCTAACCACTTATACAGTTAAAAATAATTTTGAACTGCATTCAAGTAGTTATCCTTATCACTATTTCATTCCTTTCTTCATGCTGAGTAACAATCTATCATGGTTTCCCAATCCTTTATCCCTAAAGCTAAGTTGACTTTGGTTTGGGAACATTACAAAACCCACTCAAGATTTCAGTTGCACCTTGCATGATTGAATTTTTTAATTTGAGCCATTGCTCTAATACTTGTATCTCACTCTAGTCTATTTTGCATTTATTTATTACTTATGAAGATTAAGAACTTATACACATGTATTTGCCCTTCAAATCTTCTTTGTTGAGCTAATCTGATCAAATTTCAACCATGCATGACAACTTTTGTTATGTACAGAAAATTATTTTATAAACTTTTTCACATATTTTGGAAAATTTTGCTGCTTTTGATAATGTTTTAATTTTCCTAACAATGTCTTTCAAAGATGACTAAATTATAATCTGAGGTTCAATGAAGCAATGTTGAGAGAAACAATGATTCTTTAATTTTTAAGCCGTGTTTGTCTCTCCCAAGTTGACAGATGTTTTAACTCAAATATTCATAATTTTTCTGGTACCTCTGTTTTCTTTTCAGAGTTCAAATCATCCAGAGAAAATGGACTTCAGAGAGGTTAGGAACAATCTACAGAGAACAGTGTAATATTTTAGAGCAAATTTGTAGTGTGGATTCTGCAGTGTTGAATGAAGTGAATGCTGATGAGGAACCTGTAGAAGGACTCTTTTTCCTTGTCAAGTGTAGCCTACACAGCATGCTGACCACAGCCTGACAGGCTGAAGCTTTGCAATGTTTAAAAATAGTAGTGTCCAGAATAGGAATTTGTGCTTAGAACAACATGTGTCTCTATCTCTCTGGTTTGCTCAATTTTATTAGATAACCACTAACTCATAGGAACAGATATATAATTCACAACTGGACATGAGTCTCAGTCTTAACATATATTATCTAGGAGCTAGACAATGTAATCATTTGACATTGAATCACTGGACAAATAGAAAAAAACACAAGTTTTGTAAAGATTTAAAATGAGAAAAAAATACTCATTAGCAAAAAAGAAAATAATAATAACAACAATAATAATAATAATAATAATAATAATAATAATAATAATAATAACAAAATAAACAAAAACCCAAAACCTACTTGGGAGCTTTACAGTAATATGAAACAGAACTTCCTAGTGCTGTTCACATTTAACTTGAGCAGCTAATGTCTGAATTCAAGATATAGTAAAATTGTCATGAGTATAAGTACGGAAAATGAGAAAACTTAGGTGGTTGTAGGTAAGCTGAGCTGCTTTATCACTTGGGCTGACTTTTTCAGTGTCATCCTTTGTCCTAGTTCATCAACAGTACCCTTTATAGTATGGTCTCATTCATTCATATTTACTTAGAAGTTTTCCTTCTTTGTAAGAATTCACTTTAAATTTTCTTTCAACATATAAAGCACATAATATGGATTTTTGCTAATTTGTTAATACAGTTCATAATTTATTTTTAAAACATGTTTATATCTTTTATATTTCTGTAAATATAAAAATATTCATATTATTTCCTTTAGTCATTCTTTAAACATATTGCTTTCTCTCATGTCTGGTGAATAGTTCTTTGGTGTGTACATGTCTGAATACAAATGATTTCCTTGCTTAAGACATTTGCAATTAAACATGAGAAATGAATTATATATATAACCAACTTAATAACAGGGAAAAATGAGTACTATAAATGAAGTTAATAAGATAATTATCAGCAATGAGAGGAGTGGAGGTAAAACTCCCAACATGATGGATATATAACCTTAATTAGTATGCAAGCTCTTCATGGATTGAGTAAAATATGGTTCTGAAGACATCAGAAGAGTGTGGACAAGCTATTCAATACAATGGGAAGAAAACAATTATAATTAATTGTCCTGAAGTTACAGGTAAGTGACCAGAACTTTTGGGTTCAGACTCCATCTTAGAGATTCTGATCTAAGTTAAAAGTGAATAAACTAACAGGTCAATAGAGAGTACCAGTTCCCAGTTCCAGGTTTCCCTCCAATAATACCTATGTTTAGTAACCGTTTCCAGGTTATTCCCCAATAACCTACACCTCCAGCTTACAAGCCAGCCCCTGACACTTCACTTCCTAACAACCACCAATCAAGAAAAAAACAACAGCTAAGTTTATGGTTTGGCTCCCAGCAAGAGTCAGTTATGTTAAAGTCATAATGACCCCTCAATCAGATGTATGCCAGGCTAGATACTCCCTTCTTGACAGTATAAATGCTTGCCTAAAACTAGGCTCAGGGCTCTGCCTTCCCATCCTGCTGTGTCAGGGCTGGCAGGAATTCCAAGCTCAAGCTTGTAATAAAATGCAACAGCATTGTTTGTAGTGTGCTCCTTTGGAGTCTTTTGGGATTCATGCACATTTTCTAACACAATATAGGCAATAATAAGTCATATGAGATCAATTTGAAAATGACACTTAGGTCACCCAGTGGGAGCTCTAGAAAGCACAATGCTGCTTTTTGGAAACTGGATGACAGATACTGTTGTAAATGGTTGTGCATGCAGCAAGGAAGATTGTGCCATGACAGTAGATAGGTCAGTGAAGACTTGGGAAAATTCTGCAACATTTGAGAGATAAGAAGGGTCATAGTTTTTGCTTGATATGTGATTCCTGTGTGCCAAGAACTTCACAGCCATCAATTACATTATTCTCATTTAAAGCCCATAGACTAACTATTGGCTCCACTTCATAGTGGGAGTTGAGGTCAAAAACTCAGCCAGGAAGCAGAGGAGCTGGAATTTTTACTAGGCAATCAAACCCTTGACCTGGCAGGATTTCTACTACAGTAGACGTTTGTTCTTAATAGGGAGGGGGTCAAGGAAAGGCAATATTAGACTATAATAGAACTTTTTCAGCCTTACTGACCAAGACACTGTGGAAGATAATCTTAGAATTAATGGTATAGCAATAAAAGGGAGACAAAATGAAACCCATTTTTAATTGCTGAACCCACATTCTTCTTTTGTCATAAAAGAATGGAAATGAATCAGGAAATCAGGAAAGGTTGACAAGAAACATAGTTAAGATTCTTTTCAAATTTTATTTTTTTATTGTTCTATATAATATACCCTGATTGCAGCTTTCTCCCCTCCATTACTCTCAGGCCACCTTCCCTCCTTCAGTTTTGCTCTTCCTCTGTTTCCCTTCAGAAAAGAGCAGACCTCCCAAGGATATCAACTGAACATGGAACAAGATAATAGAGGACTAGCTACAAACTCTCATATAAGAGCTTAGCGAGTCAACCCAGTAGTAAGAAAATTCACTTTGCTTGTCAAATGGGAGGGTTTGGCCTCTCAGAATGAATAAGAAAACAAAGAGGGTGGTGATCAGAGCAAGCAGGCAAATAAAGGCCTTGGAAAGTCCATGTAATAGAAAATTCAACAGGAATCATAAGCACAATTTCATCTCAGAGACTGGAAACATTTTCTAGAGTACCACTTAGCCCCTATTTAGAGAAGCCATTCCAATGTTGGGCATCATGAGCCTTTAAATCAATTAAACACACATTATAAAGCCAAGTAACATCTGTTCCCATTGTGACATAAAATTTTCTAAGAAGAATCTTTAGCTGTGATAAGCTATAAATTCCATAAGTTGCTATCCCAGTAAGTTGGTTTTCTTCATAACATTTCAATGACACAGAGACAGCTTTGAGGCTCTTGGGTCTTTAGAGATCACCTGCTTTAATACCATCATTCTATAAGTGAGAAAACTGAACCTCAGTCACCCCACATATTTAGGTATACTAACTATAGTAACACAATAAAAATATTCCATGACATCGAAAGCATATGTCCTGGAGTGAAGGCGCTTCTTAGAAAACCAGGAACACAAATGAAAACATATTCAGTCCTTCCAAAGTCTATGTATGGTATGGTGTTGGTTGAGTAAATTGAGTAATAGGTATGAGTAAAATTGGAACAGATCATCTGAAGCAAAATAGTACTCTTAGTGGATTTTACAAAGAGAGTTGTGCATAACTATGTCTGGGATATTTTGACTGCCATGGCATTCTGGTTGCCATGCCAACCCTTCTCCTTATAAGGCTAATAGAGACTTCCTATTTTAAAGTAGTAAGAACTTGTGCATACAGTACATTATTATGAAAGTTTTCCATTGCCAAGATTCTCGGGGAGATTAGTTCCTTCCCTATTCCTATTCAGTTAGCTTGTAATCTTTATTCTAGTTGCTTTCACCATGATATTTCTTATGACTATGAAGTGAGGTGCCTTCCTAGAATTCCTAGGAATGCTGGAAACTTGTCTAATGTATTTACTCTCTTTTATTACTTTTGGCCACAACAGTCTTAGAAACAACATTTTACTTATTCTGGAAGAATATGTTTTTTCCATGCTAAAAATTGCCATACTATCATTGTTTCAGTACCATATCTTGGAATCTTTCCCAAAATGTTTGTTGAAGCAGCTCACATTTAAAGATGAATCTTTCATTGCATAATTGCATATTCTCTCTTAATTCAGTTCTGGATAAACTTCTCATTTTGGCAAAATGACTGGATTATTTGGGTCTCCTTTCTTCATGCAAAACCCTGCCACTTTTATTCTCAGATTACTATGTGATATAACTCTCGTACCAAACATATTGCCTAATATGGGATGGGGTTTCAGATATTGAGGACACATGACATCACAGGAGAAAGGGTTACTTGAGAACAAGTGGAAGTATTTTCTAACAAAGATTGCCTACCTCTACTGTTCAAGTAACTAGAATCTGGTGTTTCATTATTTTTAAGGACTTGAAACCAGATAACCTCATTTATCTCAGTCTCCTCTGTAGCTCTACTCTCTTCTCTTTCATGTGTGTGTGTGCATGTGCGTGTGTGTGTGTGTGTGTGTGTGTGTGTGTGTGTGTGTGTGTGTTTAAACAAGCTCTCTCAAGCTTAAGGAAATCCCTAACCATTGATAGCTGTTGGTGATTTGAAAGCAACTCTCTCTAAATCTCAATTTACAGGTATTTGCATCCTAATGGAGACCTGGTTACCATAATGCTGTCCAGTACACATTGTTTAATGCAGTTAAACTGAGCTACCATCAAAAAGTTGTTTCTGTCAGTCAACATGTGAACAACCTTGTCTGAGAAGTGTTGCTTCCATCACAGTCAAATAGCAACTTACCGCTAGTACTACCAGCTTTTATGGTAAAGAACACTGGGAAGAACCCAAATCTTCTAGTTAGGGTAACCATTGTTCCAAGAAAAAACCCTGATCAAAAACAACATGGGGAGGAAAGGGTTTATTTGTCTTATACTTTCATATCACTGTTTATTCCTGAAGGCGGTCAGGGTAGGAACTTGAAGAGAGGAATTGATGCAGAGACCATGGAGGGGTGTTGTCTATAGGTGGCCTCTTCATCAGACTTATTTCTTATAGAACCCAGGACCACTAGCCCAGGGCACTACCAACCATAATAGTCTGGGGCTTCCACGATCAGTCACTAGTTAATAAAATGACCTAGAAACTTCCATATGTAGTCAGATCTTATGAAGTCATATTCTCATTTGAGATTCCTTCCTTTATAATGACTCTAACCTTTGTCACATTGACATAAAACAAGCCTGAATATGAGGAAAATGAAATAGGTTTGAAATAAAGTCACTTCCTTTATTATGTATTTGTGAGCAATACTGTATCAGAAGCAGATATATAGAATACCACAGCCAATTACAATTTACAAAGAAATTAAAAGCTAAAAGTTTGTGGTAAAATAATATAGGACAGTCATTCACTAGGTAGATTCTCATATATATTTTTTCTATACTGCTGAATTATCCTTATGAATCTCTGCTACCATCTGTGCCCTGGACTTATAGGGATTAAATTTAGACTTAGAAAGTAGTAACATACTTGTATTGCTGGTTTTGCTAAATTCTTAGTTCAGTTTCTTCACTGAAGTGTTTTCTTGAGCAGGAAGTGTTATAAGGGAAGGATAAGGAAACTTTGAAGAGATGCTATTGTAAATGAAGTTAATCAAGGGAGGCCTCACAAAGGAGGTAACATTTGAACGGAGGTTGAAATGAAATGAGGGGCTCTTAGGAGGGGAACAGCTAGGAGCACACAGGGCTTACTATCAGTGGAACAGCTAGGACTGAAGTCCTTCCACCACCATTTGCACAGGGGCCCTCGCGGCTCCAGAAACTTCAGTGCATGACCCCCAGGAAAGAGTGATCGCCCAGCAGTGCTTTCACTTCTGAGCACAGAGATGAGATCTCCACCTTCTCTCTAGAGGGGAACAGCTGGGAGCACACAGGGCATACTATCAGTTAGGAAGCTAGGACAGATTTCTTCAGGCTGCCATTTGCACCAGGGAACAAAGCTGTTCCAGAGCCTTCTGTGCACAGACACTGACAGAGAGAGTTGGTCTCCCAGGAGTATGGACACAGACTTACAGACCCACAGGAGGAACAAGCTCCAGTCAGAGACAACAAGATCAACTAGCACCAGAGTTAACCAGATGGTAAAAGGCAAGCACAAGAACCCTACAAAAAGAAACCAAGGTTACTTGGCAGTATCAGAACCTAGTTCTCTCACAATAACAAGTCCCAGATACTCCAATAAACTGAAAAAGCAAGAGTTGGATTTAAAATTGTATCCCATGATGCTGATAGAGAGCTTCAGGAAGGACTTAAATAACTCCCTTAAAGAAATAAAGGAGAACATCATTCAATAGGTAAAAGCCCTTAAAGAGGAAACTCAAAAATCCCTTAAATTAATACAAGAGATCATGGATCAACAGTCAGAAGTCCTTAAAGAGGAAACACAAAAATCCCTTAAAGAATTACAGGAAAACACAAACAATCAAGTGAAGGAACTGAACAAAACCATCCAGGATCTAAAAATGGAAGTAGAAACAATAAAGAAATTACAAAGTGAGAAATCTTTGGCGATAGAAAACCTTGGAAAGAATTCAGGAGTCATAGATGCAAGTATCAACCACAGAATACAAAAGATAGAAGAAAGAATCTCAGGTGCTGAAGAGACCATAGAAAACATTGATCCAACAGTCAAAGAAAATGCAAAATGCAAAAAGCTCCTGAGCCAAACATCCAGGAAATTCAGGACACAGTGAGACGATCGAATCTAAGGATTATAGGTATCGAAGAGAGCAAAGATTACAACTTAAAGGGACAGTAAATATCTTCAACAAAATTATAGAAGAAAACCTTCCTAAGGTAAAGAAAGAGATGCCCATGAACATACAAGAAGCCTAAAGAACTCCAAAAAGACTGGACAAGAACAGAAAGTCCTCCTGGCACATAATAATCAAAACACCAAATGCACTAAACAAAGAAAGAATCTTAAAAGCAGAAATGGAAAAAGGGCAACTAACATATAAAGGCAGACCTATCAGAATTACACCAAACTTGTTAACAAAGACTATGAAAGCTAGAAGATCCTGGGCAGATCTTATACAGAACATAAGAAAACACAAATGCCAACCCAGACTACTATACCCAGTAAAACTCTCAATCACCATAGATGGAGAAACCAAGATATTCCATGATAAAATCAAATTTACACAATATCTGTCCACAAATCCAACCCTACAAAGGATAATAGATGGAAAACACCAACACAAGGAGGAAAACTACACCCTAAAAAAAGCAAGAAAGTAATCTTCCAACAAACTCAAACAAAGATACCCACTCAAACATAAAAATAACATCAAAAATAACAGGAAGCAAAAATCACTATTCCTTAATATCTCTTAAGATCAATGGACTCAATTCCCTAATAAAAAGAGATAAACTAACAGAACTATTTTTCATATAAATCTTCAATTTTATCAGAAAATGTTTGTAATTCCTCTTTCAAGTAATTTAGTAATTTTTTATGTCTACCATTTTATCTGCATTATTTTTCATGATACTCTTCAATTTTAAAATGTTTTTCCCATATATTTCTTCTATTTTATCAGAAATGTTTTCCATGTAAATCTCTGACTTTATCACAAAATGTTTTTAATTCCCCCTTAAATTAACTCAGAAAGGTTTCTTATATCTACCATTTTATCTGTATAATTTTAATGAAATAGTGAATTTTAACATGCTTATCTATATATTTCTTGAATTTTATTAGAAATATTTTCCATGTAAATCTTTAATTTTACCTAAAAATGTTTATAATTCCACTTTCAATCAATTTAGAATTATTTTTATGCCTACCATTTCATCTGTATAATTTCCCTGATAATCTTCAATTTTAACATGTTTTTCTATATATTTCTTCAATTTTATCAGAAATGTTTTACATGTAAATCTTCAACTTTATCAGAAATTTATTATAATTCCACTTTCAATCAACTTAGGAATACTTTTATGCCTACCTTTATTATATCTACATAAAATTTTCCATGATAATATTTAATTTTAACATGTTTTTATAAATTTTTCTACAAATTTATCAGAAATGTTTTCCATATAAATCTTCAATTCTATCATAAAATGTTTCAAATTCATTTTACAATGACTTTTTTAAAATTAGGTATATTTTTTATATACATTTCAAATGATTTCCCTCTTACTGGTTCTCCCCTCCCCAAAAGTCCCAAATGCCCACTTCCTTCCTCCTGCTCCACAACCAACCCACTCTCACCTCCCCTTCCTGGTATTCCCCTACACTGCCACATTGAGTCATTCCAGAACCAGGCTTCTCTTCTTCCTTCTTCTTGGGTATCCTTTGATATGTGAATTGTTCCTTGGGTATTTCAAGCTTCTGGGCTAATATCTGCTTATCAGTGAGTGAATACGATGTGTGATTTTTTGTGAATGGGTCACGTCACTCAGTATGACATTCTCCAGTTCCACCAAGTTGCCTAAGAATTTCATGAATTCATTTTTTAATAGATGTGAAGTATTCCATACTGTAAATATACCACATCTTCTGTATCCACTCTTCCGTGGAGGGACTTCTGAGTTCTTTCCAGCTTCTGGCTATTATAAATAAGGCTGCTATGTACTTAGTGGAGCATATGTCCTTATTGCATGTTGGAAAGTCCTCTTGGTATATGACCAGGAGTGGTATAGGTGGGTCATCAGGTAGTATTATGGAGAGTTTTCTGAGGAACCGCCAAACTGATTTCCAGAGTGGTTTTACCAGCTTGCAATCCCACTAGCAGTGGAGGAGTGTTCCTCTTTCTCCACATCCTCACCAGCACCAGCTAGCTCCTGAGTTTTTGATCTTAGCCATTCTGACTGGTGTGAGGTGAAATCTCAGGGTTGTTTTGATTTGCATTTCCCTGATGACCAAGGGTGTTGAACATTTCTTTAGGTGTTTCTCAGTCATTCAATATTCCTCAAGTGAAAATTCTTTGTTTAGCTCTGTACCCCATTTTTAATTGGGTTATTTGGCTCTCTGAAATCTACCTTCTTGAGTTCTTTGCATATATTGAATATTAGCCCTCTGTCAGATGTAGGGTTGGTAAAGATCTTTTCCCAATAAGTTTATTGCCATTTTGTTCTTTTGAGAGTGTCCTTTGCCTTACAGAAACTTTGTAATTTTATGAGGTCCCATTTGTCAATTCTTGATCTTAGAGCATAAGCTATTGGTGTTCTGTTCAGGAAATATTCACCTGTGCCCATATGCTCAAGGCACTTCTACAGTTTCTTTTCTATTACTTTCAGTGTTTCTGGTTTTATGTGGAGGTCCTTGATCCACTTGGACTTGAGCTTAGTACAAGAAGAAAAGAATGGATTGATTTTTATTCTTCTGCAAGCTGACCTCCAGTTGAGCCATCACCATCTGTTGAAAAGGCTACCTTTTTTCCTCTGGGAGGTTGTAGCTCCCTTGTCAAAGATCAAATGATCATGTGTGGGGTCATTTCTGGGTCTTCAAGTCTATTCCATTGATATACCTGCCTGTCAGTGTACAAACACCATGCAGTTTTTAACACTACTGCTCTGTAGCACTGCTTGAGGTTGGGGATATTGATACCCCCAGAATTTCGTTTACTGTTGAAAATAGTTTTAGCTATCCTGGGTTTTCTGTTATTCCAGATGAATTTGATAATTTCTCTTTTTAACTCTATGAAGAATGGAGTTGGGATTTTGATGGGGATTGCATTGAATCTGTATATTGCTTTTGGCAGGATAGCCATTTTTACTATATTAATCCTGCCAAGCCATGAGCATGGACGATCTTTCCATATTCTGATGTCTGCTTTGATTTCTTTCTTCAGAGACTTGAAGTTCTTGTCATACAGATCTTTCACTTGTTTGGTTAGAGTCACACCAAGATACTTTGTATTGTTTGTGGCTATTGTGAAGGGTGTTACTTCCCTAATTTCATTCTCAGCCTGTTTATCCTTTGAGTATAGGAAGGCTACTGATTTGCTCGAGTTAATTTTATATTCAGCCACTTTGCTGAAGCTGTTTATCAGCTGTAGGAGTTCTGGGTGGAGTTTTTTGGGTCGCTTAAGTATACTATCATATCACTTGCACATAGTGATAATTTGACTACTTCCTTTCCAATTTGTATCCTTTGACTTCCTTTTGTTGTCTAATTGCTCTAGCTAGAAGTTCAAGTACTATATTTGATAAGTATGGAGAGAGAAGTCAGCCTTGTCTATTCCCTGATTTTAGTGGGATTGCTTCAAGTTTCTCTCCATTTAGATTGATGTTGGCTACTGGCTTGCTGTATATTGCTTTTACTATGTTTAGGTAAGGGCCTTGCATTCCTGTTCTTTCCAAGCCTTTTTTTTCCTTTTAACATGAAAGGATGCTGAATTTTGTCAAATGATTTTCAGCAAATAATGAAATGACCATATGTTTTTTTCTTTGAGTTTATTTATATAGTGGATTACATTGATGGATTTCCTTACATTGTACCAACCCTGCATTCCTGGAATGAAGCCTACTTGATCATGGTGAATGATCATTTTGATGTGTTCTTGGATTCTGTTGGCAAGAATTTTACTGAGTATTTCTGCATCAATATTCATAAGGGAAATTGGTCTGAAGTTCTCTTTCTTTCTTTGATCTTTGTGTGGTTTTGGTATCAGCAAATTTTTGGTTTCATAGAATGAGTTGGGTACGAACAGGACAGGAGCACACCAGCCTCCCCTTGGTGACCTCTGCTCCAGGGATCGACTGCACGGAGCATCCAGCTACCCAGGGAATCCCCCATATAACATTGCTTGGGGCACAGTTTGTTGGGCTTCCATCTGCACCCAAGAGCGGGGCAGTTCTGTGGTCGTCTGGGCGCCAGCTCTGCTGTGGGCCATCTGTCCTGCACAGTGATCTGCACCAAGTGGGTGCAGAGTGCACTCCGCCACCTATGCTCCGGCAACACGGCAATTGGCACCTTCAGGCACAGGGACAGTCAAGCATAATATCGCTTGTGACTCAGCCAGATTCTGTGCTCCCTGCTCCCAAGAGCTGGGCAGTTCTGTGGTCATGTACATGATAGCTCTGCTGTGGGTCATCTGCCCTACAGATGGACCTGCACTGGGAGAGAGCACACCCGCACAGGGAGGGAGCTCACCAGCATCCCATTGGTGACCTCTGCACAGATGATCGACTATGCTGAGCTTTTGCAAGTGCAGAGATTCCCCAATATAACATCACTTGGGGCAAGGCACATCAGGGCTCCAAAGTCCCTCAGGAGCAGGGCAGACCCCAGCAATCGGTGCCAGGGGAATCCCAGCAATCTGGAGGGGGGGGGCAGAAATAGCCTTGCAGGTTCACAGGAGGTCCAACCAACTGCCAGTGACAGCAGTAACAACTAACACCAGAGGTAACCAGATGGCAAAAGGCAAACATAGGAATGTTACTAACAGAAATCAAGGCAATATGGCACCATCCGAACCCAACTCTCCAACAACAGCAAGTTCTGGATACCCCATCACACCCAAAAGGCAAGATCTGGATTTAAAATCACTTTTCATGATGCTATTAGACGATTTCAAGAAGGGCACAAATAAATCTCATAAAGAAATACAGGAGAACATGAATCAATGGGTAGAAGCCCTTACAAAGGAAACACAAATTCGCTTAGAGAAATGCAGGAGAATATGGGTCAACTGATGGAGGCCAATAAGGAGGCAACAAAAAAATCGCTTAAAGAAATGAATCCGGCTATACCACTCCTGGGCATATACCCAGAGGCTTTACCTGCATGCAATAAGGACACATGCTCCACTATGTTCATAGCAGCCTTATTTATAATAGCCAGAAGCTGGAAAGAACCCAGATGTCCCTCAACGGAGGAATGGATTCAGAAGATGTGGTATATCTACACAATGGAATACTACTCTGCAATTAAAAACATTGAATTCACGAAATTCCTAGGCAAATGGTCAGATCTTGAAAATATCATCCTTAGTGAGGTAACCCAATCACAAAAGAACACACATGGTATGCAGTCACTGATAAGGGGATATTGACCCAGAATCTCGGAATACCCTAGACACAACCCGCATATCAATAGATTTCTAAGAAGATGGAAGGAGAGACCCCTGGTCCTGGAAAGACTGGATGTAGGGGAACACCAGGACAGAGTAACGAGAGGGGGTTGAATGGAGAAAAGAGGGAGGGAAGGGGGCTTATGGGACTTTCGGGGAGGGAGGAAACGGGAAAGGGGAAATGATTTGGAATGTAAATTAAAAAAAATAAAATAAATAATTAAAAGAAAAAAAAACCACATGGTATTGGTACAGTGACAAGCAAAAAAAAAAAAAAAAAAAAAAAAGAAATGAATCAACGGGTAGATGCCCTTACAAAGGAAACACAAAAATCACTTAAAGAAATGCAAAAGAATATGGGTCAAGAGATGGATACCCATAGGGAGGCAACACAAAAATCACTTAAAGAAATGAATCAACGGGGAGAAGCCCTTACAAAGGAAACAAAAGAATCACTTAAAGAAATGCAGGGGACTATGGATTAACAGATGGAAGCCCATGAGGATGAAACACAAAAATTGCTTAGAGAAATACAGAAGAACTTGGGTCAGCAGGCAGAAATCCTGAAAGAGGAAATGAAAAAATATCTTAAAGAAATACAGGAAAATACAAACAAACAACTGAAGGATCTGAGCAAATCCATCCAGGATCTAAAAAAGGAAGTAGAAACATCTAAGAAATCACAAAGGGAGACAACTTTGGAGGTAGAAAACCTTGGGAAGAAATCAGGAGTCATAGATGCAAACATCAACAATAGAATGCAAGAGATGGAAGAAAGAATCTCAGGTGCTGAAGATACCATAGAAAGCATCAACACAACAGTCAAAGAAAATTCAAATTGGAAAAAGACATGTAACCCAAAACATCCAGGAAATCCAGGACACAATGAGAAGACCAAACCTAAGGATTATAATTATAGATGAGAGTGAAGATTTGCAACTTAAAGGGCCAGTAAATATCTTCAACAAAATTATGGAGGAAAACTTCCATAACCTAAAGAGAGAGACGCCGATGAACGTACAAGAAGCCTACAGAACTCCAAACAGACTGGACCAGAACAGAAATACCTCCCATCACATAATAATCAAAACATCAAATGTACTAAACAAAGAAAGAATATTAAAAGCAGTAAGAGAAAAAGGCCAAGTAACTTATAAAGGAAGACCTATATGAATCACATCGCACTTCTAACCAGAGACTATGAAAGCAAGAAGATCCTGGGCAGATCTCATGTAGACTCTAAGAGAAATCAAATGCCAGCCTAGACTACTATACCCAGCAAAACTCTCAATCACCATAGATGGAGAGACCAAGATATTCAATGACAAAACCAAATTCACACAATATCTTTTCACAAACCCAGCCCTACAAAGGATAATAGGTGGAAACCACCAACACAAGGAGAGAAACTACACCCTGGAAGAAATGAGATAGTAACCTTCTTTCATCAAACCCAAAAGTAGATAACCACTCAAACATAAAGATAGCGTCAAGAATAGCAGGTGGCAATAATTACTACTCCTTAATCTCTCTTAATATCAATGGTCTCAATTCGCCAATAAAAAGACATAGACTAACAGACTGGATACGTAAACAGGACCCAGCATTTTGCTGTGTGCAGGAAATGCACCTCAGTGTCAAAGACAAACACTACCTCAGAGTAAAAGGCTGGAAAACAATTCTACAAGCAAATGGTCCCAGGAAACAAGCCGGAGTAGCCATCCTATTATCAGATAAAATTGACTTTCAACCTAAACTCATCAAAAAAGACAAAAAAGGACACTACATTCTGATCAAAGGAAAAATCCAACAAGAAGAACACTCAACTCTGAATGTATAGGCTCCAAATGCAAGGACACCCTCAATCATAAAAAAAACTTTACTAAAGCTCAAAGCACACATCGAACCTCACAAAATAATAGTGGGTGACGTCAACACCCTGCTCGCTGAAATGGATCATTCAGGAAAGCAGAAAATAAACAGGGACACAGTGAATCTAATTGAAGCCTTGGACCAAATGGAACTAACATATATATATATATATGGAGAGAGAGAGAGAGAGAGAGAGAGAGAGAGAGAGAGAGAGAGAGAACATTTCATTCTAAAGCAACGGAATATACCTTCTTCTCAGCACCTCATGGTACCTTCTCCAAAATCGACCATATAATTGGTCACAAAAGAGACCTCAACAGATATAAGAAGATCGAACTAATCCCATGCCTCCTATCAGATCACTATGGAATAAGGGTGGTCTTCAATGGCAACAAAAACAACAGAAAGCCCACATACACCTGGAGGCTGACCAATGCTCTACTCAATGATAAATTGGTCAAGGAGGAAATAAAGAAAGAAATCAAAGACTTTTTAAAATTTAATGAAAATGAAGGCACAACATATCCTAATTTATGGGACACAATGAAAGTGGTGCATGAAGGAAAATTCATAGCCCTGAGTGCATCCAAAAAGAAATGGGAGAGAGCAAACACTAGCAGCTTAATGGCACACCTGAAAGCCCTGGAACAGAAAGAAGCAAATACACCCAAGAGGAGTAGAAGGCAAGAAATCATGAAACTCAGGGCTGAAATCAATCAAGTAGAAAGAAATCAAACCATACAAAGAATCAGTTGGTTCTTTGAGAAAATCAACAAGATAGTTAAGCCCTTAGCCAGACTAGTCAGAGGACACAGAGACAGTATCCAAATTAACAAAATCAGAAATGAAAAGAGAGACATAACAAGAGAAACTGAGGAAATTCAAAAAATCATCAGATCCTACTACAAAAGCCAGTATTCAACACAACTAGAAAATCTGGAGGAAATGGACAACTTCCTAGACAGATAACAAATATCAAAATTAAATCAGGATCAAATAGACCATCAAAACTGTCCTATAACCCCTGAAGAAATAGAAGTGGTCATTGGAAGTCTTCCAAAAAAAGCACAGGTCCAGAAGGTTTTAGTGCAGAATTCTATCAGACCTTTTTAGAAGACATAACACCAATACTCTTCAAACTATTCCACAAAATAGAAACAGAAGGAACACTACCCAACTCGTTCTATGAAGCCACAATTACACTAATACCAAAATCACAGAAAGGTCCGACAAAGAAAGAGAATCACAGGCCAATTTCTCTTATGAATCGCTGCAAAAATACTCAATATAATTATTGCCAACCAAATCCAAGAACACATCAAAATGGTCATTCACCATGATCAAGTAGGCTTTATCCCAGAGATGCAGGAATGTTTCAAGATAAGGAAGTCCATCAATGTAATCCATTACATAAACAATCTCAAAGAAAAAAACCACATGGTCATGTCATTAGATGCTGAGAAAGAATTTGACAAAAGTCAGCATCCTTTCATGTTAAGGGTCTTGGAAAGATCAGGAATTTGAGGCCCATACCTAAACATAGTAAAAGCAATTTACAGCAAACCGGTAGCCAACATCCATCTAAATGGAGAGAAACTTGAAGCAATCCCACTAAAATCAGGGACTAGACAAGGCTGCCCTCTCTCTCCATATCTTTTCAATATAGTATTTGAAGTTCTAGCTAGAGCAATTAGACAACAAGAGGAGGTCAAAGGGATACAAAGTGGAAAGGAAGAAGTCAAACTATCACTATTTGCAGACGATATGATAGTATACTTATGCGACCCAAAGAATTCCATCAGAGAACTCCTACAGCTGATAAACAACTTCATCAAAGTGGCTGGATAAAAAATCAACTCAAGCAAGTCAGTAGCCTTCTTATACTCAAAGGGTAAGCAGGCTAAGAACCATTCACGAGAGTCACAAACAATATAAAGCATCTTGGTGTGACTCTAATCAAATTAGTGAAAGATCTGTTTGACAAGAACTTCAAGTCTCTGAAGAAAGAAGTTGAAGAAAACCTCAGAAGATGGAAAAATCTTCCATACTCATGGATTAGCAGGATTAATACAGTAAAAATGACCATCTTGCCAAAAGCAATATACAGATTCAAAGCAATCCCCATCAAAATCCCAGCACAATTCTTCATAGAGTTAGAAAGAGCAATTCAAAAATTCATCTGGAATAACAGAAAAACCAGTATAGTTAAAACTATTCTCAAGAGTAAAATAACTTCTGGGGAATCAATATTCCGGACCACAAGCTGTACTACAGAGCAATAGTGTTAAAAACTGCATGGAATTGGTACAGTGACAGGCATGTAGATCAATGGAACAGAATTGAAGACCCAGAAATGAATCCACACTCGTATGGCCACTTCATCTTTGACAAAGAAGCTAAAACTATCCAGTGGAAAAAAGATAGCCTTTTCAACAAATGGTGCTGGCTCAACTGGAGGTCAACATTAAGAAGAATGCAAATTGATCCATTCTTATATCCTTTCACTAAGCTCAATTCCAAGTGGATCAAGGACCTCCACATAAAATCAGACACACTGAAACTAATAGAAAGGAAACTTGAACATATGGGCACAGGGGAGAATTTCCTGAACAGAACTCCAATAGCTTATGCTCTAAGATCAAGAATTGACAAATGGGACGTCATAAAGTTACAAAGTTTCTGTAAGGCTAAGGACACTGTCAAAAGTACAAAGCAGCAACCACCAAACTGGGAAATAATCTTTACCAACCCTACATCTGACAGAGTGCTAATATCCAATATATACAAAGAACTCAAGAAGTTAGACTCCAGAGAGCCAAGTAACCCTATTAAAAAATGGGTATACAGTTAAACAAAGAGTTCTCACCTGAAGAATATCTAATGTCTGAGAAGCACCTAAAGAGATGTTCAACATCCTTAGTCATTAGGGAAATGCAAATCAAAACAACCCTGAGATTCCACCTCAGACCAGTCATAATGACTAAGTTCAAAAACACAGGAGACAGTAGTTGTTGGCGGGGGTGTGGAGAAAGTGGAACACTCCTCCACTGCTGGTGGGATTCCAAGCTGGTACAACCACTCTGGAAAGCAGTCTAGTGCTTCCTCAGAAAACTGGGCATGACACTCCCAGAGGATCCTGCTATACCACTCCTGGGTATATACCCAGAGGCTTCCCCTGCATGCAATAAGGACACATGCTCCACTATGTTCTTAGCAGCCTTATTTATAATAGCCAGAAGCTGGAAAGTACCCAGATGTCCCTCAACGGAGGAATGGATACAGAAGATATGGTATATTTACACAATGAAATACTACTCTGCAATTAAAAACAATTAATTCACGAAATTCTTAGGCAAGTGGTCAGAAATGGACAATATACCTTAGTGAGGTAATCCAATCACAAAAGAACATACATGGTATGCAGTCACTGATAAGGGGATATTAACCCAGAATCTTGGAATACCCAAGACACAATTCACATATCAATAGATTTCCAAGAAGATGGAAGGAGAGACCCCTGGTCCTGCAAAGACTGGATGTAGGGGAATGCCAGGACATAGAAGAAAGTATGGGTTGAATGAGGTACAGAGGGAGGGAAGTGGGCTTATGGGATTTTCTGTGAGGGTGGAAACGGGAAAGTGGAAATCATTTGGAATGTAAATAAAAAACTTAGAAAAATAAAAGGAATGAGTTGGGTAGTGTTCCTTCTGTTTCTATTTTGTGGAATAGTTTGAAGAGTACTGGTGTTAGGTCTTCTTTGAAGGTCTGATAGAATTCTGCACTAAAACCATGTGGTCCTGTGCTTTTTATTCGTTGGGAGACTTTCAATGACTGCTTCTATTTCTTTAGTGGTTATGGGACGGTTTAGATGATCTATCTGATCCTGATTAAACTTTGGTAGTTGGTATCTGTCTAGGAAATTGTCCATTTCCTCCAGATTTTCCAGTTGTGTTGAATATAGGCTTTTGCAGTAGAATCTGATGATTTTTTGAATTTCCTCAGTTTCTGTTGTTATTTCTCCCTTTTCATTCCTGATTTTGTTAATTTGGATACTGTCTCTGTGCCCTCTGGTTAGTCTGGCCAAATGTTCTTCTATATTGTTGATTTTCTCAAAGAACCAACCCCTGGTTTGTTTTTTTTTTTTTTTTTTTTTGAATAGTTCTTTTTGTTTCTACTTGGTTAATTTCATTCCTGAGTGTGATGATTTCCTGCCTTCTGCTTCTCTTGGGTGTATTAGCTTCTTTCTGTTCTAAAGCTTTCAGGTCTGCTGTTAAGCTGCTAGTGCATGCTCTCTCCAGCTTTTTTTTGGAGGCACTCAGAGCTATGAGTTTTCTTCATAGCACTGCTTTCAAAGTGTCCCATAAACTTGGGTATGTTGTGTCTTCATTTTCATTAAACTCTAAAATGGTTTTGGTTTCTTTTCTTATTTTTAACTTGATCATTGAGTAGAGCAGTTTTCAGCCTCCGTGTGTATATGGGGTTTCCTTTCTGTTTTTGTTTGTTTGTTTGTTTGTTTTTTGTTTTTTTTTTGTTTTTGCTGTTGAAGACCACCTTTACTACATAGTGATCTGATAGAAGGTATGGAATTAGTCCGGATTTTTGGATCTGTTGAGGTCTGTTTTGTGACCAATTATATGGTCAGTTTTGGAGAAGCTACCATGAGGTGGTGAGAAGAAGGTAAATTCTTTTGATTTAGGATGAAATGTTCTATAGATATCTATTCAAACCATTTGGTTCAAAACTTCTGTTAATTTTACTGTGTCTCTGTTTATTTTGTGCTTCCCTGATCTGTTCATTGAGGACAGCGGGGTGTTGAAATCACCCACAGTTATTGTGTGGGTTGTGATGTATGCTTTCAACTTTAGTAAGGTTTCTTTTACGAATGATGGTGCCCTTGTATTTGTAGCAAAGATGTTCAGAATTGAGAGTTCTTCCTGGTAGATTTTTCCTTTGATGAGTATAAAGTATCCTTCCATGTCCTTTTTGATGACTTTCTGTTGAAAGTCTATTTTATCAGATATTACAATGTCTACTCCAGCTTGTTTCCTGGGACCATTTGCTTAGAAAACTGTTTTCCAGCCCTTTACTCTGAGGTAGTGTTTTTCTTTTACACCGAGATGTGTTTCCTGTATGCAGCAAAATTTTGGGTCTTGTTTACGTATCTAGTGTGTTAGTCTATGTCTTTTTATTGGGGAATTGATCCCATTGATGTTAAGAAATATTAAGGAAAAGTGATTGTTGCTTCCTGCTATTTTTGATGTAATTTTTATGTGTGTGTGGTTCTCTTTTTAGGGTTTATTGGAATAGGATTAATTTCTTGCTTTTTCGAGTGTATAGTTTCTCTCCCTTTGTTGGTGTTTTCCATTCATTATTCTTTGAAGTGCCTGATTTGTGGAAAGATACTGTGTAAATTTGTTTTCGCCACTAAATACCTTGATTTCTCCTTCTATGGTAATTGAGAGATTTACTGGATACAGCAGTCTGGGTTGGCATTTGTGTACTCTTAGGGTCTGTATGACATCTGCCCAGGCTCTTCTAGCTTTCATAGTCTCTGTTAAGAAGTCCTGAATTTCCTGGATGTTTTGGGTCAGGAGATCTTTGCATTTTTCATTTTCTTTGACTGTTGTGTCAATGCTTTCTATGGTATCTTCTGCATCTGAGATTCTCTCTTCAATCTCTCGTATTCTGTTGTTGATGCTTGAATCCATGACTCTTGACTTCTTTCCTAGGTTTTCTATGTCCCAAGTTATTTTCCTTTGTGATTTCTTTACTGTTTCTACCTCTATCTTTAGATCTTGGATGGCTTCGTTCAATTCCTTCACCTGTTTTGTTGTGTTTTCCCTTAGTTCTTCAAGGGCTTCTCCCTGTTTACTTGTGCTCTCCTCTATTTCTTTAGGGAGTTATTTATGTCCTTCTTGAAGCCCTCCATCAGCATCATGAACAGTGATTTTAAATCGAGTTCTTGCTTTTCTGGTATGTTGGGGTACCCAGGACTTGCTGTTGTTGGAGACCTTGGTTCTGATGGAGTCATGTTGCCTTGGTTTCTGTTGGTGGTGTTCTTGTGTTTGACTTTTGCCATCTGGTTATCTCTGGTGTTAGCTGGTGTTGCTGTCCCGGACTCTGGTTGCTCTGTGTTCCTGGGAGACCTGTTCTTTCTGTGTACAGTGACATGTAAATAATTCTGCAAGACCTGCTCTCTTATAGTAGTATTTGGGTATGTACCTCTGTGGCCCAGATCAACTCTGTGTGCAGGCAGTAATCAGAAGTTTCCTGTCACAGGCTGCTCCTAGGCTCTTGTGTCCTCAGGATTTCAGACTGTTTCCTCTTAGAAGCAAGTGTGGTCCTATTGTACCACCAGGCCTCTCTGCATTCCTGAGTGGTTAGTTGCCTCCGTGTATCCTTTGGGTATGGTACCCAGTAGCAGAAGATGGCTCCTCTGCTCTGCAATGCAGATCTCTCCTGTGCTGGCTGACTCCTCCGAGCAGCTGAGTAGACAGATGGCTTCCTGCGCCACCTGGAGATGGTGCGCTATGGCAGAGGATGGTCCCAAGTCTTGGAACAGAGTCGGAAATCTCCTGCCAGACTATTCAGGATGGGGTCCTCTGCTTTGCAATGCAGGTCTCACCTGTGCTACCTGCAACTGGGTAGATGGCTGACTTCCTGCGCCACATGGAGATGGTGTGCTGGAGTCCCTGTCTGGTCTATCACCAGAGCAAAGATGGCAGAGGCTGTTGTACTCCCTCCAGGTGCAAGTCTGCCCGGCTCTGGGTCGCAGGTGGAACTCTAGCTGGCTGTGTCCCAAGCGATGTTATACTCGGGATTTCTCTTTGTACCTGGAGTTCCTGTATGCTCTGTCACTGAAGCAAAGATAGTGGAGGCTGCTGCACTCCCTCCAGGTGCAAGTCACTCTGAAGGGCAGATGTCCCACAGCAAAACTGGTACCCATATGACCACAGAGTGCCCCGCTCTTGGGCACATGTGGAACCCTAGCTGGCTGTGTCCCAAGTGATGTTATACTTGGAGTCCCTGTCTGGTCTAGCACCAGAGCAAAGATGGGAGAGCTTTCAATCACAATTTTTATGTCTACCACTTTAATCTTTAATTTTTCCTGAAAATTTTCAATTTTAATGTTTCTCTATATATCTCTTCTATTTTATCGAAAATATTTTCCATGTAAATCTTCAATTATATCATAAAATGTTTTTACTTCCTTTTTTCAATAAAAGAACTTGCTTTTCAAAAAAAGGAAGAAGAAGAAGAAGAAGAAGAAGAAGAAGAAGAAGAAGAAGAAGAAGAAAAGAAGAAGAAGAAAAGAAGAAGAAGAAAAGTGTTTTCTTGTACTCCTTTTCTTTGTTCCATGCAGAACTTCCAGTGCACAATAAATTTGCCTTGAGTCCCAGGATCCTTGTCTACATGCTGGGCTTTTTTGTCTCCTTTCTCCTTCAATATTCTACCAATGTGTAATTCCTGCTTTGAATCATCATCATCCTTTTCCTGTTCTCGGAATCTGTAATCATGGAATAAGGAAAGCCTGCAAACATAACTTAAGAAGATAAGAATTGAGAGCACATTTTATGTGGACAGCATATATTTTAAAAGGTACTTTCTTACAGATTGGAGTTCAATAAGGGTGATATTTATAGTGACTCATTTTTGTGAAAAATGTACGTTTTATATTTTATCTGTAATTTTAGATAGAAATATCAAGTCCCTGAAAATTATTGTAGGAATGTATTGTGTATAATTTAATTTTAGCAAACCATAGTAACTGATCTTGAAAGTGTTTCTTGTGGGATTTCATGTATTTGTGTCATTGAATCTTAAAAGTTCTAAAAATAGACTTTGCTTTACTTATTTAAAGTATAAATCTCTCTGCAAATATGTGATTCCTAATACTTTTTTCACTATATGCTAATAAAGCTAATTCTTTCTCAAAGGTATAATTCCTAAAATACTTTGGAAAATTCATATACAAAATATATACATATCTCCCCATTTGTCTTTACAAGGACATGGGAAAAACCACCAAGATAGTGTCCATAAACACAGAAAACATCTCATCTCTGTGCCAGTCCACAAAATGTTTCAACATGACATGTTTTTAACAACTGAGAATTATACTACAAACTAAAGAGTGACATTTTGTTGACTAACCACCACTTCAAAGCATACACAACAATCCTTTGAAAATCCTGAGCTCATTAAGCTGACAGTTGTAGTTTAAGCTTTTCAAAAGGATGTTTAGAAGACTACATTTTCCCAGTATATAATATAAAGAAAAATAAAATTTACACCAATGAGATTGAGAAACAATGGGATTTCTCATACACAATGATTATCTGGAGATTTTATGATAACATCCTTGTATGAAGACACTTAATTTGTAGCCAGATATTGTATGTTAAGAATATACTAGATTCAAAATCTTAAACAAATATGACTTGACTGTGTTTTCCTTAACTGTGTTGTGCTTAAATCCCACTTGACTAAAAATCCAATGCAACTATCATTTCTGACAAAGCACATCTCACCAAGTATAAACTTTAAGGTTTAAAAGAATGTTCTTGTCATAGGAAAATTTATTCCCCATCATCACACTGAATGTTCAGTCATATTTTATGATTTTGTTTTCAAAAGCTTTGGTTGCCAAAAATGATGAGCTACACTGGTGAACACAGCATGAACATCCTATGTCTTGAAGCAAAACATCTATCATTGCCAGGAGACTCAAGTCAGTGGGAGTGATGGCATGTGAGCATGCAGAGCCTTTATCAAAGTTTTTTGAAAAAGGAAGACATAGATATGTCAAAAAAATGCTTCCATGAACAACACATGGCCATTTGTAGTGTTTTCTAGATTGCCTCTGTTTTTCAAGATCTACTGAATGGTTCACCTTACTCAGAAACCAAGAGTTCTTATTAGGATGGCAAAGGACAGTACATAGACATATAAGAGCAGTTTTAACAACCTTTTAAAAACTGAATGATCATGTGGACCACACAAGTATGCTTTGAAAGGCAGAATCATTTGGGTGGCTCTCAAATGGAGAATGAAATGCATCTCTATAGATGATGCCGTGGTTCCCACTCCTGTTATACAAAGCCTGTCCCTCACAGTCTCCATAATATTTACCTCCTTAACACACATCAAAAAATTGATTCCCTCCATTTTTCAAATGAAATGAAGAAAATAGAGAACATTTTCATATTTTTCTTTTGCCCTATAAGTATCCTGTGAGGATACACCAATCATCTTTACTTCACTGTCTCATTGCTACTAATTAGAGTAGAAAATACCTTCTTTTTAAATTTCAAGATCTCATTCCACCTAACATATGCAAATCTTTTGCTATTTAAAAAAATCATATTCCAATAAGAAACTTCAAATAGTAGCCTAATGAGCTGGTGATAAAACTACTTCTTGTCATCAGGGCTATATTCAGGGATGAATTAATTTTTGCCCATGTGTAAAGAAAGGAACTAAGTGGCAATAAGTTAATAGACTCTGTCTTTAGTGGAACATATTAACTGATTTTTATAAAATTAACCCTGAACTTTATTCTCATTTTCTACTTAATTGAGAAGTCATACTTCATATATTATTTGTCATAAAAATTCAAGCAATTGTCCCCTGTCTCCATTCACTCTATAATTTTTACTTTCTGTGTCTATCACATGCACTGAATTTAAGTGAAAGACTGACATGCAATATAATTTCTCCCAGTATTTATGGGATGTTTCATGTGATGAGACACATTCCATTACAATTGGCATTAGCTCAGTAAATCATTCTGATGTTTTTACAGTTAATTTCCATTTTAAATGTAAGGCAACAAAATTGAGACACTGGTCCTAGTTTGAACATTCATGATGTTTCAGAGACAGAACATGAAATGAAGTTTCTTGAGTACAATAGACCTGCAAGTATCTCTAATGTAGCCTGCACTTGTTAGCTCCATAATAGCCAGGAGTAATGCCGCTGACACTAAGGGTCCTCCATAACAACCTTTGCCCACATCCCTCCAGAAGAAACCAAAACAATAGCTTTTGGAATTTATCTTCCTTATCAGTGTCCTTATTCAAGTTGGTAAAAATAACCTAAGTAGCCGGGCGGTGGTGGCGCACGCCTTTAATCCCAGCACTTGGGAGGCAGAGGCAGGTGGATTTCTGAGTTCGAGGCCAGCCTGGTCTACAAAGTGAGTTCCAGGATAGCCAGGGCTATGCAGAGAAACCCTGTCTTGAAAAACCAAAAAAAAAAAAAAAAAAAAAAAATAACCTAAGTAATAATATGTTCAGCTCTTCTGTAGCAATTCTTTGGTGACTTAGTGCTGAAATGTTGGTTTATTGCCACCTAGAAGTTGATACATGTTCATTATCTCCAGTCACAGTTGGATCCTGTGTTTATTATATACCTACTATTGTCTATCATCTACTTAACTATTTTACCTTGACTGTCTTTCTGTTATGTTGCTAGGGTTCAGAATTAGGCCACACACAAGAGAATTAAGGTCTCTACTTTTGATACTATTCCCTTCAAGATCTGCAGTGTCCATTTCATTTCTCAGCCCTGTGGCACAATGCCTCAGTCTCCAATTCCTTTCACTTTGATTCCAAATGAATAGTGAGCCCTTAGGTTTAAAGCGACGTTAATTTCGTGGAAATATTCCTTCTATTCATCTAGCCTCTTGCAGATTTATGAATAATCTGTAAATGATGCTCTTCTTCTCATTTCCAATTTATCTTTGATATTCCCTATGGAACACAGCCCATGGCCTCCTTTCTGTGTCTCCCATGCACAGTTCCTCTATTTCTTCCAATATGTTATAACAATAAAAATTACCTCATTTACCACATTTCCTTGTGGTTAATGACCCATTTCATATGTTCCTCCTTTGGATTTATTTTACAGAAAACCCAAAAATTATACTTGTTATAGCTTCATAATTTTATCTGGCATTTTCTATGAAAATGTAATTTTTTGGTTTTACATTCCTCAAATCTCCTGTGACATCATATTACAGATTAACAGACATTTACTGGTTTTTTTTTTGTTTCTTGTAATTTATTCAGCTCCTAGCATTACTAATACTCCCCTTCATCTGAAGTTGCCCCACTTTATTTTTCTCTAGGATCATTCTTGTATAGCTTTATTGACTATAGGCAAAGGTGTGAAACAAAGATTACTTTTAATCTCAAAAGGTAAAAGGAAATTATTAAAAATAAAAAAAATTACCTGAAGGTATAGCAATACTTTGTGCATAGCTCCCAGGGGAGCAACTGTTCATTTTAATTTTTGCTCATAGATTACTCTTCTGAGATATTTCCCATTCCTTCAGGGTGTTTATTCAACCTGGAGCCACAGATCTATTGAATACTACCCAGAAAGAAAACAGGATAGACTCTTTGAATTATATGACCTTTCTATATGCACAGTTCATGCTGATGGCCATGGCCACATGACTTCATGCTGAAGTTTCTAGAGCTTCTGGCAATTCCATATCCAACCACCTGATGCTAAGGTCCTTAGTCTGGAGAACAGGTGCCTTCTCGTGTTTTTGTTTTCTACAAATTTCAAGGCAAATAACCAAAATTCAAATACTTTAACAAGTATTCGGAATAAAATGACAAGGGCTTATTTCAAGTCTTCTTTCTGCCTATTTATGTGGTCTGATTCTACTGTTCTGATTTACTGAGGAAACCAACATTCATGCTATATCACTGATGAGAGGGCAGTGTTTTTAATGTAATTGTGCTCATGATGATACAATGATAAATGTTTGAGAAAAAGAAAATCTGCCATTAACAATGTTCTTGAGAATTTATTGGGTGGTGGCTTCTTTAAACTTAGGATGAGAAAACAAATTATTGTAAGAAAGAAATATTAAAAGTAATTTATTTTCTCCAGTGTAACACAGCTACACACAGGTGTCATGTGCTTGGAAACTGACAGACAGGAGGAAGAGAGAATTCTCTCCCATGGTGAACTCGCACTGTTGAAATGAAATAAAGCATGCACATTCCTAGTCTCTTTGGATCTTGTTTGAAAGCATTGTATGGGACAAAATGAGTGATATGTTTCCTGATTTTATCTCATGCATTTTCTTTCCAAAAATATTTAAACCTGAATATTCAGGGAGTATTTGTGAAAATAATTGACATTTAAATCCTATAAATATCTTAAAATATATAAATATAGTAAATGCCATTTTATATAGTGAGATGTTTTACTAGGTAGTTCTGTAATTATTTAAAAAGCTGTTCTTTGTTTAATTCAAAGGACATCAGTATCTTGATTCCTAGTATGTCATAATCCCTATGATATTTGTCTGACATTTTCATTGTACAGAATGCTTCTACTGTACCATATCTTTATCTCCTTACATTTTTACACTGTACTGCTCAGCATCTATCATAGGTGATATTGCTCTGATGTGTTTCTTCAGATTTAATTTTCATTGATTTTTGAGGGCATGCTAGTTATTGCTTCTTCAAGAATGCTGAGCAGGTAGAATGGTTTTCCTTCATTGTCTACTTTCTTTATTAACAATAAGCTGAATCCTTAGGGTTACTGCTGCATCCCCCATGATCTTATGCTTGAGCAAGAGGAGTGCTGCCCCCAATACACCTTGAGAGACACACATTTGCATATTTCCAAGACTTGTTTCCTTTCTTATTTTTTGCTGTCCTTATTTTTATTTTTGATAATATTACATTTCTCCCCTTTGGGTTTTACTACCATGAGCTGACTAATTTATCATTATCTTTCCAAACATTATCCATCTATTGGACTTATAATTCTTTATGATGCTATTAGCATAGTGCATACAGCTCAGGTGAAACATTGAGCTAACACCCTAGGAATGTGTTCTAAGCATATGTATAGAAACTAGATGTGTGTGATTAAAAGGATACACTTAATACATTATTAAAACAAGGTAACATTACAAACACAAATCACAAACTAGCCTTAGCCGGAGGTCTCTTGGTCTCTCAGTGTGGAGGTACTGGAAGGTCTTGAGAGTCAAAAGAAAAGAACATCTAGAACCATACCCAAATACTCATTTGTCATGAGTTCACCAATGATTGCTTTGCCTCGCTCCACATTTATCAGACCTATATACCATAAACCTTCTCTCTTGGAAAGATGTAAAATCACTGGGCCTACAATTAGGCACAGTCAGATGATTCTTTGAATGACATTTTATAATTGTAAAGTCACAAGTTTATAAATGTAAAAATAATGTTACCCCAGTATTTTCTGTGACATAATCACATACTTAAAGTTTCTATTTCTTATAAACTGTCAACAAAACTATCCAGTGAAAAGAGAGGAAGGAGATTAAATATGTTCTTGTCACCAAGAACAGAATATTCAGCTCTTTCACCTTTTATAAACATTAATGTTAAGCTCATATGTAAGGATACTTAAATATAGTTGGACTCATGAGTACCGATAAATTTAAAGGCAACCAATGTGATGTACATAGGAAAAAATTTCAAACACAATGTATACAATTAAATACTGAGTACATAGGATAATGACAATCATTTAATTGTCTTCATATGGCAGATTGTAACCTAAAATGTTAAATGGAACACACACATTTCTATCATAACCAACTTTGTTGGACAAACACCTGCCAATTATTTTTTTTTCTAATTTTAAGTGATATTTTAAAATACTTTCTCTAATTATTTGACTTGAATCATTAGTTATACTCATTTAGATAGTCCAGAAAAATCTGAAGACTGTCAACAGAAAATTCATGTTGAGGTTAAGGAGCACTGTACATGATTCTAACTGGGAATGGTTTGACTACAGAGCTATGAAGATATGTATAAAATATTATTTCATATATTATTTAGGATTGACTTGTGGTATATCAGCTTTTATATTAATTAGTACAAGTATATTTCCATTGTGAAAGACAGAATAAACATTCCTGAGTTTTTTCAGATTAAATATTAGAAAATGATGTCTTTCTATGTCACACCATGATCATGACCTGGTACATGTTCTATGGGAGACTCAAACCATCATATCCTCTTTTTTAACATTTTTTTGAGAATTTCATACATGGGTACCATATATGCATAATTTTTAAGCCATCCTCTCCCTAACTTTCATCTCACTCCCTGTCCTGTCCTTTCCCCCAGAATCTCAAACTCACAAACTCTTAAAAATAAGTGTTTTATATGTTCATATATGCCATTTATACAGCATATAAATGTATATGTAATATATATGCAATATAATATAATTTGCATTTAAACATACAAATGTAAAAATAAAGTTACACATAGTTAATTCACATATAAACAACTGCATGAGTTCATTTAATGATACTCATATATATGGATTTAGGGCACACCAATGGGTGTTGGAATACTGTCAAAGAGCTGCTCACTGGAGAAGCATGGGTCTCCCTTTCTTAGAAGTTATTAATTGCATAAAGATCTTCATTAATGCTGGAAATCCTTAAGATTTTCCATATCTATTTTGGGATGGTATCATTCTGTAGTCTTTATGTAGGAACTTATATGGCTAAGTTCTCACAGGTACTGCACTCACAACAAATGTCCTGGTCTTCTGACTTTTACACTCTTTTCTTCACTGTTGCATTCTCAGCCTCAGGTATCTGTATAAATGGGGATAGGAACTCCAAAATCAGTTATCCTCTGCATTCAACAATTGTGGATTTCTGAGATGGTCTCCATCGGTGTCATAAAAACTTTTGTTGATTGGTGATACATAGACTTATTTATAAATACAAAGATAACTCTTCATGATGAAGTAGGGAATTGCACTAGTTTACAAATATGACTCTAGTAAGTTCTTCTCTAAAGTCCATGACCTAATCAGATATAGGTAGTGGGGTAAGTTTATTGTGGCCATTATATGCTCCCCTCCATTCCAAGAAAATTAAGTTGGTTACTTTTAGGATATAAATTTTTAAATTCATATTTGGAATCTACTATTGTAAATTTTGGATTATTTTGCCAGTATGGCCATTGTTGAAGTTTACAGACTGGTAAGACTGTTGACTACTTTTCTCCCTTGCAGCTTATATAGCATATTAAGATAATATGAGAGCTAGTCTTCCCGGAAGAATATTACAGGTCAATCCAGTTTAATTTCTCAAAGTTCTATGTCTGAAGTGTGTGTGTGTGTGTGTGTGTTTTAGCAATTAGTGTTTTCTTCAAGATCTCTGTAGCAGCCAAGTGTAATACCAAAAGCTTATACTGTTCTGGGAGTCTATTGGGCTCCCCTGATGGGAGGCCATGTCTTACCTGCCATCTACATATCAGATGGCTATTTTGAGGTCAAAGAGTGTTCTCTAAACACCAATGGCTTATGCGTTAAGATCAAGAATTGACAAAAGAACCTGATTATCTGTAAGGTAAATGACACTGTCACTAGTACAAAATGGCAAACAACAGAGTGAGAAAAAGATCTTTACCAATCCTACATCCAATAGAGGGCTAATGTCCAATATATACAAAGGACTCAAGAAGTTAGACTCCAGAGAACCAAATAAACTTATGAAAAAAATGGGGGACAGAAATAAACAAAGAATTCCCAACTGAGGAATACTGAATGGCTGAGGAGCACCTAAAGAAATGTTCAACATACTTAATCCTAAAGGAAATGCAAATCAAAACAACCCTGAGATTCCACCTTATACCAGTCAAAATGACTAAGATCAAAAGGTCAGGTGACATAAGGTGCTGGTGAGGATATGGAGAAAGGAACACTCTTCCATTGCTGGTGGAATTGCAAGCTTGTACAACCACCCTGGAGATCAGTTTGGCTCTTCCTTAGAAAATTGAACATAGTACTACCTGAGGACCCATCTATAGAACTCCTGGGCATATACCCAGAAGATTTATAATAAGGACACATGCTCCACTATGTTCATAGCACCTTATTTATAATAGCCAGAAGCTGGAAATAACCCAAATGTCCCTTAATGGAGGAATGGATACAGAAAATATGATATATTTATATAAAGGAGTATACTATTCAGCTAGTAAAAACAATGAATTCATGAAATTCTTAGGCAAGTGGATGGAACTAGAAAATATCCTGAGAGAGGTAACAAAATCACAAAAGAACTCACGTGGTTTTCACTTACTGATAAGTGGATATTAGCCCCAAAACTCAGAATACCTAAGATACAATTCACAGACCACATAAAGGTAAAGAAGAAGGAAAACCAAAGTGTGGAAACTTTGGTCCTTAGAAGGAAGAGCAAAATACCAATGGGAGGAGACACAGAGACAAAGTGTGGAGCAGAGACTGAAGGAAAAGCCATCCAGAACCTGCCCACCTGGGGATTCATCTTATATAAAGTTACCAAACACAAACACTGTTGTGGAAGTCAAAAAAGTGCTTGCTGACAAGAGTCTGAAAACTGTGATATAATGTGAAACAAAATGGGTTTATTCACAGTAATGGGTCAATTTGTGGACCAAGCATTTATATCCATTTTCATTGATTGTATCTACAGTGATGTGCAAATAAGCAGTTTATGTAATTTTGTATTAATATATGTAAGTAAATAGGATTTTCTCATGGTATCCTATATCAAACTATCTAACCTTTCATGAAAAGAGTCCATTTAAACTAAAAACCCTTTTATAATATTGGGTTTATAATGCTACCATTTCAAATAAGCTGAAGAATTCATAATGCCAATTTTTCATATTGTACTCTATTAGTTTTAAAATATTTATTTTTATTCATGCTTATATGTGTGTCCATATAGGTTGTTTACCACATCTGTGCTTGTGCCTACAGGAACAAAACGTGAGTGTGAGATTCTCTGGAGCTGGACTTACAGTGGATGTAAGTAGCTGTCATAGATGCTGAGAATCAAACTCAGCTCCTCTGGAAAAGCAGCAAGCCCTCATGCTGAGCAATGGTTTCAATCTCTTATTAATGTTTATGTATATATATACATAAACAAGATGATATATATATCATCTTGCTTCATCAAAAAAGGTATCATGAGTAAGAAACTTCAGAATATCAAAGTAAATGCAAAAATAAAATAGATGTTGCAGTGTTTGTGATCAAGTTGTAATCCCTGAAATTGTGAACTGGAAATATCTGTTTCTTGTTGTGGTATGGCTCAGCCTTAGCTGTCCATGTTGTCATGGTCTCTGTGACATCAAATGTGCAGCCTCGTGGTTGTGTTCACATAATAATATTTCATAATATTCCAAATGATTCATCCACTGTCTTGGAATCTTGCACTCTATCTGCCCCCCTCTTCTCTAATGATCCCTGAGTGATGGGGTGCTGTGTGGTATATGTGTTTTGTTTAGGACTGCATTCTGCAGTCTCTTGTTCTCTGTACTATATCCATTTGTGGAATACTGTGTTATTCTCCATCCACTGTGGATAAAAGCTCGTTATCTGTGCATGAGTGAGGCATTAATTTGTTGAAATAACAAGTCATTATGAGTCATTTTAATGCTTTGTCCATTTAGCAGCATAATAGAAGGTTCTTCCCTAGAAGCAATGGTCTATGTAGCCATAGGCTTTTATTGTGATAATGGTGCCAGATATGGACTTAACTTTGTGAGGCAGATCTTAAATTCAATCAGAAAATTGATTGTTATGAAGATTAGGCATTTTGAGTCATGAACTTGAAACATGATTCGTCCTATCTTATACTTGTGTAATTTTTTCAGATGTCTGCTTTCCAGGGTATTTTTCATCATTTTGAGAACCTTGTTCTTTAACAAAAGGGAAATGAGTTGATTCAGAGAACAGATGGTAGGGTGTCCATCCAAGTCTATTCATAGTGTCTGCTCCCAATGATTGTCTATAGTGTTAGAGACACAGAAATGTTTGCACATACCCCAAAGCTGTTCCCTCCCATATTTCCAGGGATGGAAGAAATTTTTTAAAAATAATGCATGTTGCAGGATATGTGATCACATTGTAAATCCCAAGACTATGAAGTGGAAAAATTAGTTTCTTTTGGTATGGCTCAGCCATAGCACCCACCTTCAACCTAAGGGCTTCTACCTCTGTGAACTAAAATGCTTTCATACCAGCATGTGACTCTTGAGTTTTTATTATAAAAATTTGACTGATGCCATGCTGGAGAATCTGTAGTGGGAAAGTGATATTCCTGAAGATAGCCCACTGCTTTACACGACTGTGACAGTTAGGTGAATCAGGGAGATATAAGGCCTCAGTAGCTTTATCCAGGACAAATTCTTGCTACTGATGTGCCTTCTAATGTTTGTCATAGCTGTATTTCTCATTTTTCTGACATGCTGTGATTGGGCAACGAAACGGTTATAGTGGTGATGACTAATTCTTGTATATTAGTTCACCCTCCTGGACAAATTTTCTACACATCAACATAAAGATGAACTTTCATAAAATAATGCTGTTTAGATGAACTGATGGTTTTATAATTTTTAGTTTTGATTTTTATAGCATTTTTATATGACTCAAATAATGTTAAAAGTAAAGAGAGTTGATAAAAAGTTTTAAGTTAGAATTAAAAGTAGAATGTTCCTCCTCCTTGTAGAATAGTAGAGGCTACATAAATTAGAAAAAGAATTCAATGAATTTCATGTGATATGAGCACATGAACTGCACTAGAAAGAAAAATCAGCTTGGAACAAATTAATGATGAGAGAAAACATTCATTCTAGGTTAGGCCCAGGGTAGAGGCCACAGGTATCAGCAATGAACGAGGAATGGGTAATTCTATTACATAAAAACTATTGCTTTCAATTTGTAATGATATTATAGAATGAAAAAAGAGATAAAGCTACAGTTTTAAACATAAAATCAATAATTCTTTTGTAATTACCTCTTTTGAAACATTTTATCTGTTTTTGAGTGAGCTAATTCTTTCTTTTACATAAAGAACCTTGTCTTAGGAGATATAAAAGGGGTAAAGGAAAAAGTTAAGTTTGTTGGAGCCTATTTTGCTTCATCGTGTGTGTGTTTGTTTGTGTGTGTGTGTGTGTGATTTTATTCTTTTCTCTTTTTCTTTTTCTTTCTAACCAGCCTCCAAAGAGTTTAAAGAGTTCAGTTTCTTGGCAGTCACAGAGAGTACCAGCCCCAAGCAATTAAGTCTTGGTCTCTCATTGGCATTACTGTGCTGTGTATTATCTGCCACTATCTACAGAGGACTCTCTTGGTTGCTATAAGCAGTAGCCCCATTCTCTTTCTCCACACTCAGCTCTCCTCAGTTTCTCCTGGGTTGTTGGAGAAGGCCGTCAACAAAATCAAATATTTGGGATTTTGATTTTAAATACAACAAAAGCACATGTAAATTTAAGGAAAAACTTATGTTGAAGTCCAAATGTCTGTCTACCTTCTTGAGTCCTACTGAAGTGTTTGTCTTTTTTGATTTAAATAGTATAAACTTTGGGTAATCTGTTTTATAAAGCACCCCAAAGACTTGAATTGGAATGTCGACTTGTGTCAATCTACTCTTCAATCTTTAATTTTATAAGTGATTTCAACAAGGAGACTCTACTGAGGTGAGAACATTACTTATGCATTGCAATATTCTCCCCCAATTTCTTGGTGCTTGGGTTTTAACCAGGAGAGGGTTTTCCCCACAAATGGAAAGGGACAAATATCTGCAAACAATCTTGATTGTCATACCAAGGACAGTGGTGGTAAAACATATACCAGACATGAGACAGAAGATATTTCTCTGCATCCTGCACTATATATTGCATCCTCACTACCATACAAACACATAACAAAAATTTAAGAAATCCAACATGTGAGTAGTGTTTTTGAAACACCTAAGCTTTCTCTTTACTCATATACTTCAGGGCGACACAGGAACTGTATTCCTTGATTCTTCTTCATATCCTAAGCAATGGTTTACCTTTGCTTAGTCAGTTGTGGTAAGGGTTTTTGTTTGTTTAATAATTCTATTATTGCAATTATTTGTATTCTTTTACAAAAATGTTTATTCAAGATAGATTCCTCTCTCATACAACATATCCTGACCACAGTTTTCTCATTCCATGCCCTGCTTCCTTGCACCTATCATCTCCACCAGAACCACTCCCCTTCCATGCCCCTTCAGAAAAGAGCAAACCTCCAAGAAACAACAAATAAACCAGAGAAAACAAAATACAATAAGACAAAGCAAAAACCCTCATATCTAGGCTGGAGAAGGCAATTCAACAGGCAGAAAAAATCCCAAGATCAGTAGGCAAATGCAAAAGAAAGGAACTGACTCCCACTATTAGGACTCTTACAAAAGCACAAAGCTAACAGCTATAACATATATGCAGATGACCTAGTGCATGTGCTTTTAGGAACCATGCTTGGGACTTCAGTTTATGGGAGCCCATGTAGCCCTGCTTAGTTGATTCAGTGGGCTATGTTCTGGTATACTCCATCTCCTCTAACTCTTTTTTATAATTCTAACTTTCTATCTCTATCTATCTATCTATCTATCTATCTATCTATCTATCTATCTATCTATCTATCTATCTATCTATCTATCATCTATCTATCATCATCTATCTATCTATCTATCTATCTATCTATCTATCTATCTATCTATCTATCTATCTATCTATCTATCTATCTATCTATCTAATCTATCATCTATCATCATCTATCTTCACTTTATAACCCAACTTCAAACCTTACTCTCTTTTTAGTAACACTTTACACAAGTCCTTCCCCCATTTCACCTTTGCCCTTCTCTTTTAACAAGGTGACCCACCCTCTGGCTATCACACCCTCATTAACAACCCACATTCCCCATTCTTGTGCACATCAAGTCATTGCTCTGGACAAGGTACAGCCTCTCCCACTGACTCCAGACAAGGTTGTCCATTTAGGGGTCAGGATTCATAGGCAGGCATGCAATAGTCTTAGTGATAGCCCCTACTCCAGTTTTTGAGGTACCCACATGAAGACCAGCAGTTTATCTACTATATATGTGCAGGGGACCTAGATATAGCCCATGTTAACTTTTTGGTTGGTGATTTAGTCTCTGGGAGCCCACAAGAGTCCAGGTTAGTTGACTCTGATTGTCTTCCTGTGAAGTTCCTATCTTCTTCAGGACCCTCAGTCATTCCCCCAAGTCTTCCATAAGCTTCCCTAGGCTCCATCTAATGTTTGGGTATCAGTGTTGTTCCATTGGGTGCTGGGTGGAGCCTTCAGAGAAAGTTATATTAGGATCCTGTCTGTAAGTATAACAAAGTATAATTAATAATGTCAGGGACTGGTTCTTGTCTATGGGATGGATCTCAATGTTGGTATGTACTCCCTCAGTCTCTGATCTATCTTTGTTTCTGAACATCCTGTAGGCAGGACACGTGTTTGTTTGAATGTTTTGTGGGTGCATTGCTATCATTATCTCTCAACTGAGGGTCCTGCCTGGATTCATGGATTGGACACCTCAGGATCCATATCAGGAGTCTCAACAAGAGTTGTCCTCATAGACCATCTTGAGCGTTCCCTAATCCAAGCCACTTGTTTGGCATGTCATAGACATTATTCCATCCCTCCACTGATCTCTCTTCTCTCTGACTTGCTCATTTTGCATATGATGCATCCTTGCTACTCTCCCTATTTCCTCTTCCACCCAGTTACCTCCTTCCATCTACCTTCAATATTTATTTTCATTCCCTTTCTGAAGATCCAATTGTTCTCCCTTGGGCCCTCCATGCATAACCTTCTGGGTCTGGGTTACCTCACTCACAATGATATTTTCTATTTCCATTCATTTGCCTATGAAATTTATGATCTCATATTTTTAGCAGATAAGTAGTATTCCATTGTGGAAATTAGCTAGCTTTTCTTTATCCATTTTTAGTTGAAGATCATCTAGGTTACTTCCAGTTTCTGACTGTTATGAATAAAGCTTCTACAAACATAGTTGTCCAAGTGTACTTGTGGGATGGTGGAACATCTTTTAGATATATTTCTAGGAATGGTTTAGCTGGGTCTTCGGATAGATCTATAATCAATATTCTGAGAAAGTGCCAAATTTATTTCCAGAGTGATTGCACAAGGTTACACTCCACCAGCAGTGGAGGAGTGTTCTCCTTGATCCCCAACCTATCCAGCTTGTGTTCACCTTTGAGTTTTTGATCTTAGCCATTGTGAGGTGTATATAGTGGAATCTCAGAAATGTTTTTGTCAGCATTTCCCTAATGAGTAAGGACATTGATCGTTTCTGTAGGTGCTTTTATGTCATTTGAGGTTCCTCCGTTGAGAAATCTCTATTTACTTCTGTATCACATTTTTAATTATGTTATTTGGATTGTTACTGTCTAACTTCTTGAGTTCTTTATCTATTTTGGATATTAGCCCTCTGTCAGATATAGTGTTAGTGAAGGACTTTTCCCTCTCTGTAGGCTGTCAGGCTTTCATTTTGTCCTGATGATGGTGTCCTTTGTTTTTTGTTTTTTTTTCTTATTCTTTAATCAGTATTTAATTAGATATTTTCTATATTTACATTTCAAAGGTTTCTCTTTCATAGTTTGCCCTCCCCAAGCCCCCTAACATATCCCCCCTCCCTCTGCTCACCAACCCACCCACTCCTGCTTCCCTGTCCTGGCATTCCACTATATTGGGTCATCGAGCATTCTCAGGACCAAAGGCCTCTCTTCCCTTCGATGGCCAACAAGGCCATCCTCTGCTACGTATATAGCTGGAGCCTTGAATCCCTGCATGTGTACTCTTTGGTTAGTGGTTTAGTCCCTGGGAACTGTGGATGGTTCATGTTTTTGTTCCACCTATGGGACTGCAAACCCCTTCATAACTTTGTGTCCTTTCTCTAGCTCCTTTATTGGGGACCCTCTGCTCAGTTCAATAGTTGTCTGAGAGTGTCCTCTGTATTTGTCAAGCATGGCAGAGCTGCTCAGGAGACAGCTATATCAGGCTTCTCTCTGCAAGCACTTGTTGGCATCTACAATAGTATTTGGTAACTGTATATGGGATGGATCCCCAGGTAGGGAAGTCTCTGATAGCCTTTCCTTCAACCTCTGCTCCAGACTTTGTCTCTGTATCTCCTCCCATGGGTATTTTGTTCCCCCTTCTAAGAAGGACTGAAGTATCCACACTTTGATCTTCCGTTTCCTTAAGCTTTGTTTGGTCTGTGAATTTTATCTTGGGTATTCTGAGCTGCTGGGCTAATATCCAATTATTAGTGAGTGCATACCATGTATGTTATTTTGTATTACTTCACTCAGGATATTTTCAAGTTCCATCCATTTGCCTAAGAATGTCATAAATTCATTGTTTTCAATAGCTGAGTAGTATTCTGTTGTGTAAATGTACCACATTTTCTGTATCCATTCCTCTGGTGAGGGACATCTGGGTTCATTCCAAGTTCTCACTATCATAAATAAGATTTATGAACATAGTGGAGCTAGTGTCCTTACTACATGATGGAGAATCTTCTGTGTGCCCAGCAGTGGTATAGTTGGGTCCTAGGGTAGTACTATGTCTAATTTTCTGAGGAACAGCCAAACTGATTTCCAGAATGATTGTGCCACCTTGCTATCCCACCAGCAGTGGAGGTGTGTTCCTCTTTCTCCACATGCATGCCAGCACCCTCTCTCACCTGAGTTTTTGTTCTTAGCCATTCTGAATGGTGTGAGGTGGATCTCAGGGATGTTTTGATTTGCATTTCTCTGATAACTAAGTATGCTGAACATTTCTTTAGGTGCTTCTCAGCCATTCTGTATTCATCAGTTGAGAATTCTTTGATTAGCTCTGTACCACATATTTTCATGGGGTTATTTGGTACTCTGGAGTCTAACTTCTTGAGTCCTTTGTATATACTGGATATTAGTCCTCTATTGAATGTAGGATTGGTAAAGACCTTTTCCCAATTTGTTGGTTGCCATTTTGTCTTATTGACACTGTCCTTTACCTTAAAAAAGCTTGGTAATTTTATGAGATCCCATTTGTCTATTTTTGATCTTAGAACAAAAGCTATGGGTGTTCTGTTCAGGAAATTTTCCCCTGCACCCTTGTACTCGAGACTCTTCCCTACTTTCTTTTGTATTAGTTTCTTTGTATCTGGTTTTATGAGAAGATCCTTGATCCACTTGGACTTGAGTTTGTACTAGGAGGAAAGAATGGATAGATTTGCATTCCTCTTCATGCTAGATGCCAGTTGAACCAGCACCATTTTTTGAAAAGGCTATCTTTTTTCTACTGGATGGTTTTAGTTTCTTTGTCAAAGATCAAGTTACCATAGGTGTGTGGATTCATCTCTGGGTCTTCAATTCTATTCCACTGATCTAATTGCCTGTCACTGTACCAATACCATGCAGTTTTTATCACTATTGCTCTGTAGTACAGCTTGAGGTCTGGGATGCTGATTCCCCCCGAAGTTCTTTTATTGTTGAGAATAGTTTTTGCTATCCTGGGATTTTCGTTATTCCATATGAATTTGAGAATTGCTCTTTCTAACTATATGAAGAATTTAGTTGGAATTTTGATGGGGTTTGCATTGAATCTGTAGATTGCTTTCGGCAAAATGGCCATTTTTACCATATTATTCCTGCCAATCCTTGAGCAAGGGAGATCTTTTTATCTTTTGAGATCTTTAATTTCTTTCTTCAGTGACTTGAAATTCTTTACATACAGATCATTTACTTGTTTAGTTAGAGTCACACCAAGGTATTTTATATTATTTGTGACTATTGTGAAGAGAGCTGTTTCTCTATTTTGTTTCTCAATCTTTTTATTGAGTATAGAAACACCACTGATTTGTTTGAGCTAGTTTTATTTCCAGTCACTTTGCTGGAGTTGTTTATCAGGTTTAGCAGTTCTTTGGTTGAATTTTTGGGATCACTTAAATACACTATTATATCATCTGCAAATAATGATATTTTTAGTACTTCCTTTCCAATTTGTATATCTTTGCCGTCTTTTAGTTGTCTACATGCTCTGGATAGGACTTCTAGTAGTATATTGAATAGGTAGCGAGAGAGTGGGAAGCCTTGTCTAGTCCCTGATTTTAGTGGGATGGCTTCAAGTTTCTCATCATTTGGTTTGTTGTTGGCTACTGCTTTGTTGTATATTGCTTTTACTATGCTTAGGTATGGGCCTTGAATTCCTGATCTGGTGTGGTTTAGGTATAAGCTAAAGTGTCTTCATAGAACAAATTGGGTGGTGTTCCTTCTGTTTCTACTTTTTGTGGAATAGTTTGAAGAGTACTGGTATTAGGTCTTCTTTGAAGGTCTGATAGAATTCTTACTAAACCCATCTGGTCCTGGGCTTTTTTTTTTTTTTTTTTTTTTGAGACTCTTAATGACTGCTTCTATTTCTTTAGAAGTTATGGGACTGTTTACCTGGTTTATCTGATCCTGATTTAACTTTGACACCTAGTATGTGTTTAGAAAATTGTCCATTTAATCCAGATTTTCCAATTTTGTTGAGTATAATCTTTTGGGGTAGGATTTGATAATTTTTTTCAATTTCCACAGTTACTGTTCTGGCTCCTTTTTCATTTCTGATTTATCAATTTGGATAGTATCTCTGTGCCTTCTGGATAGTCTGGCTAAGGGTTTATCTGTCTTGTTGATTTTCTCAAAGAACTAGTTCCTGGTTTTGTTCATTCTTTGTATAGCTGTTTTTCTTTCTATTTCATTGATTTCAGCCCTGAGTTTGATTATTTCCTGCTGTCTACTCCTCTTGGGTGTATTTGCTTCTTTTTCATTCTACAGCTTTCAGGTGTGCTGTCAAGCTGATACTGTAAGCTTTCTCCAGTTTCTTTTTAGAGGCACTTAGAACTATGAGTTTTCCTCTTACCAGGGCCTTCATTGTATCCGATAAGTTTTGGCATAATGTATCATCATTTTCACTAAATTCTAAAATGTTAAATTCTTTCTTTATTTCTTCATTGACCAAGTTATCATTGAATAGAGGAAAGCATTGCTCAGCTTCTATATATATGTGTGTTTTACATTGTTTATGTTGGAATTTAACACCAGCCTTAGTCTGTGGTGATCTGATAGGGTACATGGCATTATTTCAAACTTCTTGTATCTATTGAGGCCTGATTTTTGACCCATTATATGGTCAATTTTGGAGAAAGTACCATGAGGTGCTGAGATGAAGATATATTCTTTTGTTTTAGGATGAAATTTCTATAAATATCTGTTAGATGCATTTGGTTCATAACTTCTGTTAGTTTCACTGTGTCTCTGTTTATTCTACGTTTCCCTGTTCATTGATGAGAGTGGTGTGTTGAAATCTCCCAGAATTATTTTTTAAGTTACAATCTGTGCTTTGAGCTTCAGTAAAGTTTCTTTTATCAATGTGGCTTCACTTGAATTTGGAGCATAGATGTTCAGAATTGAGAGTTCATCTTAGTAAATTTTTCCTTTGATGAATATTAAGTGTTCTTATCTTTTTTGATAACTTTTGGTTGCAAATTGATTTTATTCAACAAGAAATCTACAGAACTCCAAATAGACTGCACAAGAACAAAAATTCCTCTCATCACATAATAGTTGATATTAGAATAACTACTCCAGCTGGTTTCTTGGAACTGTTTGCTTAGAAATTTGTTTTCCAACATTTTACTCTGAGATAGTGTCTTTCTTTGTCACTGAGATATGTTTCCTGCATGCAGGAAAATGCTAGGTCATGTTTACATATCCACTCTGTTAGTCTAAGTCTTTTTATTGGGGAATTGAGTCCACTGATTGTAAGAGATATTAAGGAAAAGGGATTATTACTTTCTGTGATTTTTGTTGTTAGAGATACAATTATGTTCATGTGGCTGTCTTCTCAAAAGATAAAAGTTCATTGAAAGATTACCTTCTTGCTTTTTCTAGGGTGTAGTTTTCCTCCTTTTGTGGGTATTTTCCATCTAATATTCTTTGTAGTGCTGGATTTGTGGAAAGATATGGTGTACATTTGTTGTGTCATGGAATATCTTGTTTTCTCCTTCTATGGTAATTGAGAATTTTGCTGGGTATAGTAGCATGGACTAGCATTTATGTTCTCTTAGAGTCCATATGACATCTGCCCAGGATCTTATTGCTTTCACATTTTTTGGTGAGATGTCCGGTGTAATTCTGATAGGTCTGCCTTTATATGTTACTTGATATATTCCACTTATTGCTTTTAATATTCTTTCTTTGTTTAGTGCATTTGGTGTTTTGATTATTATGTGACAGGAGGAACTTCTGTTCTGGTCCAGTCTATTTGGAGTTCTGTAGACTTCTTGTATGCTCATGGGCATCTCTTTCTTTAGGTTAGTGAAGTTTTCTTCTATAATTGTGTTGAAGATATTTACTGGTCCTTTAAGTTGAGTATCTTTACTTTCTGCTATACCTACTACGTTTAGATTTTGTCTTCTCATTGTGTCCTGCATTTCCTGGATGTTTTGGGTTAGGAACTTTTTGCACTTTCCATTTTCTTTGACTGTTGTATAAATGTTTTCTATGGTATCTTCTGCACCTGAGAAGCACAAAAGATTCTCTTTTCTATCCTTTCTATTCTGTTTGTGACGCTTGCATCCATGACTCCTCATCTCCTTTCTAGGTTTTCTAACTCCAGGGTTGTCTCCCTATGTAATTACTTTATTGTTTCTATCTCCATTTTTAGATCTTGGATGGTTGTGTTTATTTCATTTGCCTGTTTGATTGTGTTTTCCTGTAATTCTTTAAGTGATTTTTGTGTTTCCTCTTTAAGTACTTTTACCTGTTTAACTATGTTCTCCTGTATTTCTTTAAGTGATTTATTTTTGTCCTTCTTAAAGTCCTTTATCATCATTATGAGAAGTGATTTTAGATCTGAATCTTGATTTTCTAGTGTGATAGTGTATCTAGGACTTGGTATGGTGTGAAAATTGAGTTCTGATGATGCCAAGTTACCTTAGTTTCTGTTGTTTGTATTCTTCTGCTTGCCTCCAGCCATTTGATTGTCTCCAGTGCTACCTTCTCTTGTTGTATCTGACTGGAGCATGTCCTTTCTGTGATCCTGGTTGTGTCAGAACTCCTCAGAGTCCCACTTTCTTTGTGGTTCTGTGATTCTGGCATCCTGTGTTCCTGAGATTCTATGTGTGTCAGTGCTCCTGGGAATCATGCTGCCTTTGGGGCCCTGGAATCCTGGTATGACCAAGCTCCTGGGATCCTGGCATCCTGGGATCTCATGATCCTGACATCCTGGGATCATGAATGCATTAGATTGCCTATGTCAGAGCTTCCTCTAGGTGTTACAGGACTGGCTTCCTTTTTTCATACCCAAGTTAAACCAGTTCAAAGGGAAGGTATTCATGCCACTAGTTGGGCAGGATTCCTGTGTCCTGGATCCTGCTGGTCCCAGTTACACCCGGGGGTGTTGGGACAGATGTTATATCCTCCTCACCTCTAATCCTATGATCCCCTAATGAAAATGCTTTAAGCTTTTCTCCATATAATTTGATGTTGACTATTTGATTGCCACATATTGCCTTTAGTGCGCTTAGGTATTCAGCTTTTATCCCTGTCCTCCCCAAAACTTTTATCCCGAGGGGGTGTTGGATTTTGTCAAATTCTTTTCTGGCATCTACTGAGATGATGATATGATTTTTCTTTCTTTCAGGTTGTTCATATGGTAGATTATGTTGATACTATACGGATCCATCCCTGCATCCCTAGGATGAAGGTTCTTGATCATGCTGAATGATATGTTTGATGTATTATTGGATTCTGTTTTGCATATTTGATTGAAGTTTTTTTTTCATCAGTGTTCATAAGGGAAACTGGTCTGAAATTTCCTTTATTGAGTCTTTGTGTGTTTTAGCTATCAGGGTGACTGACCTCATAGAATGAGTCTGGCAATGTTTCTTCTATTTCTATTTTGTGGAATAGTTTGAGAAGTATTAGCAATAGCTCTTCTTTGAACATCTGGTAGAATTCTGTACTAAAATCATGTGGTTCAGTGCTTATTTTGTTTTGAAGACTTCAAATGACTGTTTCCATTTCCTTAATGGTTATTGCAGCCACTCTTCAAATAGTTTATCTCATTTTGATTTAGCTTTGGTAATTGGTATCTGCCTAGAAAATCATCCATTTTATTTAGATTTTCTGATTTTTGTAGAGTACAGTTTTTGAAGTAAGACTTAGCAATTGTTTGAATTTTCTCAATGTTTGTTGTTATGCCTCCATTTTCATTTCTGATTTTGTTAATTTGGGTAGTGTCTCTCTGTAATTTAGTTAGTGTGGCTCAGTGTTTGTTTGTATTGTTGATTTTCTCAAAGAACTGTGGATTGCTGTCTATATGCAGGCTTGGGTAGGCACAAGATAAGGCTAGAGCCTGTGATTAGGCAGTGGACAAAGAGGGGCTGAGAGTTTTAGAGATAGAGGAGATAGGGACACACAGAAAAAAGGAAGAACAATAGAGGAAGAGGATGAACCAGATCCACATTGATTTAAATAGCCACAAGTAGCTATGAATATCATGGAAGGAATGAATTAATACAAGACAATTTGTCCAATGTAGGTGGGCAAATTCTATCTATATCAATTGCCTTTGAGATCACTGTGTAGGCATTTTGTGGGTTGAGGAACAGAGAATGAAGGAAAGGGCGTCCAGAAGCTGCCACACCTGGGGATCCATCCCACATTCAGACATCAAACCCAGACACTATTGTGAATGCCAAGAAGTACTTGTTGACAGGAGCCTGAGAGGCTCTGCCAGATCCTGATCCAGACAGATTCAGAGGCTCTCAGCTAACCATCAGACCAAGCACATGGACTACAATGGAGGAGTTTGGAGAAGGATTAAAAGAGCTGATGGGGCCTTATCTGGAATCAATGGGAAGGGAGGCCCTTGGTCCTGTGAAGGATTGATGCCACAGTGTAGAGGAATACTAGGGCAGTGAGGCAGGAGTGGGTAGGTGGGTGGGGCAAGGTAAGAGGGATGGAATAGGGAGTTTGCAGAGGGAAAATTGGAAAGAAGATAACATTTGAAATGTAAATAAGTAACAAAAAGACAAAATACTCACTAAAAAGAAAGAAAAATAAATCTGACTGATAAATTACAAACCTGAGAGTGCCTCAAGAGTTTTGATTTTACAGGGTTGTGGAGATTTGTGACAGCTAACTACAGGGGCAGATGGCTGGGAATTTTAGCATAATCCACAGCAAGAGAACAGTGGAAGAACAGTTGGAGAGTTGGGTGGCATATGCATGGGGACCATAGGGATCATGGTAGTGGGGAAACTGCACTACTAGAGCACAGTCCATGCTAGTATGTGATGCTTATTTAATATTTCATGCAACAAAAGACAGTTCTTGGTGTTGTTAATTCTTTGCAATGTTCTCTTAGTTTTAAATTAATTGATTTTAACACTGAGTTTTATTATTTCCTGCTGTATACTTCTCCTGCATGTGTTGCTTCCTCTTCTTTTCCTTCTTCTTGTTCTCCTTCTTATTCTTCTTGTTCTTCTTCTTGTTATTTCCTTGTTCTTCTTCTTGTTCTTCTTGTTCTTCGTGTTGTTGTTTTTGTTGTTGTTTTTGTTGTTGTTGTTGTTGTTCTTCTTCTTCTTCTTCATCATCATCATTATCTTTTTGTCTAGAGCCATATAAGATATTGTTCCCCTTTCCAGTTTCCCATCTGCAAATGCCTGATCCCATACACCCATCACCCCTTCTTCCATGAGGGTGCTCGCCCAACTACTCACCCACTCCTGCCTCAATGACCTAGCATTCCCCTAGGCTGGGGTGCTGGGCCACCATAAGACTAAGGGTTTCCCCTTCCATTGATGCCAGATAAGGCAATACTCTGCTACATCTGCATCTGGAGCCATGAGTCCATACATGTGTACTTTTTGGTTAGTGTTTTAGTCCCTGGGAGCTCTGGGGGTTCCAGTTAGTTTATATTGCTGTTCTTCCTATAGGTTTGAAATCCCACTAAGCTCCTCCAGCCCTTCCCTTAACTCTTCCATTGAGGTCCACATGCTCAGTCTTATGGTCAGCTGCAAGAATTTTCATCTATATTGGTCAGGTGCTGGCATATTCTCTCAGGGGACTGGTATACCAGACTCCTTTCAGCAAGTGCTTCTTGGCCATACCTATCCACTGGATATATATATATATATATATATATATATATATATATATATATAGTCTCTACAGGTTCTATCTCCCCTTTGTTGATGATGCTGGCTAATGTCATCCTAGTTAAGTCCTGGGAACTTCTTGCTTGCCTTCCATCTGGAAATTACCATTGGCTACACACAGTTCCCCCTTCATTACTGCTACATACTTCCTTTCAACTTGCTGACACTCGGAACATCTCCCCCATCTCCTCCCACATGTGATCTTTCCCTCCTGGGTCCCTCCCTTCCCCTACCTTGTGTGATTATTTTGTTCCCCCTTCTAAGTACAACAAAAGCATCCACACTTTGGTATACCTTCTTTTTCAGCTTCATGTGTATTGTGGATATTCTGAGCTTTTGTTCCAATAGTCACTTAATAGTGAGTCCATAACATATGTATTCTTTTGTGACTGGGTTACCTCACTCAAGATGAAATTTTCTATTTCCATCCATTTGCCTGTGGATTTCATAAAGTCATTGTTTTAATAGCAGTACTCCATTGTGCAAATGTACAATATTCTCTTTATCCATTCCTCTGTTGAGGGAAATGTGAGTTGTTTATAATAGCTTCTGGCTATTATAAATAAGACTACTATGAACATAGTGGAGCATGTGCCTTTGTTATATGTTGGAGCATCTTTTGGGTGTATGCTCAGTAGTGGTATAGCTATGTCCTCAGGAAGAAGTAGTTTCATTATTTATTTTGTTAAACTTCCAGAATGATTTCCAGAGTGGTTGTACTAGCTTGCAATTCCACCAGCAAGGGAGGACTGTTACTCTTTTTCCACATCCCTGTCAGCATCTACTGTCACCTGAAATTTTTATCCTAGTCATTCTGATTGGTTTGAGGTGGAATCTCAAGGTTATTTTGATTTGTATTTTTCTAATGACTAAGGATTCTTCATTCATTCTGAACACCTATACCCCATATGCAAGGGCTATCACATTTTTAAAAGAAATGTTACTAAAGCTCAAATCACAAATTGAACTTCACACAATAATAGTGGGAGATTTCAGCACACTGCTCTAACCAATGAACAGATCATGGGAACAGAAACTAAACGGAGACACAATGATACTAACAGAAGTTATGAACCAAATGGATTTAACATATATCTATAGAACTTTTTATCCTAAAACCAATGGAATAAACCTTTTTTTCTGAACTTCATAGTATCTTCTCCAAAATTGACCATATAATCTGTCACAAAACAAGCCTGAACCAATACAAGAAGATTGAAATAATACTATGCATCCTATCAGACCAGCACAGAATAAAGCTGGTCTTCAATAACAACAAAGAAAAATAAAAAGCCCACATGGAAATGGAAGCTGAACATTACTCTACTCAATGATAATTTGGTCATAGAAGAAATAAACAAAAAACTTAAAGACTTTTTAGAATTTAATGAGAATGAAGACACAACATACCCGAACTTATGGGGCATAATGAAAACAATGGTATGAGGAAAACTCATAGCTCTCAGTGCCTCCATAAAGAAACTGGAGAGACCACAGACTAGCAAATTAACAGTACATCTGAAAGCTCTAGAACAAAATAAAAAGGAAATACACCCACACAGAGTAGATGGCAGGGAATAATCCTACTAAGGGTTGAAATCAACCAAGTAGAAACAGAAAGAACTATACAAAGATTCAACAAAACTAGGTGCTGGCCCTTTGTGAAAAACAACAAGATAGAGAAACACTTAAGCCAAACTAAATAGAGAGCATAGAGACAGTATCCACATTAACAAAATCAAAAATGAAAATAGAGACACAACAGTAACTGGATATTCAAAAATCATCATATCCTACTACAATAGCATATACTCAACAACCCTGGAAAATCTACATGGAATGGATGATTTTCTAGACAGAGACCAGGTACCAAAGTTAAATCAGGATCAGATAAGCCATCTAAACAGTCCTATAACCCCTGAGTGAAGTAGAAGATGAGCTTCAATCCATGGTGATCTAATAAGATGCCTGGGGTTATTTCAATCTTCTTCTATCTATTGAGGCTTACTTTGTGAGAGATTATATCCTAAGTATGTAGTTCCTGGTCTCTTTTCTAGGTTTCCCATCTCCATAATTGACTTAGTTTTTCTTTTCTTTATTGCTTCTATTTAAGTTTTCAGATCTGTGACAATTCTATTCATATCCTTCACCTGTTTTATTGTATTTTTCTGTATTTATTTATATTGATTTGCTTCCTTATCTCTACTTTTTTGAATGTATTTTGCTGTATTTTCTTAAGGGATTTATTCCTGTTCTCTTTAAAACTTATATCATCTTTATAAAATTGGATTTAATGTCCTCTTGTTATACTTCAGTTTCATTTGGATAGCTTGGGTGTATTGTAGTAGGATAGCCGGACTCTCATGTTACCATGATGCCCTAAGTCCTGTTGGTTTGGATCTTACGCTATCTTTTTGGCATCTGGTTTTCCCTGCTGTTGGCTGGATCATACTGATGGCAGCAGGACTTTTGGGGAAATGTTGGGGAATTGGAGCCAGATGATGCAGTTCAGGCAGACCTCACTATGCAGTCTGTTTCCCAATCAGACCCAACTGACATGTTGGGTGGATCCAACTGTGATGGGATTGGTGGAGGTTGGTTCTAAACTGGTTAGTCTTGGGGCAACTCAAGTTTTTCACAAGTACACATTTTCCTTACACTCTCATTCACTTTTTTCATGTCAAAATTATGTCTCAGATTTTCTCTATGCTTAACTCCACACCAGGCTTACCAACTTCAATTTATAGACCATCAATGACTCTGACTTAATACTTGGTTGTTTTTGTATAATGGGATTTCCTAATTTTACAGCATGTCCGTACTTTAGAGAAAGGGTCAAGATTAGAGCTGTGTGGGAAGACAGAAATTTCCAATCCTTGTCCTGTCTACAGGTCTAGAAGGACATCATCTGTCCATACCATTGCCCCAAGGTGAACTGCTTACTCTTAGAACTTGCAACCTGCAGCTGCTCTTCCTGAGAAATGTTAATCTTCTTTCCGTGCATGTGAATGTATGTGTTTGTGTGTTTGTGTATGTGTGTGGGTGAATGTGTGTACTATTATTTCTAAATTGTACTATAAATGTCAGAATCTCATCCTGTATATTCAACAGTGTACTAGTACTTGATCATGTATATAACTCTTTGCAGAAACCCTTTAAAAGCCATAAAGGCCCAATCTAAAGAAAATGAAGAAAACATTTAAACATCTTGAATGCTTTAGTATGATCATTTTAAACATACATAAATACAGTTAAATGGAAATTTATGCCGGGCGGTGGTGGCACACGCCTTTAATCCCAGCGCTTGGGAGGCAGAGGCAGGCGGATTTCTGAGTTCGAGGCTAGCCTGGTCTACAGAGTGAGTTCCAGAATAGCCAGGGCTACACAGAGAAACCCTGCCTCGAAAAACCAAAAAAAAGGAAATTTATTTTCTTCATTTTCATAAAAATACTTTACAGTATCTCCATCAATAAGATGACTATGAAAGAAAACATTTTAGATTTGATTCCATTAGTAGTTTAGTAGAAGCAACTAGGAAAATTGTTGAGTGCTTTTAAACAGCACACAATCAGTTGCTACAGAAAACCCTAGCATACTTTAACAAGCAGTCACTTATTTGAAGAAAAGTAACTCAAACTTTTCATTTCCTAATTTAAATGGTATCCCTCACTGATGCAGTTTAGCTGATTATAATTATGAAAAGATGTCACAGGTTTGGCGGCAACTAGCACAATCTCCTGTGGTCCAGATTACCAATAGATTTGATGATGCTCTTTGTTTAAATAAATATCAGTGTCAAGATGTTTAATTATAAAACTACTGACACTGAGGTGAAAAACGCTTTTCTCCTTTCTTCATCAATATGGCAGTTTACAAAAGAATTATTCATGGATATTACTTTACTGTCATTTCAAATAATTTGTTACTTTAGTAAGGACACCATGAATTAATAGATGCAGTTGAAATTTTGTATGTGTAGTGTATAGTTAATAAAGTATGTCTTTAAAGTATTGAAACATTTCCAGGCATGTGATAGGTGAAGAGGATGAACAATGGAAGACTTTTACTAATATGATATCTGTTAGGACCTCAGTGATTTTCTTATCTTACATAATTCTGTAACTTGAATCATTCTACTTATCAAAAATTAGTCAATAAAAATTCAATATAGGAAATTGATACATTAGTCAAAGAAAGTATGAAATCAAAAAAATTCCCGACACAAAATACCCAGAAAATCTTGGACATTATGAAAAGGGAAATGCTAAGGATAATAGGACTAGCAGAGGGAAAGGAATCCCAGGTCAAAGTCCCAAAATATATTTTTAACAAAATCATAGAAAAAAATGTCCTAAGCTTAAGAAGGACATGCCTGTAAAGATATAAAAAGCTTACAGAACACCACATGCAATGGGTAAAAAAGAGAAATCCCCTCACCATATAATAATCAAAACAATAAACATATAGAACAGATGAAGAATATCAAAATATTCAAGGGATAAAGGTCAAGTAACATATACAGGCAAACCTATTCGAATTACACCTAACTTGTTAATGGCCTCAACAGATGTGTTTCTGACTCAAAGAGACCACAGATGCCAGCTCAGACTGCTATATGCAGCAAAATTTTCAATCAACATATAAGGAGAAACATAGCTGATATATTTAAACAATATCTATCAACAAATCCAGTGTTACATAAGATACTAAAAGAGAAACTCCATCACAAGAAGGCCAACTAGACCCATAAAAACACAGAAATAAATAATCTTACATCACCAACATCAAAGAGGAAGTACACTTACACACACACACACACACACACACACACATCACCACCACCACCAACAACAACAATAACAACATAACAACAGGAATTAATAGTCATTGGTCATTAATATCTCTTACTATTAACAGATTTAATTCCTCAATAAAAAGATAGAGAAATGAGAAAAAGCTAGAGTAAAGACCTCTCTACTTAATGATCAATGAGTCAGAGAAGAAATAAAGATAGAAATTAATGACTTTTTAGAATTTGATGAAAATTAATGCACAATATACCCAACATTATGGGACACAATAAAGGTGGTGCTAAGAGGAAAGTGCATAGTACTAAATGCCTTCATTAAGTAATTAGGAAGATCTCATACTAGCAACTTCCCAGCACACTTGACAGCTCTAGATAGAAGCTCTAAATAGAAGCACATACATGCAAGATGAGTAAATGACTAGAAATAATCAAACTCAGGTGAAATCAATAAAATAGAAACAAAGAGAACAATATAAAGAATCAATGAAAAAAAAGGAAAAAGAGTTGGGTCTTTGAAAAAATTAGCAAGATAGACAAATGTGTAGCCAAACTAAATAAGAGACAGAGAGAGGGTATCCAAACTCAGAAAATCAGAAATGAAAGGGCAAGGGGCATAACATGAGACACTGAAGAAATCCTAATAATCATAAAGTCATATGTCAAAAACTATTACTCTTCAAAATTGGACAACCTAAAGGAAATGGACAGTTTTTTTTGGTATATACCACTTTCCAAAGTTAAAACAAAATCAGATTAACTATTTAAATAGACCTATGAACCTAAGGAGAGGGTCAAGAGGTCATTAGCAGTCTCCCAAGAAGAAAAGCTCCCTGCCAGTGGTTTTAACACAGAATTCTACAAGACTTTCAAAGAGGGGCTAATAACAATACTTGTCAAAAGATTTCACAAAATAGAAATGAAAACAACATTGGCAACATTGCCAAATTCATTTTATGTCACAGTCACTCTGATACTCAAACCATACAAAGACTCTACAAAAAAAGTTTTACAAACCAATTTTCTTTATAAAAATTGAAACAAAATTACTCAACAAAATACTAGCTAATAGAGTCCTAGAAAACATCAAAAAATATCACACACCATTATCAAGTAGGCTTCATCCTAGAGATGTAAGAATGTTTCCATATAAGAAAGTCTGTCAATGTATTTCACCATATAAACAAAATGAAAGAAAAATAACACTTGATTACCTTAATAGACTAAAAACGCCTTTGATAAAGTCCAACACCCCTTCATTATAAAAGTCTTGGAGAAAGGAGGGATACAACAAACATAATAAAGGCAATTTACAGTAAGTGAATGTTAACATCAAATTAAATGGAACAACTCCACCAAAATCAGGAACAATACAAGACTGTCCACTATGTCCATATAGGTTTAATATAATGCTCAAAGCTCTAGCTACAGCTATAAACCAAGTGAATGAGATCAGCAGATGCAAATTAGAAAGGAAGAAATAAAAGTAGCATTATTTGTAGATGGTATGATAGTATACATAAGTGACCCCAAAATTCTATCAGAGAACTCCTAAAGCTGATAAATATCTTCACTAAAGTGGCTGGATACAAGTTTAACTCAAAAAAGTCAGTAGCCCTCCAATATACAAATGCTAAAGGGACTGTGAATGAAATTAGGGAAAAAATACTCTTCCCAATAGCTACAAATAATATAAAATATCATGGAGTAACTCTAACCAAACAAGTGAAATAACTGTATGCCAAAAATTGAAGACTTTGAAGAAAGAAATTAAAGAGGATATCAGAACATGAAAAGATTTTCCATGAATACATTCAATTAACAGAGTAAAAGTGTTCATTTTTCCGAAAGCAATCAAATCCAATGGAGTTCTTTATAATTCCAGCAAAGTTTCCTACAAACTTTGAAAATACAGTATTCAGATTCATATGGATAATAAAATCCATAATAGCTAAAATGATCCTGAAAAATAAAAGAACTCCTGATTGTATCACATTCCTAATTTCAAGCTCTATTACTGAGCTTTAATCATAAAAAAATAGTACATGGTTTTGGCATGAAAACAGATAGGTTGGTCAATGGAATTGAATAGAGGACACCAAATTAAATGCACACACCTATGGACACTTGATTTTTGACAAAAAAGCCAAAGATGTAAAATGGAAAAAAAAAGAAAGCATTTTCAACAAATGGTGCTTGTCTAACTGGATGTCTGCATATAGATGAATGCAAATAGGTCCATAGCATCACCCAGTACAAAACTCAAGGACAAATGGTCAATGACCTCATCCTAAAAACAAATACACTAAACCCAAAAGAAAAGAAAGTGAGCATGAGTTTTGAATGCACTGGCTCAGGAAAAAAACTTCCTGAACAGAATACTGATACCACAGGCATTAAGATTAACAACTAATAAATGGGACCTCAATGAAAGTGAAAAGGACAAAGGACACTGTCAGTAGGACAAAACAGCAGCCTATAGAATGGGAAAACATGTTCAACAACTTTACCTCTGATAGAGAGCTAATATCTAAAATACATAAAGAACATAAGAAACTAGACATCAATAAACCAAATAGCCAAATTTAAAAATGTGGTAGGAATAATTCTCCACAGAGGAATCTGTAATATCCAAGAAGCACTTAAAAAAAGTTCAACATTTTTAGTCATCCAGAGAAATGCAAATCAAAATAACTCTAAGGTACCATCTTACTCCTGTCAGAATGTCTAAGATCAAAAACTCAGGGACAGTACATGCTGGGAAGGTTATGGAGCAAGGGGAACACTCCTACATTGTTGGTGGTTGTGAAACGTGTACAGCCACTTTTGAAATTAATAGGGCAGTTCTCAGAAAATATTGAACGGATCTATCTCAACTCCCAGCTATATTACTCCTGGGAAAATACTGAAAGGATGATCTTTCCTGCCATATGACACTTGCTCATGTTCAAAGCAGCTTTATTTTAAATAGCCAGAAAGTGGAACGAACTTAGATGCCTCCAATTAAAAATGGTTAAAGAGTATTACTCAGCTGTTAAAAATGACTTCATGAAATTCAAAGGCAAATGGATGGTACTGAAAAAAATCATTAACCATTGTAATATATTACATTATCTCAAAGAGCTTCAAAAAGTTATACTCACTAGACATTACTCCCCAATTAAATCAGAGTCCTAGGCTGAAGTGTCAACACTTTGTAAAACTCCATGTTAAGAGCTTTTCCTCTAGTGTGAAAACAAGATCAGTATTTGTAATGGATGTTTTGGGCCCTGACAACTAGTGATACCTCTAGATAAGATCCTACCCTCAGGGAAATTCAAAAATAATGGTCTCATTGTTTGGGGGCTATAGGCATCTTGCAATATCTTGATGAACAGAGAAATGTGGAAATGAAGTACCAAAGAGGAGTCCAAACAACACTCTAAACAAAGAGCTAATTTGTTACTAAAAGGCATACTCCAGGTTTGAAGAAAGTGGTGAAGCAAATTCAGCCAATGCTGCCATGGTTAGAAGCTACATCTTTAGCTATCTTCCAAATGAGGGCTTGGTTAGGATAAAATGAAAAGGCTTTCGATTTTTCCAAAATTTTAAAGCTCACCACTAACTTATGTGCAAACAGCATGGGAATGCTTACTATCCTGGTGAACAGTATGAGTGATGGTGAGGTTCTGAGACAAGATAAGAAAATTCTAACTCTAATACCCAGGTTTATAAACAGTGTATATGTCCTGCACATCAGCTAGATTCTTCTGAAGGAACTTCAGTTATATTGGAAGATACAGTTAATTGTGATACATTAAGTAGGGCTAGTCAGTACCTTAATAAACATGCCTATTGGGTTAAATTTTTCTTTTATTTCTATAGAAGGAATATACAAAAATGATACAGCATGGAAAGAAAGAGCCCAGGCTGTGAATTGCAGTGAATTTTTGTCAGTGAAGCTGGGGCATTAAGTTTATAAAATGGTAAATCTAGATGTGAGTTTTACACGGAAGGAAATCTACAAATGCCCATTTGTTTTGCTGAATTATGCATCAGAGATAGGGATTTCTAGAATACTCAGCATGGTGCTTATTGCTAAGGGAATGTTTCTCTCTTAACTGCACTATTAGGTTAAATAAATTGTTCACACTAGGACAATTATATATGCCCCATCCTGCCAAGCTCAATTCTCTCTTTTAATAGGTTTGGTTAAAGTGTAAAGAGACTATACATTTCACTGTGGTTATATACAAGTTTCTTATGCTTTGGCAGTGGCAACACTTTGAACAGTAAATCTATACTATATATTGCTGGTGTAATGCACAATATTTTTTCTGACTTTTATCTTACACATTTCTTTTATAGATTAACCTTTCTGATAAAGAAATGCATGTAAAATCCAATGTGCTATAGGGGTATTAGCTGCCTTATCTTTAGCCTTCAATGGATGGCAGTGCTCTGAAGTACTCTTGAGTTTAACATTTCTTAGGTTTATGAACATTTTCCTAATGAGAATATTCTTATCATTTATATGCATCCTGAATATAAAATTACATTACTCTTTGGATGTTATTAGCCATACACTCATCTTTTTTAAAGCTCAATAAAATTCATGAATCCATGAAACAGCATGATTAACAAATAAACAAAAGCAGACTTCCCCAGAAAAACAATAATCTCCATTTCCATGTCTGAATTTCTCTGTGGCTTAAAATTTTTCAACTTTTTGGGATGTCTATTTTAAGACAAAGAAAGTTGAATTGTGTGATTTGATAGCACCCATGTTTAATTAAATACTCTAGGAAACTTGGGGGAGTTTGTGTTTATTCAGTAGCCAGTTACACAAAGCTGAATAGGAGGATTTGGATGTATATTGCCATGAAGCAACATATCACCTGGACTCAAGGAATATGAAAACCAAAAAATTCCTTTCAGAAAAGCATACCTGTCACAAACCCAAGGTCAGTTTGCTATTAGTGCTTGCGACTCAGGTGACATTGTTCAAACGTAACTCTGGGAATATTTGAAATCAAAGAAATTCTTTGGGCCAGTTTTTTATGACTGTAGCTGTAAATGTGGTTGCAAATACTATATAAAGATCTTCCTAGGAGTACATGTGCATGAAAGTTTTAAGAAAATGTAATTAGAAATTTCAGTTTAAATGGAAAGTTTAAATGCCCATTTATGTTCCTTTTTCATAGAAAAGTTTTTCTAAGACTTAATCAACTATTAATGCAAACTATATTTTGTTGCAGGCCACATGGCTCCAGCAGGGTGTTCTCAACTTAACAGACCCTCTGGCCCAGAGCTCCTGAGTTCCCTTGGCAGGTCGCTGCCAAGACAGCCCCCATGCAACCACTGCCCACCCCATGGTAAGCCATCACAACTCCCAGAAACCCAGTAGAAACAAAACTCTAGAAGCTTATAATTAAACAATATATATATATATATTTTATATATAAATATATAAAATATTATATATTTTAATATATATATATAATATATATATATATTACTAAATTCTCAATTAATAAGATACCTATACAAAGAAGATGGAAGGAGAGACCCATGGTCCTGGAAAGACTGGATGTAGGGGAATGCCAGAACAGAGAAGCTTGGGGGGATTGAATGGGGAAAGGAAGGAGGGAAGGGGGCTTATGGGACTTTCGGGGAGGTAGGAAACGGGAAAGGGGAAATGATTTTGAATGTAAATAAAAAAAAACTGGCATTTCCTCAGAAAACTGGGCATGACACTCCCGGAGGATCCGGCTATACCACTCCTGGGCATATACCCAGAGGCTTTACCTGCATGCAATAAGGACACATGCTCCACTATGTTCATAGCATATATTATAATTATAAATAATTATAATAGCCAGAAGCTGGAAAGAACCCAGATGTCCCTCAACAGAGGAATGGATTCAGAAGTTGTGGTATATTTACACAATGGAATTCTACTCTGCAATTAAAAACAATGAATTCACGAAATTCCTAGGCAAATGGTAAGATCTTGAAAATATCATCCTTAGTGAGGTAACCCAACCATAAAAGAACACACATAGTATGCAGTCACTGATAAGGGGATATTAACCCAGAATCTCGGAATACCCTAGACACAATATGCATATCAATAGATTTCCAAGAAGATGGAAGGAGAGACCTCTGGTCCTGGAAAGACTAGATGTAGGGGAATGCTGAGACAGAGAAGCGAGAGGGGGTTGAATGGGGAAAAGAGGGAGGGAAGGGGGCTTATGGGACTTTCGGGGAGGAAGGAAAGGGGAAAGGGGAAATGATTTTGAATGTAAATAAAAATATAAAAAATAAAAATAAAATAAAATAAAATAAAAAGATACCTATACAATAATTTCAGAGCCAATTGGTAATGATACAAGCTTCCCACCTAGATTAGACAAGTTACCCCAATTATTTCGTCCCTATATTTGATTATATCTAGCTGAATCTAGCCATGCTGAATATGAATCATCCTGTTTGTCTCCTTCCGTCTTGCTTCCTCTCCTCTATCCCCAGTTCTTCTCTGTCTCCCAATTCTTATCTCCACCTCCCTTTTCCCTGCCCAATCACAGGCATCTTGCTGTCCTAATATTTTGATGTTACTGGACAGGGAAAATCTTGCCACAATATTTTTCTCTTAGTCTTTTTCCCCATTGCCAAAAAGAAAAAGAAAAATGCCATGATTTTTGTTGATAAATTGAGTAATTGTAATTATCGATTAAACATAATTATCAAGGTAAGTTATTAATACTTGGTTTTCAAGAAAATTGATGTAGTAATTAACAGTGGTCTCAACACTTTCACCATCAAAATAACTTTGATAATTGGTCACTATTTGATATTTAATATGGAACTTATTGGCTCTTAGTATATTCATAAGATTAAAATTTACCAAAATGAAGAAAAATTACCTAGTCATGTAAAAATAAATTAAAATATATTTGTAGTTATGTTTTTGAAATCAATTAATTTTTACAACTTGTCTATAAGAGATAAGTTGGTTAAATTATTTTATAATTATTTTTTAAATTTTTGTAATTTTTATTATTTGAAGAGATATGTTGTAATATATAAGAAGAGATAAATTATCAGAAATTCCTGTCATTTAGAATATTGGGCTTTATAAAATTAATTATCTTGGTATATATTTTGATTATATATTAATCACATAAGTGTGTTTTTGTGTATACATGTGTTTTGTTGAAGAACAAGGATTTTCATGAATGAGTTTTAAGATTGAATATATTTTAGATTTGACAAAAATTTTTGCACCAAGAGCAATCCAAATATTTATGAGACAACATAAAATAATGTAAAAGAACTTATTATGAATATATATCTAAAATTAATATACTTTATTATTTCTTTATTCACTTTACATACAGATTGTACCCCAGACCCATCTTCCCACGGCTACTAACCGATTTTCTCTTCCTTTCTTCTCTCAGAACAGGGAAATGTCACTGGATATCACCCCCATCCTGGCACATGAAGTTACTGCAAGACCAAGCACGACCTCTAGCACTGAGGTAAGATCTTTCACTTGTTTGGTTAGAATTATTTTATATTATTTGTCACTATTATGAAGGGAAATGCTTCCATAATTTCTTTCTCAACCTGTATATCACTTGTATAAAGGAAGGCTACTGATGTGTTTGAGTTAATTTTATATCCAGCCCCTTTGCTGAAGTTATTAGCTGCATACATACTCTGGTAGAATTTTTGGGGTCCTTTATATATACTATCATATCGTCTGCAAATAGTGACACCTTGATTTCTTTGGCAATTTGTATTCACTTGATCCCTTTTTGTTGTCTCATTTTTCTAGCTAGAACTTCAAGTAGTATATTGAATAGATATAGGGAGAGTGGGCATCCTTGTCTTGTCCCTTAATTTAGTGGGATTGCTTCAAGTATATGTCCATTTAATTTGATATTGGATGTTGGCTTCCAATAAATTGCATTTATTATGTTGGAGTATGAGCCTTGAATTCCTGATTTTTCCAATACTTTTAAAAAGAAGTGGTATTGTATTTTGTTAAATACTTTTTCAGCATCTAAAGGGATGATCATGTGATTTTTTTTCTTTGAGTTTGTTTATAGAGTTTGTTTATATTGTGGATTACATTTATATATTTTCTTTTTTATTTTCTTTTATTTTTTATTGAAAAAGGAAGTAAAAACATTTTATGATAAAATTAAAGATTTACATGGAAAATGTTTCTGACAAAACTGAAGAAACATACAGAAAAACACCTTAAGATTGAAAATTTTCATGGAAAGTTATAGAGTAAAGGGGTAGAGGTAAAAAAAAACATTGTTAAATTAATTGAAAAAGGAAGTAGAAACATTTTGTGATAAATTGAAGATTTACATGGGAAAATTTTCTAATAAAATTGTAGAAAAATCTAAAATAACATATTAAAATTGAAGATTACCATGGAAAATTACAGATAAAATGGTAGGGATAAAAATATTTCTAAGTTGATTGAAAGTGAAATTATAACCATTTTCTGATAAAATTGAAGATCTACAAGGAAAATATTTCTGACAAAATTCAAGATATAAAAAAAAAACACTAAAATTGACTATTTCATGGAAAATTATACAGATAAAATTGGAGGCATAAAAATAGTCCTAAATTGATTGAAAGTAGAATTACAAATATTTTCTAATAAAGTTGAAGATTTACATAAAAATATTTCTGATAAAATTGAAAAATAGAAAGAAAAGCATTAAAATTGAAGATTATCATGGAAAATTATACAGATAGAATGGTAGGGATAAAAATATTTCTAAGTTGATTGAAAGTGCAATTATAAACATTTTCTGATAAAATTGAAGATTTACATGGAAAATATCTCTGATATAATTGAGGAATTATATAAAAACACGTTAAGATTGACTATTTCATGTAAAAATTATACAAATAAAATGGTAGGCATAAAAATATTCCTAAGCTGATTGAAAGTGGAATTATAAACATTTTCTGATAAAATTGGTTATCTACAAGGAAAATATTTCTGATGAAATTCAAGAAGTATATAGAAAAATGTTAAAGTTGAAGATTATCATTGAAAATTATACAGATAAAATGGTAGGAATAAAAATATTTCTAAGTTGATTGAAAATAGAATTATAAATATTTGCTGGTAAAATTGAGGATTTACATGGAAAATATCTCTGATAAAATTGAAGAAATATATAGAAAAATATGTTACGATTGACTATTTCATGGAAAATTATACAGATAATATGGTAGGCATAAAATTATTTCTAAGTTGACTGAAAGCTGAATTATAAACATTTTCTGACAAAATTGAAGATTTACATGGAAAATATTTCTGTTAAAATTGAAGAAATATATAGAAAAATGTTAAAAATTAAAGATTATAATGAAAAATAAAACAGTTAAAATGGTAATATTAAAAAAAAACTAAATTGATTGAAAGAGGAATTCCAAATATTTTCTGATAAAATTTAAGATTTACACAAAAAATATTTGTTAGTGTCTATGTTTTATATTGTTGGGTAATTGAGTTCATTGATGTTATAAGATATTAAGGGAATAGTGATTGTTGATTCCTGTTATTTTTGGTGCTATTTTTATGGTTATGTGGTTACTTTCTTTTATGTTTTTTGGAAGAAGATTACTTTCTTGCTTTTTCTAGGGTATAGTTTCCCTCCTTGTGTTGGCGTTTTCCATCTATTAACTTTTGTAGGGCTGGAATTGTGGAAAGATATTGCGTCAATTTGGTTTTATCATGGAATATCTTGGCTTATCCGTCTATGGTGATTGAGAGTTTTGCTGAATATAATAGTTTGGGCTGGCATTTGTGTTCTCTCAGGGTCTGTATGATATCTTCCCAAGATCTTCTAGCTTTCATCGTCTCTGTTGAGAAGTCTGGTGTAATTCTGATAGACCTGCCTTCATAGGTTACTTGACCTTTTTCCCTTACTGCCTTTAATATTCTTTCTTTATTTAGTGCATTTGGTGTTCTGATTGTTATGTGCCAGGAGGACTTTCTGGTCTGGTCCAGTCTGTTTGGGGTTCTGTAGGCTTCTTGTATGTTCATGGACATCTCTTTCTTTAGGTTAGGGAAGTTTTCTTCTATAATTTTGTTGAAGATATTTACTGGCCCTTTAAGTTGTAAATCTTCACTCTTTTATATACCTATAATCTTTAGATTTGGTATTCTCATTGTGTCTTGGATTTCCTGCATGTTTTGGCTCAGGAGCTTTTTGCATTTTGCATTTTCTTTGACTGTTGAGTCAATGTTTCCTATGGTCTCTTCAGCACCTGAGATTCTTTCTTCTATCTCTTACATTCTGTTGTTGACTATGACTCCTGAATTCTTTCCAAGGTTTTCTATCTCCAGAGATGTCTTGCTTTGTGACTTTATTATTGTTTTTACTTCCATTTTTAGATCCTGGATGGTTTTGTTCAGTTCTTTCACTTGGTTGTTTGTGTTCGACTGTAATTATTTAAGGGATTTTTGTGTTTCCTCTTTAAGGACCTCTGCCTGTTGGCACATGCTCTCTTGTATTTCTTTAAGTGATTTTTGAGTTTCCTATTTAAGGGCTTTTACCTTTTGACCCATGTTCACCTGTATTTCTTTAAGGGAATTATTTATGTCCCTCTTGATGTCCCCTATTAGCATCGTGAGATGAGACTTTAAATTCAACTCCTCCTTTTTTGGTTTGCTGGGGTATCTGGGACTTGCTGTGGTGGGAGAACTAGGCTGTGATGTTGCCATGTAGCCTTGGTTTCTGTTGGTAGGGTTCCTTACACTTGCCTTTCACCATCTGGTTATCTCTGGTGTTAGTTGTTCTTGCTGTCTCTGGCTGGAGCGTGTCCATCCTATGGGCCTGTAAGCCTGTGTCTGTACTTCTGTGAGACCAACACTCTTCTGGCAGAGTCTGTGCACGTAAGGCTGTGAAGTTGTCTAATGCCCTGCTGCATATGGCAGCCAGAAGGGAAGACTCCTGTCCCAGTAGCTCCACTGATCATATGCCCTGTGAGTTCCTAGCTGTTCCCCTCCAGAGAGAAGGTGGAGCTCTTACCTCCACACTCAGAAGTTAAAGCGCTGCTGGGAGATCACTATCTCCTGGCAGGCTGTGCACAGAAGGTTGTGGAGCTGCCTGGTTCTCTGCTGCAAGTATAGATTTTCATATATTGAACCAACCTTGCATCCCTGGGATTAAGCCTACTTGATTGAAATGAATGTTGGTTTTGATGTGTTCTTGGTTTCATTTTTGTAATAATTTTATTGAGTATTTTTGCCTTAATATTCATAAGCAAAATTGGTTTGAAATTTTTTCTTGTGTTCTTGTTTGGATTAGGTATCAGTGTAGTTGTGACTTCATGGAATGAATTATGTAGTGTTCCTTCTGTTTATCTTATGGAACAGTGTGAGAAATATTGGTATTAGGTCTTTGAAGGTCTGGTAGAATTCTGCTGTAAAGCCAGCTGGCCCTGGGCATTTTTTGGTTGGGAGGTTTTTAATGTCTTCTACTATTTCCTTATGGCATGTGGGCCTGTTTACATAGTTTGCTTGTTTTTGATCTAACTTTGGTATGTGGTATCTATCTATAAATGCATCCATTTCATCTAGATTTTCCAGGGTTTTTTTTTTGTTTGTTTTTGTTTTTGTTTTTTGAGACAGGGCCTCTCTGCTCTCTAGATTTTCCAGTTTTAATGAGTAGGCTTTTGGAGTAGGATCTGACGATTTTTTTAAATTTCTTCCATTTCTGTTCTTATTTCCCCCATTTCTGATTTTGTTAATTTAGATAGTGCCTCTGGGTCCTTTAGTTTCACTAGGGGTTTATCTATCTTGTTGATTCTTTCAAAGAAATAGCTTTTGGCTTTGTTTGTTCTTTGTATCATTCTTTTTGTTTCTATTTGTTTGATTTCAGGCCTGAGTTTGACTGTTTCCTGCCTTCTAATCCTCTTGGGTGTGTTTGCTTCTTTTTGTTCTAGAGCTCTCATGTGCTAATGAGTTGATAGTGTAGGATCTCTCCAATTTCTGTAGTAGGGCAATTAGTGCTATAAATTTTCCTCTCAGCACTGCTTTCATTGTGGCTCACAAGTTTGGGTATGCTGTGTCATCATAATTTTCACTGAATTCCAGGAAGTCTTGTCTTTAATTTCTTTTCTTTTCTTTTTTCTTTTCTTTCTTTTTTTTTTTTTATGTCTGCCATGAACACGTTATCACTGAGTAGAGAGTTGTTTGGTTTCCATTCATATGTGGGTTTTCGGTTGTTTTTGTTGTTATTAAAGACCAGTCTTAGGCCATGGTGATCTGATAGGATGCGTGGGATTATTTCAATCTTCTTGTATCAGTTGAGGTTTGTTTTGTGACCAATTATATGGTCAGTTTTGGAGAAGGTATCGTGAGGTGCTGAGAAGGTGAAATGTTCTGTAGATATCTGTTAAATCCATTTTATTCACAATCTCTATTAATTTCACAGTGTCCTTGTTCTTTAAATACTTCTTGGCCATTCAAGATTCCTCTTTTGAGAATTCTGTTTACTTCTATACCTCATTTTTACCTGTGTCATTTGTTTGTTTGTTTTTTTTGTTTTGTTTTGTTTTGTTTTTGGTATCTCATTTCTAGATTTCATTATATATATTGGATATGAGCCCTGTGTTGGACATTGGCTTGATGAAGATCATTTCCCTTTCTATAGTCTATCGTTTTCTCCTAATGATGAAGTCATTTGCCTTACAGGAACATTTAAGTTTCATAAGTTTCCATGTATTAATTGCTGAACTTAGTATCTGAACTATTGGTGCTCTGTTCAGGAACCTGTCTCCTGTACCAATGAGTTCCAAGCTATTCTCCTCTTTCTTTTCTAATAGATTTAGTTTATCTGGCTTTACATTGAGGATTTTGTTCACTTAGATTTGAGTTTTTTGCAGGGGTGATAAATATGAATCTATTTACATTCTTCTACATGTAATCATCCTGTTATACCAGCACAATTTGTTGAAGATGCTCTCCTTTTTCCACCATATGGCTTTGAATTCTTCATCAAAAATCTAACTATCAAGGGTGTGTTAGGGGTTTTTTTTGGGGGGGGTCATTGATTCAATACCAATGATTAGTGGGTCTGTTTCTATACCAAGTTGATGCAATTTTTACTACTATTTCTCTGTAGTACAGCTTGTAGTCAGGGATGGTGATAACTTCAGATAGTTTTTTAGCTGTCCTTGGGGTTTTGTTTGTCCGTGTGCAATTGAGAATTGCTCTGTTGAATCTGTAAAGAATTGTGTTGGAATTTTGATGGGAGTTGCATTGAATCTATAGATTGCATTCAGTATGATGACCATTTTCATTGTTAATCCTACTGATTCATGAACATAGAAGATCTTACCATCTTCTAATAGCTTCCTCAATTCCGTTCTTTAAAGACTTGATATGTTTGTCACACAGTTTCAGAAAGATATTTTATATAATTTGTTGATTAGTTTGAGGATTTTTAGTATTAGTATTAGCTCTTCTTTGAATGTCAGTTAGAATTCTGTGCTAAAACCATCTAGCCCTGAATGTACTTTGGTTGGGAGACATTTAATGATTGTTTCAAATTACTTAAGAGTTATAGTAGATTTAGATAGTTTACTGATCTTGGTTTAGCTTTGATCAGTGGTATCTGTCTAGAAAATCTTCCATTTCATATAGATTTTCCATAATTGTGGTGTACAGGCTTGAGAAGTAAAACATGTTGATTCCTTGTATTTCCTCAGTGTCTGTTTTCTGTCTTTTTTCATTTTTAGTATTGTTAATTTGAGTACTGTCTCTCTTCATTTTGGTTTGTTTGATTAAGGATTTGTTGTCTTTTAAGTTTTCTCAAAACACAGCTATTGATCTTTTGATAATTTGTATTGTTCTTTTTATCTAATACATTTATTTAAGCTTTAAGTTTAAGTTTAAGTTCATGTTTTATTATTTCCTGCTGTCAACTCTTTTTTTAATTAGATATATTCTTTATTTACATTTCAAATGTTGTCCCATTTCCTGCCCCCGCAAAAAATATTCCATAAGCCATCTCCCCTCCCACTTTTTCCCCAATCAACCCTCTCCTGTTTACCAGTTTTGGTATTCCCCTACACTGCAGCATCGAGGCTACCCAGGCCCAGGGGTCTCTCTAACCTTTGAAGTCCAACAAGGCCATCCTCTGCTGCCTATGTGTCTGGAGCCATGGATAATTCCATGTGTATTCTTTGGTTCATGGTTTTGTCCCTGGGAGCTCTGGGAGTACTGGGTTATGCATATTGTTCTTCTTCGTATGGCACTTCAAACCCCTGTAGCTCCTTGGGTCCTTTCTCTAGCTCCTCCATTGGAGACCCTGTGCTCAGTTCAATGGCTAGCTGAGAGTGTCCCCCTCTGTATTTGCCATGTACTAGCAGAGTCTCCCAGGTGACATATCTGGCTCCAGTCATCAAGCACGTGTGGGCATCAATAATAGTGTCTGGGTTTTGTAACTCTATATGGGATGGATCCATAGGTGGGGTAGTCTCTGAAAGGTCTTACCCTGAGACTCTGCTCCACACTATGTCTCTGTATATCCTTCTGTGGGTATTTTGTTCCCACTTCTATGAAGGACCAGAGAATCCATACTTTGTTCTTCCTCCTTCTTGGGCATCATTTGATATGTGAAATGTGTTTTGAGTATTCCAAGCTTCTGGGCTAATATCCACATATCAGTGAGTGCATACCATGTCTGTTCTTTTGTGATTGGGTTACCTCACACAGGATGATATTTTCCAGTTCCATCCATTTGTCTAAAAATTTCATGAATTCATTGATTTTATTGGCTGTGTATTATTCCGTTGTGTAAATATACCACATTTTCTGTATCCATTCCTTCATTGAGGGACATATGGGTACTTTGCAGCTTTTGATATTATAAATAGTGCTGCTATGAACACAGTGGAGCATATGTTCTTATTGCATGCTGGAGAAACTTTTTTTATATGCCCAGGAATGGTATTAGAGGATCCTCTGGTGATATTATGCCCACTTTTCTGAGGACCCGCCAAACTGATTTCCAGATTGGTTGTACCAGTTTGCAGTTCCACCAGTGGTGGAGGAGTGTTCCTCTTTCTCTACATCCTCACCAGTACCTGCTGCTTCCTGAGTTTTTAATCTTAGCCATTCTGACCAGTGTGAGGTGAAATCTCAGGGTTGTATTGATTTGCATTTCCCTGATGACTAAGGATGTTGAACACTTCTTTAGGTGTTTCTCAGCCATTCAATATTCCTCAGGTGAAAATTCTTTGTTTAGCTCTGTACCCCATTTTAATAGGGTTATTTGTTTCTCTGGAGTCTAACTTCTTGAGTTCTTTGTGTACATTGGATGTTAGCCCTCTGTCAGATGTAGGGTTAGTAACGATCTTTTCCTAATTTGATAATTGCCATTTTGTCCTATTGACAGTGTCCTTTGTCTTACAGAAATTTTGTCTCATTTGTCAATTCTTGATCTTAGAGCATAGGCTATTAGTGTTCTGTTGAGGAAAATTTCCCCCATGCCCATGTGTTCACAGTTCTTGTCCAGTTCCTTTTCTGTTAGTTTCAGTGTGTCTGGTTTTATATGGAAGTGCTTGACCCACTTGCACTTGAGCTTAGTACAAGGAGTTAAGAATGGATTGATTTGCATTCTTCTGCAAGCTAGCCACCAGTTGAGCCAGCACCATATGTAGAAAAGCCTGTCTTTTTTCCACTGGATGGTTTTAACTACTTTGTCAAAGATCAAATGACCACAGGTATGTGGGTTTATTACTGGGTCTTCAATTCTATTCCATTGATCTACCAGCCTGTCACTTTACCAACATCATGTAGTTTTTAACACTCTTGCTCTGTAGTATTGCTTGAAGTCTTGGATACTGATTCCCACATAAGTTCTTTTACTGTTGAGAATAGTTTTAGCTATCCTGGATTTTTTTTTTTTTGTTATTCCAGATGAATTTGAGAATTGCTTTATCTAACTCTATGAAGAATTGAGTTGGAATTTTGACAGGGGTTGCACTGAATCTGTAGATTGCTTTTGGCAAGATGGCAATTTTTACTATATTTATCCTGCCAATCCACGAGGATGTGAGATATTTGCATCTTCTTTTTAAAGATTTATTTATTTATTTTATGTATATAAGTACACTGTAGCTGTACAGATGATTGTGAGTCACCATGTGGTTGCTGAAGATATTTGCATCTTCTAAGGTCTTCTTCGATTTCTTTCTTCAGAGACTTGAAGTTCTTGTCATACAGTTCTTTCACTTGTATGGTTAGAGATACTTTATGTTATTTGTGACTATTGTGAAGGGTATCATTTCCCCAGTTTCTTTTTCAGCCTGTTTATCCTTTGAATATAGGACTGATACTGATTTGTTTGAGTTAATTTTATATCCAACCACTTTGCTGAAGTTGTTTATAAGCTGTAGTTCTCTGGTGGAGCTTTTTGGGTCACTTAACATACTATCATATCATCTGCAAATAGTGATAATTTTACTTCTTCCTTTGTATCCCTTTGACCTCCTTTGGTTGTGGAATTGATTTAGCTAGAACTTCAAGTACTATATTGAATAGAAAGGGAGAGAGTGGGCAGCCTTGCCTGGTCACCAATTTTAGTGGAATTGCTTCAAGTTTCTCTCCATTTAGTTTGATGTTGGCTACTGGTTTGATGCATATTGCTTTTACTGTGTTTAGGTATGGGCATTGACTTCCTGATCTTTCTAAGATTTTTAACATGAAAGGATGCTGAATTTTGTCAAGTGCTTTTTCAGCATCTAATGAAATATCCATGTGGGTTTTTTTTTCTTTGAGTTTGTTTATATAGTGGATTACATTGATTGATTTCCATATATTGAACCATCCCTGCATCCTTGGGATGAAGCCTACATGATCATGGTGAATGATTGATCTGATGTGTTCATGGATTTGGTAGGCAAGAATTTTATTGAGTATTTTCCATCAATATTTATGAGGGTAATTGGTCTGAAGTTCTCTTTCTATTTTGGATCTTTGTGTGGTTTTGACATTAGTATAATTGTGGCTTCATAGAACAAGTTGGGTAGTGTTTCAGCTGTTTCTGTTTTGTGGAATTGTTTGAAGAGTTGGTGTTAGGTATTCTTTGAAGGTCTAATAGAATTCTGCACTAAAACCATCTGGTCCTGTGCTTTTTTTTTTCAATTGGGAGACTTTCAATGACTGTTTCTATTTCTTTAGGGGTTATGGGACTGTTTAGGTGGTCTATCTGATCCTTATTAAACTTTGGTATTTGGTATCTGTCTAGGAATTTGTCCATATCATCCAGATTTTCCAGTTGTGTTGAGTAGAGGCTTTTATAGTAGGATCTCATGATTTTTTGAATTTCCTCAGGTTTTGTTGTTATATCTCCCTTTTCATTTCTGATTTTGTTAATTTGGATACTGTCTCTGTGCCCTCTTGTTAGTCTGGCTAAGGGTTTCTCTATCTTGTTGATTTTCTCAAAGAACCAGATCCTGGTTTTATTGATTCTTTGTATGGTTCTTTTTGTTTCTACTTGATTGATTTCAGCCCTGATTTTGATGATTTCCTTCCTTCTACTGTTCTTGTATGTATTAGATTCTTTCTGTTCTAGAGCTTTCAGGTATGCTGTTAAGTAGAGCATTGTTAAACTCCCATGTCTATGTGGGTTTTCCATTGTTTTTGCTGCTATTGAAGACCACCCTTACTCTATAGTGATCTGATAGGAGGTATGTGATTGGTTCGATCTTATATCTGTTGAGGTCTGTTTTGTGACCAATTGTATGGTTGCTTTTGGAGAAGGAACCATGAGGTGCTGAGAAGAAGGAATATTTTTTGATTTAGGATGAAATGTTCTATAGACATCTGTTAAATCCATTTGGCTCAAAACTTCAATTACTTTCATTGTGTCTCTGTTTAGTTTGTGTTTCCCTGATCGGTTCATTGAGGAGAGTAGGGTGTTGAAGTCACCCACAATTATTATGTGAGGTGTAATGTGTGCTTTGAGCTTTAATAAAGTTTCTTTTATGAATGAGTGTGCCCTTGTATTTGGAGCTTAGATGTTCAGAATTGAGAGCTATTCTTGGTATATTTTTCCTTTGATCTATATGAAGTGTCCTTCTGTATTTGGTTTCTTTTTTTTTTTTTTTTTTTTGATGACTTTTGGTTGAAACTCTATCTGATATTAGAATGGCTACTCCATCTTATTTCCTGGGACCATTAACTTTGAAAACTGTTTTCCAGTCTTTTATTCGAGGTAGTGTTTGTCTTTGTCACTGAGGTGCATTTCCTGTATGCAGCCAAAGCTGGGTCCTGTTAAGGTATCCAGTTCGTTAATCTATGTCTTTTTTGGGAGAATTGAGTCCATTGTTGTTAAGAGATATTAAGGAATAGTGATTATTGCTTCTTTTTATTTTTGGTGTTGTTTTTATGTTTGTGTTTTTATCTTCTTTTGGGTTTGTTGAACGAAGATTACTATCTTGCTTTTTCTAGGGTGTTGGTGCTCTCCTTATTTCGGCATTTTCCATCTATTATAATTTGTAAGGCTGGATTTTGTGTATATTTGGTTTTATCATGGTATGTCTTGGTTTCTCCATCTATGGTGATTGAGAGTTTTGCTGGGTATAGTAGTCTGGGCTGGCATTTGTGTTCCTTTAGAGTTTGTATGAGATCTGCTTAGGATCGTCTTGTTTTCATGGTCTCTGGTGAGAAGTCTGATGTAATTCTAATAGGTCTTCCTTTATATGTTGCTTGGTCTTTTTCTCTTAATGCTTTTTAATATTCTTTCTTTGTTTAGTACATTTGGTCTTTAGTTATTATGTGACAGGAAGTATTTCTGTTCTGGTCCTGTGTCTGTTTGGAGTTCTGTAGGCTTCCTGTATGTTTATGGGCATCTCTTTCTTTAGGTTAGGGAAGTTTTCTTCTAAAATTTTGTTGAAGATATTTACTGGCCCTTTAAGTTGTAAATCTTCACTCTCTTCTATACCTTTAATCCTTAGGTTTGGTCTATTCATTATGTCCTGGATTTACTGGATATTTTGGGTTACAACCTTTTTGCATTTTGTATTTTCTTTGACTGTTGAATCAATGCTTTCTATGGTATATTCAGCACCTGAGATTCTTTCTTCCATCTCTTGTATTCTATTGTTAATGTTTGCATCTATGACTCCAGATTTCTTTCCAATGTTTTCTATCTCCAAAGTTGTCTCCCTTTGCGATTTCTTAGTTTTTTCTACTTCTTCTTTTTAGATCCTGGATGGATTTGCTCAGATCCTTCACTTGTTTGTTTGTATTTTTATGTATTTCTTTAAGATAATTTTGCATTTCCTCTTTCAGGATTTCTGCCTGTTTACCCAAGTTCTCCTGTATTTCTTCCAGCGATTTTTGTGTTTCCTCCTCATGGGCTTCCATCTGTTGATCCATATTCTCCTGCATTTCTTTAAGCGATTCTCGTGTTTCCTTTGTAAGGGCATCTATTTGTTGATTCAGACTCCAGATTTCTTTCCAATGTTTTCTATCTCCAGCGTTGTCTCCCTTTGTGATTTCTTAATTGTTTCTACTTCCTCTTTTATATCCTGGATGGTTTTGTTCAGTTCCTTCACTTTTTTTTTTGTCTTTTCCTGTAATTCTTTAAGGGATTTTTGTGTTTTCTCTTTAATGGTTTCTACCTGTTGACCCATGTTCTCCTGCATTTCTTAAAGGGATTTTTGTGCTTCCTCTTTATTGCATTTACCTGTTGACCCATGGTCTCTTGTATTTCTTCAAGGGATTTTTATGTTTGCTTTTTTAGCGCTTCTATCTGTGTACTCATGTTCTCTTATACTTCTTTAAGGGAGGTATTATGTCCTTCTTAAAATCTTCTATCAGCATCATTAAATGTGATTTTAAATCCTGATATTGGTTTTCTGGTGTATTGTGGTATCCTGGACTTACTGTTGTGGGAGATCTTGGTTCAGATGATGCCATGTTGCCTTGGTTTCTGTTGGTAATATACTTGGGTTTGTCTTTTGCCCTCTGCTGGTCTCTGGTATTAGCAGTTGTTGCTGTCTCTGTGACTTATCTGTCATGCAAGCCTCTGTATCTGTACTCCTGAGAAACCGTTCTCCATGTTTATACTGGTATGTAGGTACTCCTGCGATACCTGCTATATTGTGATTGTATTTGGGTATGTAGCTCTGTGGCTCTGATCACCTCTGTGTTGTCTGTCCTCTCTGTACTTCTGAATGGTTAGCTATCTCCTTGCATCACTTGAATATGGTGGGTGGTATCAGAGGATGCTCCTAAGCTGGAGACAGAAACCAAAGTACTTCTGCCAAAGGGTTCTGGGTGTGATCCTCTGAGAGGCAGGGTTGCTTCTACTTGTGCAGGCAGGCCCCTCCACTCTCCTGGGTGGATAAGCTGCCTCCCTGTGCCACTTGGGTATGGTGCACTGTGACTGAGGATGGATCCAAGCAGGAGCCAGAAACCGAAGGGCTTCCACAAAAGGATTCTGGGTGTGTACCAATTTTTCTATAATATATTCAATGCCAGAGTTTCTTTCTTCTATCTTTAATAATCTGATGGTGATGCCACTGTCTGTAGTTCTTATTTTCTTTTCTAGGTTTTCCATTGCCAGGATTGGCTCAGTTTATGTTTTCTTTATTTCTTCTATTTCCATTATTTGTTTTTTTTTTTCATTTGTTTGATTTTATTTATCTCCATATGTTTGTATTTATTTGTTTCTTGTTAAGGGCCACTGCCTGTTTGATCGTATTCTTATTCTGGCCTTTACCTATCTGGTTGTCTGTAATGTTGCAGATCCCTGATTGGTGCAGGTCTGCTGTTAGAGCTGTTGTTCCTTATGTCAGCATGCCTATGGGATGGCAGGTAGAACTGTTTTGTTTTGTTTCATGGTGGTAGCAGAGTTCCAGAGATGCAGCAGAGCTTGTGGTCCCTGATATTGGCAGGCCTGTTTGTTGTGGGAGGCATCAAGCCTCCAGGGATTCAGTTATTGCAATGGTGTGGGAAATGGAGTGCTAACAGTGCAGGGCAGAGCTTGTTGCTGCTGGGTTTGCAGAGAGGGGTAGGAAGGTGTAGTGGCTATTCCTGGTTGTCAACTTGACTAAATCTGGAATGAACTAATCAAGAATTGGAAGGCTCACCTATATTCCTATTCTGGAGGCTCAGAGATACAAGTTTCTGACCTGGATCTTGGCATGCAGATCTTGAAGCATAATGACTATGAATTCCAGAAGACTAAGATTAGGAGATCTCTGAGTTCAAGGTCATCTGGGATTAAAGGCCCCGTGGCATATGCCTTTAATCTGGGCCAAACCCTCTGCTGGAGACTGATATAAGGACATTGGAAGAAGGAAGATTCACTTTGCCTTTTCCTGGCCTGCCTCGTGGGATGGAGCAACTGCTAGATCCTTGGACTTCCATCTACAAGTACTGCTGACTATTGTTGTGGAATTGGACTATAAGCTGTATGTCATCGACAAATTCCCTAACTATATAGAGACTACCCATATGTTCTGTGACTCTAGAGAACCCTGACTAATACAGAAGTTGGTACCAGGAGTGGTTCTAGAGGAGCAGAAGTATAAGGATGAATATTTTAAAAATCTGGAGTTGGTTTGGTAATTCATCAGCACCTTCAACTACTGAAAACTCTCCAGATTCTCTTCCTCCTGGGAGTTCAGAGAATATTGAAGACCCGTGGTTGAAACTATATTTCAAGCTTAAAGCAGCTAATTTCCTTGAGTATCTTGATGAATTAGATGATTCCATGGTGTACAATAATTTCTACAAGTTGGGAAAAAAATGGAAAAATGATTTTATTGGCTAGTTGCTCTTAGCATCTCAGAAAAAAAAAACAATGAGCGAAAGGAAGAAGTTGTGTGATAAAATCAATCAGCTGCAGATGCAAGTAAACAATCTAAAAGTTGCTAAGTGTTCTCTTGGAGATAATCTTCTCTCTAGCAGCCATAGAGCTCAAGTTGCAGAAAATCAAACTGAAGCTGTCATTATAAGGTTGGCTGAATTAGAGCGAAAATTATAGTCTCAGCCTCAGAGGGTGTCAGCAGTTAAAGTAAGGGCATTAATTGGCAAAGAATGGGATCCTATAACTTGGGATGGGGATGTGTGGGAAGACCCTGTTGAAATTGAGAAATTTGAATCTTCAAATTTTCAAGGATTTGCCCCACCTGAGGAAGTAGTACCCTCAGCCCCACCCCTTGAAATTATTCCTTCTCCATATACTGAAATTAATCCCTCAGAATCTGATAAACCAACAGTGACTTTTGCTGAAGAAAATGGCAGAGAAGACAATACTGATGTTTCTCAAGGCCCACTAATATTTTCTTCTAGACCTATAACCAGACTCAAGGCAAAACAGACCCCTAGAGGGGAGGAAGAAAGTGTAGTCCATGAGGAAATACACTATACTACTAAGGAGCTTAATGAGTTTGCTAATTTATTCAAGAAGTAGTCTGGGGAATATGCGTGGGAATGGATTTTAAGGGTGTGGGATAATGATGGAAGGAACATAAAACTAGAGCAGGCTGAGTTTATTGGCATGTCCACTCTGAGTGGAGATTCTAGGTTTAATATGGAAGCTCACACAGTTAAAAAAGTTTTTAGGAGTTAGTTTGAGTGGTTAGCTGAAGTTTTTATCAAAAGATGGTCTACTGAAAAGGAGTTGGAGATGCCTGATATCCCTTGGCTTAGTGTTGATGAAGGGGTTATAAGGCTTAGGGAAATTGCAATGCTAGAGTGGATATGTTGAGTAAAGCCTAAGGATCCACAATGGAAAGGTCCAGAAGATATGCACTTCACCAGTCCTATAAGACACGAACTGGTGAGAGGGGTACCAGCACATTTAAAGAGTTTTGTTCTTGCCCTTTCGCTTGTGCCAGTCCTTAGGGTTGGAGATGCTGCTGCTCAATTAGATGAATTAAATTCAACGGGTTTAACTGGGCCTCGAGGTAACAAGGGACAGGTGACAGCATTGAATCACCAGAGACAAGGTGATAGTAGTTATTATAATGGACAGGGTAGACAAAACAATGTTTATAATGACATACCCTATAATGGTCAGTACAAGAGAGGTGGAATTTATAATGGCATGACTCATTTGGAATCATGGTGTTCCTGGGCATGAAATAGAGAGGAAACCTACTGCATATCTGTTTGATCTGTGTAAGCAGAAAAATTCTCAAACAAATGAAAGAAAGGCTACATTGGATCATGGCAAAAGGCAGTCTCGGCCAGTGAATCAATTTCCAGACTTGAGTCAGTTTGCAGAGCCAGAACCCCTTGAATGAAGGGGTGGCTAGTTTCCTCTGAGGTAGGATCTTGATAAGACACTGTAGAGAGTCATTGAAATGCCATATAACCTGATAGTCAAATTCAGCTGCCTGAATTCTTCACCTACTCTGAGCTGAGGAATTCCAGCAACACCTCCCCCCACCTGGCAGAGCTGGCAGTTCTCCGGGAACAGGCCTTTGTCTTCAAAGGAGCTGCAGCTTCCTGAGAAAGGGGGCCAGCCACCATCTCCTGCAGAGTAGCAGACCCTGTGGAATTGACATCTTCCTGAGAGCTGTTATGTCAACATCTGTCAGATGGGTGGAGACCTGCTGACAAGACTCGCAGCTTTGGGAGGGAGGGTCATGCCCCCAAAGCTTATATTTTCTGTTTACCCTAAGTAAAGGTGGACTTTGGACAGCTGTGTTGTCTTGGTCCATGATATTTTCGTTGTTCCCCACCCCACACATTCCTAAGTATCTTTTACAGGTCACCAGTTCACATGTAGCTGCAGGTGGCTACAGGTGGCGCCTAACATAGGGCTCGACAGAGGAAGATACCGAGGTGACCCTGTCTTTGGCGAAACTTCGCAGAAAACCGAAGAAAATGGTATCCGGCATGGTGAGCAACTACAGGAGTTAAATACTAGCACTAGTGTAACATTTCATCTTGTTGAAGTTGTGGTTGTAGGTGCAGAAAAGGATACAGGCTAAGTGGTACTGCGTTGACCCAGCGCTAGACTCACTTAGGGGTAGACAGTGGAAATGGGGCAGGAAACTTCTAAGCAGGCATTTGTCGGCAGCCTTCAAGAGCTGCTTCAGGTGAAAGGAATTGGGTTTGAAGAACAATGGTTGGTACATTTCTTAGATCAGATAGATCATTGTTGCCCATGGTTCTGAGAAAAAAAAAAAAACTTTAGATGAGAGAACCTGGGAAAAAATTGGAAAAGCGCTAAGAACCACCAAGGCAGGAAATACTACTCTCTGCCTCTGGATGCTTATAAAGGATGCTATTAATGAAAAGATATCACAGGCATCAGATAGTATACAGGGAGATTTTGAGGAATCTCAAGAAGGATGCCTGCCAGAGAGGACTCCATCAGAAAAGGGTCCTCTCAACCCTAAATTAGAAAGATATAAAGATAGTACTGATGAGCTAACATTAAAAAAGAAAGCTCATCTAGAGGAGGGAGCTGCCAAATATTATGGTGAGGATTGGCCTCCTAGTTCACCTTCTGCTCTGTACTGTACAAGATGATACCCAGATAGAAATGCAGTTACATAAATTGGAGTTTGAAATTAAGCTGCAGAAACTGACTAATGAGCTACAGGAGCTAAAAAAGGTATCAAGTGCAGGAAGGAACAATGATTCTGAGATGCTCCAGTCGCCGCTAGAAAGAGCTGTGAGTCAGGCTCGCAGGGAAGGACAGGATACACCTGACGTGATGGCCTTCCCTGTCATTGAGATCATGGATGAGCAGAATTAGACAATATCAGACCTTGGAGTTCAAGGTGATAAAAGAATTAAAAACAGCCGTGTCACAGTATGGTCCTATGGCTCCTTTTACACAAGCTTTAATGGATACTGTGATGGAGTCAAATTTAACTCCACAAGATTGTAAGATTCTATGTAAGGCTACTTTGTCAGGAGGAAACTTTTTAATTTGGACTTCTGAATAGCATGAAGCTAGTAAGAGAATTGCTTGAGTAAATGGTAACCCAGAGTGGGATACTGATATGCTACTGGGAGAAGGTCAGTATGAAGGCAATGCTAATCAGATTGGGTATCATGTTGGAGTGTATGCTCAGATTGCAATAGCTGCCTGCCACACATGGAATCAATTACCAACTAAGGGAGATCTCAGTGGAAGTTTAACTAGCATTAGACAGGCTTCTGAAAAACTTTTTCAAAATTTTGTGGATAGGCTACTGAAAACAGCTAAGAGAATTCTTGGAGGTTCTCAGACAGAAAACCCACTTATCACACAGTTGGCTTATGAGAATGCTAATGCAGCTTGTCACGCTGCCATCAGACCTCACAGGGGGCAGAAAGCCTTAGCTGGGTATATTCGTCTTTGTTCGGAGATTGGGCCTTCTTACAATCAGGGTCTAGTCAAGGCTGCAGCTTTTCAAGGAACAACCGTACAGGGGATACTTTCACAGAGACAAAGGAATAAACCGTGCTTTAAATGTGGAAGTTTTGGTCATTTTAAAGCTAACTGTCCTAAGAACAGAGGCGCTATAAGTGGACAATCAAGTTGTGCTCCAGAAGTTTGTCCCAGATGCTGGAAAGGCAATCATTGGGTCAACGAATGTAAATCTAAGATAGATATTCGGGGCCGTCCCTTGCCAGAAAATGGGCGGAGGGGTCAGCCTCAGGACCCCAAACACCCACAACATGCAGCTTATGGGGCCACAAAGCTGCTGCCAGGCCAGGGATATTCATTTTTGAACATACCAGGGCAACACCAGGAAGCACAGGACTGAACATCTGTTCAACCTCCAGTGTCGTATTACCTCCAGAAATGGGAGTTCAGACTCTGCCTACAGGAGTTTTTGGACCTTTGCCTGCAGAAACTTGGGGACTGCTTCTAGGATGAAGCAATACTATTGTAAGAGGGTTACAGATTTATCCTGGTGTCATAGATAACGATTATGAGGGAGAAATTAAAATTATGGCTGCTTCCCCTCATGGTGTTATAACTGTACATGCTAATCAAAGAATTGCTCAGCTTGTCTTAGTTCCCTTGCATCCGATACCTTCCAGATTTGTTAAAGATAAGAGAGGACAGAGTGGCTTTGGTTCCTCTGGTGTGTATTGTGTTCAATCTATTACTAATAAAAGACCTAACCTTAAATTAACAATTGAGGGAAAAAGCTCTGAAGGATTAATAGATACTGGAGCTGATGTGACAATTATTAGAGGACAAGATTGGCCATCAGCTTGGCCCTTGTCAGAAACACTCATTCATCTCCAAGGGATCGGTTATGCCAATAATCCAAAGCAAAGTGCTAAACTATTAACCTGGAAAGATGAAGAGGGTGATTCAGGACAAATTCAGCCTTATGTTATGCCGAATTTGCCTACTACTTTTTGGGGAAGAGACCTTTTGTCACAGATGGGACTTATAATGTGTATTCCTAATTTGGTAGTCACTAAGCAGATGCTGGAACAAGGATTTCTGCCTGGTCAGGGGCTAGGAAAAGAAAAACAAGGCATTAAAATGTTTGAAGGTCCTAAGCCTAATATTAATACTAGAGGTTTGGGAAATTTTCAGTAGTGGCCGCTATCTCGCCTACACCCCCATGCTGATAAAATTCAATGGCTTAGTGATAATCCAGTTTGGGTTGATCAGTGGTCATTATCTAAAGAAAAAATAGGAGCCGCCTTGTCGTTAGTTCAGGAGCAAGTAGAGGTAGGACATCTAAGAGAATCTCAGTCACCGTGGAATACACCAATATTTGTTATCAAAAAAAAAAAATCTGGTAAATGGAGATTGTTATAAGAAAGGTTAATGAAACCATGGTACCTATGGAAGCTTTGCAACCTGGACTTCCATCTCCCATGGCTATTCCTAGAGGATATTATAAAATAGAGATAGATTTGAAAGATTGCTTCTTTATTATTCCTTTGCACCATGAAGATTGCAAAAATTTTGCTTTTAGTGTTCCTTCCATTAACTTCATGGAACCTATGAAATGATACCAATGGACAGTCCTTCCTCAGGGCATGGCTCACATTCCCATCTTATGTCAAAAGTTTGTGGCACAGGCCATTCAGCCTGTGAGACAGCAATGACCAGAGCTTTATTTTGTCCATTACACAGATGATATTTTGATTTTGGGTAGAAATCCTCAAGATGTGCTCTTATGTTATAAAGATTTACAACAGGCTTTAGCTGAAAAAGGACTGCAAATAGCTCCAGAGAAAGTTCAACCCCAAGACCCTTATAATTTGAGTTTCAGACTTACAGATCAAGCTGTTTTTTTTTCCCAGAAGATAATTATTCACAGAGACAGTTTAAGGACCTTAAATGATTTTCTAAAGTTGTTAGGTGATATTAATTGGCTTTGCCCTTTTTTAAAGCTTACTACAGGAGAATTAAGACCTTTATTTGATATTCTATAAGGGAGTGCTGATCCTACATCCCCTAAATCTTTAACTCCAGAAGGGTTGCAGGTCTTACAGCATGTAGAAAGAGCTATTGAAAATCAATTTGCTACCTATATAGATTGTTCTTTGCCTTTACATCTGTTGATTTTTAATACAACTCATGTGCCTACAGGATTATTGTTGCAAAAGGCTCCTCTTATGTGGATTCACTCGAGGGTGTCACCTAAATGTAATATCCTACCATATTATGAGGCAGTAGCCCAGTTGATTATACTTGGGAGGAAGCAGGCACTGACTTATTTTGGCAAAGAATCAGACATCATTGTTCAGCCTTTTAATGTAGATCAAGAACTTGGCTGATGCTGCATAGTACAGACTGGTTGCTTGCTCAAATAAGATTTGGAGGAATTATCGATAACCATTATCCTCAAGATAAGTTGATAAAGTTTTTAAATGTGCATAAGGTTGTATTTCCTAATATGACATCTTTATAGCCGTTGCATAATGCTTTTGTGATTTTCATGGATGGCTCCTCAAAAGGAAGAGCAAGGTACCTCATGAATAATCAACAGGTGATCATAAAGACACCTGGGCTCTCAGCTCAGTTAGCCAAATTGACAGCAGTATTAAATCTGTTTCAATCTGTTAATTGTGCTTTTAATCTTTTTACCAATAGTTTGTATGTTGCTGAATCTGTTCCTTTATTAGAGATGTGTGGCACATTTAATTTTAATATGCCAGCAGGATCCTTATTTTCACAATTACAAAACTTCATTCTTGTTAGTAAAAAAATCCCTTTTATATTGGCCATATACAAGCTCACTCTGGTCTTCCCGGACCTTTAGTTGCAGGAAATGATCATATTGATAGAGCTCTTATAGGAGAGGTTTTAATTTCAGATCCTGTTGCATTGGCTAGAAGAGACCATAATAAATTCCTTCTTTTTAGCCACACCTTAAGGCTCTGACATAAGATCACTAAGGAGCAGGCAAGAATGATTGTGAAACAGTGCCCTAATTGTCTTACCTTATCCCCAGTTCCTCATTTAGGAGTTAATCCACGTGTCCTTATGCCCAATCATATTTGGCAAATGGATGTAACTCACTATGCAGAATTTGGAAAATTAAAGTTTATTCACGTTTGTATTGATACATGTTCAGGATTCCTTTTTGCTTCCCTACATATGGGAGAGGCTTCCAGAAATGTAATCGATCATTGCTTACAAGCTTTTAATATTATGGGATTACCTAAAGTCATGAAGACAGATAATGGGTCAGCTTACACTGACAACAACTTTTTATAATTCTGTAAAGAATTTGGTATTAAAACAAAGAAGGGAGAAATATACCCTTCAAGATCACCAAAAGCACATCTCGCCTTTGTCTTATTTGTTTTAAATTTCTTGCAAACTGACGTTAAAAGTCATTCTGCAGCAGATCAACACTGGCACCCAGCCACTTCTAATTCATATGCTATGGTTAAGTGGCGAAACTGTTTAACTAATACATGGAAGGGTCCAGACCCTGTTTTAATATGGGGAAGAGGATCTGTTTGCGTTTTTCACAGGAAGAAGACGGTGCCCGATGGCTGCCAGAAAGACTGGTTCGTCAACTAGACACAGACCCTGTGTCTTCCAGTAAGTGGTAGTTGACTATTCAAAAGAAAAAAAAAAAGGTCTCTGTTGATTTTCAAAGCCACAACCCTCACACTGGAAAGTTAAGCTTTGTGTTTTAAGAGCTACTGATTTACAATTGAATACCTTGGACCTTCCAGAGACAAGCTAATTTGCAACTGAACATTGTTTCTTTCTTAACTCTTTATCTTGTATTTAAGCAGATTGTCTCCATCCAGGCTCACCTGAATTGGAAACAGGCCTGTCTGTTAAAAGACACTAGTGTGGCATTTGGCAACTAATTGACTCTGGCATCAAAGCCTATACAAGTGGACTCCTTCATGGAGCCAAATAGAACTCAGATCTATATGTGTCTGCTTACAAGCTGACATGGGCATCAGGAGTTGCACAGCAAAGCATTGCATGGGGAGGATTTAATTATCTGGTTCTGACTCCCTGGGGAGCAAGCCTGATTTGCAAAGGGGTTGGTGTCGGTCTTCAGACCACCTTACACTCTGTGGGGATGCCCCACTAATTTAAGGCTCTTCCCCTTCCCCCCAAAAGACACCAAGAACCATCTAAAAGGTGGAAACAAATAAGACATTTGTTCTCCACGAGGGGAATTAGACCTCTGTTCCTACTCCCTGAGTAAAGGCCCACCATCATGGATGGATTACTATCCACTTGTTTAAACTAATAAGGAAGGGGGAGATGTAGAGAGTCATTGAAATGCCATACAACCTGATATCAAATTCAGCTGCCTGCATTCTTCACCTACTCTGAGCTGAGGAATTCCAGCAACACCTTCCCCCACCTGGCAGAGCTGGCAGAGCTCTGGGAACAGGCCTTTGTCTTCAAAGGAGCTGCAGCTTCCTGCGAAAGGGGGCCAGCCACCATCTCCTACAGAGTAGCAGACCCTGTGGAATTAACATCTTCCTGAGAGCTGTTATGTCAACATCTCTCAACTGGGGTGAGACCTGCTGACAAGACTTGCAGTTTTGGGAGGGAGGGTCATGCCCCCAAACCTTATATTTTCTGTTTACCCTAAGTAAAGGTGGACTTTGAACAGCTGTATTGTCTTGGTCTGTGTTCTTTTTGTTGTCCCCCCACACATCCCTAAGTATCTTTTACAAGTCACCGGTTCGCATGTAGCTGCAGGTGGCTACAAGACACTAAAAGTTTTGCTGTTAGTCTTTCCCCAATTCTTCCCTAGAGGGGCCTATGGCCTTTTACAAGGGTAACTGTACACTGGGGGAAAGGAAATAATCACTTTTTGGGGTCTATTGGATACTGGTTCTGAATTGACACTAATCTCAGGAGATCCCAAGAAACATTGTGGCCCTCCAGTTAGAGTAGGAGCTTATGGAGGACAGGTGATTAATGGAGTTTTGACTGATGTCCGAATCACAGTAGGTCCAGTAGGTCCCCAAACAGATCCAGTGGTCATTTCCCCAATTCCAGAATGTATAATTGGATTAGATATACTCAGAAATTGGCAGAATTCTCACATTGGTTCCTTGGCCCGTGGAGTGAGGGCTATTATGGTTGGAAAGGAAAAATGGAAGCCTTTAGAGTTGCCTCTGCCAAGGAAAATAGTGAATCAAAAACAGTATTGTATTCCTGGAGGAATTTCAGAAATTACTGCCACTATCAAGGACATGAAAAATGCAGGGTGGTGGTTATTACCATGTCTCCTTTAATTCTCCTATCTGGCCAGTGCAGAAGACAGATGGATCATGGAGAATGACAGTTGACTATCAGAAACTAAATCAGGTAGTAACTCCAATTGCAGCTGTTGTACCAGATGTAATTTCTTTACTTGAGCAAATTAACACATCTCCTGGAACTTGGTATACAGCTATTAATCTGGCAAATGCCTTCTTCTCAGTACCTGTCCATAAGGACCACCAGAAGCAATTTGCTTTCAGTTGGCAAGGCCAGTCGTATACTTTTACGGTTTTGCCTCAAGGATATATTAACTCTCCTGCCCTGTGTCATAACTTAGTTAGAAGGGATCTTGATTGTTTGTCTCTTCCACAAAATATCACATTGGTGCACTATATTGATGACATTATGCTGATTGGATCAAGTGAGCAGGAAGTAGCAACCACTTTGCATGCATTGGTAACACATATGCATATCAGAGGATGGGAAATAAATCCAACCAAAATTCAAGGACCATCTACTTCAGTGAAATTCTTAGGAGTAGAGTGGTGTAGGGCATGTAGAGATATTCCTTTTAAGGTCAAAGATAAGTTATTGCACCTGTCCCCTCCCACCACCAAGAAAGAAACACTATGTTTAGTGGGTCTATTTGGATTCTGGAGATAGCACATTCCTCACTTGGGGTGTTATTCAGGCCTATTTACCAAGTGACTCGGAAAGTTGCTAGCTTTGTGTGGGGCCTGGAACAAGAAAAGGCTCCTCAACAGGTCCAGGCTGCTCTTCAAGCTGCACTACCACTTGGACCATATGATCTAACAGACCCTATGGTACTTGAGGTGTCAGTGGCAGAAAGAGATGCTGTTTGGAGCCTCTGGCAGGCCCCTGTAGGTGAATCACAGAAGAGACCTTTGGGATTTTGGAACAAAGCACTACCATCATCTGAAGACAACTACTCTCCCTTTGAAAAACAGCTCTTGGCTTGCTATTGGGCCTTAGTGGAAACTGAACGTTTGACAATAGGACACCAAGTTACTATGTGACCTGAACTGCCCGTCATGAGCTGGGTGTTATCAGACCCTTCAAGTCATAAAGTAAGATGTGCACAGCAGCAGTCTATTATCAAATGAAAGTGGTATGTACGTGATCAGGCCCGAGCAGGTCCTGAAGGTACAAGCAAGTTACATGAAGAAGTTGCTCAGATGCCTATGGTTTCTACTCCTGTTACAATGCCATCTGCTGCCAAGCATTCACCTATAGCCTCATGGGGTGTTCCCTATGACCGGCTGACTGAAGAAGAGAAGACTAGGAGGACCTGGTTTACTGATGTCTCTGAACGTTATGTAGGTACCACCCAGAAATAGACAGCTGCAGCTGTCCCTTTCTGGGACAACCCTGAAAGATACAGGTGAAGGAAAATCTTCACAGTGGGCAGAACTTCGGGCAGTACACATGATATTACAGCTTGTTTGGAAGAAGAAATGGCCAGATGTACGATTGTTCACTGACTCATGGGCTGTCGCCAATGGATTGGCTGGATGATCAGGGACATGGAAAGATCACAATTGGAAAATTGGTCAGAAAGACATCTGGGGAAGAAGTATGTGGATAGATCTCTCCAAATGGGCAAAAGATGTGAAGATATTTGTCTCCCATTTAAATGCACACCAAAAGATGACTTCAGCTGAGGAGGAGTTCAACAATCAAGTAGATAAGATGACCCATTCTGTGGACAGTCAGCCTCTTTCCCCAGACATCCCAGTCATTGCCCAATGGGCACATGAACAAAGTGGCCATGGTGGCCGAGATGGAGGTTATGCTTGGTCTCAGCAACACAGACTTCCACTCACCAAGACTGACCTGGCTACAGCAGCTGCTGAATGCCAGATCTGCTGACAGCAGAACCCAACACTGAGTCCCAGATATGGCACCATTCCTCGAGGTGATCAGCCAGCACCTGGTGGAAGGTTGACTTCATTGGACCACTTCCCCCATGGAAAAGACAATATTTCATTCTTACTTCAACGTTCGTAGACACTTATTCTGGTTATGTATTTGCCTTTCCTGCATATAATGTTTCTGCCAAAACCACCATCCATGGACTCACAGAATGCCTTATCTATCATCATGGCATTCTACACAGTATTTTTTCTGACCAAGGAACTCATTTCACAGCCAGAGAAGTGTGAAAGTGGGCCCACGATCATGGAATTCACTGGTCCTACCATGTTCCCCATCATCCTGAAGCAGCTCTTCTGATAGAAAGATGAAATGACCTTTTGAAGACACAATTATAGAGCCAATTAGGTGGCAACAGTATGGAGGGCTGGGGCAGAGTTCTTCAGATGACAGTATATGCTTTGAATCAGCGTTCAATATATGGTACAGTTTCTCCTATAGCCAGGATCCATGGGTCCAGGAATCAAGGGGTGGAAAAGGGAATAGTTCTACTCAATATCACTCCTAGTGACCCTCTAGGAAAATTTTGCTTCCTGGCCCCACAACTTTAGGTTCTGCTGGCCTAGAAGTTTTGGACCCAGAGAGGGGAGTGCTCCTACCAGGAGCTACAACAAACATTCCATTGAACTGGAATCTCAGACTTCCCCCTGGCCATTTTGGACTTTTAATGCCCTTAAACCCACAGGCTAAGAAAGGAATAACAGTGTTAGGAGGGGTGATAGATTCTGATTACCATGCGGAAATTGCATTGCCTCTCTACAATGGATGTAAGCAAGATTATGTCTGGAGTAAAGGAGATCCCTTTAGGGTGTCTCTTGGTACTACCATGTTCTGTGATTAAAGTCAATGGGAAACTACAACAGCTTAATCCAAGCAGGACGACAAAGGACACAGACCCATCATGAATGAAGGTACAGGTCATTCCTCCAGGAAAAGAGCCAAGACCTGCTGAGGTGCTTGCCGAAGGTGAAGGAAATACAGAATGGGTAGCAGAGGAAAGTAGTTATAAATACCAGCTAAGACCATGTAACCAGTTGCAGAAACAAGGATTATAAGAAATATGATTTATTTTGTCTAATTTTAAGGATACATTCTTCTTTCTTCCAATATCTTTAACATCAATTGGTATTGAGACACTTAAAGAATGTTCCCAAGGGACATTATCCCATTGTAAATTTACAAATGCATTTGCAATTGTATGAGGAATAGTTATATTATGTTAGGCGCATTCATGACCTTGTTATTGTTTCATGTGGACATGAGAAATTATTTGTGTCAAGTTGACAAAGGGTGGATTATAGTGGCTATTCCTGGTTGTCAACTTGACTAAATCTGGAATGAACTAATCAAGAATTGGAAGGCTCACCTATAATCCTATTCTGGAGGCTCAGAGATACAAGTTTCTGACCTGGATCTTGGCATGGAGATCTTGAAGCATAGTGACTATGAATTCCAGAAGATTAAGATTAGGAGATCTCCGAGTTCAAAGTCATCTGGGATTAAAGACCCCATGGCACATGGCTTTAATCTGGGCCACACCCTCTGCTGGAGACCTATATAAGGACATTGGAAGAAGGAAGATTCACTCTGGCTTTTCTTGGCCTGCCTCGTGTGACTGAGCAACTGTTATATCCTTGGACTTCCATCCACAAGTACTGCTGACTATTGTTGGGGAGTTGTACTATAAGCTGTATGTCATCGACAAATTCCCTAACTATATAGAGACTACCCATACATTCTGCGACTCTAGAGAACCCTGACTAATACAGAAGGGAATTGTGGTAAGGTTCTCACCTGGTGGTTCCAGAAGGCTGCAGACATCTGAGAATGTGGTTAGAGGTGTGGACCAGATGATGGAGCACAGAGTAGACAGGGCAAACCTCATTGCTTCTGGGCTCCCTTGGAGATACAGTAGCCTGGGGTTTGGGGATCTTCCATGGTTACCCCAGGTGTAAGCAGATCTCCAGGGATGCAGGTTGAACTGTGGCCTAGGGAATGAAGAGCAGATGGGACAGGGCAGGCCTCAAAGCTGCTGGGTGTGCTGGGGGATCCAGAGGCCAGGGGATTAATGCTTAGTGGTCTTATATCTTTCTCCTGGGTGGCAGCCGACCTCCAGGTGTGCAGGCAGAGCTATGGTACTGAAAATGTAGTTCCAAATTTATATATTTAAAATGCTAATGGTTTATTGAGATATGAATTTTAAAAATTAAATTACTTGTCTTTTCAATTTAGAATTCAAAATGTTTTAATAAGATATAAGAATACACACACACGCATATATATATATACATACATATATACATAAATACATACACACTCAAAATTAATTGAAATGATTTTATAAATACAGACTTCCTATGCATAAATGTCCAAGTAGCACATCCTTTCCAAGATTCTATCCTGGATCATCCAAGGCATCTGAAGCATAATCATAATTTAATGATGATTAGTTGGAAAGCTTTGAACTTAGAATGGATATAGATTTCATCACCAGTTTCCCCACATCTTGAGTTACATAGCTGGAGATAAAGAAGATCCAGAGCCTCTGGACCAATTCAATATGAATAACAGAATGGGATTCTGCAAGATTATTTTTTTTCTAGAAACATTGATTACTTTCATTTTCTGATCAGGATCACTAAAGTGTTAGGCATTGTCTTATGAGATTTTGCTTGATAAAGTTATATTCATTTGAGGACAGAGAGAAGTTATTTGCAGAGCTCATAGAATCTCAAACAGGACTAGAGAAAAGAGTGAAAAACAGCCAACTTTTATGTTCTCATTTGGAAGACATGCTGTGCCTTAATCACCATTTGATTAAATTACTTCACCATACATTTAATCCAGTAATAATAAAAAAGACTTTTGTATAATTACTCTGTAAATCGTATTCATTGGCTTATACTTAAGAATATAGTTGAAAAATTATCTCCATAGGAATTTTATCTTATTAACTTATACTCAGGAATGTGAGTATATAAAATTAATCTTTAAATTGTTCTAGTTATAACTTATTTTTATTAATAATCTAAAATTAAAATTAAAATAATCCCTAAGATAAAGATTAAAATCTGTTAAGCAAGCTTAAACTATGTAATAGTATGTTAAATAAGAAAAAATATATTTCAATTTAAATTGGTTAAATAACATTCTTTATTTCTTGGCATTTAGATTAAATACTTTGAGAAACTCATTTTTAAAAAAAACTCATTTTTAAAAAGTATCTTTAGAAAGGCAATCTTAGACAAAAAGCTTTCTGAATTCTTGCTGAATATTGATTGCCCACATACCTCTATTTACTCTAGGAAAAGATAATGACCAAAAGGTAATGATGATAAATGTATCTAAAGAGAGAAAATATCTGTGTTGATAAGATGGATAGATGACTGATAGATGAAAGGTAGGTAGATATAAGATAGATAAAACAGGTGAATAGAAAACGAAGAGGTAGGTTAATAGATAGAGAAATATAAATGGGAATTTATGCAGAATGTTAGTGTTTAAATTAGATAATGATAGCATTGGCAGAGGTTCAATGAAGTTAAGTTGATGTTTCCTTGAGAAGTGGTCCATTTCTCCAGGCCTGCCTTGCACTCTCACAAGGGGTACTCAAGACTCCCTTGACAAAATCCAGGTATTTTAGAATGTATAGAAGATTTGCTACACAGCATCTGTCTCGCATAAAACAAGGGATTTCAGGAGTCATATTTATTCCCTCCACAAAGATACCAAAATCAACAACTTGTCTAGTGATTCTACTGACATCTATTGTCCATGACTTTGAATACAACTTTGTTGCTGCAATTGAGTTTATAGATCAATTCTGAAGAGACTGTGTAAAGTCATTCTTTATTTTCAAAGTTCCTTATTAACCTGGCCACCCACAGTGAATTTCAGAATGAGACTTGAGTCAAGTGACAATTTCCTGTCAAACTAGAGTGGCTTGCCAAAGTGAAGCGTGTGAGAATATTCTTGAGGCTACAGCAATCTATTTAGTCTTAATACTGTGACAATATGCTGACTCTCCATTTTCTACATTGAACAATGTGGCCAATGGATTAAGAACCAAATTGCTGAGCAAGTGTCTGTTGAGTAGGATGCTGAGCCCTTTGGGCTCATGCCAGCTGGGTGATATGGGAAATTTCTTTTTAGCATTTTGAGAATATTACACACCACTTTTCAGAGTGGCTAGATTAGTTTGCAATCCTCCTAACACTGAATACATGTTTCCCTTTCTCCAAATGCCCTCCAGCATACATTGTTGGTTGTTCTGTTGATTTTAGCTATTCTGACAAGGGTAAGATGAAATCTCAAAGTAGTTCTAATTTACATATCTGGTTGCTAAGGGTGCAAAACACTTTCTGAGATATTTCTTAGCCATTTCACTATTTTGTTTGAGAAGACTCTGTTCAAATCCATCATCCACTTTACAAAAGGTTCATTTTTTATTGGAACTTTGTTTGTAAGGCTTTCATTTTGTTTTTAATTCTATATGTTATTCCTCTGAGATTCTCTCCCACCACTGGATAAATAACACTAAGCATGTTTGGAAAGCCATGAGGAAGTCATGTTATTTTATGCTACTTAAAATGCCTTTTTCTGTACCTATACCTGGTATGGTATTGTCTATATTCTCTTCTAGAAGATTCCATGTTTCATGTTTCACATTAAGGACTTTGATCTATTTTGAGTGATTTGTCAGAGTGATAGATATGTTTAATTTCACTCTTTTAGATATGGCTAGTTATTTCATCATGATTTATTGAAAATGATACCTTTTATCCAGTGTCTGTTATTTCACATTTTGTATTAGAAGACTGTAATTAAATACCCTTACATTTGCATCTTTAATTTTATTCCATTTATATACATATCTCTTCTATGCCAGTAAAATATTGTTTTTAGCTCACATTTCTTTGTAATGTAGTTTGAAACCTAGTCTGAATAATTGGCTCAAATTCTTGCATACATATTTGTATTTATACAAATATTACTTTTCCTATAATTATATTTTGAAAGCTTAGTCATTTAATTTTTAGCTTTCTTTCACTTTTTTCTTTTTTCTTCATGTGTTCATTTAAATGTTATAGATTTTATCTTAATGGATGTTAACAAACACATATTTAACTGTATTTCTTATTTTAAATATGTAGGTCAAAACTGCATATTTGAACATTCTTGCCCAAGATACTTACTTAAGTGTCTTCTAAATACTTGCCTTGCTCCCTATAAAATTATTATTCCCTAGGTCTTTAACATGTATAAAATGGTCATATATTATAGTTACTACTAACTATATTAAAGCTACTATTAAGTGTTATGATTTTAATAAGTGTATCTTTTATTGATACGTTTCTATTTTTCTAATATTTAAATTCCTTTCTTTGGTTACTTTTTACAAAGAAAGTATCCTTGTGTACTGTCTTCACAGATGACAGACCCTTACCAAATATTTAGATTCAAATGAATTCCTATTTGTCTTCCATACCTGCAACTGAACAAGAATTGTTGATTGTTGTTCATCAATAACTTCCAAAAAATAAAAGCCTTGAGTGTTTGAAGTACTTATTTTATGAGAGTTCCTAGTAGCATTCCCACAGTTTCTACTAGTTTCCTTATGAGAATGGTGCTTCTCTGGCCTCACTACTCAAACTGCATGTTTTTCTCCACTGTAGATGGATCTCTATTTCTTTCTTTCTTTCTTTCTTTCTTTCTTTCTTTCTTTCTTTCTTTCTTTCTTTCTTTCTTTCTTTCTTTCTTTCTTTCTCTTTTTTTTCCTTTTAAATTGGATATATTCTTTATTTACATTTCAAATGTTATTTCCATTCCCAGTTTCACCCCCTCTCCTGGGTAGCCCCTGTCCTATCCTCCCTCCTCCTATTTCTATGACACTGTTCCTCCACCTACCCCCCTCACATATCCTGGCCCTTGATTCCCCTACAATGGGGCATCTGTTGAGCCTTCATAGGACCAAGGACCTCTCCTCACCTTGAGGACCTCTCCTCACAAGACATTCCTCTTCCTCTGCTATATATGAGCTAGAGGCATGTGTACCCCTTGGTTGATGGCTTAGTCCCTGGGAGTTCTAGGTGAGTCTGGTTGGTTGATATTGTTGCTCCTCCTATGAGGTTGCAAAACCCTTCAGCTCCTTTAGTCCTTTCTCTAACTTCTCCATTGGGGACCCCACTTTCAGTAAAATGGTTGGCTGCAAGCATCTGCCTCTGTATTGGTAAGGCTCTGGCAGGGCCTCTCAGGAAACAGTCATGTCAGGCTCATTTCAGCAAGCCTTTCTTGGCATCCATGATAGTGTCAAGGTTTGGTGACTATATATGGAATGAATCCCCAGGTGGTACAGTCTCTGGATGGCCTTTCCTTCAGTCTCTTCTCTATACTTTTTCTATATATTTGCTCCTGTGAATATTTTGCTTCCTGTCTCAGAAAAACTGAATCACCCACACTTTGGCCTTCATTCTTCTTGAGCTTCACGGGGTCTGTGAATTGTATCTTGGGTATTCAGAGCTTTTGGGCTCATATTCACTTATCAGTGAGTGCATACCATGTGTGTTCTTTTGTAATTGGGTTACCTCACTCAGGATGATATTTTCTAGTATCATCCATTTGCCTAAGAATTTCATGAATTCATCGTTCTTAATAGATAATAGTACTCCATTGTGCAAAAATACCACATTTTCTTTTCACATTCCTCTGTTGAAGAACATCTGGGTTTTTTCCAGTTTCTGGCTATTACAAGTAAGGCTGTTATGAACTTAATGGAGCATGTGTTCTTATTACATGTTGGAGCATCTTCTGGGTTTATGCCCAGGAATGGTATGGTTTGGTCTTCAGGTAGTATTATGTCTAATTTTCTGAGGAGCCTCCAAACTGATTTTCAGAGTGGTTATACCAGCTTGCAATCCCACCAGAAATGGAGAAGAGTTCCTCTTTCTCCACATCCTCACCCATATCTGCTGTCATGTGAGTTTTTGATTTTAGCCACTCTGACTGGTGTGAGGTAGAATCTCAGGGTTGTTTTGATTTGCATTTCCCTAATAAGTAATGATATTGAACATTTCTTTAGGTGCTTCTTGGCCATTCGATATTCCTCAGTTGAAAATTCTTTGTTTAGCCCTATACCTCATTTTTTCATAAGATTATTTGATTCTCTGGAGTCTAACTTCTTGAGTTCTTTGTATATATTGGATATTAGCCCTCTATTGGATGTAGGATTATCAAAGATCTTGTCCCAATCTGTTGGTTGCTGTTTTGTCCTATTGACAGTGTCCTTTGCCTTGCAGAAACTTTGCAATTTTATGAGGTTTCATTTGTCGATTCTTGATCTTAGAGCATAAGCCATTGGTGTTCTGTTCAGGAAATTTACCCCATGCCCATGTGTTTGAGGATTTTCCCCACTTTCTCCTCTACAAGTTTTAGTGTATGTGGTTTTATGTGGAGGTCCATGATCCATTTGAACTTGAGCTTTGTACAAGGAGATAAGAATGGGTCAATTTTCATTTTTCTACATGCTGACTTCCAGTTGCACCAGCACATTTTGTTAAAAATGCTCTCTTTTTTCCACTGGATATTTTTAGCTCCTTTGTCAAATATCAAGTGACCATAGGTATGTGGGTTCATTTCTGGGACTTCAATTCTAGTCCATTCTTCCTGCCTGTCTCTGTACAAATGCCATAGAGTTTTGATCACTATTGTTCTGTAATACAGCTTGAGGTCCAGGATGCTGATTTCCCCAGAAGTTCTTTTATTGTTGAGAATAGTTTTTGCTATCCTGGGTTTTTTGTTATTGCAAATGAGTTAGAAAACTGTTCTTTCCAACTCTATGAAGAATTGAATTGGAATTTTCATGGAGAATGCATTGAATCTGTAGATTACTTTCAGTAAGATGGCTATTTTTATTACATTGAACCTGCCAATCCAGGAGCATGGGAGATCTTTCCATCTTCTGAGATATTCTTCAATTTCTCTCTTCAGAGACTTGAATTTCTTGTCATATAGATCTTTCACTTATTTGGTTAGAGTCACACCAAGGTATATAATATTATTTGTGACTATCGTAAAGGATGCTGTTCCCCTAATTTCTTTCTCAACCAGTTTATCCTTTGAGTAGTGGAAGGCTACTGATTTGTTTGAGTTATTTTTTTATCCAGCCACTTTGCTGAAGTTGTTTATCAGCTTAAGTACTTCTCTGGTGGAATTTTGGGCGTCACTTATGTATAGGATCATATCCTCTGCAAATAGTAATATTTTGACTTCTTTCCAATTTGTATATCTTTGACCTCCTTTTGTTGTCTAATTGCTCTACCTAGAACTTGAAGTACTATATTGAATAGATAGAAAGAGACTGGGCAACCTTGTCTAGTCCCTGATTTTAGTGGGATTGCTTCAAGTTTCTCCCCATTTAGTTTGATGTTGGCTACTTGTTTGCTGTATATTGTTTTTAGTATATTTATGTATGGGCCTTGAATTCCTGAGCTTTCCAAGGCTTTTAACATGAAGGGATGCTCAATATTGTCAGATGTTTTTTCAGCATCTAATAAGATGATCATGTGTTTTCTTTCCTTTGAGTTTGTTTATGTAGTAGATTATGTTGATGGATTTCTGTATATTGAACCATCCCTGTATCTCTGGGATGAAGCCTACTTGATCGTCACCACGATCGTTTTGATTTGTTCTTGAATTCATGGGGCAAGAATTTTATTGAGTATTTTTGCATCCTTGTTTATAAGGAAAATTGGTCTGATGTTCTTTCTTTTTTGGCTCTTGTTAGGTTTAGTATAAGTGTAATTGTGGCTTCATAGAATGAATTGGGAAGTGTCCCTTCTTTTTCTATTTTGTAGAATAGTTTGAAGAGTATTGGTATTAAGTCTTCTTTGAAGGTCTGATAGAATTCTCCACTAAACCCATTTGGCCTGGGGCTTTTTTTGGTTGTGAGACTATTAATGACTGCTTCTATTTCTTCAGGTGCCATGGGACTATTTAGATGGTTTATCTGAACTTGTTTTAACTTTGGCACATGGTATGTATTTAGAAAATTTTCCATTTCATTCAGATTTTCGAACTTTGTTGAGTATAAGTTTTTGTAGTAGGAACTAATGGAGTTTTGAATTTCCACTCTTTCTATTTTTAGAAAATATTATTTTCTATTTTCCCTTTTCATTTCTGATTTTATTAATTTGGATACCATCTCTTTGCTGTCTGGTTAGTGTGGCTAAGGGTTTATCTTTCTTGTTGATTTTCTCAAAGAACCAGCTCCTAGTTTTGATGATTCTTTGTACAATTCTTTTTATTTCTGTTTGGTTGATTTCAGCCCTGAGTTTGATTATTTCCAGCTGTCTATTATTCTTGAATGTATTTGCTTCTTTTTGTTCTAGAACTTTCAGGTGTATTGTCAACCTGCTAGGGTAAGCTCTCTCCAGTTTCTTTTTGGAGGCATTTAGAGCTATGAGTTTTCTATAACAGTAAATTTCTGACCCATATTACCTGATTAAAGAAGTCACAACTCAATCAATATGAATACAAGCTATACACCTAGATTGGGCAGATCTACCACTACACTAATCTATTCCCATCTATGAGATCCCACATAACCTGCAGTTTCTCCAAGCCATGTGCTTCTCTCCATTCTCCTTCCACATCCTCCATTGATCCTCTCTCCTCCCCCATCCTCCCTCTTCTCCCTGTCTCTTCTCCCCCAAGAACCTTTCATCTCCTATTCCCTCCTCCTGCCCAATCATTGACTCTGGCCTTTATTTGAAAAGTTAAGGTGGGAAGAAGGTTCACAAGGCACCTGTATATGTGATTAGCTTTTTGTCTCTATTCCCTCCCAGGAGTGGAATTAGCATCAAAATACAAGACCAGAGCTATCTGCAACACTACCCCTGTTTTGTTCAATTAAAAGACTCTTTTATCTCAAACATAAATTGAGCACAATTATTGCCATTTTGCAATTTTTAAAGTACAGGATAGACCTAAGACCCAGTCCATCATTTTTATCAATTAAATAGTACCTCTGTCATCTATCCTAACTTAAAAGACTTACACTTCTACTCCTGACTCATGTCCACACTTTAGATTTTCAGTCATCTGAAAACCATCTACTCAAATCTGTATCATCTTTTTCAGTGTTAAACAGCTTGGGCTGGTTATGAAACTAATAGCCTCAACCCCATCAGAAATCTAAGAATGACTAATATTACCTGAAAAAATGAGAAGCACAAGGTATAGCTTCTAAAACTTAGCCAATTTATAGAGACCATTGATCATCTGAACAGGTCCTATACTATAAAATGTTGGAACATCAGTCTTCAGCCTTCTGGCCCAGGATCACCCGACAGACTTTGGCAATGTAGAAATTTGAAGGGTTGATTATTCTGTCTTGGCAGAGATTATCAGTCGACTGTTCTGCATAGTGTGTCCTTTTTTTTTTTTTTGGACAGTATTTGTCTGCAGATGAAATGCGACAATTCTTGCCTTGTGATTGTCTTACCACAACTGAAGCAACTACATTGATGCTAAATTTCTTCTTTTAATTCAAGAAAGGAGTACTGTCAGGAGCAGACAAGTCTCTAGTCAAATGATCTTTAATAAAGAAATGTCAATAAACATCATATTCTGTGAATTTCTTATGCCTCAGAAGACTATCTACTCAAGGCATCTCTGAACTGTTAAGCTTGACTACTTTCGGCCATTTCTAATTGAAATATCTAAGGAACACCCTTTTAATTAACTCATGACCCCAAGTTTGCTATCTGACTCTTATCTTGTTGCTTAATCATCTAAAAACTGTTTATAATAGCAGTTATAGAAGGACTAGGTTTAAGCCTTTTATTCTTAAATGTGTTATGTATGCACAATGCCTATATGAGAGTAACAATATTAATTCTAATTTTATATACATAATAAATTAATACCAATGAAAACCTTAAATTTATATCAATATAAGAGATTATAACTTCAACTTTGTATCAATTATAAAGATTTGTATCAATGTAAGATCTAGCTATGTAATGTTTTGCTTAAAAATACATTTGCTAACCTATCCCTATTTGTCTATTTCTATAATTTCTATGATATGACTATATTCCCTCTTTCTTTTCTGCCTCTTTCCTTTTACCTAAGAAGGAAGAATGGAGAAGAGGAAAGGAAAGGTAGAAATCCCCATGTTTAAGCTCTCTAGTTCCCTCCTGTCCAAAGCTGCATTTGTAAAGTATCCCTAAAATGACAACATATCTATAATTGTTAAAATAACCAGAACCATCCACCCCAACATAAGGAACTGGGATTATAACCTTCTTCTCTCTGCTTTCAGCTGAATTGGGACAAAGAATTCCCTTCTGGGGACCTAAAGAAATAGGAAAATTGGCTCATCAAATGAGAGCTAGCCATCATTTGCCTTTCAGTCACCACGTGCTGAGAAAGTTCATTGCTTAGCTGACATCTTGACCATGACATTCTGAAAGGCTGGATAGGCAAGCTAGCTATTCTGGTAAAGTTCTGGAAGAAAGTCTTTAAAAGAATCAGCTTTGATGTAGTTGAAATACAGTCAAGTGCAATGCTGAAATGGAAGAACTCAGAATCTCATAATCCCAGAATGTGAATTCTTTCAGGGTTGTCTTTCTCTTCTTTCATCCTGTGGTATACAAAACTTAAAAGCAACATGTAGTTCTGTAAAGACATTCATATGGAGCATGCAGGGTGCACAGATTGGTCAATGAAGATCAATAAATAAAGACAACTGCCTTTCCTCAGTTTAGTTTGATCACATAATCAAACTTCAATATAACTTTTTATACTTGCCTTCATATAGAACAGTATGTAAGAACAAGTTATGAGAAATTGTGCCCAGTAAGTGTGTTATTGGGTGCATGAAGACATTTTAGACTCAGCCAGTTCCAGTGTTGTCTCCATATACAGAGACATAAACTTCACCACATAAACATCACCTATTTTATTGATTGTGTTAGTCTCCCTTTTCTTCTCTGTCGACAAGGTCTTCAGGAGGTCTCCCTTTGTCATGTCTGATTTTTATCAACTTGGAAGGAGCCCACAGCATTTCTTTGACTTTAGAGACATAGGCATAACGCCTCCCCCAGTGTAACACATTTCCCATTTTCCATTCTGATGTTAGAATATCCTAACTTAAATGGGCTGGTTTAGTTCAATAGTTCTTTACACAATCCAAAGTCTTTCAGCAGCAGTGGCGTTTTGTTTATTAGTATTTAAAGAAATAACGTTAATAAAGCACTATGTAATTTATCTTTGTGGGTTCTTGTTGATCTTTTGCCTATTAAGCATCTCCTTTAGAGTTTGTTTGAATCTCTCCACAATTGCTTATCCTGTAAGATTTTGATATGCCTTTAACATGCTTTATATTATAATATTCAAAAAATTGCTTCATTTTATTAGAGATATATGGTGGCCTGTTGTCCATTTTAATTTGTGTGGGTATTCCCATAATGGCCATAACATCTAACAAATATGTAATTACAAAAACAGCCTTTTCTGATGCTAATGTAATTTTCCATTGAGATCTTGAATATATGCCTATAGTATGGTGCACATATTTCAGTTTGCCAGATTCTGTAAAATGGAAGACATCCATTTGCCAAATGTAATTTCTTTGGGTACCCTTAGGGTTAGTTCCCATAGTCAATGGAATCTTGTTATATAATGAGCAAGCAGGGCATTGCGTCACAATTTCCTTGACTTGTTGCCAAGTCAAAGAGAATTCTTTCTTTAAACCTTTGCTGTTAACATGGTGTTTTTTATGGATTTCTGAAGCCTCTAGTACACTTCCTATCAATAATTGGTCAATTTTATTATTACCTTATGCCAGAGGGCCTGGCAGACCTCTATGGGATCTTATGTGTGTTTTATATAGTGAACAACTCCTATTTCTGATAATTGTTGAAGCTGAATAAATCGTGAAGTCAGTTTAGAATCATCCTGAATAAGTTCAGTAGTTTCTATGTGTAAAACCACCCTTTTTGCATATTGAAAGTCAGTTATTGTATTAAAAGACTCTTAAAAATCTGACAACACTATGATCATTGTATATAATTTAGAATTTTGTACTGACTTATAGGGACTATCAGCAACCTTACATTTTTTGATTTATATTCTACCTTTCCTGATGTACTGGCATTAGTGTAGAATGTAGCAGCTTTAGATATTGGAGTTCCCTTTATTATATGAGGAAGAATCCAATTAGTTCATTTTATGAACTGAAGCCACTTGCTTTTAGGGTATCTGTTGCTAATCTCTTCCAAGAAGTTACTGTATGTTCTTTGCCAGTGTTCATCTTGTACCCATAGTGAGGCAATTTCTGCATTAGTAAAAGGTACCACAATTTCAGCCAGATCCATTCTAATTTTCAAAGTCTCATTTTTCCTTTTAGTATCAATTCAGAGACTTTCTCAATGTAAGTTTTTAATTTCTTACTCTGTTTCTGTGCAAAAATATCCATTCTAAGATATAATCTTCACTCTACATAAGAATTCCTGTAGGGGAATGAGTAGAAGGTAAGATAACTAAGATGCAGGCCATCTCAGGATCAATACAATCTAGATATGTATCCCATAATTTCCTTTCTACCAAAGTTAACTCCTTCTCATCCTCAGCAGATATTTTCTTTGGACTATTTAAATCCTTGTCAACTTGTAAGGTTTGTAATACATTGCTTAGCCTTTGAGTGGCCATGCCAATCTCAGGTCACAGCCAGTTGATCTCTCCCAGTAGCTTCTGAAAGACATTAAGGGTCCTTAAGGCTTCTTCTGATTTGCACCTTTTGTGACATAACCATTTGTAGACTTATTTTACATCCTAGATAATTAATAGAATCCCCTCTTTGTATTTTTTTCAGTGGCAATTTGCAGTCCCCAGGAAGGCAAGGTTTTTGTTTCGTTTTGTTTTGTTTTCTTAATCAAACTTTCTTTCCATGATATTTATATCTGGATCAGACAATAAGATGCCATTCTTATAATGATAAATAATAGATCAGGGAAATTTTGAATCATCTCCAATTGCTGTTGTACAAAATATTGACACAAAGTAGGAATATCTAACATTTCTTGTGGCAGGACTTTCCAATAATATTTTTTTTATTGGGTAACCTCTATTGAAGGTAAATACTGAGAAAGCAAATATTTCCTTATGATATTCATGTAGAGGAATGGTGAAAACACAGTCTTTCAGATCAATCACTATTATAGCCCATTCCCTAGGCAACAAGGAAGGCAATGGGATCCCAGACTGCCAGGAACCCATTGACTGAATAAGCTTATTAATTGCTCTGAGATCTGTCAACATCCTCCATTTGCCAGATTTTTTTTTAAAATGACAAATACTGGAGAATTCTAACAGCTGGTAGACTCTTCTATATGCTAAGCATCCAGCAGTTCCTTGAATAGCTGTTCTAATGCTTGTAGTTTTCTTTTTGTCACAGATCATTGATCAATCCAAATGGGTTGGTCAGTCAATCACCTTAGTGTTAAGGCTGTTGGTGTTTTGGCAACAGTGGCTCCTTGGGGTGAAGCTAAATTGTCAGCCTCTGTTGTATTTTGTTTAGGAACAGCTTGGACAGTCTGCAACTGCCTTTGATATTGTTCCCTAATTACCTTAAAATTTTTATTAAGAGCCTGACTTGTTTTCTGACTAGATACTGAGACCGAGGGGATACTAATTTGGGTTTTCCACTGCTGTAATAGATCTCTTCCCCATAAGTTAATGGTTATATAAGCCATTTATAGCCTCAATTTTCCTACCTGACCTTCTAGTCCTATATATACATTTAAGCCATCTGATACTTTGTTTTATGTGGTTTAAGGTCCCAACTCCTTGAAATTGAATGTCTACTTCTTGAAGTGGCCAACTTACAGGCCAAGATTTTGGAGAGATGATGGTGACATATGCTCCAGTGTCAACCATTTCTTCAATCTCAATATTGTTTACTAGTATTCTTAGTTTTGGCCTCTGATCCTTTATAGAAGTTTGCCAAAATGTTCATTTTTGGCTCCCTTTGAGGCTTTTTTGAATTGTCTATAGAACTTGCCTCAGCCTTGTCTGGTCACTGGTCTAGGAAGATCTGTTTTTGAAGCAATGATATTTAATTGTCCTGAGGAAGGGAACTCTCCCTGCCTGGCATTTGGGCCCTTCAAAAGGCCCCCCTGGGAGATTTTTGGCAGGGTGTTGCCCCATTTGTTGGTTGTTGGTCTACATTCCCTAACCAAATGTAGGCCTTTGCCATACCTTTGACATATTCCAAAAGGCATAGGCCACATTTTGGTATTATTTTGTTTTTTTTTCTGAAGTTATTTCTGAGATGACCTTGATCACCACAATTAGAACATTTGAAATCTTGGGTCATCTCTACATGTCTAGTAGTAGCTTCTCCTATTAAGGTCATATAAGGTGAGTGACATCTAACAACAGTTGTATATCTAATCCACTCATCTATTGATGCTGACCTTGCCCTCAGTTGTCCGATTACTTCCTTGCATTCAATATTTGCATTTTCAAAGGCTAAAGACTCACTTATTGTCTTCCTTGCTTCGGATCTGATATACTCCTTTCCACAGCTGAGGATATTCTTTGTAAAAAGTCAGGGAAGGTTTTTTATGGACCTTGTATGACTTGAGTAAATGGTTCAAGTCTTCTCCCTGATTCTGCAACTTTGTCCCAAGGTTTTAAGGCTGACAATTGACACAAAGCTAGAGCTTTTTCATGCATACAGCCTGCACCCCTACCTCAGCAAAGCGATCCTCACCAAGCAGTTGATCTGTGGAAATCTCTCTATCCCTGGCTCTATTGTGTTGTGTTGTCTCCATTGTTTCATCTTTCTACCATGCCACCCATTGTAAATTTGCAGCAGGGTCTAGTGTTACTCTTGCCACATCCTTCCAGTCTTGGGGGATTATTCTATTTTTAATAGACCAAGAAGTCAGGATTTGTTTTACAAATGGCAAATGCATTCCAAAATTAGTGACACTTCTTTACATTTTCTCAGATCTAACACATTTATGGGTTGCCATTCAAATTCCTGATAACCCTGTGGATAATCATCATTTGGAGGTCTTTGTTGTATATTAACTGGATTGACTAAAGTTTATTTTCTAATAACCTTTCGTTTGCTTTCTTTAATTTTATCTTCTGTCTCTACCTGAGTATTTTCCTTAATTGAAATTTTAACTTCCTCTCTTAAGGTCTGTGTCCACACTTCATCTCTCTCCTTTTGTTGTTCTTTCTGTTCCTTGAGTTCCTGAGTTCCTTCCTTGAGTTCAAGGTTCTGTCTCCAAATTTTGATTTATTCTTTATATTGAAATTCTGATAGTCTGTTGTCCATTTTATTTTGGTTGATTAATTTTAAAAGGTCATTCTCCAAGTCTAGCTTCCAATGCTCATTATTTTCTCTCTGCTGCTCAGTCTAATCTGTGAAATGCTTCATCCTTTGTTCTAGCATCTTTTCTAACTGCTGTCTCCTACCTTCATTCTCATCTTTCTGTCTCTTATTCTGCTCTATAATTTCCTAGGTCTTCAATTCTAGTGTTTCCTTTAAGCTACATTGCCAAGTCTTAAATTTCTCTTTCTGTTGTTCATGCTGCTCAATAATTTCCTGTATCTTCTGTTCTAAGCCCTACTTCTATAATCTTAGCTTCTTTTTATGTTGTAATTCTGATATTGCAGCATCTGCTTTATTTTGATTTGCTAGGTTTAGAAAATTATACTTCTAGACTTTGCTTCCAAATTTTATCTCTATCATCTTACTCTTCAGTCTGATCTGTGAATTGTTAAATTCTTTTTCAAGCATCTCTTCCAGCTCCTGTCTCCAAACTTCATTCTCCTCTTTCTGTTGCTTATTGACCTATGAAAACCTGAACCTTTATTTCTAGTATTTTTTGTAATCTCATTTCTAAGGTAAGGAATTCTTTGTCTAGGACCCTGTCTTTTGAGAGGACATGGTAAATCGAGAGAATAATATGGCAATACCAGTAAATGATAAGGTGTCTTTTTTCTCTAAATCTATCTCTGTCAAACCATTCAAAATATCATCATATAAAGCCAAAAAGATATTTATTGTCTTTCCCATATTTAAGTATCAGATACTTGTGTAGAACAACCTGCATCACCTGTGTCCCTGTTTGGGTTGCAATTGGCAGTGTGTGTTTGTGTGCTGATCTTGGGCAACCTACAGCAAAATCAAGCGGTCTGAAGATCCAGGCTGCTTCATTCAGAGGACATGGGGTGGGGGAGGGAAGGTGGGGGTTGAAGGATACTGGAAAGAGAACACAGAAAGGCTCTCGGGTATAGATGCTCCTATTAGTTCACTGTGTCTGCCCCGAGATTACCTCACAGGCAGTTGTGCTACAGGGTCTCTTTTACCTCCATGCAGTTCTTACACAGCACTGATCAAGCCCAGTTCCAGGCTGAGGTGCTGCCCCTGGCCTTAGCTCTCTGCCATTCTCTGTAGGCCTCTCAGACCTAGTCAGCTTCCAATTCACACTGCTGCAGCCTATATCACTGACAAAGCCATATTTGCGGATTGGGGGGTAGTGAACTTTTTATCTCAGGTTTGTTGAGTTCTAAGCAATAAGTTGTGCATCAGTTTGTAGCAATAAATATCAAACCCAAATTATCCAGTTAAAGAAATCACAACTAAATCAATATGAATACAAGCTATATGCCTATATTGGGCAGATCTACCACTACACTACTCTATTCCCATCTATGAGATCCCACATAACTTATGGTTTCTCCAAGCCACATGCTTCTCCCCATTCTCCTTCCACTTCCTCCATCAATGCTCTCACCAACTCTGATCCTTTCTCCTCCCCCTCTCTCTTCTCCCCCAAAAACCTTTCAGTTCCACCTTCCCTCCTCTTGCCCAGTCATTGGTTCTAGCATTTATTTGAAAAGTTAAGTTGGGGAGAAGATTCACAAGGCATCTGTATACATGACTAACTCCTCATCTGCAGCTCCTCCCAGGAGTGGAATTAGCATCAAAATACAAGACCAAGGCTATACACAACAGTTTTCCTCTTACCACTGCTTTCATTGTGTCCCACAAGTTTTGGTATGATGTGTCTTCATTTTCATTAAATTCTAAAAAGTCTTTAATTTCTCTCTTTATTTCTTCCTTAAACAAGTCTTCATCGAGTAGAACATTGTTCAGCTTCAATGTGTATGTGTGTTTACTGTTGTTGTTGTTGTTGGAATTTAAGACTAGCCCTTAGAACATAGTGATCTGATAGGGTACATGGGATTATTTCAATCTTCTTGTATCTGACGAGGCCTGTTTTGTTGCAAATTAAATGGTCAGTTTGGAGAAGGTACCATGGGGTGCTGAGAAGGAGGTATATTCTTTTGCTTTAGTATGAGATGTTCCATAAATATCTCTTAGATCCATTTGGTCATAAATTCTGTTAGTTTCACTGTGTCTTTGTTTAGTTTCTCTTTCCATGATCTGTCCATTTCAGAGAGCGGGGTGTTGACGTCACCCACTATTATTGTGTGAGGTGCAATGTGTACTTTGAGCTTTAGCAAAGCTTCTTTTATAAATGCAGATGCCCTTATATTTGGAATATAGATGCTCAGAATTGAGAGATCACCTTGGTAGATTTTTCCTTTTACCAGTGTAAAGTGTCCTTCCTTGTCTTTTTTGACAATTTTTGGTTGGAAGTCAATTTTATCCGATATTAGAATGGCTGCTCCAGTTTGTTTCTTGAGACCATTTGCTTGGAAAGTTGTTTTCCAAACTTTTACTCTGAGGTAGTGACTGTCTTTGTCACTGAGGTGCATTGCCTGCATGCAATGAAATGTTGGATCCTGTTTACACCTATCCAGTCTGTCTTTTTATCGGTGACTTGAGTCAATTGATGTTAAGAGATATTAAAGAAAAGTGATTGTTACTTCCTGTTATTTTTGTTGTTAGAATTGGAATTATGTTTGTGTGGCTATCTTCTTTTGGGGTTTGTTGAAAGATTGCCTTCTTGCTTTTTCTAGGGTGTAGTTTCCCTCCTTTTGTTGATATTTTTCATCTATTATCCTTTGTAAAGCTGGGTTTGTAGAAAGATATTGTGTAAATTTGCTTTTGTCATGGAATGTCTTATTTTCTCCATCTATGGTATTTGAGAGTTTTACTGGTATAGTAGCTTGGGCTGGCATTTATGTTCTCTTAGGGTCCATATGTCATCTGCCCAGGATCTTCTAGCTTTCATAGTTTCTGGTGAGAAGTCTATTGTAATTCTGATAGGTCTGTCTTTGTCTGTTACTTAATCTTTTTCCCTTTCTGCTTTTAATATTATTTCTTTGTTTAGTGCATTTGGTGTTTTGATCATTATGTGACAGGAGGAATTTCTGTTCAGGTCCAGTCTACTTGGAGTTCTGTAGGCTTCTTGTATGTTCATGGGCATCTCTTTCCTTTGGTTAGGGAAGTTTTCTTCTATAATTTTGTTGAAGATATTTACTGGCCCTTTAAGCTGAGAATTTTTGTTCTGGTCTATACCTATTATCTTTAAGTTTGGTTTTCTCATTGTGTCCTGGATTTCCAAGTTGTTTTGGTTTAGAAGCTTTTTGCATTTTGTATTTTCTTTGTTATGCCAATGCTTTTATGGTACCTTCTGTACCTGAGATTCTCTCTTCTGTCTCTTGTATTCTATTGGTGATGCTTACATCTATGACACCTGAACCTTTTCCGAGGTTTTCTAACTCCAGACTTGTCTCCCTTTGTGATTCCTTTATTGTTTCTATTTCTATTTTAAAATATTGGATGGTTTTGCTCCTTTCCTTTACCTGTTTGATTGTGCTTTCCTGTAATTCTTTAAGGAATTTTTATGTTTTCTTTTTAAGTGCTTCTACCTGTTTATCTGTGTTTTCCTGTATTTCTTTAAGGGGGTTATTTATGCCCTTCTTGAAGTCCTCTATCATCATCATGGGAAGTGATTTTAGATCATAATCTTGCTTTTCTGGATGATGGTGTACCTGGATCTTGCTATGGTGGAAGAATTGGGTTCTGATGATGTCATGTTCCCTTGGTTTCTGTTTTATCTTTTTATGCTTGCCTCCTGCCATCTGGTTATCTCTAATGCTACCTACCCTCACTATATGTGACTGTAGCTTGTCCTTCCCTTGATCCTGGTTATGTCAGAACTCCTCAGAGTCCAGCTGTCTCTGCGGTTTTGTGATTCCAGGATTCTGTGATACTGAGAGTCTGGGTAGCAGAGCTCCTGGGAGTCAAGGTAGCTCTGGGGCCCTGGGATTCTGGTGTGACCAAGCTCTTGGGGTCCTATGATCCTGTGATCCTGTGAGTGGAGGTTCCTCTGGGTGTTGCGGGGTTGGCTGGGACATTTGCTTCCAAGGTAAACCTGCCCAGACCAGAAGGAACCCGTGCCACTTGTCAGGCGGGGTACCTGTGTCCCTGGATCCTGCTGGCCGCAGTTACTCCCAGTGGAGATGGGACAGATGGTACATCCTCCTCACCTCTGTTCCTATGATCCTGGCTGTGTTAGAGTGCCTCAGAGCAGAGGTTCCTCTGGGTATTGCTGGACTCTCTGGGCAGTTTGCTCCCAAGCCATCTCTGTTTCATCATGTTCTTCATCTTAACTCTTACTATATCCCTTTGCCTGTTTTTCCATAAACACTTTCAAATCATCTCATCTAGTATTAACCTTTAGATGCTGCATAGGTATGCTAACAGTGAAGACGGAGATATAGAATTCTATTAAGTCAGTACAGAAATCTTTGATGTTCAGTAGATGTCTGGTTATTTGCTACATATCTAAATTGAACTCTTGGATTTCTGGATCTTTCATATTCATTTCTCATCAAAGACTCTGTCCTTTGCACATCAGAAATGTTCTCCCAATGGCTAATGTTCTAATGCTAGTCTTTCTGTCTATCCATTTCTGAACATCTCAGTGAAAAGTAGGGTACATGGAAGAATATGCCACTCAAAACACATTTAATTAAATGTAAAATAAATTTGTGCTACTAATTTTAAAAGTGAAAATGAAAAATATTAATAATCAAGCTATAAGTAAAAGAGTGAAGATGTTTGTCATTGGTATGGCAGTTCAAATGTTGTCTTTATAAACCTTAGTTAAATGATGTGAAATATTTTTCAATAGAAGCCTTGTCCTTCTGACAATCTAAACTGAATCTTTTACGTGAAACCATTTTTCATTTTCTAGAATTTCTAATTATCTACAAGCTAGTATTTATTTCTATAATTTGAGAGTAAAATATTTTCTTCACTAAAAGAGATACAGATTTTCATATAAACATTAATAGTTAAGGAAATGTTTACTTTTCACAAATAAGTGGTTAAAAACTAAGCATAGCTTTGTGTGCATTTCAAATATCACGTTACTTCATCTTTCTTGCCAGGATTTTTTGAGAGAGATAGTCCTGTGTTTTCTCTCACACTCAAATAAGTCTCTATGGGTTAACAATATTTCAAGGTTCTTTCCAGCTCTTCACATTGCTATTTCTCAGGATATTTATGGAGAGCAATACTCATAGATAAAATCATATACCTTGGGAACAAATCAAATTACTTGCTGCTTTGTAGTCAGTTAATTCCATACTCGGTGTTATTCTGTACTGTAATTCATGTGTAACTACCATCTAATCCACTCTATTGGTTCTATAGAAGAAAAACTAGAGTAACCATGATTTTTCTCTTTCTATGAGCAGTAAACCCCGGTATCTAGTTTGTTTGTTTGTTTTGTTTTGTTTTGTTTTTTGTTTTTTGTTTTGTTTTTCAAGACAGGGTTTCTCTGTATAGTCTTGGCTGTCCTGGAACTCACTCGGTAGACCAGGCTGGCCTCAAACTCAGAAATCCGCCTGCCACCCCGGTATCTCTTATGCAGAAGTGAACCATGAGATAGAAATTGCCGATGTGTTTACTCATATGTAGAGTGAAGTTAAGTTCTATGCTCTCATCATTTTCTTTAAATTAAAATGTAGTTAGAAGTTACATGCATGATCTAATTTACCCATACCTTGGAGATATTAAGCTATTTCTTTTGCTTGGCAAATACTTTGTGGTATAATGAGGTCCTATTTGGCAAATTTGTACCTTATTTCCTTGAATAGCTTATTTTTACTAGTGCTTGCTCACTTAGTTGATGCAACTGCTGCTCAAATTTATGTGGTCTATGCCTTTAAGACGCAGTTGCCATCAGCACTTCCTGATGTACCTGGTAATCCAATTTCACTGATTATTTATGAACTCTTGTTAAAATAGAAGAAATTTTAGAGTAGACACAGAATTTTAAGCTTATAAATTACCAATCTTCTCTATCATCTTCAGTTTTCACTAATACAGCATAGTATTTTATTCTCTTGAAATTTTACACATTTATTCATTTTAATCACAGGTTACTCAGTTACTCTCTTTCAGAGAAGACAGAGTACAAATTCAACATTTTTTCTGATTTTATCCCATGGAGGCAAAACCTGTAATTTTTCTCTCAGTTTAGGCAAAGTCAGTAAACTTCTCAAATACCTGCAAATTAGGATTCCTTTTATGATTGATGAAGAATAGGGATTATTAGACAATTCATTATAATGATGAGAAAAGCTTCAAGAATCCACTTATGGTGGTCAAAATGCGATCCTCTCTATATTCAATGTTATATACTAAACATAGTCACTTCAGTCTTGATCTCACTGTATTGGATCTCTTATAGCAGGTGTAGCTGACACAGCCTTGTTCAAATCTGGAGAAGCAGAGAATAATGAACACCATGATTCTTACCCTTATGTTTATCTAAACTGTTTTAAATAAGTTAACAAACATTATTTGTATTAAATAAGACATTAAAATTATTGTGAATATAAAATTTTCCCAGAATTAGAAGAATGCATCCACAAAGGGTTGGAGTGTACCAGCCTCCCGTTGAGACCTCTGCTCCAGGGAACCACTACGCTGAGCCTTTGGATGTGCAGGGATTCCCAAATATAACATCACTTGGGGCAAGGCACATCAGGGCTCCAACGTCACTCAGGAGCAAGGCAGGCCCCAGCAATCGGTGCCAGGGGAATCCTGGTAATACAGGGGGGCAGAAATAGCATTGCAGGCTCACAGGAGACCCAACCAAGGCCGGTGACAGCAGGACCAACTAACATCAGAGGTATCCAGATGGCAAAAGGCTAACGTAGGAATGTTACTAACAGGAATCAAAGCAATATGGCACCATCTGAACCCAACTCCCCAACAGCAGCAAGCCCTGGATAGCCCATCACACTGGAAAGGCAAGATCTGGATTTAAAATCACTTCTCATGATGCTATTAGAGGATTTCAAGAAGGACACAAATAAATCTCATAAGGAAATACAGGAGAACATGAATCAACAGCTGGAAGCCCTTACAAAGGAAACACAAAAATCGCTTAGAGAAATGCAGAAGAACATTGGTCAACTGATGGAGGCCCATAAGGAGGCAACACAAAAATCGCTTAAAGAAATGAATCAACGGGTAGATGCCATTTCAAAGGAATCACAAAAGTCACATAAAGAAATGTAGAAGAATATGGGTCAACAGATGGAGGCCTATAGGGAGGCAACACAATAATCACTTAAAGAAATGAAGCAACGGGTAGATGCCCTTACAAAGGAAACACAAGAATCACTTAAAGAAATGCAGGAGACTATGGATCAACAGATGGAAGTCCATGAGGAGGAAAAACAAAAATCGCTTAGAGAAATACAGGAGAACTTGGGTCAACAGGCAGAAATCTTGAAAGAGGAAACACAAAAATATTTTAAAGAAATACAGGAAAAGAAAAACAAACAAGTGAAGGATCTGAGCAAATCCATCCAGGATCTAAAAAAGGAAGTAGAAACAACTAAGAAATCACAAAGTGAGACAACATTGGAGATAGAAAACCTTGGGAAGAAATCAGGAGTCAGAGATACAAACATCAACATTAGAATACAAGAGATGGAAGAAAGAATCTCAGGTGCTGAAGATACCATATCCACTCAACAGTCAAAGAAAATGCAAAATGCAAAAAACGTGTAACCCAAAACATCCAGGAAATGCAGGACACAATGAGAATACCAAACCTAAGTATTATAGGTATAGATGAGAGTGAAGATTTGCAACTTAAAGGGCCAGTAAATATCTTCAAAAAAATTATGGAGGAAAACTTCCCTAACCTAAAGAGAGATGCCAATGAATGTACAAGAAGACTACAGAACTCCAAACAGACTGGACCAGAACAGAAATACCTCCTGTCACCTAATAATCAAAACACCAAATGTACTAAACAAAGAAAGAATATTAAAAGCAGTAAGAGAAAAAGGCCAAGTAACATATAATGGAAGACCTATTCGAATCACATCAGATTTCTTACCAGAGACTATGAAATCCAGAAGATCCAGGGCAGATCTCATGCAGACTCTAAGGTAATACAAATGCCAGCCTAGACTACTATACCCAGCAAAACTCTCAATCACCATAGATGGAGAGACCAAGATATTCCATGATAAAACCAAATTTGCACAATATCTTTTCACAAACCCAGCACTACAAAGGATAGTAGGTGGAAACCGCCAGTACAAGGAGAGAAACTACACCCTGGAAAAAATGAGATAGTAATTCAGAATCATTTCATGTTAAAGGTCTTGGAAAGATTAGGAATTCGAGGCCCATATCTAAACATAGTAAAAGCAATTTACAGCAAACTGGTAGCCAGCATCAATCTAAATGGAGAGAAAACTGAAGCAATCCCACTAAAATCAGGGACTAGACAAGGCTGCCCTCTCTCTCCATATCTTTTCAATATAGTACTCTAGCTAGAGCAATTAAACAACAAAAAGAGGTCAAAGGGATACAAATTGGAAAGGAAGAAATCAAACTATCACTATTTGCAGATGATATGATAGTATACTTAAGTGACCCAAAGAACTCCACCAGAGAACTCCTACAGCTGATAAGCAACTTCATCAAATTGGCAAGATATAAAGTCAACTCAAGCAAGTCAGTAGCCTTCCTATACTCAAACGATAAGCAGGCTGAGAAAGAAATAAGAGAAATGTTATCTTTCACGATAGCCACAAACAATATAAAGTATCTTGTTGTGACTCAAACCGAACAAGTGAAAGATCTGTATGACAAGAACTTCTAGTCTCTGAAGAAAGATATTGAAGAAGACCTCAGAAGATGGAAAAATCTTCCATGCTCATAGATTGGCAGTATTAATATAGTAAAAATGACCATCTTGCCAAAAGCAATATACAGATTCAATGCAATTCCCATCAAAATCCGAACGCAATTCTTCATAGAGTTAGAAAGACCAATTCAAAAATTCATCTGGAATAACAGAAAACCCAGGGTAGCTAAAACTATTCTCAAGAGTAAAAGAAATTCTTGAGGAATCAGTATCCCTGACCTCAAGCTGTACTACAGAGCAATAGTGTTAAAAACCGCATGGTATTGGTACAGTGACAGGCATGTAGATCAATGGAACAGAACTGAAGACCCAGAAATGAATCCACACTCCTATGCTCACTTGATCTTTGACAAAGGAGTTAAAACCATCCAGTGGAAAAAAGATAGCCTTTTCAACAAATGGTGCTGGTTCAACTGGAGGTCAACATGCAGAAGAATGCAAATTGACCCATTCTTATCTCCTTGCACTAAGCTCAATTCCAAGTGGATCAAGGACCTCCACATAAAACCAGACACACTGAAACTAATAGAAAGGAAACTAGGGAAGAACCTTGAACATATGGGCACAGGGGAGAATTTCCTGAACAGAACTCCAATAGCTTATGCTCTAAGATCAAGAATTGACAAATGGGACCTCATAAAATTACAACGTTTCTGTAAGGAAAAAGACACTTCCAAAACGACAAAGCGTCAACCAACTAACTGGGGAATGATCTTTACCAACCCTACATCCGACAGAGGGCTAATATCCAATATATACAAAGAACTCAAGATGTTAGACTCCAGAGAGCCAAGTAACCCTATTAAAAATGGCGTACACAGCTAAACTAAGTGTTATCACCTGAAGAATATCTAATGGCTGAGAAGCACCTAAAGAGATGTTCATCATCCTTAGTCATTAGGAAAATGCAAATCAAAACAACCCTGAGATTCCATATCACACCAGTCAGAATGGCTAAGATCAAAAACATAGGAGACAGCAGGTGTTGACGAGGATGTGGAGAAAGAGGAATACTCCTCCACTGCTGGTGGGATTGCAAGCTGGTACAACCACTCTGGAAAGCAGTCTGGCAGTTCCTCAGAAAACTGGGCATGACACTCCCGGAGGATCTGGCTATACCACTCCTGGACATATACCCAGAGGCTCTACCTGCATGCAATAAGGACACATGCTCCACTATGTTCATAGAAGCCTTATTTATAATAGCCAGAAGCTGGAAAGAACCCAGATGTCCCTCAACGGAGGAATGGATTCAGAAGATGTGGTATATTTACACAATGGAATACTACTCTGCAAATAAAAACAATGAACTCACGAAATTCCTAGGCAAATGGTCAGAATTTGAAAATATCATCCTTAGTGAGGTAACCCAATCACAAAAGAATACACATGGTATGCAGTCACTGATAAGGGGATATTAACCCTGAATCTCAGAATACCCAAGACGCAATTCACATATCAATAGATTTGCAGTAAGATGGAAGGAGAGAACACTGGTCCTGGAAAGCCTGGATGTAGGGGAATGCCAGGACAGAGAAGTGAGAGGGGTTTGAATGGGGAACAGTGGGAGGGAATGGGGCTTATGAGACTTTCGGGGCAGGAGGAAACGGGAAAGGGGAAATGATTTGGAATTTAAATAAAAAATAATTATAAAATAAATAAATAAATAAATAAATAAATAAATAAATAAATAAATAAATAAAATTCCCAGAATTGGAAATTTTTATAGGAGAAAAGAGTACAAAAAACTGGTAGCTGAAAAAAGCTAAAATTAAAATTCAAAAGATATGCTATATGAAGTGTTTAGCTTTCATAGCTTTTCCGTGGTCAGTTTCTAGATTCTTTGAGAAAGAGAAGAACTTTGAATAGTGGCAGTGTCATAGCCAATGATATGTATTCGAGGCACAATTATTGCTAATACAGAAAGAGAAGAAACAATGCACTGTGGGAAAGCTTCATTATTATATTTTATTGGAGAACTCAGTCATTTGATGTTTGTTGTTGAAATATAAGTTGAACATTTTGTAAAAGTTACATGTACCTGTAAATTTATTTGTTTAAAAATTGAGACAATTTTGTTTGATTATTTTTTATCTTTTGCACTGAAAGCATTTCTCATATATTTCTATCTTCTGCATTTGAAGGTAAATTATGTTGAATTAAATACCAGTAACAAAAATGCTAATTCAGAAATTTCTATTTTTTAAATATTAAACTCTCCAGTATTGTACTATTGATGTTTAATTCAAACAAAAAAAAAACTTTAAAATAATAATAAAGAGATATGGTTCCTGCATTCCTGATCACCTAGGTTTTTTATTTATTCATTATTAATATGCCCTAATTATTTAAATCCATGTTGCCTGGTGCCTTGTATAACATAGTGTTTTAAGGTTCAATCACTGTCAATATAAAAATATTAAACTTTATGTTCAACACCTAGAAACTTCATTTAGAAATCTATATGTTTGATTATGATATCTGTAAATCTGCACGCACTAAGTTTATGCTCTAATGTTGGAATATGCCTTCTAGTTTTTAATATAATTATCTAGATGAATTAAAATTAAATTAAAATGGAATTTATCTAGAGAAAGATGAGAATATATCACAAGTAATATGTACAATTTTTGCACATGAGGTCTAAAGGGGAATCAAAATTATTAATTTTTTCATGACCAGAAAGGAAGCTATATCTTGCTATTTTATGTATGAGTCACATCCATACTTAGTCATTTCTAGTGGTAATGCAAACTGTTCTTTGGTCACAGGATTTAGATCAGAACAGTTAATCCTTTCTCTTCTTATGAACTAGTTACTGTATCAACAACATTCCTAATTCAAATTTCTCAGATCAAGTATAGTCAATACAAAGAAATTACAAAACCTATCAGATTTAAAGTATATAAAGTCACTGATTTTGATAGATGACTTAGATTTCTGCTGATTACCTTTGCTCTTGAGAGTGAACTATATTTTTTTTATACATGTATTGTAATTACTTTTTGAAACACTGATATCTTGTGTAGATTTTGAAGCCAATTATTTTTATATTCTCTGAAGCATAATCTACGAGATGAATTTGATTTTCACACATATTTACAGTGTGCATTACTTTCTACAAGTTTTGTTTACAGTTTGGAGCATTGAGTCATGAAGCCAATAGTTTGTTTGAGTTTTGAATCTGTGGTTTCTGTGATTTTCCTCTTACAATAGGCCTCATTCCCATTATTCTGATATGCTTCTTGCAACCTTCTCCTAAGATCTTTTTTTAGCGCTATGACCCTAAATAGGAAAATTATTTTTGTTTGTTGAAGTATGTGTTTACTTCCTTTGTTTATTATTCAGAAGTGGCATGACTAGATTTTATAATAGATTCATTTTTAGTATTTGAGAACCAACACACATTTCTCTCAAATTGTTATTCTAATTTACATTGCCCAAAATAGTTTATAAATGCCTTTTTTCTTCTGCATTCTCACAAGCATTTGCATTTTTAAAATTTTTTTTTACTTATTAATCATTTCATTTGCTTACATCTCAAGTGATATTTCACTTCCTGGTTACTCCTCCACCAACCACCCATTCAACATCTGCCCTCCCTACCTCTTTACCTATGTGAGTGTTCTCTCCCACCCACACAGTATCTCCCTCTCCTCTGCTCCAGCATCACCCTATGCTGGGGCATCAAACCTCCACAGGGTCAAGGGCCCCCCCTCCCATATCTCTCAGGCAAGGCCATTTTCTACTGCATATGTATCTGGAGCCATGGATGACTACAGGTACACTCCTTGGTTGGTGGTGTAGTCTCTGGGAGCACTGGGTGGTCCAGCTAACCTATATTGTTCTTCCTACGGGGTTGCAAAACCCCCTCTGCTCCTCCAGTCCTTCAGTCATCTCCCCCACCAGGTTCTCTGAGCTCAGTCTCATGGTGGTCTCCAAGCATGCACATCTGCATTGGTCAGGTCCTGGTCAGACCTCCCAAGGAATCAGCACACCAAGTTCAGCAAGAACCTCTTGACCATGGCAACAGTGTTGGGTATGGTGTCTGGAGACATGATGGAATCCCAGGTGGAACATTCCCCGGTTGGCCCCTCCTTCAGTTATGTTCCATTTTTTGTCCTTGTTCTTCCTTTGGACAGGAACTTTTCTCAGTTAAAACTTTGAGATGGATGGGCGGCCCCATCCCTCGACTGGGAGCCAAGCCTTTCTACTAGATGTATACTTTACTAGATGTATACTCTGTCTCCCCCTTCTTTGCACATTTGGGATAAAATCATCCCTGTTGTGTCCTGGGTGTCTCGCGTTCGTCTAGGAACTTCCAGTGGCTATCCCCAGTTACTCATCCACCCCCATACATATTTTTGTCCAAATTCCTGACCATTTGTACCTTTCTCACATGCCCTCCAGTTCCTGAAACTGCCCCCTTATTCTCTTCCTCTCCTCTCTCCCTACTTTGTCACATCTCCTTCTACCTGTCCCCCCTCAATGGAGGACTGACCATCCATACCCAGTTCTTCCTTCCTTCTAAGCTCCATATAGTTTGTGTGTTGTATCATGGGCATTGTGAGCTTTGACACTAATATCTAATCAGGGAGTACATAACACGTGTGTTCTTTTTTCATTGGGTAACCTCATTCAGGATGATATTTCTAGTCCTATCCATTTGCCAAGACTTTCATATATTCGTTGCTTTTACTAGCTGAGTAGTAGTTCATTGTGTAAAGGTACCATATTTTCTGTGTCCATTCCTCTGTTGAAGGACATCTGGGTTGTTTCTAGGTTCTGGCTATTATAAATAATGCCGCTATGCACATAGTGGAGCATGTGTCCTTGTTATATCTTGGAATATTTTTTGGGCATAAGCCTAGAAGTGGTATAGCTGGGTCTTCAGGTAGAATTATTTCCAATTTTCTCTGGAGTCACCAGATTTCTAAAGTGGTTTTACCAGAAACAGTCCCACCAGTAATGGAAGAATGTTACTCTTTCTCCACATCTTTGTCAACATCTGCTGTCACCTGAGATTTTGATCTTAGCCATTCGGATTGGTGTGAGGTAGAATTTCAGGATCATTTTAACTTGAATTTCCCTGAATACTAAGGATGTTAATCATTTCTTTAAGTACTTCTCAACCATTCCTTGGTTGAGAATTCTTTATTTAGATCTGCACCCTACTTTTTTTTATTATTATTTATTTTATTTTTTTTAATTTACATTCCAAATCATTTCCCCTTTCCCGTTTCCTCCCTCCCCGAAAGTCCCATAAGCCCCCTTCCCTCCCTCTTTTCTCCATTCAACCCCCTCTCGTTTCTCTGTCCTGGCATTCCCCTACATCCAGTTTTTCCAGGACCAGGGGTCTCTCCTTCCATCTTCTTAGAAATCTATTGATATGCGGATTGTGTCTAGGGTATTCCGAGATTCTGGGTCAATATCCCCTTATCAGTGACTGCATACCATGTGTGTTCTTTTGTGATTGGGATACCTCACTAAGGATGATATTTTCAAGATCTGACCATTTGCCTAGGAATTTCGTGAATTCATTGTTTTTAATTGCAGAGTAGTATTCCATTGTGTAGATATACCACATCTTCTGAATCCATTCCTCCGTTGAGGGACATCTGGGTTCTTTCCAGCTTCTGGCTATTATAAATAAGGCTGCTATGAACATAGTGGAGCATGTGTCCTCATTGCATGCAGGTAAAGCCTCTGGGTATATGCCCAGGAGTGGTATAGCCAGATCCTCCGGGAGTGTCATGCCCAGTTTTCTGAGGAACCACCAAACTGCTTTCCAGAGTGGTTGTACCAGCTTGCAATTCCACCAGCAGTGGAGGAGTGTTCTTCTTTCTCCACATCCTCGCCAACAACTGCTGTCTCCTGTGTTTTGATCTTAGCCATCCTGACTGGTGTGAGGTGGAATCTCAGGGTTGTTTTGATTTGCATTTCCCTAATGACTAAGGATGATGAACATCTCTTTAGGTGCTTCTCAGCCATTAGATATTCTTCAGGTGAGAACTCTTTGTTTAGCTCTGTACCCCAGTTTTTAATAAGGTTACTTGCCTCTCTGGAGTTTAACCTCTTGATTTCTTTGTATATATTGGATATTAGCCCTCTGTCGGATGTAAGGTTGGTAAAGATCATTTCCCAGTTAGTTGGTTGCCGCTTTGTCTTTTTGACAGTGTCTTTTGCCTTGCAAAAACTTTGTAATTTAATGAGGTCCCATTTGTCTATTCTTGATCTTAGAGCATAAGCTATTGGAGTTCTGTTCAGGAAATTCTCCCCTGTGCCCATATATTCAAGGTTCTTCCCTAGTTTCCCTTCTATTAGTTTCAGTGTGTCTGGTTTTATGTGGAGATCTTTGATCCACTTAGAATTGGGCTTAGTGCAAGGAGATAAGAATGGGTCAATTTACATTCTTCTGCATGTTGACCTCCAGCTGAGCCAGCACCATTTGTTGAAAAGGCTATCTTTTTTCCACTGGATGGTTTTAGTTCCTTTGTCAAAGATCAAGTGACCATAGAAGTGTGGATTCATTTCTGGGTCTTCAATTCTCAAGAGTAAAAGAACCTCTGGGGGAATCAGTATCCCGGACCTCAAGCTGTACTACAGAGCAATAGTGTTAAAAACCGCATGGTATTGGTACAGTAACAGACATGTAGATCAATGCACCCTACTTTTTAGTAGGGTTCTTTGCTTCTCTGGAGTCTACCTTCTTGAGTTCTTTGTATATTTTGGATATTAGCCCAGTATCAGATGTAGGGTTAAAAAATATCTTTTCCCCATCTGTGGGTTTCCATTTTGTCCTTTGCCTTTCAGAATCTTTTCAATTTTATGAGATCCTATTTGTCAATTCTTGATCTTAAAACATAAATCATTGGTGTTCTGTAAAGGAAGTTTTCCCCTGTGCCCAAGTATTCAAGGTTCTTCCCCCATTTTCTTTTCTATTAGATTCATGGTATCTGGTTTTATGAGGAGGTCCTTGATCCACTTGGATTTAAGCTTTGTATAAGGAGGTAAGAATGGCTCAATTTAAATTTTCTACATGCAGACAGTCAGTTGAACTAGCACCATTTGTTAAAAATGCTGTCATTTTTCCACTAGATGGTTTAGATACTTTGTCAAAGATCAAGTAACCATATTGTGTGGGTTCATTTCTGGGTCTTCAATTCTATTCCATTGATCAACTTGCCTGTCTCTGTATAAATACCATGCATTTCTTATCACTATTACTCTATAGTATAGCTTGAGGTCAGGGATGGTGATTCTCCCAGAAGTTCTTTATTGTTGAGAATAATTTTCCATGTCCTGGCTTTTTTTTTATTTCAAATGAATTTGGAAATTGCTCTTTCTAACTCTGTGAAGAACTGAGTTGGAATTTTGATGGTAATTGCATTGAATCACTAAATTGCTTTAGTCAATATGGCTATTGTTACTATTCATCCTTCCAATCCATGATCATGGGAGATCTTTCCATCTTCTGATGCCTTTTTTGATTTCTTTTATCAGGGATTTGAAGTTCTTATCAAACAATCTTTCACTTGCTTGGTTAGAGTTACACCAAGATATTTTATATTATTTTTGACTATTGTGAAGTGTGCTGTTTCCCTAATCTCTTTCTCAGCTCTTTTATCCTAAGAAGGCTACTAATTTGTTAGAGTTAATTTTATACTCAGCCACTTTTGTTGAACTTGTTTATCAGCTGTAGGGGCTCTCTGGTAGAATTTTTGGAGTCAAATATGTATTCTATCATATCCATCTGCAAATAGTGATACTTGATTTCTTGCTTCTCAGTTTGTATCTCTTTGATCTCCATTTGTTATCTAATTGCTCTGGCTAGAACTTTAATTACTATATTGAATAGATAGGGAGAGTGCAGTCCCTGATTTTAATGAGATTGTTTTGAGTTTCTCTCCATTTAGTTTGATGTTGACTATTGGTTCACTGTGTGTTTCTTTTTTTATATTTAGGTAAAGAACCCTGAATTCCTGATTGTTCCAATACTTTTAACATGAATGGGTACTGTAGTTTGACAAAAGCTCTTCAGTCTCTAATGAGAAGATCATGTGTTCTTTTCCTTTGAGTTTGTTTATATAATGGATTTCATTGATGGTTTTTCATACATTGAAACATCCTTTAATTCCTGGGATGAGGCTTACTTGATCATGATGGATTATTATTTTTATGTGGTTTTGGATTCAGTTTTTGAGAATTTTACTGAGTATTTTTGCATTGATATTCATAAGGGAAATTGGTCTGTAGTTCTCTTTGTTGGGTCTTTTTGTGGTTTAGGTATCAGTATAACTGTGGTTTTATAGAAAGAATTGGGGAGTGTTCCTTCTGTTTCTAGTTTATAGAATAGTTTAAGAAGTATTTGTATTATATCTCTTTTGAAGGTCTGATAGAATTCTGCACACATCCATCTGGCCCTGGGTTTTATGGTTTGGGAGAGTTCTAATGACTGTTTTTATTTCGTTGGGGATTATGGGACTGTTTAGATGGCTTATCTGATCCTGATTTAACTTTGGTAGCTGGTATCAGTCTAGAAAATTATCCATTTCATCCATGTTTTTCATTTTTGTTAAGTATAGGCTTTTGTAGTAGGAACTGATTACATTTTAATTTTCTCAGTTTCTGTTGTTATGTCTCCCTTTTCATTCCTAATTTTATTAATTTGGATACTGTATCTGAGCTCTCTTGTTAGTCTGGCTATGGGTATATCTGTCTTGATTTTCTCAAAGAACCAGTTCTTGCTTTTGTTGATTGTTTATATTGTTCTCTTTTTTTCTACTTTGTTGATTTCAGCCCTGAGTTTGATTATTTTCGTCAGTCTATTCCTATTGTGTGTATTTGTTTCTTTTTGTTCTAGAGCTTTCAGATGAACTGTCAGGCTGCTAGTGTATGATTCCTCAAATTCTTTATGGAGTCACTCAGGTTTATGAGATCTCCTCTTAACACTGCTTCTTTCTATCCCATAAGTTTGGACATGTTATGCCTTCATTTTCATTAAATTCTAAAAAGTCATTAATTTCTATCTTTATCTTTTCCTTGACCAAGTTATCATTGAGTAGATAGTTGTTCAACTTCCATGCATATGTGGGCTTTCTATTGTTTTGGTTGTAATTGAAGGCAAGTCTTAATCTGTGGTGGTCTTATAGAATTCATGGGATTAATTCAATGTTCTTGTATCTGTTAAGAATTGTTTTATGGCTGGGGCGGTGGTGGTGCACGCCTTTAATCCCAGCACTTGGGAGGCAGAGGCAGGAGGATTTCTGAGTTCGAGGCCAGCCTGGTCTACAGAGTGAGTTCCAGGACAGCCAGGGCTGCACAGAGAAACCCTGTCTCAAAAAACCAAAAAAAAAAAAAAAAGAATTGTTTTATGTCTGAGTATGTGTTCTATTTTTGAGAAGGTAACATGAGGTGCTGAGAAGAAGGTACATTCTTTTGATTTAGGGTGAAATGCTCTATAGTTATCTGTTAAATCCATTTGGTTCATAACTTCTGTTAGTTTTACTGTGTCTCTGTTTAGATTCTGTTTCCATGATCTCTCCATTGGTGAGAGTAGGGTATTGAAACCTCCTACTATTATTGTGTGAAGTTCAGTGTGTGCTTTGGATTTCAGTAACATTTCTTTTTCAAATGTGGGTAACCTTGAATTTCAGGCATAGGTGTTCAGAATTGAGAGTTTATTTTGGTGGATTTTTCCTTTGATGAGTACGTAGTATCCTTCCCCAACTTTTTTGATAACTTTTGTTTGAATGTCTATTTTATTGGATATTAGAATGCCTGCTCCAACTTGTTTCCTGGGACCATTTTCTTGAAAAACTTTTCCAAGACACTTAGAGGTAGTGTCTATCTTTGTCACTGACATCTGTTTCTTGTATGCAGCAAAAGGCTGGATCCTGTTTTGGTATCCAGGCTGTTAGTCTATGTCTTTTTATTGGGATATTGAGAGATGTTAGAAATCAATGATTGTTACTTCCTGTTATTTTTGTTGTAAGAGTTGGAATTATGTTTATATTTCTTTTCTTTTGTGTTTGTTGTGAAAAGACTAATTTCTTGCTTTGTCTTAGGTGTAGTTTCCCTCCTTGTGACAGGCTTTTCCTTCTATGATCCTTTGTAGGTCTTTATTTGTGTAAAGATATTGTTTCAATTTGGTTTTATCTTGAATCCCTTGGTTTCTCCATCTATGGTGATTGTGAGTTTGGCTGGATATAGTAGCCTGGGATGGGAGTGTTCTCTTAAGGTCTGTATGACATTTTCCCAGGATCTTCTGGCTCTTGGAGTCTCTTTTAAGAAGTCTGGTGTAGTTCTGATAGATCTGCCTTTTTTATGTTACTTGACCATTTTTCCTTACTGATTTCAATATTTTTTCTTTGTTCTGTGCATTTGTTGTTTTAGTTATTATATGAATGGAGGAATTTCTTTTCTGGTCCCATCTGTTTGGTATTCTGTAGGCTTCTTTTATGTTTATGGGAATCTCTTTTTTTAGATTAGGTAAGTTTTCTTCTATAATTTTGTTGAAGATATTTGCTGGCCCTTTTAGTTGGGAATCTTCACTCTTTTGTACCTATTATTCTTAGATTCAGTCTTTTCATTGTGTCCTGGATTTCTTGAATGTTTTCAATTAGGAGCTTTTTGTATTTTTTTTTCTTGACTGTTGTGTCAATGTCTTCTATAGTAACTTTTATCGCTAAGATTCTCTTCTATCTCTGGAATTCTGTTGGTGATACTTGCATCTGTGACTCCTATTCTTTTCACATTTAGGGCTGTCTCCCTTTGTCTCTTCTTTAATGTTTCTATTTCCCTTTTTAGATCCTGGATTCTTTTGTTCAATTCCTTCACCTGTTTTATGGTGTTCTCTGGTATTTTTTTAAGGAATTTATGTGGTTCCTCTTTAAGGGCTTCTACTTATTTACTTGTATTCTCCTGTGTTTCTTTTTTTTTTTTCTGTGTTTCTTTAACAGAGTTATTTATGTCCTTCTTAAAGTCTTCTATCACCTTCATGATATGAGAACTTAGATCTGAGTCTTGCTTTATAGGTTTGTTGGGGGTCTCTAGAACTTGGTGTTGTGGGAAAACTGGGTTCTGATGTTGCCAAGTCAAACTAGTTTCTGTTGCTTATGTTCTCGTGCTTGTCTCTTGACATCTGATTATCTCTGGTGTTATCTGGCTTTGCTGTCTCTAATTGCATCCTGTCTTTCCTTGAGCCTGAGATAAGAATGCCTGGGGTGGGGGTTGAGCTGTACCTGTGTTGTAGGCTGAGTGGATGGAGATCCAGAGCAGAGGCTCTGCTCCAAACACAGATGCAAACTGGAAGGCACACAGGTATCTGGGTGGGTGGAGCATCTTCATACTGGGGTCCAAGTTGTCCCAGTTATGCCAGGTATTGGGGCAAGGTTTGGCTCTCACTTTTTATTCTTGATGTATCAGTATACTTGGTAAAACTCATTTCCCTCATACCCTCCCCAGGTATTCTGCCGAGGCTCTGCTTTCAGCACAGGTGGAAATTGGAAGGCATTCTTTTCTGTGGCTTGGTAGGATATATAGCATTTGCACTTTTTAATTATTTTGGGTAATAACTGTTGTACTTGGGTTGAGATGAGGTCTCACTGTACTTTTGAATTCTATATTCTTGTTAGTACATGATATTGAACATTTGAACCCTTTTATATTTGTATTTGTTTATATATTTTTAAGAAAAATGTCTGCTTCCAAATTCTCCATTTCTAAACTGGATTGCTTTTTATTGTTTTTGGTTTCTTCATTTATCTAATATCAATCTTCTGCCACATGAGTCATTGTTGACAAGTAGTTTTTCTCATTCTTTCCTTTAGTTGTCATTTTGTTAACTTGTTTTGCTGTACAGATTTTAAGTTAATTAATACCAGCTGTCAAGTTTTCCTTTTCTCTTAATGCTTTTGGAATCAAGTAACATAATTGTCTGTACTAATGTTTTGAGATATTTCTTAGTGCTTACTTCTAGTAATCCAGTAGCTCTCTATTATGCATCTAGATCTTTGATAACATCTTTTGGTCATTTCCAGGGTTCGCATTCAGAACTGTATTAAGATTTAGAAATGTTTTTCAGCTCTCCCATATGGTTATTCAGGTTTTCCAGAGTCATAATTTTGCATGTTTATAAGGTGTGTGTGTGTGTGTGTGTGTGTGTGTGCATGCGTGCGCACTGGCGCATGCTCATGTGTATGCTCAGGTGTACGTACCTGAAGTTAGAAGCCAGAGTTCAAGATTTGATGCCCTCCTCAATTAACTTCCACCTTATCTTTGAAGGAGGGTTTCTCACTAAGCTCATTGATTTGATCCAGGTGGCTAGACAATGAGCTTTACAGAAATTTCTGCCTCAACTTTATCCTTCCCACAGAGCTGGTATCACAGATATTTACCTGGATGTTACATGGGTGCAAATATCTGAACTAAGATCTTTATTCTTGTACCAAAACCTCATTTTCCTCTGAGCCATCTCCCTGGGCTCCTAGACCTATTAAAGGCAATTTGTCTTCTTCAATGTATGTTTTTGGCCCCTTTGTGAAACATCAGAGTCTTATTTCTACTATCCCTATTTTTGCTATTGGTCCTCTTTTCAGTTTTTCTTCAATACAATTTGGGGTTTGTAAATTCATTTCTATAAAATGTTGTTAAACTAGTTGTTGCTTTCCTGCCTCACTATATTGAAGGTTATGAGGTCATCCTAGGGACTTTAATGTTGTCACATTAATTTGAGAATGTTTTTGTTGCAATTCTTGATAGAATCTCTAGAACACTGAAACAGTAAAACTTCACAATATTTATTTTTATCCATGAAGATGGCTAATGTTTCCATTTATTTTTTCTTCATTAATTCATTGGTTAACTTTATTCTTAGGTATTCTATTTGTTTTTGTCATTATTTTAAGTGATACTGCTTTTATGTTTTCCTTTTCAGAAAACTCATTAATATATAAAATTTCTGTAAATTTTATGTTGATTTTATAGAAATTTTTAATTAGTTTAAATTCCTTCTACTACATTATATAAATTTCACTACAGTGTTGAAATTTCTACATGTTAATTACAAATAAATATAATCTGATATCTTGTGTTCTTATTCTATACCATTTATTTCTTTTTCGTGCCTACTTTCTTTGGCTCTAACCATCAGTACTATTACTTATTCAGCATCCTAAAATCTGTCTGTTTTAATTACTACTCAATATTCACTCATTTGGGCTATGTAAATTCTCTCACAAAGGAAAGAATTATGGGGCTACCTCATTTTTCCTCAAAAGTCAAACTTTTGTCTTGAGTTTTTGTTTTCAGTTAGTTACTTTGTTCTTCTAGATACTTCTCATTGATTCAAGCCAATCATGCCTCACTCTTCTGTCTCCACTGGCTTATAGATGCCTGGAGAGCAAAGGTAGACTGCTGACCACAAACTCTGACTTGCTCTCCAGACAGTATACTGATGGTGCCTGGGTACGAAGAGAGGAGATTGGAAACCACATCATTTGTCCCATATCCTGCTGTTTCCCTTTCCTGTCTGGTGTCTAAGGAAACATGGGCTTTGGACTCTAAATCTGGCCTTTGTACTTCCCTCTCTGAACAGCCCAGGGACCTCTAGGCATCCCCAGCACAGAGGCAGACAGAGATATGACAATGTACATAGTAAACCCAGGTTCCAGTTGCTTAGAAGTAATGGAGCACTACTCAGATGTTAAAGAAAATGAATTCATGAATTTCTCAGGCAAATGGATAGAATCATAAAATATCATCCTGAGTGAGGTAACCCAGTCACAAAAGAACACACATGGTATGCACTCACTGATAAGTGAATATTAGCTCAAAAGCTTGGAATTCCCAAGATACAATTCACAGACCACATGACGCTCAAGAAGAAGGGAGACCAAAATGTGGATGCTTCAGTCCTTCTTAGAAGAAAATATTCATAGGAGGAAATATGGAGACAAAATGTGAAGCAGAGAGTGAAGGAAAAGCCATCCAGGCACTGCCCCACCTGGGGATCCATCCAACACACACCACACACCAAGCCCAGACACTACTGCAGATGCCAAGAAGTGCTTGCTGACAGGAGCCTGATACAGCTGTTTCCTGAGAGGCTCTGCACAAGTCTGACAAATACAGAGGCAGATGTTTACATCCAACCATTGGACTGAGCACTGGGTCCCCAATGGAGGAGTTAGAAAAAGGACTGAAGGAGCTGAAGGGGTTTTCAACCCATTGGAAGAACAGCAATATCAAACAACCAAAGCCCCTCCCCACCCCCACCCCATAGCTCCCAGGGACTAAACCACCAACCGAAGTGTACACACAGAGGAGCCCATGGCTCCAGCTGCAGAGGATGGCCTTGTTGGGCATCAATGAGATGAGAGGCTCTTTTTTCCTGGGAAGGCTTAATACCCCAGGGTAGGAGAATGCCAGGGCAGGGAAGCGGGAGTGGGTGAGTGGGGTAACATTTTCATAGAAGCAGAGTGAAGGAGGATGGGATATGGGGTTTTGGGAGGGGAAACTGGGAAAGGGGATAACATTTGAAATGTAAATAAATAAAATAAACCAATAAAAATAACAGAAGATGAAGGAGAAAGTATCAACAAACAGAAATATATGCCTGATTAAATGTCAAATTAGGAATTTGTTTAGAAAAAAATGATTTTGCAAACATAAAATTAATTTTCTATTTTAAAAAAAGAAGCAGATTGCTATGTCCAACCTTCACTTGATGGGGGCTTGCCATATGCTACCTGTTGGCATCAGGAACCAGCTTTATGGTCAGTAACCAGCTTTAAGGTCACTGGTTACCTCTGAATTTAGTGATGACATCACATCTAAGTGACCGGGAATGGACCCCCCTTTCGGTTGCCATGGTAACCGCCATACATTCTCAGCATTCATCTACCTTCACCTGCCTGCTGTGGTGGTGTGTTTGATTATGTCACAGCCTAAATAAAAGGCAGAGACCCTACCCTGACCTTCATCCCTCTTCTTCCTCCTCTTGTCATCCCCTTTGTGCTTTGCTCTTCCTCCCTTCTTCCCCAATAAACCTTCCTCTCCCATGGAGTGGAGCTGTGCTGGCCAGGAGTGATACGAGCCACCACCCTAACACAACACTATCTGTGTGCTTAAGAGCCAGGCAATTCCTGCACTGTTGCCTGTATCAATTTTCTGTTGTTTTGATTTTTTTCTTATTTTTGTTCTTAGAGTTCTGTAGATAAAAACAACTTCCCAGTCCTGGAATTTCTAATTTCTTCATGATTTGTTGCAGTTGTTATATTTTATTGAGAATACAGAGGGATTTAAATGGCTCTATTCCATAGTTCATTCATTTTGAGTTATGACTGAGGGACTACAAAATAAAAATCACATTACCTTAAAAAATAATCATACTCATTCATTAGCATGCACACCTTCACATTTCAAAACATACAGAGTAACAGTTATTCTTTCTGTGTGACTATAATTACAAGTTAAAAATAATCCCTTCTGATTGTCACAACAATGCTTCACCTGTGCTGTGGATTTTATATATTACGTGATAATCTTGATGAGGTTTTAGTTTTTTCTTTCATTTTTACACCTTTGAAAACAACAGATGAAATCTTTGCTTAGTAATAATGAGATAAGTTACCATAAAGCTTCAATAAAATACCAGGAAGCACTATACAACAGCTGTCATAATTGCATCATGTTAAGTTCATGTGGTTGGAGGAGAAATATTAATTAAAATTTTTTTCAATCCATTTTGAAAAATGTTTCTTTCTATTTTGTTCTTAGATTTTCTCCATTGCATTAAATATATGAACAATGTAGAAAAGCATGCAAATCTTATTCTTTTGTCTTTAGATTGTAAATTCTATAATTCACATTCTTCTGACTTAAAATATATTTCAGTATCTTATTGACACAGCCACTGAATTAAGTATTATTTGTAGGAAGTGAAAGTGAATATTTAATGAAAAATAAAGAGCTCCCTTCTTTATTAACACATTCTTTGTCATAGATAGCATATTTCTTTGTTAGCTAAATGATATGTGAATGAGCTTTTGAGTCTTAGGATATAAAATCAGAAGCATCTATGAAAACAGAAACACAGGGTAAAGCTTGTTCTTGAGATGGGAGTGAAAAAACATCCAGACAGCAAGTCAAATTAAATCATAAATAGATTTAGAGACATATGTATGCTTCTACAAAACACAGCATTGGGCAAAATGATATATCACAGTGCATGGAATTTGTGGAGAAAATAGTATACCACAGTGGCCCATATCATCATTAGAACATAATAAAAATATAGGTATCAAATTCAAAACTGTGGTGTAATCTTACATATAGTAAATGATTAATAGGTATTAATCCATGTAGGCTTCAAACTTATGAAAACCTGAAGTGTGCTTGTGGAGGGGGCACCAGAGGATAGATCTTGGTAATTAGTGTGAGGTGGAATAAGACAACTTCTCTCTAACATGATGGAAAGTTGCTACAGTACATGGAGATGGGTTTGTTAGAGGACCATTGTCATAACACCTTCATAGAGTTAAACAGTTTTGAAGGGCATGGTGTACCTTTTTGAAGAGGTCTGGGCTTACTGTAGACACTTTCTCAATCCACATTTGTGGAAGTTCATGCAATTTCTAGCCTTTCCACCACTGAGTTTTTGTGTTACTGCTGATAATTCCTTTGCAACTTCCCTATCTGTCTTCCTCATAACATTGTCCAGCAGCTAGAAGATATTGGCACAGGACTGCTGTATAAGTGCTAAGGTGGAAGTATCTTATGTTTACAATGCTATTTTTCACTTGTTTCATGTGTAGAATTTTATACAGAATGCAAACTGAAGGATAGCATTTCTATACTTTCCATAGGTGGAACATTCACACCTGTCTAGAATATATAGTTTTCACTTCTACTTGTTACATTGAGTTTATGAATGAAAAGCCCCTTTAGAGAATGAAATACTTAAAATTAAGAATACAGCCAAGAACACATGAAGGAAAGGAGGGAAAAGGAGATTAATGGGTGTGTAAAGTAGGTATGCCCATCCTTAGTCTACTGTTTTCAGAGGAAGATGACAGCTGTGTTTAACTAAAATCACACATGGTCAAAGATGTAAATCAATAGCAAAATGTTAGGATAAACAATAATAATGAGGACTTTGAGAATAACCCTGCCTTGTGTCAAGAGATTTAAGTTTCTACTTTAATTTTTAAATGAAGAAAAATCAAATTTAAAAACTTCAGTAAAAATCTTAAGTTCTATTAACAACATATGGTCTGTGGTTATGATGCAGCTATTTCCTTTAAGATAAAACTTTCCATCTTTGAGGGCTGTTCCATAACTCACAGGATATTCTAAGGGAAGTTAAAACATTACATATTGCAAGAAAACTCCTTAAGCCCAGGAAGTAAAGATCTCAAAAGTTTTACAGTGTCCTTGAAACTGATCAGATTTAAATGACTATCTCCCTCCGATGACTAATATAAGAACTAAGGACAACAGAGAGGCACTCACAAAGCTGAAGTGCCTGGGAGACACTGAGACAAGATGAGTTGCCTGAAAAGGACATTCTCCAAAGAACAAGCTGTCTTCACATTGTACAGTGAGTTTCAGGCTTCTAGCTTTTGTCATTTTCATCATGGATCACTGTAGAGAGATGGGCTTTTGTGAGAGAGATGTCTTTGAGTCATTTCTGCTTCTGTAAATAGCCTGCCACCCATATTTCAGTAAATAATATCAGCGATACTTACTGGTTCACCATGTTGAACAATGGTGGTTACCTTGTTTTGGTCTGTCATCAGTTTTTTATTTGGGATGAAAGTTGAAACAATTACATTGAGTAAGACAACACAGTTCTTATTATGTTTTCTGTGTTCAATGTTTTCCTATGACTTTATTCCTGGGACAGGTATGTCTCCCAGAAGAACATGGGGAAAATGACAACTTTATATTTGAAAATACAGGTGATATGAAAGAGAGAAGGCTGAAATTTGCTTTCCTGAAATCAAGGCCTAAAACTAGTAAAACATAAACTAGTAAAACATAAACTAATAAAACTAGTTATAAATTAGTAAAACATCAAATTGGGACAATAACAAATTTCTACGAACTGAGAGTAGAAACACCTACTTAAATTAAAAATAATTAACTCAATCAGAAGGAGAAAAACAGAAAAATACAGGGATAAAAGGGAAAGTATACACAATTAGAATATCAGAAGATTACAAGGTAGAGCAGAATAAATATTTTGAGAAATAATGGATATATGAAACCATTCTTCAAAAAAGCTCAGAAGACAGCACATGGAAAGAAAATATGCACCTTTTATATATTATTATTTAAACAAAAATATAAAATATATTTATATATATTATTCAAAGCTACTAATTCTATTGAAATACATTGACTAATACCACAGAGTATTTTTTGCTCATATACATATGACCACAGTTTTTGTTTTGATATCAACAAGATGGCCTAATTTTGAAAGAGGACCTTGCAGATATGATCAAGTGAGGATTACATCATAGTGGATGAGTGTGAATGGAATAGAATGACTAATCTTATGAAAAGAAGGGCCTTTGGGCACACACACACAAAAAGTTGTTCCGTGATGCAAGTAAAGTAATTTCAAAGTTCTGTAAGAAGCCTGGAGAAATTTGTCTCTGTGAGTTGTGGAACAGCCCTCAAAGATGGAAAGTTTTATCTTAAAGGAAATATCTGCATCATAACCACATGAATAGGCTATCATGAATGGTTCTCAGTAGGTACCATTCCTGCACTGATTTCAAGTTTGTGTTCTTTACAAGTAGAGGAAAATTTCATTGTCTTAAAAACCACATCACTCACAGTTATTTGTTATGACAGCTCTAGAAAACTAAGGCACACCAAAGGGCAAGACGATGAGAAACAGGCTTCTTTCCAAAAACCATGCTGGAGAGAAGAAAGCAAAGTAAACCATTTAAAATGCTACCACAAGAAAACAACCAAAGATGAATCTACTACTTGTTAAACTATGCTTTAAATGTGGATGACTACAGACTTTCTCAGGCAGACAAAAAATAAGAGAAATTCAGTATGCGTATATACTCTGCAAGAGAAGGTTAAAAGAATTTCCATTATAGAAAGAAATCATAAAATGGAAACAGATCTCCATAAAGAGTGTGTTCAGAGCAAATTCATATGTGAATGTGTAAGTTTTCTTATTCTTTATTAATCTAATAGTTGGTTGTCTCTTTAAAGTAATAATAGTAAAGATCTTACTACTGAATAAATGAAAAGAGATTGTGCAATTATAGAAAGGAAGCATGGGAGAGACTTTATCATATAATTTTTTTGGGGGGGGAGGAAATGGTTTATTCAACTTATACTTCCACATTGGTGTTCATAGACAAAGGTTTATCATATAATTTTAAGCATATATTATAAATGTGAAGGAATTGTTATATCTCACATGGGATTTGTTTGTCTGGATTTTGGCTGGTTTGTTGCTTTGTTTTGAAACTTCATCTTATGTAGCCACAAATATCACCATATAGCTTAGGCTTTCTTTGAACTTAAGATAATCTGGCATCTGCCTTCAGAGTACAGGAATTATAAGCATCTACCTTGATACCCAACCAGTAAAAAAGTTCTGATAGGAAAATAATTAAAATGTTGATGTAGGAAATACCCTGAATCATAGATATCCCTCAAACAAAGTCATAGAAGATAAGGGGAAAAGGAGAGAAGGTTTAGAACATAAAATATATAATAATTAGAATATAGAATAATAATAATAGCTAGTAAATGTTAACCCAATTATATAAATAATTTGTTTAAATACGAATCATTTAATTGCCAGGAGCCTCCTGGTCCAGAGAAGGTAGTGGCATAGGCACAGAGTAGTACTCTGTTGATAGCTTTTAAAGTCTGAAGGTCTCAGGTTTTGACCCACATGTGGAAGTAGTGCCCTCAGTCCTACCTCTTGAAATAATGCCTTCCCCACATGAGAAAATTAATCCCTCAGAGTCTGATAATCCAGCAGTGACTGAAGAAAATTCCAGATGTGACAATAATAATATTTCTCAAGGCCCACTAATAGTTTCTTCTAGACCAATAAGCAGACTCAAGGCAAAACTGTCCTCTTGAGGGGAAGCAGAAAATATAGTCCATGAGGAAGTGCCCTACACTAGTAAAGAGCTTAATGGGTTTTCTAATTCATTCAAGCTAAACGCTGGGGAATATGTATGGGAATGGATATTAAGGGTGTGGGATAATGGTGGAAGGAACATTAAACTAGAGCAGGCTGAGTTTATTGACATGGGTCCTCTGAGTGGAGATTCGAGGTTTAATATGGAGGCTTACACAGTTAAAAAAGGGTGTCAGAAGTTCATTTGAATGGTTGGATGAAGTGTTTATTAAAGATGGCCTACTGAAAATGAGTTGGACATGCTTGATATCCCTTAACTTAGTAGTGATGAAGGGGTTTTAAGGTTTAGGGAAATTGCAATACTGGAGTGGATAAGTTGGGTAAAACCTAATCCTCCACAATGGGAAGGCACAGAAGATAAGCCATTCACCAGTCTTATAAGATGCAAACTGATGAGAGGGGTACCAGCACATTTAAAGAGTTTTGTTCTTGCCCTTTTCCTTGTACCAGATCTTAGGGTTGGAGATGCTGCTGCTCAATTAGATGAATTAAATTCAATTGGCTTAATTGGACACTGAGGTTACAAGGGCCAGGTGGCATCATTGAATCTCGAGAGACAAGACAAGGTGATTGTAGTTATCATAATGGACAACATACACAAAACAATGTTTAAAATGATATACCCCATAATGGTCAGCACAGGAGAGGTGAAATTTATAATGACATGACTCATTTGAACCCTTGTTACTGGCTAATCATTCATGGTGTTTCCAGGCATGAAATAGATAGGAAGCCTACTGCATATCTGTTTTATCTGTATAAGCAGAAAAATTCTCAAACAAATGAAAGAAAGGCTACACTGGATGGTAGCAAAAGGCAATCTCTGCCAGCAAATCAATTTCCAGAATTTTGCCAGTTTGCAGATCCAGAACACTTTGAATGAAGGATCTTAAAAAGAGACCTAAAAGTTTTGCTGTTAGTCTTTCTCAAATTCTTTCCTACAACCTTTTACAAGGGTAATTGTACATTGGGAGAAAGGAAATAATCAGACTTTCTGGGGTCTATTAGAGACTGTTCTGAAATGACACTTATCCAAGGAGATACCAAGAAACACTGTGATCCTTCAGGTAGAGTAGCAGGTTATGGAGGACAGGTGAATAATGGAGTTTTGACTGATGTCCGACTCACAGTATGCCCAGTAAGTCCTCAAACATATCCTGTGATCATTTCTCCAGGTCCAGAATCTATAATTGAGATAGATATACTCAGAAATTGGCAAAATTCTCACATTGGTACCCTGACCTGTGGAGTGAGGGATATTATGGTTAGAAAGGTTAAATGGAAGCCTTTAGAGTTGCCTCTGCCAAAAAAAATAGTGAATCAAAAACAGTATCATATTCCTGGAGGAATTGAAGAAATTATGGCCACTATCAAGGACTTGAAAGATGCAGGGGTGGTGGTTCCCACCACATCTCCCTTTAACTCTCCTCTCTGTCCAGTGCAAAAGAGAGATGGATCATGGAAAATGACAGGTGACTATTAAAAACTAAATCAGGTAGTAACTCCAATTGCAGCTGCTGTACCAGATATAGTTTCATTACTTGAGCAAATTAGCATATCTCTTGGTACCTGGTATGCTGCTATTGATCTGGCAAACGGCTTCTTCTCAATACCTGTCCATATGAACCACCAGAAGCAATTTGCTTTCATTTGGTAAGACCAGCAGTATACCTTTACAGTTTTGCCTCAAGGATATGTTAAATCTTCTGTCTTGTGTTATAACTTAGTCAGAAGGGATCTTGATTGCTTGTCTCTTCCACAAAGTATCATGTTGGTTCATTATATTGATGACACTAGGCTGATTTGACCAAGTGAGCAGGAAGTAGCAACTAGTTTGGACACATTGATAACATATTGTGTATGAGAGGATGGAAAACAAATCCAACCAAAATTCAAGGACCATCTACCTAATTGAAATTCTTAGGAGTACAGTGGTGTGGAACATGTAGAGATATTACTTCTAAGGTAAAAGATAAGTTTTTGCACCTGACCCTTATCACCACCAAGAAAGAAGCACAACCTTTATTGGGTCTATTTGGATTCTGGAGACAGCATATTCGTCACTTGGGTGTGTTATTCAGGCCTATTTACCAAGTGACTCAGAAAGCTGCTAGCTTTGTGTGGGACCTGGAACAGGAAGAGGCTCTTCAACAAGTCCAGGCTGCTGTTCAGGTGGCTCTACCACTTGGAACATATGATTCAAGTGATACTTGAGGTGTCAGTGGCAGATAGAAGAAATGCTGTTTGGAGTCTCTGGCAGGCCACTCTAGGTGAATTATAGAAGTGACCTTCGAGATTTTGGAGCAAAGCCCTATCATCATCTGCAGATAACTATTCTCCCTTTGCAAAAGAGTTCTATGCCTGCTGTTAGGCCTTAGTGGAAAGTGAACATTGGACAGTAGGACACCAAGTTACTATGTGATCTGAACTGCCCATCATGAGCTGGATGATATCAGACCCTCCAAGTTATAAAGTAGGACATATACAGCAGCAGTCTATTATCAAATGGAAATGATATATATAATCAGGCCAGAGCAGGTCCTGAAGGCACAAGAAAGTTACATGAAGTTGTATGAAATGCCTATGTTTTTTATTTCTGTTACAATGCCATCTGCTTCCAAGCCTGTGCCTATAGCCTCATGGGATGTTCCATATGATCGGCTGACTAAAAAGAAAATACTATGTCCTGATTCATTGATGACTCTGAACATTATGCAGGCACCTCCCGGAAGTGGACAGCTGAAGCATTACAACCCCTTTCCCCAACAACCCTGAAAGATACAGGTGAAGGAAAATCTTCACAGTGGACATAACTTTGGGCAGAATATATGATATTACAGTTTGTTTGGAAGAAGAAATGGCCAGATGTATGATTGTTCACTGACACATAGGCTGTAGCCAATGGATTGAGTGGATGGTCAGGGACTTGAAAAGGTCATGATTGGAAAATTGGTGAGAAAAATATCAGGGAAAAAAGTATATGGATAGATTTTTCCAAATGGAAACAGAATATGAAGATATTTGTGTCCCATGTAAATGCTCACTAAAAGGTGACTTCAGCTGAGGAGGAGTTATATTATCATGTGGATTGGATCACCCATTTTGTGTACAGTAAGACTGTTTCCCCAGCCATCCCTGTCATTGTTCAATGGGCAAATGAACAAAGTGCCCATGGTGGCTGACATGGAGGTTATGCTTGGGCTCAACAACACGGACTTCCACTCACCAGGACTGACCTGGCTACAGCTGCTGTTGAATGCCAGATCTGCCAACAGCAGAAATGAACACTGAGCCCCATATATGGCACCACTCCTTGAGGTGATCATCCAGCAACATTTTGGCATGTTGACTACATTGGACCACTTCCTCCATGAAAAGGATAATGTTTTGTTCTTACTGGAGTAGATACTTATTCTGGTTATAGATTTGCCTTTCCTGCATGTAATGCTTCTGCCAAAACCATCATCTGTAGACTTGTAGAATACCTTATCTAGCATCATGGTATTCCACACAGTATTGCTTCCAACCAAGGAAATCATTTCACAGGCAGATAAATGTGACAGTGGACCAAAATCATGGAATTTACTGCTTTTACCATGTTCCCCATCATCCTAAAGCAGCTGTTCTGGTAAAGAGATGGAATGGCCTTTTGAAGACACAGTTACAGCACCAATTAGGGGGCAACAGCATGTAGGACTGGAGAAGAGTTCTTTGGAAGGCAGTATATGCTTTGAATCAATGTCCAATATGTGGTATAGTTTTTTCCCATAGCCAGGATCCATGGGTCCAGGAATCAATTGGTGAAAAGGGGGAGAGTTCCACTCACTATCACTATTATTGATGCTTTTGTTTCCTGTCCTCACAACTCTAGGTTCGGCTGGCCTAGAAGTTTTGGTCCAGAGGGGGGATTGGTCCTACCAAGAGCCAAAACAAACATTCCATTGAACTGGAATCTCAGACTCCCCCTGGTCATTTTGGGCTTCTAATGTCCTTAAACCAACAGGTTAAGAAAGGAATAACAGTGTTAGGAGGGGTGATTAGATCTTGATTACCATGGGGAAATTGGACTTCCTCTCCACAATAGAGGTAAGCAGGATTATGTCTCGACTGCAGGAGATCCTTTAGGGCATCTCTTAGAACTACCATGTCCTGTGATCCCAAGTCAATGGGAAACTACAACAGCTTATTCCAAGCAGGATGAAAAAGGGTATAGACCCTTCAGGAATGGAGGTAAGGCTCAATCTTCCAGGAAAAGATCCAAGATCTGCTGAGGTGCTTGCTAAGGGTGAAGAGAATACAGAATGGGTAGTGGAGGAAGTAGTTATAAATACCAGCTAAGACCACATAACCAGTTGTAGAAATGAGGGTTATAAAGTAATATGAATGCTTCTGTTTTATTTTGTTAAGAATGTATTTGTCTATCTTCCAATTCTTCCAATTTCTCTATTATAAATTGTTATTTAAATTGAGACACTCAGAGAATCTTCCCAAGGGATATTGTCCCACTGTAATTTACAAATGTTTTTGCGATTGTGCGAGAAATAGTTATATCATGTTAGGCATATTCATGACCTTGTTATTGTTTCATGTGGACATGAGATATCATTTGTGTCAAGTTGACAATGGGTGGATTGTAGTTGCTATTCCTGTTTGTCAACTTGACTATATCTGGGTTGAACTACAATCCAGAATTGGAAGGCTCAACTGTGATCCTAATCTCGAGACTGCGAAATAAAATTTCTGATCTGGATCTTGGCATGGAGATCTTGAGGCATTAATGGTTATGAATTCCAGAAGATTAAATCTTCAATTTTATCATAAAATGTTTTTACTTCCTCTTTCAATAAAAGAACATGCTTTTCAAAAAATATAGAAATAATAATAATAAAAGACCAAGACCAGGCGATCTCTGAGTTCAAGGTCATCTGGAATTAAAGGCATTGTGGCACATGACTTTAATCTGGACCACACTTTCTGCTGGAAACTTACATAAGGACATTAGAAGAAGGAAGATTTACTCTCTTTCTCTAATTTGCTTGCTTGCTTTGTGGGACTGAGCAATTGCTAGAACTTTGTACTTCTATCCACAGCTGCTACTGACCATTGTTGGGGAGTTAGACTAAAGACTGTAAGTCATCAACAAATTCTTTTACTATACAGAGACTACCCATGTGTTCTGTGACTCTAAAGAACCATGACTAATACAATAAGGATATAATATATTATAAATAATTTATAGCTTAAAATAATATATTACTTTCAAATTCTTCAACTGTCTTGTTTTTAAGAATAAATTTCTAAGTATTAAAAGATGGGAATTAATGTATCAATATGAAAAAACTGCAGCCTACAAATTGGAAAAAGATCCTCACTAACTTGCATGCAATAGAGAACTAATAACCAAAATATATAAAGAACTCAAGTAGTTAGACACAAAAAACCCAAATTAATCAATTTAAAATGGGGTAAACGGAGAATTTTCAAAAGAGGATTCTTGAATGGCTGAGAAGCACCTAAAATGTTCAACATCTTTAGTCATCAGGGAAATGCAAATCAAAATGACACTGATATTCCATCTTACACACAACAGAACAGCTAAGAATAAAATCTCAAGGGACAGTACATGTTGGTGAGATTGAAGAGCAAAGAGACCATTCCTCCATTACTTGTGAGATTGCAAACTTGTACAACTGAAGAGGTCAACTCAGGGCATTTGAAAAATTCCACCAAGACCCCTCCCTTTCTTGAAAGGAGAGGAGGTCAATGGTAGGCACTCCTCCTTTCCTGGATTACATTCCTTAGGAAAACCGTGAGTTGCAGGAAGACTGACCATTGGCTACCTATAGACAAGCGAATACATTGCCACCAAATTCCCTAAGGACCAATCAGTTTAGAAGTTACATTGTTCTGTCAATCACATTGTGCCTTATGGCTGTTGCTTTGAAAATTGTATAAAAACTCCCCAAATGGGCTGCTTTGGATTGTTCCTTTCTCCTGTGTGTTCAGGGTGACCCCAGTATGCTAGAGCAATACAATTCCTCTTGCTTTTGCATCCATCCCCAGCTCCGCATTGTTCACTGAGGGTGTCTCCAGTAAGTTAAGGATCGTCAGAAGTCAGAGTCTTATACAAGCACTCTAGAAATCAATCTGGCAGTTTCTCAGAAAATTGGTAATAGTTTTACCTGACCATCCAACTATATCACTCCTGGTCATATACCCAAAAAATGTTCCACCACACCACAAGATCACATATGCCTCTATGTTCACAGGAGCTTTATGTGTAATAACCAGAAACTGGAAAAAGCACAGATGTACCTCAACCAAGTAATGGGTACAGAAAATGTGGTTCATATATACAACTGAATACTATTCAGGTATTAAAAATAGGACATCATGCATTTGGCAGGCAAGTGGATGGACTAGAAAACATCATTCAGAATGAGACAACCCAGACCTGAAAGGACATATAGGGCATATATTCACTTATAGGTGTGTATATTATCAATAAAATACAGGATAACTACCCTACACTCTATAGACCCAAAGAAGCTAACAATAAAGTCCAAGCTAAGATGTTCAAATCTCAGAGAAGGGGGAGTAAAATACCCATAAAAGGCAGATAGAGGGAGTGATTTGGTGGTACAGAGGATGGGAATGTGAATAGGCAGGGTTGTGATGGATTTGAGGAGAGAAAGGAGGGAGTGCCAGAGGGTCAGAAGAGTGAATGGAGATCTGAAGCTGGTAGGGATGGAGCTCTGCTGTCATTTCTAGTACCTGGCAGGGACCTATGGTGGAGGTGGCTTCCATGAGTCTATGAGGGTGACTTCAACTGAAACTCATAGAAGTGTAGTTGTGGAACCTGAAATAGCTACCTCCTGTAGTCAGGCAGGGACAATGATGGAGCAGAGACTGAGGAAATAGCCAACCAATAAGCAGCCCAATGTGAGACTATTCCACAGGGAAGCACCAGTCCCTGATACTATTAATGATTCTTTGTTATGCTTGCAAACAGAAGCTTAGCATGACTGTCCTCGGACAGGCTCCACTCAGCAGCTGACTGAAACAGAAGCACAGACTCACATCCAAACATTGGACAGATCTCAGAGGTTCTTATGGAAGAGTTGGGTTAAGAATTGAAAGTCCCTAGGAGGATCAGAATGCTATAGGAAGACCAACAGAGCCAACTAACCTGGACCCATGAAGTCTCTCAGAAACTGAACCACAAAGCAAAGAGTTTTTACAGGCTAGACTGAGGCTCTCTACACATAGCAGCAGATGTGCAGCTTAATATTCATGTACCCCTTTTCTAGCCTATGAAGCCCACACTATATAAAGAAGGGCACACTTTAGTCTTGGTTCTATATTGGCTATATTGTCCTAGTCAAATATCCTAAACCATCTCTTTAAGATTTCTTATCAACTCTCCTAACTTCCAAAAGTTAGTTAATTTGAATCAAATAAAGAATTTTGTAAAATAATTAGTTCATCTAGCCAATATTAATCTATGAAAGTTCATCCTCATATTGCTCTGCAGGAAAATTGACCAATATAGTGGGTTGTGTCTCAAGAAGCAATCACACAAGATTATAGGCAGTGAAGGTCCCCCCATACCCATTCATACAATGCCAGATACAGGAGGAATATAGTAATGACAAACATGAGAAGGCACAGAAGCAGCAGCAAGAGACAACCTAGAAATGAACCCATGGGGCACTGCCTCTCTGAGGTATATCCAGCACAGCTCTGTAAAAAAACAGTGAATCATCTCCTGCAAGCTCATTGACCACTGCAGTTCCTTCTGCATGGTATCACCAGAAGACTACATTGGGAATCTATGATTTTCTGCCCCAACTGTTATGAGTTAAGGTTCCCTCATCAAAATGTACCAACTTGACACATTCAACCAACAGTTGGATCAACAGAAATTGCTCAAAACAGACTTTCTTATTTTCCAGTTAAGATATTTTTAAAAATATCTTTATGTAATACAAAACTAATAAACTAATCTAGAACATACTTCTATGTTTATGCTATGTATCTTCTCAATAAAACAAATTACACTTCAGCAAAACACTGTTTCAGTTTGCCCATAATGAATACTCTTAGAATAAAAAAACATTAAGAAATAAAGGCTTGATTTAGACATAGAGATTCCTTTTCAGACTTGATTGTTCTGGATATAAAGAAGTTTCTTGTTCTATCTGCTCATTTTTTTAATCAAAATTTTATTAGACATAGTGAAAGTGCCTTGTCACATAATAACCATTTTCAATGCCATGCTGTACTGCAACTGGTTCTGGGTTATATAGATATGTGAGAAGATATGTACATGTGTGAGAACCTTGTCAGAAACAGCAGGCCAGCTCCCCACAACCAAGGGGGGGACACAGCTGGACAGGAACTTTCCATTTTGCCCATGACTGCCTGGGATAAGGACAGATATGGAAATGTGCTAAACAGAGAACTACCCTGCCTAGGGTAAGGACAGAGAGGGAAGTGACTCAGCAAAAAGACAATGCCAGGAAATACCACGAATACCACAAGGTGGGCAGGACAGGACCAAATGACAGAGACAACCTCCCCATTCGAGTTGACCAATAATTTTAAATGTTGCTCAGGGTAACCAATCGCAATTGCTGAACTCCCCAACAAAACGTTTATAAAGAGGGTATGCTTTGTGAGCTTGTGGTCTCCTCTTGCCTGCATGCTGGGGGACCCCAATGTACATTGGAGCATTAAACCTCTTGTGGATTGCAGCAATTCCAGTCTCTTTGGCCTTATTGAGTGGAGGTCTTCCGACGGACTCTAACACATGCATATTCGGTACACCTGCAACCCTGATGGAATTGAAGGGGTAGGGGGTGGGGGAATCAACTACTGGCCACCTGTGGTTAGGAGAGGCCCAGAGCATGTAAACACATTCTGCAGGACAGACTGACTGTTGCCCACCAACAGCCAAAGGAAGTCCTATAAAGACTAACCAAACCAGGGAGAGGGAGGAGTGTTGCCACTTTTCCTTTGGTTGTAGGATTACCTCAATGCTTTGGAACAATAAATTCCTCTTGCCTTTTGCATTGACTCTTGTCTCCATGTTGCTTACCTAGTAAGCTAAGGCTCTCCAGAGTCTTACATTTGCTGCACTGGCCAGGAATCAACCTTCTGTAGGAATATTTGAAGCAGTGAATCAGAGGTCTTCAGCAGGTACTGAGGATGTTTTTGTCTGTCTTGCTGTTTGTCAAAGTTTGAGTGTGCAAGCCTGTCTGAACTTTCGGATTGCTTGCAAGCATCTGGAGGCTTGGAGAGCCCACAGTGTCTGGGTCAGTCAAGAGCATCAGGCAGATACTTCAGGTCCCCTCCATTAGACCTGGCCCCAGTATAATCCAGCCGCATCATCTGGTTAACTGGATTCTTCTGCCTGTAACACAGGCAATTTGTCTGCATCTTCATTGTTTTTATGTGTGTTCTTGGACTGGGAATGATGAAATTTTTAGACCTGGGACAGCAACACTCCACTCTGATGGGGATTGTCCTGAATCATTGGAAGGATTTCTGGAGGTGGACACATAACTTGTCACTGGAGGTAAAGAAAAACAAGATCCGGACATTTTACTTAGCAGAATGGTCCTCCTTTGAAGCTGGATGGCCTCTGGAGGGGACCTTTGACCTCCCCACAGTTGTGGCTGTCCAGTGGAAGGTTTTTGGGTCTGGGGATGATACCTGTCTTGATCAGGTACCCTATATTGTGGTCTGGAGGAACTTATTAACTGACCCTCCAGGTTGATTAGAGGTTTCATTACCAACAGGATTCTGGTGCTCTAGGCACAGAACTCACTGCCTGCAGAGCTGGACAAAAAGAAGGTTCTCCAGGATCTGGAGACAGCAGACCTTCTCCTCTTGGATCCTTCTCCTCAGTACCTCCTGCCCATGCTCCTAGCACTCTCCTGACACCCAAGTCAGATGCCACCATGTTAGTCCCACCACAGTTGGCCCTCTATCCCTCACTTCCATGAAAAGAGGGGGATCCAGGTCCTGCCATGGGCACTTGGAGCAAGAAAGTCACCCCTCCAGAGATGACAGTGGCCCTCCCTCTCCAAGCTTATGATGAGAGTGGAAATCAGGCCATGCAGTATTGGCCTTTCTCTTTGGCCAAACTGTATAATTGGAAGGCTCAATACCCTCCTTTCTCAGACAACCCTAAAAGGTTGATTAATCTTTTAGAGGCTGTCTTGTTTACTCATCAGCTCACTTGGGATGATAGTCAGCAACTCATATGAGTGCTTTTCACAAGTGAAAAGTGGGAGCGAATCATGTAGGAAGCCAGAAAGAATGTCCCCTTGGCTACAGGGGCACCCTCAATTAACTATGCTGTCATCGATAGTCGGTTCTCTCTAACTAGACCAAACTGGGATTCTTACACCCCTCAAGGTAAGGAACACTTGAAAGTCTACCGCCAGTCTCTGTTGGAAAGTCTCAAGGGCTCTGTGAAGCAACCCACTAATTTGACCAAGGTAAGGGAGGTGCTGCAGGAACCAAATGAGTCCCTCTCAGCCTTCCTTGAGTGATTCATGGAGGCATTTCACCAATATACACCCTATGACCCCAACCAAAGAGCACAAGGCCACTGTGACCATGGCACTCATACATCAGGCTGTGAGAGACTTTAAGAAACTTCAGAGACTAGAGGGATTACAAAGTAAGTCTTTGAGAGAGTTAGTGCAGGTTGCAGAAAAGGTATATCATAATAGGGAAACTGAAGAAGTAACAAAGGAAAGAAAGTAAAGAGAGACAGAACAGAAAGAATTTAGGAGAGAAAAGCATCAAGACAAGAACCTACAGAGAATTCTAGCAACAATACTCAGGGGAAACAAAGGTGGAGACTGGGTAGTACTCCTTCCCTTGGCTTTGTTTTGAGCTTGGAACACCTTTTATTGTTTCAACCTAACTCTTATTGAGATCCTCTATGGATGTCCTGCTCCATTGGTGACCACCAGACCTAATCTAGAGATCTCCCAAGAAGGAGATTAAGACCCTGCCAAAAGGCAGTTCAGAGAGAAATATGGTCCCAGGTCTCTTCCCCTTATTCTCCAGAAATGACTGAGGTGCCACAACAGTTCCAGGTAGTTGATGCTGTCTATGTTCCAGGCATCAGACCCTGTCCCTGGAACCCTGCTGTAAGGCTCCTATTTGGTGTTGCTGATGACACCTACAACCATACAGGTGGATGACATAGCTGCCTAGATACATGCTTCTCATGTATCAGTGACCTGTCCACTGTGCCCCTGCGGACCATCTGTCTTGGCATATGAAGAAGAAAAGCAATCCTTTAAAGCTCAAGATCACTTGGTGAACCACCAAGGAGGAAGAATTTCCTTACCCTGATGGGGGTTCTGACTCTGAAAAGGCATAAGAAACTGAGTGCTAGATCTAGCTCTCATCAGCCCACCAGACTGACTTGAATTGTATCATCAACCCGAAGGGGTGACAAGGTGGCCAGGGTAACCCAAGACCATCTCCCTTTTACCTGGAACCCCCCTAACATTTGACCTCTGTGACCTGGTGGTCAGGTTGTACACCTGGGACATCCCAAACCAATAGGGAATGTGGGGCTTGCCACAATGTCTTGGGAATGCCTTATGCTCACCAATGCCATGCCAGGAAAGGTGCTGGGAGGAAGGGGCATAGGATTTGGACACCCCCAATTAAGAGACCACCTTCACAAAGTTCCAATTTATGTATGCCCCTGAGATGAGAGGTCCAGGTTCTTAGCCCATCAGTGCTGGGGACAGGGAAACTTCTACTGTGCTTCCTGGGGCTATGGGACCTCTAGAGAAACCTACTGGAACTAGAGTTCAAGCTGGGATTTAATCATAGCAAGCAGATCCTCTGGAGGAAGGGGACTCACACAAGGGCATTGTGCGGGATATCACAGCTCATTGGGGAACATTCATTCAGGGGCACATAGCAACATCTTCTGGGGGAAGACACCAGCACTCAGGGATGTGGTTCAGAGAGGGCCAATGCCTCAACTTTTCTTGCAACCCACTCTGCAGTTTACCAAGAAAGGAAAAGACATCAAAGATAGATGGCTAAAGATTAGGATGTGGGGCCTCAGACTATACAAGGAAGGATACGATGATGGACTCCTTTTTACCATCAAACTCAAGACAGAAGCCTCTACTGTCCCTGTGAGACCCAATAAGGAGGTTGAAGGTGTCCCCATAAGCTACCTAAGTCCAAGCCCCCGGCACAAACCCAGTTTGGGTCGACTACTGTCATGACCCCCAACATCCAGGGAACACCCCCTCCTTGTCCCTCAGAACTGGCCCCACTGACTGAGCTTATTAGTAAGACATTCCAAGTGCTCAATGAATCCAGGCCCAAAGTGACTCACTCTTGCTGGCTTTGCTATGATGTAGCGCCCCCATATTATGAAGGTATTGTCTTTGTTTCCCCAAATATTAGCCTGTCTAATAAGTTCTCTTCCTGCCGACGGACCCAGAAGTCAGGTATACGACTCACCCTACAGGCAGTGACTAGAGCAGGACCTGGGCCATGTCCCCTCCTCCCACCGGTTCCTTTGCAATACTTCATATTCCCCTGTCCATGAACTCACCCCCTGTGAACACCTTGATGTCCTGACTATATCTAGAGATTTTTGTATATTAGTTCAGTTGGTACCCAGACTAGTTTACCATCCTTATGAAGAAATGTTAGGTAGATGGGTTGGGGACTATCGTACCAAACTAGAACCTATCACTGTGTTGACAGTGTCTCTCTTACTTGCACTGGGCACAGCTATAGGGACTTCTTCCATGGTACTACAAGGCAAAAGCTACAAAGAGCTTAGGGATGCCATAGACTTAGACATAGTGAGGATCAAAGAATCAATCACCCACCTTCAAGAGTCCTTAACCTCCCTCTCTGAAGTAGTCTAGCAAAACCACTGTAGTCTAGATTTACTTTTTACAACAGGGGAGCCTTTGCAAATCCCTAGGAGAAGAATGTTCCTTTTACCTTGACCACTTAGGAATGGTTAAAGATTCTATGACAAAGGTAGAGAGGGACTAGCCAAGAGAAGGAGAGAAAGGGAACAAGCCCAATGATGGTTCCAGTCTTGGTTTAACAGCTCCACCTGGTTTACTACCTTGATTTCTGCATTGTTAAGACCTCTGATCGTTTTGTTCCTTGCTTCTGACCTTTGGCCCTTACATTCTAAATTGCTTAATTGCTTTTATTAAGGATCACATGGATACAGGGAAGTTGATGGTCCTGAGACAAAGATAACAAGAGTTAAATATGGAGAACCAAAGATATGAGCTGCATAACTATCCACAATAGTTTCTGGATTGAAGCATGCACAATGAAAAGGGAGGAATGAAGGGGTACAGGTGGGCGCAGCCCAGAACATGTAAACACATTCGGCAGGACAGATGAATTGTTGGCCACTTACAGACAAAGGAAGTCCTATAAAGACTGACCAAACAGGGGGTGAGGGATAGGGGGAGCTGATAGACACTTCCCCTTTGGGTGTAGAATGACCTCAATGAGTTGCAACAATAAATTCCTCTTGCTTTTTTTTCTTGCATTGATTCCCAGCTCCCCATTGTTTACTCAGGGGGGTTCAGGTAAGCTAAGGCGTGCCAGAGTCTTCAAGCAAATGAATGCAGTCATTAAATCAATCATAAAGGCTGATTAGGAAAATTAAGTTTGGTTGTAAACAGTCTGAGTATTACAGATGGTACTGATTTTTGTTCTTCATTAAGATTTTATTGGACCAATTTATATTGCAAGTGCAATACGCCTATCTACAAATTAAGGTATATCTAATTGCTTTCTTTTCAAAATATATAAATTTTCAATATATATTAAACTGAATAGACATAGGAGGATTAAAAATGGACTCTCAAGCACAAGGCTTGCTGTTTTTCTCCAAAAGCGTTCTGAGGGAAGCCCAGACAAAATACCCAAAACCAAGTACAACTGGGCAATGGGGCTAATTTTTCTTATTAATTTATTCTATCATATATTACTTCTCAACTACAGTTTCCACTTCTTCTGCTCCTCCCTGCCATTATCCCCTTCCTCTTCTTTATCCACGGCTTTTCAGTTTCCCTTCAGAAAAGGGCAGAACTTCCAGGGATATCATAAAAATATTGAATATCAAGTTGCAAAAACAGAGGCATAAACCTTCTTATCAAGTTCTCAAGTTGGACCAGTTATTGGTTAGCCACTCTCACATTTTTGTGCCACCTTTACCCTAGCATATTTTGTAGCAGGACAAATTGCAAGTCAACAGTTTTGCGGCTCAGATGGTGTCTCAATCCCTCCACTGAAAGTATTGCCTGGTTACAGGAGTTGTCTAGTTCCAGGTTTCATAACTCCCATTACTAGGAGTCTTAGCTAGGGTCAGCCTAATTGATTGCTGGATGTTTCCACAATGGGACTAATTTAAATTATACACTTATCTAAAATTCTTAATGATTTAAAAAACATTCATAATATTTAATGGGAAACTTAAGTCATGTATACAAACATATATATCATAAATCTATGTATGAGTATATTCTCATGTGGCTCTCAATTGGACATGAAGAGGTAAATATTGAATGTATAGATAATGTTTATATTTACCATAATGTAACACTTGCTTTTTCTAAGCTTCCTTAGCTCCTTGTAACAGATCTTCTCCTTGAAAGCTGTATCTCATTTATCTTCATTGTGCTGGATGTGTTAGGGACTAGTAGGAAAGAAGCCACCCTATATTGCAGACCCTGTACCTTCAGCAAACCTTACAGGTATCTGTGACACTAAGATTGCACATCTGAAAAATCTTGTGTTGAGTTAATACAGGACTTTACATATAAATAAACACTTTCCTGAAATGATGTTTGATGACTAATAAACTATATGAATGTCTCTATATTCATAGGGAATTACTAGCTAATATCAGAGGGAGATAACATGTTCTACAACTTTTGTGTCCTTAGAAAGCTACAAAAAATGGATAATAGGTCTTTGAATTGTAGATTGTTTTAACCAGTAAATTATTTTTGCTGTCAATTTTTATTTGACTATTATAATAATAAGTTATTATTAAATTTCAGTCTTATAAAGAATGCAGTAATTTAAAATATAAGACAATGAAAATCCTGTTATAGAATAGGAAGATTTTTTTTGCAGAAATTATAAGAAAATGCATAATAACTCTACATCATAAAATGCTGCAACCATCCATCACCATAGGTTCACATTTGCAATCTTTCATGCCAAGATGTTTCTTTGGTTGTGTTGTCAGTTAGTGGTAAGAAGACAGGCATTGACATAAGGCAGACTGCTAAATTATGAGCTCAGTGATGCTGGTAATGTGTTTAGGTTCTCCTACTTTCCTCCCTTGTCAGTCAACAAGAATAAATAAAACACACCATGCAAGGCTATAAAATATTTATCATCATAAATGGTACCTTCTATTTTCTATTACTTTTATCTGCATATATAATATTATTATTTGTAGTGGATATGATCGTTATGTATTGAAAATAATACAAGGATTTGTTAGTAGTCCTACATTTTACATTACTCAGTCAAATCACATCATTCCTTTGCTCTTTATCCTTACATGTTTGCTCCTCAATATAGGCACAGGAAGCATAACTACAAATGTTTAGAAAGTTCTACTTCTTTGTTCTATTTAAAAGAAACTAATTGCATTTAATATAGCAAATTATTAACAGCTACACAATTGTAGATGTAATGATTATACTATTACTTGGACTCAAGAAAACTATACCTTCAGTACGCTTACTGGTATAAAAGTATAAACGTCAGAAAAGATTGAAGTTCATCAGATGACAGGAGTGAGTCCAGTTAAATCAAAAGATTTGCCCAAGGTCAGAAAGTTTAAGGGTCATAACAAAGAATAAAAAACCATTTTTTTTTTCTGATAATCTGCCTGCAGAAGAGTTGATAATTTCCAAATGACACATGTAATAATTTTAGAAACAAAATGAAAATCTCAGAGAGTCACAATAAGGAGACAGTCTAAATTTAATCCGTCTTTGAACAGTATGCATCCTTTTTGTTTTGATATTTCCCCATACATGAGATAAAGGAGTCACATTCAGAACACAGTATGACTTCAATTTATCCTACTTGTAGACTTCCTTGTTTTGTGGTGCTTCAAACTGAAGCCAGGGTCTTGCACAGTTAGTCAAGCACTATGGACTGTACCCCCAGTACATGTGCAATATCTATTGTAAGGGCCTAGGAATTCCCTATTCCAGTTCATGCTCTTGAGAATAAATTGATGGTGGACAGATAGAGCTCAGTGGTAGAGCAATAACCTAGCATGTACAAAGTATCAGGTTCAATTTTAGGCATTGTCACAAATTAATAAACCAAATCATTTCTTCTTCCTACAGTGGCTTTCCATAACTTTTGTTCTAAGGCAACTTGTGGAGCAACTAAAATTGGGATAAATAACATTATATATAATTAAGTTTAGATTCTAAACATTTTATGATCTAATGAAATTTACTGTAAAAGATACAAACCTAGTAGATATATCTATTTACTCTAATAGATATATATTGGAATAATGATTTTGTTATTGTTTTTAAATTGAGCATGATTTACTATTATTTATATGGTACTTTATAAAATGGGCATGGGGACCAGCTAACAAGAAGAAAATTGTACCCTCTCCTTAAATGAGAACTACACTTATATTTAAAACTTCTTCTATGTGGTGTCAAGATAGCTCATTACGTAAAGATTCCTGCTGCCAACACATCCTGAGTTCAATAATTGAAGTTCATGATTGAAGGACAAAACAGCCACATGCAAGGTATCTGCTGACATCCATGTATGTCTATGCAAGTACATATATATGAATGTATATGCATATATACAATAAATAATAAATCAATATTTCACAAATAAATGTAAAAAATCATTTAAAACCTTTCATAGAAAACACACTACATTTTTATGAGATTCATTGTCATGAAGCTATTATTTCTAGAATGTTTTACATGGTTTTATTGTCAACATAGTTTGATGGAGACAAAACTTAATGGTAATTATGCATGGCACCTTAGTTCCTCTCAGCAATTAACCATTTGAATAGACTAAATGGTTATCAGCAAATGCAAATCCCCCTAAGATTCACCAAAATTCCTATGCCAAATTACATTAGTATACCAAGTCCCTACACAAAATTCTAAGATTTCCAGTTTGAACTCTTGTTTTGCTAACTCATATATAGTTTATCGCAATCTCAAAAGTGCAGAGGAGACACTTTTTGTACATGTGAAGAGAACCTTAAGTACGATTCATTAGTCCTTGTGATAACTTCTGTGTAAAGTGACAATGACATTTTATCAGCTAGTTTTCCACACAAACATGGCTAAGTCCAAAAGTTTGGCAATGTTTTAACTCCATGTGTTAAATTGGCAAGTAGTATTAAATGAGAAAGTTTCACCTTACCAATCAATAGTTGACTGAGATTTAATATACACATGCACAAGCACTCACACACTATTACACACATGCATGCAGAAGACACAGCAAGGAAGAAAAAATGAAAGAGGAAGGGAGGAAAGATGGAAAGGAGTGAGGAGGAAAGGAAAGAAGGAAGAAGGAGAAAAAGGCAAATTGTTTATGTCATAAATCCTAACAATAATACTAGAAGGTAAGATAACAGCACAACTGAATATAAAACTGTAAAATGAATGTGCTATCCTGGCAATATCCTGGTAAAGTAATATAATGCAATTATACTAAAATAATAACTAGGAATACATTTTCACACGAAAATCTACCTGTGTTCATTAATAAATCATCCCTCCCTTTATGTACTTTTGTAGTTATTGACAAAAAAATAAAAGTTTCTCCTTGGTTGTGGCAGAAACCGGACATGCCATAGCTGTACAGCTCAGAAGATGGAAATGCTGCTTTCTTTTGCCAGCTCTAGGTGAGTCTTATTCAGCATCTAAAGACTATCACATGTCTTGGGTTATGAATGCACCATTCCCAATTCTGACTTTAATCATGTTACTCTCCTTTCCTTTCTGTCCTAGTAGAAAAATTCCTAGTAGTACAAAATTCCATTTGTATTAATTTACCAGAACCCCTAGATTTCTTTATAAGATCCATATTGTCACTCACTTTTGAGTCTTCCCTCATAGTCTCTCAAATGTCTAGATGTCTTTTCCTATGAGTCTTTGCAATACTTTATATTTTTCTATAATGTTCTCCAAACTCCTTTTTACCTCGACTTTCACAGTATTGTTTTTTCCCCACACCATCTCATTTCCATTTTTCAACATGGATATTACATTCCTGTATCTACTGTAAGACATTGTCAAATGAAAGTGCTGCTAGAAATATCCCAGAAGAAGGGCAAGGATGGTAGAGAAGGACAGGCAAGTAGATTGCTTGATGTTTAACACTTACAGCATATCATTGCTATAAGGTTTAAGAGTTAACAGTTATCTAGACTAAAATATGAAGCCCCTCTCCTCAATCGTGCTCAAGTATTTAAGGAATGTTCCTTGTTGATGACAGCATTGAGAGGTAATAAAATCATGAGGATTCTAACCTCATTAATGCATTAACCCACCGGGTGAGTTCCCACCTGAATTTCATACACAAAGGTAGGCATTCCTAGAGTAAGTATGCTACTAGAAGAATGCTTTTGAAAAAATATACTTTGTTCCTAGCCCTGTGACTTCATTGCCAAGAGCTGACTAGCGTCCTACCACAATGAGCCCCTCTACAACAGCCTTTCTTGGCTCTGGCCCAGGGCCCTGGAACAAACAAGACAAGAATTATAATCTTTCACTTAAGTCATTAGCAAAAATTAACCTTTCTTCTTTTAAACCTTTCTACATTTCTTTTAGGTATTTTGTCACAGAAATGTAAAACTGACTAAGATGGGTAAATGACAATTAAAAATAATTCAATGAATGATATTTGCTATACCACTAGAAGCATACACAAGGTTGTATCCTGGAAAGTCATCCCTCTACCTAAATCAACTTTTACAGTGACTGTACTGAATGACAGTTCATAAAGTCAAAAAAAAAATTTTTACATGCATTCCTTATCAGTAAAGAGAGTTTAAACTTCAAATATATAATTAATCATAGGAAATACCCACTCAACAAACATTCAGCAATGCTGTATGGTTAAAAATAAGGTAGCAATGTGAATAGTAGATAGTAACATAATAAGTTAAAGTACCAATTAAATATCAGCATTAAATTTAAAGAAAATGCCCATTGGATATATAATAAACACAACAGTATGGATCTGTGTAATAATAGTTTTAGCCTAATCCTATAAAGAAATTAAGCAATATATTTCAATGAAGGGAAACATTCTGGAAATAAAGTTCAGGACCAACATGGAAGAATATGTGCAAAAACGAGGAGATTAGCACATGACTGAAACATTCCAAATCTCCTAGTTTGTTAAAATGTAAAAAGAAAGGCATGCTTCAGAGAAATCGGTATGAAGGACCATGAAGTTACAAGCCTGAGAGGTGAGAAAGTTATCTCCTGCTGAAGTTATCTATAAAAATGTAGTCAATATTTCATTTTCACCTTAATTCTTTGAGAATTTCATTCATTCTGTTTTGATCATATTCAATCCCTCTCCAGTTCCTCAGTGATCCATTGCCCAGTCTATGCCCTCTCAATATTGTGACTTCATTTTTTTGTTTTTTCATTTTTGCACTCATAATACAATTGATGTTGGGGATTCTGCTGGAGTGTGGTCAGACCTTACCAGGGGCCAAATCTTAAAGAAAATTAACACTCTCTCTCCCATCAGTCTGATCCCTAGCTGAGAACCTATTTGTAACTGATAACTGCTGGAGGGGTGGGGGTTCACTACAACATAATGAACTGTATTAAAGGATGGCAGCATTAGGAATGTTGAGAACCACTGGGGAAAAGGGGGAAGGAAGAGGGCTTACGGGACTTTTGGAGAGAGGGGAACCGGGAAAGGGGAAATCATTTGGAATGTAAATAAAGAATATAGAAAATAAAGAAAAAAATAAATCATCCTGCAATATTTGTTTTCCTACTTGAGAGGTTGCCAACAAACCACCACCACCACCCAAAACAACAAAATCAAAATATCATATATCATCATCTACTGGTACCTAAACACTCTTTTAACTTTATCAATTTAAATTGATACTTCTTCCTAGTCTCACTAAGTCAGAATATTGGTATCTTTGGAATTAAGTCTCTATTTTCAATATCAGCACACCGACTGGTCTGTTATCATCTTGAGACTTAAAAAAAAATTCTACTATCAGGTTTATTCTTCAGGTTTTTATAAGAATTCTGCAGAATAAAATATATTACTTCATCCAGACAGAGCTGTACACAACTATTACCCCAGTATGTGGAAGCTAAAACCATGGCGAAGAAAAGTTCAAAGTCAATATGAACTCCCCAGTGAAATCCTGAGCAGAGCGATAACACAACAATGTGGCAGTTCATAACTTTGTGGTTATAGGACGTAAGTCTGCTTCCTTCCTTGTTTCAGGACAAAGGCTGCCTTTGCTTCTAAGTGTGCTCTTAGGTTTTTGCCCTTCAGCTGCCTCCATCACAACAATAAGAACCTTCCACATAGCTAAGTTCTTCCATTTTAAAATCTATCTACAAAGAGTCAAAGAAAATTAGGTTTTTAAATGGTTCCTAGGTTTAAGCTAAGCTCACCTAGATAATTTCCGCATAAATTAAGGCAAAACCAACTGATTAAAAATCTTAACTACATCTTTACAATCCTTCTGCCATGTAATATAACATAATGAGGTGCTTAATTCTGAAGATAAGACTTATGGGATAATCTTAAAATTCTGCTTATTACACTGATCATGTTTATTCTGGTTTTAATAAAAAGAAAATCATAGAAATTTAGATATGACCTGAAAATACACTCACTAACTAATTAGTCTATAAAGATCATAGACTCTGAAAATCTTTAAAGGATAATATATATAGAATGTGAGCACTGCAAAAATATTCTGAAGCAGTAGTGAATGTCTCAAATAGCATTTTGTATTTCCACTATAATCTATAACAGAATTTTGCCACCAGTGCTATTCATATGTACTTAATCATTTACCTAGCTCATCAGCTAAATCCACTGTGAAATATAACTTCACTATTCTGACTGTCATGTGGACTGCATTGCTAAAGCATGTTTTCTTTAAGTTAACTGTGTACTTGGTGATATTAATACTCAAACCTTCTTATTCAAGCTCCCTAGCCTCCATTACTAGGGGCTCTTGCTAAGGTCACACTCATAGATTCCAGGAAATTTTCACTGTACTAGGTTTCCACAATACCTATTCCAATTCCTATGCCATTTGACATTCCTTTATGAAGAATTCTCTGTTTAGATCAGTGTCCCATTTTTTAATTGGATTATGTGGTATATTGATGTTTAGTTTATTTTTATTATTATTTTCATTTTATTGGTTATCTTACTTTTTTACATTTCAAATGTTACCCCCCCTTCCATGTTTCCCCTTTCTATCCTATCCCCTGTCTGCCCTGCTTCTCTGAGGGTGCTTCTTCCCCCATCTATCCCCTTGCACATCACCACCCTAGCATTCACCTGTGCCAGGGCATCTATCCTTCACAGGACCAAGGGACCCTCATACCATTGATTCCAAATAAGGCAATCCTCACTACATATGCAGCTGGAGCCATGTGTACTCTTCAGTTGATGGTTTAGTCCTTGGAAGTTCTGGGGGTCTAACTGATTGATATTGTTGTTCTTCCTGTGGGGTTGCAAACCCCTTCAGCTCCTTCAGTCTTTCCCCTAACTCCTCCATTTGGGTCCCTGTGCTCACTCAGTCCTATGGTTGGCTGCAAGTGTCTGCATCCATATCAGTCAGGCTCTTGCAGAACCTCTCAGGTGACTATATCAGGCTCCTGTCAGCAAGCACTTCTTGGCATCTGTAATAGTGTTTGGGTTTGGTGTCTGCATGTGGGAAGGATCCCCAGGTAGGGCAGTTTCTGGATGGCCTTTCCTTCAGTCTCTACTCCAATCTTTGTTCCTGTATTTCATTTAGACAGGAGAAATTCTGGGTTAATACTTTTTGAGATGGATGGGTGGCAGTGCCTAACCTCTGGATATGGTCTCTACAGGTTCTCTCTCCCCTTTGTTGGGTATATCAGCTAGTATCATCCTTGTTGGGTCCTGGGAGCTTCTTGCTTACCTGGCATCTGGAACTTTCTGGTGACTACAGCCAGTTCTCCATCTCCCACTGCTAAATTCATCTGTTCAATTTTCTGGCCTTCTGTAATTCTTCCCCATCTCCTCCTTCACCTGATCTTGTTTCACCCTTTAACTTCCCCCTCCTCTCTCTCTCTCCCAGTTCCTTTCCTCTCTCTGCCTCCCATGATTATTTTGTTCCCTCTTCTAAGTAGGACTGAAATATTCATACTTGGGTCTTCCTTCTTCTTGAGCTACATATGGTCTGTGAGTTTTATCATGGGTATTATGAGCTTTTTGCCTAATATCCATTTATCAGTGAGTACATACCATGTGCATTCTTTTGTGACTGTGTTACCTCACTTGGGATAATATTTTCTAGTTCTATCCATTTGCCTGCAAATTTCATGAAGCCATTGTTTTTAATAGCTGAGTAGTACCCCATTGTTGCAAGATATTTCCTATCCATTCACTTTGAGCAATGAGAGGCCAGTGATTGGAGTGGAGCGTGGAGGAGGAACTAAGGGAAGTGATGGGTGGAGAGGAGAGACAGAGACTAGGTGAATGAGATGAGCAGAGCAGAGAAGGAGGTGCCGATATCCAAATGACTTCAGACATATTTGGTGTTTTGGAGAGGTTAGAAATATTGGGATAAATCTTTATCATTGTAAATTGGCACTATGAAATTGGGAGTTTCTTATAGAAAAATATATTTGATTAACTATTCAAGTTTAAGAGTCTTGCTTTACCAGATACTTGGAAGGAGTGATGCAGAGGCCTGTCAGGGTACTACTATATTTTAATTATTTCCCTCCACAGTCTATTGTGTAAATGTACCATTTTCTGTACCCATTCCTCTGTTGAGGGACATCTGGGTTGTTTCCAGCTTCTTGCTATTATAAATAAAGTTATGAACATAGTGGAGCATGTGTCCTTGCTGTATTTTGGAACATCTTCTGGGTATATGCACAGGAATTACCTTTGTGCTCAGGTAGTACTATGTCCAATTTTCTGAGGAATTACCAGACTGATTTCCAGAGTGGTTGTACAAGCTTGCAACCGTATCAACAATGGAGGAGTGTTCCTCTTTCTCCACCTCTTCTCTAGCATATCTTATCACTTGAGATTTTGATCTAAGTCATTCTGACTGTTGTGAGGTGGAATCTCAGGGTCATTTTGATTTGTATTTCCTTGATAACTAAGGATGTTGAACATTCTTTATGTGTTTCTCAGCCATTCAAGATTCCTCAGTTGAAAATTCTTTGTTTAGCTCTCTACCTCATTATTAAAAAAGATTACTTGGTTCTCTGTTGTCTAACTTGAGTTCTTTGTATATATTGGATATTAGCCATCTATGAGGAATAGGGTTGGTAAAGATATTTTTGCGATCTATAGGTTGACATTTTGTTCTAATGGCAGTATCCTTTGCCTTACAGAATCTTTTCAGTTTTATGAGATCCTATTTGTCTACAGTTAATCTTAGAGCCTGAGCCTTTGGTGTTCTCCTCAGGAAATTTTCCCCTGTGCCAATATTTCTTGAATTTTTGATATATATTTTGGATATTAGCCCTCTATTGATTGTGGAGTGGGTGAAAAACTTTTCCTATTCTGTAGGCTGCCATTTTGTCTAGTGACAGTGTACTTCACAGTTTCATGTGGTCCCACCTACTAATTATTGATCTTAGGGCTTGGGTTCTTAGTACTCTATTTAGAGAGTTGTTTTTTGTGTCAATGGGCTCAAGGCTCTTCCCTACTTTCTCTTCCTTAAGGCTCAGTGTTTCTGTTTTTAGGTTGAGATCCTTGATTCCCTTACATTTGAGTTTTGTGTGGGGTGATAGTTATAGATCTATTTGCATTCTTCTACATGCTGACCTGCAGTTAAACCAGCCCCATTAGTTGAAAATGTGTTCTTTTTTCCATTTTATAATTCTGGCTTCTTTATAAAATATCACGTGTCCAGAAGTATGTGAATCTATATCTGGGTTTTCAATTTGATTAAACTTATCAACTTGTCTCTTTTTATGCCAGTGACATGTATTTTTATGACTATAGATCTGTAGTAGAACTTAAAATCAAGGATGATGATAACTTGTGATGTTCTTTTATTGTGAAGAATGTTTTGCCTATCCTGGGATTTTTTTTGTTTATTTGTTTTGTTTTTTTTTCCATATGAAGTTAAGTATTACCCTTTCAAGGTGTGTATAAAACTTATGTTGGAATTTTGTTGAGGATTGCATTAAATGTATAGATTGCTTGGTAGTAAGATGGGCATTTTTACTATATTAGTCCTACTGATGCATGAACATGGACACTTTGCATCTTCTGATGTCGTTTTAATTTCTTTACTCAAAGACTTGAACTATTTGTCAAACAAGTCTTTTACTTGCATAGGTATGGTTACTCCAAGGTCTATTATATTGTTTGTGGGTATTCTATAAAGGGTTGTGAAGTGAAAACTTAATGGTTCTTTGGAAAGTCAGTTGGATGGTGTTTTGCTGGGGCACACACAAAAAGGAATGTTTCATTAAAGTGGACACAGGTGTGAAAGGCTAAGGCAGGCTTGTGAAGAACATTTAGCTGAAGCAGATAAAGGAGAGATGGTCCTCTGCTAAAGCAACCATGTGAAAGGACCTATGATGAAAGATTCTTTGCTAACAATACACATGTATTAGTCTGCCTTGCATTACGTAGTTGAGCTTCATTTGTTGGGACACTATAGACAGAAATGCACCAAAAATTTCTGAAGATGCACTAGAGTTTGTTGCCACTTCCAAAGAATCAGGCTGATTGGATGCATATGCTGAGGCCATACCTGTTCTGAGGCAAGACACATGCTGATGCAAGGCACATGGAGGGCACATGATATTTGGAGTGTATAAATAGAACTCCGTAAGTGATTGAGACAGAGATTGGCTTACTGGTACAGCTACCTGTGCAATGCTCGTGGGTCTCATGTCTTCACTGATTTTCAATTTCCTGAGAGAGGCACAGATGAGGACTTCTCCTGGTGTTCTTGTTGGTCCTTCCTGCTGACTTGAGCTGAGGCTGAGGCCTGGCTGTCTCTATGAGATAGTGTCACCACTGTTGCTAATTCTACTACGGAACTGGACTACTGTTGTATCCATGAGGAGTTTTCAAGCAGATTGAGATGCTGTTGCCTATAAATTGAGCTGCTGATTTCCATACAACACAGACAGGAGTTGTTTCAAAGAACCTATCTAAACAGGTTCACTTCCTGTGTATCCTTTCTTTTCCACTACCTCTAGTGGGTGGTGGTTACAAAGAAGTTTAAAATATTTAAGAATCACCATTAAAAATAAAATTAAAAAAATAAAACTATAGGGTATTTTCCCTAATTTTTTCTCAGTCTTTTTCTCATTTGTATATAGGAGGGTTACTGATTGTTCTTATCTTTTTCTTTTCTTTCTTTTTCTGTTCTTTGTTTTTTAAGCTAATCTTATACCAGGCCATTTTGATGAAGGTGTTTTATCAGCTATAGGAGTTTTCTGGTAGAATTTTCTGGTCTCTTATATATAATACCATACTCTGGGTCAAGTGGAATCATATCACCAGATAAAATAACTGGTAAGGCTCAGCATATTAAGGAACACCAGCAATTCTCATGAAAGAGAATGGAAGGCATTTGAGACTTCTCCCAACCAGACTTCTGTCCTTGAACATGTGACCATGACACCCTAGTAAGAGACACATGACAAGTGATCCTCTTAGTAGCATAGAACCCAGAGCTCTCCATGTTGATGGGTCAGCCTCAAGGGCTTAGTCAATAAGCTTCCCTTTCTGGACATTCTTTCCTGTAAAAGGTATTTAGTCTCTGCTCCCCTCTGAGTAAGTGGTATATACTCTTTTTATCATGAATAAACTGAACAACTAAGGACTATCTTCTTCCTCAAGAATTGCTATGGAGGGAAGTCATTGTTACTGAGTCAGACAACCTAAGCCTTCCTCAGAAGGCCCCTCAGCACTCATGACACTCACCACTGAGCTAAGCCATAGTCCCCCAGCCATAGTGGGTCCCAATTTTCAACACCTCTAGGTTTTCAGTGGCATCTGGCTGCCTGGGAGTTCGAGAACCACAGCTTCAGCCCCAGGCTGCACTGTTTTCACCAGGAGAGATATGGGCTGGGTCCCCAAATTAGGCTGCATTTTGCCATGAGTCTGATTCCCCAATGGCACAGTAGGGAAAGTACATAGCTTAGTTCCCCTGTGTTTCATTTCCCTGAGCAGCATCGTGGAATCCCAGTGGTGAGGTGGAAAGCAAACCCACATCATACCATATGCAAATAATGGTGCTTTGACTTTTTCCTATCCAATTTGTATTCCCTTGTTCTCCTTCAGTTGTATTATTGCTCTAATAAACCTTCAAGTACTATATTTAATATATATAGGGAGAGCGGACAGCCTTTTTTTGTCCCTGATTTTAGTGGAATTATTTTTTAATTTTCTCTCCATTAAAGTTGATATTGGTATAGTCTTGCTTTCCCTTTTATCACTAATCTCTGCGAGACTATTATCATTAAGGGGAGTTGTATTTCCTTGAAGGCTTTTTCGCCATCTAACTAGATTATGATGTGGGTTTTTTTTTTGTTTTTTTTTTTTTAGTTGCACATTGTTTATATGATGTGTTACATTGGATAATTTCTGTATGTTGGGCCATCCCTGTATTTTTAGAATGAAGAATACTTGAGCATGGTGGATTATCTTTTGGCAAGTTTCTTGGATTTTATTGAATGCATTTGCATCAATATTCATGAGGGTAATTGGTCTGAAATTCTCTTTGCTTGTAGAATCTTTGTATGTTTGACTACCAGGGTCATTGTGTCCTTATAGGACAATTTAGCAATGTCCCTTCTGTTTCTATAGTAGGGAATAATTTGAGGAATATTGGCATAACTCTTCTTTAAAGGTCTGGCAGAATTTGAAGCTCTGTTCTAGAATTGTCTGGCCCTGGGTATTTTAGACCTGGAGTGTTTTGTTGCCTGCTTCTATTTCACTAGGGGTTATAGTTATATTTAAATTTTTTTTTATCTTTATTTAACTTTGGTTAGTGTTATCTAGGGACAAAATTTTTCATTTCTTTTAAATTTTCAAATTTGCTGGAGTACAGGTAATTAAAAATAGATCTAATGATTCTTTGGATTTTTTTAGTGTCTGTTGTTATATTCCCCCTTTCATTTCTGGTTTTGTTAATTTTGATATTGTCTCTGTTATTTAGTCAGTTTGGATAAGGGTGAAATTATTTATCTTCTGTATTTTCATGAGTGTAGTTAATCTCCATGATTTGGTGAGGTTTTTATTTGTGGGGTGGTTGGTTTTGTTTTTTCTTGTATCTTCTGTAGGGCTAGATTAGTAAATAGATATTGTGTATATTTTAATTTATCATAGAATATCTTGCTTTGTTCATCTGTGATAATTGAAATTTTCATGGTTATACCAGACTGGGGTGGTATCTGTAGTCTCTTAGAGTCCATAAAACATCTGTCTAAGCCTGCCTGAATTTTAGAGTCTCCACTGAGATGTCAGGTGTAATTCCAATTGTTCAACCTTCAGATGTTACTTTCCTTTTTTTCCTTTGCAGCTTTCAAAATAATTTCTCTGTTCTGCATGTTTACTGTCTTGAATTTATTTGGTATGGGGAGTTTCTTTTCTGTCCAAATCTACTTGGTGCTCTGTAACTTTCTTGCACCTTTATAGGCAGTTCCATCTTTAGGGTCAAACTTTTTCTTGTATGATTTTGTTAAAAGTATTTTCTAGGCCTTTGAGAATGGATTCATCTTCTTTTTCTATTTCTATTTTTTAAAACTTTCTATTGGTTCATTTTGAATTTCACATCATACACTCCAATCCTTAGCATCTTCCTTTCCCCTCTTCCCTGCTCTCCACCTTTGCTACAACCAAAAGACAAAAACAAATCTTACTGTGGAAGTCATACTGTGTCACAGCATGTCCCACAGTTTTCCTATTGTTCAAGGTTCTTTGATTGCGAATGTTCAATACAATGATTCACTGGTCTGGTATAAGGTCTATGGCTTCTGCAAAACCATCAATACTGGAACCTTACTAGGACTCCTCTTAGACATACTATTATTGCCTTGTGTCATGGAGATCCTTTATTTTGGATATGTAGGATCAGCCTCTTTAAGCACTTCAGTAGCTCATGGATGGAGGATATGTTGACTCCAATTTCAAAACCAAGGATCTGGGCCTGAGGCATTTCACAGCTGGTTAGCCCTCTGACTTTCCTTAGATTCTTTCTTCCATTCTTTTTATTCAGTTGATGAAGCTTGCCTCTGTTGTTCCTGTTCACTTATATAAATTTTTCACTTCCACAATTCCTTCAGTTTATGCTTTCTTTGTTGCTTCTATTTCCATTTTAAAATCTTGAAAAGTTTTACATGGCTTTTTGTTTGCTTGTTTGTTTTTTTAACTGTTTGTTTGATTTTTCATGATGATCCTGGCTTTCAGTTTCTTTGTCTTTGCTTTTTGAAAAGGATTTATGCACTTTATTTTTCTGTATCTCTATCATCTTCTTAAAATTTGTTTTAAAGTCTTTTTCCTTTTCCTTTCAGCTGTGCTGAAATATTCAGGACTGGCTGTATATATAGGACTGGATAGATGACCTCTGATGATGACATAGTGCCTTGACTGTTGTTGATTGTGTTTGTATATGGTGTCTAAGTTTCTAGATTTGGAGTGATTGTAGGACTATGTGTTGAATTCTGAGTTTGTGTTTCTTGGATGGATGTTTTGTTCCTTATATTCTGTTGCTGCTCTGTCCTTATAGACTGTGTGGCATGTGGTTAAACAAGTCATCTCCACCTGAGTTGGAAGCTGGACTTCTGGTAGCTGGCTTGGTTTCTTGTTGATCAGGTCATCTTTCCTCTAGTTGGTTGCTGGAGCATGATGATAGGGAGGGGAGGGAAGATTGGAGATACTGTTGGTGTGGAGACACTGAGAGTGGAGGAAATCTGCAAGCTGTTATCCTACTTGGTCTCCTGGAATGTGTGCCCTGTGTTTTGTCAGGGGCTGTCTGCTAGAGTTTTGTCTGGGATGCAGTGATGAAAAGTGAAGGGCAAATGAAGATTGGGACTATTGGAAACTACAGAGTGGGAAAGGTCCCCAGGTGGTAGCCTATCTGGCCTTTTGGAAGGTGTGGCCTCTAGTTGGGTAGAGAATATCTGCCTCAGGGAACAGTGTAATGAGAATTTTTCTTTTCTTTAAACACAGAAATGTAACATGAATGCATCTTTGTTTTAATCCCTAATGTGGAAGAGGGTTCTGCTTCAGACTGTACACAGTGGCTAATTATGATTTGTCTTATGCTCTAATAGAGGCATGTTTTTTCCAGTTGTAGGTAATTACATTTGGAATCCTGGGGACTTTTAAATGGGCATACATATGCCAGAGTCCCTAAGAGAGGTTGAAGCTGCCACTCATCCTTCTGTTGCTGCTGTTGCTGCTGCTGCTATTGTTGCTGTTGCTGTTGCTGTTGCTGCTGCTGTTGCTGTTTCTGTTTCTCTTGCTGGTTGCTGATGGCTGGTTGCTGGTTGCTGACTGATGGTTGCTGGTTGTTATTGGATGTTGTTGGTTGCTATTTGTTAAGTACAAGAAAGTTGGACACGCCCCAAGGAACTTTAAACCTCTAATCATCAGGAAGTAGTCTAAGAATATTAATGCCCTATGTCCTCTCTAACTTTCTTAAGGTCAAAGAGGGGTGGTAGAAAAAAAGAGACCAATAAAGTAGCCAAAACTAGTGAATTCATTGTTTTTAATTGCAAAGTAGTATTCCATTGTGTAAATATACCACATCTTCTGAATCCATTCCACTGTTGAGGGACATCTGGGTTCTTTCTAGCTTCTGGTTATTATAAATAAGGCTGCTATGAACATAGTGGTGCATGTACCCTTATTGCATGCAGGTAAAGCCTCTGGGTATATGCCCGGGAGTGATATAGCCAGATCCTCTGGGAGTGTCATGCCCAGTTTTCTGAGGAACCGCCAGACTGCTTTCCAGAGTGGTTATACCAGCTTGCTACTCTGCAATTAATATTACTCTGCAATTAAAAACAATGAATTCACGAAATTCCTAGGCAAATGGTCAGAACTTGAAAATATCATCCTTAGTGAGGTAACCCAATCACAAAAGAACACACATGGTATGCAGTCACTGATAAGGGGATATTAACCCAGAATCTGGGAATACCCTAGACACAATTCGCATATCAATAGATTTCCAAGAAGATGGAAGGAGAGACCCCTGGTCCTGGAAAGACTGGATGTAGGGGAATGCCAGGACAGAGAAGCGAGAGGGAGTTGAATGGGGAAAAGAGGGAGGGAAGGGGGCTTATGGGACTTTCAGGGAGGGAGAAAACAGGAAAGGGGAAATGATTTGGAATGTAAATAAAAAAACTTAGAAAAAAAAAAGTAGCCAAAACTCTTGTCATGGAACAGAGAGTGTGGGGATGGTCCTCAGACAGCTGACTTACCTGAATTTCTAAGTAAGATAGTGATTACTTGTTTACCTTCATCATTAAAATGGAAATGATCAAAATTGAGTTAATGACACTATAGAAGTAGGAGTGTGTGTGTGTGTGTGTGTGTGTGTGTGTGTGTGTGTGTGTGTGTAGAGAGAGAGAGAGAGATAATAATAAGAAAGTGAGATTTGAATTGGCTTCTCCCTACCTTCCTAAACTCAGGGTGGAGTTAAATCTGTATTGTGATTATGAAGGAGGTGAAGGTGGAAATATAATCTGATTATGGTGGTTTGAGAAGAAATTTTTGGGACTTAGTAGAATAAGGTTAGGACATCAGTGTGAAATACTAGTAATTAAATTTGTCTTATAGGAGCAGGGAGAAACACCAAGGAATGCACAGTCCTTGTCCATACTATGTGATGACTTGTGTTCTCTTGAGACTCTGCCTGAAAGAAGCCAGTTAATGTGGCCCTTTCATCTTTAACCAGAACCAAAAGCTAAAATGAATGTCATTTTCTGTGTCTTACCAAATTTGTCACTTGTCATTTGCAAAAGAGGGTACTTGAGAATCACTGAAACTTAATTTCACAAAAAGTATAATTTCAGTTTTAATGCACAATATTGCAAGCAAGAAAAAATTGCAACATATAGATATCCTGGTTTATATTGTCTCAAAAGTTTTGATTCTCATATTGTGAGAATGTTTCAAAATTAACTGTGGTTATAGGTCATAACTTTGAAATTCCCTAAAGATTTTGGATGTTAAGCTTTATTTAGATAAGGATTGCATAAAACTCATATATATTCAGAAGACCTAACTAAAACACTGACTAAAAGGAGAAAGCAGAAAAAATAGGGTTAGATAGTCAAAACATCATCATAGACTATTATAAAAATAATAAACAGTTTAAAATAAAATATGTAAGTAAATGTTTAAATGGAAATTTTACAACTTATTTATATATTTTTAAAATACAGAAGAGATGACAGGTAGAAATTATAAGACAAAGTGGATTCAAGTTTTTGAGAAGCATAGTTAGAGAAATAAAAGTCACCATAAAAATGTAATTAGAATCACATAAGAATACCAAAGAAATAAATGGCCAACAGCAATATGTATTTGTGTGTGAGTATAGTCTTAGATTCTTCCTCATTCAACAAAAACTGTAGCAAATGTTAAAATTAAAAAAAGAAGCACAATGAATGCAAAGATAGTCAAGAAAAAATTAAATCTGAGTATCACACACAAGACTGAACAGTTGAAAGTCACAAGGAGTCCAGATTTTGTATCAGGTCAGAAAGGATCTGCTAAGGATCTTGTCTGTTTGAGTAAACAATGAAACAAATAAACAAACAAAAAAGACTTTCCTTACAGTAGAGTAGAGGGGATATTAAAATAAAAGTGGTACACTGATACAATGTAATACTTTAGTAACAAAACATACTACTTGGCAACATACTTACCACTCAGAACACACACACAGACACACACAATTAAGAAATGTGGAGAAAATACTATCTTAGGAATAAGATGGGATACTGAAGTGAGCAACAACAGAAAATTCATATACATGGTAGATCTGAGTGCACAGTAAGTATATGATACAATGAAGATGATAAAAATAGTAAACATGGGCTGTTTAAAAATTTGGAGAACACCACATCATGAGGTAAGCTGCTATTTAGCATCATATGCTTAACTTCTAAAAATAAACCAATTGAAGTAATGTGTAAGACAGTTTGTGAACTACAATGGCTATAAGGTCTAACTAACGTGTAAACAAAAGTTAAAATGGAAATTGGGAGTGGAAGTGCAATACTCAATAGTAATTTCTAAAAGAAAGGGTTGAAGAGAAAAAAAAATTAAGGGCTCAAAAGCTAAAAATACTAAAACTAGGTGGATTCAAACACAAATACAGATGAAGCTGAAGCCAAAAGTAAAGGTTAACATAAAGATCAGTGCAAAGAAAACATAAGATGCTTAGATTGATGGACCTCAAATGGAAGGATTCAGAGAGCTTCACAGTGAGTAGCACTGCAAACAAAAGTCTCCATCAACTAATGAGAGAAAGTGAATGAAAAGGAGACATCATAATGATAAATGTTCAGTGTACCAAGATGACTCTCTAATTTTATATAAACCTATTGCAAATATATGAAAAACAATACACAAAAGTAATATCTGAAAACCAAACAAAGCTAAGTTAATCTGTCTTATTTGTATATTGCTTTTTACTCATAAAATAAACACTTTTTAATTATGCAGGAAATATCCATCAAAATTAAATATATCCTGAAGTAAAAAGAAGCTGTCAAGTAATGTATGATATTTATAAGATATATAATATATTTTTAGAACTTATTTAAATTAAATTAAAAATCCTTAGTACAGAGAAAATTATTTTTCAAAGTTAAGAAATATATTTGAGAGCTGGAGAGATGGGTTAGCAATTATGAGCACCTGCTATTCTTACAGAAGACCCAGGTTTGGTTCCAAGAATATGCATAAGGTGACTTACAACTGATTATCACTCCAGTACCAAGGGTTCCATTGTCATCTTTTTCTGCAGGTATTTGGACAAATGTCATACACATAAAACAAGTAAACAAGTACACATGCACAAACATAAAAATAGACAACAATGTAACTAAATATATATTTAAAACTCATTGGTTTAAAAGAATTTTACTAAAAGTGAAGAGTTTAATGGCATAACAGCAATGAAAATAACGGGGCTTATGGGACTTTCAGGGAGGGAAGAAACGGGAAAGGGGAAATGATTTGGAATGTAAATAAAAAAAACTTAGAAAATAAAAAAAAGAAATATATCAAATCAGAAAAAAAACAATAAAAAAAAAAGAAAATAAATGTATGTATGAGCCGCTAGATACCAACTTACTTGAGTGGAACTTCATTGTATTAGTGACAAATTTAGGCATGCAGAAACGGAAAAGCAATCTTACAAATATCTATCCATGAAGTTAAGGAAAAACATTGACACTGTAAAAGAATAGAGATGAATACAGAGGCATGCATAGAATGAAACAAGAATTAAGACTTAATCTCTAAAAATTTACTGAAATTCTCCAGAAAATGTATCAACCGTAAAGCTGAAAAAGTAGGTATCACTAAGTTCAGACATTAAGAACTAATTTTACAGATAAAGGGAGAAAGATAAAAAAATAGTACATGCAGCTTTTGAATATTCTATTTTTATTTTTTAAATTATGTGTATGTTTTTCTTTGTGCAGACATGTGTGGGGGGATGGTATATGCACATTTCTGCAGATACCCAGGAGACCAGAGTCATCTTATTCCTTGGAGCTGTAGTTCAAGAAGTTGTGAACATCCAGTCATGGATCCTGGGGACTGAACTTAAGCTTCCAATATCCCTGTTCATACACATCCAACTCAGTGATCTAAAAATATTCCCACGTAGCCTATCTCATAAATGTTATACAATGAGTGCTTGTATAACAAATTCAATTAAGGATTTTAAGCTTTTAAGCTTTCCTACACATGTGTACACACAGTCATAACACATACATACTGACATAGTCACACACACACACACAGAGAGAGAGAGAGAGAGAGAGAGAGAGAGAGAGAGAGACTCACACAATCTGAAAAGTAGAGACACTTACCACCCTAGCCCAGTTTTCTGAGGAACCACCAAACTGATTTCCAGAATGGTTGTACCAGCTTGCAATCCTACCAGCAGTGGAGGAGTGTTCCTCTTTCTCCACATCCTCACTGTATCTGCTGTCACCTGAGTTTTTGATCCTGACTGTTATGAGGTGGAATCTCAGGATTGTTTTGATTTGCATTTCCATGATGACTAAGGATGTTGAACATTTCTTTAGGTGCTTCTCAGCCATTTTATATTTCTTAGTTGAAAATTCTTTGTTTAGCTCTGAACCCCATTTTTAATAGGGTTATTTGGTTCTCTGGAGTAAATACTAAATACCATTTTAAAAGCTTTTATATTAGAGATATACTAGTGTAAGTTCTTTTTAATTTGCCAACTGCCATAAAGTAATGTACATAACTTTTCATGGTTCCAAAGGCTTTATTTTAAGATGCTGGAACATTCCTTTTGTTTAAGACTCATTTACTTCTCACTATCTAAGAGATTAAACTTATAATTATGGGGTCCTTACAACAGATCCATCTCAGTCCATCACTGTGTATGCTAAGGGCTATGGAGTTCCTTTCCCCTGGAATCAGATGCTTGCCTTTCTTGGGGGAGATTTCCTTTCTCTCACCCAGAGAGAATTCATTTTCTGTGATCATAAGATCTTCTTCCCTTTCTCAGGCTTTTATAGAAACTTCTGGCTTAATAGTGTCTGTCCTTTCCTCACAGTGTGATGCCTTTTCTTTTCTTTCCTACATTTTTACTTTTTTTTTTTAACAGTCCAGTCATTGCCACCCTCCAGGTCTCTGATACTTTCTAATTGGTCCTCACACCTTCCATCCTTCAAGGTTGCATATTTCCATTCATTCTGCTGGCCTGTAGGGCTTCTCTCCTGTCATCCCCCTCCCCCCCATACCTAGTCATTTTCCCCTTGTCCTTCCCCCTCCCTTCTCCCACTCAGGTTCCTACCTCCCTCTGTCTCCCATGATTGTTTCTATTGTTCTTTATTTCAGCCATTGGTATTGAAAAGCAAATTAAACAGGTTGAATCTTTTATTTTTAAAACATTTGTAGATAAAACTGAACAATCAAATTAGTTTCAGGACTGTAGAAATGGTTTAACTACTAAGAACCCTGGGTGTACTTCCAGAAGTTCTGGATTTAAATCTTAGTACCTACATGGCAGTTCAAAATTTTCTGTAACTCTATTTGCAGAAGACCAGATGCCCTTGTTAGGCAAATGTTCATACATACCAAATAAAAATAAGTAAAATATCAAAACTATAATCTTAAATGAAAATGAAATTTCAAACTTATTCCTTCAATAACCCTGTTTTGATATTTTTAAATTTTATAAATCATCACCAGGGCAAAAGTTCTTTAAATCATGTCACCACAAGGAAAATGTTAAATTATCGCATAGACAAACTTAGAAATAGTCCCTGTTTATAAAGTTTTATAAGGATGTCATTCATGAGAACTGTGTGATTAATTCTATGTTTACCAACAGAAAAATTTGAGATCAAGTTTCAGGAACAAACATTACACTGTAATCATGATTTAATTAAAGCTTGGACTGCCTTGCAAAGAAACAAGGTATTATGGGATGTAGTCAAGCATAAAGCATGTAATTTTATGTAGAAACATTCTCCGGATGTTTAGACTATTTGAAATGTGCTGTGATGTGTAATTCCTCAAGATGTTTTAACTCTAAAGTCTTCTGAATTAAGTAATTGTATCTTAATGCTTCCCCACAAAATAACAATAGAAGCAATCGCTACCTACTCTCTGGCAGTCTTTTATCATTCTTAAAATTTGGGATTTCTAAGTGAACTTTTGTATTGAATGGTCCTGAAGTAATGAAACATACAACCTAGGCTCATTCTTCCCTTACTCATTTTTGGTGTGTAAATGTCAGAAACAAAGTGAGATAATATACATGAAAAGGGTCTTTAGATAAAAGAAGCACAAAGTCCAGCAACAGTAGAGCTTAGGAATGTATCACTACCTGCTGTAAATTAAAAAAAAAATTATTAAGTAAGATTTCAATAATTATTAGAGTGGCATGATATATATTCTAGTATAACATGATTTTTAAGATGAGATACAAATCAATCAACATTTCAGCCACTTTTTAAAAGCCATTCAAACTTTTTTTTTTAAGATTTCTCAAGACATTATTTCCTGCTTGTAATGTTCCTGTGCAATACAGTAAATCTGAAACCATGTTTCCTATCTACTTAAGTCTTGAACCATTTGATAACCATCCTTTCTTCCTTCTGTGATTTTGATAAATTTTGTACATACAATGAATCAACAAAACTAGGAGTTGGTTCTTTGAGAAAATCAACAAGGTAGATAAGCCCTTAGCCAAATTAGACAGAGGGCACAGAGACAGTATCCAAATTAACAAAATCAGAAATGACAAGGGAGATATAACAACAGAAACTGAGGAAATTCAAAAAATCCTCAGATCCTACTACAAAAGCCTGTATTCAACACAACTAGAAAATCTCGAGGAAATGGACAATTTCCTAGACAGATACCAAATACCAAAATTAAATCAGGATCAAATAGACCATCTAAACCGTCCTATAACCCCTGAAGAAACAGAAGTCGTCATTGGAAGTCTTCCAACCAAAAAAAGGACAGGTCCGGATGATTTTAGCACATAATTCTATCAGACTTTCAACGAAGACCTAACACCACTACTCTTCAAACTATTCCACAAAATAGAAACAGAAGGAACACTGCCCAACTCATTCTATGAAGCCACAATTATGCTGATGTCAAATTCACACAAGATCTGACAAAGAAAGAGAATCTCAGAGAAATTTCTCTTATGAATATCGAGGCAAAAATACTCAATAAAATTCTTGCCAACTGCATGCAAGAACACATCAAAATGGTCATTCCCCATGATCAAATAGGCTTCATCCCAGGGATACAGGGGTGATTCAATATAAGGAAGTCCATCAATGTAGTCCACTACATAAACAATCTCAATGAAAAAAACCACATGGTCATTTCATTAGACGCTGAAGAAGCATTTGACAAAATTCAGCATCCTTTCATGCTAAAGGTCTTGGAAAGATCAGGAATTCGAGGTCCATATCTAAACAAGAATTAGCAATTTACAGCAAACTGGTAGCCAACATCAATCTAAATGGAGAGAACCTTGAAGCAATCCCACTAAAATCAGGGACCAGACAAGGCTGCCCTCTCTCTCCATATCTTTTCAATATAGTACTTGAAGTTCTAGCTAGAGCAATTAGATGACAAAAGGAGGTCAAAGGGATACAATTTGGAAAGGAAGAAGTCAAACTATCACGATTTGCAGACGATATGATAGTATACTTAAGCGATCCAAAGAACTTCACCAGAGAACTCCTACAGCTGATAAACAACTTCAGCAAAGTGGCCTGATATAAAATCAACTCAAGCAAATCAGTAGCTTTCCTATACTCAAAGGATAAGCAGGCTGAGAAAGAAATAAGAGAAATGATACCCTTCACGATAGCCACAAACAATATAAAGTATCTTGGTGTGACTCTTACCAAACAAGTGAAAGATCTGTATGACAAGAACTTCAAGTCTCTGAAGAAGGAAATCCAAGAAGATCTCAGAAGATGGAAATATCTTCCATGCTCATGATTGGCATGATTAATATAGTAAAAATGAACATCTTGCCAAAAGCAATATACACATTCAATGCAATCCTCATCAAAATGTCAACTCAATTCTTCATAGAGTTAGAAAGAGCAATTCAAAAATTCATCTGGAATAACCGAAAACCCAGGATAGCTAAAACTATTTTCAAGAGTAAAAGAACTTCTGGGGGAATCAGTATCCCGGACCTCAACTGTACTACAGAGCAATAGTGTTAAAAACTGCATGGTATTGGTACAGTGACAGGCATGTAGATCAATGGAACAGAATTGAAGACCCAGAAATGAACCCACACTCCTTGACCATTTGATCTTTGACAAAGGAGCTAAAACCATCCAGTGGAAAAAAAAGATAGCCTTTTCAACAAATGGTGCTAGTTCAACTGGAGGTCAACATGCAAAAGAATGCAAATGGATCCATTCTTATCTCCCTGTACTAAGTTAAAGTCCAAGTGGATCAAGGACCTTCACATAAACTCAGACACACTGAAATTAATAGAAAGGAAACTAGGGAAGAACCTTGAACATATGGGCACAGGGGAAATTTTCCTGAACAGAACACCAATAGCTTATGCTCTAAGGTCAAGAATTGACAAATGGGACCTCATAAAATTACAAAGTTTCTGTAAGGCAAAAGACACTGTCAAAAGGACAAAGCGGCAGCCAACAAACTGGGAAAAGATCTTTACCAACCCTACATCCGACAGAGGGCTAATATCCAATATATATAAAGAACTCAAGAAGTTAGACCCCAGAGAGCCAAATAACCCTATTAAAAATGGGGTACAGAGCTAATCAAAGAGTTCTAACCTGAAAAATATCTAATGGCTGAGAAGCACCTAAAGAAATGTTCAACATCCTTAGTCATTAGGGAAATGCAAATCAAAACAACCCTGAGATTCCACCTCACACCAGTCAGAATGGCTAAGATCAAAACCACAGGAGACAGCAGGTGTTGGTGAGGATGTGGAGAAAGAGGAACACTCCTCCACTGCTGGTGGGATTGCAAGCTGTTACAACCACTCTGGAAAGCAGTCTGGCTGTTTCTCAGAAAACTGGGCATGACACTCCCAGAGGATCCTTTTATATCACTCCTGGGCATATACCCAGAGGCTTCCCCTGCATGCAATAAGAACGCATGCTCCACTATGTTCATAGCAGTCTTATTTATAATAGCCAGAAGCTGGAAAGAAGACAGATGTCCCTCTATGGAAGAATGGATTCAGAAGATGTGGTATATTTACACAATGGCATACTATTCTGCAATTAAAAACAATGAATTCACAAAATTCTTAGGTAAATGGTCAGATCTTGAAAATATCATCCTTAGTGAGGTAACCCAATCACAAAAGAACACACGTGGTATGCAGTCACTGATAAGGGGATATTAACCCAGAATCTTGGAAAACCCAAGACACAATTCACATATCCATAGATTTCCAAAAAGACGGAAGGACAGACCCCTGGTCTTGGAAAGTCTGGATGTAGGGGAATACCAGGACAGAGAAGCGAGAGGGGGTTGATTGAGGAACAGGGTGAGGGAAGGTGGCTTAATAGGACTTATGGGAGGGAGAAAATGGGAAAGGGGAAATCATTTGGAATGTAAATAAAAAGTATAGAAAATAAAAAAAGTAAATAAAAATGATTGAGGTATTAAGTATGGCTATCTAACATAGTGGGCAAAACTCTGTACTTGCACCAGGTTTTGTGCTATTTTACAGTGTGGACTTTATTGTGTTATTTAAAATATTTCCTCTTTATCTCCATGTTCTGCCACACTGATCCCAGTAGAATCTGTGTGACAAGTTCCACAGACTGAGGCATTAGACTTCAAAAGAAGGAGGTCTCCTGGAACTGATTGTGGAACTCTCAGCCAGAATAAACAATTGAGCTGTAGTTCTCATGGCAATTTTTCTTTTTTGTTCTCTTGCATTCCTTTTTCTTATGTACAGGTTCCTGGTGCCCAGACCATGATCTTAAGCAAGAATAATGAGTATGAAACCACCCCTTGAGACAGGTCACTAACATGACCTTATCTCCAGGGAAACCAATGTTACCTTTCAAATGGTTTACAAAATTATTATGATAGATAAAAACTTTCCCAACAATAAAATTTTATATGGCTACACGTGTGTCATCAGAGGTGGGTTTTGGTATATGGTAAAGAAATATTTAATCAGAAAGAATTAAAATAGTTTAAATTTATGCTTTGAATATTTATTAAAAAAAATCAGGTATTAGATGTTAAGCAATAATTAACCATAGGGGTTGGAAAGTTAGTTCAGTGGTTAAGAGCACTGACCATAAAGATTTATTAACCTGTTCTTGGGAATATGCCACTAGCCTTGGATGATCACCCTATCGAACATATTCTTTTAGAATTGTTATATTTTTGATGATGAGGTTACCTGTTCTGTTTGTGATTCACTGTACACATAGTTTCAGAATTGTAATGCTTGAATGATTTCTGTGCTTTTCTGTGCCAAGTGATTCTTGTTGGTATTCACAATTGTTTCACTGGATATGGTTTATGAGAGTTGTGTCATGTTTGGTTTAATATATAAAATCTACTGCTTGAGAGTTGCAAAATACACTTAGATTCAAACTGAAAATAAAAGAAATAATATACTAAGGCCAAATATTCTATGACATAAATGAACATTTATGATCATAAATGCAAAATATCATATTTCAATACAATAGGAAGAGATAATAAAATTTATATAATTTATATGTCAGCATAAACACATGCATGGATATGTAATTTAGTCACTTGAGGCAGAAAATGAGTTGGCAGAGTTTAAAAGAAGCTGAAGAATGTGAGGAATAGCAAAAATCTTCAAACTATAAAAGGCATCTAAGATATATCACAGATAACCATCATGGTGGGATGCTTCTGACAGCTTCCCACCTGTATAGCTATCAAGATAAGGAGGTCAACATTGGCCAATAATATTCAAAAATGAATGAAATTTACTACATAAACAATATGTTATTTTATTTTATTGTGGTATAAGCTATGGAGGCCTGGGCAATCAGCAGATTATATATCTGTAAAAATTTTGGAAACAAATGATATCAATGAAACCAACAAGAATAAAAATCTGAAAATATTGTCAGTATTGAAGGAGCTGTTGTATGAGAATGAGCTCTATTTTTGTCCAATGCTAAATTTTAAGTTTGTTTGTTTGGTATTTTCAAGCTCCATGAACATGCATTTGTATTCCAAGTATCTGGAAAGTTATTCACCTACAGTAACTTTATTAGGCTTATCAAGGAGACTTTACAGAAAGGACAGTAGTAGGAAATGGAACCTACTAAACTGGCAACCTTCAACTAGGGCCAGCATGGTGTCGACTGCTGAATCTTTAGGAATATCCTCATTCTAACACTCAAACTAACATTAAAGTTGAAAAGCCCAAGACAGACATGAATGCGGCTTGAAGGAGCCAAGCAACAGGGTAGATAAAACCTGGAAGAAAAAAAAAAGCTGATCTGGACCTAAGGAAAATTACTGATATTCAAATATATGCCAGCTAAGAGTAGCATTTGACTGGGAAGTGGTACTGAAAGAGTTGGTGGGTGGGTAATAGATTCTTTGTAGAATGTTATATTTCATTAGTGTCCTGGAGTGCCTCTAGTCATAGTCTGAGCTGATGATACCACCTTCTAGTGTTGCTTTACTATGAGAATTATACCAGGCATTGTAACTTGCTTTAATCATGGTGGAATAGAGCCATTGCCACTTTCTGTTGCTAGAAGGGCCTACTTAAATAATGACCAAAATAGTAAGTCAGAGATAATAATGGACAAAACAATTCTTAGGTACTGATGATATAGGATAAGTCTGAACAAACCTAATCTTAGGTAGGAATTGTCTAGAACCTTGCTTTCACACAGATATTACAGTGTACCTGTGATCTGAGGAAAAACTAACAACTAGCAGAAGGGAAGAAATCAACTGCTTATATATTCTAAAGTATATAATTTGTAATCTAAGCATTTCTTTTTACATAAAGTTTAACACTTAGTTCCTTAGCACCAAAACACATTCAACTTAATTCTTTCATTTACCCATGAAACAATATATGACATCCAAGAAAATAATTATTAAGTATTTTCTGAAAACTTAAGACTGACATTTTCCCCTTTAAATATAGCTTTGATGCAGCCAGGTGTGGTGATAAATTCCTCAGTACACAGAATTCAAGGCCAGCATATGCTGCATAGTAAGGTAGACTCAAAATAAATGATAGATAATAGGTAGCTAGCTAGCTAGCTAGATAGATGATAGATCAATATGATATATAAGGACTAAATCTTGAATTTAGTACATGGTACTTAGAATCTAGAGTAGAAGTACTAAACCATTTTTTTTATTCTTTAACTATATACATTCTCAAGATGCAACAAATTCCATGTATCCCACAAGATCAAAGCATGGAGTACTAGTCTGTAGATGCTTAAAAATGTTTATAAGAATTTTTAAAATTGAAATGAGCTTGGGAGATCATGGTGCATACAAAAGATCCAAGGCTAGCATCTTTGTCTTCTTGCATATATGGTTTCTGTTCTCTAAGTGAGTTGAGAGGTCAGACATAGAGACAAGGCAGGGAGGGAAGGCCAGGGGGAGATGGTCTGTCTGTTCAATCAGCAGAGCTGCGGTTTTTGTTCGGTTGTAGTTTCTAATTGCAACTCTGAGAATAGTCTTTAGGATAACAGAGCAAGTATTTCTTACCAAGAAAAACACAGAAACCTACCAAATGGATACAGATGTCTTATTATATAAAGGGTACATTCCAGACTTACAGATCATATATTATAAATCCTCTTCTTATGTGCTTATATTTTTTCTTGACTGTCACACAGATACTTTGTGATACAGTTTTTTTCATTTGCCTTAGTTTCACATAAAACTAAGAGAAAAGAATTTCTATAGCAATGAATTTCAACTAATCAAAATACATATATTCTTTTAATGTTATCAACTAATTTTTGCTAGTTCAAGGATTATGAGAGTCACTGATAAACCTATACATATCTATACATATATGTACAGAAATAGTTATTTTTCTTTAAAGAAATTACTTTGTTTTTTTTATCAACTAAATTAATTATCTTCCTGGATTTAACTAAATGTACAGAATTCTGTGCTAGAAAATTTAAATATTTACATAATATATCTGACCATGCCACATATCTCAGCATTCCAGTTTCTAAAGGTCATGTCAGTCTTGCTTATTTGTGCTTTAAAATGATTTAACTGACAATTGTCTTGGTCATCTTCCATTTCACTTTCAAATCATTGAGTTTTCTACACTCCAGAGCAAACTGCAGTTTCTTCAATTAGAAAAAAAAAGTCACGGGTCTTTCTATTTGCCTATTTAAGACCATACTACTCAACCAAACTTTTGTTTGTTCATTACAACCTTTTACCAATTACTTAAACACATCCCAATATTTATTACCCTATTTCCTTCTATATCAAAAAGTTTTCTAAGCTCTAATTTTCTGCTAACACTAACTCTGGACTAATTTTTGCTTCTCTTCAATTTTTAGGACAATGGCTCCACTGTTAAAGTGCTTTGAAATATAGTATCTCCAAGATTCTCTTTTTCTTAATCAGTGTGAGTCATATTCAATATTCAGTTTATTTTTCTCAAGAAAGTCAGTTTTGCATTTGCTACTGTGTAGGTGAACTCCCAACTCCCAATGTCCTTTGTGAACTTCCCTGGATTTTGAATAGATAATAAAGACTCCAACCAAGCAGCAGGTGGGTACTTTATCCTAGTATCATGAATAGTCTCTGCTAATAGTGGAAACAATTAAAAAAACATGTTTAAGTCCATATATGAACATGACATTCTTATGAATTAGCAGTGTTACCCTACTTCATTGAATGGCATCTTTACTGAAGTTGATTTATAAATATTTACAAGTGATTCACAAATTTAATATAATCTTGTAGATTCTATAAAACAGGGATGCAGCTCTAAGACTCTTATTGTATTGATTTCAGTGATGTACTAACACTACATGATGATAGATATATTTGAGTCTAATATTTTTCTGTAGCTTTTAACTTCTGATCTAGACTCAGCAATTATGTAAGATAAATATAGGTGTAAGACTGTCTAATGAAATCGCCATTGAGGCCGGGTGGTGGTGGCGCACACTTTTAATCCCAGCACTTGGGAGGCAGAGGCAGGAGGATTTCTGAGTTTGAGGCCAGCCTGGTCTACAAAGTGAGTTCCAGACAGCCAGGTCTACACAGAGAAAACCTGTCTCAAAAAACCAAAAATAAATAAATAAATAAATAAATAAATAAATAAATAAATGAAATAAAATAAAATTAAAAAAAGATAAAAAAATAAATAAAATAGCCATTGATGAGTAGCCTTAGTAAACATTTGATTAATTTTTAATCATAGTGGAGGTAATTTGATAAATATATGCAAATGAACATTTTTATTTTCAATCATTCAAAGTTATTGTAATAAAATAATTACATAACTGATATATTGGAAGTGACTACAATCTGATATGTTAGTAGAAAACAATACCCACAGAAGACTGAAATAATTCTCATTCTCATTTTTCTTCTAAATATTTTTATCTGAGTGTTTCTGGCTGATTTACCATTCTTAATACCTTACTCTCAGTTAATAAAATCACATATCCCATCCATACCTTGAAAAGTACATACATTAGGGAAGATATTAATTTGCTAGTTATAATAATGCAAAATGGATAAAAATTACATTCCCATTCAAAATTTTTACTTTTCTCCTGACACATAAAATATTGCAATAAATTTAAAATATACTTGAATAATACAGTGAAGCATGCTCAAACCAAATTCACATGTTGAGTTTTATATCAAAACTTGTCTTAAAGCAGAGTTATAAACTCAGAAGCAAACTTAAAATAGGATCTGACAAGTTCATTTTGTAAGGTGGAGTTATGGTCACTATCAAGGAGAAAACATGTATATTGTTAAAATTTTTAACTTTCTATAATGGTAGGTTTGCTGTTTAAATATAATTATCCATAATTTTCATACAACTTAGCTGTTACACAATAATTTTCTTTTCAAAGATGGAAAAATATCATGTTCAGTAATAACAATCTGTTATTGCTAGAATTGCTAGGTGATTTATAATTGCCCCTAAAATAAATTGAGTGCTATAAAAGGAACAAGAGAGAGAAAGAGGAAGCTAGAACAATAGTGTTGATCATTACACAATCTCAAAAACCTGAAAAATGTAATCACAAACATATTGTTAATTGGTAATAAATTACCAGTTTAAAATATTTTCTTCTAAATCTAACTTCAAGTAATAATTTTATATAAATTTTTATTCCAAAGAATTTTTGTATTAAAATGCAATACAAAGTTGCTATCTGGGTAGTTTTGATGTAGTTATAGGAAAATATACAGAAATATATTATCTGTGATACTCATTTAATTTATCTAAGTGTTGTGCAACACTGGCCAAATGACAGCCATCATGCAACATAGCAGCACAGTTTGAATCTAAGTACTTTCTCTCATAAAGTCCTCTCAGCAAATGACTTTTCCCCTTTTTTGTAGGACTTAGTTTCTCTCAGGGCTATTTTTATGTCTTCTTGTAGTTTAACTTGTTGGCACCTGCTGTTCCTTGTTTTTTATTCCTCCTGTGGCTGAATAAGTTGTAGCAGTTTTCTCATCTTCTAAAGCTAATTATAGGAAACAAATAGAAATTCTCCCCTTTATTTCACTAAATACTATTTCTAAAAGTGAATTTACAAATCCCCACCAATAAAAACTAATGATGTTTGACTATGGTGATTGGAATGATATTTAACAGGACAAGCATCACTGACAGAATACAAGGGATTAAAGAGCAAATCTCAGGCATAGACAATTCCATAGGAAAAAAATGAATACATCAATCAAAAAAATGCTAAATGGAAAAAGTTTTTAACTCAAATCACACAGCAAATTTGAGACACAATAAATAGACCAAATCTAAAAATAGTAGGAAAAGAACAAGGTGAAGATTCCCAGTCCAAGGACCAGAAGTTATCTTTAAGAAACTTATGGAAGAAAATGTCCCCAATTTAAGAAAAGAGATGATTGCAAGTGTAAAAGAAGCTAATAGAACACCAAATAGTTTGAACTAGAAAAGAGAATCCGCCTACCACATTGTAACCAAAACACTAAATGTACAGAACAAAGAAAGAATTTTCAAACCTAAGAGGAAAATAGGCAAGTAACATATAAAGGCAGACCTATCAGAATTACACCTGACTTCTCCATAGAGATCCTAAAAGATAGACCATCTAGGACAGATGTTTTGCAAACCTTAAGAGTCCACAGAAGAAAGCCCAGACTACTCAGTAAAACATCTCATCATAGATAGATAAACCAAGATATTTCATGACAAAGTCAAATTTTAACAGGATCTTTCTACTAATTTAGCCCTTCAGACAATATTAGAATGAAAACTCTAATACAAAGAGTGTAACTATATGTCCCAAAATACAAGAAATTAGTTGTCTCACAATAAATCAAAAGAAGAGAAATACACACACACACACACACACACACACACACACACACACACACACACACCTCCAACATAAAAATAATAGAAACTAACAATCATGGATCATTAATATCTCTTACATCAATAGAATCAATTTACCAACAAAATGATACAGGCTAACAGACTGGTTACAAAAAATTATCCATTATTATTCTGCATACAAGTAACACATATCAGCAACAAAGATAGCCACTACCTCAGAATGAAAGACTAGAAAAAAGTTTTCCAAGCAAAGAGACCCCCCTGAAAAAGCTGGATTAACCATTATAATATAGAAAAAGTAGACCTTCAAGAGAAAGTTGTCAAATGAAATGGGGCAGGACACTTCATATTCATCAAATGAAAAATTCCATTAAGGAGACATCTCAATTCTAAACTGTTATTCCCAAAGCAAGGGTACCAAATTTATATTAGAGAAAATTTACCAAAGATTAAATTACACAGTGAAAACCACACAATAATAGTGGGGGACTTCAACTACCCACTTTACCAATGAACAGGTGATCAAACAGAACTAACCAGAGAAAAAATGAAACAATCAATATCATGAACCAACCAAATGGATTTAACATATATCTAAAGAACATTTCATCCTAAAAGATAAGAATATATCTTCTTCTTAGCACCTCATAGAACCTTATCCAAAATTACCTCTATGATCTGGCACAAAGCTTCAACAGTTACAAGAAGATAGAAATAACCTCTTGCCTTCTATCAGATCACCACAGATTATGTCTAGTTCAACAACAAAGAAACAACAGAAAACCCACATACTCATGGGAACTTGATGAAAACTTGGTCATGGAACAAATAAAGAAATAAATTTAAGACTTTCTAGATTTCAATTAAGATGAGAACACAGCATATCCATACTTATGGAGCACAATAAAAGTAGTGCAAAGAGGAAAATCCATAGCATTCAGTACCTTCATAAAGAAATTGGAGAGATCTTATCTTTGCATCTTAAAGGACTCCTGAAAACTTTAGAACAAAAAGAATTAAACATACACAAGAGGAATATAAGGCAGGAAGTAGTCAAAAATAGAGGGCTGAAGTCAATCAATTAGAAACAGAACAAAACAAAGAATCAACAAAACCAAGATCTGGTTCTTTGAGAAAAATCAACAAGATAGAAAACCCTTAGTGAAACTAAGAGAAAGACATAAAGACAGTATCCAAATTAACACCATCAGAAAAGGAAGACGTAACAATAGAACCTGAAGAAATTCAAAAAAATTATTACAGTTACTTCAAAAACCTATACTCTATAAAACTGGAAAATCTATAAGAAGTGGATGAATACTGCACACCACAGTTAAATCAAGATCAGGAGAACCATCTAAACAGGTAGATTAACTTAAAGCATTAACTTAAATGATTAACTTAAATCATTTAGAGCCTCCCAACAAAAAAGCCCAGATCCAGTTGGTTCTAGTGCAGAATTCCATCAAACTTTCAAAGGAGAGTTCATACCAATATTCCTCAAAATATTTCTCAAAATTGAAACATAAGGACCACTACATAATTCATTCTGTGACTCCACAATTTCCCAGATACCTAAACCACACAAAGACTCAACAAAGAAAATTTTAGAGCAATTATGCCTATGAACATTGACACAAAAATACTGACTAAAATTCTCATAATTCTAGGTTGAGCAATATGAACACCAAAAAAGATCAATGGGATAAAAATTGTGAGAGATGCCACCAGCCCTTTCTGTTGTGGCAGAACTTTGCCAGGTCTGCCACAGTGAAGAGTCCACCTCCTGATACTTCCTAAAGAATGAGCCACTCTGGTTGGTAAGAACCCTCCCCCCCCCACCACCTCTGGAGGCCCAGAGCTGCTGTCAGAGGTCCAGCAGGACTCACTATCCAACAACCACCAAAAGCCTCGCCTTTCCAAATAGCAGTCCCCTTCCGATTCTTTTCCCCATTCCTCCTCTGCCAGTCCTTTCTGCTGTGGCAAACCTGGCAAGGTTCTGCCACATTGAAGATTCCATTTCCTGATAATTCCTAGAGAACAAGTCACTACAGGCAGTTGGTAAGAACTCACCTCCCACCTCTGGAGGCCCAGAGCTGCTGCCAGGAGTCCGGCAGGACTCACTATCCAGCAACCACCAAAAGCCTCTCCTTTCTGAATAGCAATCCTCTTCTGATTCTTATGCCCCCTTCCCCTTCTGCCACTACCAGCCATTTTTGCTGTGGCAGAACCTTACCAGATCTGCCACAGTGAAGGCACCATCTCCTGATACTTTCTAGAGAACAAGACACTCAGGGCATTTGAGAACCAGCCACTCAGGGTATTTGCCCTTCCTGCTGTGCCAGAATCTTGCCAGGTCTGCCATAGTGAAGACACTATCTACTGATTCTTCCTATAGAACTGGCTGCATTCAAAGAATTTGGGATCCAGTTGCACTTAGGTCAATTGGAGTGCAGAGAGGCTTGGGAGCACAGGAGAGCCTACATACCTGTGTGCACAGAGAGAATGAGAATCCTAGGAGTATATATACATAGACTTGCAGGACAGGAAAGACAAAATCAGAGACAATAAGACATGCAAACAGCAGAGAAAACTAGATGGCAAAAGACAAATATAAGATCATTGCCAACAGAAACCAAGGCAACATCGCACCATCAGAACCCAGTTCTCCCACAACAGCAAATCCTGGATACCCCAACAAACCAGAAAAGCAAGAGCTGGATTTAAAATCACATATCATGACACTGATAAGGACTTTAAGAAGGACATAAATAACTCCCTTAAAGAAATACAAGAGAACATGGGTCAACAGGTAGAAACCCTTAAAGAGGAAACACAAAAATCCCTTAAAGAAATACAGGAGAACATGGGTCAACAGGTAGAAGCCCTTAAAGAAGAAACAAAAAAAGTCACTTAAAGAATTTTAGGGAAACAATCAAAGTAGTGAAGGAACTGAACAAAACTATCCAGGATCTAAAAGTGGAAGAATAAACAATAAAGAAATCACAAATTGAGACATCTCTGGAGGTAGAAAATCTTGGAAAGAACTCAGGAGCCATTGGTGCATCAACAACAAAATACAAGAGATAGAAGATAGAATCTTAGGAGCTGAAGACACCATAGAAAACATTGACTTGACAGTCAAAGAAAATCCAAAATGCAAAAAGCTTGTAACACAAAACATCCAGGAAATCCACAACAAAATGAGAAGACCAAACATAAGGATTATAGGTATAGAAGAGAGCAAGGATTTACAACTTTAAAGGGCCAGCAAATATCTTCAAAAATTATAGAAGAAAACTTCCCTAAAGAAAGAGATGCCCATGAACATATAAGAAGCCTACAGAACTCTAAACAGAGTAGACCAGAACAGAAACTCTTCCTGACACATAATAATCAAAACACCAAGTAAACTGAAAAAGAAAGAATATTAAAAGCAGTAAGGGAAAAAGATCAAGTAACATATAAAGGAAGACCTATCAGAATTACACCAGACTTCTCACTGGAAAATATGAAGGCTAGAAGATCCTGGATAGATGTCATATAGACCCTAAGAGAACATAAATACACAGGCTACTATTACCCAGAAAACTCAATTACCATAGATGGAGAAAACAAGATATTCCATGAGAAACCCAAATTTACACAGTATCTTTCCACAAACCCAGCACTTCAAAGAATAATGGTAGGAAAATACCAACACAAGGTGGAAAACTACACACTAGAAAAAGCAATAAAGTAATCTTTTAACAAACCAAAAAGAAGATCACCACACAAACAGAATTCCACCTTTAACAATGAAAATAACAGGAAGCAACAATCACTTTTCCTTAATATCTCTTAACATCGATGGTCTCTATTCCCCAATAAAAAGACATAAACTAACAGACTGGATATGTAAACAGGACCCAGCATTTTGCTGCATACAGTAAACTCACCTCAGTGACAAAGACAGTCACTACCTCAGAGTTAAAGTTTGGAAAACAATTTCCAAGCAAATGGCCCCAAGAAACAAGCTGGAGTGGCCATACTTATATTGGATAAAGTCAACTTTCAACCAAAAGTTGTCAAAAAAGATAAGGCAGGACACTTCACACTTATCAACGGAAAAATCTACCAAGATGAGCTCTCAATTCTGAACGTCTGTGCTCCAAATGCAGCGGCACCCACATTCATAAAAGAAACTTTACCAAAGCTCAATGCACACATTGCACCCCATAAAATTATAGTGGGAGACTTCAACACCCCACTCTCAACAGTGGACAAATCATGGAAAGAGAAACTAAGCAGAAACACAGTTAAACTAACGAAAGTTATGGACCAAATGGATATAACCGATATTTATAGAACATTCCATCCTCAAGCCAAAGAATATGCCTTCTTCTTAGTACCTCATGGTACCTTCTCCAAAATTGGCCATATAATTGGTCACAAAACAATCCTCAATGGATATAGGAATATTCAAATAATTCCATGCACCCAATCAGACCACCATGGCCTAAGGCTGGTCTTAAGTTCAAACAAAAACAACAAAAAACACACATACACATGGATATGGAACAATCCTCGACTCAATGATAGCTTGGTCAAGGAAGAAATAAAGAAATTAAAGACATTTTAGAATTTAATGTAAATATGGACACATCATACCAAAACTTATGGGACTCAATGAAAGCACTGCTAAGAGGAATACTCATAGCTCTAAGTGCCTCCAAAAAGGAAATGGACAGGTTACACTAACTACTTGACAACACACTTGAAAGCCCTGGAAGGAAAAAAAAAAAGCAAACACACCCAAGAGGATTAGACAGCAGGAAATAATCAAATTAAGGGCCGAAATTGATCAAATAGAAACAAAAAGAACTATACAAAGAATCAAAAAAACCAGGAGCTGGTTCTTTGAGAAAATCAAAAAGATTAATAAACCCTTAGCCAGACTAACCAGAGGGCTCAGAGGCACTACCCAAATTAGTAAAATCAGAAAAGAAAAGGGAGACATAACAACAGAAAATTTGGAAATTCAATAAATCATCAGATCCTACTACAAGAGCTTATAATCAACAAAATTGGAAAATCTGGATAAAATGGACAATTTTCTTTTTTTTCCTTTTTTTTAGAATCATAGGAAAATGCTTTTATTGTTACATTCTTGAACTTTATAAAAAAACAAAGAAACAAAAAAACAAACAGGAAAACGACTTATAGTCTAATTGTTTCAATTCTTACTAAATTAAGCAAAAGAACTGAAATGAGATAAGCATTTTGAAAAGTCAAAGTTCATCTTAATAAAGTCATGAACTTGAAAACTTACTTTAAGCTACAAAGCTGGGTAAGGAATAATTTGTTCTTCAAAAGCATCTCATCTGTTCTCAGTTAAGGACCTAACTAAATCCTAAATCTAGGACCTCAGAAAGCACAGTGGCACAACAAACTGCTCAGGCTCTGAACAGATCGCAGGGTCCTGCTTCCATCGCAACTGAGGAGTGGTGCTTAGAAAGAGGCAGATCAGAAGGAAAACCAAGAACAGTTACTACAAAGATAGGTAAAGCCACAGAGAGCTATGCCCTGGACCACTCAGACAGCCTGGAGGTGAGGTGGGGAGGACGTGGACTGCAGCTGATCTGAAGAGACATAACATAGCCAGAACAGACAGCACAGCGCAGCTTGGGGTGGGTAGGAAGGCTGTCACCACCGCATGGTTTACAGGTGGCCTTCCCCTTGACGAACCGAGGAGGAGGCCGTTTAAAGATGTTCAGAGGGTTGCCGCTTTGTCTTTTCGAAAGTGTCTTTTGCTTGCAAAACCTTTGCAATTTAATGAGGTCCCATTTGTCTATTCTTGATCTTAGAGCATAAGCTATTGGAGTTCTGTTCAGGAAATTCTCCCCTGTGCCCATATGTTCAAGGTTCTTCCCTAGTTTCCTTTCTATTAGTTTCAGTGTGTCTGGTTTTATGTGGAGGTCCTTGATCCACTTGGAATTGAGCTTAGTGCAAGGAGATAAGAATGGGTCAATTTGCATTCTTCTGCATGTTGACCTCCAGTTGAGCCAGCACCATTTGTTGAAAAGGCTATCTTTTTTCCACTGGGTGGTTTTAGCTCCTTTGTCAAAGATCAAGTGACCATAGGAGTGTGGATTCATTTCTGGGTCTTCAATTCTGTTCCATTGATCTACATGCCTGTCACTGTGCCAATACCATGCGGTTTTTAACACTATTGCTCTGTAGTACAGCTTGAAGTCCAGGATACTGATTCCCCCAGAGGTTCTTTTACTCTTGAGAATAGTTTTAGCTATCCTGGGTTTTCTGTTATTCCAGATGAATTTTGAATTGCTCTTTCTAACTCTATGAAGAATTGAGTTGGGATTTTGATGGGGATTGCATTGAATCTGTGTATTACTTTTGGTAAGATGCTCATTTTTATTATATTAATCCTGCCAATCCATGAGCATGGCAGATTTTTCCATCTTCTGAGGTCTTCTTCAATTTCTTTCTTCAGAGACTTGAAGTTCTTGTCATACAGATCTTTCACTTGTTTGGTTAGAGTCACGCCAAGATACTTTATATGGTTTGTGGCTATCGTGAAGGGTATCATTTCTCTTACTTCTTTCTCAGCCTGCTTATCCTTTGAGTATAGAAAGGCTACTGACTTGCTTGAGTTGATTTTATATCCAGCCACTTTGCTGAAGTCGTTTATCAACTGTAGGAGTTCTCTGGTGGAGTTCTTTAGGTCGCTTAAGTATACTATCATATCATCTGCAAATAGTGATAGTTTGACTTCTTCCTTTCCAATTTGTATCCCTTTGACCTCTTTTTGTTATCTAATTGCTCTAGCTAGAACTTCAAGTACTATTTTGAAAAGATATGGAGAGAGAGGGCAGCCTTGTCTAGTCCCTGATTTTAGTGGGATTGCTTCAAGTTTCTCTCCATTTAGATTGATGCTGGCTACCGGTTTGCTGTAAATTGCTTTTACTATGTTTAGATATGGACCTCAAATTCCTGATCTTTCCAAGACCTTCAGCATGAAAGGATGCTGAATTTTGTCAAATACTTTCTCAGCATCTAATGAGATGACCGTGTGGTTTTTTTCTTTGAGATTTTTTATATAGTGGACTACATTGATGGATTTCTTTATATTGAACCATCCCTGCATCCCTGGGATGAAGCCTACTTGATCGTGGTGAATGATCGTTTTGATGTGTTCTTGGATTCGGTTGGCAAGAATTTTATTGAGGATTTTTGCATAGATATTCATAAGAGAGATTGGCCTGAGATTCTCTTTCTTGGTCGGATCTTTGTGTGCTTTTGGTATTAGCGTAATTGTGACTTCATAGAACGAGTTGGGTAGTGTTCCTTCTGTTTCTAGTTTGTGGAATAGGTCTTTGAAGGTCTGATAGAATTCTGCACTAAAACCATCTGGACCTGTGCTTTTTTTGGATGGAAGACTTCCAATGACGACTTTTATTTCTTCAGGGGTTATAGGACGGTGTAGATGTGAGGAACAGGCAGAGGCCACAGCCTTCGAGTGGCGGTATTCAGTGCCATGGACTCAGAAACGACTAAATGGCCTCACCGAGCTCTGTTATCATCGCTTAGATCACCACTATAAATACATTTCTTAAAAAAAGGGAAAACACAGAAATAACTCCCAACAGTATCTGAGGACAGACTAAGCTAACATACATTTCATGTACTACAGGCAAGGCAGAGGCATTTTTAAAGCTTTGCAGATTTCATATAATCTTAAAAAATATATAGGCCTTTACAAAGTTTGACTTGCTGAAATCAAAATAATTCCAACTTATGAAAAAGTCATTGAGACTTCAGCTTAAAAAAGTTCCAGCCTTAGACCACAAGAGGCCAAGTGTTTGGTACTCAGATTGAACAAGCATGGTCGGGCTCGAACCTGAATGTACTTTAGAGCCAACCCTCAAAGGGTAGGGAGTGCAGCCTGTTTGTTAACTACATACTGTGATATAAAAAGGCATTGTGAAAATGTACCTTTTACAAGTCTTTTGGTCCATCAATCTATGTTAGGTTTGTGTCTTCTAGCTTGACCTGTGCTTCAGCCATGCATCTATTTCCTGACCATTAAATCACAACCAAACAAAAAACAACCAAAAAGGGGTGTGTTTGAGAGACAGACAGCTGAAAACCTGGATTTCCAACAGCCTGCACATTTTGATGTTGTTCATTTTTACTGTGGCTTCTGCATTTCACATCTGTACTTGCAGTTTTGAATAGATCACCTGGTATGAAAGGTTTTCCCAAGAAACCACAAAAGATTGTTCACTTTATCCTTGCCTTTTTCTGTCAACTTTTTGCCACATTCAAGTTAGTTTAAGTCCCAGCAAAAAGATGGTAGTTAGGACACCACGGTTGCTGTGGACAATGTGACACTGGTAGAATTTGTGCTGGCATTTGTGTAATTCCCTCCACTGTTTGTGTTTGACTCACTGGTGGGCACTTGGCTGGAGTTGGCTCTGAGAATTGCTCCTGCAGTGCTGCAGTGTGGCCTTGGCCCTGGTTCTGGTGTGTAGGTGAAAGTAAGGCTGGTGGAGTAAATGATTCCATCATTACGGACCAAAGTTACTGGAACCTGGACTGGCTGCCGGACACATCTCCAGCCTTCCTGGAAGGCAGAAATGTCTGGGACAACACAGAGCATGCTCTCTCCACATCTGTACATTGTTTCAGCTTCTACATCCCCAAACCACACTCGTAAATTTGGAGTAAAGTTTTGTCCTGTAAGTTCAAGCATTGCTACATCCCCACCGCCATTCAACTTATCTGTGCTAATGATTGTCCAGGAAACTCCATCATTTATCATTTCTTTACTTTGTTCTTTTGGACATGGAGTGGACTGAAATTGGATTATTCTTTCTTGAGAAAAGCACAAGAACATTCTCTCTGTATCCTTAAGGTAAAACGCACATTTGTGGAGTTGTGACACAGGGTCGTCTGCATCCAGTAATGCTGTCTGCTTATCATCTTTCCTAATTATCAATCTTGGGAGTGCCATGCCAGTGACAGAGTACACAAGCTTGACAGTCTGGCCGTAATGGATGTAATCTTCTCTAACTGTGAACTCCTCTCCTTCTGATTCGTCATCATCCAAGAGATGATTGTAAAATGTTCCCCACTGTTGTGAACTAGCATGGAAATTCCCTTCTTCTACATGAAGGTATTTTCTAGATACATACCAGGTGCCAATGTTAAAACAGGACCAGATAAACCATCTAAATAGTCCCATAAGTTCTGATGAAATAGAAGCAGTTGTTAATAGTTTCCCAACAACAAAAAGCCCAGGACCAGATGGGTTTAATGGGGACTTCCATCCGCTCTTCAAAGAGTATCTAATGCCCATACTCTGCAAACTATTCCACAAATAGAAACTCAAGAAACACTACCCAATTCATTCTATGAAGCCACAATTGCCCTTATACCTAAACAAACAAAGACCAAACAAGGACCAATTTCTCTTAAGAACATTGATGCAGAAATACTCAACAAAATTCTCACCAACAGAATTCAAGAATGCATCCAAACAATAATTCACCACGGTCAAGTAGGCTTCATCCCATGGATATGCAGGGATGGTTCAATACATGGAAATCCATCAATATAATCCACTAAATAAACAAACTCAAAAAAAAAACCACATGGCCATTTCATTAGATGCTGAAAAAGCTTTTGACAAAATTCAGCATCCCTTCATGATAAAAGTCTTGGAGAGATCAGGAACTTAGGGCCCATACCCAAACATAGTCAAAGCAATATACTGTAAAATGGTAGCCAACATCAAACTAAATGCAGAGAATCTTGAAGCAATCCGCCTAAAACCAGGGACCAGACAAGACTGCCCACTCTCTCCTTATCTATTCAATATAGTACTTGAAGTCATAGTCAGAGCAATTAGACAAGTAAAGGACAGTAAAGGGATACAAATTGGAAAGGAAGAAGTCAAAGTATCACTATGTGCAGATGATATGATTGCATAAATAAGGGAACCCAAAAATTCCACCAGAGAACCCCTAAAGCTGATAAACAACTTCAGCAAAATGACTGAACATAAAATTAACTCAAACAAATCAATAGCCTTCCTGTACTAAAAGGATAAACAAGCTGAGAAAGACATTAGGGAAATGACACCCTTCACAATAGTCATAAATAATATTACATACCTTGATTTGACTCTAACCTATCAAGTGAAAAATCTGTATGACAAGAACTTTAAGCCTCTGAAGAAAGAAATCATAGAAGATATCAGAACATGGGAAGATCTCCCATGCTCATGGATTAGAAGGACTAATATCGTAAAAATGACCATTTTGCCAAAGCAATCTACAGATTCAATGTAGTCCTTATCAAAATTCCAAATCAATTTTTCATAGAGCTAAAAGAGCAGTCTGCAAATACATTTGGAATAACAAAAAACCCAGGATAGTGAAAACTATTCTCCAAAACAAAAGATCTTCTGGGGGAATCACCATCCCTGTCCTCAAGCACTACTACAGAGCACTAGTGATAATAACTTCATGGTATTTGTACAGAGACAGGCAGGAAGATCAATGGAATAGAATTGAAGATCCAGATATGAACCCATATACCTACAGTTACCTGATATTTTAAAAAGGAGCTAAAAACATCCAGTGGAAAAAAGATAGCATTTTTAAAAAATGGTGTTCGATCAATGGAGATCATCATGCAGAAAATGCAAATTGACCCATTATTATCTCCTTGTACAATTCTCAAGTCCAAGTGGATCAAGGAGCTCCACATAAAACCATATACTCTGAAGCTTACAGAGGAGAAAGTAGGGAAGAACCTTTAACACATGGGCACAGGGGAAAATTCCTGAATAAAATACCAAAGACTTATGCTATAAGTACAAGAATCGACAAATGGGATCTCATAAAACTGCAAAGCTTCTGTAAGGCAAAGGACACTGCCAATAGGACAAAATGACAACCAACAGATTAGGAAGAGATCTTTACCAATCCTACATCTAATAGAGGGCTAATTTTCAATGTATACAAAGAACTCAGGAAGTTAGACTCCAGAGTGTCAAACAACCCCATTAAAAAGTAGAGTACAGAGCTAAGCAGGGAATTTTCAACTGAGGATCCTTGAATGGTTTTGAAACACCTAAAGAAATGTTCAGCACCCTTAGTTATCAGGGAAATGCAAATCAAAACAACCCTGAGATTCCACCTCACACCAGTCAGAATGGCTAAGATGAAAAACTCAGTGGACAGCAGATGCTGGAGAGGATGTGGAGAAATTGGAACACTTCTCCATTGCTGGCAGGCTTTCCAGCTGGTAAAACCACTCATGAAATCAGTTCGGTGGTTCCTCAGAAAACTGAACTACTCCTGGGCATATACCCAGAAGATACTCCAACATGTAATAAGGACACATGCTCCACTATGTTCATAGCAGCCTTATTTATAATAGCCAGAAGCTATAAAGAACCCAGATGTACTTCAAGAGAGGAATGGATACAGAAATTGTAGTATATATGTACATTGGAGTACTATTCATCTATTAAAAACAATGTATTGATGGAATTCTTAGACAAATGACTGGAACTAGAAAGTGTCATCCTGAGTGAGGTAACCCAATCTCAAAAGGACACACATGGTATACACTCATTGATAAGTGGATATTAGCCCAAAACTCAAAATAAACAAGTTATAATTCAGAGACTACAGGAAGCTCAAGAAGAAGAAAGACCAAAGTGTAGTTGCTTTGTTTCCTCCGAGAAAGGGAACAAAATATTCACAGGAAAAACTATGGAGATAAAGTATGGAGCAGTGACTGAAAGAAAGGTCACCCAGAGACTGTCCTACCTGGGCATTTATCCTATAAACAGTCACCAAACTTCAAAACTACTATGGATGACAAGAAGTGTGTACTGAAAGGAGACTGTTATGGTTGTCTTTTGAAGGAGCCCTGCCAGAGACTTACAGATACAGAGGCGGATACTAGTGGCCAACCACTGGACTGAGTGAGGGTTTCCCAATGGAGGAGTTAGAGGACAGACTGGAGGAGCTTGGGAGATTTGCAGTCCCTTGGGAAGAATGACGATGTCGGCCAAACAGATGCCCCAGGCCTCCCAGGGACTAAGCCATCAATCAAGGGTTACACATGGTTCCAGGCAAAAGAGTGGATGAGGAATGCTTTGTTGGGTATCAGTGGGAGGAGAGGTCCTTGGTCCTGTGAAGGCTCAATACATGCCTCAGCATGGGGAAGTCGATGGGGGGTTCTTGAGAATGGGTTTTGTGAGGAGCATATTCTTTGTGGCAGGGGGTGGGAGGATGGGTTAGGGGTTTTCATGGAGGAGGGAAACTGGGAAGGTATATAACATTTGATATGTAAATTAAGAATATATTCAATAAACAAGTAAATTAATTAATTAATCTTTAAAAGAAAAGCATTGGGAAAGAAGCTAAAAAATCATTATTTGCAGATGATATGATAGTATGCATAAATGACCCCAATAATTCTTCCAGAGAACCCCGACAGCTGATAAACACCTTCAGCAAAGTGGCTGGATACCAAATTAAGTCAAAGAAATCAGTTACTCTCATTTATGCAAATGCTTAACAACCCAAGAAAGAAATTAGGGGTACAACACCATTTAAAATAGCCATAAATAATATATCTTGTTGTAACACTAACCAAGCAAGTGAAAATCCTATATGAAAAGAACTTTAATCTATGAAGAAAGAAAATGAGCAAGATATTAGAAGAAGGAAAGATCTCCCATGTTTATGGAATTGTAGTGATAATGGTCGTTTTACCAATACAATTTACAGCTTAAATGCAGTTCCTATCAAAATTCCAATACAATTCTTTACAGACAATGAAAGAATAATTCTCAACTTCATATGGAAAAACAAAAACACAGGATGACTAAAACAGTCCTGAAATATAGAAGAATGTGAAAAGGTATTACCATCTGTGACATCAAGCTGTACTACAGGATAATAGTAATAACAACTCCATGGTATTAGTATAGGAACACACAGGTTGATCAGTGGAATCAAAATGAAGTACCTGAAACAAATGCACACACTTATGGATTTTTGACAAAACAAAACAACACAATGGGGGATAAAAGCATCTTCAATAAATGGTGCTGGTCTAATTGGATATCTTCATGTAGAAGAATACAAATAGGTATGTATGTATATATATATATATATATATATATATATATATACCACATTGTACAAAATTACTCATCACAAAACCAGATGTACTACAATTAGTAGAAGAGAAAGGGAAATAGTCCTGTAATCACTGGTATAAAAAACACTTTTCTGAAGAAAACACCATTGGCTCAGGCCCTAAGATGGATAATTGATAAATGGAACCTCATGAAACTGAACAATTTCTGTAAGTCAAAGGATATTGTTAACAAGATAAAAATAGCAGCCTACAGATTGGGAAAGAATTTTTACCAACCCACATGTGACAGAGCACTAGTAGCCAAAATCCCCAAATAAGTCAAGAAGTTTGAACATGACTACACTATTAGCCTGATTAAAAATTAGGTACAGACCTAAACACAGAAATAGATTAATCTCCAATGACTAAGAAGCACCTAAAGAAATATTCAGATCCTTAGTCTTCAGGGAAATGCAAATCAAAACATTTCTGAGGTTCTATATTACACCCATCAGAATGGCTAAAATAAAAAAACTCAAGACATAACACATTTTGGTGAGGAGGTAGAACAAGGTAGAGCAAGGAGTAAACTTGAGAGTACAAACTTGTACAAACACTTTAGAAATCAATTTGGTGGTGTCTCAGAAATCTGGGAATAGTTCTACCTCAGGACCCAGCGATAGTACTCCTGAGCATATATGCAAAAGATGTTCTACCATACCACAAGGCCACATGTTCAACTATGTTCATAGCAACCTTATTTGTAATAACCAGAAAGTGAAAATAACTGAGATATCCTTCGACTGAATAATGAATAAAGAAAATATGGTACACTTATACAGTGGAATTCTATTCAACTATTAAAAACAAAGATATGGATTTGGCAGGCAGATAGAACTAGAAAATGTCATCCTGAGGAAGGTAACCCTGACCCCAAAGTACATGATATATACTCAGTTATGAGTAGATATTGGCCATAAAGTACAGGAAACCCATGCTACACTCCACAGTTCCAAAGGAGCTAAATAAGAAGAAAGGCCCAAGCTAGGGTGCTTGAGTCGCATTTCGAAGGGAGATTAAAATCTCCATAAGAAGCAGAGAAAGAGAGAGAGAGAGAGAGAGAAAGAGAGAGAGAGAGAGAGAGAGAGAGAATAAAGATGTTAGTCAATAATTACATAAAGTGGTAATGAGGAAACGTAACATGTAAATTAATTTGCAGGAATTAAAAGAAATCTTTCAGTAGCTTTGAAGATCAGTGCTCTCAAATTTAGAATGAAAAGATGTATGTGGCCATCAAAGATAGATAGGGAAAATGTTCCAAGTAAGTGGAACCAGATGAGAAACAGACATTGCTGTTATCATACTTTATAGTAGAGATATCCTTGAACTCACATCTAATCAGAAAATCTGCCAAAAGATACTTTACAGTGATGAAGGAAAAAAAAACTATCAAGAGAATATTACAATCCTAAACATATATACCTGAACCTTTAGTGCATTGGATTTCATAAAATAAACACTACTGGACATGAAGCAAAAGACTAGCCAGAACATGTTGATAGCATGTGATTTCAGAACTCTCTTTTCACCAAACTGAAGAGAGAGATGATAGAGTTAAATGATAGCACAAATCACATAGATCTGGAAGGTTTCTATAGTGTATCCAAATGTCATAGCACACAGTCTTCTTCGGACTTCACTAATATAGAGCAAGTAGACAAAAAGCATGTTTCAACCAATACAAGTTAATTGAATAGCTCTTTGTATTTTACCGCAGTGGAATAAAGCTACATACCAACAGCAATATAAATCACAGAGAGCACACACAATAATGAATGTGAAGAAATAAAATAAGGAAATTAAAATGTGGTAGTATTGAATGCAAATACAACAAATCTAGGACACCAATACATTTTCTATAACCTTAAAAAAGAAAAATGAAATATCAATAGTAAACCTGGTTGAGAAAATGAAAGTTTTGAGCAGTGAAAACTTTAAAGCCTAAGGGAAATAAATAAAAGACATCAGAAGACAGCAAGACCGTACATTTCTTGGGTTGATAGGAATAATATTGCGAGAAAAGGCTGTGTTACCAAAAGCAATCTACGAATTCAATGCAAGCTCCTTCAACTTCCAATATAATTCATGACAGATACTGAAAAATAAAATTTTAAAATGCACAAGGCTGCACAAAAGATCCAACATAGACAAAAAACAAAAAACAAAAAAAACCCAAACAAACAAACAAAAAAAAAAAAACAACAAAAAAAGCCCCTCTTAACATTTAGAACATTGAAGGGAGGTATCACTATTCCTGATTGCAAGTTACACTATAAATCCAGTTATCAAAATAGCATTGTACTAGTATAAAAGTAGACATGTTGATCAATGAAATATGACTAAGGATTCAGGTATAAGCACACACTCTTATATATACAAATAAATGGTCCTATAGCCATGACAACCTTGCATTCATCTAAATGGCTTGATACTCTGATGATAAAAATCAGAGTTTCTTCTATAAAATGTACTATGAAATATAAAAGAAAGTTAATGATTAAATCTTAAAATGAGTGTTTGCAATAAACTTGAAAATGTTTGAATAATTTATTTCATTGTATTTATGGAAATCTTAAAGGTTTTTTTCATGTTATTTCTTGATCTTCATAATTATGTTGCAAATTGACAAAAGTTTCTGTGAAATATATATAAAAGAGAGGAAAAGACATGTGAAATGTGTCATTGTGGTGAAACAGATGGCCCAAAAACTAAATGTAGTAGCTGTTCACCAAAGAACATGGATTTGATTCCTAGCATCCACATTTCTTCTCACAATCTTCTATAACTCCACTTCCAAAAGGCCTGACATCCTATTTCTGCCTCAACAGGCATCAAGCATGCAGTGCACACCATGCACAGGCATTCAGAACACACATATAAGAAATTAAATTAAAACCATAAAAATAATTTTATAGCTGCAATTCTAATATAATTAATCATACTACTAATCTTTTAAATAAAAGTAAATATCAAGTTAATTAAATTGAATTATTTTGAACATGTGACCCATTAAAATGAGATATAATTATTCTAAACAATTACCAAAACCTTTTATAATTTCAAAATTGACTATCAGTCACTAATTTCTCTACTGTTACTATTCTATATGTTCAGACTTGTAGCATTAATTTTCTGGCCAAGAAAAGAAAATACAGAAAAAAATCTGCTTTATAAAAACATTTAAATATGTTACATTTTGAAACCTATTTGCTTCTGCAGATTTTTAAGATTCATGGTAAGTGCTAAAAATTGTGCAATATTTTATAACCACAATCTGTGAAACAAGTGATAATGTGAAATTTTCCATATAGACAGCAAATGTTACAAGGTCATCAATATACTCAGAGAGAGAAAGAGAGACACAAAAAGTTATTTGTTCTGTGGGAGAAAAATGTCTACTGTTGTATTTCAAATGTTACTTATATAAGAAAGAATTTTAAGAAAGAAAAAAAAGTATTAATTATTAAATGAGCATTAGAAAAATACTAACATGCAATAGTGTTTTTGAATAAGAAAAATATTTTTTATTTTTGAGATTACTTTTTATTCACATTGCATCCCACTCACTAAACCTCTCCCAGTAACCCTCTCTCACTTAACCCCTCCCAGGTTCCTTTCCTGATCCTCCTCTCCTCATCTGACTCATCTGAGTGGATTGTGACCCCCCTGTATATATATATATCCATCCTGTCACATTAAGTCTGAGGCTAGGCATATCCTCTCCAACTGAGGCTAGACAAGGCAACCCAGTTAGAAGAACATATCCCAGAGACAGGCAACTACCTTTGGGATAGCCTCCATTCCAGTTGTTCAGGACTTAGATGAAGACCAAACTGCACATCTACTACATAAGTAAGGGGAGAACTAGGTACAGCCCATTTATGTTATTTAGTTGGTAGTTCAGTCTCTGAGTGCCACTCAAGGGAACAAGTTAGTTGACTCTGTTGGTCTTCCAGAGGAGTTCCTATCGGCTTTGGCCTGCAATCCTGCCTCCTATTCTTCTATAAGAGTCATCAAAAGCCACCCACTATTTGTTTGTGCATGACTGCATCTGTCTGAGTCAACTACAGAGTGGAACCTCTAACAGGACAGCCATGCTCGGCTCCATCTGTAAGCATAAGAGAGTATCATTAATAGTGTCAGGGATTGGTGCTTTCCCATGTAATGGGTCTCAAGTTGGGTTACTTATTGGTTGGCCATTCCCTCAGTCTCTGTTCCATCCCCCATCTCTGCTCAATTCCCTGCCCCTAAAATTCTTGGAAACATCATGAATTTGGGGTGGAAAGTTATGTGAGGGTGTTTCTATCACTCCACTGGAGTTCCTGTCTGGTTATTGGAGATGACCTTCTCAGGTTCAATATCCCAGTGCTAAGAGTCACAGCTAAGGCACCCCATTGATTATTAGTTACTTCCCTTATCCCAGGACTCTGTCTCATCCTGGAGATGCCTGTTACCTCCCTGCCCCCATCAGTTGCAGATTTCCATTCATTCTCCTCCTCTCCCTTTATATCTCCTCTCCCATCCAGTTACCTTCTTCCATCTGCCTCTTATGACTATTTTATTCCCCCTTCTAAGTGAAATTCAGGCATCCTCACTTTGACCTTCCTTCTTCTTTAGCCCATTTGGCTCTGTGGAGTATAGCTAGTGTATACTCTATTTTATGACTAATATCCACTTATAAATGAATACACACTGTGCACGTCCTTTGGGATGGGGTCACTTTACTCAGGATGCTATGCTCAAGCTCCATCCATTTGGCTTCAAAATTCATGTCTTTTTTTTTAATAGCTGAATAGTATTCCATTGAGTAGATATACCACATTTTCTTTATCCATTCTTTAGCTGAGGAATATTTAAGTTGTTTCCAGTTTCTGGCTACTACAAATAAAGCTGCTACGGACATAGTTGAGCAAGTGTCTTTGTGGTATTGTAGAACATCTTTTGGGTATAGACCCAGGAGTGCTATAATTGTGTCTTGAGGTAGAATTATTCACAGATTTCTGAGAAACCACCAAATTGATTTCTAAAGTGGTTATACAAGTTTACACTCCCACCAGCAATGGAAGAGTATTCCCCTTGTTCCACATTCTCACCAGTGTGTGTGATCTTTCTTGAGCTGTTGATTTTAGCCATTCTGATGGGTGTAAAATGTAATCTCAGATTTGTTTTTATTTGCATTTTCCCAATGACTAAGAAATTTGAACATTTAAGTGCTTCTCCACCATTTGATATTCCTGTGTTGAGAATTCTGTTTAGCTCTGTACCTCATTTTTAATTGGATTATTTGGGTTGTTGGAGCCTAAATTCTTGAGTTCTTTATAAGTTTTAGATATTTAACTAAAATGCTTCTCCACCATTTGATATTCCTGTGTTGAGAATTCTGTACCTCATTTTTAATTGAATTATTTGGGTTGTTGGAGCCTAAGTTCTTGATTTCTTTATAAGTTTTAGATATTTAACTAGGTCCTGCCTCAGCATGAGGAGGGTCATGAGAAAAGGAGGAATGGGAGCAGCTTAGCATCAATAATGGATTCAAGCTGTCAGTTCAAGACTTTTACCCAAGCATTTTCATAATTCATTCTCTCCTTTTCTTCATTCTTCTTCCTCTTCATTCCTTTTCTTTTTTATTCTTTTGTGTTCTCCCTATCAGAGAGCTTATACCCAGTCTTTTATTTACTAAAGCCACATTGTCAAGGCTTTGAAGATTGTTATTATTTTTTTAGAAATTGTCAATTTGCATAAATTTTATGAATCCTGGATCATTAACTCCAACCCCTGCTTCCTTAAAACAAATCTAAACACAAACCAAATGCTGATTTCCTTGTAGATTTTACATAGCCTGTTCTTCACAGGTATATGGACATAACTCTTGTGTTTTGCTGGTACAAAAGACAGTAGTCTTTATCAACTGTTTTCACGTAAGAGGAGATATGTGACACACTACTAAGATTAAAATAATTTCTTATAAAGTTTTAAAGTTTATTGTCATTTCTAATCCTTCAAGTAGCAAGGAGAATGAAGTACTAAATTTTTCATATAATTGTACATCATCTGCTAATTCTCTAATCTATGTTTCCTCATCCTAGCAATTCTATGGCTTTATATACTCTCCTTCTAATACTATTAATTTCTGAATCATATATAAGCCTTTTCTCTATAAGGTAAACCCATGTATCATTTGCTTGTTTATAGATTCCTTCTTTGCTTATCTATGGCTATTCTTCTTGAGCCCACTTTAACTCTCTAACCTTGATGTCCCCAAGTTTGTTCTGAATAATTAATGCAGAGGTCACGGAACCAGGAGGTACATGTATCTCCTGACAATTCCAAATTCAAGGCCAACTCTCGAATGATAAAATTCTACAAAGGACCATATAGACAATTATGACCTCTTTGGTTATGTTGTCTAAATCCTTTCTCATGGACCTAAAGCTGAAGCAGAAGGTCTGTTCTTCCACAGCCACATAAAGACCTTCATTTCTCCTCCTGAAGACCCTAATCTGCTTCATTTATTATATAGTGATTAACTCTGAAAAATGGAGAAATATATTCCCCAGAAAGAGAGAATGGAAGTAAAACAAAAGAGAACAGATCACCTTCAGGGCAACAGCAACCATCTGTACATGCTGGAATCAATGGCCTGGAGATGCTCCAGGGCCAGAAACTGTATCACATCTTCTCTTATACAGCCGTATAAGTCACAGCAGTTATTAACTCTTTGTTAAATGTCGGGCTGGTGTAGATTCTTTCCTAATCTGTAAGTTACCATGTTTAGGTACCATGGTGACTGTGGATTCATAAAATGGACTTGGCATTGCTCTTCTCTTTCTATTTTATGGAATAGTTTGAGGAATATTGGTGGTATCAGTTCTTCTTTTAAGACTTTCTTCTTTGAGACTTTTAATGACTGATTCTTTCTTTAGGGGTTATAAGGCTGTTTACATCGTTTACCTAATCTTCAATTAACTTTGGTAATCAGTATCTCTCTAGAAGATCATCCATTTCATTAAGATTTTCCAATTTTGTGGAATACTGGCTTTGAAGTAAGATCTACTGAATTATAGAATTTTCTGTGTGCCAATTGTTATGTCTCCATTTTCATTTCTGATTTTATTAATTTATGCACTGTCTCCCTGCCATTTAATTAGCTTGACTGAGGGTTTGTCTACTATGTTGATTTCCTCAAAGAACCTCTTCCTCCAGAAAATTCAGTGAATAGGGAAGATGAGTGGGGAATGGGAAGACCACTTGTATGGTTAAGCACGCACAGTTCTGCTGAAGATGGGAAGAAATGTGACAGGAGATTGAAAGTCCCATTGGGATAGTAGGCTGCTCGTGGCAGCTAGACTTGCCCCAGAGAACACAGTGATCAGGGAAGATGGGTGGGGGAAGGGAAACTAACCTGTTTGGTCCAGCCTCTGCAGATCTAATGAAGGTGTGTAGGGATGTGAGGGAGAATTGAGTTCTCTGGGAAATAAAAAGAAGCAGGGGTGGGTGGCGGAGGTGGGACCCCATAGGAGAAAACTGATGGGCGAAGCCCGCATAGGGGAACAGTGGCGGGCAAGGCCCACATAAAGGAAAACTGCCTAGACCTGCACACCACACCAGGGTAAGGATGGCAGGCACCCAAATACCTATAGAGCAAGAGACTCCCTGGCTAGTGGAGTGGTCTTTGCCCAGAAGGTGGGACCATTTGCATCTTCCCGGGTAACTGTAGAAAAAGCTTGACTGAGAAGAGGTTGGGTCCTTTCTTGGTGGCTGGAAATGCTGAGGCCTGATCCATGCTTCTACGAGGCCGGTTTTGATAAAAGAGACAATTCATAATTTCAGTACTTTATTATAGAAAAGTAGGAAGAGAAAATGAGATAAAGAAGTAGAGAGAGAAAGAGAAGATAGAGGGATGAGGGATGGCCATGACCATGTGAAAAGAGGGGAAAGAATGGAGAGAGAGAGGGGAATAGCGAGAGAGGCAAGAGTGGGGCAAGAGAGGGGCAAGAGAGGGCAGAGAGGAGCAAGAGAGGGTAGAGAGTGAGAAGGGGCAAAAAGCCTTCTTTTATGGTAGGCTGGGTTACCTGGGAACAGCCAGGTAACCGTGGGGCAGGGAAAGCCTGGATGTAGCCAGGTGAATGTAGGGATGGAGTCCAGCCGGAATGCTAGGAGCCTGGAATGTGGTCATATGTGACTGACAGTCACAGGATTATGGAGTTGAAGTATCAGCAGTCTGGGAGCAAGGATTATGGGTTCTGTCCCTTGTAGAATGTTCTACTGGGTTTCTGGAGTAAGCCTTGTTCAACCAGGTTACAGATTGCCTTACAAGGTTTCACAGAGTTCCAGAGAGGTATCAGGCTACTCAGGGCATCTTGGCTTGCCCCAAGGGACTAAGCAAGCAAGGAAGAAGGGTGAGGAAAGGGAAGCTTACCTTTATGGTTCAGGATCCACAGGTCTGATGAAGGTGGGTGGAGGCATGATGGAAGAATGGAGGTTTCCCTGGGATAATAGGCTGCTCAGGTCAACTTTTGAGATTATTTTTTGATTATAATATTTCTTCCTTTTCCCTTTTCCAAACATTCCCATCCATATATCACTACCTTCTCTCCTTCAAATCCATGGCCTCTTTTTTTACTAATTTTAATATATATGTATATATATATATATATATATATATATATATATATATATATATATATCATATCCATGTCCATATATGTTAAATTCCTCAATATAGTCTGCTCATTATATATAAAGCTATTACACACACACACACACACACACACACACACACACACACACACACACACATCTCTTCAGGTCTGACCATTTTAAACTTGACAAAACAACAACTGGTGTGTTGTCCTTGAGGAAGATTATGCTTCAATTCCCAGCTATCCTCCTTTCCTCAGCTGACCTTTCTTCATTTAGTTTGGCATGGATTGGAGTAATGTTTCAGTACAATATGTGAAGCTGTATCTCTGTCCTTCATTGCGTGCCCAAGGCACCTTCTGAATGGTTAAAATTAAAAGCATATGGCCTATTGCAAAATGCAGAATGGTAAGATGGGCCTTCTAGACAGAGAGGAACTCTGTGAAATGGAGAGACACAAGGCATATGTGGCCAGGACTAAATGAGAGTTAAGTAACAAGTCACATGGTATAATTTAGAATATTATAAATGAGTTAAATAAATTATTAGCTAGTTTGCAACAAGCCTACAATATGAAGCCTGAAGCTATTATTATAAATATAAATCCCCATTGGGGCAGGCATGAAATATTTGGCTATAAAATGTATGACTATAGGCATGTTCCAGTTTGGTGGTGTCCTTGTTCAGCTTATGTTTGTACAGATATGTTTGTGAGATTTAATAAATACAGCTTCTGATATTACTAAGAGAAAGTATCAAAGAAAATTCTCTGGCTCTTATCTTTCAGTCCCATCTTTTTCAAAATCCCCTGAGCCCTAGATGTGGGAGAGTTTGTAGACACATCTACTGGGACTGAACTACAGAACTCTGCATGGTGACTGGTTGTGGGTTTCTGGAGTGGTGTTCATTTGTTCCTTGATAATGGATGAAGACTTTACTCATCTGTGGATTTAAACTGACAGAGTTTTGTTATGCATTTTTCTGGGTTTGGTAGATTAGTGATCGTAGATTATACTCCAATATCCATAATCTTACTAGCACCTTGGTTGCTAGTACTAGACATGGTTTCCCTCTGGTTGAATGTATCTATGTCCAATTAGAGAACTATTATTATCAACAATGCATGATTTCCATCACTATACTCATGAGGTTATATTGCCATGCTGGACTTTGTGTTAATCATAGGCATGATAGCTGGGTAGAACTATCTGTTGGCTCCCTCTTTAGGAAGCTTTCATGGAGACTTCAGGTACCATGAAAACTAATCTTTGGGAAGGAACAAGATTCTTTTTAGTTTTAACAGAGATGACAAGGCCTTGTTTCTGAAGAGCATGGCATTTTAAGCAATGGGGACATACCTTCCTCCTCTGTGGAGTAACCGAACACAAGGTCTATAGGCAGTACATTTGAGGAATCTCTTTTACTAAATGTGTGTATTTTGTAGCAACATGTTAAAGAAGCCTTATACTCTGTTCAGAGAGAAAATTTTCTGCATTCAACTCTAAAGACACAGGAGGTTTCTGGCCAATGAACTATTGAAAGTAGAACTTATAGTTGTTATAATAAATATGGTAGGCCAGTACAGTAGAAAAATGATCCAGTTTTCCACTTCTGTAATGGCAGACACAGAGTCCAATGTCAAGGGCATCTTGATGTGTGGATTAACTTTCAAAAGTAGATTTAACTATCTTCTATTTTCCTAAACTCTAAAATTCTATTCTATCCTTTTCATTCTTTTTTTTTAATTTTATTTTATTTTCTAAGTATTTTTTTTATTTACATTCAAAATCATTTCCCCGTTCCCGTTTCCTCCCTCCCTAAAAGTCCCATAAGCCCCCTTCCCTCTCTCTTTTCCCCATTCAACCCCTTCTCACTTCTCTGTCCTGGCATTCCCCTACATCCAGTCTTTCCAGGACCAGGGGTCTCTCCTTCCATCTTCTTGGAAATCTATTGATATGCGAATTGTGTCTAGGGTATTCCAAGATTCTGGGCTAATATCCCCTTATCAGTGACTGCATACCATGTGTGTTCTTTTGTGATTGGGTTACCTCACTAAGGATGATATTTTCAAGTTCTTACCATTTGCCTAAGAATTTCGTGAATTCATTGTTTTTAATTGCAGTGTAAAAAAAATGTGTAAATATACCACATCTTCTGAATCCATTCCTCCTTTGAGGGACATCTGGGTTCTTTCCAGCTTCTGGCTATTATAAATAAGGCTGCTATGAACATAGTGGAGCATGTGTCCTTATTGCATGCAGGAGAAGCCTCTGAGTATATGCCCAGGAGTGGTCTAGCTGGATCCTCCGGGAGTGTCATGCCCAGTTTTCTGAGGAACTGCCAGACTGCTTTCCAGAGTGGTTGTACCAGTTTGCAAACCCACCAGCAGTGGAGGAGTGATCCTCTTTCTCCACATCCTCGCCAACAACTGCTGTCTTTATCACTATTTGCGGACGATATGATAATATACTTAAACGACACAAAGAACTCCACCAGAGAACTCCTACAGCTGATAAACAACTTCAGCAAAGTGGCCGGATATAAAATCAACTCAAGCAAGTCAGTAGCCTTCCTATACTCAAAGGATAAGCAGGCTGAGAAAGAAGTAAGAGAAATGATACCCTTCACGATAGCCACAAACCATATAAAGTATCTTATTGTGACTCTAACCAAACAAGTGAAAGATCTGTATGACAAGAACTTCAAGTCTCTGAAGAAAGAAATTAAAGAAGACCTCAGAAGATGGAAAAATCTGCCATGCTCATGGATTGACAGGATTAATATAGTAAAAATGACCATCTTGCCAAAAGCAATATACAGATTCAATGCAATTCCCATCAAAATTCCAACTCAATTCTTCATAGAGTTAGAAAGAGCAATTCAAATATCCTTTTCATTCTTAAAAGTTAATTGTGATGAGAACAAAATTGATTTAAAAATACATTAATTTGCTCACCTTTTTAAAACTGTAAATTAAATATTTCAAATAGAAGATGTTGATAATTCTTTCATTAAATCATTCAGACACTTTAGAGGAAACCATTCTAGTAGCTAATATCTATAGTAGTGGTTTATTTATAAAATATAGTTTTGAGTAATTAACTATTTTTAGTATAAATTTAACATATGTTATATAATTACTGTATTGGACATTATTATAGAGCCTGAATCCCTCAATCATCTTAATTTTTCCATTAAACACTACAGCAATGAGGAGGAAACAGAGATTGAAAATATGGAACAGTAGACTATATTTACTGTAGCTACTCATGAGGTATAAAAGACTGGAATGATTGACCAAGAATTTTGACTTCAAAATATTGCTGTAATTCTTTAATTTAAAAACAATCAACAGTGCAATGTATAAAATAAATAGATATTACATGGAGAATGTAGGATTTCCATGCTAGTTTCCTCCAACCAAACTTAACATTTCCTCTCAATAGTATCATCATTGAGAACACTTAAATAGAATCAGCAAAAATGCAACACAGTCATATAAATGAAAATTGTCTAAGGCATCCAACAATTATGGAAAAAGGAGAATAGCTCTTTCTAGGAACTAGCAGTGGGTAGCTACATTTCTGACAGGCCAAACAGAAGTTCAATAAAAAGACATCTTATTTAAAGAGAAAAAAATTGCAGAGATTTAAAGAACACGTAGAAATGACATGCCTTTGTTTCTCCCTGATCATAAATAATGCTATATGTAAATTAGCCTATTATCTAAGAATTTTTGATGGAGAAGACATTTAAAATTTCTCTGCAAATTTCTTGAAAAGATAAATAAGTACAACGAGATGATAAATAATGGCACATGAACTTGGATTGAATTTCCACAAAAACGTGATGGCCAAAATCTTTGCTCGGTTATCTATTGTAAATAAATCTAACCAGAAATAAAATCTTATTGCTTAGTGCTATATTACTAGAAGTTCTATGTCTATTTCTGGAACCACTGGAGGTTTAAAGAAGTGCAGTTGGAAATTTCATTCTGGTCCTTTTTCTTCAGTTATTTCTGAATTTCTTTTTCCCATTTTTGTGGTTGCAAACTTAGACTATTATGAGTTTTGGATCCAGATGCAGACATAAAAGTAGGAGTATTTGAGTGAGGACATGTATTAGTAGTGGTTTGTGTGTGAGAAAAAAAATATATATATTAGTAAGAATTTCAGTTCTATTTTGTTTGTTGCAATTTAAATCTCTGCATTATCTAAATCTCCTTGTTCTGACTTCTCTGATGTTTTCCCCTTTGATGATTTCTACCCTGTCCTTCAGGTCAGGTTTTTTAAAATATAGGTTTTAAACTCAGTTTGATTCTTCCAGTTATTGACATAGAAATATTTGTTATTGCAGATCTTACGGTAGAGTCATCAGAACTAAGAAATTCATTGATTATTTCCAGTGACAATCTGCAAATTTCATTCTGGACTTTTAACAAGAATGATCGTGCCTTCAGATCACCATTCTTTCTTTGCACCCCACCATTCTGTTTTGTGAGAGCATTGTCCTTTGTGGTCAACTCTTTACCTGAGGAAATTCTCTTGTGCTTCCCATGATCAGATTTTTTTTTATTATTATTTAAGGTTCTTCATTTCCAAATGTAAGAAATAGCACTTAAGCTAAAATAAACACAGTTTTAAAATAAAGTCACAGTACAGCAAGCACCAGAAAGCAGGATGTAGTGGAAAATGTGCATAAAAGTAAAGGATGTCCTGGACCCAAAGAGCTAAAAGTGTAGTTTTTACTGTTTTAAACACTGAATACACGTAAAATCATGATTTTTATTTTATCACTTCTCAGAAAGAATGGACGGTTTATTAAGCTTGGTTTTGAAACTATTCTCTAGCTAAGAGAGTAGAAAGATATTTAAGAGAGACCACTAAATATTGGACAATGAAATATTTTCAAATTGGATAAATGATTTAACTAAAAGAAGTAGGAAGTTCTGCAGACGAAAGTATAGGTCAGTTTATATTTTCAATCACATTGTGTTAGAAATCTATGTGATGAAAGAGGGTTCTTTCTAAAATTCTTAGACACGAATGATTTTTACATTTTTTCATAGAAATTAAAGAATATTTTTTTTCTAAATATTGACAGCTACTTTCTAGGTGGTTTATCTATACATATTTTGGGTTCTGCCATAACCCTATAAATATCCAATGACAAAGATTCTGAAGGGTTTCAGCCTCTCTTGAGATGAACTCTCTCTTGATATTGTCTCCCTCTTTCTTTAGTAGATATAAATGATGCTCTCATTCAACTTTGCTTGTTTCTACAAGTTTCTGTCTTTATCCATAACTGAAACTTGAAAGTGAACTCAGCACTCTCTTGGGCTGAGAATTGATGGGTATTAATCTTCTAGCATCATAGAGCCATGAGTGAAGCACAGCTGGTCCATGATATGACCAATCACAGACATCAATACTTGCATCAATACTATCTCTAAAAACCTGTTAGGTCTAAAGAAAATACCACTCATCAAAATGTGGTGCTTAGATCAAAGCCAGCACTCCTCAGGAACTTTTGAAGCTGGTCTGTCTTTACTAAAAGAGTCATTTTCTTTATCACTGGCAGAAGGTTAAAAAAATGGGAGCTTGTAGAGTCTATTAGCATACCAAAGCATGTACTGCCCTCCAGCCTCCCTCATTATCAAAAATTCCTGTTCCACATTTCAGAGTCTATGCTGACATCCTGGCCTTAGCCTCCCCTGCCACAAACATCCTCCAGCTCAGGAGATTTCCATTAGCTTCCTCTAGCTTCTCTTTCTTTTTATTAACCTTCTATTTTGGCTATGCTCTCTATTCTTCTGGCTTCTCTTGCCCTTCTCCTTGTCTTCCTTTCTTATTCCTCACTCCAACCTTACTCTATTCCTGCATCTTTTACAGTCAGTTCCAGTCTGCTGGCCATGTCCACAATACTATTTTTCCTCTCTGTGCTCTACTCTTCCAGGTGCCTCTGGCAATAAAAACCTTCCCATCATTCATAGCATGTTATGTGTTCAGTTTACAAAAGCAAAATCAATAGGACTGGTCATATTCACTAGATACTTCAAAACAATTAAAATGTAAATTTAAACAATATTAAAAATAAATACAGTTGAATTAAGGGTACTAAAAGTAATTGCTCATCATATAATAACAGTAAATGATATATGAAAAATCAAGAATGTTATCAACAACCAAGAAATTATTGCCTTGAAAAATTGCTCAAAATGACCAAGGTAGTGAAATTATTATGTTACTAAAACACCGTATCTATACTCAATAAACTTCACTGAATAATGAAAAATGATTTAAAAAATCGAAAAACGTAATTTAAAAGTTAACATGAAAGTACTGCCTCTGAAAATATTTACAGAATAGGTTTAACAGAAATAGAAAATCCAGGAAAGACAGATTATAGAGTCAATTTAATTTCAACAAAGACAACATAGTCATAAAAGGGATGAATGATAATAAAGGTCACTAGAATACCCTAACAATATGTGCAGAGAAATGAACCTGTATCGAGACATTGTACCTTTGCCCATAGAAATCTCAGATAGCATCAAAGTCACAGACTTCCCAAATACTCCATCATCCCAGAACATCCCCTTGAAGTAGAAACTTCTAGTTTCTTTGGAAATTCAGTTATGTCAAATGATGTTTTGCTGGGATACACAGGTGAAAGAATGTTTTGCTAAATCAACCATATGAAAGAATGTTTTCTTGAAGCAGACACAGGATAAGGATGTTTTGCTAAAGCAGAAATGTGAAGGAATATTTCACTGAAGCAGACACAGGTGAAAGGAGGTTTTGCTAAAGCAAACACGAAAAAAGGTAAATAATATTATGGAGAAATGTAAATATAAGCCAATAGATAGTAGATGATGCCGAATGGTATTTGCATATCTTGCCATTCCTTATTTGTCATAGATTGTTGTCACTTCATAGAAAGAAATTCACCAAAAACAACAACAACAGCAATAAAACTGAAAAACAAAAAACAATAAAACCTTCTGGTGGTGTTCTGGTTACTTCTGGCCATTTCTGCAGACTGATTGATAATGTTCATTTCATGGAGAAAGACATGGTAGAGAACTTCTCCTACCATTCTTGAAGGTCCTAGTTGCTCCTGCTGACTCATGCCAATTCAATGGAGGCCTGGCTATTTCTTCTGGCTTTTTCCACCACTTCTGATTCATGTTTGCTATCCTGTTGCTACTGAACTGGACTGCTAGTATCCTGATGATTGGAGATAGAAATTGCCCCAAGGAAATACTTCTAAACAGCATAGAGCAAGTCCCTCAGCTTCTTCTGGATAACCTGTCATTGATGATTCATGAATGGTGTTTACAAATAGACTAAGTTGCTGCTGCTGCTGCCCCTGCTGCATATGAATGGAACTGCTCATATCCTGACAATGTCGATTGGATTTTCTCCAAAGAACTATTTTTAAACAAGTTGACTTCCCCTGTATCCTAATAACCTTTCTTTTCTACTCCCTCTGGTGGGTGGTGGGCTAGAAGGGAGGTTAAAGCATTTAAGAACCCTTACTAAAACTAGATATTGAAAAACAGAAGCCTCCTGGCCCCACTGAATTTTTATGCTTACTCTCAGATCTCTCGCAGCCCCTCCTCCACACCTGATTACAATCCCTATACCTCTCCTCACCCCCTCTCCCACCCAGTTCCCTGTCTCCATCCACCTTGATGACTATTTTGTTTCCCCTTCTGAGTGAGATTCACACATTCTCACTTGAGCCCTTCTTATTATTCAGTTTCTTTGGGTTTGTGGGCTATAGGATGGTATTTACCAGTATAGTGCTGAGACTGTAGACAGGCCATCATTTCCACACAGCTTTTTCATGTGGGTACTGTTGATACAAACACTGGTCCTTATACTTGTGCCAAAGGTCTTTAATGATTAAGCCATATTCCCAGGTCTTTTTGGAAGGTTTTATGAAATATCTTCCTAAACATTTTTATGATCTCTAGGATCCTTGAAAATAAAATTTATTCCATTTACTTCAAAGTCATTGTGGATAGCCTACTTACAAGTGTGAATTACTGGGTGTCATTCTTTAAGCATTCCGTGGGCAAACACAAGGTTACATGATATTGAATAGGGAAGAATAAAGTCACCTATGAGTTGGGACAGCAAAAATTTAAAACTGTTATTATGAAATAGTCTGTGCTTTTTCAGATAGCACAATCAGACTTTTTTTTTGGCAGTTATTTGTTTTGACTTAAAACATGAGTGGAAAATCAGAAAATAGAACTCAAGAAGAAAATGTACAATGGGTTTAAATGATCTTGTTTCATCAAGCCTTTAATCACAGTGGTCAATAGCAGCATAATTCATGCTGTGAAAAATTACTTTTTTTGAAAGATAAAATGTCACTCATATCCACAGTCTAGATAAAATGCTTTGTGTTCCCATGAGATTTTTAAGGATGAGCTCTGAATCTACCTGTTAGTGCCACCTTCTCCTCAGGTTAGTCTCCTTTTACCTTGACCAAACCTTTAAGTCAGCATTTTAAATTGTTACATTATATCCCTGTCTCCAAAGGCTCTACATGTCCTCATGGACCATTATGTGTTATATCACTTTTAAAACTATTTTATTTTATTTCTTATTATAAAGCAGAGAAAGGGGTCATGGTACAATGGTGCATGTATGGAGGTCAGACATTAGCTTTGTAGGTTAAATTCACTCCTTCTACCTTTAGTGACTTCCAGGAATTGAACTCAGCTTGACAAGCTTCCAGAGTCAGGACGTTTATTGCTGAACAATCTCACCCAGCCTGTGAAAAGATTTTAATGCGTTTCTTTCTTTTCTATCAGGACATTTTTTTTCTCTAATTGTGGGATTTAACATATAGGATATGAAATCACTGTTACTTTGGATGTCACTATTTGTCAATTTTGGGGTTTGGTGCTTCTTCTTAAAGAATATTTTAGAATTTATTTATGTCCTTAATTATGGGTGGATATTTTGCTTTCATCTATGTATGTGTACCACATGATGCCTACTGTTCCTAGATGCTAGAAGGTGATTTTGACTCCTCCAATGCAGATGTGGAGTTATAGATAGATGTTAGTTACTAAGTTGTTTCTGAGAATAGAACCCAGGCCTTCTGGAAGAGTAGCCAGCGCTCTTACTTAGCCACTGAACCACATTTTCGGGCTGTTTTGATGTTTTATTAACTCATTATTGTCTTTCTATCTCCATTCTACTCTGTCCTCCCAGACTCTAACATTGAATTCCATTCTTTTAAACCTAGACTATTAGGTTTCACAGTTAAACCAAATATAAAACATATTCTGTTCCTTTTACTGTGTCTACTTATTTTACTTAATATAAGAACTTCAACTTCTATATTAGTACTGAAATGATACAACTTCACTCTTTCTTATGACTGGCTAACATTCCATTATTTCTTTATTGTATCTTTATCCATTGGTTAACTGATGAGATGGGCCATATTTCAACTACTGTGAATACACTAAAATGAAGTGAACAGTCCTTTCCTTTTATGACTCTTTCTTCTGTTTGGATATATGCCAAGCAGTCAATTTAGTAGATCATAAAACTGATTTTTTATTTTTTCTGGATTCTCAACAAAATTTATGAATTATGTTAATGCATATGTTCAGCAGTTGTACCTAAGAGCCTCTACTATGCTGCCACTTTAGGCCTTGTCTGTGTCCATTGTCCTGTTGGCAGGTGGGGCTCATGCTAATATGATCCCTGTGATGACAGAGAGCCATGTTAATGTCCATGAGCTGTGGCACATGTAGATATGGGTGTCCTGTGCAGCTAATTACTTGAAGTTATATCTGCATCCATGGTTCTGCTAGATCCAGGTGCCATGCTGAAGGGCTATGTTTCCACAAATGTTCATGTGATGTTTATGGTCTGCTCTGCTGTTCCTGACCATGTTGATGTGAGGGGTCTGTGCAGTCACATGAGCTCATGTTGATGTCCAAGGTCTATGCTCCTACTGAGGGTAATGTTTGGATCTGTGGGAATGTGTCGATGTTCATGACCCATTTGACTCCAAGGGCCACATTGATATGAATAGCCTATGCAGTCACTTGAGGCCATGTTGATGGCTATGGGCCAAATTGTTGTCCAGGACCATATTAGTGCTCTTGACCTGTATTGCCATGGAGGCCATGTTGGTGCCTGTAGCCATTACTGCTCTAGATGGCTATAGTAGTGTCAATGGGCATTGCTGCAGAATGTCCATAGACATTGATGTCCATAGTTTATATTGCCACTGGAGAACATACTGAGGTCCATGGCATATTGAAATGCCAGAAACTATGTAGAAGTACATGATCCATTATGCTACTGACTCTGCAGGGCAATGAAGCTTCTTTTTCAGTGGTATTGATGACTGTAGACTCACAGTTGAGAAGGACATATTCAGTGACAAACCCTACCACCACTTCCAGCTCTTCTCCCTTCCCTGCCACCTTCCTCTCTATACACGTACACACACCAAAACGTTATAGCCTAGATAGAGAACCTATTAGAGAACTTTTGAAAATTGTTGTGATAAGAATGTTGAAGTATAGTTCTCTTCAATTGAGGTCTGCTCTTATGGTATATATGGATGGGGAAAAGTTCTGTTTTCTTTATCAGGCTAGCTACTGGGAATTTGACCATCCTGCTGTAAAGTAGCAGAATCTGGGCTTGCATATATTTTTTTCTTTTATTGTTGAGGTAGGAGGTCACAAGAATGAGAAGCAGAACTTGGAAGTGAGTGTGACAGGGGTGCATGATGGGAAATTCCCAAACATACAATAAAATATGAAAAAATACAACAAAAATGAGATAAAATGTCTCCCCCTTCTTTTTACCTTTATATTATCACTTCTTAGTTTTTGTTTATTCACTGCTTTATTAGCCAGGGTTCTGTAGAGTCATAGAACCTCTGAAATATCTATCTATATCTATATCTAATCTATATGTGATTCATAAATGTTCATATATATGAATACAATATTCATACATACACATATAGACACACACACGCATATATATATATATATATATATATATATATATATATATATATATATGAGAGTGACTTCCTGGCTGCAGTTAAGCTAGTCCAATATTAATTAGCTGTGAATGAAAAGCTCAAGAATCTAGTAATTTCTCAGTCCCACAAAGTTGGGTTTCTCAGGTGATCTTCTGTATATGCAGCAATCCCAAAGATTTAGGCTCTAATGCCAATAAAGGAAGGAATGTTACTTCAGTGAAAGAGTAAGCAGGCAAAGGGAAAAAAAACTTCCTCTTTTTCTGCACTTATATAGGCTTCTAGCAATAGGTATGGCCCATATTAAGAGTATGCCTTCATGCCTCAAGATTTGGATTAAAGACATGTGTTTTCCTACCTCAAGATCCAGATCAAAGGTCTTCTTACCTCAAGATCTTGATCAGGTATGCATCTTCCTACCTCAAATGTCCAGACTAGAAGTAGATTAACCCCATCAAAGGAAGCAGAAAATCTTTTACTTGTATGCCCTCCATTTCTGGATTGTGGTTGATGCCAGATATAGTCAAGTTGACAATCAAGAATAATCATCAATAGTCCACACTTTGTCAACTTGATATACAATCTTATCTCCTTATATCATGATTAATTTTCAAATGAAATCAATAAACAGGTCATAATAAGATGTAAACATATTATAGTTATTTCACATATAATTATAAATGCATTATATTTATAACCAGGTCATACTTATGTCTAATTTGATATAACTATCCCTCATACAGCTGCAAATGCATTAAAGATTTCAAATAGGTGGCAATGTCCCTGGGGGGACATCTTTTTAGTATCTTAAAGTTACATATAAAAACCAATAACATTTTCTTAAAAAATCTTACAACATATGATAATGAAATTTAAGGAAAACACAAATATCTGTACAAATACATTGCTAACAAAATACAACATAAGCATCATGTTATCCTTATTTCTATAACTGGCCATGTGACTTTTGTTGTTATGTATAACTACTGTTTTCTACTATCCATTCTGTATTTCCTCTACACTCAGCAAGCACCTCAGCAAGTCTTGGCTCTTCTCCGTCATTCCTGAAATATCTGAATTCTTTGTCATTCTTCCTGGTTTATGTTATTGTAGTTTCCCATTTGGTTTAATCATAAAACACAGAAACACAATACCACCGAGTGATGCCCTAACGGATCTCTTGCACTCCAGATATAACCTTTCTTACCCCTATTGTGGAGAAGCAATCCAATTTCCTCATGGTAATCTTAATCAATCATCCCTCCTAATCCACATGATTCAGTGCATTATCTATTTGATTATTAAACTCCTCCTCAACTGAATACACTTTTTACAAAGTGCATTTACAAGGGCTGTATCTTCACATCCTTTGCACATTTGGAGAGATCTTCCTATATGCTTCTTCACTAGATTTCTTTCTCACCAATTCTCCAATCATGCTGTTACTAAGTCCCTAACCATCCATCTAATTCATTGGATACAACCTATGAACCAGTAAACCATCACATGCCTGGACATGTATCCTTCCAAAGAAACTAAAATACTGTATGGATTTCTCCAAATTCTGCCCACTATGAAAATTTTTCTTTGCCAGTATCATTCATGATTGCTCCAGAAAGGCCTTGTAATGCTATATCTGTCTACTGCTGAGTGATGCCTACATAATATGTGGAACCATTAGTAAACCAGGCTCTAGTCTTTTCTTCCTTAGTCAACAGATCATTGTGGATACCCCGATGTGGATTCATGTTTGGCTAATGCCAAGAACAAATATCTATGTGATAATTGTTTATCTTCTGTCTAAATTTTATACAAAAATGTTTATCAAGTATACACTCTATCATATTACTTCCCCATGAAGCATACAGATCCTGTATTATTACATTAATTAAGTGAAAGGGTCAACTACTTAACGTGACATGAATCTTCATCACTACAACATTTTCAACATCTATTGACATTCTGGTACTTATATCCACTATGAGTCTCCAGAACCCTACTTTAATAATTATAAAGAATTTATCTAGTAATATTTAGATTTACTCTTGATTTTTCTCATTAGGACTTTGTCCCTTCTCAAATTAGATATTCACCTAGAAAATTTATGCATTTATTGTATGGAATGGATTATTGGATTATTTGTGACATATTAAACTTTGTATTATGCTTTTATTATGTCAAATATTTACACCTTATAAACTTTATATCATATTCCCATTTGTAGCATAGTTTCTGTGTGACTAGCATGGAAGAGAGAGAGAGAGAGAGAGAGAGAGAGAGAGAGAGAGAGAGAGAGAGAGAGAGAGAGAGAGAGAGAGAGAGAGAACCATATCTTAATATGAAGATTGTGTGTCGTAAAATCATTAAATCAGAAGAAGGTGATCCTTGATTATAGGCTTGTAAAGATAGATTACTTTTAAGAGTTTTAAATAACACAACTTGCCTAAAAGACTTATGGGAGATTTAATAGAACACCATTAGCTTTGTATAGACCCTATTGATATCAGATAATACTCGCAATGAAAACATGGCTCTGTATAGCTACATGATTCATTTCTTTTTCTTGATGTACAAACATCCGTGCAAGGATGTACATAGGACAATTTTAGCAATTGGAGAAAAGTTATGTCCCCCAAGCTTTAAGTCACTTCCCTATGGAAGTGACTGGGAAGGGCCACAATTGAAAAATGTGCTCCCAAGGACCATAGACTGACAATCCTAGTACCAAGCATTATAAACACCATTTCTAGTTGTTAATCAAGGATATCAGAGTAATTGTCAAATTATATGGGCTATTACCATTGTTCTTGATTGCTTTCTGCATGTTGAAAGTAAGTCCCCTTTGCTGAAAAAATAAACCCACAATTCAGAAATAGGTCTTGTAGGAATTCATAGGACTGGTTCTGACTAGGAAGTCTCCTCTTTGAGGACTGGCTCTTATTGGTACTTCAAGAGAAAGGCAATTGTTAGCTTTACCCAGGACAGATACCTGTGAAACAAAACATTGACTAAAATGTAAAATATCCCCAACATATTCTAATAGCACCTATATCTTAGCAGTAGCCATTAGTTTTCTAATTGGACTTCAAACAAACTCAATAGAAGGAACAGTTTGCCTAGTACTCGAAATCTAGTTATACTCAGCAGGAGTGAGATTATGGAACATAAAGGTGACCCTACTACAACTTCTTTACTGAATCAGTATAATTCCTAATTATATTTTAAATACTTGTCCTTATACCAAGAAATAAGTGTACTTCTCACCACTTACTGAGGAATTTTGTTTTTTCCACAGATGGAAACCATTGCAGAAAGCCACAACTGGCCAAAATACAGAGAAACTGACTATGGGGTGCCCAGTCCCAGTTATACATCTACAAAATAACCCCTACCTCTTAAGGATCAGGGAGCATAGTGGAAGAGACAGCAGAAATATTGTTGGGCAGAGAGGACAATGATGTCTGAATATGGTATAGTTTCTTCTATATTTGACATGAAATCTCAACAATTTAATCCCCTAAATGAGATATATACAATGCCACCATACACTGATATGTCAACACAGTTGTGGAGCAATCTCATAAAGTTCTATACATGAGACGAAAAGCTACGGATACTCAATGCTTGCTGAGAGAGAAAGAATCAGTTTTCTGCAGGAATGAGCCCCCTTGTTTGTTATCTGAAAACAAGTAGCCATCTCTAAAGCAAGTGGTCATCTCTAAAGCATATACATATGAACAACACTAGATGAGCACACAGCAGCCTGTTTCTATATATTTATTCGTTTTATACATGTATATCAGTAATATTTTAAACAGATATGAATGTGAAAAACAGCTGGGGTACATAGTAGAGTTTGGAGGGAGAATAGGGAACAGGATAATGATGTAAGTAAAATATGAATATGAAATGGTCAAAACAAGAAAGTCAGAATTGATGGAGCTATTCAACTCTAAGTTACATGCAAGAGCTGTGTTCTGTATATAATATATCCATTGAAATTATATGAGTTAAATATGCATCATGTAAACAGTATACATTATTTGACCAAAGTACTTAAATTAATGAGAGAAAAAATTAAACATGAAATTATCAGACTGTAATAGATACTTAATTTTGAACCTGGCCATTCACATATAACCTAAAGTCTCTGTACAACTGGTACCAAAATTAAAATTATGTAGTTAAAATTCAGAAGCATTAATGAAACTCAGATTATAAGCACTGTTAAAAATTCTACTGCTTCTTTAACAATTTCTGTGACTAAAAGATTAACAGAGACATAGATGACCTAGATAATATCAGCCTACTACCCTGACCTCTCAGATAAAGCAATAATTCAACGGATTATTCATTTTTTGAAAATATGCATGGAACATAATTTTCAAAAAAAATTCTAGTGATTGAAATTGCATGGAATGTAACCACTAATAAAAATCAAATTAAAATCAATAATAAAATCAGAAACTTATAAACTATTTGCCTTCCTGCTTATCAAAAAGCTTTTTCTGAAAGAGTACTTGAAGATAATGGCTGATATAGGGTTATAGTGATTTGTGCATTAGATTTTATATTTAGTTTTTCTACCATAACTCGGGTTGTTTGGATGTGAGATGATTAATTCTATAGTTTTACTTTGATAGTATTTTTAAGTCTATTTAAATAATTAATGATGTATTTGAAATATGAGAAACTCTTATAAATTCATACATTTACCCAAAATGTTTCATGGGAAAAAGAAGGATAAATAAAGTCATTATTATTAATTTAGACATTAGCTATTCAGTTTAATGAATACACTAAACTCCAACATGTATAGTCCTGGTTTGTGGAGTTTTCTGTTCACTAAGTGAATTTGCAACTTGATTACTCCTGTGTGAATCATTTGCTTAAATGACTTCCATTGTTTAAATAACCAGTAACAATATGATTTTGTAGCTAAACTAAGCTCTAATTTAAATACATACTTTCATTTCAGCTTCTATTACTGATATAAATAAAAATTATAGACAAAGTATAATTGATTACTGAGATATAAGACTTTAATACCTACTAAAATCTTTAATTAGTTCTTCAAGTAACAGTGTAACTCCTTCCCAGTAGAATTAATGGTATATTGTTTGGTTGGTTGTTTGGTCAGTTGGGATTATTTGTTTTGTTTTGTTTTGTTGTTGGGGGTGTGTCAAATACCACTAAAAAGCAAAGAGCTTGTAATTAGTAAGTAAAGTATCAGAATTGCCATATGATGTAAAAACCCCAATCCTAAGAAAATAGCCAAGAAAATAGAAAAGTTATTCATTCATTCACACAAACATTGTAAAAGCTAAACTTATTAGGGTTTGTCATATGGTAATTCTGAAAAAACATAGCTATGTAAACTTAAAAATAAGAGGGCCTTCTATGAAAGATCAAGAATCTAAATTTCAAAATCAAAACAAAATGGGGCTTAGAAGACAACTTGGTGGTTAAGAATATTACTGCTCTTGCAGAGGACCTGGATTCAATTCCCAGAACCCACACCAAAACATCAGTAACACTAGCACCTGTGGGCCTGTTGTCTTCTTCTTATCTCCATGGACAACATGGCTATATATAGCAAACACACACACACACACACACACACACACACACACACACACACACATATGCTTTTAAAACACATATACATAAAATTAATTTACAATAAAGCACAGAGATACCATATCCTTTATTCATATTATTTTTGTTGTTATTATCTCAAAAAAACAATTAAAAGGATAGGTCATTTTTGTCAGTGAAATATTTTAAGTAGTAAATGAACTATGTTGCAGCTTCATAATGGAACATGAGTCATTGCCTTTAGAGAAGGTAAATCTTTGAAGACATTTGCTGAGATAGTTTCAATTAATTATGATTTTCAAACCATAAGCAGTGATTTTTAAGTGTATCTGAAACAGGGAATAGAACTACATATTATTCTCAGTAATTTTTCCCTTCAGAGTGAAGGAATACTGCAATGATTTTTGTGGTAAGTCATGGTGACTTTTAATACAGTATATGATGTAATCACTTGCTGTTATACTCTGTACTCATTTAAATATCCTTAATAAAATGCAAAATTTGAGATCTGGAATTTAAGCCATTTAAAATTATTTTGGTTCAGCTATCTGTAAACCTTGCCAGAAAATAAAAAGAAAATTTAGAAGACAAATTTTACATTAAATAAAAATTAAAAAAAAAAACAAAACTCATGTCATATTAAGATGGGAGCAATACAAGAAGGTACCTGCAAATCATATAAACCATTTGGATTTTTTGATAGTGGCACTGTTGGCTAGGTGCATGCAAGGTTTACAGTAAGAAGGAGCTTGTTGGACTGATAAAACAGGGGAGCCAATGGAGCATTCTACTGCTTTATATACTGTTTATACCAGAAACAAATGAAACAAAACAAAAAATCAAAAGAAACCAAAAGAGTAACAAACTTCTCCTACCATTGTTGGTTTCAACATCAAGTGTCCATAAATCAGGATTACTTAATAGGGATCTTCACCTTCTTTCTGTATATACTACAGCATCCAAGATTTAGAAAGAATAACCAGATTGTGAGGAAGGTTGTGTAGTTCAAATGAGACATGTTACAGCATGAGGAAGATCATCCCACTTTTGCCAACCTGCCTTGTCCTCTTGCCAGGAGCTAATGTTTCCTGTGACTGATTCTCTGTCCAGAGACAGCGTTTCCAGGCTTTCATTCATGTGTTAGAATATCAACTCCTATGGACAATATTGTGGATGCTGGGAAGTGCTTGCTGACAAGAGCCTGATATGGCTGTCTCCTGAGAAGCTTTGCCAGAGCCTGACAAATACAGAGGCAGATGAACTCAGACAACCATTGGACTGAGCGTGGAGCTCTAATGGAGGAGTTAAAGAATGGACTGAAGGAGCTGAGGGGATTTGCAACCCCACTGGGGTGGGGAGCAACAGTGTCAACTGGCCAGACCCCCAGAAGTTCCCAGGAACTGGACCACCATCCAAAGAGTACACATGGAGGGACCCAGGGCTCCAGCCAAATGTATGGCAGAGAATGGCCTTGTTGAGCATCAGTGGGAGGAGCAACCTTTGGGCTGAGGGTGTTCCATGCCCCAGTGTAGAAGAATCCTAGGGCAAGAAGGCAGGAGTGGGTGGGTAGGAGGGTGGAGGAGCACCTTCAAAGAGGCAGGGGGAGGGAGAATCAGACAGGAGATTTCTGGAGGGGAGACTTGGAACTGGGATAAAATTTGAAGTGTAAATAAAGAAAATATCCAATAATAAAGAAAAGAAAGAATCGAGGCTAGTGTCTGGACAGATTATACTAGGTTAGTACAGTTCCAGGAGAGAGAGATTTATTGTGGGATAAGTGAGCAAAGGAAGAAAAGTGGACAAAAGGAGAAAAGAGAGCGAAGGTCAAGAGGGTTTTATTTAGGCTGTGATGTAACTGCTCATAGATAATGGTGGAAGGCAAATCAAGTGGATGCTCAGAAAGTATGGCAATTGCCATGGCAACAGATTAGCAGGTGCCTGTTAACTATGGGTGATGTCATCATCTCTGGATTCAGAAGTGATCTGAAAATATAAAGCTAGTTCCTGATGCCAGCATACCTCCCATTATCTTATTATAAAAAGAAGAAAAATAGATGGGATGGGGAAGCCAATGGTGAAAGGGGAATAAGGGTGTCATGTCTCTTAAACTGCTTCCTGCTGTCTAGGGGTGTCATCAATTTCAGGATATAGCTAACTTTCACTATTGGTAAATGTTCGCATCAGCCTAATCTGTGGACAGCAGCTGGTAATTCTGTAACAGGAACTGATTAGTAGTTTGGTTAGAAATTTTTTTTATATGTGTTCAAGGAACGTAGAAACAAGATTAATGTGACAGGGAGCGAAAAATAATGCAAGTAAGATGCCTAAGAAAGGTGTTTCCATACAGGGTTTTTGAAAATCAAGGAATTGGAGGCCTCATGTTACTTGAAATTTTGCAAGTCTGATTGAAGATCCTGGATTTCATTTCTTACTATCCTGAATTGGTTGATAAAGAAACAGAATTCTTCTTGGAGAAACAGGCAAAGACTACCTTCTTTAGCTGTCAGGACATCTAGCCCCCATTGGTTGTGAAGCACCACAGATCAAAAGAATCAATCTCTTTCTTGATTGTAAACATGGTTTCAGACACTTATTTGAAAACAGGTCAATCTCAGAAGTGAACTTATTATATTGGGTCATGGAAATAGTTATCCCTGCAATTCCAGTACCAGCATCTATGGTTACTCCTGCAGTGACCACGACTGGCACAACCTGAACTGTCCTCATATGTTGGCCAGCTATCATATCTACAACTAGGATTAGCAGGGGCTCATTGGATCCTAGTTCAGGGGGAAAATGGACCAACGTGTAAACTCCTGACCATCTGGTGGGATGATATACCTGAATGCCACAAAGAATTGACAGATTTTGGATGCAGGGTACTGTGGCAGAGATGAGGTATCAAGGGTTGTGGTTCTACTGTAGTTTAGGGAGCTTAGAGTTTCTACAGAATGTGTTCTAGAAGTCTTAAAACAGTTTACCAAGACAAAAAGAGGGATAAAGGAAGGCTGTCATGGCAACATAAGAGTCAGGGCAACTGACAAAAGGAGAGATAAGGTTACTTGGCAATATCACCGGAGAGGTTGTAAGTGACAATTGAGAGTTAGTTCCAGGGGGTACACATAGCCAGTAATCTTTAAAGCAACCATGTTGGATGGCATTAAGAAGTTGATACATCATGGTCAAGGTCTGAAGCAAAAGATGAAATGAAAAAGTTAGTGCCATATATGAAGTAAGGACTTCAGAGGAGTGTTTGATTACTTTTACTTTTCTAATATCTACAGTTGGGACATTGAGAAATATTTTTTCTGGATATGGATAATACTGGGAACTTGGGTTGATTTTCATGGTATAACTTACCAACAACTCCTGACTCCCACCTGGGATTCCATGGGTCTTATATGATAGAAAGGTGAATGGGTCATAATCTTAGCATATGTATCTGGCAAGACCATTATGGGCAGTCCCCATACTTATTTGGCCATTTTTTTACAATCATATTTTGAATGGTTAAAGAGAAAGCAAGTAAAGTGATCATAATATTTAGATAAGATAACAGATACAGGGATGACAGCCATTTGGATCAGTTCCTGGCATCCAGCTATAGAGCATTATCCTGATCCTATTTGGAAGACTATTATCTGTGTATGTTTCTTGAACCTCAAGTCTCCAGATGTAAGGACTAACATGGATGGAAACTAGCAACAGCTCTTATGGAGATTAATAAAGCATGGTACTGTTAGGGTTGACCTGTATGAAGAAGTGTTAGGTGTATAGATAAAAGGTCTGAGGTGAGACAGGTGGACCTAATGAGAGTCCTTAGAGTTTAGCAGCTGTAGGGTTCATGAGAATTAACTTAAAAGGGCCTTGCCATTTAGGAGAGAGGGGTGAGGGATGACAGTCTGGAGGGGATTTAAGAACATGGTCTCCAATGCTGATAGGCAATGGACAGGGGCAGTGTGTGGCTGCAGTAGATGGTGGTTAGCAAAGTTACATAGGAGAGAGCAGAGGTGGCAAAGTAATGGAGTGAGCTGGTGGTCTGGGAAGGGAGAACATTTATGTGAAAGACCAGGAGTTAGGAATGGATATCCATAAATGAGTTCAAAGGGTGAGATGAGGAGAGGTCACTTGGGGAGAGCTTGTAGCCTGAAGAGAGTCAGAGGTAGGAGTTTTACCCAGTCGAGGTAAAGTTCCTGAGATAACTTCACAAGAGTGATTTTTAAAGAGAAGTTGGTTCTTTCTGCATTACCTGAAAATTGAGGGTGGTAGGGAATATGAAAATGCCAGGGGACATCTAGGCTATTAGATAGAATTTGAGAAATGTGGGAAGTAAATTCAGGGCCATTGTCTGACTGGTGGGAGGCTGGCACACCTAATTGGGCGGGATGATCTCTTGTAGGAGGTTGTCGGAAACTCTCTGAGCCCTTTTGTTAGTTGTGAGAAATGCCTTCACCCACACCAAGAAGGTGTCCACAAGACCAGGAGGTACTTGATATGTTTCACAGTGGACGTGTAGGTAAAGTCAAGTTGTCAGTCAGTTTTAGAAAGGGAACCTCTATTATGATGGATAGGAAAAGGAGTGTTACCATACCTTGAGTTGGAGTGTGATATCTGACAGATTTTGCAAGAAGTAGTGTTAGATTTTAAGAAACTTAAATACTCAGGGGTAGAGTGTAGGTAGGTCTTAACAAAATAAGACATCACTTGGCTATTAGGATGAAAGCGTTGATGAAGATAAGACGGAGTTTGACGAGTGTCAGGGCATGAAGGTGGGGATGTGGATTCCAGTGTAAGAAAGTCCTGGGGAGGATGAGATGAGTCTAGGCCCTTAAGGGCCACAGCTGTAGCTGCCTCATTGGCTCAGTTGTTTCTCTTGGAGACAATAGAATCATCAGTCTGGTGGGATCTCTAGTGGACAATCCCAATAGCTGTGGGGAGATGGGAGGCCTTTAGCATGGCCATAATTTGGTTTATATTAGCTACTGATCCTCCTTTAGTCAAAAGCAACATGCACTCCTTCAAGATAGCAGCATAGGATAGGAGGATATGGAAAGCATATTTAGAATCTGTGTAGATGTTATAGATATTAAAGGGGGAAGAGGTAGGGCAAAAGAGTTTTTTCCTTGAGAGGTCAGAAATGATAGGCTTAAGTCCTTTGAGGATGTGGAGAGAGAGAGGGCATTGAGTTTGGTTTATGTACCTGGTAGAGTCCAATAACTGGATGTAAACAAGAGAATGATGTTTAGCAACAGAGGGATTCTGGACATCTCAGCCTTGGGGATCTAATTGAAAAGCTAGTAAGGGAAGCATGTTAGGATTAGTCAGTTGACCAGCTAGAAGAAGGAGCAGAGGGACATGGTGAGCTTGGGTTTAGGCAAATGGGAGGAGCAAAGGTAATAGAGGTTCCCAACTTTGCTGGAAGTTCTCTTACCAATAAGGGACAGGATATGATGGCACTACCAAAAAGAAATGGATGAGAGGTACACACCCACAAATGCAACTAAGTGGTAGGGTCTGGTGAGGAAGGTAAGTATGTCCTTCTACCTGACAATAGGAAACCGAGAGGGAGAAGTGGATCCTCAAAACTGTCTGGACCGAGTAAGTGGACCCATTGTCCTAGAGGAAGGAAATGGGCCACCTACATAACATGATGGGTACCCAGAACTTCCTGCTAGTGATGGCAGTGTTCAGGTCAAGGGAGGTCTGGCCTTTTCAATTGTACATTGTCTAGCCTAGGAGACTGGCTAGAGGGTTATCTGGAAGTGATGTTCCTCTGTCCTGTGCAATGAGAGGGCTATCAACAGCCCAATGTCACTCCTGATGGCACCTGGACATGGCTCCTTTGTATTTTGGAATTTAGAGTAAACCCTTGACCAATAATCTTGTTTACCACATTTGTAGCAGGAGCCTAGTGGTCACTGAGCCTTAGAAGACTGGGAGTCGAGGGCAGAGGCTGGAGCTGGTCATATGTTATTTTTGACTGCGAGCTTTTTCATCTCTCTCATGGTTCATCTCGAAGGCCAGCACTAAAAGTTCTGCCTGTGGAGTTAGGGGTACCCTCTTCTGCTTTCTAAGTTTAGCTTTTATGTCAGGGTAGCTCTGAGAAAAGAAATAGTTTATCAGAACTTTCTTACCTTCTGGGTTTTCAGGGTCCAGATTAGTATATCGCAGTAAAGTTGTCGTGAGGCATTCTAAAAATTGAGATGGATTGTCCTGTTTGTTCCAGATAACTTTATGGAGTTTCTTCAAAATTTACTGTTTTTAAGGCTGTCCTACAGAGACTGGCCAGGACAAAGATAGGTGAATGCTTGGGCATAGGGAAATTCTTTCCATTTACAAGACCACTGGCAGTATGTCTGAAGATCCTTTAAAATAATTGAATCTAGTGTGCCAATAAGTGGCCATTTGGAGTCATTTTCTAATGGGTACTAAATCCAGACCTTATTGCAGAAGTGTACTAGTTTTGATGCCTTCAATTTGGGCATTAACCTCAGAGATTTGAAATTTTCCAGGAGACATCCGAATGGGGAGCCTGGAGGTACATTCGAAGACAATGAAGCACCCATTTGTGAGTTATTGGATTATTCATATTGGCATCCTGAGAATAATTCAATAGCAAAATTTCAGCCAAGCTAGATGTCCAAGTTGTCTTCTGGACCCTCTAGAGGCTATGGTGAATCCTGGACTCACTAAAAGCATCTCTGCCTAGACCTAGGTATTTCTGAATGTCTGTAAGAGCCCAGAGGCTTGGTGAGAAAGCTGCTTTTGAGGCAGTAGCAATCCAAGGGTTGAAGTCCTATCTTGTACATCAGCTAGAAGGCTGGTCATGAGGACCGTGGCTGTGAAACGCCAGCCCCTTAGCCCATATAGGCTGGCCAGGACCTTTTTTGAGAAATCGGGGCCCTCCCCACAAACTGGAGGAAAAACCTTACCAATATGCAGATGTTTGTGTGAGAATTTTAATGGTCTTTAGCAGGAAATGTGAAACTGTATGGTTGGTGTGGGACCATCTAAGTAACCCACATGGCAGAAACTAGCCCACATGGTAGACCATGGTGACAGCAGATCATGTGGTGGAAGTCTGTGAGTCCCCCCGAAGCTGGCAGCAATGGTCCGCAGCTGCAGTGGCAGAAATCCACGTGGTAGTATCAGTGGGGCGGCAGTGGCTGAACAGCAGTGGCAGAGAGCAATGGTGGAGTATGGTGGGGCCCCTTGCAACGAGCAGTGGTGGGGGAGCAGCTACATCGGTGGTCCAAGTCCGTATAGTTTGTCAGTAGCAGCAGGCAGTGCTCATGATCATAGCTGGCAACAGTTGCCTGGTCTCTTAGGAGGTGATGGAGACAAAAAGTAAAAAGAGAAAAAAGAGAGAACAAAGGTCAAGAGGACATAGGCTGTGACATGACCACGCTCAGGTAAAGGTAGAAGGTAAACCAAGTGGATGCTGGGAACGTATGATGACTGTCATGGCAACAGATGTCCTGGTCCCTGTCAACTATGTGTGACATCACTGTCATTGCTAGATTTAGAGGTGACCTGAAACTGTAAAGCCAGTTCCTTATACCACAAATACATATTAAGGGCAAGCATCTGTTCAGGAACCTCTCAGATTTTCAGTGGTGGGCTGGGAAAGCTGTGTGTCCCCACCTTGAGCAACTAGCAGATTGTGAGCCAATCCAGTGAGAGACAGCTACTATGTTTCTATTCTGTCTGCTGAGATAATCAGCCTCAAGAACCAAGAAACTACCCAGTTATCAACCTCTTGGGTATAAGTCAAGTGTTGCTATATATGCATTTTTTCAATTCTTTCTGTTCCTTAGTATATTTGACCAGTAGATTTCCATGCAATGAAAGGAGTCTGAGAGGATGATATATTTTCCTTATGAAGACTTTGTTTTCCTTATTAATATAGTTTGTAAAGATGTTACACTAATATATAAACTAACTGTTGAAATTGACTAAGGCTTACACATACACATATAGAACTATTTGTGGTTGTTTAGAGTAAAATAACTTCAGGATGTGTATATGTGGGGAGATGCTACTATTTTTGTTTCTATTTTAAGAAAATATCATGCTGTGTAAGGGAAATGGCTTTGAACCCATAACCCTCTGGCCTTAGAATATCGAATATGGATTATAAGGTATGCACCAACTTGCCTAGCTTAAGAGTGAGTGCTTTAATGGGATATTTTCTCATTCAGTAATAGCAAATGTTTAGATTTATAGCATAGAGACAGATAAATTGTGTTACAAATGACAGATGCCACCCACTAGAAATTTACTTTAAGTTGTTTATCTGGAAATAGCATGAGGCTTTGAGAATATTATGCTGTAATTCCAGTAAATATTAGGGACATTACCATTCAAATACCAATCAAATGCAACAGGGATGCTCTATGTTGAACATCTGAATTTGAGTACTGTTTGAATTTAACAATGCTGCCGAGCACAGATTGAAATCTTAAAGCTGCAGATAGAACTTTGACATGTCAAAAACAAGGAGTTTGGAATGCTATGACTATAGGTGAGAAGACATCTGACAGAAGGGGCTTAAACTCAAAGCAGGAATTTCATAAGGGGGTGGGTGCAGGCATCCCTCCAGTTGCCTCTCAGCAGCTGATCCTTGCTCTTTCTGTTTAGTTCACTATACTAGCATTAGCATGTTGGCTTTTCTTGGTTGATAATTCGTTTTTATTCAGAAATCTGCTGCTACCATGAGCACAATACTGTCATTGTTGGTAGAAGAATGAAGGAGAATACTGTAGCATGTAATTTTTACTACCCCACTTTTAATGTTCTTGGACATACTGTACTACCAGCCATCCATTCAGGTTCTGTTGAAACCGCAGATAAAAGACACACACACACACACACACACACACACACACACACACACATTAGCTCATTTTTATCCTACCTTACTGACTCAGCGGCTTCCCATGGCTAAGGTTTTCTTTCTTTTACTTCTAACTCAATACCTCTAAATCTGCCTTCAGCTTAGTTAACCTTCTGTGAAGACCATTGGTCTTGCTGCCCAAGATGTGTTCAGGTTGCCCTTCCATGGGCTGCTTCCCCTCCCTACTACATTTTGGAAGATCTCCCCTGCAACATTCAGCTAGTTCCATCTCTCTTTCCCAAGTATCTCAATTTTCCTTTTCCTCTCTCTCCTCTCTCCTAACCTGCAGGAACCTGAAATTCCCACCTCTTTCTTTATACTCAGCCATTGGCCTCTGGCAACTTTATTGATTTATCAAGAAGCAATTGGGGACAAGGACCTTCAGCCTCACAGAATCCTGATTAAATCAAAACATCAGAACAACTCCTCTACATCACATTATAGGCATTGATCATTTTTATAAAAAAAGTGTTAAAGCATTTCAAAATGATATTTAGAAAAGCTTAAATCACATAATGCTGGAAACCAATCATATAATCAATACCAAATAGACATTCAAACAGCACTTAACTCTTGTATCATAAGGTGGAAAATATAAAAAGTAATAAAAGACAATGAATTATCCATTGAAATTTATCTATTCCTAAACAGAGTTACACACACACATATATATATATATATATATATATATATATATATATATATATATATACAGTAAATGTCCTACACTCCTATTCTTGTGTGAATGTATATATCTCTCTTAATTATTCATGTACATACATACACAGAAGCATATTCATATGTACATTTCTATATATGTATATGAATTACATTTTGTTATATTTCAGTTTTAGTGTTTTCTTTATTAAAATATTGACCCTGTTCAATTATTTTAAAATGTCACTGTCATAGTAGTACACTGTGAACATAATTTTTTCATCAAATGCCACTTTACTTTTCTTTTAGAGAGATTCAAAGTTAGACCCAGCATCCCTATATATTCATAAATTCACCTGTTGGAATCAGGATTGTGTTGTCTTTGTCACTAAATCTATTTACTAATAGTTAAAGGTCAAGTGATGTGATTCACCCATGTGTTGCTTTGCTTAGGATTACTCTGGCTATCTCTGGTATTTTATGCTTCCAAGCAAATTTTAGGATTTATTTTTCTGGTCCATTGAAGAGTATCATTGGAAATTTGATAGGAATTGCATTGAGTCTTTACAGTACCCATTTAGCATTATTGATTTTGCCCGGTCAGAAACATGGAAGTCCTTTCCATCATTGAGGGTTTTCTTCAAATTCTTTTACATGTGCCTAATAGCTTTCTTTGTAGAGATAATTTAATCTTATTGGTAAGATTTGTCCCTAAATGCTTTATGATATTTAAAGATATTAGAATGGATATTTTCCTAAATTCCTTCCCAGAAACATTGTTGTTCTTAGTATATGTGAAAGTTACTGATTTTTCAAATGTTGCTTTTTATTTTAAATTATGTATATATTTTAAATATGTTAAAAATAATATGTTTAAAGATTTAAAAATAATATATATTGTATGTTGTAGAGGAATATTAATCAAACAATGTAACTGCTCTGGTAATGGATCATATCTAAAAACCTTCTTGGCCTGTATAATGTAGCCAGAATGTATAAATGCCCTGGAATACAGCATAATTTGACTAGAATACAGACATGTGTTAGACAAACCTTTAATTCTGAACAACGTAGGTAAGTTTAGTTTGTAGAAGGAAGCAGTCGTGCTTGAAAGTGATTTCTAATTGGGGGACAAAGTGATGAATCAGTGAAAGATGAGTTAGAAATAGCATGTACCCAACTCAAAAGAGAATAGGAAGGGAAAGAGAGGGTACTTAAGAGCAGTAAGAGAAAGAAATGTTTGTGGTGTGTTTGTTTGGCAGTTTTACTGGGACAATTTTGCAGAGATGGGATGCAGAGAAAACAAGTCAGACACAGTTGAACACATAACAAGGTAGATAATGAGAGGAAAACAGAAGATTATAATATATTGCTCAAGTTAGTATGCTGTCAGGCATATAAATTCAGTCAAAAACCAAGAGGATTCAGATTGAATCAGTCATCTTAGAAGATTAGATTGTTTGAAAACTAGAAGCATCCCAGGCTGGATGTAGATTCTTTTTTTCTTTTTTAATTTAATTTAATTTTATTTTTTTAATTTACATTCCAAATCACTTCCCCTTTCCCGTTTCCTCCCTCCCCGAAAGTCCCATAAGCCCCCTTCCCTCCCTCTTTTCTCCGTTCAACCCCCTCTCATTACTCTGTCCTGGCGTTCCCCTACATCCAGTCTTTCCAGGACCAGGGGTCTCTCCTTCCATCTTTTTAGAAATCTATTGATATGCTGATTGTGTCTAGGGTATTCTGAGATTCTGGGTCAATATCCCCTTATCAGTGACTTCATACCATGTGTGATCTTTTGTGATTGGGTTACCTCACTAAGGATGATATTTTCAAGTTCTGACCATTTGCCTAGGAATTTCGTGAATTCATTGTTTTTAATTGCAGAGTAGTATTCCATTGTGTAAATATACCACATCTTCTGAATCCATTCCTCCGTTGAGGGACATCTGGGTTCTTTCCAGCTTCTGGCTATTATAAATAAGGCTGCTATGAATATAGTGGAGCATGTGTCCTTATTGCATGCAGGTAAAGTCTCTGGGTATATGCCCAGGAGTGGTATAGCCGGATCCTCCGGAAGTGTCATGCCCAGTTTTCTGAGGAGCCACCAGACTGCTTTCCAGAGTGGTTGTACCAGCCTGCAATTCCACCAGCAGTGGAGGAGTGTTCCTCTTTCTCCACATCCTCGCCAACAACTGCTGTCTCCTGTGTTTTTGATCTTAGCCATCCTGACTGGTGTGAGATGGAATCTCAGGGTTGTTTTGATTTGCATTTCCCTAATGACTAAGGATGATGAACATCTCTTTAGGTGCTTCTCAGCCATTAGATATTCTTCAGGTGAGAACTCTTTGTGGAGCTCTGTACCCCATTTTTTAATAGGGTTACTTGCCTCTCTGGAGTTTAACTTTACGATAGCCACAAACCATATTAAGTATCTTGGCGTGACGCTAACCAAACAAGTGAAAGATCTGTATGACAAGAACTTCAAGTCTCTGAAGAAAGAAATTGAAGAAGACCTCGGAAGATGGAAAAATCTGCCATGCTCATGGATTGGCAGGATTAATATAGTAAAAATGAGCATCTTACCAAAAGTAATACACAGATTCAATGCAATCCCCATCAAAATCCCAACTCAATTCTTCATAGAGTTAGAAAGAGCAATTCAAAAATTCATCTGGAATAACAGAAAACCCAGAATAGCTAAAACTATTCTCAAGAGTAAAAGAACCTCTGGGGGAATCAGTATCCCGGACCTCAAGCTGTACTACAGAGCAGTAGTGTTAAAAACTGCATGGTATTGGTACAGTAACAGACATGTAGATCAATGGAACAGAATTGAAGACCCAGAAATGAATCCACACTCCTATGGTCACTTGATCTTTGACAAAGGAGCTAAAACCATCCAGTGGAAAAAAGATAGCCTTTTCAACAAATGGTGCTGGCTCAGCTGGAGGTCAACATGCAGAAGAATGCAAATTGACCCATCCTTATCTCCTTGCACTAAGCTCAATTCTAAGTGGATCAAAGATCTCCACATAAAACCAGACACACTGAAACTAATAGAAGGGAAACTAGGGAAGAACCTTGAACATATGGGCACAGGGGAGAATTTCCTGAACAGAACTCCAATAGCTTATACTCTAAGATCAAGAATAGACAAATGGGACCTCATTAAATTACAAAGCTTTTGCAAGGCAAAAGACACCGTCAAAAAGACAAAGCGGCAACCAACTAACTGGGAAATGATCTTTACCAACCTTACATCCGACAGAGGGCTAATATCCTGGATGTAGATTCTTAAAACAGAGAAAGACATGTTCTGGGCTTAGCCTAAGCTGTGTGTTCACACTGCTTGGTTGTGGTTTTCATCTTCTCCTTTCATCTGAGGAAATAAAAGTGACATTGACAGTATGTGATTCAATGTAAATATAACTAATCCATAGTAAATGCTCAGTGCATTGGAGAAATAATGGCATTAAGAATTGTTTTATAAACTTAGTTTGGATGCAGCTTCATTGTTTCCTCCATCCTCAACTCCTGTTCTTCCCTTACCTACTGTATACTTTGGTCACTGTAATTCCACATTTCCTTTTCTTTTCTTTTTTCTTTTTTGGTTTCTCCCATTTTAAGTTTTTTTTTTAAATTAGATATATTCTTTATTAACATATCAAATTTTGTCCCCTTTCCTGCTTTCCCACCAAAATCCCCTAACCCACCCCTTTTCCCCTTCACCAGTTCACTCACTTCCACTTCTCTGTCTTGGCATTCTCCTATACTGTGGCATCTAGCCTACACAGGACCAAGGGCCTTTCCTCCCTTTGATGTCCAACAAGGACATACTCTCTTCCATATGCATCTGGAGCCAGGGGTCCCTCCATGTGTACTCTTTTGTTGGTGGTTTAGTCCTTGGGAGCTCTGGGGGTACTGGGTGGTTCATATTGTTTTTCCTCCTATGGTGCTACAAACCCCTTCAGCTCCTTGGGTCCTTTCTCTGTCTCCTGTAGCTACTAGCTTTTATATCCCTGCCCCTGTTCCTGAAATAATGACTCTGAGACTTAATGATTTATGAATAAATGCCTAGGTTATAAACTTTGGCTCATTCCCCAACTAACAGATAACTTATATAACCCATTTATTCTATTCTATGTGTGCCACATCTCTGGTTACCTCTCCTTAGTTTCATATTTCTATCTACTCTGAGTCCATGTGGTGAACTTCCTGAAGTTCAAATTCTCTACTGGAATTCATTACCTATTCCTTCCTGCCTTTTGCTAATAGGCCATAAACTTTTAATTGACAGGTCATGCTTCCACATAGCACACAAAAGATGTCCACTATGGCTCTTGTTAAGATTTCAAGCATCATGTTGAATAATAGTGGAGAAAATGGATTCTCTTGTCTTGTTCCAGAAGAAATGCCTCAAGATTCACATTGAGTATAAAAGTTATATTTATACTCAGTGCTATATAAACTTTCTTGCCTAGAGATTTATTGCTAGTTACTTTAGCTTCTAAAATTTTGCTGGGATTTTTTCCAAATGACTTTTTTTGCATCTATGTATATGATTATGAGATTGCAGTCTTTAAGGCTATTAATGTTTTCTACTATCTGTGTTTATGTGTGGATGCAGAAATAATCTTCCGTCTCAAGGGTAAACTAAGCTAGACATCATCTTACTCTTCCTAATCTAATCTTGAGTTCCTTTTGTAAGTATTTTGTTGAGGCTTTTATCATCTATGTTCATCAAGGATATTGTTCTGCATGTTGTGCTTTGGGTCAGTTTGTTTTTTGCATGTGCATATGTGTGCGTATATATGCATGTGTTTGTTTCTTTGTCTGGAGCTGATATAAAAGTTACATTGGCTTCATAGACTGGGTTGGTGAGCATTCCTTTTCTGTCTATTTTATAGAACAACTTGAGAAGTATTGGTATTAGATCCTCCTAATAGATTAGTAGAAATCAGCAGTACATTCATTTTGTTGAGGGAATTTTTGGTGAGCAGACATTTTTTTTGCTGCTTCAACCATGTTGTTTGTTATGTCTGTTTGAATTATTTGTGTCTTCTAGTTTTAATTTGCATAGAATTTAATACACACACACACACACACACACACACACACACACACACACACACACACACACACACATATATATATATATATATATATATATATATATATATATATATATATAATGTTTATTTATTTTCTGGTGCTTGACCAAATTTTGTCATAGCCTAATTTGCTTCCTCAGCAGTTGTGTTCAGTCTCTATTGGTTTCCAGCTGTATGAATTCTCTCTCTCTCTCTCTCTCTCTCTCTCTCTCTCTCTTTTTTTTTTTTTCTTGCTTTCCCTGCAGTAGATGCTGATGTCCTTTTTGGCATTTCAATGGCAAAAATTGAGTATGATAGGCATTTCTGGGTGTTAATGGGTACCTCACCAGTTTTATTTATTTAGTTATTGGAATGTTTGTTTAATTATAAATTTGTTATTTCAATTAAAATATAATTATAACATTTCCTCCCTTGGTTTCATTCCCCTAACACTGACATGGATCATCCTTGGCTTGGAGAGGGGTTCCTGAGAGAAGGGGTATCTGGGAGCTGTGAAAAGAAATGACTCTTAGTCAAATTGTGTGTCCAAGCTGATAGCCTAGGATCTATTGAAGTGGCTTTTCAGACTGCTCTTTCTCTCTCCCTGTCTCTTTCTGTCTGTCTCTCACTTCTCTCTCTCTGATTTTATTCCACTTTGCTAGACAGTTTTTTCTTGGTATTCTAAAAACTGTCAGGTTGCTACAGCTTTCTCTCTCTCTGCAAGTAAAACTTGAAAAAGCTATCTGGATAGCTGATGGATTTTCTCACCAAGGCATCAAAGCTGTTATACAAATTATTGGAACTTCTGACCAAATCAAAACTCCTGTTAGAAAAAAAAAATTGAAGAGCTATTTTTGCTCTCCAAATGTCTCCAGACAGCTCAGTTCTCTCTAGAGAAAATTCTAAAGAAGACCTGCCATCATTTTTTGCTAGCTCGTCTTAGGAAGACCAAAAGCCCAGACAATAAGCTAATAAGAGTGATACCCTTCCCTGAAATTATCATTTCTACCATGCCTGGGCCTAACTTTGCTCTGTCCTAGGCTGGACCTGAACTTGGGAATCTATCTGACTTTGTAAATATAAACAAAAGTCTTAGCTGGTTGAAATATTCTGCAATCGCTACTCCCTAAATCTTTCTTTTTTTCCCCTTCCTTAGTAATTTTCTAACAAGTTGGTTCACAAGGCATTTGCTTTTGTTCCTTTACATTCGTGGAACCAGTCAAATAATTCATATTTTTTGCATAGCTGAGAAATTATATATATTTCTGAACTCATGAATTAAGAGCTATTTCCCATATCCCTAAAGGCTATGCTGAAGGTCCCAGTTCTTGCCATTTTGCTGAGAGATAGCCACACTCCCTCAACTCTTGAACTCATGTTGTCTAATTATCATGATCCTTGAATGTTAAAAAGGAGGACATTCATTGGAAGGAAAGAATCTTCCCCTACTAGTACTGGGTTCAGAACATATGTACATTATTACACAAACAGGCCTTATATCCACAGCAGCTATGACACTTGTGGAGACTCACATCAGGTCCCTGTTCCAGGGGCAGGAACCATATTAGTCTGTCACCACCAAGGCCACACTTTGGTTGATACAGCTCCTGCAATGTCTTACATCAATATACGCTCAAATTATGATCTTATTTTCCTTAATTATGGTTACCTGTATACAAAAAAAACATAAATAAGCACTACTCACAGATGGCTTCATTTCATAATAGTTTGTATATAAACTACAAGCAATATATATATATATATATATACATACATATACATATAGTGACTGACCACTTGGTATTACATAAACAATCGAGGGGGTTGTAGTGGTTTGAATCAGAATAGACCCCACAGATTCATGTGTTTGAATGCTAGTTCCCAGTTTGTTGTTCTTTTTGGGAATGATTGAAGTATCCTTGTTGGAAGATTCATGAGCTCTCAGGTTTCAAAAACTGATGCCAGACCAGTCTTCTTTTGTCCTCTTGCCTCCTTCTCAGATACTGCTCCATCACCATATCTCTCTGTTTCCTGCTGTGGTGATGATCATGGACTAGCCCTCAAATTATAAATAAGCCCTCATTTTGTTGATAGTGATGATAGCTGTACAAATATGGATAGTCTCTTTGTTATCTTCATATTTTTCTCCAAATCTAAAATTGTTCTTAATTTTTAAAAATTTAAGTATGCTATATTCCTTTTTATATTTTATGTTTATTTTTAAGATTTATTATGTGTGCTTGAGTATGGAAATTTTGCTTACATTTAAGTTTGTGTTACAGAAGCAGACACCTGATCCCATAGGCTTATAGTTATAGAGGGTTGTGAGCCACGATGTGTGTGTGGGGACTTGAAATAAAATCTCTGGAAGAAAACTTAGTGCCATTAACTTCTGAGACATCTTTCCAGCCCAAGAACCATACTGCTCAAGCAGAACAAACAGGCATTAAAATTTTAAAATTTCATCAAAAAAGGTGTTCTGAGGATACACTGATATGGACATTACATTTGGGAAATCCTAAGTGATATCCAGTAAAATATAACTTTGCTTGGTAAAATTACTGTTTTCAGACAAAAACAAATTTGCTGCATTGAAAGCACATCTAGAAAACATAATAAGACAGATAATATGAAATTGTCTGTTCAATTTCCACCCAGTCTTAAAGAAAAATGATGTATGTCTATGATCCCATAGTTATTCCCATCTGATTCACATATACATAATCTTCTTATGTATCATACTCTAAAAACCCATAAAGACAAATTAAGCACATCTGTTCACTCTAACTAGCAACACAGAACAAACGGCAAGAAATAACCCAGATTCCCAGAGCAGAACTCTTTCTAGACCAGATGCTGGGGAAGATTTTAAACAAAACTATTGATGGGAGATATTTTGGACAGTGGAAGTCACATATTCAACTTTCAAATACTCAACTCTGTATTGTACATAAAGTTAGATATGTGCAATATTTCCTATCAGTGTGGCTATACAGTTACATACCAGATTTAATAATTGTCCCAATTTGGTCTTGCCAGAATTACTTTTCAACTTCTACTCTAATCCTAGGTTTGTTGGTTTTTAAGAGGCTATTATATAAAATTGTTAATTATTCAGATTTAGCCAAGGCCAACCATTGAAAGATATTTAGAAGATCTATAGGTAGTTAGGCAAGGTAGACAGTAAGTAACATGATAATAAGGTCTATATATTATTTCATGAATTGAATATCTTCAAAGCATAGCCACTAAATGTAGAAATTGGATAATCAGACTCCTAAGCTCAGAGGTGAGGTTGCTACATTCTCTCTGATAACTGTCCAAAGTGGGACCGGAAAGGAACACACAGAGCACAGGAACAGTGAAGCAGCTGGGACAGGATCCTTCTGGTTTTCCGTATTAAAAGCAGTAAGAGAAAAAGGCCAAGTAACATATAAAGGAAGACCTATCAGAATTACACCAGACTTCTCGCCAGAGACTATGAAAGCCAGAAGTTTCTGGACATATGTCATGCAGAACCTAAGAGAACACAAATGCCAGCCCATGATACTATAATCAGCAAAACTTTCAACTGCTATTGATGGAAAAACCAATATATTCCTTGACACAACCAAATTTATACATATCTCTCCATAAATCCAGCCCTTCAAAGGATAAAAAAATGGAAAATTCCAACATAAGGAGGGAAACTACATCCTAGAAAAAGCAAGAAAACAATCTTTTAACAAACCAAAAAGAAGATAACCACATAAACAAAATTCCAAATCTAACAACAAAAATAACAGGAAGCAACAATCACTTTTCCTTACTATCAATGGACTCAATTGCCAATAAAAAGACATAGACTAAGAGACTGGATACATACAGAGGACCCAATATTTTGCTTCATACAGGAAACCCACCTCAGTGACAAAGACAAACACTATCTCAAAGTAAAGGGCTAGAAAACAATTTTCCAAGCAAAATGCCCCAAGAAGCAAGCCAGAGTAGCCAATCTAATATCAAATGAGATCGACTTGCAACAAAAAGTTATCAAAAAAATTAAGGAAGGACACTTCATACTCATCAAATAAAAAAATATACAAAGGAGACCTCTCACTTATGAACATCTATGCTCCAAATGCAAGGGTACCCACATTTATAAAACAAACTTTACTAAAGTTCAAAGCACACTTTGTACCTTTCACAATAATAGTGGGAGACTTCAACACCCCATGATCATCAATGTACAGATCATGGAAACAGAACCTAAACAAAGACACAGTGGAACTAACATAAGTTATGAATCAAATGGATTTAACAGATATCTATAGAACATTTTATCCTAAAACAAAAGAATATATCTTCTTCTCAGCACCTCATGGTACCTTCTCAAAAATTGACCATATAGTTGGATACATAACAGACCTAAACAGATACTAGAAGATTGAAATAATCCCATGTATCCTATCAGATCACTACAGACTAAGGCTGGTCTTCAGTAACAACAAAAACAACAGAAAGCCCATGTAAATGTGGTAGCTCAACAACACTTAACTTAATAATAACTTGGTCAAGGAAGAAACAAAGAAAGAAATTTATGACATTTTGAAATTCAATGAAAATGAAGCCACAGTGTATGCAAACTTATGGGACACAATGAAAGCAGTGCTGAGAGGAAAAATCCAAGCTCTGAGTGCCTCCAAAAAGAAACTGGAGAGACCATTCACTAGCAGTTTAACAGCATATCCGAAAGTTCTATAACAAAAAGAAACAAATACACCCAAGAGGAGTAGAAGGCAGGAAATATTAAAATTCAGGGTTGAAATCAACCAAGTTGGAACAAAAAGAACTATACAAAGAATCAACCTAAACAGGAGCTGGTTCTTTGAGAAAATCAACAAGATAGATAATAACTTAGCCAGACTAATCAAAGGACACAGAGATAATATCCAAATTAACAAAATCAGAAATTAAAAGGGACACATTAAAACAGAAACTGAGGAAATCCAAAAAATTATCAGATCACACTACAAAAGCCTATAAACAATAAAACTGGAAAAATATGGATGAATTGACAGTTTTCTGTACAGATACCAGGTACCGAAGTTCTGTGAGTATCAGATAAATCATCCAAACTGTCCCATAACCCATAAGGAAATAGAAACAGTTATTAAAATGTCCCAACCAAAACAAGCCCAGTACCAGATGGGTTTAGTGTAGAGATTTTTCGGACATTCAAAGAAGACCGAATACCAATACTCTTCAAACTATTCCACAAAATAGCAACAGAAGGAACACTACTCAATTTGTTCTACGAAGCCACAATTGCTCTGATACCTAAACCACACAAAGTCTCAACAAAGAAAGAGAACTCCAGACAAATTTTGCTAATGAATATTGATGTAAAAATACTCAATAATATTCTCTGAAAGAACTCATCAAAATGATCATCCATCATGATCAAGTAGATCTCATCACAGGGATACAGGGATGGTACAATATAAGGAAATCCATCAACCTAATTCACTATATAAACAAACACGAGGGGAAAAAAACCAGCATGAACATTTCATTAGATGCTGAGAAAGCATTTGACAAAATTCCATACTCCTTTATGATAAATCTTCAAAAAATCAGGAATTCAAGGTCCATATATTAAACTAAATGGAGAGAAACTTGAACAATACCACTATAATCAGGGACTAGACAAGGCTGTCTTATTTCTCCTATCTATTCAATATAGTACTTGAAGTCCTAGTCAAAGCAATTAAACTATAAAAGGAGGTTAAAGGGATACAAATTGGAAAAGAAGTAAAAATATCACTATTTTTAGATGGTATGATAGTATAGTTAAGTGACCACAAAAATTACACCAGAGAACTCCTAAACCTGATAAACAGATTCAGCACAGTAGCTGGATATAAAATTAACTCAAACAAATCAGTGGCTTTCCTCTACCCAAAGCATTAACAGGCTAAGAAAGAAATTAGGGAAGCAACAGCCTTTACAATAGTCACAAGTAATATAGTATACCTTGGTGTGACACTAAGTAGGCAAGTGAAAGATCTGTATGACAAAATCTTTAAGTTTCTGAAGAAAGAAATCTAAGAATATTTCAGAAGATGGAGAGATTCCCCCATGCTTATGAACTGGCAGAATTCATATAGTAAAAATGACCATCTTGCTGAAAGCAATCTACAGATTCATTGCAATCCCATCAAAATTCTAATTCAATTCTACATAGAGTTAGAGTAATTTGCAAATTCATTTGGAATAACCAAACCAAAACAAAACCAAATAAATAAAACAGGATATCGAATACTATTCTCAACAATACAAGAACTTCGGGGGAACTCACCCTACCTGACTTCAAGCCGTACTACAGAGGAATCATGTTAAAAACCACATGGTATTGGTACAGTGATAGGCAGGGAGATGAACTGAATAGAACTGAAGACTCAGAAATTAAACAACACACATATGGTCACTTGATCTTTGACAAAGAAGCTAAAATCATCCAGTGGAAAAAAGACAGCATTTTCAAAAAATGATGCTGATTCAACTCGAGGTTAGCATGTAGAAGAATGCAAATCGATCCATTCTTATCTCCTTGGACAAAGCTCAAGTCAAAGTGGTTCAATGACCTTCAAAGAAAACCAGATCCGTTGAAAATAATAGAAAATAAAGTGGAGAAGTGCCTTAAGTACATGGGACCAGGTGAAAATTTACTGAAGAGAACACCAATAGCTTATGCTCTAAGATCAAGAATTGACAAATAGGACCTCATAAAGATGCAAAGATTCTGTAAGACAAAGGACAATGTCTATAGAACAAAATGACAACCTACAGATTGGGAAAAGACTACCTCAGAGTAAAAGGCTGGAAAGCAATCTTACAAGCAAATGGTCCCAGGAAACGAGCTGGAGTAGCCATTCTAATAATGGATAAAATTGACTTTCAACCTAAAGTCATCAAACAAGACACAGAAGGATACTACATAATGGTCAAAGGAAAAATCCATCAAGAAGAACTCTTAATTCTGAACATCTATGCTCCAAATGCAAGGGTATCCTCATTCGTAAAAGAAATTTTACTAAAGCTCAAAGCACACAGTGCACCTCACACAATAATTGTGGGTGACTTCAACACCCCACTCTCTGCAATAGACCGATCAGGAAAGCAGAAACTAAACAGAGACACAGTAAAACTAATTGAAGCTTTGAACCAAATGGATCTAACAGACACACACACACACATATATGTATATATTAATATATATATATACATATGTATATGTATATATATATATAAAACATATCTTCCTAAAGCAAAAGAATATACCTTCTTCTCAGCACCTCATGGTACCTTCTCCAAAACCGACATTATAATTGGTCACAAAACAGACCTCAACAGATATAAGAAGATCAAATTAATCCCATGCCTCCTATCAGATCACTATGGAATAAGGGTGGTCTTCAATAGCAACAAAAACAACAGAAAGCCCACATACACGTGGAAGCTGAACAATGCTCTACTCAATGATACCTTGGTCAAGGAATAAAGAAAGAAAGAAATCAAAGACTTATTAAAATTTAATGAAAAAGAAGGCACAACATACCCTAATTTATGGGACACAATGAAAGCTGTGCTAAGAGGAAAACTCATAGCCCTGAGTGCCTCCAAAAAGAAACGGGAGAGACCATACACTAGCTGCTTAATGGCACACCTGAAAGCCCTGGAACAAAAAGAAGCAAATACACTCAAGAGGAATAGAAGGCAGGAAATCATCAAACTCAGGGCTGAAATCAATCAAGTAGAAACAAATAGAACCATACAAAGAATTGCCAAAACTAGGAGTTGCTTCTTTGAGAAAATCAACAAGATAGATAAGCCCTTAGCCATACTATCCAGAGGGCACAGAGACAGTATCCAAATTAACAAAATTAGAAATGAAAAGGGAGATATAACAACAGAAACTGAGTAAATTCAAAAAGCCATCAGATTCTACTACAAAAGCCTGTATTCAACACAACTGGAAAATCTGGAGGAAATGGACAATTTCCTAGACAGATACCAAATACCAAAATTAAATCAAGATCAAATAGACCATCTAAACAGTCCTATAACCCCTGAAGAAATAGAAGTGTTCATTGGAAAACTTCCAACCAAAAAAAGCACAGGATCAGATGGTTTTAGTGCAGAATTCTATCAGACCTTCAAAGAAGACCTAACACCAATACTTTTCAGACTATTCCACAAAATAGAAACAGAAGGAACACTACCCAACTCGCTCTATGAAACCACAATTATGCTGATACCAAAACCAAACAAAGATCTGACGAAGAAAGAGAATCACAGGCCAATTTCTCTTTTGAATATCAATGCAAAAATACTCAATAAAATTCTTGCCAACCAAATCTAAGAACCCATCAAAATGATAATTCACCATGATCAAGTAGACTTCATCCCAAGGATGCAGGTGTGGTTCAATATAAGGAAGTCCATCAATGTAATCCACTGCATAAACAATCTCAGAAAAAAAATCACATGGTCATTTCATTAGATGCTGAAAAAGCATTTGACAAAATTCAGCATCCTTTCATGCTAAAAGTCTTGGAAAGATCAGGAACTGGAAGCCCATATCTAAACATACTGAAAGTAATTCACAGCAAACCGCTAGCCAACATCAATCTATATGGAGAGAAACTTGAAGCAATCCCACTAAAATCCGGAACTAGACAAGGCTGCCCTCTCTCTTCATATCTTTTCAATACAGTACTTGAAGTTCTAGCTAGAGCATTTAGACAACAAAAGGAGGTCAAAGGGATACAAATTGGAAAGGAAGAAGTCAAATTATCACTATTTGTAGATGACATGATAGTATAATTAAGTGACCCAAAGAACTCCACCAGAGAACTCCTACAGCTGATAAACAACTTCAGTAAAGTGGTCAGTATAAAATCAAGTCAAGTGAATCAGTAGCCTTCTGCAATCAAAGGATTAGCAGGCTGAGAAAGAAATTGGGGAAAAGAAACCATTCACGATAGCCACAAACAATATAAAGTATCTTGGTGTGACTCTAACCAAACAAGTGAAAGATCTGTATGACAAGAACTTCAAATCTCTGAAAAAGGAAACTGAAGAAGACCTCAGAAGATGGAAAAAATCCTCCATCCTCATGAATTGGCAGGATAAATATAATAAAAATGACCATCTTGCCAAAAGCAATATACAAATTCAATGCAATCCCCATCAAAATCCCAACTAAATTCTTCGTAGAATTAGAAAGAGCAATTATCAAAATCTTCTGGAATAACAGAAAAACCAGGATAGCTAAGACTATTCGTAACAGTAAAAGAACTTCTGGGGGAATCAGTATCCCGGACCTCAAGCAGTACTACAAAGCAATAGTGTTAAAAACTGCATGGTATTGGTACAGTGACAGGCATGTAGATCAATGCAACAGAATTGAAGACCCAGAAATGAATCCACACTCCTATGATCACTTGATCTTTGACAAAGGAGCTAAAACCATCCAGTGGAAAAAAGATAGCCTTTTCCACAAATGGTGCTGGCTCAACTGGAGGTCAACATGCAGAAGAATGCAAATTGGCCCATTCTTTTCTCCTTGCACTAAGTTCAATTCCAAGTGGATCAAAGACCTCCACATAAAACCAGACACACTGAAACTAATAGAAGAAACTAGGGAAGAACCTTGAAGATATGGGCACAGGGTAGAATTTCCTGAATAGTACTCCAATAGCTTATGCTCTAAGGTCAAGAATTTACAAATGGGACCTCATAAAATTACAAAGTTTCTGTAAGGCAAAAGATACTGTCAAAAAGACAAAGTGGCAACCAACTAACTGGGAAATGATCTTTACCAACCCTACATCCGACAGAGGTTTAATATACAATATATACAAAGAAATCAAGAAGTTAGACTCCAGAGAGCCAAATAACCCTATTAAAAAATGGGGTACAGAGCTAAACAAAGAGTTCTCACCTGAAGAACATCTAATGGCTGAGAAGAACCTAAAGAGATGTTCATCATCCTTAGTCATTAGGGAAATGCAAATCAAAACAACCCTGAGATTCCATCTCACACCAGTCAGAATGGCTAAGATCAGAAACACAGGAGACAGCAGGTGTAGGCGAGAATGTGGAGAAAGAGGAATACTCCTCCACTGCTGGTGGAATTCCAAGCTGGTATAACCGCTCTGCAAAGCAGTCTGGTGATTCCTCAGAAAACTTGGCATGGCACTCCCAGAGGACCCTATTATACCACTCCTGGGCATATAACCAGATCTCCCCAGAATACAATGACACATACTCCACTATGTTCATAGCAGCCTTATTTATTATAGCCAGAAGCTGGAAAGAACCCTAATGTCCCTCAATGGAGGAATGGATACAGAAGATGTGGTATATTTACACAATGGAATACTATTCTGCAATTAAAAACAATGAATTCATGAAATTCTTAGGCAAGTGGTCAGAACTGGTAAACATCATCCTCAGTGATGTAACCCAATCACAAACGAACACACATGCTATGCATTCACTGATGAGTGGATATTAACCCAGAAACTCGGAATACCCAAGACACAATTCACATATCAATTGATTTCCAAGAAGAAGGAAGGAGAGACCCCTGGTTCTGGAAAGACTGGAAGTAGCAGTTTAGGGGAATACCAGGACAGAGAAGTGGGAGGAGGCTGACTGGGGAACAAGGGGAGTGAACAGGGCTTATGGGACTTTCAGGGAGGGGTGACCTGGGAAAGGGGAAATCATTGGGAATGTAAATAAAAAATATAGAAAATAAAAAAAGAATTTGAATAATCAGTGACTTTTAATATGCCTTTGACAAGGAACTCTTAATTTTTCATAGTGCATTCCATAATAATCTATCCTTAATATATCTTACTTATAAGCATAAATGGTTGTCATGATATATAGTAATTAATTTTGATATCATATAAAAATTTCCATTTTAGGTTTGTTTATTTGTTTTTTTTCCTGTAATGAAGTATGTCAGATAATCATCTTAAACTTCCTAAAAGATATAATAGGTATTGATTAAAATCTGACACCCAAAAATGGAAACAGTGATAATTCTAAGGCATTTATGTTACCTCCTTTTATAACTAGGTCTCCCTAATGTCCTAGAGCACACAGATACAGATGCTAGCTGGATATGAACCATGTGAAGAATTACATTTCCAGTTGCACTGAGTTTCTAAATGCTCTAAATGACTTTGTCTTATTTCATACAAAAATCAAAATATTTTTAGTTATTATGTCTGCTTATAGTGAAAAGAAAAGTTGGGCTTCCTCATAAAAACCAGATTATTAAAATTGTTAGTCCTTTGTAAGAAGTATATATCCTGTGTTATTTAAAGAAAAAATCCTGTCCATTATATTTAAAATTTATATTTTTCTGCTTTATCTCTGAAAAAAAATCATTTATAAAATGAATGACAGTCTATTTTTAAAATACATTTTAATAAAACTTGGCATATTAAGGGAAATGCATGAATCTTAGTCTCAAGTTACAACTAAAACATATCAAACTCATAACATAATTAAAAACAACTAAGATAAAAATTGAAACATGAACAAAGTTGAGACTTTATTTTTTTGGATTACATATGTTATTGATTTGGCTAACTATCTCAGTAAATAAAACAACATAGAGAAATTACCAAATAGTGAAGACAAAATTGATTCATAGGATTAAACCATAGAAAGATCTTCAAGAAAATTCTCACAAACAACACCGAAGACTTAAGCAGAGATTTAGAGTTTAATGGGTTTAATGGGTGAGCAGGAGAGATGACTTTGTGCTTAAGAGCTGTTCTTGTAGAACACTTAGGGTTTGGATTAGAGCACTTAACAGAATGACTCATGACCATCTATTACTTCAGCTCCAAGCAATTAGATGCCATAGATGATAGACAGATAGATAGAAAGATAGATAGATAGATAGATAGATAGATAGATAGATAGATAGATAGATAGATAGATAGATAGATAGATAGGTAGATAGATGATAGATGGATAGATACATACATAGATAGATAGATAGATAGATAGATAGATAGATAGATAGATAGATAGATAGATAGAACGAACCTCTAAATTTGAGTTGATAAGTACATAAGTAATATTTTGTGTATAGAAAGTAATCAGAACTTTATATGAAATGAAATATCAGAATAACTTCTCAGGTACCTTTGGAAAAAATTTTGAGTAATGATGACTTGTGGAAACAGAATAACAAAATTCCACAGACTATACATGAATTTGTATTAAATTGACTTCGAGGAATCAGGAGGCTTTAGAGAATATGGCTGAAAAAGGAATCTGGTGTCACATTTGAAAAATAGTGTTACATTATTTCACATATAGAGAAAAGTGTTATTTTCAATGCTCAGATATGTACATAGGAACATGATGGGAACAAAGAACCTAGTAGAAATCTCTATCTTCCTAAAAGGATATGATTTGAGTATTGGAAAAGAGTAGCAAACATGAAGAAAACAGAAATAAATCTGTGTATTGTTTCAGGAGTAAGCTGGCTAGTAATTGGTTTATTGGGAAGGTAACATGAAATTTAGCATTAAATAATGCAGTGTTTGGACAATGTTAAATGATAAATTCTTTTGGAATGGGAAACTAGAGTGGAACCTATTTGACACAGAATAAATGTGGACTTTGGTTATTGCATATGTCAGTTCTTCACCATTTGACAGATATTTTAGCATACTTGAACTTAAATGGGCAAATATTTATTTTGGCAAACATTTTTAGTGATTTTATTCTATTCAGTTTTATGTTCTTTGCGGTATGATCTAAGCATGTTTATCATGTCAAGAAGCATGTGATAGAATGAAGTTCACTTCAGGAAAACCAGGATTGAGAGTTCTATAACAAGAAGAATGCAGGATAGAACCTCAAAAGACTGACATCTGGCAAAATTCTTCCTACAAACATGATCCACCTTCCAAATTCTATGATGCCCTTATAGTCTATCCTAATTTAATATACAAATGGGTGGGTCCACCAATTATGAAGTCAGAGCCTCCAGGCTCTAATATCTTTGTCTAAACTCAACATCTGAATGCTGCTTGCATTAAGAACCAAATCTTCAATATGTGAGCCATTTTAGGAGTTATTTACATAAAAACTATAACTAATTTATGCCTCATGTCCAAATAGCCACAGAGACAAAACTGAATATATAAAGGTGTTCCCTTACTCTTTGCTGTTCTTTTTTCATTTTCATAGTATTTGAGTCTACTGGAATTTTTTAATGCTGTCTTCTTACCTTGTGAAAAGAAAAGATAATTCTTAAAATGTGTACCAGATTCTCCATATTGAAAACCTTCTACATAGAAAGTCTCTTCAAAATTCAAAACGCTCAGCATCATTAATATTTCCAGGCATTTTTTTATAATTTGCCAGTAAACTCAAAGTCAAGAGTCTGAGGTTGGGCATAGCACAATCTAATTGACTTTTTAGATATAGGTGTGATAGTATATAACTGACTTCTAAAATGTCAATGTAACATATGCTTCTCTATTGGCATTCTATTATAAATTATGTTTTTAAAAGTCTATGTCCTTATAGAAACCTTGTGCGATTTATGTTCATTATATTTTTTTCACAATTAAATTACTGTTAATAATGAAAATAAGTTAAGGAGATGTGCTTATCTCAAAATTTTTCTGTCAAGCAAATGAACACAAGCCATCTTCAGAATGAGATTAGCTCCAGTCCTATAAGTAACCACATATTTTATGATCAACTTCAGAAAAACAATTTTTTTAGGTTAAATAATTATACAAGAAATTCTACTTTTGATTTATATCTCTTAATCATAAGAGATGAAATAGAACAAAATCATTTCCAAGATTTGAGTTATTTCATGATTTGACAGAGGTTCATGAGATAGTCAGGGACATGGAGAAAATTGGTGGGTGTTTTCCAAACAACCTTTCACAGAGCTATTTGTCCTAAAGCCTTGTATTCAGCCTTTTACTCTGCAATGCTAGAAATCAATTAGATATGGAACATTCATTGCCCTGAGTGTACTTTTCCTGACATTACTACTGGTATCATGACAACTAAGGTAATATGATGAATTGAAACCCACAATATGGCTAATATTTATGTGATTATCCTATGTAATCAAGGGAGCATCAAGGCACCACAATTCACTGAGAATAGATTTGGGGTTTCACTTCACTTCTTTATAAAATCTATTTTGTACTTATTTTTAACTTTATGACATACTCCGAGGCCTGGTAACCAAAACTGATACTTTGGGATTAAAGCATTTAGAGATCAAAATGAGAATTTTAACAATTACATAAGCTGAGGACAGCTAAGGAAAATCATCTTTTGTAAAATAAAATATCATTAGCAAAGGTATGCAGTAGTGTGCAGATACTCTGGAGAGATTTATGTTGAAACTGGAGGACGGAGGACCTTGGCAGATTCCAGGCCCAGTCACCCTCATTTTAGAGTAGAAAGAAAATCAGAAGGAACTACAAAAATTGTCTTTTTTTGGTGCTACTCTAAAATAGAAATTTTGAAACTCATAAAAAATATAGTACTAGCTATATAAACCAAAGAATTAGCAGAAATTTGGGGCTACTCCTGGTCAAGTTCATTTTATAAAAATTCACACACACACATACACACGCATATATAAATATATATATACATATATATATATGTATATATATGCATGTATATATATATATATTCAAGTTGTTTGAGTGTGAGAGATACATTAAATCTATACATTTAAAATAATACTATAAATATGCAGAAAGGACTCTGAAGAACATAATACTTACCCAAATACAACACATGCATCATTTTAACTATACAAAGTTGAAGCACATGTCAAACAACCAGCTTTATGTTTAAGAATTCAGGGAAAATTTCAGGGCCCTTGTAATTGAGAGATAAGGAACCTCTTGAAAGTCCTGGTACTGTATTTACATGGATGCAGGTTATATGTTCAGTCATGTACTGTGAAATGATGATGTAAAATTACTATAATTAAAATTTTATGTCCTTTCCAATGAACAGTAAATGTATTTGTTCATTAAAATACTTTTTTTTAAACAAGATTTAAAGAAAATTTATGTTGACATAATGAATTCTTAGGATTATTTTATATCTGGTTAATAAAATAACATTTAAAACTGAATGTAAAAGCTAAAGAAAACTAAAATATAAGTAGACTATTAATTTCCTATTTTCTGCTGAGTCATGATTATGCCACTTTTATTCATTTTATGTCTTTACCTTTCTTCCAAATGTATTTACTTAATTTATTTTTTATTAAATTCTTTCTTAAGGCTAAATTAAAGTACTCCCTTCTTTGATTAGTGATCTTGTGGTGTGGCTACAGTAAGCAGTAAATTTTGATTTTCTTTACTGGATATGCATAATGCAGGGGAGACTCTGGCTATCTAACGTGGGTCTCACACATTACTGATGCCATTGATTACTCACTTCTCAGTTGTGTGGCATTCACAAGTCTAATGGGAATACAGTATACCAATTTTTCTTTAGAATGTTTAACAATATTAAAGGAGAAATTCATAGAACTATATCAAATGTGTGCAAGTTGTTCAGTAATTGTCATAATTTTTAACTATGTACATTTTCATTACTTGGACACTGTCAAATTTCCTGAGTTTTCTCTTTCTGTCCTTACATCCTGTAGATCTCTGATTACGGAATATAGATGTGCTTCTAACTTGAATTGGTCAGCATATACCAAACTTACATAAGATGTAAGTTTAGTTTATCCATGTAGTAATTATTATGTTATAGAACTATACTTATAACTACAGTGTACTCAACACATATGAGGTATATTCAAATATCAGCATATATTCAAAATGTTTTCAATATAATATTCATATCAGATTTTCTAAGTTCTTGCTGTTTGTCATGTCAAAAAATGTCCATGTCTCTGCTGGTCCTTCAACATTCTACTGGATAACCTATATGTTCAAATCTCAGGGGATAAAATCATAGAACATAGCCATAATACCGTCCTTTTCAAGCACCCCTAGAATGAATCCTAAAATTTGAGACTACTAGTTCATAAGGATCAGATTCCATTTTCTGTTCTTAAACTTCATGTAAGTTTCCACTGTCTCAGTCATCCAACCTGGAGGTAGACACAGTTTCATAATATAGCATTTTTTAGTGTCAACAATAGAAAGCTGTGTACATTCAGATATATTCAAGGTCATGAGAGAAATGGCACTAAATCTTTTTTAATAAAAATATCACAATGTGCGATTGATTGAAAGTCCATAAAAATGTATTAGAAACAATACAAAACTAAATGTGAAACTACAGTAAATCATAGATAATACTGAAGATATAAAAAATATTCCTTTTAAGTATAACTGTGGTTAGGGAAGTAGTCATGCCACAAGACTAAGGACTGATTATAGCATGCAAAAATGCATACACACACACATACACACACATCTACCTTAGTGTTCCAAGTGCTGTAATTACAGGAATGAGTCCCAAGCATAACTGATTGATCAATGAGAAGGACCACATTTAGCTTAATAAAGAGATTAAATAATAGTTAGCTACCCTTGATCATCACCATTTTTTTGTATCAACAAATAACTGTATAATTTTCATTTACTGATGCCAACTCTGCATCTTGATGGTAATGTTTACTTATTTTAAGGACCAAATGTTCTGACCAGTCCTACTTATTCACTGCCCAGGCCTTAAAATATTAAATCAACTGAGATAAATTCAGTCAAAAGGTGACCAGGAGACATGTTTGAGGGAGTAATGAAATATTCCACTGCATACTGTCTTACAAATAATTTTGCAAAATTGCAACCTAATCATTACATTTCCTTTATACTAATGACATGATTCACCTTGGCCAATATTTAAATTAACTAAAAAGAATTTCAAGCAATTTGTGTTTCTGATGAGTTTAGCTGAAATGCAGTGACTTGAGTATTGGAGAGTATGTCCACAAGTATTTGTGCATCTTAAGTCTTCATTTAATTTAATGAGAATAAAACTTAAAATGGAGATATGCCAGCATTCTATCCACATCATGGAAACAGCATTGCCTTTCACCCAGAGTGCACTGATGTCTTGGGCACAGTGTGACTGGAAACTAAAGTAGCATCATGCCACTTATCTGGGATCATTTATAGTGCCAGGTAGCTGTCTGCAACATCAATGAAGAAAGTGCATGGGACATAGTGCAATGTATGTGCATATTTTTAATTAACATGATTTCACAAAACAATTCATTAGGCTGTTTACTAGGAGGTGTTTATTATCTAAGGAAGCAACTTATATTTGATGAAAAATATTTGACATCGCAATTATAAAATCTAAATTGAAATGCCACAGATTCACACATATTGACTGCTCATTGAAGTGCATAAACATTGGATTTGTCTAACTTTGATCTGTAAATTTTTTAATTTGTGAGTTCTTCATAGTGCTTTTTTAATGTAAAAAATTAAAAAAAATATTTCAGAAGTTATATATATAATAAAACCAAGTGGTCAACTATACTTAGCTTGCATTGAAGAGGTAGGGATTCTGTATAGATATGAATGTTATGGGGCAAATAACACTTAGAGTATTTTTTAAAAAAATGAAAGTAGAAAATACAAATTATTAAAAACATACAAAGTTAGCATGCATTTAAGATAATGAAATATAGAAAAAGCAGGCATAAAAATGTTTAGATATGAAAATTTTCAAAGAATAACCTAAGAAAAATTGAAGAAGGTAGAAAAATGGAAACTCCTAAAGAAAATTTAGGATTAAAACCCAACTGAAAGGTAAAGGTCATTACAATGACAAAATAAGGTTAGCTAATTTGACAATGGTTTAAATAGATTTAATTAGTAAATGAAGGTGGGAACCTTACACAATGTTAGAAATAAAGGTGTGTTTCCATTTGCCATAGCTTGGTTTTATTGTTGAGAACTGACACCATGAACAAGACAACTCTTATAAGGACAACATTTGAGGCTTGCTTACTGTTTCAGAAGTTTAGTCTATTATCATCAAGGTGCAAGCATGGCAGCATCCAAGCAGAGAGTTCTACATCCTTATCTTAAGGCATGTAGGAGAAGGCATACTGCCAAGCAGCTAGGATCAGGGTATTAAAGCCCATAGTAACAATGACATACTCCCCCCAATAAGATCATACCTATTCCAACAAGACCACACTCCTAATATTTTCACTTCCTGGGCCAAGCATGGCCAAGCATATCCAAACCACCACATTGCAATTCCTGGCCCCCATAGGCTTATTCAAACACATGAGTCTATGGAGAATAAACCTAGCCATAGCATAATGCAAAATACATTTAACTCAACTTCAAAAGTCCTTAGAGGCTATAGCAGTCTCAACAGTGGTAAAAATCCAAAGCTCAAAGTCGCTTCTGAGATTCATGCAGTCCCTTAATAATAATTCCGTGTAAAGTCAAAAATACTGGACCAAAGCAAGACAAAAAACCAGTTGGGCAAATTCCAAACTCCATGTCTCCATGTTCTTATGTCAAAGCACTCTTCATATCTCTAATTTCTTTCATTCTTGTTGACTGCCATTGGCAGATCTGGTATTCAGCACCAATACTTCATTCTCTTAGGCTGGTTCCAACCCCGTTTTTGCAGCTTTCCTTAGCAAGTATCCTAGGGTTCTGAGGTCTCAAGCATCTTAGGGAATCCAAAGCAACTTCAACCTTGCAGCTTTGTACTGTCTAGTTTTATGTGTCAACTTGATACAAGCTGGAGTTATCACAGAGAATGGATCTTCTCTAAAGGAAATGGCTTCATGAGATTCAGCTGTAGGGCATTTTCTCAATTAATGATCAAGTGGGGAGGGCCCATTATGTGTGATTCTATCACTGGAATGGTAGTTTGGGGTTTTATAAGAAAACAAGCTGAACAATCCAAGGGAAGCAAGTCAGTAAGTAACATCCTTCCATGGCCTTTGCATCAGCTCCTGCTTCCTGACCTGCTTGAGTTCCAGTTCTGACGTCCTTTGTTGATGAACAACAATGTGGAAGTATAAGCTGAATAAACCCTTTCTTCCCTAGCTTGCTTCTTGGTCATGATGTTTTGCTTACGAATAGAAACCCTCACTAAGACATGCTTCTCATTTCAATATCTTGGATCCCCACATGATCTTTTGTGCTCCTCCAAAGGCTTAGATCATTTCTCCCACTCTCTTCTCTGTAGGAATCTTACAATCTGGTTGACTCCACTTCACTGCTGTTGCTGCTGTTCTTAATGATTACTCCATGATACTGCCATCTCCAATAGTCCAGAGTCTTCCATTGCAATTAGACTTCATCAATAGCCTCTTATAGGCTTCCTTCATGGTGCCAAGACTCGAAAATTTGTTGCATGACCCCTTCAGACATAGTCCAATAACTGTAACTTAGACTATACTTTTACAAATGTCCTTCCATGGTCTCTCACAGTGCCAAGGCTCGGCTGTTCTTCATGACCCCTTGATGCTTTCAAAACCAGTACCACTGGGTAACTCTTCCACATTACCAAGTTCAGCTGCAGCACAAGGTACAACCATGGTTATTTTTGAAACACAGCTCTTTGTGCTTTCAGAAAACCCTTCTCAGAAGATTTCACCTCAGTGATGCTGGTCTCTTCTTATCCACTGCTAATTTGCTAGCTCCAGCTAACCAGCATCAATTGTCTCATTAGTTCCTTCTATACTTGACTGTAAATCTAGAGCCACTCTTGGTCCCATCCCTCACTTAATTACATTTCCTATAGTACCTTGTCCCAAGGAGGGTTCAAGACTGCTTCACCAAACCATCAAGTGAGGACAGTGGTAAGTAAGCCCTAATTCCAGTTTGTAAAAAAAATAAGAGACCCTATTGTGATTACATGAGAAACTGCTCCTTGGTACTTTTATGGTTCATGATTGCTTACTGGCACAACAATACCACCCTACCTGGTCATAAGATGTTCATGGTCATGTTGTTAAAAATGTGGGTCAAAAACTTGTGTCTTCAAGACCTTTATCATTTCTGGATTGTAGTACATTCCAGATTAAAATTCCAAACCATTTCTTGTTCACGACAAACACAAACAATAACCTTAACTGGGTATAATCTTGCCCTGAGGTCACCACTCCGTTTATCTATTTCCTTGAATGCAGGGTTAGGTTCCATTACACTTGAATCATACATTTTATGTTTTTTTTTCTTTTGAAGCTTGTTCCTTTTCATTAAAATGCTCTTCATAAGAGTAAACTTTAGTAACCCCACAATAGAATTTATGTCAGGCTATTTTGAGACTTTCTTTCTTTTTTTATTTGATATATTCTTTATTTGCATTTCAAATAATTTCCCCTTTCCTAGATCTCCCCCCTCCCCAAAAGTCCAATAAGTCCTCTTCTCTCCCCCTGTTCCCCAGTCAACCCATTCCCGCTTGCTTTCCTGTCCTGGTATTTCCCTAAACTGCTGCATTGAGACTTTTCAGGACCAGAAGCCTCTCCTTCCTTCTTTATGGGCATCATTGGATATGTGAATTGGTTCTTGGGTATTCCAAGCTTCTGGGCTAATATCCACTTATCAGTGAGTGCATACCATGTGTGTTATTTTGTGAATGGGTCACCTCACTCAGGATGACATTCTCCAGTTCCACCCACTTGCCTAAAAATTTCATGAATTCATTGTTTTTAATAGCTGAGTAGTATTCCATAGTGTAAATATACCACATTTTCTGTATCTATACCTCTGTTGAGGGACATCTGGGTTCTTTCCAGCTTCTGACTATTATAAATAAGGCTTCTATGAATATAGTGGAGCATGTGTCCTTATTGCACTCTGGAGAATCCTCTGGGTCCAGGAGTGGTATAGCTAGGTCCTCTGATAGTATTATGTTGAGTTTTCTGAGGAAGCACCAGACTGATTTCAACAGTGATTATACCAGCTTGCAATCCCATCAGCAGTGGAGGAGTGTTCCTCTTTCTCCACATCCTCACCTACACCTGCTTTCTCCTGAGTTTATGATCTTAGTCATTCTCCCTGGTGTGAGGTGAAATCTCAGGGTTGTTTTGATTCACATTTCCCTGATGATTAAGGATGTTGAACATTTCTTTATGTGCTTCTCAGTCATTCGATAATCCTCTGGTTAAAATTCTTTGTTTAGCTCTGTACTCCGTTTTTAATAGGGTTATTTAGCTCTCTGGAGTCTACCTTCTTGAGTTCTTTGTATATCTTGGATATTAGCCCTCTGTCGGATGTAGGGTTGTTAAAGACCTTTTCCCAATTTGTTGCTTGCTGTTTTGTCCTTTTGACAGTGTTCTTTGCCTTACAGAAAGATTGTAATTTTATGATGTCCCATTTGTCAATTCTTGATCTAAGAGCATAAGCTATTGGTGTTCTGTTCAGGAAAATTACCCCTGTGCCCACGTGCTCAAGGCTCTTCCCCATTTTATTTTCTATTACTTTCAGTGTTTCTGGTTTTATGTTGAGGTCCTTGATCCACTTGGACTTGAGCTTAGTACAAGGAGATAAGAATGGATCAATTTGTATTCTTTTGCATGCTGATCTCTAGTTGAACTAGCACCATCTGTTGAAAAGGCTATCTTTTTTCCACTGGATGGTTTCAGCTTGTGTGTAAAAGATCAAGTGACCATAGGTGTGTGGGTTCATTTCTGGGTCTTCAATTCTGTTCTATTGATCTACCTGCCTGTCACTGTACCAATACTATGCAGTTTTTAGCACAATCATTCTGTAGTACTGCTTGAGGTCGGGATACTGACTCCCCCAGAAGTTCTTTTACTGTTGAGAATAGTGTTAGCTATCCTGGGTTTTTTGTTATTCCAGATGAATTTGAAATTTGCTTTTTTTAACTCTATGAAAAATTGAGTTGGGATTTTGATAGGGATTGCATTGAATGTGTATATTGCTTTTGGCAGGATAGCCATTTTTACTATATTAATCCTGCTAATCCATGAGCGTGGAAGGTCTTTCCATCTTCTGAGGTTTTCTTTGATTTCTTTCTTCAGAGACTTAAAGTTCTTGTCATACAGATCTTTCACTTGTTTGGTTAGCATCACACCAGGATACTTTACATTGTTTGTTGCTATTGTGAAGGGTGTCATTTTCCTAATTTCTTTCTCAGCCTGCTAATCCTTTGAGTATAGGATTTGCTTGAGTTAGTTTTATATTCAACTTTCTTTGTCAAGTAATTAATCGAAACCTCTTCATCTTAGTCATGGGGAAACTCTTCAGACAATGGCAAAAAGAAGCAATGTTCTTCACCAAACTATCACTAAAAATAGACTCAAGGACATATATTAACATTCTTCTCCATTGAAATCTCTTGGTCCAGAAGTCCTACACAATTCAAATAAATCACTTTCAGCCCCACATATTCCTACTAACTGGGCCTATTAAGCCCCAGTTAAAGCATTTCATGACTTTCCGAATCCAAAGTCCTAAAATTCACATTCTTTAAGCCAAAGCCTTGGTCAGGCCTCTCACTGTAACTTCTGTCTTAGTTCAGGTTTTACTGCTGGGAAGAGACACAATGACCAAGGCAACATTTAATTGAGGCTGGCTTACAGGCTAAGAGGTTCTGCCCATTATCATGAAATTGGGAGCATGGCAGCATACAGGCAGGCATTGTAAAGAAGGATCTGAGAGTTCTACATCTTCATCTGAAGCCCACTAGAAGACTGGTTCCAGGCAGCTAGGACAAGTGTCTTAAAGCTCATGCTCAGAGTGCCACACTTTCTCCAACAATGCTATACCTACTCCAACAAGGCCACATCTCCTATATTACCATTCCATAGGCCAAGTATATTCAAACCACCACACAATTTCCTTTTTTTATACTAAGAATTCTAAATACAATACACATATAAACTAAAATTCTTATGTTTTAATGAATCTAAAATAAAACATAATCTCAAAATGAATAACAATTAACTGCACATATGAGGTATTTGTTTTTTGGTATTATTATAGTGGAAAACAAAAATCAACTCATGGTGAACAGAGTGAAGATGCCTTCACAAAGTGCATATCTTAATCTGTATCTCCTTCAAATACATCAAAATGGTATATGAGGAGGCAGGGGCTACCCAAAGAAATACATCCAAGCACCCATCCTGGCTAGACCAACCCCAGTGGCCAGAAGAAAGACAAACAAGCATCTGCCTTGGGTGGCACTATCATGGACAGATGTTTGGTGGAGTGATGGGACAAATAAAGTACGATGGAGAGATGGGAGAGAAAGCATGACTGAGGTATCCTTATACTGTGAAGAAAGGTAGAATTGAATACCTGATAGTAGTGAAAAATAGGAAGAATACCATAAAGATGCCATTGTGAAGTTCTGACCCAGGCTGTTATCAAGGGTCATGTCTGGATCCATGGTCCTGTTATAGCTACGGTCTGTGTCCATGTCTGTTGCCTGAGATACCACAAAAAACCAAGTGGACAATGTGGATATCTCCAGTTTCTGCTTCACTATTAATACTGTATCCTAATGGTAACTCATCTTAGATATTCTCAGATCATGGACTATGGGCCATGTGCCAGGGAGTGGAGGAGTAGGGGAATAGGGGAAGTACATGAGATATGTTCTGATCTGAGTGGCCTGCACTGTCACTTGAGGCAATTGGAAAATCTGGGCACAGGCTGTTGCCAGGGTCATGTATGGGTGTGTGGTCCTATGGCAGCCCGGGTTGTGTTGATATCCCAGGCACATGTTATCACCGAAGGCTGTGCAAATCCCTGGTCTGAACTTCACTGTGATAAGCTGACACATGCATTCCCTGAACAGCATAGTAAACTGGTCCTGGTGGCAAAGATTCAGGTGGACTCATCCAAGGTCATGAGAGCAGGAGAGTTGTTCCCATGTATGCTAGAGTATTGTGTGAGCTAGCCAGGAATGTTCTGGAAAGTTTGCCTGGTTGGTGCAGGCATAGGAGAATTGGAGGGCTGGCAAATTAAGATACTTCCCAGATGAAGACCCAGATATGGAGCTTTGAGTTGGCCCACCCCAATATCTACTCAATCTATGATCTGACTGAGCATATGACTTGTCCTAAAGATCCAAAGTTGCAGGATTTCCATGACAGAAAGCAAAACCAGAAAGCAGTTATTATGAGGATCTAGTATTAATAGTGTAGCCGAAGCAAGAGGCCTCAAAACAGACAAATTACTCAATGTAATGAGCATTTACAAATAAAGATATATGGAAATAAACCGTGTACATTTTGACATTTTGTGACGTATTACAGCTTCAGTGACAAGACGTATTTTTTATCCTATTTTATTTTATATTGAGTGGGGTTGCAAGGACAGAGGGAATATGTAAAAGGAGATGAGTGGGATTGGGAAACATGATGTGAAATACCTAAAAATCAATAAAAAGTTAAAAAATGGCTACAAAGAATTAAGGTTCTCACTGCAGCTAAGGCTGCAGCAATCTGAGAATATGCTAGGCTGAGCTCAGTGTTCATAGTCTTTGAGTTGAGAAGGAATCCAGAAAGCCGATCCAGGAAAGGAGATCTGGGCTTGGAAAGTAGGTTACCATATCCTTGCGAGAGTGCTGATAATTGTTTTCCTAAAATTCCTTGATACATTGTTATATTATTACAATAGCACAGGAAGACCTCCAGCCTTCTGTCTTAGAGATGCTAATGTAGACTTTTGCTATATTACCCTCAGAAAATCTGAGCTTTTCTTCTCTAGAATAGTTAAACTTGTAAATCAATAGTAGGAGCAAACATTAAGAAAGTATACCCAATAAAGATCTTTAATCAAAGATACAAAAAATTTCCCTGAAAATAACAGTAAAATATTATAAAAATCCATCAAGACTTAAATGGAATCAAATAAAGATAAATAGATAACTGAAAAACTGTGAAAGATATATGACTTATTTACTTGTCAAGGGAATATAAACTAAAACTAGAGATAGCTCTCATTACATACCAAAACAAAATCATAACAAATAAAGTACATTTACTGTAATTTTCTTATATGTATATATATATATATATATGTATATATATTATATTTATTAGCCCAGCTTCAATGAGTAGTAAAGGAAAAAGGAAAGAAAAGAAAAACCAGATATGGCATGTCCATTAACATACAAAGCTAAATGGACAGGTACAGCCACTATTGCAGTATGGATTTGGCATCATTGGAAGAACAGAGACAGATGAGGAGTAAGGCTTTTGTTAGTAAATACTACAGTCCCCTAAATAAATAAAGTACATATTGGAAAGGCAGAGCTATGAGGGATGGAGATAGGAGAGAATTGCAGAGGTAGATTCAGAGAATCTCACTATAGGGTAATTCTCTGCTGGCCAAATCACCTCATCTGACTGGAAGGAATGGCTTGAAATAGCCGAGGGAAGATCTAGGATTACTAGTTACTCCAGGCAGACAACTCGTGGTGGCTCATCGAGACTTGACTTCTGGGAAGAAGACAGGACTTTTGCTTACCTACTCTGCCAGGGTGCAGACATCCTTTTAGCAGTTCACTTATAATACATACTTGATCCCAGGCAGCTTCATATTGGTGGCATCCCTCGAGCTGACTTACATGAATTTGCTCTCAAGGGGTGCAAGCTCAGAGAACCCGAAGATGAACACCTAGCCCTACCTCTTGGTCTCAGAGATTGTATAATAGAAAGAACACTTGCAAATCTTATCTGGAAATATCCTGGCAAAGATAGTGTAGTATCATCACAATTTTCACTAGACCAGGTACCAAGATCTTTCACAATCCTCCAAGATGATGATCTTGCAAAAGAAGAAAACATTCTTGCATTTCTTACTACCTCTGACATTGATGACTTGTAAACATTCATGTTACTAAACACATTAAGGCACCAAAACCAGATGCTATGTTTTCAGAAATGAAAGGGAAACAAGGAGAGCCACAAAGGAACTGAGTTACCTAAGCTACTTCAGGGATCACATAAAACAATTTTCAGTTCCATATATTTGTGGAAATGTAGGGCAATAGATGTTCTATGAGGGCAAGAAAATATAACTACTAATACTACTTTGAAAAGTTTTTGATAAGTTATTTCCTTCAGGATAAACATATATTTACTATATAGTCCTCAAATTCCACTCCCACCAAAAAATGGAAGTTAATGAGCATGAGAATAAAAATTCTTGCATGAAAATATTGATAGTGTTTTATTCATGGTAGCTCCAAACTCAGCTCAAGATATATAATAATTTTGAAAGAATTGGCTTAAATGTAATATTGCAGTAAAAAGTATTTTACAAAATCCTGGCCTGGGGGTTTGGGCCAACCTTAGACATTTTATGTTTCTAGATGAAATACACACACAGGACCTTATATTTTTAAATATCCTTAGACAACACAATAACAGGGTAGTTGCCTATCCCCCATGCTGTTAGTATCTTTTTTCCTATCAATAACTCCAAGTTATCACTATTTATTATGTTCCATCTAGTCTGCTCTTAACCCAGTTGGGCAGCCCTCTGGGTCACTTTCTCCAGGCCCTTAGCCCATGGCAGCTCCCTTTCTCCTTCCTGCACTTTCATCTTTCATGGGCACTCTCTCCTTTCTCCCCTCTTCTTGTGATACTCTCTTCCATAAGCCTAAAAAAACCTCAACCCCACCCATGTCTCTTCTGCACAGCTATTGAATGTGAGCATCTTTATTCACCAATCAGAATTAACTTGTGGGAAAGTTCCCAGGGCTATGTGTAGACACCAGGTCTTATAGGCCTGCATGTAGCTTTACATTAGACAGTAAAAGACAAAACCTCAACATAATACTTAAAATTATAAGGAAAAAAATTAATGCTATTTGTATAAGTAGATGAATTATCGTAGATTTATGTAGGGTGGGAGCAGACAGAAAGAGATGGTTATGCAAATTGATTTCATGTTCATGGCATTCTATAATTTGTAAAAAAATTTAATTTGTAATGAGAGATAGAATAATGAAAGCCTTGAAATGAAGGGATTGTCCAGGAGTGGATGTGAGAGATCTCAATGTGTCTGGAAAGGGGTAATAAAAGTGGTATGTGTATTAATGTCAAATGGATTACAGGGATGTGGTGTCTTAACCAAAGGCCATGTTGTATAGGTAAAATCCATGGATAATAAAGGAAAGAGAGAAATAAAAATGTGATAGAATAGTCTAAATTCATAAAGCATCTTCAACTTAAAGAAGCAAGGAATATAACACTGACTTAATTATCTTCAAGTAAAGCATGCAGATGGCTGTATTTATATCTTACCTGCAGGGAGAAAGAACTAAAAAGAGTAAGCATTGATATTTAAATGCCCTAAATATTTCCTTCTCATAAAATATAGGATTTGCAAAAATGGGTTCCTCTTCTATATTAACAGTTGTGATTCATTCAAAAGCTTTTCTGTTCTAAGAAGGACAGTATTCAGATATGTGTCCTACCCAGTGACATTTGGCAATATAAATGCTTGGAGAGGTGGAATTCTTAATGTGATTCCAGAAGAAATTGTTTTTGCTCTTATTTAGTTGAAAGATGTTGGGAATTTGGTGGTTATGTACTTCTACTCACACAGAAGTTTCTTCTTTAATAGTTATTTGAATATAGATGATCTTAACTAGCAGTCATACCAGAATCCCCTGGTTTCATTCATTTTGTTGAATATAAATTGAAAAGTTCTTGAAAAAAGTTACTTTGACAAAACAGCTGACACCTACAGAAGAAAAAGAGACAGCTATAGAGAGTTCCAGGAGAAATAGGAGAAAGCTTTAGTATGATTTCCTAAAGGTTATTCTATAGTTAATTTAATATCTTTAATTTCTAGTAAATGTTGGTGTTCTGTATCCTAGAAACGCAAGTCTTTCCCTTAGGATTCTTACTCAATATACTCATAAGATATTGAAAGGATCATTTAGCTGTAGGGTCTCATCTATGCAAACAGGTTCCTATGTATCCTCAAAATAGTCATTTTGAGGCTTCCTTCCTAACTCATATTTAAACTTAGGCTTTCACAGATTGGAGCTCTGTGACCATGCAGTGGACAAATGAATCTTTTTGTTTTTTACTTTAGTGACTGAAAGACTTTACCTCAGTGGACTGTCACTGATTCAATATTATAGGGAAAACTGCTACACACACACACACACACACACACACACACACACACATAACATTATATACACAGTATGCAATATATATATATATATATACACATATAGTGTGTGTTTGTGTGTGTGTGTGTCTTTCTGTCTGTCTGTGTCTGTTTTGTGTGTATCTCCTATTCCTCTGCACGCCAACCAATTCCTCATCACTCTTCCTGATCTCTCCCACTCTTGCCACTACCCCAAGGGCAAACTAAGCAAACAAAAATAACACAAGTAAGTGGTAACAGAGTTGATGAAATATGCAATCCTCTGCAGAAAATAAACACTTTAGATTACTACCTGATAAGGAATGCTTTCAAAACAAGCCTTGGTTGGCTTGAATGCCCTTGAAGTTAGAAAAGTTCACTGGATCAGCAAACAGAAAAGCAGCACAGATTCTAAATAAATCAATAATGTCTGCCCAAAGAAGTTATTGCCTTATATAGAAGCAACCTATGATTTTGAGAATGTATCACACCCAGAAGTACTTCCTCTAAAGCAGAACATACCCTCTATTTAAAAGTTGTAATATTCCCCCAAGCCAGATAATTAATTGTAATCATGAACTTCTCTAAATTTGCCTTACTGGGTTTGGCTCTTCCTCACATAACTCAATATTGTTTTGAATTGTCCTCCTTTCTGAAAAAACTCAACTGAAAATTTTGAATGCAAAATTTGTTTTTTACAAGACAGGTTTTCTTAATGTATCCTTGATTGTCCTAGATACAGCTGTGTACACTAGGCTGGCACTGAACTAAGATATCTGCCTGCTTCTGCCTCAAGTGTGCTGAGATTAGAGGTATGGACTTTAAAGTGGCTTTATTCCTTCTGTACATATATAACAGTAGTACAGCTGGGTCTTCATGTGGGAGCAAGAGCTCTGACTCTGTTGCATGCCTTTGAATTACATTCCCTAACTGGGCTGCCTTGTCTAGCCTCAATGGAGAAGATGACCTTAGTCCTACTGCACCTTTATATGCCAAAGCTGGTAGATATCCATGGGAGGCCTTCCCTTTTCTGAGGAGAAATGAAAGAATTGGAGGGAGACAGGGAAAGAAAGAAAGAAAGAAAGAAAGATCTTAGAGCATAAGCTATTGGAGTTCTGTTCAGGAAATTCTCCCCTGTGCCCATATGTTCAAGGTTCTTCCCTAGTTTCCCTTCTATTAGTTTCAGTGTGTCTGGTTTTATGTGGAGATCTTTGATCCACTTAGAATTGAGCTTAGTGCAAGGAGATAAGAATGGGTCAATTTGCATTCTTCTGCATGTTGACCTCCAGCTGAGCCAGCACCATTTGTTGAAAAGGCTATCTTTTTTCCACTGGATGGTTTTAGCTACTTTGTCAAAGATCAAGTGACCATAGGAGTGTGGATTCATTTCTGGGTCTTCAATTCTGTTCCATTGATCTACATGTCTGTCACTGTACCAATACCATGCGGTTTTAACACTATTGCTCTGTAGTACAGCTTGAGGTCCGGGATACTGATTCCCCCAGAGGTTCTTTTACTCTTGAGAATAGTTTTAGCTATTCTGGGTTTTCTGTTATTCCAGATGAATTTTTGAATTGCTCTTTCTAACTCTATGAAGAATTGAGTTGGGATTTTGATGGGGATTGCATTGAATCTGTATATTACTTTTGGTAAGATGCTCATTTTTACTATATTAATCCTGCCAATCCATGAGCATGGCAGATTTTTCCATCTTCTGAGGTCTTCTTCAATTTCTCTCTTCAGAGACTTGAAGTTCTTGTCATACAGATCTTTCACTTGTTTGGTTAGAGTCACGCCAAGATACTTAATATGGTTTGTGGCTATTGTGAAGGGTATTATTTCTCTTACTTCTTTCTCAGCCTGCTTATCCTTTGAGTATAGGAAGGCTTCTGACTTGCTTGAGTTGATTTTATATCCGGCCACTTTGCTGAAGTTGTTTATCAGCTGTAGGAGTTCTCTGGTGGAGTTCTTTGGGTCGCTTAAGTATACTATCATATCGTCTGCAAATAGTGATAGTTTGACTTCTTCCTTTCCAATTTGTATCCCTTTGACCTCTTTTTGTTGTCTAATTGCTCTAGCTAGAACTTCAAGTACTATATTGAAAAGATATGGAGAGAGAGGGCAGCCTTGTCTAGTCCCTGATTTTAGTGGAATTGCTTCAAGTTTCTCTCCATTTAGATTGATGCTGGCTACCGGTTTGCTGTAAATTGCTTTTACTATGTTTAGATATGGGCCTTGAATTCCTGATCTTTCCAAGACCTTTAGCATGAAAGGATGCTGAATTTTGTCAATTCTCAGCATCTAATGAGATGACCATGTGGTTTTTTTCTTTGAGATTGTAATGGGACCTCATTAAATTACAAAGTTTTTGCAAGGCAAAAGACACTGTCAAAAAGACAAAGCGGCAACCAACTAACTGGGAAATGATCTTTACCAACCTTACATCCGACAGACAGAGGGCTAATATCCAATATATACAAAGAACTCAAGAAGTTAAACTCCAGAGAGGCAAGTAACCCTATTAAAAAATGGGGTACAGAGCTAAACAAAGTGTTCTCACCTGAAGAATATCTAATGGCTGAGAAGCACCTAAAGAGATGTTCATCATCCTTAGTCATTAGGGAAATGCAAATCAAAACAACCCTGAGATTCCATCTCACACCAGTCAGGATGGCTAAGGTCAAAAACACAGGAGACAGCAGTTGTTGGCGAGGATGTGGAGAAAGAGGAACACTCCTCCACTGCTGGTGGAGTTGCAAGCTGGTACAACCACTCTGGAAAGCAGTCTGGTGGTTCCTCAGAAAACTGGGCATGACACTCCCGGAGGATCCGGCTATACCACTCCTGGGCATATACCCAGAGGCTTTACCTGCATGCAATAAGGACACATGCTCCACTATGTTCATAGCAGCCTTATTTATAATAGCCAGAAGCTGGAAAGAACCCAGATGTCCCTCAACGGAGGAATGGATTCAGAAGATGTGGTATATCTACACAATGGAATACTACTCTGCAATTAAAAACAATGAATTCACGAAATTCCTAGGCAAATGGTCAGATCTTGAAAATATCATCCTTAGTGAGGTAACCCAATCACAAAAGAACACACATGGTATGCAGTCACTGATAAGGGGATATTGACCCAGAATCTTGGAATACCCTAGACACAATCCGCATATCAATAGATTTCTAAGAAGATGGAAGGAAAGACCCCTGGTCCTGGAAAGACTGGATGTAGGGGAACGCCAGGACAGAGTAACGAGAGGGGGTTGAATGGAGAAAAGAGGGAGGGAAGGGAGCTTATGGGACTTTCGGGGAGGGAGGAAACGGGAAAGGGGAAATGATTTGGAATGTAAATTAAAAAAAATAAAATAAATAAAAAGAAAGAAAGAAAGAAAGAGGGATAGAGAGATAGAGAGATAGATGAGAGATAGAGAGGAGAGAGAGAGATTAGAGAGAGAGTCTTATTATATCAAGAGTCAGTCTATAGCTACATTAATGTGAGAGAATCTGACTTAGAGTTTATTCAATGTTACATTTATCTAGAATTAATTTATTAATGTTTCGTTTTTTAGATATATTCTTTATTTACATTTCAAATATTGTCCCCTTTCCTGCCCCCACAATAAAAATCCCATAAGCCATCTCCCCTCTCCCTGTTCCCCAATCAATCCTCTCCTGCTTCCTTGTCCTGTATTCCTCTACACTGCTGAATCGAGCCTTTCCAGGACCAAAGGGCCTCTCCTCCCTTTTATGTTCAACAAGGCCATCCTCTGCTGCCTATGCATCTGAAGCTGAGAGTAACTCCAAGTGTACTCTTTGGTTGACGGTTTTATCCGTGGGAGTTCTGGGAGTACTGGATGGCTCATATTGTTGTTGCTCTTATGGCTCTGCAAACCCCTTCAGCTCCTTGGGTCCTTTCCTCCATTGGGAATCATGTGCCCAGTTCAATGGCTGGTTGAGAATGTCCCCCCTCTGTATTTGTCATGCACTAAGAGGGCCTCCCAGGTGGTAGCTATATCTGGCTGTGGTCAGCAAGCATTTGTGGGCATAAATAATAGTGTCTGGTTTGTTTTTTTTTTTAAACTGTATATGGGATGGATTCCTAGGTGGGGTAGTCTCTCGACGGTTGTTCCCTCAGACTCTGCTCCACACTTTGTCTCTGTGTCTCCTGTGGTTATTTTGTTCCCCATTCTAATAAAGACCAGAGTACCCATACTTTGTTCTTCCTTATTCTTAGGCATCATTTGATATGGGAATTGTGTCTTGGGTATTCCAAGCTTCTGGACTAATATCAATCCACTTATCAGTGAGTGTATTACCATGTGTGTTCTTTTGTGATTGAGTTATCTCATTCAGGATGATATTTTCCAGTTCCACACATTTGACTAAGAATTTCATTAATTCATTTTTTTGTTTCTTTTTTTAGTGAAAAAGGAAGTAAAAATATTTTATGATAAAATTGAAGATTTAAATGGAAAATTTTTCTAACAGAATTGAAGAAATATATACAAATACACATTAAGATTGACAATTTTCATGGAAAATTAAAGAGTAAAATGGTAGACATAAAAAACATTGCTAAATTAATTGAAAAAGGAAGGAGAAACATTTTATGATAGAATTGAACATTTACATGGAAAATATATCTAAAAAATGTAGAAAAATATAAAATAACGTTAAAATTGAAGATTATTATGGACAATTACAGATTAAATGGTAGGCATAAAAATATTTCTAGGTTGATTGAAAGTGGAATTATAAACAGTTTCTGATAAAATTGAAAATCTACAAGGAAAACATTTCTGATAAAATTCAAGAAATATATAGAAAATCACATAGGATAATAGATGGAAAACGCCAACACAAGGAGGGAAACTACACCCTAGAAAAAGTGAGAAAATAATCTTCAAACAAACCCAAAAGAAAGTAACCACACAAACATAAAAATAACATCAAAAGTAACAGGAAGCAACAATCACTATTCCTTAATATCTTTTAACATCAATGGACTCAATTACCCAACAAAAAACATAGACTAACAGACATATTTTACATGTAAATCTTCAACTTTATCAGAAAAGGTTTGCAATTCCTCTTTCAATCAATTTAGTAATGTTTATTATGTCTACCATTTTATCTGTATAACTCATTGTTTTTAATAGATGAGTAGTATTCTATTGTGTAAATACACCACATTTTCTATATCCATTCCTCCACTGAGGGACATCTGGGTGCTTTCCAGTTTCTGGCTATTATAAATAGGGCTGCTGTGAACATAGTGAAGCATGTGTCCTTATTACATGCTGGAGAATCCTCTGGGTATATGCCTAGGAGAGGTATAGCAAGGGCCTACAGTAGTATTATGCCCAGTTTTGTGAGGAACCACGAAACTGATTTCAAGAGTGGTTGTATGAGCTTGCAATACCACCAGCAGTGAAGGAGTGTTCCTCTTTCTCCACATCCTTGCCAGCACCTGCTGTCTCCTGAGTTTTTGATCTTAGCAATTCTAACTCGTGTGAGGTGAAATCTCAGGTTTGTTTTGATTTGCATTTCACTGATGACTAAGGATGTTGAACATTTCTTTAGGTGCGCCTCAGTCATTCAATATTCCTCAGGTGAAAATTCTTTGTTTAGCTCTGTACTTCATTTTTAATAGGGTTATTTGGCTCTCTAGAGTCCAACTTCTTGACTTCTTTGTATATATTGGATATTCGTCCTCTGTTGGATGTAGGGTTGTTAAAGATCTTTTCCCAATTTGTTGCTTGCTCTTTTGTCCTATTGACTATCTCCTTTGCCTTACAGAAACTCTGTAATTTTATGATGTCCCATTTGTCAATTCTTGATCTTTGAGCATAAGTAATTGGTGTTCAGAAAATTATCCTCTGTGGCCATGTGCTCAAGCCTCTTCCCCAGTTACTTTTCTATTTGTTTCAGTGTGTCTTGTTTTATGTGGAGGTCCTTGATCCACTTGGACTTGAACTTTGTACAAGGAGATAGGAATGGAACGATTTTCATTCTTCTGCATGCAAGCTACCAGTCGAACCAATAACATTTTTTGAAAAGGCTATCTTCTTTCCACTGGAGGGTTTCAGCTCCTTTGTCAAAGATCAAGCGACCATTGGTGTGTCATTTTCCACTTCTGGGTCTTCAATTCTATTCTGTTTATCTACTTGCCTGTCACTGTACTAATAGCATGCAGATTTTAGCACTGTTGGTCTGTAATACTGTGTGAGGTCCAGGATACTGATTCTGCCAGAAGTTCTTTTACTGTTGAGAATAGTTTTAGCTATCCTGGGCTTTTTGTTATTCCAGATAAAATTGAGAATTGATCTTTGTAACTCTATGAAGAATTGAGATGGAATTTTGATAGGGATTGCATTGAATCTATACATTGCTTTTGGAGAGATGGCCATATTTACTACATTAATCCTGCCAATCCACAAGCATGGGGGATTTTACCATCTTCTGAGGTCTTCTTGGATTTCTTTCATCAGAGACAGTCTTGTCATACAGATATTTCACTTGTTCAGTTAGAGACACACCAAGTTATTTTATATTACTTGTAACTATTGTGAAAGATGCCATTTCTGTAATTTTTTTTCAGCCTCTTTATCCTTTGTGTATAGGTAGGCTACTGATTTGATTGTGTTAATTTTATATCCGGCCACTTTGCTGAAGTTGTTTATTAGCTATAGGAGTTCTCTGGTGGGGTTTTTTGGGTCGTTTAAATATACTATCATATCATCTGCAAATAGTGAGAATTTGACTTCTTCCTTTCCAATTTGTATCCCTTTGAACTCCTTTTGCTCTCTAATTGCTCTGGCTAGGACTGCTAGTACTATATTGAATTGATATGGAGAGAGGGGGGCAGCATTATCTAGTCCCTGATATAAGTGGGATTACTTCAAATTCCTCTCCATTTAGTTTGATGTTGTCGACTGGTTTGCTGTACATTGCTTTTATTATGTTTAGATATGGGCCTTGAATTCCTGATCTTTCCAAGACTTTTATCATGAAAGGACGCTGAATTTTGTCAAATGCTTTTTCAACATCTAATGAAATGACCATGTGGTTCTTTTCTTTGAGTTTGTTTATGTAGTGGATTACATTGATGGGTTTCTGTATATTGAAACATCCTTGCATCCCAGGAATGAAGTCTACTTGATTGCGGTGAATGATCATTTAGATGTGCTCTTGGATTTGGTTGGCAAGAATTTTGGTATCAGCAAAATTATGGTTTCATAGAACAAGTTGGCTAGTGTTCCTTCTGTTTCTATTTGTGGAATTATTTGAAGATTATTGGTGTTAAGTCTTTTCTGAAGGTGTGATAGAAGTCTGCACTAAAACAATCTGATCCTGTGCTTTTTTTTTGGTTGGAAGACTTTCAATGACCACTTCTATTTCTTTAGGGATATGGGACTATTTAGCTGGTCTATCTGATCCTGATTTAACTTTGGTGTTTGGTATCTGTCTAGGAAATTGTCCATTTCCTCCAGATATTCCAGTTGTGCTGAATATAGGCTTTTGTAGTTAGATCTGGTGATTATTTTTAATTTCCTGAGTTTCTGTTGTTATATCTCTCTTTTCATTTCTGATTTTGCTAATTTGAATACTGTCTCTGTACCCTCTGGTTTGTCTGGCTAAGGGTTTGTCTATCTTGTTGATTTTCTCAAAGAACTAGCTCTTGGTTTTGTTCATTCTTTGTATAGTGCTTTTTGATTCTACTTGGTTGATTTCACTCCCGAGATTGATGATTTCCTGCCTTATACTCCTTTTGGGTGTGTTACCTTCTTTCTGTTCTAGAGTTTTCAGGTATTCTGTCAAGCTGCTAGTTTATGTCTCCCCAGCTTTTCCTCTTAGCACTCCTTTCATTGTGTCCCATAAATTTGGGTATGTTGTGCCTTCATTTTTAATAAATTTTAAAAAGTCTTTGATTTCTTTCCTTATTTCTTCCTTGACCAAGGTATCATTGAGTAGAGCTTTGTTGAGCTTCCATGTGTATGTGGACTGCTGTTCTGTTGTTTTAATGCTATTGAAGACCACCCTTACTCCATAGTGATCTGATAGGGGGCATGAGATTAATTCGATCTTCTTATATCTGTTGAGGTCTGTTTTGTGAGCCATTATATAGTCAATTTTGGATAAGGTACCATGAGGTGCAGAGAAGAAGGTATATTCTTTTGATTTAGGATGAAATAATTCTACAGACATCTGTAAATCTATTTGGTCCAAAACTTCTGTTAGTTTCGCTGTGTCACTGTTTATTTTGTGTTTCCAAGATCTGTCCATTGAGGAGAGTAGGGTGTTGAAATCACCCACAATTATTGTGTGAGGTGCTGTGTGTGCTTTGAGCTTTAATAAAATTTCTTTTACAAATGAGGTTGCCCTTGAATTTGAAGCATTGTTATTCAAAATTGAGAGTTCTTCTTGGTAGATTTTTCCTTTGATGTGTATGAAGTATCCTTCCTTCTCTTTTTTGATGACTTTTGGTTGAATGTCAATTTTATCTGATATGAGAATGGCTACTCCAGCTTGTTTCCTGGAAACATTTGCTTGAAAAATTTTTCCAGTCTTTTACCCTGAAGTACTGTTTGTCTTTGATACTGAGGGGCATTTCCTGTATGCAGCAAAATGCTGGGTCCTGTTTATGTGTCCAGTCTATTAGTCTATATCTTTTTATTGGGGAATTGAGTCCATTGATATTAAAAGATATTAAGGAGTAGTAATTGTTGATTCCTGTTATTTTTGATGCTATTTTTATGTTTGTGTGATTATCTTCTTTTGGGTTTGCTGAGAGAAGATTACTATCTTGCTTTTTCTAGGGTGTAGTTGCCCTCCTTATATTGGCATTTTTCATCTATTATCCTTTGTAGAGCTGGATTTGTGGAAAAATATTGTATAAATTTGATTTTATCATAGAATATCTTGGTTTCTCCATCTATGGTGATTGAGAGTTTTGATGGGTATAGTACTCTGTGCTGGTATTTGTGTTCTCTTAGGGTCTGTATGAGATCTTCCCAGGATCTTCTTGCTTTCATGGTCTCAATGAGAAGTCTGATGTAATTATCATAGGTCTTCTGTTATGTTACTTGGCCTTTTTTTAATTGCTTTTGATATTCTTTGTTTTGTTTCTTTGTTTTTGTTTGTTTGTTTAGTATACTTGGTGTTTTGATTATTATGTGATGGAAGGAATTTCTGTTCTGGTCCAGTCTGTTTCAAGTTCTGTAGGCTTCTTGTATGTTCATGGGCATCTCTCTCTTGAGGTTAGGGAAGTTTTCTTCTATAATTTTGTTGAAGATATTTACTGGCCCATTAAGTTGTAAATCTTTGTTCTCTTCTATACCTATAATCCTTAGATTTGGTCTTCTTATTGTCTCCTGGGTTTCCTGGATGTTTTGGACTACAAGATTTTTGCATTTTGCATTTTCTTTGACCATTGTGTCAATGCTTTTTATGGTATCTTCAGCACCTGAAATTCTCTCTTCTATCTCTTCTATTCTCCTGTTGATGTTTGCATCTATGACTCCTGATTTCTTTCCAAGGTTTTCTATTTCCATAGTTGTCTCCCTTTGTGATTTCTTAGCTGTTTCTACTTTCAATTTTAGATCCTGGTTGGTTTTGTTCCATTCCTTCACTTGTTTGTTTGTGTTTTCCTGTAATTCTTTAAAGGATTTTTGTGTTTCCTATTTAAGGCCTTCTGCCTGTTGACCCATGTTCTCCTGTATTTCTTTAAGGGATTTTTTTCTGTTTCCTTTTTAAGGACTTCTACTTGTTGTCTCATGTTCTCCTATACTTCTTTAACGGATTTATTTATGCCCTTCTTGAAATCCTCTATCAGCTTCATGAGATGTGATTTTAAATTTAGATCTTGCTTTTCTGGTGTGTTGGGGTATCCAGGACTTGCTGTTGTGGGAGAACTTGTTTCAAATGGTTCCATGTTGCCTTGGTTTCTGTTGGTAATATTCTTGCATTTGTCTTTTGCCATCTGGTTATCTCTGGTATTAGCTTGTCTTATTGTCTCTGACTGTGGCTTATCTGTCATGAAAGCCACTGCATCTGTACTCCTGCGAGACCTGTTCTCTCTGTGTACACAAGTATATAGGTATTCCTGTGAGACCCACTCTGTTGTGGTTGCATTTGGGTATGGAGCTCTGTGGCCCTGATCAACTCTGGGTGCAGGTAGAAATCAGAAGACTCCTGTCCCAGACTGCTCCCAGGCTCTTGTGTCCTCAGGGTTTCTGGCTATTTCCTCTGAGCAGTAGGGGTGGTCCTACCTATGCTGTCTGGCCTCTCTGTGCTCCTGCGTGTCTAGCTATCTCTATGTGCTACTTGGATATGGTGCACAGTGGCCGAGGGTGGTGCTGGAGACAGAAACTGGAGGACTTAAGTCAGAGGGTTTGGGTCATGATCCTCTGAGTGGTGGGAATGGTTCTTCCTGTGCTGTTAGGCCTCTCTGCACTCCTGGGTGGTTACGCTACCTCTGTGTGCCACTTGGATATGGCTAGCTATGCCAGAGAATGGTCCCAAGCTGGAGACAGTAATTGGAGGGCCCATATTTCTGTTTTTAAAAAAGGAATTTGCACCACAGAGTAAAGTACAAGAGTCATTCATGTTGAAGATACCTTTAAGGTTTTTCTCATTTTGAGTGGTTACTAAAAGTTATCTTCCATAGGCTAAGTGAGAACTAAAATTCTCTAACAATTTGTTTCTTTGAAAAGAATAGAACATAAGTCAGTTAAGTCAGTTTAATCCATGATAGAGTTCCCAGTTATGTTTGCTAAAAGGATAGTGCACATGAGGCATCATACATGAATAAAAGGCCAGTTAAATCTTTGTTAACCTGTATGCATCTGATTCACTATAGTGACCCATGGATAGATTTCACTGGTAGAGTCCTTGACTAGCATGCAAGATGCTCCCAAGTTTGACCCATAGCAATGCAAAATATAGTAATATTTACTATTAGTTAATCTAATAGTTATGCAATTTTCTCATTATGAAGGTGTTTTGGGTGGTACATAAGGCAGAATACACTTTTTTGTCGAAAATGTATATATAAATCCTGAACCTGGAGAAGAAACTAATGCCCTTCTGAAGCCACTGTGTGGAAAGCAGAACTAGAGGCAATATGTAGAGCCTCATATGACTTTTCCAACAAAATGACACCTTCATTAGTAAAATTCTTCAAATTCATTTTACCATTTCCGTAATAGCGATAAGGTAAACAAAAACTAAGAGTTGTTTTGGTTTCCTGTACATTTTCAAGCTCTAATCATTTAAATGGCCAACTTGCCAGAAGGAAAAAAAACATTCCAATAATAAAATGCCTTAGGGACTAATACCTAGGTTTCTCAAGATGTCAAGGACTCTCTCTTGAGTACAGAGGCAATTTATGAAAGTACTGATTTGGAATTTTTTAAATTAACTAAATTCTACTAAGAAAACAAAACATAGTATTACAAAGCACCAAATGTGGATGCTATGAAATTTTATTGATGAGATACTAATATCTATTCTTTGAAGTATATATGGTATGTACATATTTTATGTATATGTGTATTTTTAAAACTATATAATCTATAGTTGTGATTACATTATGTTACACAATCAAATGATTTGTTGGTTCTGAGTGCTAGAAAGGATGTTTATGAAATTTTAAATCCAATTTATTTTCATTCTAGATAAATGTAGGGCTGAATTTGTAAATACATGTTGCTTAAATTTATTTTTGTGATGGGATGTCTTATTTTCTCATTTTATAGTAATTCAAACTTTTGCTGGGTATAGTAATATATGCTGACATTTATGGTCTGTTAAATTCTGAAGTATATGTTTCCATGCTTGTCTGAGTTTTAGATTCTCCATTGAAAATTCAGGTCTAATTAGAACAGGTCTGCCTTTATGTTACTTAGTATTTTTCCCTTGTAGATTCTAGTTCTTTCTTTGTTCTGTACCTTCTGTGTTTGATGATTATGTGTCAAGAGAATTTTATTTCCTGGTCTAGTATATCTGATGTTCTGCTTGCTTTTTGTAATTTGATGGACTTCTAATTCTTTAGGTTAGGGAAATTTTCTTCTGTGATTTTATCAAAATTATTTTCTGGGCTTTTGACCTGTGGTTCTTCTTTACAGTTTATTACTATTACTCTTATATTTGGTCTTTTCATAGTGTCCCAGATTTCATGGATGTTTTATACCAGGACTTTTTAAATTTTGTTTCATTTAAAATTTAACATTTTTTTTGACAAAAGAAAGTCTGGGATTTTCTTCAAAGTCTGGGATTCTATCTTTCATCTTTTGTGCTCTGCTGATAAGGCTTGCTTGAGAGTTTTCTGTTCAAATTTCCTAACTTTTCATTTCCAGATGTCCCATCATTTGTATTTTCTTTATTGACTCTGTTTCCATTTTCAGGACTTGAATGTTTTATTACTTTCCTTCGACTTTTTGTACTTTCATATATTTCTTGAAGATATTCATTGCTTCCTCTTTTAGCACCTTATCACAATAATAAATTAATATTTTAGTATTTTACTTGTGCTTCAGCTATGTTGGTTTACCCAGGACCTGTTGTGGTTAGGTTGCTGGACTCTAATAGAGATAAAATATTCTGGATGTTATTGATTGAGTTTTTATGCTAGGCATTTTGGACTGGGAAGATTGTAATGTAAATGGTGAATCTAAGTCTTGTTTTTATTGGGGGAATGGTTTTTTTCCCTTGTTTTCTGCTTCCTTTGTGTTTATTGGGAGAGTGTGGTGTCTATGTGTGGCCTGTAGGAAAATCTTCTGTTTTGCTAATAAGTGTTGGCACAGGAGTTTCCAGCCAAAATGTCTTTTTGTGTACTACAAATTGAGACTTAGGAATGAGGAAGGGCTAAGCATGATGAAGGGGTTCCATAAAAGTGAATGAAGGTTAGTGTTCCACCAGGTTCTGTTTAGTTAGCCTCTTGGAGATTCAGACAGAGAGAGAGGAGGGGCCACAGCTGAAGGTTTGCTAAAGAGTTGGAAGGATGGGGGTGTTGAGAATGGGAATTTGAACATAGATGAAATAACTTATGGCTTCCCTAGTCATAGAGACCTATGGGTTCCTAGGGACTGCATCCTGGTGTTGAAGCCTGAGTAAAGCAATCAATAGGAGAAGTAATCTTGGAGGTGAACATCTATGTGAGCCACTGGAAATGGTGGAGGTGGGGAAGGGTGACCGCAGCTGGTGTTCTGCTGCAGAGCTTAGTACAAGACTGGGGATTAGATTTTGAGGAATGGAGAGAGGGGTAAAGATCTGCAGATTGCTAACTTGCATCCTTGTCAGTATTGGTCTGAATTCAGAGTGTCTCCTGAAGTTGGGTAATGGAATAAATCAAGCATGACAAGAAGGACAGTCAGAAGTTTCAGATTTATGCATTCCACTGAAGATGGGGTCAAAGGGCAGGGAGATGCCTCCTCAGATGTTCTGCTGCAGATCTAGGGATGAGACTGGGGTATTCATTTTAGAAGATCTGAGAAAGACGTGAAAAGCTTGTCTTTTTCCACCTGTTTCTCTAACCAGTGGCCTGAGGCTTCACCAGTAGTGCAAGAGTTGGGGGCTGGAACAAAGACCTGTGGGTTCTAGTAAAGATGTGAATATGAGGCTGCTGTTGGTGTTCCGTCTCAGAGGTGTGGATGTGACTGGAGCATTGGACTAGGAAGAAATGAGGGAGAGATGTAGTTTTGGAGGGTGGAGTGCTTCTGATAGTCCTTCAAACCACTTTACTTTTTTTGGCTTTGTTGTCTAGATTCTGGTCTTATATTCTTGACATGCGAAAAGCATTAACACTTTACTGTTGCTATTTATTATTATTATTATTATTATTATTATTATTATTATTATTATTATTATTATTATTACTGTTGTTATTGTTATTATAATTACTTCATATATTACAACCTGACTGAATTTTTTTCTCCCTACAGTCGTACCAATCCTCTCCATCTCCCAATTCCCCTCTCCCCCAAATCCACTTTCTCACCATTTCCTTTAAGGAAAGAGCAGCCCCCAGGGATAACAACTGAACATGACATAACAAGTCACAATAAGACTATGCACATAACCTCATATCAAGGCTGGATGAGGCAACCCAGTGGGAGTTAAAAGGTACCCAAAGAGGCAAAATAGTCAGAGAAAGTTATCAAGCCCACTGTTAGGATTCCCACAAGAAGCCAGGCAGTGGTGGTGCACGCCTTTAATCCCAGCACTTGGGAGGCAGAGGCAGGCGGATTTCTGTGTTCGAGGCCAACCTGGTCTACAGATAGAGTTCCAGAACAGCCACAGCTACACAGAGAAATGCTGTCTCAAAAAACAGGATTCCCACAAGAATACCAAGCATATCAAACAACCATAACATAGATACAGAGGACCAAGCTCAGATCTATACGGGCTCTGTTATTGTTGCTTCAGTCTCCTTGAGCTCCATTATCCCTGTGTAGTTAATTCTATGGGCTCACATTTTAGACTTTTGAAAATATTTTTGTGTGAAATTTATACAGCAGCATTGCATTTACATAATTTCCACTTTTGCTTCTTCCCCTGCAACACTTTTTCTGTCCCCATTGATATAAAGATTCATAATACTTTTATATATTAAATGACTGAAGTTCATTTTGAATAAGAGTCTTCTAGATGATAACTTGGGATATTTGGAATGGATGGTGTTGTATAAGAGGAACCAACCACAAAATCTTCATGAGTTATGCTAGGACTGCTCATGTTACTTCATAGAAGAAGGATTGGAAAGTTTCATGGATTCTTACTTGAGTATCTAGCCACCCTTTCCGAAAGGTTTTATGGTATTCTGCTTTAATTACACTTGATCTTTGTGGAGGGGCTAAAGGAAATAGTGGAGGAAGGGTGAAAAGAGCAATTTTAACCTACATAGCCAGAAAGAAACCATCATTTCTGCTGGTACAATGTGGATGCTTTTTAAGGTCAACTATTGTTTTAGTTAGGGTTTCCATTGCTGTGAAGAGACACCCTGACCAAGACAACTCTTATAAAGGGCAGCTTTTAATTGAGGCTGACATACATGTTCTGAGGCTCAGTCCATTATCATCACGACAGAAAGCATGGTGGTCTCCAGGCAGGCTTGGTGCTGGAGGAGGTGAGAGATCTTCATCCAAAGGAAGCCTGGGGAAGACTGATTTATGGGCATCTAGGAGAAGGTTTCAGAGCCCACTTCATCAGTGACACACTTCTTCCAACAAGGCTACACATACTCTAAAAAGGCCACACCAATGAAAAGTGTCACTCCCTATGCAAAGCTTATTTAACAACTACAACCATACTTCTGCCCATAACTTCCCATGCTTAGCTCTGTGAGTAAGCCCAATAAACATATCTGTTCTGAGAAGTGAACTTCGTAATCATTCTTCAGTTTCTCATTGAGACCTAAGGAGGAGAAGCAGATATTTGAGTTTCATCCAGAGAAGGAATTTTAAACAAATATGATATGATTTTAAAAAGGCTCCTGAAAACCTGAAGAAAGGTTTTATTTCTCCTCATGCAATGACATTCACAATGACAATAGCTACAAATGTCCCTTGTAAAACTATGAAAGCTCAAAATAGCTATGTAACATAAAAGTAGTGCTTAATCAGTGATTTCTACTCTCACACCTAAAATTCTTAAAATGTTTAATTAAATGTAGGAGTTTGACAATTTCTGATAGAACATAATGAAGTGAAATGTGCATCAAACTTACAATGATAAGGTAGGACTTATTCACATTGTTATAATTGGGGGAGATCGACCGAGCTCCATTCCAAGGAAACAAACGTGATAAGAACATTAAATTCTTGTTGAGTTGGCAAATGTTTTCCTCTGTGATTCAGACATCTGTGTTTGACAATTTGTTCTTATTCAATTATCATTCTTGTTTATTCAGAAACAAGGAAATAGGGGCTATCTTCTTTGATGATATATTTCAAAGGGATGATCCCTGGCTTGTAAAGAAACATGATTTTTGAACTTTAAAATATACAACAAACTGAGAAAAATATATACACATTTTAATGGATGAAAGCATTAATTTACAAAAGCAACTACTACAGGAAAAGCCAGAGAAGATAGCAGATATCTACCTAAACTTCATCTCATCATTATAAATAATACAGGCAGCTAGGAAGAAGGTCCTTGTTCATATTGAGTCAATATGAATAAACTCAGATAGATTAAATAGTACATTATTGTCTAAAGGGTGCAAGTAAGTGACAGTTTTTCTATTCTCATCCATAAAGATTTCCCATCCTGGCACCTCCTCAATAGATCGCAGGAGCTTAGAGAATGAAAATTGTGCTATTTGTGAGTAAAGTGGTCCTACAGACTCAGACTGACCAATAGCTTCTGGGGAGCCTATTGTCTTTCTTAGCAATAGAACATTTACAGTCAGAAAATACAAAGCATGCAAACTAGTACTAGTTACTCTGGTTACCTATTAGGCTACAGAGAACTAGGCAATGTAAACTCTCTAAAGAATATATACCCACCCTTAGGACAATGTATGTGCCAATACATTTTCTGTGTCCTGTGGGAAAGATGCAAGGTTAAAATGGAATATGGTGAGGTAAGTAGGGAATCTTTTTTTTTTTTTGGTAATTTCAAACCAAAGTGGCTGGACTTCTGTTCAAAGGTAGTAGTCCAATTTACTACATGTTTCTGTTACAAGTAGTTACAAAGATTGATGTCCATTTCAGTGGAATTTTAATAAAGATGGTTGCCTTCTACTGTGTAGGATGCCATGCCCCATACATGGCTTCATGCATAACTAAAGTAAAATGCTGGTTTCCTGTAAGCAACAAGAAATTTTTCAACTAACGGCCTTTAAATTTGAACTGCAGCATTTGTTCTTTCCTAAGTCTTTAACCTCCCTGCTATCATTCTAGATTTTTATTTTCTTTTTTTAAGAAAGATTTATTTATTTATTATATGTGAGTATACTATAGTTGTCTTCAGACACCAGAAGAGGGTGTCAGATCTCATTATGGATAATTATGGACCAGCATGTGATTGCTGGGATTTGAAGTCAGGACCTTTGGAAGAGTAGTCAGTGCTCCTAATTGCAGTGCCATCTCTCCAGTTCCAGATTTTTATTTTCTATGTGCCATAAACACATACTTTTTTATTAATTAAACTTGTTCTTGACAATTTCATACATAAGAAGTCATAAGACACACAGAAAAACTATTGCTTTTATTTAACAACATGTTCTAGTTCTCTCACTTTTCACATTTTCTTATCTCTTTCATCAGTCTGTCACTCCTCCCTGTTTCTTCCTTTCCCATTTTCATTTCTTTTGTTTTGTTTTATGAAATATAGAATGAAGTGTACACTTAAAGTTTGTTTGGAAAATCAGTTATGTTGTATAGTGTTTTGCGGGTCAAGCATGTTAGGGAGTGTTTTCCTGAAGTGGACACAGAAAAAAAAGTTTATGGGAGCTACATGTGTGCAATAGCTGTGCCATACCCAAAAGATCCATTTAGTAGCCTTTCTCTTCTAGGTCTTACTATCTTTATGTTTCTTCTTTGGAGAAATTCTCTTTACTCCTTGCTTGTGAAATATGGAGAAATCAAGCAGAAAATGAGCTGGAAACATCCTTTGTGCCAGCTACATTGTTTTTGCCAGAAAGTGCTATACAGGCTTCTGGAAGAGAAAATTTAGCAGTCTTACAATGCCAACCCATCAGGTAGCATATGCTCATTGCTTCAATAATGATATAAATATTATGAGGGCTACCAACTGCTCTCTAAGTAGCATTAAGGATTTATTCTTCAGAATGAATTCATGACTCAAGAATCCATAATCCCTTTTGCGGGAGGGGGACTTAAAATTTTTATTTAAAAAAAATTGACATTAAATCAAACTTCCTTCTTAATCTTTATGTTTATTATACCCAAAGGAAAAAATACTATACTAAACATTCATCAGAGAAAAATCTGTTTTCAATAGATGATGGTGAACAAAGAAATCCTTAGAAGTATTTCTTTGATATTGCTATATTAACTATTTGTTCAAGAATTCACAACATTATTATACTGAAACTACACAAACTTAGTTTCCCATATGGATCTGATCATTGTTATCATCTCAATTATTACATAGTAAAACTATATTGGAAGTTTGAATATTTTTTCTCAAACTTCTTGCATTTCTTAAAAACGTGTCAGTGAAACAGAAAATGTTTTAAATAAATTTGATCCATCATTTACAATGTACCTTGTAATAAATTTTAAGATGGCTTAAAAATAAATGCACCATTAAGTAAATGAGAGCTTTCTTCAGACTAATATGTGGAGGTTCCAGGAAATCAAATTTCAGACCATAGCCCATTCTGAAAAAATGTTTCTTGTACTCAAAGATGTAGAAGTATCTGGTCCTCTGAAGAGACAGTGGGCATTTTAAAAGAATTTATTTATTAGTGAAAGACTAGATTGCTGTGAAGGATTTGCTAAGTCATAAAATTATGTTATTCTAGATAGAGCTTTTAAAAATAATACTGTGAAAACTTCTGTGCTTCATACCTCCTCACTACCTAAACCAAAACAAAGAAGAAAAATGCTTGGCAAACACACCATTATTTCTGACCTATATCAAATCCTAGAAAAAGTAGTGATTTCTTATCCAGAGTGTCCTTGCAGAGCAGTGCAGTCAGCACTTGGAGTCACATGATACAGTGTTTACTATAGGATTCAAAGACAGTGGGGAGCCTTTGTACCAGTCTCTCCCAGTTCTCAATGCTAGCATGTTTTATGCCTACTAGGTAGTTGGGGGCTGCAGTCAGAATCACAGGGGAAAAGTTAACCCTTGAGACCTGAGTGTCCCCTCTTCATTTCACCAAATATATAATCAGGAAAATTTTTATCAGGTTCATCCAATCCCAAAGTAAAAGCAAACATATTTACTTTCTCATCCTTTATCAGTGAATGATATAAAAGTCACACCATTTCTGATGTTTAAATATCTATAGAAGCTTCTGGCTTATTATTGAATATAAAAGTATTTTAAGATAGATTAAAATTATACAAAACATAAAATGCAAGCAAATCATCTTATTTCTTGTTAAAAATACTTAATGTAATGAGAGAGAAATTGAATTTCACATAACCTTAGAGGTCAGAGGCACAATGAAAATGTCAGAAAGAGCCTAAGGCAACATTGTACAGTAGGGTTCACTGATTTTAATATTTTCTCTTAATTCTTTCACATTCACTCCAATAAGTATGTAGCAAATATAAGCAACTAGACTTGCCATTCATCAGAAATTTCTATTTAAAATGCCTCTGATTTTGTCCCCTTGAAGCAGGATGATTTATCATTGCCTATTTCTTATAAAAGTCATCACATAAAGTATGGATGATGATTCCAAGATATTTTGAAGACATTACCAAGTAAAACTGAAGGGTCCAATATCACTTTACTTTTTAGTACCATTTGAATTTGGATATTGATTTAGGTAGAGATTGTCTTCCTACCACCTGGCAATGTGTGTGAGCTGATTAATTATAAACAAGGAGGTTAAATAAAACACTTTAAAAAAGATCACACATGGTATGAAGTCACTGATAAGGGGATATTGACCCAGAATCTCAGAATACCCTAGACACAATCAGCATATCAATAGATTTCTAAAAAGATGGAAGGAGAGACCCCTGGTCCTGGAAAGACTGGATGTAGGGGAACGCCAGGACAGAGTAATGAGAGGGGGTTGAACGGAGAAAAGAGGGAGGGAAGGGGGCTTATGGGACTTTCGGGGAGGGAGGAAACGGGAAAGGGGAAGTGATTTGGAATGTAAATTAAAAAAATAAAATAAAATTAAATTAAAAAAAAATGGTTCAAGGAAAGTATTTTAAATAGTTTTTGTTAAAAAATAAAAACTCAAATTATACAATCACTTGAGTCACCTAAATATTGGGCATTTGTATGCACATAAGTCTATAAATCCAACAAGTAAATCTGTAAGGAAGAAAAAAATAACCCACTTTCAAGGAATTTGGAGTACAACATTTTGTTTTCTGGAGTAGTTGAAGAACAGATGGTGAAGGATAAATTAAAGTCTGTAGAAAAAGCCAGTGCATCTATCAAGGGAAAGGAGGAACCAGCATGCAGAATACATTGCCCTTTTATTTTTAGAGTAAGCTATAATGTAATTCACTGAAATAACAGTGGGCTATCATAAATATCCTTGTAATTATGGGGTTTTCTCAGTGTGTGACTAAAGAAATCTGCATAATCATTACAAGGACTAGATAGCTAGAAATAGTCAAGGATGCTTTGCAGCTTCTCAAGGTCTTTTAACATAAAAAAAAAGAGAGAGAAAACAAGACAGGAAAGAAAGAAAATGCTGGTTCAGGGCTAAATTCAAGTGGTACTAAAGCCATTTGAAAGAATTTGTTTATATTCATAGAAAAGTTCACAAATTTAATGTATGAATCCCCACTTAGCTAGAGGATTCCTCTTCAAAACATGGACAGGCAGTTAGACATTTGTGTCTTTACTCACCATTGACTGGGAATGGCTGCTTTTTAATAATAATTATTCATATGTATTTCACTGACTCTCTCATTATGCTCATATATGCCTGCATAGTGGGATCAGTATTATAAGTCATGATTATGCTAAGATGAACTGTGATGGTCACTTTCACTGTCATTAGAAGGATGGTTTGCAACCATAAGTGCTACTCATTTTAATCTAGACATAAATCTTATGTTAGAGGCATTCATTATACTTCAAAGCAATCAATACTAAGAGATTATCTTTCAGTATGTAAGTTGGATAATTAGTGTAGACCATGAAATCTACACATACAGATGTATAATATCATCTTGAAGTAGAGTATAATCTTCATTCAGTTACCTTGAGAAATTTCAACATATTGAGAGCATTAAAACCCACAAAGACCAAGGTGATGGATTTTTGGTTTGCTTTGTTATTTTGCAACAGGAAGTGTGATCTATAGAGAGCTAGACTTCTTAGTACTCTGCTGCTGAGCAAAGCATTTGCCATTTAATAAATGAGCAATTTCCTTATCATGACTCAGTGGCTTAAGAGCCACAAAGCAAAGATGAGCTATTTCACCAGATCTTGTGTTCATGATATACTTGCACTTTTGCAGTTTAGTATCTGAAATGTCTTACAATGTCAAAAGTAATGTATCATTTTAATATTAAACTGAAATATCACAAAATGACTCAAACATTTTTGTTGCATTCATAGTTTCATAGACAATTTTAATAAATTAGAATATGTGAGCATATTTTTGAATATTTTAAATAAGTATGCCTCAGAATGACAAAAAATAAATTAATTGTTTCATCTGATGGAAGAATATATAGTTAGTTAATGAAATGGAAACAGAAAATAAAGGAGGAAGACTGTTAAATCCTTTTAATGTGTCTTTTAATTCAATAAATGACTATACATATACTGTATAGTTGCTTAGCTCCCTGGTTTGTTATTAATTGATATCATCACAGTAAAAGCTTTATCCATTGTATCACTGAGAATGCAAGGAATTTTTATTTTAAAATTTTCATTTTCCTAAAGAGCTAATTTGCAACATCTTTCCTTCAGTAAGTATTTATCTTACCCTATGTAATATCAATTGTATCCTTGACAATAAGAAAAAAAGCAAGGGAAAGTCACCTTAAATTTACACTAAGAAGTCTTTCAGAAATTCAAGCAGTAATTAGTTTCCCATCCAGCTTAATATAATATTACAGATTTTTGATACAGGTAATGGTGAAAATCAAGTGGTAATATGGGGAGGTTAGATGGAGAAGGTGTGGAGGATGATTTACAATGTGCTTAGCTTATTATTGTCTAGTTACAGAATTTATAGAAGGAATCTCTTTATATTTATAGAACAGAGATTTATTATTATAACTTATAGGTTGTGTTTCATCTAATCCAAAAATGGATGTCAACCAGAATAAAGTCCATGATTTCAGCAGTTGTTCAATCCACAAGTGTTCACTGTTGTAGAATTAAATAATTAATTAAAGAATCCCATTGGCAGGGTTGCTTGCTGCCTCAATGGTTTACATTCCTAAATGAAAGATACACTCTCAGCCTTTATATTTTAAAATATCTTAATATCACAATAGCTGGTCTATTGAATAACTTCCATGTGATTAATCTTGAGTTATTACTTACTAATTCTTTGTTCTATCTTGGATGCTCTGGACCCAGTTGGGCAGCCCTCTGTACACTGTTCTCCCTGGGTCTTCACCTGGCAGCTATGCCACTCTGACCTGTAATCTTCTCAAGCATGGTGTCTCTCTATTCCTCCACATTCTCCCATCATGGTGGATCTTCTTCTTCTGGTCTCAAACCCCAGAGTCTTAAAATCCTACCATTGCTGTACTCTCCAGCTATTTGCTGTTGATATCTTTATTTACCAATCAGAACTAACTGGGGGAGGTTCTCAGAAGCTATGTGCAGACACTCTTATACAAACAGTTTTGGTGGGAACATAATTAGCATTCATAATTAGCATTCATAATACAAGCAGCTACAGACTTGTATTCAGCTGACCTTTAGTAAACACCAAAGTCCCAAAGAAGTAGACTCTTATGTCAGTTAAGTAATGGACTTTCTAGCAAAAGCTACTGCAAGTAGGCAAAAGAAAAATCTTTCTTCTTCCATGACTTTTGTATAGACTGATAGCAGAAAGTATGGCTCAGATTAAAAATGGATCTTCCTACCTTAAAAGGCCTGTATTAAAATTTTATCTTCTCACCTTGAAGATACAGATTAGAAGTTTGTCTTCCAATTTCACATGATTTAATTAAGAAAAAGATTCTTTACAGGTGTGCCCAGTCATTTGGCTTTTAGTTAATTCGAGGTATGGTCAAGGTAAAAACCAGGAATAGCCACCACAGTTACAAAGGTTTTCTAAGAAGAAAACATAATGCTTTCTGTGAAAAAAAATCCAGAAAGAGGACTACTGAAGTAGAAAAAAAGTGTGAAATGTAAAGGAAATGGTCTAAGATGGAAAAGACTTTTTTTTCTTAATACCAAAGTGTAGGGGGTGGTTCTGATGCTATGGTCCTGTTCTGCAATTGGTTCTTGATCTGTCAGGACAAGGAAGACAAGAGAGGAAGGCAGTATTTCACCATGCTTTGAAGGGAGAAAGGTAATCACCCAGGTGAGATCTCGGGTGGAGCAACTATATGTCACTTCTCCAGGTGGGAGGTTAGAAACATAACTAGCTGAGGGCAGATTTAGGGTGTTGAATTGAGACTAATAATAACAGAGCAAATTGAAATTGAGGGCAGACAAGAAGTGTGAATCGAAAGGAACCATTTATGGTTGTCTTTTGGAGAGCCACTGCCAGAGCCTTAACAATACAGAGGTGAATACTAGCAGCCATCCATTGGTCTGAGCACAGGGTTCACTATGGAGGAGTTAGAGGGCAAGCTGGTGGAGCTGGGGGTGAGAGTGGGTATGCAGCCCCATGGGAAGAATGACAATGTTGGCCTACCAGACACCCCAGGATTCCCAGAGACTAAGCCATCAACCAAGGGGTACACGTGGTTCCAACCAAAAGATTGGCAGAGGAATACCTTGTCAGGCATCAGTGGGAGGAGAGCTCCTTGGTCCTGTGAAGGCTCAATAGAGGCCTCAGTGTGGGAAAATCAAGTGGGGGTCATGAGGGTAGGTATGCAGTCCCATGGGAAGAATGACAATGTTGGCCTACCAGACACCCCAGGGTTCCCAGAGACTAAGCCATCAACCAAGGGGTACACGTGGTTCCAACCAAAAGATTGGCAGAGGAATACCTTGTCAGGCATCAGTGGGAGGAGAGGTCCTTCGTCCTGTGAAGGCTCAATAGAGGCCTTAGTGTGGGAAAATCAAGTGGGGGTCATGGGGGTGGGTTGGGTGGAGGAACATATTCTTGGAGGCATGTGATAGGAGGATGGGTAGGGGGTTTTAGGGGAGGGGGCAAACCGGGAAGGGGTATACCATTTGAAATGTAAATGAAGAATATATTCAATAAAAAAAAAAGAAGTGTTGAGCTAAGAGTATTGGTAATAGCATACTTGCCTTGGATATTAGAAGTGCCCAGAAATTGAGCCAAGAAGTCAAGTTGAAATTAAGTTAATGTCTGTGTATGTGTTTCATGCACAGATCCAAGGGAACCAGGGTGGGGTTGGTAGTGTGGTCTGCCTGGAGCTTAAAGTAGGGTGCCAAAAACTACACACTACAACAAAGTATCATCTTATGATAGCTATGTAAGGAAGGAAGGTGGAGAGACTTCCAGGCCCTGGATCTATACTATAGATCCTTAAAGGACACCCAGTGTTAAAGCATTCTGTTTGCAGTTCCATAGTTATTAGAGTACTTGAGTAATCCACTCTGGATATCATTTAAAATTATTTCTTATGTTAGGTCAAGTGAGCTTCTGATATCTTTTTAATAATCGTAGAAGTAAGGGTTTTATGTCTATGCTGGAATCACCTTTTGTTCTATTGCCATAGAAACAGTCCTTCCTGTTCCCACTATTAGCCAGTCTCTTCTGTCTGATATTAATCTATTTTTTCCTTAGAAAATGCCTCTGAACTCTTCTATTCAACTATAACTTCTTTCTATTCTTCTGAAAATGCAAATTAAATACTTTACTTAGAAATAAAGTAGGAATTCTCCACCTAATATTTTTAAGCATTTGAATGAAAACTTTTAGTCAAGTTATAAATCCCTTTTAGAAACATAATATCTGATTTAAAAAGAACATGTGGATCTGGAGAAATAGCTGGCTCCTCATCCAGTACACATGCTCAAAACCACTTATAACTCAAACTTCATGGAATTTGACACCTTTCTTTGCCTTCCAAGGGCACCTAAATTTGCATGAACATATCCAAAACTGAACACATATATATTCACACACACTATACATAAGTAAAAATTAAAGAGAAATTTAAAATCTTAATGGTACCTTAGTAAGTACTCTCACCCTTTATACTGTATCTTTTTTCACAGGCACCAAAAAAAAAAAAAAAATCAGTAACAGTAACAACAAAACAAAGAAAATATATATAAAACGAACTTCTTCCTAGGAATAAGTTGTGTTAGATTCCTTCAAATTCATATGATGAAATGCAAAAGGTAAAAACTGAAGGGTTGACCTGGTTGGGACTTCAGTGCACTATGCTGGGCAGGCAGGGAAGATTCTGTGGTGCTACCCATCACTGCAAGAAGGAGCAGATAGCAGACATTCTTCAAATCATAGCGACTGGGGAAGTAGAGGGAGCTTTAGCAGAACTAGGGACAAGTTAAACTTGTAATGGCTTAGTCCAGTTGTGCTGACATGCTTCAAAATGTCTGCTTCTGCTTTCCAAAGCTGCTTCTTTACCACTGAAATAACACCACACACAAGCATCAAATATTGAAAATGCAAACTTATAGTAGGCATTTGAGATTTAAAACAGCACAAAGTCACAACTTTTCTTTAAATTTTCATTAAAAGTATTGATATTCTGGGAAAATTTCAACTTGGCAGACTAACTTGAGATAGAAAAATCTACAAAGTACTAAAAGATGGCTGTATAATTTACCACTGTATAGTTGTACACATTTTTAAAGGCTTATTGACTTTGTATGATATTTTCATACTTTGAAATTAGCCAAAAGTCATGGCTGATTTAGATGGAAGAAGAGACAGCCCATGCTTTTAAAGCTTTATTATAGAAAGGTAGAAGGAAGAGAAAAGGTGCAGAAGTAGGAGCTGGCCAGGACCACGTGGTGAGATGGGGGAAGGGAATCGGGAAAGAAAGGCCAAAGAGGGCGAGAAAAGGAGATGAGAGGAGAGGAGAGGAGAGGAGAGGAGAGGAGAGGAGAGGAGAGGAGAGGAGAGGAGAGGAGAGGAGAGGAGAGGAGAGAAGAGAAGAGAAGAGAAGAGAAGAGAAGAGAAGAGAAGAGAAGAGAAGAGAAGAGAAGAGAAGAGAAGAGAAGAGAAGAGAAGAAAAGAGAAGAGGGCAAGAGAGAGGAGGAGGGGGCAAGCATCTTCCTTTAGAGTGGTGGGCTGGGCTACCTGGCTGTTGCCAGGTAACTGTGGGGATGGATTCCAAATACTAGGGACCTTCAGATACTGAGGTGTGATCCTATGTAACTGATGGCCAGAGAATTATGGAGTTGAAGGCCTCATGGTGTCAACCTAGTATCTGGGAGCACGGACAAACAGACTTCTGTCTCTCGTAGATTAAATCCACTGGGTAGCCGGGGTTCAAACCTAGCTCAACCAAAACAGACTGCCTTTCACGGTCCTCCAACGCTGTTTCTATGGTCTAGTGTTTCATATATAACAAAATAAAAATTGCAAAATTTATTGTCAAGATTATGACGTGTTGTGGGACTTATTCAAGTACAGGTTTCTATGACTTCCTACTTGAGTGGTTATAATGGAGCTGTAAGCTTAGAATTACTAAATCATTACATATCTATGCCTCATCTGCTCAGTGAAACAAAGTTTCACTAGAGCATAGCCATGCTCACTCAGTTACACATTGTTTACAGAGCCTACACTTTGAAAATGGAAAAGATAAGTAATTTGACATTGATGTCATTGGGCACAATGCTTAAAATAGCCTCTCTGTGTTCTCTGAAGGAAGATTTGCTCAGGAATGACATCGCTCTTGCTTGCTTGACAAACTTCATGGTGAAAATCTACTGAGGAAGATATCATGTACTTGTATGTAAGATGCAAAGAATCGAGCTGAAATAGAGTTGGAAGCAACTTCCCTTCTGTGTAGTATTCATGGTGAATGATGGGTCTTAATGGTGCTGTTGCAAACTGTTGAAGGACAAACTACTTGCTTATCCAGCTATAGACCTTCCATGTTGCAAAATTGCCCTACCCAGGAAGATGTACTCACTGGTTTAGTAGTGCTATGATTGTTTGGGAGTTAAACAACCCCTTCCAACTTGTATTTAAGGCCCACTTTAAGTGAAAAATGCATGCCTATAAACCTAGTCAAAAGCCTATGACTAAAGGTGTCAAGGTACCAAGAGAAAAAAATTATCATGATGTATTTTCTACATGTGTGTATTTATTCAAACTAAAAACAAAAACCTCCTGGACATAAGTATAAATAATGTTAATGAAAAATAGCTGTTCTTATGCTATCAAGCCCTAATGTTCACTAGCTTTCATTGTTGTTGTTGTTCATGTACTCAATATTCTAGAATCTAAATAGCATCTTTATGAAGTTGGTTTTCAAGTTTAAATGTGTTGACTTAAAGTGGCAGAGATCAAAAAGTGATTCGGTGTCTGTGAAATGTCAGAAGAGTGGCTCATGTCTGGACATACCATATCAGGCCAAAGTAGTTTCACATGGTAGAGGTCTATAGGAGAGAAAGAAAGTTCTCACCTATGTGTGACATTCCTGAGAACAAATCTACCAAACTGGTTCTTAATATCAACAGGTTCCCTTGTGGAGAATAAAAAATGATAATGGAGGGGAGAATTAGTAGGTCAATTAAAGGACCCTAAGAGACTTTCTGTTTTAGCAGAGAGAACTGTTTTTCAATATCTAATATTGTTGACCTACCTATTCTATACAGATCCATGAATACTTAAATTTCCTTATTCAGTTAAGCAGAATATTTAAATTTCTTTATTCAGTTAAGCAGAAAATAATACTGACCTGTTTCCAACCTTGCCATGTTTCACACTATCCTGAAGAAGCTGACCTGATAAAAATAAAATGACCTTTTGAAGTCACAGATAGAGTGTCAATTAAGTGGCAACTGCCTTGAGGACTGGGGGAAGATTCTCCAGAAGACATAATATGCTTTGAATCAGAGGCCAGTATAAAGTACTGTTTCATGGGTTCATGAGTCAAGATGTGGGAAAAGGAATAGTTTCTCATGATAACATTAGGAAAGTTTTGTTTCATGTTCCTACAACCTTAAATTCTGCTGGCATATAAATTTTGTTCCTGAGTAGGGAGTACTCCTCCCAGGAGATGGAAGCTCAGACTTACCCCTGGACTTTGGTCTCCTGATACCCTTCAGCCAACAGACTAAGAAAGGGATAATAAGGTTAGGAGGGGTTATTGATCCAAATAATCACAGGAAATTGAATTAATGCTCCACAATGGGAATAAGAAAGATTATGTCTAGAGCTCAGGAGATCCTTTAGGGAAACACCTGGTGCTATTGTTACTGTGCTCAGTGTGTTATCCTCTCCTGTGGTGAAAGTCAATGCTAAATTACAACAGCCTAATATAGGCAGGATGACAAAAGGCTCAGTCAGGAATGAAAGTGTGGGTCACTCCTCCATGAAAGGAGCCAGGACCTGTTGAGATGTTTGATGAGAGAGGAGGGAATGCAGAATTCATTGTAGAGTAAGGTTATTATAAGTGCCAGCTGAGACCATGTGACCAGTACAAATGAGAATTATAAATGATAAGAGCATTTCTGTCCTATTTTGTCAAAAATGTGTTTGTATAAGTGGTTTTCTTTCCTTGATTTCTTTTAATCATGTGATGTATCAATGCTTATCACATTTAAGTTTGAAATACGAAAAACAATGTCCCTCAAGGGACATTGCCATCTATTCTAAGTTCATAATGTGTTTGAAATTGTATGTGTGATCTTTATACATGTTAGATATTAATATGAATTCATTATTGTTTTTCTTTGGAAATTAAATATGAAATAAGGACATATGGCTGCATGTCAAATTGACAAGGGGAAGATTTGTGATGTCTATTCTTGGTTGTCAACTTGACTACATTTGGAATTAACCAAAAACCAAATGACTGATCACATTTCTGAGGATTTTTTTTCTTAATTAAATCATTTGAAGTGGAAAGATATCATTCCAATTCAGATCTTTGAGGCAAGGATATTCACTTTTAATCCTGATCACATCATCTCCTGGCAGCCTATGTAAAAGACATGAGAGAAGAAAGATCTTTCTCTTTGCCTGCTTGTCCTAGCTCTTGCTAACAAGTTCATTTCTTCACTTGCATTGGAGACTATTTTGGGGAAATTCTAGAAAATACTAAAGACTAGCTGAGGTACTTGGCCTTGTGGATTACTCAACTGCTGGATTCTTGTTCTTTCTGTTGGTAGACAGCTATTGTTGAACTAACTGAACCACATCCTGTAAGACATTGTAATAAATCCCATATAAATAAAAATTCTTAAAATATTTCATGATGTTAAGTAAAACCTATAACATATATCTATGTCATACATAATATTATATATAGCCTATTATACATAAGAAGTATACATATTATATAATTTATAATTTACAACCCTTTTTTGTAGGCCTCTGAAGGTTATACTTCACAAAGGATTTATTGTGGGATGTTACTTAGCATTCTAAAAAATTTTAAGGATTTTTATTTGTATTTATAAACAATAAATTATCATTTATTTATTTAAATATATTTATATAAATATGTAACATATTATTTATAAGTGTAAACTATAATGTTTAGCATAATTTACTTTTGACCAAAGTATTGTGTCCTCACAGAAAACAAGCATTCTTTTGCATGTTACTTACCTATGCCTTTTAAAGGGCATGTGTGTGAGATGTAATCTAATTCTTTAACACAGTCTAGCACAAGCTCAAGGCAATTCTCCTGCCTCATACCATCAGGTGCTGTGACTTCACGATGTAAATACATCTTGCTGGCCCTTTGCTTTCACAGATCTCCAAAGTCTTTCCCTGCCTCTGACATTTGAGAATTTGACAGTGTATATTGCTCAAGATTGCTTTAATGTTTATATAGTGAAAGTTCCAAGAATAACAGATCTGGATGTTTATTTCTTTTGCCGATTTGGGAATATTATTCATTTCTCATTTTAAAGCATCTGTTCTCTTTCCCTTCATCATAGCAACTTCAATATATGCTAATTTATCTTATTTGGAATGTTCTAAATTAAAACTTAAAAAGCAATACTGAAGATATAGATAAATAATATCATGATTTACAATGTTATGGCTGTAGGTTCAACTCACATCATAAGCTCCAAACCTACAGACAGAGAGGGAGAAAGAAAGGGAGAGGGCAAGTAAGAAAGAGTGAAAGAAAATATGGATTTCAGTGCATTTTATATCTCAAATTCTTCTAAAACCTCATGAATACCTCCCTTTGTATCCCTCACATTCATGGCTATATTTTTTTTCAATTGGTTATATATATTCTGCAATCTTTATATAATGATCCCTGAGATTTAGGTGAGGGGCTGAATTACAGATGTATTAGTAGGAACTGGACATCATGTGATTTTTTTTTCTCTGCATTTTGACCAGTTGTAATTTTCTCTAATGGTCTCCATTTGTTTCAAAGAGAAGTTTGATTGATGAGTGGTGAAAACTACATTATTTGTAGGTATAAGTATAAATATTTAGAGTTTAGTTGTGAATTATGCTGGTTTAATAATGTGGTAACTGGAGGTTCTGCTCGATGTTCGTGATTTCAATAGACCCAAGTACTTGTTTAGGCTTCTACTCTTGGTAATGGTTTCTGTATTGTTGAATGGCCTTCAGTCCAGAGAACTGTTACCTTCAAGTTATTCACATAACCATTGGACCATTAGAGTTACCATACCATGTTGGTTGTTTTAGTGTTTCATAGGCATCATATCTGGGAGGATTATTAGTTACTTTCTTAGATTGGAAGGTTGATTTGTTCCTGTACATCTAGCTGAGTGTGGTTTCAGTATCAACCACTTCTCTGTGGAAACCTCTCTTATCTCCAGCACTTTTAGTCAAAGCATCTTTTGCTCAGCCACATTATTTCTGTTTTCATAAATTATGTCCAACATTTCTTAATGTATATACTTTAAAAATCACCAATAGCAAATTTACAGTTTCATCCCAAACAGTTTTCAACTAATTTCCATGCTAATTATTTATAAAGTAACTAAATGAACACATGCAAACTATCACTAAGCAGAATCTAGAAACAGAGGGAGGCTTTTCTTCTCTACTTTGTTTATTGATATTTTAACAACAGAAATAGTGTCATCAATTAAGCCATGACAAGTATATTTTCCATATTTTCAAGAGAATAATTTGTAATCATGTTTCCATTTTACATATTCAGTAAGTATAGATATCACTTTCTGCTTCCTAGTGAGATATGAGGCGTGTACTTAGAAATTGCAATTGGAGTAATGTTTGAAAAGATTTGTCCACCATAGATTTGTGTGCTTGAATGTCTGGCCCACTACTAGGAGGTATGGCCTTGTTGGAGGACGTGTGTCACTGTGGGGGTGAGCTATAAGGTTTTCTATACTCAGGCTCTACCCAGGGTGGAATGAGAGCCCCTTACTGGGTACCTGCCAAAGTGTTACCTTCTTGCTGCCTTCAGATCAAAATGTAGAAATCTGAACTTTCTCCAGTGCCAAGTCTTTGTGGATGCTGCCATGCTTCCAAACACGATAATAATGTACTGGACCTTTAAAACTATAAGCCAGTCCCAATTAAATGCTTTTATAGGATCACTTGCTTTGGTCATGATATCTTTCCACAGGAGGCTATGGGAACCTAAGATAAGAAAGGATTATGCTTTATTATTTTTTAATTTTGTTTTATTTTTTATTGGATAGTTTCCTTATTTACATTTCAAATTTTATCCACTTTGCAGTTCCTCCCCCAGAAAGCCCCTTTACTATCCCCTGTCCCCTGCTTCTATAAGGGTGTTCTCGCATCCATCCACCCACTCCCACCTCCATGCCCTTGCATTCTCCTACAATGGAGCATCAAGCCTTCACAGGACCAAGACCCTCTCCTCCCATTGATGCCTAACAAGGCCATCCTGTGCTACATATGCAACCATTGTTTTCCTCTGTACTTGTCTTTTAGGCTTCTACTCCCCAAAACCTTTTTAAAAGCTCAGTATTATGAAAAGAAAGTTCATACATCAGGTTCATCAGTGATGGTGAATGTTTAGGAATCTGGAAAAGGGGTCCATGCCTGCCAAATCACAGAAACTCAGGAAGTTCCTGAATACTTACCATTGTTTTAACATGGATCTCCTACAATCCCCAACATTTAAGGGGTTCAGTAGTTTAAAGGACACACTCTGCATATTGAGGGAAGTTTTTCTGAAAAGAGGATGCAAATATGAGTCGGTAGCAGAATATATTGCTGACAGGATTTGTAGATTTTGTCTTTGGTAGTCTATCACCTGCAGACTATTGGTGACAGCTGAACCATGATATGGGTATAATAAAATTCCATAATTTTGTTAGAAATAAGAGCAAGGAATGGACTAAAAACTTTTAGAAATGACTGGAATCTTCAGAGTGAAGTGACTGCTAAATCCTCTGTTAACATTTGCATACATAGTACAGACTAATAGGCATGGTTCATTGTATTTTAAGGAAACAAGCAGAGTTGGCACAAGGAATAAAATGTAGACCTTAACAATTATACTTCAAAAGCAGAAGACAATCATAAATAAATACTTAATTTTCATTAAATACTAAAAAGTTTTTAATTTCTTTATTTCTTCCTTGACGAGGTTATCATTGAATAGGATATGGTTCAGCTTCCATGTGTATGTGAGCTTTCTGTTGTTTTTGTTGCTATTGAAGACCAGCCTTAGTCTGTGGTGATCTGATAGGATGCATGGGATTGTTTCAATCTTCTTGTATCTCTTAAGACATGTTTTTTGACCAACTATATGGTCAGTTTTGGAGAAAGTACCATGAGGTGCTGTCAAGATAATATATTATTTTGTTTTAGAATGAAATTTTTTATAGATATCAGTTAAATCTATTTGCTCCATAACTTCTGTTAGTTTCAATGTGTTTCTGTTTAGTTTCTGTTTTCATTGTCTGTACATTGATGAGTGTGGGGTATTGAAGTCTCCTATTATTATTGTGTGAGATGCAATGTGTGCCTTAAATTTTAGTATAGTTACTTTTATGAATATTCTTCTTGTATTTATAGAATAGATGTTCAGAATTGAGAGTTCTTCTAGATAGATTTTTTTTCAACTGATGAGTATCAAGTGTCCTTCCATTTCCTTTTTGATAACCTTTAGTTGAAAGTCAATTTTATTCAATATTAGAATGACTAATACAGCTTGTTTCTTGGGACCATTTGCTTGGAAAGTTTTTTTCCATCCCTTTACTCTCAGGTAGTGTCTGCCTTTGACACTGAGGTATGTTTCCTGTATGTAGCAAAATGTTGGATCCTGTTTATATATATAGTCTGTTATTTTATGTCTTTTTATTGGGGAATTGAGTCCATTGATATCAAGAGATATTAAGGAATATTGATTGTTGCTGTTATTTTTGACATTATTTTTTTGTTTGTTTTTGTGGCTATCTTATTTTGGAATTGTTGAATGAAGATTACTTTCTTGCTTTTTTTAGGGTGTAGTTTCCATCCTGTGTTGGAGTTTTCGATCTATTATCTTTTGTAGGTCTAGATTTGTGTAAAGATATTGTGTAAATTTGGTTTTGTAATGGAATACCTTGGTTTCTCTATGGTGATTTAGAGTTTTGCTGGGCATAGTATCCTGGGCTGGCATTTGTGTTCTCTGAGGGTCTGTATGACATCTGCCCAGGTTCTTCTTGCTTTCATGGTCTCTGTTGAGAAGTCTAGTGTAATTCAGATAGGTCTGACTGTATATGTTACTTGATCTTTTTCCCTTATTGCTTTTAATATTCTTCCCTTGTTTTGTGTATTTGGTATTTTAACTATTATGTGATGGAGGAATTTCTTTCCTCGTCCAATCTATTTGGAGTTCTGTAGGCCTCTTGTATGTTTATGAGCATCTCTTTCTTCAGGTTAGGGAAGATTTTGTCTATAATTTTGTTGAACATATTTACCGGCACTTTAATTCAGTAATCTTCACTCTTTTCTATACCTATTATCCTTAGATTTGGTCTTCTTCTCATTGTGCCCTGGATTTTCTGGATGTTTTGGGTCAGGAGCTTTTTCCATTTGCATTTTCATTGACTGTTGTGTCATTGTTTTCTGTGGTATCTTCTACACCTGAGTGTCTCTCTTCTAGATTTTGTATTCTGTTTGTTATACTTGCATTTATGACTACTGATCTCATTCCTAGGTTTTCTATCTCCAGGGTTGTCTCCCTTTCTTTATTGTTTCTATTTCCATTTTTAATCCTGGATGGGTTTTTACAATTCCTTCACTGCTTTGGTTGTGTTTTCCTATAATTCTTTTAGGGATTTTTGTGTTTACTCTTTAAGGGCTTCTAGCTGTTTAATAGTGTTCTCCTGTATTTCTGCAAAGTTATTATTTATGTCATTCTTAAAGTCCTCTAACATCATCTTGAGATGTGATTTTAAATCAGAATCTTGCTTTTTTGGTGTGTTGGTCTATCCAGGGCTCACTGTGGTGGGAGAACTGGGTTCGGATGATGCCATGTAGCCTTGGTTTCTGTTGATTATGTTCTTGCCCTTGTCTCTTGCCATCTGGTTATCTCTGGTGTTAGCTGTTCTTGCTATGTCTCACTGTGGTTTGTCCCTCTGGCAAGCCTGTGTGTCAGTACTCCTGGAGGACAAGTTCTCTCTGGGAGGAATTTTGGTATGGAGAGCTGTGGCACAGGGTCAACTCTGGGGTGCAAACGGAAACTTGAAGTATCCAGTCCCAGGCTGCTCCTTAGTTCCTGTGTCCTGAAACAGAGCAGAAGTGGTGGTCTCATCTGTGCTCACAGGTGTGTCCACACTACTGGGAAACCAGAACTATCTTGGTGGTGTTTGGTTATGGAGTGCTGCAGTACAGGATCAGCTCTGGATACAGACAGAAACTTGAAGGGTACTTCTTAGGGTGCTCCTTGTTACCTGTTACCTGAGGACTCTGGGTGGTTCCCTCTGAGGAGAAATGGTGGTCTTACCTATACTCACAGTCTTGTCTGTACTCCTGGGAGATCAGCTCTCTCCTGGCAGTGTTTGGTTATGGAGCGCTATGGCACAGGATCAGCTCCAGGCCATGAACATTCTTCTTATGCTTAGGGAAATAGTAAATAATAAAGGTTGTTCAGGAATACTATATAGTAAAGTCATAAATCAAATGAAATTATTTGAGTATTTTTATGTTTAAAATTAGAATGTAACCTCTATAACCTATAGTTTTTTTTCATAAGAACATTCTTATTAAATACTATTTAATGGATTTTAGAAGATATTTCAGAAGAAAAAATAAGTTGTTGTAGAAGATAGTATAATTAATTAGCCACTCAAATTACCTTGTAGAAACACAAGCACTTAAACACAGACAAATACAACTCATTCAATGTGGAAAACATTTTATTTTTTACACAAAGGAGACAGACATCAACAATCCTAACTGATTAAACATTCAAACATACTTCCAAAGGACTGCAGGAGAAGGCACTGTGAACACCCTTAATGGGAAGCTCACTCAGTACATGAGCTGCAATCACCTCCTCACAAGTGTCTGCCTGCATGCTTTCTTTTGTGACTTGAACCAAGAACAAAAGGACAAGACTGATTTTAATATTTATTATCTACCTTTTCCTGGAGGAACTGGAATTTTTTATTTGCTGAATACTTGTTCTTTACAGTGTACCTAGAAGATGTATTGAATTGCAATATTTTTTCTGCTGAGCATTGGGAGCATAGGGAGAGGAGTGAGTGTGTATGTCTGTGTGACTTACCACTGTGATCATTTGAGGTCTTCATGAACTGAGCTGGATTTCCTTTATTTCTGGAGGACAAATCCTTATGTTATGAAACTTATGACATTGCACCCTGCTTAACAGGGGACTACTCAGGCAGGCTGAGATCATGTATGGTGATGAACTTCATATTGTAATCTCATAAGTACTCACCTCAGGCATCCTCTATTCTTTTCAATATCATGATATTTTTCTCTTTCTCTATCTATTTACTACTGTGGAATTTTTCCTTACCAAGTTGTTCCTACAGGACTCCTACCAGCCTGGATCTACATTAAGCTTTCCAGGACAGCTGACAAAGAGATTCCATAATGAAACTCTTCTAACTTTGGATATGGTTTTAGAATCAAGGGGTGGGGGACAGTTGCCAGATTTTCGACATACTTGTATATGATAAAATGCTAAGGATTAGTAAAAATAACACTACCAAATCCCATTCTAAAGTGTTCATGTCCCTGATGGAATAATAACAAATCAATGCTCGAACATGAAAAGCAACCTTCTATTCTGGTGAAGAGACTATCTTCACCAGAATACTAGAGATGAAAAAAGAATTCCAGGCACTGAAGAAGAAATGGGGGAAAATGGTTACTTTGTTCAAAGAAGGTGTTAAATCTAAAAAACTGTGCATCAGTAGTGGTTGCATATCAGCACAAATGGTGCCCCAGTCCACACCCTTACCTACCTCCCAAGAGTCAGGCTCTAACTAGATACATACAGGTGATACACTCCCACCCACCTGCCTCAAAATTCCTGACTTTGGAGAACCCAGCAAGCCCAACCAGTCAGAGTTTCATCTTCCTTCCTTATGCACTTGGCTTTATATTGTTGAGCAGGGCACATGATGCCACAGATGACAGTTCTACCTGCTTCCCAATTGACACACACAGGTGGCCTGCTCAAACCCAAGACACTCAGCTCTACCTGCATCCCAGAGGTGCATTCCAAGTCAGGACACTCAGGCCAACAAACACTACAGAAATCTAGATGGCAAAAGGGAAGCCCAAAAACAAAATCAGCATAAGTCAGTAAAATGCGGCATAATCAGAACCAAGTTCTCCTACTAAAGCAAGGCCTGAATAGCCTAATCTACCAGTAGAGCAAGACTGTATCCTTAAAGTCCCACTCAGCAATATCATAGAGGCCTTTAAAGAGGATGTAAATAGTTCCCTTAAAGAGATACACAAAACATAATCAAACAGGTAGAATCCCTTAAAGAGGAAACACATATGTCCTTTTGAAAAATAATAGAAAATGCAGCCAAACAGGCAAAGGAAAAGAATAAAACAGCCCAAGACTGAAAAATGGAAATAGAAGCAATAAAGAAAACACAGATGGAGGCAACACTTGAGGTGGAAAACTTAGGAAATATAATAGGAACTATGGACACAAGCATCATCAACAGAATATAAGAGATGTAAGAGAGAAGCTCAGACTTAGAATATACTACAGAGGAAATGGATATATTGGCCAAAGAAAATACAAATGTAAAAAGTCCCTAATTAAAAACATTCAGGAAAATTGAGACACTATAAAAGGACCAAACCTAAGAATAAAAGAAATATAAGAGGTTGAAGATTACCAGTCCAAAGGCCCAGAAAACATCTTCAACAAAATCATAGAAGAAAATTTCCCTAACCTAAAGAAAAAAAATGGATATAAATGTACAAGAAGTTTACAGAACTCCAAATTGATTGGATCAGAAAGGAGAATCCTCCCACCACATCATAATCAAAATACTAAATGTACAGAACAAAGAAACAATATTAAAAGCTGTAAGGGAAAAGTGTCAAATAATATATAAAGACAAACCTATGAGAATTACACATGAATTCTAAACAAAGACCCTAAAAGCCAGGAGATCCTGGACAAATGTCTTGCAGAGCCTAAAGACTACAGATATAGCACAGACTGCTATATTCAGCAAAACTCTCAATCATCAAATCACTCACATTCATTCAAAATGTATCCTGCAGGTTTGAAGCAGTGATTGAATGAATGGCCAAACATTAACTGGTCCAACTTAAATCCCATCCCATGAACAAGCACCAATTCCTGGAATTATTAATGATACTCTGTTATGCTTGCAGACAGGCACCTAACAGTCCTCTAAGAGTCTCTACCCAGCAGCAATTGAAGCAGATATAGATACCCGGAGCCACACATTAGAGAGAGGTTGGAGACACTTATGAGGGAGTTGAGGGAGGGATTGAAGGCACTGAAGTAGATGGCAACCCCACAGGAAGACTGCCAGAGTCAACAAACCTGAACCCATGGGGACTCTCAAAGTCTGAGCCACTAACCAAAGAACATACATGAACTGCAATGAGGCCCCTGGCACATATGTAGTAGATAAGCAGCTAAGTCTTCAGGGCTACCTTTCCTGGCATCTGTGGGAGAGGGTTTCCCTAATCTGCCAGAAATTTGATGTGCCAGGATGGAGGAATAATCAGGGGAAGGTACCCTCTCAGAGGAAAAGGGGAGGTGGTATAGGGGCAAGAACAAGATAACATGAACCAACAAACAAGGTGGAAGGCAGAGACAGACAGCTGAGGGTGTCTTTGGATATTCTACATCTACACCCTGACATACATGTACCTACACCTGAAGGGAAGAGGAGCAGACCCATGTACCTGTAGGGATGGTGAATGCCTGTGAACCTGTGGAGGAAGCCTATCTGACTAGTGGGAATGGAGTCCTTGCACAGAATGTGGAGTCGTTATGGCTTAAGCCCTGTGTACCTGTAGAAGAAGTCCAACTGGCAGAAGAGTCTTTGGCTCAGTTTGGCAGCTGGAGACGCTGAGTCCTATTCCATTTCTCCAACACAGCGGGTTTAGAGAAGAGGTAGTCCATGGTTTTAAAGCTTTATTATTGAAAAGTAGGAAAAGGAAAAGAGATAGAGAAACAAAGAGAGAAAGAAAAGATAGAGGGGTGAGAACTGGCCATGACCATGTGGAAAGAGGAGAGAAAAAGAGGGAGAGAGAAGGATCAGGAAAGCAAGAGACAAGGGAAAGTGTGGACAAGAGAAAGGGACAAGAGAGAAGGGCAAAGAGAGCTGGGAGGGGCCAAGAATCCCCTATTTTAGTGGGCCGTGCTACCTGCATGTTGCCAGGTAACTGTGGGGTGGGGAAAACCTGGCTGTAGCCAGGTGACTGTGGAGATGGAGTCCAGCCAGAACATTAGGGGCCTGATCTTACATGACTGATGGTCACAGGATTATGGAATTGAGGAGTCAGGAGTATGGAGTTGGTGTCAGGAGCCTAAGTGTCTGGGAGCATGACTCACAGTTCTGTCTCTTGTAGAATTTTCTACTGGGTCTCCAGAGCAAGCCTCACTCAACCAGGCCACAGACTGTCCTTCATGGTCCCAGAACCCCTATACCAACAGCACATATATGATATACTACTAATAATATTATTACTACTATTCTTGCTTCTGCCACCACTACTACTACTATTATTATTATTACTACTACTACTACTACTTCTAGTACTACTACTACTACTTCTAGTAGTACTAGTACTACTTTTAGTAGTACTACTACTTCTAGCAGCAGCAGCAGCAGCAGTAGTAGTAGTAGTAGTAGTAGTAATAGTAGCAGTAGTAGCAGCAGCAGTACTAGAACTATTACTATGTAGGCTAAGTGAAATGTCTACCAGATGGGCCTAAGAACTCCTGAGGTAAAGAGTACTTAAACCCTGTGAATCTCTGAGATTTGGGATTGTATGGGTGGGTCTTCTCCCTCCATGCCTCTTTTCCTACTCTGGAGCATGTAACCACAATACTCAACTGGGGTAACTGAAATCAGTCAGTCACATAACACAGCACCTTGCCTTTTCATGGTAGTGAGACATCTCAATAGCCTTAGCATTTCTCCAATGACCTTCCCTTTCTGTATATTCTCATGCCCTTTCCCAAAATTATATAACCACTGGGACACCCCTAGTAAATTATGTGCTCACATCCACCCCAAATAAAAAAAATTGAACAAGCTAAGATCCTCTAAGAGAGCTATTTCTTCAAAGATCACCATGGGGAAGGTCTTCACCCAAATGAGCCCTGACACAAAGACTTGCCAGGAACCATAAAGAAGAAACTAAAACTAGCAGGTGATCTTCCAGAGATGGATACACCATGGACTGTTAGTTATGGACAGATTTCCTTCTCTAAGCAAGGCTGAGAAAATTACATTTTAAGAAAGATTCTGGCTATTAATATGCTTTTCCTATTATTATTAAATATATGTAACAGTCAATAGGTATTAGACTACCCTTTTGAGCAGGTAGAACAATGAAGATGTACTACTTTCTTGTAGTGATGTTATATGGTCAAGTAGATAATTTCTTAATTATTAATGATAATTCTATAAGAATTCCTAAAATTATATTAGTAAATATTAAGATCTTTTATAATAGGCCTGCTATTAAGTCCTTTCTGATGTCAAAACAACAATGAGAACTCTGACAGTCTTCTAGTGTTATGAGTTAATTGCTTCTGAGATAGCAAGGAGGCTTTTAGAATTTAGAGCACATTCCAAGAGGTTGTAAAACAATTAACCAAGGGTCATCAAAAGGCAACTAAGGATAGATGCAAGAACATAAGATAAAATATTGATTGACTTATCTGTACAAAACCTCACTAATATCTTAAACATGAAAATTATAGTTTTTAACTTTCAATGAATCTGTTGAGTTTATGTCAGATAATGAATGTTTAGCCAGATAATTATTCTTAATGGATATGCATGTAAATGTTCTCTGTTCATTTCAAATTCAATTTATGACTTGAATTTATGTGTAATCTTGTGTTGAACTTTTTACCACATTATCATGTATTCTGAAAGATGTATAAGTGCTAAGGACAAAGAGAGAAAGAGAACCTTTAAGACAGAACTGAGGAATTTTTGAGTGAGAAGAACCTTTTAGAAGAACATTCTCAGGGGACTTTCATAGAAAAGGTTTTAGGGAGATCTAGAAAATAAAGATTAAAATCACTTTTCAATGTGTCCCTCTTTTCTTCCTGTGACTTCAACTAGCAGACTGAAAGTTAGAGTCTCAGAGTTATAGAACAAAGATAGAGATGATAGAACAAAGGCTAACTTACTTAATCCACATACTGTTTACTATGTGGTGCTAAACACCAGAAACTGAAGTTTTCTGACCTCAGAGAAACTCAGACAGGCAGATCAGCTACTGCAGCAAGGGCACTTAGACTTACGTTAGGTAAATATCTTTCAAGACCATGTCTTGCCTATGCCAATGCTTTTCCCACACCACTACCTCAAGGAGAAATAAGAATTGCTGGGGCTGGCCCCTGACAAAGACTCTCGAAGAAGGCCCTTTCTCTTCTCCTGTCCCTCCAGCATTCCAAATTTCTCCCAACTAGATTGAAATCCTACCTGTCCTGGACTCATCTTTTCCCTTGTTGCCTGGTGAGCAGCAGCTTCTGACTCCTTGAAGCGAAACATAGAATTTGGATTCTCTCTCCTGGACTGTGCCCACCCATCCCTGAGCAGATATGTTGATGGTGTTCAGACACTGCCAGCAGAGAGGCAAAACACCAGAACTCCTACTTACTACTAACTACTACTAATAGTAATTGATGTGTCTTATAAAACCAAGAGTAAGCTTTGTAGAACACAGTATGATAAGGTGGGAGGAGGTACCTCAACTGGCCCATGTTGATGCATTGCTCCCCCCACCCCTGAGATACCAACCATATATTGGGTGTAGTCGAGAAAAGAGTTTATTTGGGGGCATGGGAATGGGAGTTGAGAAGGGAATAGAGGCAGAGAAGGAAAGGAGACAGAAAAGGACAGAGAGAGAAAAAGAAGGAATAGAGAAGAGTTCGAACAGGAAAACATGGAGGGAGAGGAAAGAGGAGAGAGGAAAATGGGGATCAGGAAGAACAAAGGGGGTTCAGAGAGTCAGAGAGGCCAAATAGTCACTTTTATAGCAAGCTAGGTCTACCTAGCTGTTGCTAGGTAACTGTTGGGTGGAGTGTAGGTGGAATGCCAATAGAAATAGTAGTTAGTAATAAGTAGTAGTAGTAGTAGTAATAGTAGTAGTAATAGTAGCAGTACTACTAGTAGTAGTAATGATTCACCTTTGCTATAGTTTGAACTAATGTCCTCAAAGGTCTGCATGCCAAGACTTGGTCTTCAGTAAGATGCCTCAGTGGAGATGGGAAAGTAAGATTTCAGACAGTGTAAGAGGTCTATAAGTTTTGAAATAATGCTACTAAATTAGGTAATGCAGCCCAATTACAATCATGTGTCAAAAGTAGACCTGCTAAGTACATTTAAGTCAGTTACAGAATTTTGTTTTCATTTTTTTATTGTGATGATTTGAGGCCAGACACTACATTTAACTCATGGAATTAGAACATATTAAGGTGCTCAATTGTAACTTTTGTGAAAGCTAGTTAAAGAAGAGGCTTTGGCCCTGAATGTTTAGGACAGACAATATCTTGTGATCAAGGAACATTTAGGGGTTCATAAAAAACATAATCATTTGATGGATGATTAGTACAGTTAAGAAAATTTCCCTTCTCTGATTTGTGGCACTAGAGTTATTATTCTACTTTGGCATCAATTATTCAGAAAAAAAAATCCCAAAAATTGTTTCAAATACACAGATAATTTTTAAATCCTCCTTCACCCTCAGAATAAATTTTAAAAATCATTAGCATTATTGTGGAAATCATTTCAAAACCTAGGTAAAGTATTTTAAATAAATAAAGATTGATATTTCTAACACATTAGACAAATTTTTGATAAGTGAATAATATATTATACAATAAAAGAGCATTTTAACTGAACAACTAATGAATAAGGAACACAGAATTTCTTTAACTGAAAAGCAACTGATGTAATCAGCTGTAAAGATGTAAAGTAGGTGATATGCAGTTAGGGTTTGCTGAGTGGACACTTCCTTTGCTGAAAGTACAGTTGTATTCACCAGTTATCTGAGAAGAAAGATCACTCTTAAATCTATATACATTTAAAAGTTTGGTAGATTTGTAATCACTAGAGTCCAGGAGTCAAAGCTGGTTGTCAACCCAGTCCTGTCTCGCACTCGCCTGCCTCTTCTTTTTTTGCTTTCAACATGTCAGATGTCACTGTGTCCATCGCCAAGGACTTCGTGACTGGTGGAGTGGCCGTGGCCATCTCCAAGATAGTGGTAGTACCCATCGAGTGGGTTAAGATGCTGCTGCAGGTGCAACATGCCTGCAAGCAAATCACGGCAGATAAGCAATACAAGGGCATTATAGACTGCTTGGTTCGTATCCCCAAGGAACAGGGAATCCTGTCCTTCTGTCGTGGTAGGCCAATGTCATCAGATACTTCCCCTCCCCCTAACCTCTCTGGGTGGTGTGGACAAGAGGACCCCGTTTTGGTGCTACTTTGCAGGGAACCTGGCATCAGGTGGTGCCGTTGGAGCCACATCCTTGTGCTTTGTGTACCCTCTTGATTTTGCCCGTACCCGTCTAGCAGCTGATGTGGGCAAAGCTGGAGCTGAAAGGGAATTCAAATGCCTTGGTGACTGCCTGGTTAAGATCTACAAATCTGATGGGATTAAGGGCCTGTACCAAGGCTTTAATGTGTCAGTATAGGGCATTATCATCTACCGAGCTGCCTACTTTGGTATCTATGACACTGCAAAGGGTATGATCCAAGATCCCAAGAATACTCACATCTTCACCAACAGGATGATCGCACAGTCTGTCACTGCTGTTGCTGGCCCCATTATCCTTTTGACACGGTTCGCCATCACATGATGCTGCAGTCAGGATGCAAAGGAACTGATATCATGTATTCAGGCACGCTTGACTGCTGGCAGAAGATCGCTCGCGATGAAGGAAGCAAGGCTTTTTTCAAGGGTGCATAGTTCAACGTGCTCAGAGGCATGGGTGCTGCCTTTGTGCTTGTCTTGTATGATGAGATCAAGAAATTGACATAATTATGTCCTAGGTGTTCTCCCCGAGAACAAGCATGTTGTATAATATACCATATCCTGAACATTCAGGACAGATTCTCTGGGCTTGTCTGTTTTATCAATGGCAATTATTTACCAGTTGAAAAGTGGGAAGCAATAATATTCATCTGACCAGTTTTCTTTTAAAGCCATTTCCATAATGACAGTAATGATGGGACTCAATTGTACTTTTTATTTCAGTCACTCCTGATAATAAAAAATTGAAAAAATAAAAATATCCAACCCCCCCCACAAAAAGATTTGTAATCACTATTGAGGAATATATTTTCCAAACAATCAAAGCAACTATGAAAGTTTTCAGTAATGCCAAACCTTCACATCTTATTTTTTTAACTTCCTAGCCAATTTAATCATAGTGCTGATCATTTTTAGACCAATCTTATCTTTTACCTCTTTTATCAAACAGAACAAAATAATCATCTTATATTCTTTTTGCTACACAAGGTTCTTTTGTGGAGACAAAATGATTAGTAGCTATTAGTACAACTGTAATTGATATAATTCAGGAAATCTTAGGTTGTGTACTCACTAGTAGGCCAATTTCTTAGGAAAAACAAGATGCAAATAAAAGTCTTTAGAATGCAGCAATGAGCTTTATTTTTCATTTTAAATTTATTTTAATATGTTTTATCTCTCAAACTGCATGTGTCAATGAATTTATAGTTAGTTGTTCAGTAACAATATCAACATTTGAATATTCCATGTTCTATTTCCTTTATAGGAAATAGATAACAGTTAAGCTGAACAGATTTGAATTTATTTGAATTACTTAGAGTGATGTGACTTTTATATACAAACTTGTGATGAAAATATCCCAAGAATTAAGAATTAATTCTAATCTATCCCAAGCTGTTTCTCATGCCAAGAATTGTTTCTCATTAATTTCAATCTAAGAAAGAAATTAAAGAATTTATAGAATTCAATGGAAATGAAGGCAAAATATACTCAAATTATGAGACAGAATAAAAGCAGTGCTAAGAAGAAATTTCATAGTGCTAAAATAGTGTCTTCATAAAGAAACTGAAAATAAACTAGTAACCTAACAGCAAACCTCAAAGCTATAAAACAACCACAACAACCAAAAGCAAACAAATTCAAGAGGTATAGATGACAAGAAATAATCAAAAGCAGAGCTGAAATTAATAAATTAGAAACAATTACAAAGACTGAACAAAATCAACAGCTTTGAGAATATCAAAGATAGAAAAACCCTTAGCAAAACTAATTAGAAAGCAGAGAGATAATAGCCAAATTAACAAAATCTAAATGAAATGGGTGATAGATAGTAAAATCTGGATAGATTTTACTTATCAATGTTAGGTCAAGATCAGATAAAAAATTTAAATAGACCTTGAATCAGGCATTAAAAATCTCCCAACCAAAAAAAGCCCAAGGACAGACAGTTTTGTACAGAATTCTACCAGACTTTCAAAGAAGAGTTAATACCTATACTCTTCAAAATATTCCACAAAATGAAAAGAGAAGGAATGTTGATAAACTCATTCTATAAGACTGTCACCATAGCACATACACAAACACCCAACAAAGGAGAATTTCAGACCCATTTCCCTTATGAACATTGATGCTGAAAAACAAACAAACAAACAAACAAACAAACCTCGATAAAATACTCATAAACAGAATCCAACAGCAAGTCAAAATACCATCCAGCATGATCAGATAGGCTTTATCCCAGAGACACAGGGGTAATTCAATGTACAAAAATTCATCAAAGTAATCCACCATTTAAATAAAGAAAAAGAAACAAAACACATTGTTAGATGCTGAAATGGCCTTTGACAAATTCAACATTTTTCATGTTAAAAGTCTTGGAGAAATCAGGGACTCAAGGTGTAGCATGAATTAACTAATCTGTTCTGTGCTCTTGACAGATTGTGCACACATACCCTCCCATGAACTCTCTGGATTCATGAATGAAAGACACACATATGCCAGGTAATTTTGATATATCTTTGCTAACTCAAATGATGGGTACTTCTAATCCTTCTTGCAGCTAGCAAACACTCACCTCCAGTATTCCAGTGTTAACATCCTTTAAAATCTGCATTTCATCTCTGCTAACCCAGACCCAATCAGGGAAGTGGCCACTAGGGCCACTTATCAGAATTATTACTTGACTAGTCTATCCTAAGCCCTTCAGATAGAGATTCTGCTTCTTCCTCCCTTCTTTCTCTCAAGCCCATGAATCTTAAAAGTCTTGCCTCTGTCTGCCCTGCCAAATCATTGGCTGAAGCCAACTATATTTATCAAATGGGGGCAGGATCCCTCATTGTCTTACATGCAGACACTCATGCAAACAGTTTTGGGGAATTAACTTTATCACACAAACAGCATTAGGTGAAACCCACTTTAACAAGGCACATAGCTAAACACAACAAAGGCAATATACACTAAGAAAGTAGCTAATATCAAATTAAATGTAAATAAACCAACAATTTTACTAAAATCAGGGACAAGAAAAGGCTGTCAACTCTTGTCATGTCTCTTCAATATAGCACTTGAAGTTGTAGCCAGATGAATAATAAAAAAAAAAAAAAAACTAAAGAAGATCTAGGTGATACAAATTGGAAAAGAAGAAGTTAAAAGTTAAAATAGTACTATTTGTAGATGTTATAGTATAAATAAGTGAAAAAAAAATTCTACCAGAGGTCTTCTACAGCTCATAAACACCTGCAGCAAAGTGGCTTGAATCAAATTTAACTATTAAAAAAAATCAGTAGCCCTCCTCTCTACAAATGATAAACTGAGAAAGAAATCAGGGAAACAACTCATTTGAACAATAGTCACAAATAATATGAAATATCTTCGTATAACTCTAGCCAAGCAAGTGAAAAAACTTTAACATAAGAACTTCAAGTCTCCGAAGAATGAAATTAAAGAAGATATCAGAAGATGGAAAGGTCTTTCATGCTCATGGATCAGTAGAATTAACAGAGTAAAAATGACCATTCTACCACAAAACCTTTGTTTCAAAATTTCTCCTGTGTACAAGATATGCAGGAACAAAGACAGAGACTAAGGAAATGGCCAACCAGTGCCTGGCCCAACTTGAGATCCATCCTATGAGCAAGAACAAATCCCTGACACTATTAATGATACTCTGTTAGGCTTGCAGAAAGGAGCCTAGCAGAACTGTCCTCTGAGAAATATTGTGGATTAGCTGACCAAAGATACAGAGACCCAAAGCCATACATTAGAGGGAGGTTGGGAAGTCTTATGGAGGAGTTGGGGAAAGGATTCAAGAACCTGGAAAGTATATGAACTCCACAAGAGGATCAACAGAGTCAACTAACCGGGACCCTTGGGGGCTCCCTAAGACTAAACCACTAACCAATGAGCATACATGGGCTAAGCCTAGGTCCTCCTCACATATGTAGCAAATGTGCAGCTTGGTATTCTTGCAAGTTCCCCAACAACTGAAGTGTTGGCTAACCTTGACTCTCTTGCCTGCCTATGGATTCTATTTCCCTAACTGGGCTAGCCTTAGTGGGAGGAGATGCACCTAGTTCTGTAGTGACTTGGAGTACCAGTGTGTGTTGATACCCAGGGGGAACCTCCCACTCCTCAAGGTAAATGGATAGGCATGATAGAAGGAAGGGTCCTGTGAGGTGGGTACAAAGTAGAGTTGGAAGACTGTGATCAGGGTATGAAGTGAATAAATAAACTGATTAATTCTAGAAAAACAGAGAGAGAAGACTTAGGTGATATTGAGATGTCCTATGACTAGTTGCTTAACATTTTACAGCACACACACATAGATATGAATAAGAAAATATATTGTATTCTGGATTTTATGAACCACAACAATAAGAATTTACAGAATAATTCAATTATATATAACTTGAACATATAATTAAACTATTCCACTTCAGTTAAAAGTTACAATTCAACAACAAATTATATGATGATTGATTTGCAAAAGTTAAATGTAGCAGTGTTTATCAAGGTGTTCAAACAACAAACAAACAACAAAAACTAGCATAAAAAGACAAAATGTTACTTGCAGAAATAAAAGATTAAATAAAACTAAATGAAATTAAATAAGAAAAGGTATTGTTCACTGACAGCACAGGTCACACAGCTTGTTCTGTAAATCACTGTGATATGAAATTTGGTTAGTAGTCTATGGGGAATTGTAGCTTTGTCTGCAGTATGTAGCCATTTAGAATTCCATATAGAATTGTATACAGAATTCCATAGGATTCCAAGGACAGCCCAGAAACCATAATTTAGTTGGTTCTGTGCCGAGCACAGATACTATTCCAAAGCTTTCCCACTAACACAAATTGGGAGTGTGGTTGGAACATGCTTTCCAGTGTTCTTGTCTTTCTCACCAGGTCTGCCAGTTATTTGAGCACTCTTGCTTTTCTTTCCTGCCATATTTTTCTCTCTGGTTCCCGAATTCCTTCTACAGATTCAAGTGATGTGTCTAGATTGCATGAGGCAGGACTGGCTTTCAAACTGCCTGTAAGGTATTAACAGACACATAATTCCTACAGGTCAAGCCAGACTCTTACGTCACTTCATGTAGTGGCTAGAAATGTACATTTTTATAATTTTATTATTTACAAAATTCCCCAAAATACTCTTGTGAGCTATACTCAATGCCAAAAAATTCCAGCCATGAACTGATTCCTTCCTATTGTATAATCCATAAAATGTCCTCAAAATACTCTTGCGACAAGAATATTTTTGGCTTCTTCTGCATCCCTAAAGGGGTTCTCTCCATGTTTTTCTCTCAGCCATTGCCGATACTGGTGCACTTCATGTTTCTCAAACTCCTGCAGCTGCCTTTGGAAACCCAGGTTGGGGTTGGCACAGGACCTCCCTGCACAAACCATGTACAAGGCATCTTCCCAGCCAAAATCAGTGACAGTCATGATGTATATGATCACCAGTACTGGGCCTTTCTCAGAAGACTGTAATGTACCTGAAGTTTCTGAAATATTGCAAAGTTCAGGCTGGTGCTGCCAAAAAGAAAAGTGACATAGAGTTTATTTTTAAGAATCCAATAGTGAAAGGCGAAAGATTTATACGATCTGAAGAGAAAACAGAGTATAACAAACCCAAAAGAAAATAAGCACACAAACATAAAAAGAACATCAAAAAATAACAGGAAGCAACAATCACGATTCCTTAATATCTTATAACGTTAATAGACTCAATTCCCCAACAAAAAACATAGTCTAACAGAGATGTTTTTCATGTGGATCTTCAATTTTATCAGAAAATATTTGTGACTCCCCTTTCAATTTAGTAATGCTTTTTGTGTCTACCATTTTGACTGTATTATTTTCCATGATAATCTTTAATTTTAACATTTTTTCTGTGTATTTCTTTGATTTTGTTGGAGGTGTTTTTCATGTAGATCTTCGGTTTCATCGGGGGGGGGTGGTGTTTGTAGTTCCACTTTCAATCAATTTAGGAATGTTTTTGTGCCTACCATTTTGTCGGTATATAATTGTTCATGATAATCTTCAATTTTAACCTTTTTCTGTATTTTTCTTCAATTTTGTCAGAAGTAATTTCCATGTGGATCTTCAGGTTTATCAGACAATGTCTATAATTTTACTTTCAGTCAACTTAGGAACATTTTTATACCTTCCATTTTATCTGTATAATTTTCCATGCAATAGTCAGTTTTAACATGTTTTACTATATATTTCTTGAATTTTTTCAGGAATATATTCCTTGTAGATCTTCAATTTTATCAGAAAGTGTTTATAATTCCACTTTCAAAAAACTTAGGAATATTTTTATGCCTACCATTTTATCTGTATAATTTTTCCATGAAATACTCAATCTTAATGTGTTTTTTATATATTTCTTCAATTTTATCAGAGATATTTTCCATGTAAATCTTCAATTTTGTCAGAAAATGTTTATAATTCTACTTTCAATCAACTTAGGAATATTTTAATTCCTACCAATTTATCTGTATAAATTTCTCCAATTTTATCGGAGATATTTTCCATGTAAATCTTCAATTTTATCAGAAAATGTTTTTACTTCTACTTTCAATCAATTTAGGAATATTTTTAGGCCTACCATCTTATCTGTATAGTTTTTCAAGAAATAGTCAGTTTTAACATGTTTTTCTATATATTTATTGAGTTTTATCAGAAATATTTTCCTTATAGATTTTCAGTTTTATCAGAAAATGTTTATAATTCTACTTTCAATCAACTTAGCAATATTTTTATGTCTACCATTTTATCTGTATTATTTTTCCATGAAATAGTCAATCTTAATGTGTTTTTCTATATATTTCTTCAATTTTATCAGAGATATTTTCCATATATACTACTCAGCAATTAAAAACATTGAATTCATGAAATTCTTAGGCAAATGGGGAACAGGGGGAGGGAAGAGGGTTTATGGGACTTTCAGGGAGGGGGGAACTGGGAAAGGGGAAATCATTTGGAATGTAAATAAAGAATATAGGAAATAATAATAATAGTAGTAATATTAATAATAATAATAATAATAATCATAATAATAAAGAATCCAATAGTGATTTGTATACTCATTTATTTTTTCATTTTAAACCGAATGCATGTATAATCATGTTGGAATATGTTAAGAACTATGGAGATTCTGTAGCAAGAGAAAATATCTTTGCCTTAACTCCACTGCTGTGGCTGTTCCTTCGACCTGACCTATGCTCATACAATAATCTCAAGAGCTCTGTCTGTTTTGTAATAATAACTGTAATAGTAACTGCTTCTCATGAACACTACCCAAGGAGGAAGCCTGCACCTGGGTATTGTGCAGTGTAAACTGTCCTTCTGCTAAGTTCTTCTGTTCCAGACATGTCTCTTGGTGTGTGTTTTATACACTGTTGTTATTCTTTATGGTAGAATTACCAAAAGCTATTCAGATTTCTTAATAAAGGTTAAGTCAACAAAGAAAAATAAATACTCTTGCAAACTATAATCACAGTCAAAAATTTCAACCATGATTTTGATTTCTCCTTTTCTTTATTTGTCCTGGTATATCAGATAGGTCATTAGCTTCAGGAGACACAGGTTATAGTAAGCTGCTATTTGCTACTGGTTTAGTTGATCTTTTTTTCCTAAAGTTACATTTGTGCAAATCTGTAAATTAAAAATAAAAGAAAATCTTGAGGTGATCTCAAATCAGACCTGAGATTTTTCATGTATAACTCTTGAATATTTCTAGAATAATTAAATCAGACTTACAATTCATATACTCTTGTCATACTCCCAAGACATCAATTTGAGGAACCAAGTATTTAAGGTCATTCACCGAAGCTTCATATCTTAATCCCTTCAACAAAAAAAGTAACAAAGAAAAAAAGAAATACAAATATTTTATAGGTATTACACTTGTAAAAGAGAAGTGGCATCTGTACTTTGATGAACTGTATCTTGACAAACTAGAAGAGTATACTCTTAACTCAAATAAATGATTGTTGTAGTTAAAAGTATACTAACTATTTTTCTATGTTAAGTCAAATTTTATAAATAAACTGTTCTATGTGGCCATGAGAAATTGTTAAAACACTCAAAATTATTTTAAATAAATAAATAATAATAATAAATAATAAAAAATTAGCGGTTTATAAAATTTCTAATAGAGTATATGGATCAGTCATGAATAATAATTAAAAATACAGCAGAGTGAATGTTCATTATGAAAATTTCAAGATGCATTTCTCCATGAAATCATGAGAATGAAATGAATCAGCAGTCACCTATGGATAACTGTGAGTCTTACATTTTTTCTCACTTAGGACAAGTTCAGAGCAAAACAGCCAGCTTAAAGAAACTATAAGTTATTGGACATGAAATAACAGCATCTTCTACATACATTTTTATTGTACTAGTTTTGCATTCTTTAGTTTATGAAAAAAAACTAAGGTACAAGACAACTATCCTTTATGTATAATCTGGAAAGTCAGGCAAGCATGTGTTCTGCAGGATTTTGTAAGGTATTTGTATACATCCTTTAGAAAAGGACTTTTCCCATTAGCTAAGAGCTGTGAGAAAAATGTCAGGACCTTCAAACTTACAGTTGAAAGGATCTTTTGTCTTTTGCATATTTAGATATTTTCCTAGTTTTTTTTTGAGATTTACTATTATATTTTATTCTGTATTTTTTTATTTTTTTTAAATTTTATTTTCTAAGTTTTTTTTTTATTAACATTCCAAATCATTTCCCCTTTCCCGTTTCCTCCCTCCCCGATAGTCCCATAAGCCCCCTTCCCTCCCTCTTTTCCTCATTCAACCCCCTCTCATTTCTCTGTCCTGGCGTTCCCCTACATCCAGTCTTTCCAGGACCAGGGGTCTCTCCTTCCATCTTCTTAGAAATCTATTGATATGCGAAATGTGTCTAGGGTATTCCGAGATTCTGGGTTAATATCCCCTTATCAGTGACTGCATACCATGTGTGTTCTTTTGTGATTGGGTTACCTCACTAAGGATGATATTTTCAAGTTCTGACCATTTGCCTAGGAATTTCGTGAATTCATTGTTTTTAATTGCAGAGTAGTATTCCATTGTGTAAATATACCATATCTTCTGAATCCATTCCTCCGTTGAGGGACATCTGGGTTCTTTCCAGCTTCTGGCTATTATAAATAAGGCTGCTATGAACATAGTGGAGCATGTGTCCTTATTGCATGCAGATAAAGCCTCTGGGTATATAATTTAAACCTATTTTGATATTGTCTATGAAACAATATTCAGTTTTGCATTCAATCTAAATGTCCAATTGAAACACAGTAAAACCATAGTAATGTACAAGTGATTTCTGTATTATCACTGATCCCTAAAAATATGTAGTTAGTATCTAATTTTCTAATAGTGTCATATGTATGCACTTCACAAAGCCATCTTGGTATAGGTTTCTGTCCTGGCATTCAAAGTGGTGGTCTTATAGAACTCTTCACTGAATAGAAATTAGATTATTATTCATTGCTCTATAGAAAGGAAAAAAAAACTTCTCAGAGGCTTTTAGAATTCTCTCTTTTTATGGAATGAAAGAAACACAAGTACCTTCTGGTTGCCATAGACACCAGGGAGCCAGGCAGTTCCACTGCCCTCTGTGCAGGGCCTGCCAGGAAAGAGCTGGTCTCCCAGCAACACTTTCGCTTCTGTGTTCGGAGGTGAGATTCCTACTTTCTCTCCAATAACTGTCTGGAGAGGAATGGCTAGGAGCACACAGGGCATCCAATCAGTGGAGCAGCTGGGACAGGATCCTTCCAATCACCATCTGCACCTGAGAGCCAGGTGGTTTCACAGCCATCTGCACACAGATCCCTCCAGAAGACAGCTGGTCTCCCAGGAGTGCTGACACAGGCTTACAGACCCACAGGAGGGACAAGCTCCAGCCAGAGATAGCAAGATCAACTAACATCAGAGATAACCAGGTGGTGAAAGGCAAATGCAAGAACCCTACCAACAGAAACCAAGGCTACTTGGCAACATCAGAACCCAGTTCTTGTACCACAGCAAGTCCTGGATACCCCAACACACCAGAAAAGCAAGAATTGGATTTAAAATTGCAACTCATGATGCTGATAAGACTTTAAGAAGGACATAATAACTCCCTGAAAGAAATACAGGAGAGGGTTGCATATTCTTTTCTCAGAAAGGTGGAGGCCTTGCAGTGCAGCATCACCCTTACTCTGAGCAGAGAACTGTGGGTAGAGGCACTCGGGGTTAGAAAGGACTGGGGAACCAACACATTGCTGTGTTCAAATTGAAGTCAAGGGTGCAAAAATGCCGTGCAATCAAACCTTTAACTTGGAGAAGCAGAATCGTGCTCCAAGGAAGCATCATCAACATCACTACCAGTAGCAGCAGCAGCAGCAGCAGCAGCAGCAGAAACAACCACAACTGATACCTGCAAATGGACACCAGGATAGCAGTCAGAATGAAGGCATAATTTCAGGAAACCAGGAGAGAAGACTTTTACACAATGTAGCCTTCTCTTTTGGGCAATCTTCCCCCTGACATCACTGTGGAGGAAATGAAACTTTTTGAGAAATATGGACAAGCAGGCGAAGTAGTCATTCATAAGGATAAAGGCTTTGACTTTATTCGCTTGGAAACATGATCCCTAGCGGAAAATGCCAAAGTGGATCTAGACAATATGCCACTCCGTGGAAAGCAGCTGAGTGCGCTTTGCCTGTCACAGGTATCCCTTACAGTTTGCAACTTTCCTTAGTACATGTCCAACGAACTGTTGGAAGAAGCCTTTTCTGTGTTTGTCCAGATAGAGAGGACTGTAGTCACCATGAATAACCGAGGAAGGCCCTCAGAGAAAGGCATTGTTGAGTTCTCGGGTAAGACAACTGCTCAGAAAGCTCTGGTCCAATGCAGTGAAGGCTCCTTCTTGCTAACCATATTTCCTCGGTCTGTGACTGTGGAGCCTATGGACCAGTTAGATGATGAAGAGGGACTTCCAGAAAAGCTGGTTATAAAAATTCAGCAATTTCACAAGGAGAGAGAACAGCCACCCAGATTTGCACAACCTGGGTCCTTTGAGTATGAGAATGCCATGCGCCTGAAGGCACTCATTGAGATGGAGAAGCAACAGCAGGATCAAGTGGACCGGAACATCACAGAGACTCATGAGAAGCTGGAGATGGAGACGGAGGCAGCATGCATGAGCACCAGGTTATGCTAATGAGGCAGGATTTGAGATGTCAAGAAGAGCTTCAGAGGACAGAGGAGCTGCATAACCAAGAGGTTCAGAAACGGAAGCAGAACTCAGGCAGGAATAGAAATGCAGGCGCCACGAAGAAGAGATGGGTGACAAGAAGAAGAAATGATGCGTTGACAGCAGGAAGGATTCAAGGGAACCTTCCCTGATGCGAGAGAACAAGAGATACAGAGGGCTAAATGGCTATGGGAGGTGCTACGGGCATAAACAATAGAGGCGCCGTGCCCCCTGCTCCTGTGCTACCTGGTACTCCAGCTCCTCTAGAACCTGCCACTATGATACCAGATGGAACCCTTGGATTGAGCCCACCAACAACTGAACATTTGGCAAAGCTGCTACAATGGAAGGAATTGGAGCAATTGGTGGAACTCCTGCATTTAACCGTCCAGCTCTGGGAGGTGAATTTGCTCCAAATAAATGCCGCCGATATTAGATAAAATGTCATTGTCTAGTTTCCTGCAATCCTTTTAAAAAGAGCCCTTTTTGGACTAGCCAGAATGCTGTCCTGAAAAAGTATTAGGGGTTCTTCCCAATAGATAGGTCTTCCTTGCTTGTACTACTCTAGGGAGTATGCTTGAAGGCAAAGGGGCAAGGGAGGGGTGGTATTTAACAAGTCAAAGTCTGTTACAGTGCTTTATCAAGTCTGTCTGGTGCATTCCTAAAGCATATTGATTGTTGAGAGCCTGGAGAACCACAGGAAAATGGAATGAGAGCTCCATTAATCTTGATCATTCCTCTCTCTCTCTCTCTCTCTCTCTCTCTCTCTCTCTCTCTCTCTCTCTCTCTCTCTCTGTCTCCATCGTGTTTTAATTACTTTCTCATCTTTATTCCCCTCAACCCCAGAGACACTGCCATATATACCACCATACATAAGCATCCTCCAGTGACCTAGTCCCATTTCCTCATTCACTCCCAGGTAAGAATTCAGACAAATGTCCACAGAGGTTACAGCATACATACGGTTCTGTTACATCTCATATATGATCCCTTCATGTTCTAAGGAAGACATTTTCTCTTAGAGAATTTCATTTTAGTATATCTTAAAAGAATCTTGTGTTAATTTGCCTCCATCTTTTTCTCAGGTAACCTCCATCTTTTTCTCAGGTAAGGACTACACTTTTGTGTCTCTGATGTTGCTGCTCACAGTTTTCTTGATAGGCCTAGTACAATCTTGGAAAGTGGGCTGCTGTGTGCTGAAGGTCTGGCAGGAACTCTCAGTCTTACCTATCTTAGGTAGCTATGCTGGGCATATTTATTGGTTTACTATGATTTGATCCTGATACCTTCAATTTGAAAATGTTTTAGAGAAATAGAGCAGTAATGCAACATCACTATTAAAATACATTTGAAGCCTTTTCAAAAAAAAAGAAAGATAAATAAAAGAAATACAGGAGAACACAGGTAAACAGGTAGAAGCCCTTAAAGTGGAAACATAAAAAATCCCTTAAAGAATTATAGGAAAACACAACCAAACAGGTGAAGGAACTGAACAGAACCATCCAGGATCTAAAAGTGGAAGTTGAAATAATAAAGAAATTTCAAAGTGAGACAACTCTGGAGATAGAAAACCTAGGAAATAGATTAGGAGTCATAGATGCAAGCATCATCAACAGAATAGAAGTGATAGAAGAGAGAATCTCCGATGCAGAAGATACCATAGAAAACATTAACAAAACAGTCAAAGAAAATGCAAAATGCAAAAATCTCCTGACCCAAAACATCCAGGAAACCCAGGACACCATGAGAAGATCATGGAGAAGACCTAAGGATAATAGGTATAGAAGAGAAAAAAGACTCCCAACTTAACTGGCCAGTAAATATCTTCAACAAAATTATAGAAGAAATCTTCTGTAACCTAAAATAAGGGATGCTCATAAAAATATAAGAGGCCTAAAGAACTCCAAATAGATTGGACCAGAACATAAATTCCTCCCATCACATAATAATCAAAACATCAAATGCATAAAATAAAGAATACTAAAAGCAATAAAGGAAAAAAATGTTAAGTAACAAACATATAAAGGCAGACTTATTACATCAGACTTCTCACCAGAGACTATGAAAGGTAGAAGTTCTGGGCAGATATCACACTAAACACTTCAAAACTCTCAATTACCATAAATGGAGAAACCAAGATATTCCATGACAAAACAAATTTACACAATATCTTGCCACAAATCCAGCATTTCAAAGGATAATAAATGGAAAATTCCAATACAAATAGGGAAACTGCACACTAGAAAAAGCAAGAAAGTAATCCTCCATTAGCAAACCAATAAGAAGATAGCTAGATAAACATAACTCCAACTTTTACAACAATGATATCAGGAAGCAACAATCACTTTTCCTTAATATCTCTAACATCAATAGACTCAATTTCCCAATAAAAAGGCATAAACTAACAGACTGGATATGTAAACAGGACCCAATATTTTGCTGCATACAGTTTTTATCACGCAAGCATTTCATTTGCTTGGTTAGAGTCACTACAAGGTATTTTACATTTCATGAAACTTTTGTGAAAGCTACTATTAATATGATTTTTTGTCAGTCTGTTATTTATATGCATTAAGGGTACTGATTTTTGTGTGCAGATTTTTGTTATCTTGCTACTCTTCTATAAGAGTTATTAGTAGAAGGAGTTTCCTCATGGAAATTTTAGTGTCATTTATGCACGCTATTACATCATCTTCAAAAAAAAGATACTTTGACTCCTTCCTCACTGTTTATATTCCTATGATCTTCAGTCTTGCAAAAACATCAAATCTGGAGATAGTGGAAAAACTTATCTTGTTCATGTTGTTGTAGGAAATGACTCTGAATTTCTCTCCATTTTGTTGAGGTTGGTTTGTGATGAACTGTGTTTATTTTGCTGCGATATGTCCCCAACATCCTCAGTATCTCCAGGATATTTGCAATGAATAGGTGTGGAATTTTGTTAAAAGTCTTGGATTTTTGTCTAATGAGATATTATTGTTTGTTTTCATTAGTCAATTTGCATGTATAGTGTATTATATTTATTGACTTTTATGCATTAAGCAATCTCTGAATCACTTGTATTACATCAACTTTATCATGAATGATAATCATTTTATTTGCTTCTGGATTTGGATTGTAAGTATTTTATTGCAAATTTTTGCATCTATATTCATAAGGGAAATCAGTATATATTTTCTTTCTTTTTTGGGTCTTTCTGTTGTTTAGGTATTAGGTTATCAGTGGCCTTGTAAAATGAACTGGGTAAGAGCCCTCCCTTTTAATTGTGTAGAATAATTTGATGAGTATTTGCATTGACTCTTCTTTGGGAATTGTGCAGTGTTCTAGGGACAAATCATGTGGCTTCAGAACTTTAGGTTGATAAAATTTGAGTACTTCTTCTATTTCCCTAGAGGTTATAGGGTTTTTTTAAATTTACTTATCTGATATTTATTTAACTTTGGTAAGTAATATATATTGAGAAAATTATCCAAAATTTTAGGTTTTCCAATTTGATGGAGCCTAGATTTTTAAAGAATGTGCCCATGATTCTCTGGATTTCCTTTGTGTCTGTAGTTATGTTCCCCTTTTCATTTCTAGTGTTGTTAATTTGATTATCCTTTCTTTGACTTTTAGTTAACAGTGACAGGATTTGTTAATTTCATTGACTTTCCAAAATAATAAACCATTTGTTTCATTGCTTTTACTTTTGCTTATTTGTTTGTTTCTATATTATTGCTTTCAGCATCGAGATTTATTCTTTCTTCCCATTACTTCCTTTGTGTATGAATTCTTATTTTTGTTCTAGAGCTTCATGTTTGCTGTTATATATGAGATCTCCTCACACACTCTGTTTTTGTTTGTTTGTTTGTTTGTTTGTTTTTAATGCTGGCAATTAGTGCCACTTTTGATACCTTGTGTTTTCATCTCCATTCAATTCTAAAAAATGGTTTTAATTTCTTTTTTTTTAAATTTTTATCTTAAGCCATTTTTATTCAGTATGAGTTCTTTAGTTTCCACGATGAAACTTTTTGTTATTTCTATTATTCTCAATATCTAGCTTTAATCTATGGTGTTCAGATAAGACTCAGGCTGTTATATAAATTATCTTGTATCTGTTGAGACTTGCATTATGTATGCGTAGTTTGAGTATGTTGTTGGTTTTGGAGAAAGCTTCATAAAGTGCTGAGAAGAATCTGTATTACTTTATCTTTGAGTGAAATGTTCTGGAAATATTTTTCAGGCAAATTTGGATGACAATGCCAGTTAGGTCCAGCATTTCTCTGTGTAGTTTGACTCTGCATTTCTATCTTAGGAAAGAGTTTCTCCCTATCACTCTGTGAGGGTTAATCAGTGAGCATTAAATTCTAGTAGTGTTTCTTTTACAAACTTAGGTGTTCTTTGTTTTGATGCATAGAGACAAAGAATTGAAATGCCCTCTTGGTATATTTTTTCTTTATTGAGGAAGTAGCATCCCTATCTATTCTAGTTGATTTTGGTTTGATGCTTATTGTGTCAGATATTAAAATGGTTCTACAATCTTGTTTCATAGTTCCATTTCTTTGGACTATCTTGTTCTATCAATTTACCTGAAGTGGCATCTATCCTTGATGGTAAGATGTGTTTCTTGTATACAGTTAAAGGATGGATTCTCTTTCCAAATCCATTCTGTTAGTCTGTGTGTTTTTACTGTGGAATTAGAACCCTGATTTTGAGAGATATCAGAGAGTAGTATTTTCATTCCTATGATTTTCTTGTGATGATGTATGCTTTTTTTCCCTCCCACTATTGATTTGATATTCTGACATTTATTTCAAGTGTTTGCTGGGTTGTAATTAATATCTTCAGGGTAATGTGTTCCTTTTACCTTCTGTACAACTGGATTTGTAAATAGATACTACTTAAATTTGGTTCTATCTCTATCTATCATGGAATGTCTTCTTTATTATATCTATTGTGATTGAAAGTTTTTCTAGTTCTAGCAGTATGGTATGGCATATATGGACTCTTGAAAGGAGTTTATAGAACACCTTTCAAGACCCTCATGGCATTTAAATCTCCATTAAGAAGTTAACTGTTAATCTAATGTGTCTGTCTTCATATAATACTCAGTGTTTTCACTACAGCTTTTAATATAATTTCTGTTATATATGTTTAGTGTTATGATTATTATGTGCAGAAGGGACTTTCTTTTGTTGTACTGTCTATTTGGTGTTCCGTATATTTCTTGTATCTTAATAGGCATCTCTGCTTCTTAATGTTAGAAAAATATTCCTCTATGATTTTGTTGAAATTATATTTTATGACTTTAATCTGAGTTTCTTTGTTCTCTATTCTTATTATTCTTACTTTGGTCTTTTCATAGTGTCCCATATATCTCAGATGTTTTATGCCTGAAATTTTTGTTGTTGCTGTTGTTGTTTTGTTTTGTTTTATTTTGTTGTTGGTTTTTTATTTAACTTTTTTCCCACACAAAATCTATTTCATATAGTTTTTGTTCAGTACCTGATTTTCTGCTTTCCAGATTTTGTATTATACTGTTAATACTTGTCTCTGACTTTCTTGCTTGAGTTCCTAAATACTCCTTTTCCATTTTTCCATCACTTTGAGTTTTCTTTATTGATTCTATTTCCACTTTCATGTCATGAAATGCTTTATTTATTTTATTCCATTAATTGTTTTTGGTTTCAAATATTTCATTAACAGATTTATCCATATCCTCTTTAAGGAGCCCTAGTATATTCTTAAAGGCTACTTAAAGTCTTCCACTCATGCCAACTGTATTGCATTTCTTGGGGCCTACTCTTACAGGATTGCTGGGCTATTGTCTACAGTCACCATTGTGGCTACAGGTTGATTGTGTTTTCATACTAATGTCTAGGCTTCTGAGTATGGAATGGGAGAATATGAAAATATGTTTCTTCATATAAGCATTCACTGGAGTCCAACTCTTGTCTTTAATAAGATTCTTGCTGACCTTGCCTCCATAAGTTGAGTAAGAAGACAGCAATGAATGTTCAAATGGCAGATGATCAAAGAATAGTGTTGGATTGTCATATTAAGTTAATTTTATTGGAAATTAAAATGTTCTGGCTTTGTGTTCTAAAGATAACCAACTCAGCAAATGATGACTTTATATTATATCTACTGGTTTCCTCAATGTATACTTTTTCATGAACTGGTGCTAGCAGAAAATTCTTATTTTAGGATTGCTTTCTGCAGACAGTCATGTCCTATAATTCTATCTTACTCGGGGATTTATTGTTGTGAAGAGTAACCATGACCATGACAATTTTTATAAAGAAAAACATTTAATTAGAGTTGGCTTACAATTCAGAGATTTTATCCATTATTGTTGTGGCAGGAAGTATGATGACATTCAGGTATCCATAGTGCTGGAAAAGGAGCTGTGACTTCTACATCTTTGTCTAGAGGCAGCAGAAAAAGACTGCCACACTGTGTCATGAGAGTCTGAGACCTAAAAGCCTGATACCTAGTGATACACTTCCTCCAGCAAACCACACCCTATGAGCCTACAGGGTCATTCATATTCAAATTACTACAGTCTCCCTACAGACAAATATTATATAATACCACAAGTGACAAAATGGAAAATAATATTAACATTAAATGACTTCTTTATGTAAAATAAACATACAAGCATAAAGGTAAGAGTTTTATATATCATATGGCTTGCAAAGTATGGCCCAGTGTGTGAAGGAATTACCACAGGTTCCAGATATTTGCTTTGTTCTGCTCCTTCTCTAGCAGCATTTATATACTTGAAATCATATCAAGACCTAAAACTGATAGAGCTCTCTGAATCCTGTGAATCTTAGGTTAGAAAACAATCCTATCTCACCCCTCAATCTCTATCATGACTTAAGAGAACGTTTGGCACCCAGAGCACTATTGTTGCCAAAATCTTAGAATTAGTCAATTCCATAGATAACCATATAGGTTGTCAGTGATGTGCCATAAATCATATTGATCTTACACAGAATAGTCTTGATAAAGCCAAAAGGCTTTCATAAATCAAAGCAATAACAGAAATGATGATTGGGTAGTCACTTAAGACAGCCAATAGCGAATAAGATGAACTTATAAAAAGAACCAACCACAATTCCTTGAGATTTAGCAGTGATTAAGAGGCAGAATGACAACTCTCCATACAAGAACATTGAGAAGTGTTAAGATAGTGGTCTGTTGTTTTAAGTCTATATATTTGACAGACTAGCAGAAGCATTCTTTGTGTGGTCATGACAGTGTAGAATTATCATTTGTGTCCCACATTGATACTAGAAACAAAAATAGGAACGTTTCAATATTAATCAATCCTGGTCTTTTGTGATGGTTATTGCAGAGGTTACTTTCCAGTTAACATTAAGCATTGCTAAAGATATTGTCTTATTTTCTACAACCGTGAATTAGGGAAAATGGGGATGTTAACAGACTTAAAGTAATTAATGGATTGGTTTTTGGGGACTAATTGCTGCAGATTATGGAACAGCATTCTACTTTAATATGTGTTTTTACCATATTCCATTTGAATATCCATTATTTCAACATTTTCATGTAAGTTATCTTTTCCTTGATTTAGAACCATACTAAATTATATTATAATTCAATTATTTATTTTCTAGGTAAAGATGAAACAATTGGCAAATCTCTTTTAAAACTCTTATATTGTATTAATTACAATGTATTAGCTGATGGGAGTATAGTATAATGCATAGAGGCAGTGATGAATGTTTTGATAACTTTTACGTATCTGGAGGTTAAAATACTTTACTTTAAGTTCAACAATATATCTAATATAATTGCAAGATTATATTATATACAATCTTCTACAATAATGTGTTTAAAAATGGATAAAAGTCATATTTTGTGATGTAGATTACTGACTTCAAAAGTGGTTTTGATTTCTGTTCTTTATTTAACTTAAAAATAATTGGTAGTGTGCATTCATGAAGAGGACAGTAGAAACTTGTCTAGTAAGACTTTTAATTAACTTCTCTGGAGGATTTTAAGATGTTCAGATCTGAAGGATTTTGTTTGGAGTTATGTTTTGTTATTTTGTTTTATCATTTTTGAGTTTTATTTTTTCAGTCAAATTTTATGTGCATCTATCCAATGATGAATATCAGCACTGTGCTGAGATATGAGGTCACAATTTACAGGTAAAAATATGGACTGTTCAATTATCTGATAGTTAAAAGAAGTATACAGAGAATCATTTCAAATAGTTTGCTTTACTTTGGAAATATGATTTTTATTAGACTGAAATGTATCTTTTTAGTTTACTTTCTTTTGTAATATCTATATTTGATCTAAATTACTTTGAATAGTAAATGTGGTCCACACTTACATTCTTTCCACTATATTTTATTTACTATTTTTTACTTTTTATGTATATCAAACCAAAAGAATGTATGGCTTTTCTCTGACATATCTTCAAACTTGCTATATCCCAGTTTCCGTTTATATGACCACATTGTGACATAATTTTTCTATTTGTTCAATAACAGGGTCACAAATAATTTTCAAAACTTTTGTGGAAATTGTACTAACATTAAAAAAAATCATTTGTTAATTTGAATACTCCTGAAGCCAGATGATATGCAGGTTTAATCATCTGATTTATTAATAGACATCAGCTGACCCAAGGTCTAATTGTTTATAAGATCATCGTTTATATGCTTAAGAAAGAAGAATATATATTGAGCTTTAAGGTCAAGGTGTTGTTTAAACATATCCCAATATTGTGGTAAACATATCTGACATATGACCAGCTTATGTGTAAGGTCAATAGATTTTAATAGTTGACAGAGATTTAATAAGTTAGTATGGTGGCATTTTTCTCTGTAACACCACCATCAAATAACTTCAAATACAAAAGCAGAGGGAGCATCTTTAAAAATAAATAATTAGGAACGTACATACCCTAGTAATAATATCATTCCATCATTATAATATTGTAAACAATAAATTTTAACATTCAGTATAAATTAAGAAATCAGTTCTTTTTTCATTTCTGTTTTGGAACTATTTATTAGTTTTGAGAAACAGATATTGAATGTTGTAGAACTTTTGTCTGAAAATTTTACTGTTAAAATTTTTGAGATATATAGACAAACAATAAGATCCAAAGAAGAGTTAAAACCTGCCAGACTTTCCCTCCAGCAATCTATTTAGCCAAGGTAATTGATATTTAGTAATTTTTATTTTTTTAGTTTTAGTTTCCCTTTTACCCTTAAGTAAGAGATCATATTTCCTATATATTAGTAGAAGGATAATATTGATAATGTCAACAAAATAGCATAGATGATATCATCACTATGTGTTACCTACAATTTGTTAGTTAATATAATAATACAATATATTAGTTAAATTAATATAATTATATCATTTGATCCTTTTTAATTGGATATTTTATTTATTTGCAAAGATGTCCTTTCCTTCAGACTGTTTCACTCTTTGTCCCTGTTTTTCATTTAAACAGGAGCAATTCTGTGTTACAAATTTGGAGATGGGTAGGTGGTCCCATCCCTCAACTGGGTGGTCATGCCTAACCTCTGAATAAGGTCTTGACAGTTTCTCCCTCTATTTTGTGAGAGAATTTCAACTAATGTCATTCCTGTTGGGTCCTGGGAGGGTCTTGTTTTCCTAGCATCTGAGACTTTCTGGTTGCTACCCCCAGTCCCCCAACCCCATTGCTACACATTTCTGTTCAATTTCCTGACCTCTGTATATCTCCTCTATCTCCTTCCATACCTCCTTATGCCACTCTTTTTCCCCACCCCTCCTCTCTTCCTTCCAAGTCCCTCCCACCCTCCAATTCCCTTGATTATATTGTTCCCCATTCTAAGTAAGATTGAAGTGTCCACATTTTGGTCTTGAGCTTCATGTAGGCCTATTTTTAATCTTCTTGTATCTGTTGAGGCCTGCTTTTTGACCAATTATATGGTCAATTTTAGAGAAGGTACCATGAGGTACTGAGAAGAAGGAATATTCTTTGGTTTTAGGATGAAATGTTCTATAGATGTCTGTTAAATCTATTTGGTTCAAAACTTCTGTTAGTTTCACTGTGACTCTATTTTCTGTTTCCATTATCTGTCTATTAATGAGACTAGTGTGGTAAAGTCTTTCACTATTATTGTGTGAGGTGCAATGTGTTCTTTAGTAAAGTTTCTTTTATGAATGTGGGTGCCCTTGCATTTGTAGCAAGGATGTTCAGAAGTGAGAGTTCATCTTGGTAGATTTTTCCTCTGATGAGTGTGAAGTGTCCTTCCTTATGTTTTTTGATGTCTTTAGGCTGAAAGTCAATTTTATTCTAATGGTTACTCCAGCTTGTTTCTTAGGACCATTTGCTTGGAAAATTGTTTTCCAGCATTTTACTCTGAGGTAGTATCTGTCTTTGTCATTGACATGCGTTTCTCAATTCTTTTCTACAGTTAAGTGCAATGCACTGGCTGCCCTTTTCCTAAGAGTCAAAGAAATGCTGATTCTTGGGATGGGCAAAAGGAAACCTAACTTAAAGAACTGAACTGATATGTAAATATAAGACTGGGCTTTTGGTCTTCATTGGATGATCTAACAGAGAGCAATAGCAATTCTTTTTTAAGAATAATTTTTTTTTTTTTTTTGGTTTTTCGAGACAGGGTTTCTCTGTGTAGCCCTGGCTGTCCTGGAACTCACTTTGTAGACCAGGCTGGCCTCGAACTCAGAAATCCTCCTGCCTCTGCCTCCCAAGTGCTGGGATTAAAGGCGTGCGCCGCCACCGCCCGGCTTAAGAATAATTTTTAAGAGCTCAGCTATCTGGAGATCTCTGGAGATGGAACATAGCTCCTTTAAATTTTTTAACAGGACTTCTGATTTTAGTTGGAAAACCCATGGAGAGCAAACACAGCTCTTGCAGAATTTTTCATAGCTCTTTTAGAATTTTTCTACCAGAATTTCTATCCAAGAATTACTTAGATAGCTAACACAACTGTTTTACTTTTTTTTTCCCTAGCAGCCACACAGAGAGAAGTGAGTGGACAGCAAATACACTTCATTTAGAATTTTTTCTAGAAAATCCAAGAAAATTTATAGCACTAAAAGATAAATCTGGTCTTTCCAATACTAAGAGGAGTCGGATGCTAATTAGGTCACATGTTGAGGGAGCAAAACATGCTACTGGTAATAGGGGAGATTTGCTAAGTGAAAACTATTGATGATATAGAAAAAATGTATATAAATTTTAATGAGAAATTACTACACCCTGAATGAGGGTAGAATAATTTTATTTTCGGTGTAAAATGTGTTCTTAACTTGAGGATCTTATCAGAGCTGATGCTGGATGCTATTCATCGAGTTTGTGTTGTGGGTCAGGGTATGGACATTGCTGTAATGATAAATTTAGTAATTGTTTCAGAAGACAAAGCAATAGTAGACTGACTGCTGTAGTTTTAATTGAAGGATCTATAAGAGAAATTGAATATATACATATATATATATATATATATTAAATATCTATATTTAAAACATCTAGAATTGTAACTAAAATCAGGTGAATACCATAATCATACCAAACATCTTATTAATGTACTCTCACAAGTTTTGAAAGCAAGAATTAAAAAAATAATCATAGTAAGTAAAGGTAGGGAAAAGGTGCATAAAGAAATAATATAGATAATGGGTTCTTCAGTATGAAGTAATCTAACTGACAATTTCTTTGGAGTTATTCTGTGGAAATTATGTAGAAAAAGAAGACCTTAACCAACTCCGATGAGTCCTGCTCATCATTAGGAAAATATAATTAAGTACTCTCTTGATGTTCAGCAACTTCCAAATTCACATGACCTAGATATAATTTTCAATGAATAATGAAGGTTTAATAAATGTTATCCTATTTGCTGTGTGATAAAGGATTAATAAAGAAATAAAAATCTTAGTTTGTTTAAAATTTCAGTTTGAAGGACTGTACCTTTGAATGTTATGTAATAAAATACTTTTACTTTGGGAAATAAAATTTTATGTTAAAATAGTATATTTTCTGTAGAGACTTGCTTTCCATAGGCCCTATATTTATGCTTAGTTTTGACCTCTCTAAATTTTTTCAGATCTGAGACAGAAGAGTCTGTCTACTAAAATAGTTTCCGTGACACAATGTTCTACTACATATGAAGTGCACATATTTCCTTTACAATGTTACAGTATGAGTAGTCTTAAATGGCATGCTACAGGGTTTTGAAAGAAATATCAGGAAAATATTGTTTCTTCTTCAAGGAAATAATTAGTAAGAGCAGAGGTCTCAAGTTGCATCAGATCTTCCTTTTTAAGGTAACACATTTTATCATGTCTTATCTTCTGGTAAGAGTCTCCATAATATTAAAGACATGAATACAAAGCATGATTCAGAGCAAAGCAACTTAATCTCTTTCTTAGTTTAGAGATCCAAAAAAGATGATTGCCATGTTCCAATGATTTTTGTAATAAGTTTCTGCAACACCTACATATAAAGACAGGAGCACAAATCCAACAAGGAACTGTCTAAAAATCAAGTTTCTCATTCAGGTGTGGATCAGAACTCCTCAAAACAAGGGAAGGTGTCATTTTACGAAGACACTAATAATTAATAGTAATGACTTTTTCATGATTTCCTTTATATCTCAGAACAAAAAATTCATAATTCCATAACATTCTGCTGTGCTGCATCTTGAATTAATATTTGAAATGTGAAACCAGTAGCTTTCAGCTTAGTTGTCAATAAACCTACATTACACTGAAAAACAAATTCAGAAAACTTTAACTTCTTAACAAAAATGGTGTGTAGCTAAAGCTATATTAAGTTCATGAAAATTAATGTATAGCTACTAGTAAATCTAAGTAGGAAACAATTGTGGTAAGAGCAAGCAAAGTGAGCTGATTTATTTTCAGGAACTATGGGCTGATATTTTATATTTTGTTGGCCTTATAATTTTTTCAAAATGTATTTAAGATAAGATGTTAATGAATTTTATACATTACCCAATTTATTTCAGCACCATGTATTTTAACATCAAGAAGTATTAACTTCCCAAGGCTCTCTCTACAACCTAGAAAATTGATTCAAAGAGAATTGATCATCAGGAAACAGTCTATCTCTATGGATTTCTAAAATGCTATCCTCACAATAGTCCATATTTAAGATATCTTCACCTCTCTATATGAAGGTCCCTTCACCTGTGTTATCAACTGAATGATCACTGGTCCTTCTTAGAGGACTTTTTCTCTATTGTTCCTCATGGCTTGTCTTGCAGTCATATTTATTCTAATATCTCTTGCATGTTCAATTTTCTATGTATATACTTCTTGTTTCCTCATGTCTCCACATCTCCTTTCCAGGAACATCCTTCCTGTGTCTTCTATGGGAAAGCTGATAAAATCGATTCAAATTTGCATCAGCTATCTCTGTCTGCTTCAGTCTCCTCCTCTATGATGTAATGCTCTTTGTGGCACATATTAGCCATCTTATCTGCGAATGTTCTTGTCAGTATTATCTATAGACACACATGAAGTTAGTAGTTCACCACCAAGAAGATATCATTGCTACCTGAGAGTCAAGATATATTTCATACCTGGAGCTCCAAGCAATAATGAATAAAAACATCCCACTGACTATTTTGAGAAACATGGTACCTATGATATTGTCACCATCTGAGATTGTTTTACATCTATAATTCCAGGTCACAAGAAAATGTTACATTTTCTATTCCCACCTACTGTCCCTTCATTTCTCTCATGTTCTCTCAGCCCTTTACATTCTATTTAAACCTTGTTGGACCTCATGATTTTCTCCTCTCCTCTAGCCTTCTCATACTTTTGTGATTAATCATTTGCCTTCAATGTCCTGTGATCATCTCTGAAGCTACTCCAAATATTCTAAAATCTTTTCCAAATTTTACCATTCTGCTATCTAATTTACATTTAGGAAATTTTATTTAGTATGGGTAAAGAATCTGTAAAGGAAACTTTATTTTTTTTTATTTAACTTTTGAAGCATGTCAGGCTCAGTCAGACCCATACACGTCGCACGAGAGGAATAGGTTCTTTTGCCCACTCTACTACTTACACTATTCTTAATATCATAGCCGATGAAAAGATTTTTTAAATCCAAGTTTTGCAAACATCAGTTATATTTCCATAATTATAGAATGCTTTTTATAAATATTTCTTTGACCAACAAAGTCCAGGGTCAAGAAATCTTGGATTTACAAACTGACAATAATATTTTCTGTCTCTACTCAGAGCTGAGAGTTTCTATCATCCAGGGTTCTTTGTAAGCAACCTTTACTTTCAGTCATTATTCAATCACTTCAAGTCATATCCCAACACTGTGTCTAACCAGTTCTCATCATACATGAAGATCACACATCAGATAATTATTTTCATGCTAAAAATTACTAAGTCTTGGTTTCACTGGGCAACTGTGGCAGTTCAAAATATCTGGACAGACTGAGACCAGAAACTGTTGTAAGATGTGGAACAGGAGTCAATTTGAGTTTCCATGGAGGTTCCAAGTCACAGTGAATCAATAGAAGTGTCAAGTTCCATGTCTTGGTGCCAAATTTTAAATAATAATTTGGAGAGTTGAGCAGAGAATTTGTCAGCAATGTGCTCTCTGGCATTTAATTTTCTCAAATTTCTTTTATACCTTTCTCTTTTTCTGATCTCAGTTTTTTTCATAAGAATGATTATGAGTCTCTCTCTCTCTCTCTCTCTCTCTCTCTCTCTCTCTCTCTCTCTCACACACACACACACACACACACACACACACACACACAAACAAACACTTCTTTTCAAGGTTCTCCAGAGGATCAGAATCAATAGACAGAGTAGGAGAGAATTTAAATAGTAGCTTCATGTAATGTGGTAATATGCCAGTGTAACATTTGTGGACTAGTAGGGAGTGTAAACATTACAAGCCTATTGTTGTTTTGACTCAAGCTCATTTACTCTCACTCTAGAAGTTTCAGAAAGTTTTATGCATATTTTATTGCATCAACTCTCATTTTATGAATTTCTTATTGCTTGTGTTCTTAACTTCTTTTTCTCCTTCTCCCTCTCCCTTTCTTTCTCCCTCTCCTTCTCCTTCTTCTACTTCTTCCTCTTCTTCTTCCTCCTCCTTTGTGTTTTCAAGACAGGGTTTCTCTATATAACCCTGGCTGTCCTGGAACTCACCCCGTAGACCAGGCTGGCCTTGAACTCAGAAATCTGCCTATCTCTGCCTCCCAAGTGCTGGGATGAAAGGCATGTGCCACCACTAGACAGTACTCCTCCTCCTCCTCCTCCTCCTCTTCTCTATTCTTTCTTCTTCTTCTTTCTTCTTTCTTCTTCTTCTTCTTCTTCTTCTTCTTCTTCTTCTTCTTCTTCTTCTTCTTCTTCTTCTTCTTCTTCTCCTTCTTCTTCTTCTTCTTTTTGTCATTACTGGCCAAATTAAATATAAAATAAAAGGATGACCATAAGGTTTGAATGGGTCTAACAAATGGGATCAGTATGATGCCTGATAGGAACAAGATTAAGTAGTTAAGGTACATATAATGGAAGATGAAAATATATTTTGTATATAAAATAAAAAATTGTTCAGAATTCTTAGTCCATGTGTGCAATTAAAATCTTTATCACACAGAGCTGTGATAGCAACTCATGATCTCATAACATTTATGCCTTTAACATCAATACCACTGCACATACTTGTGAGTTATAAGACATTATAAACTTAATCCTTTTGTAGTTTTGTATATTATACATATTAAAATGTTCTTTGTTCCTCCTGAGCTTAATAAGCATAAAAGTAACAGTGATGTTCAAGCTTAATGACACTGTAACATGGGCCATGAATGTGAACCATGACACTAAAAAGTTAGAATCTATAATATCCAAATTTCCATAATGACAATAAAGTAAATACTGTATTAGTAAATAACTTGGAAGTATAATTAAACCAATCATAAAATATAATTATGTGGATTTCTCCAGTGCTCAAGATTGAGATGTTTGTATCTGATGAAATCATAGCTCATGCAACATGGGGTCATGTAAGATGTGTAGTGGTATCAGTATGAGTGCTGTACCATTAAAACTATGGCAATCATGCAGAAATATCCATGATCAGATGACTGAATTCAACTTAACTGACAGTGCATTTTCTAACTGACAAAAATATGTTGCATCACCAATCACACACACTAATATTTTAAGATTTATTTATTTTAGATATGAATAAAATATTGTGATATTTAGCAAAACAAAGAGGTTTGTGAAATAAATAGTTTAAAACCTTGGTAAATTAAAAAAAAATAAAACACAAGTCCTTACCCCTAATTGCTATATAAGAAAAAGCATATAGGATCATGAGGCATACAGCCATTCAAGCAGCTAAAAAATTAGCAATCCAGGACTTTCAATGATAATGGAAGCAAACGGTGTGTGTGTGTAGACACTCTCAGACAAAGTAACTAGTTTTTGTACAAGCCCAAATAACTTTTACACTTTGAAAGTAGGAAATACTCAAATATTGCCAGAACTTTACTATTGGCAAATCTTCTGAGCTTTAATAAAAAGGTAAGCAAAATGCAATGCTTGATTTTGGAAAAAAAATCATATGAGAAACAGCCACTCAACCACCAGTGTCCATCATATTTCTTTTGATTGAATATTTAGAAATCAGACTGAAAAGTTACCAAAACAGTCTTGGTTAGTTGACAGCAGAATCTTCCTATGAAAAGAATGCATTCTGTTAACTAGTGGTCCTCAACCTTCATAATTCTGTGACCTTTTTACAATATCTTGTGTTGTGGTAAACTCCAACTATAAAATTATTTTGTTGCCACTTTGTGACTGTAAATTTTTACTACTATAAATTGTAATATAAATATATGATATATAGGATATTTGATATGACTCCCAAAGAAGTCATGAGCAACAGGTTGAGAACCACTCCTAATTATGCCCATTAAAAAAAAACAACAAACCAATGGCGAATCTCCTCAAATAGGCTTATATTCTAGAATCCGTGGTGCATTCTTTAACAAAGTGTCTTAAATGCCCCAAATCCAAGGTGAGGCAACATATTACACTAAGAAAATCATGGGAATTATGTCCTACATCCTCATGTGGGTAGAACAGAGGGGCCTAACTTTGAACTCCAAATCTTCACATTCTTTAAATAAACATAATTTAATTCCTTTAAGGTTTACAAAACTGTTTTCATTAAGCCAATATCTTCATTTAATAGCTCCATTCACAAAATCTCAAGCTATTCACCAAACCAAATATTCATCTTCATCTTCTATATTCCCACACCATTTTCTTCCCACTCTTTCTATGATATCTCATTCAGGTCTCATATTTCAAACCACAGAAATCTATACTCATTTAGTTATCACAAATGTTCCAGTTTCTTTCTTTCTTTCTTTCTTTCTTTCTTTCTTTCTTTCTTTCTTTCTTTCTTTCTTTCTTTCTTTCCTTTTTTATTGGTAATTTTATTTATTTACATTTCAAACATTATATCTCTTCCCAGTCTCCTCTCAACAAACATCCAAACTCCTCATCTTTCTCCTCTGCTTCTATGAGGGTGCTCCCCACCCACCCACCTACTCCTGACCCAATACCCTAGAATTTGCCTATGCTGGGGCTCGGAGCCTGCACAGGACCGAAAGGCTCCCCTCCCATTGATTCCAGAAAGGGCAATCCTCTGCTATATATGCAGATGAATTCATGGGCCCCATCATGTGTACTCTTTTGTTGGTGGTTTAGATCCTGAGAGCTTTAAGGTTTCTGGTTGGTTGATATTTTTGTTCTTCCTATGGAGTCACAAACCCCTTCAGCTCCTTCAGTCCTTTCCTTAACTCCTCCAATGGGGTTCCCATGCTTAGTTAGATGGATGGCAGTAAGCATCTGCATTTGTATTGGTCAAGGTCTGCCACAGTCTCTCATGAGACAGCTATACTAGTCTCCTGTCAGCCATAGGTTCATGGGCAGACGTCATAGAGATCCTAAGAGAACATAAATACCAGCCCAGGCTACTATACACAGCAAAATGCTCAATTAACAAGATGAATAAACCAAGATATTCCATGACAAAAATAAATTTACACAATATATTTCCACAAATCCAGCCCTACAAAGGATAATAGATGAAAACATCCAACAGAAGGAAGGAAGCTACACCCAAGGAAAATCAAGAAAGCAATCTTCTTTCAACAAATACAAATGAAGATAGCCACACAAATACAATTTCATCTCTAACAATAAAAATAAGAGGAAGCAACAATCACTTTCCTTAATATATCTTGACATCAATGGACTGAATTCTCCAATAAAAAGACATAAAGTAACAGACTGGATACATGAACAGGACCCAGCATTTTGCTGCATACAGGAAATGAACCTCAGTGACAAAGACAGACACTACCTCAGGGGAAAAGTCTGGAAAAAATTTCTGAGCAAATGGTTCCAAGAAACAAGTTGGAGTAACAATTCTAATATCGAATAAAACCGACAGCTCATCAAAAAAGATAAGGAAGGACACTTCATACTTATCAAAGTAAAAATCTACCAAGATGAACTCTCAATTCTATACATCTATGCTCCAAATGCAAGGGCACCCACATTCATAAAAGAAACTTTACTAAAGCTCAAAGAACACATTGCACCTCACACAATAATAGTGAGAGACTTCAACACCCCACTTTCAGCAATGGACAGATCATTGACACAGAAACTAAACAGAGATACAGTAAAACTAACAGAGGTCATGAACCAGATGGATTTTACAGATATCTATACAACATTTCATCTTATAACAAAAGAATACACCATCTTCTCAGCACCTCATGGTACCTTTTCCAAAGCTGGGCATATAATAAGTCATAAAACAGCCTACAAAGGATAACAGAATAACAAAACAATTCATTCTATTATTCTAAATAATGCATCCTATCAGACCATCACAGAGTAAGGCTGATCTTCATTTACAAAAAAAAAAAAAAAAAAAACCAGAAAACCCAAATATACATGGAATCTGAACAATACTTTACTCAATGATAACTTGGTCAAGGAAGAAATAAAGAAATTAAAGACTTTTTAGAATTTAAAGAAAATAAATGCACAGCATATCAAAACTAATGGGACACAATGAAAGGAGTGGTAAGAGGAAATCTCAGCTTTAAATGCCTCGAAAAAGAAACTAGAAAAAGCATAAATAAGCATCTTGACAGCACACCTGAAAGCTGTAGAACAAATAGAATGAAATACACCCAAAAGGAGTAGTCATCAGGAAATAATCAAACTCAGGGCTAAAATTAACCAAGTAGAAACAAAAAGAACTATACAGAGATTGAATGAAACCAAGAGCTTGTTCTTTGAGAAAATAGCAAGATAGATAAACCCTTAGCCATACTGACCAGAAGGCACAGAAACCCTATTCAAATAAACCAATTCAGAAATGAAAAGGGGAGACATAACAACAGAAACTGAGGAAATTAAAAATAAAATCATCAGATTCTACTACAAAAGCTTATACTCAACAAAACTGGAAAATCTGGATGAAATGGATAATTTTCTAGACAGATACCAGGTACCAAAGCTAAATCATGATCAAATAAACCACCTAAACAGGCCCATAGCCCCTCAAGAAATAGAAGTAATTATTAAAAGTCTTCCAACCTAAAAAAGCACAGGACTAGATGGGTTTAATGCAAAATTCTATCAGACCTTCTGTCTTAGTCAGGGTTTCTATTCCTACACAAACATCATGACAAAGAAGCAAGTTGGGGAGGAAAGGGTTTATTGATCTTACATTCCCACATTGCTGTTCATCACTAAAGAAAGTCATGACTGGAACTCAAGCAGGTCAGGAAGCAGGAGCTGATGTAGAGGCCATGGAGGGATATTTCTTATTGTCTTGCTTCACCTGGTTTGCTCAGATTGATTTCTTGTATAACACAAGACTACCAGACCAGACATGGTGCCAACTGCAAGGGACCCTTCCCTCTTGATCACGAACAGAGAAAATGCCTTGCATTTCCTCACATGAAACTCCTTTGTCTGTGATCACTCCAGCTTGTATTAAGTTGACATAAAACCAGCCAGTACAACTTGAAAGAAGAAATAATACCAATACTCTTCAAACTTTTCCACAAAATAGCAACAGCAGGAACACTACCCAATTTGTTTTATGAAGCCAGCATTACACTCATACAAAAACCAAACAATGCAAAAATACTCAATAAAATTCTTGCAAATTGAATCCAAGAACACATCAAAATCAGCATCCATCATGATGAGGTAGGCTTATTTCCAAGGATGCAGAGATGGTTTAATATAGGGAAATCCATCAATGTAATCCACTATGTATACAAATACAAAATAAAAAAAACCAATGTGAACAACACATTAGATGCACAGAAACAATTGACAAAATTCAGCATACCTTCACGTTAATTGTCTTGGAAAGATCAGTAATTCAAGGCCCATACCTAAACACCGTAAAAGCAATATACAACAAACTATCAGCCAACATCAAACTAAATGGAGAGAAATGAAGCAGTCCCACTAAAATCAGGGACTTGACAAGGCTGCCCTCTCTCTCCTTACCTATTCAATATAGTACTTGAAGTTCAAGCTAGAGCAATTAGACAACAAAAGGAAGTCAAATGGATACAAAGGAGAAAGGAAGAATTCCAACTATCATTATTTGCAGATGAAATGATGATATATGTAAGTGGCCCCAAAAACTCCACTGGAAATCTCCTACAGCTGATAGACAACTTCAGCAAAGTGGCTGGCTATAAAATTAACTCAACCAAGTTAGTAGCCTTCCTATACTCAAAGGATAAACAAGCTGAGAAAGAAGTTAGGAAAACAACACTTTTCACAATAGACACAAATAATATAAAATAACTTGGTGTGACTCTAAGTAAGCAAGTGGAAGATCTGTATGACTAGATCTTCAAGTCTCTGAAGAAAGAAATCAAAGAAGATATCAGAAGATAGAATGGTCTCCCATGCTCATGGATTGGCAGGATTAATATAGTAAAATTATGAATGTTGCCAAAAAATAATGTACAGATTCAATGCAATCATCATCAAAATTCCAACTCAGTTCTTTATAGAGTTAGAAAGAGCAATTTGCAAATTCATCTGGAATAACAAAAAAAATCTATGATAGAGAAAAATCAAATTCCATGACAAAAGAACTTCTGGGGAAGTCAATAACCCTGACCATCCCTGCTGCACTACTACAGAGCCATAGTGATAAAAAAAATGTATAGTACTTGTAGAGAGACAGGCAGGTAGATCAATGGGATAAAATTGAAGACCCATAAATGAACCCATACACCTATGGTCACTTGATCATTGACAAAGGAGCTAAAACCATCCATCGGGAAAAAAATAAACCAGCATTTTCAACAAATGGTGTTAGTTCAACTGGCACTCAGGACATAGAAGCATGAAAATTGATCCATTCTTATCTTCTTGTACAAAGATCAAGTGGTTCAAGGACTTCTTCATAAAACCAGATACTCTGAAACTAATAGAAAAGAAAGTGGGGAAGTCCCTCAAGCACTTGTGCACAGGGGAAATGTTCTTGAACACAAACCCAATTGCTTATGCTCTAATATCAAGAATTGACAAATGGGACCTCATAAAATTGCAAAGTTTCTGTAAGGCAAAGGTCACTGTCAATAGGACAAAACATCAACCAACAGATTGGGAAAAGATTTTTACCAATCCTACATCTGATAGAGGGCTAATATCCGATACATACAAAGAACTCAAGAAGTTAGACTCCAGAGAACCAAATAACCCTATTTAAAAAATGGGGCACTGTGGGAAAAAACAAAAAGTTGGGTGGAGGCGGGACCCTTAGAAGACTGGAAGGCAAAGCCCTGCATAGGTGAGAACTGGCAGGCAAGGCCTGCATAAGGGAAAACTGGCTAGCCCTGCACACCACAACGGGATGGGGAAGGTGGGTGCCTGAATACCTGTGGAGTGGCAGGCTGCCTGACTATTGGAGAGGGTGGACCTTGCTCATAAGGTGGTGCAGTTTTGGCATGGGTCTCCCTGATACCTGTTGAGGAAGCTTGACTGAGAAGAGGCTGGATCCTATCCTGGTGGCTGGAAATGCTGAGGCCTGATCCATGTTCTTACACAGCAGGTTTTGATAAGAAGAGGCCGTTCATAGTTTCAATGCCTTGCAACAGCCAGGTAACCTTGGGGCGGGGGAAAACCCGGCTGTAGCCAGGTGACTGTAGGGGTGGTGTCCAGCCAGAACGCTAGGGGTTTGGGGCATGGCCATATGTGACTGATAGCCACAGTATTATGGAGTTGAGGAGTCAGCAGTCTTGGAGCATGACTCACTAGTTACATCCCTTGTAGAATGTTCTACTGGTTCTCCAGAATACAGACAGCCTTACACAGTCCCACAGGGTATAGAGCTAAACAAAGAATACTCAACTGAGGAATGCCAAATGGCTGAGGAGCACCTAAATAAATGGTTTACTTCCTTAGTCATTAGGGAAATGCAAATCAAAACAACCCTGAGATTCTACCTAACACAAGTCAGAGAGGCTAAGTTCAAATCCTCAGGGGACAGCAGATGCTGGTGAGGACATAGAAAAATAAGAACACTCCTCCATTGTTGGTACACGCTGATACAACCACTCTGGAAATCAGTCTGGAAGTTCCTCAGAAAACTGGATATAGTGCTACCTGAGAATCCATCTGTACCACTCCTGGGCATATACCCAAAAGATGCTCCAACTTATAACAAGGACACATGTACCACTACGTTTATAGAAGTCTTATTTGTAATAGCCAGAAGCTGGAAAGAACCCATATGTCCTTCAGGAAAGGAATGGATACAGAAAATGTGGTACATTTACACAAGAGAGTACTACTCAGCTATTAAAACAATACCTTCATGAAATTCTTAGGCATATGGATGGAAGTAGAAAATATCATCCTGAGTGAGGCAACCTGTGATGGTTTATATATGCTCATTCTAGGGAGTGACACTATTAGAAGGTGTGGCCTTGTGCGATGAAGTGTATCCCTGTGGGAATAGGCTTGGAGATCTTTCTTCTAGATGCCTGAGCATGTTCAATCTGTTCCTGGCTTCCTTAGTACAAACATGTAGAACCCTCAGCTCCTCCTGCACCATGCCTGCCTGGATGCTGCCATGCTTAGCCTTGATGACAATGGACTGAACTTCTGAACCTGTAAGCCAGTCCCAACTAAATGTTGTCATTTATAAGAGTTGTCTGGATTATGGTGTCTGTTAATGGCAGTAAAACCCTAAGAGAGAAGTTGGCACCAGGGACTGGGGTATCACTGTGATAGACCTGACCATGCTTTTGTTTGGAAGAATATGGGTTTTGGGACCTTGGATTTGGAAAGCCATGGTATGCTTTAAGTGGAGCTTAATGGGCCAGCCTAGTAGGGATATTTAAGACAGTGGTTCTGAGGGTCATTTAAAATGTGTAGGCTTGCTGCCCAAGAGGTTTCAGTAGAGAACTTTAATATGTGTCCAAGATACTGTTTTTGTGATGTTTCAGAGAAGAACATAGCTGCTTTTTGCCATTGTCTGAAGAGATTGCCTAAGGCAGATATTTAGCCAGCAGTGGTGGTGCATGCCTTTCACCCCAGCCAGCAAACATAGCAAGTTGAGAAAGGAAAAATGCAAAATATATATTTTGTGTATTAAAGGGATGCCAAGAAATGAAAAGGAGCTGAATTCATGGATATTAAATTGAATTAAAGGAGTAGTGACCTTGGGGCAAGATTACACCCAGCTAAATTTAGGTCCAGGCACAGTAGTACAAGCCATTAGTCCCAGGAGGCAAAGATCTGAGTTCAAGGCTAGTCTAGAACAGAGTAAATTCTAGGTGAAGAAAAACTTAATGTAGGCTTGGTGGACCACAAGTTTAATCCCAGTGCTTAGGAGACAGACATGCAGATGTCTGAGTTCGGAGTCAGTCTAGGGAATCTAGTGATAATGTAATAGAACCTGAGGCCCAATGTTCCAGTTCCTGCAAGCAGCAGAACTCAGCAGCTTCAGTCATGTGTCTCTGGCTCTATATTCAAGAGGAGGAGACTACTGAGACAATTGATGCTGCTTAGCTGGAGCTAAGAAATTAATGATGATTAAGAAGAGACCAGCATCACTCAGGTGAAATCTTCTGGGAAGTGTTTTCTGAGAACACAAAGAAGTTGTATTCCAGAGACAGCCAAAATTATACTTCATGTTGCAGCTGTACTTGTAAATATGTAATACTCCGCCTGGTGGTACTGGTTTTGAAGGCATGAAGGCATCATGAATAACATCTGAGGTTTGGCAATGTGAGAGGCCATGGAAGGCCATTGATGAAAGTGCAGCCTCAGCTGTAGTTGACAGTCCAGGACAGAAGGGGTCATGAAAAGTAGTTGAGGCTTTGTACCATGAAGAGAGCATATGAGAGTCTATTGGTGAAGCATAGTTGCAGTGGAAGACCCCAGCACATTGGAGATGCCAGTACCATGGGATGACCACCAAGAAGAGCAGTGGCAGTGGAATAGATCGACCTGAACTTAGAGTGGTACAGAGGACAGGCTTTCAGATATTGGATCAAGAAACTGAAGCTGAACTTGACTTGGGGATCACAAGATGTTAAATATGCCAGAGCCACAGGATGCCTGCCAAGGAAAGTTGCTGACAGGGAGTGTAACCAGCCTAGGAGAAAGAACTTTGTTGCAAACAATAAAGATGAAAAAGGAGTTGAAGATCTGAAGACTGCTTTGCCATCAGATATGGAGATTCAGAGTTTGGAGTTTGCCCAGCAAGGTTCCTGTCTTGCTTTGGGGGTCACAGTGAAGTGATTGGATGAATCTTAGAAAAGATCTTGAACTATGGACTTTTAACTTTGTTGAGAATGCATAGACTATAGGGACTTTTGAAGTTGGACTATATGTATTTTGCATTATACTATGTTTAAGTATGGCCCCCATAGACTCATGTTTGAACAAGCCTATGGGGGGGCAGGGAGTGGAATGTGATGGTTTGCATATCCTTACCCCAGGTAGTGGCACTATTAGAAGGTGTGACCTTGTTGGAGGAAGTGTGTCACTGTGGGGATGGGCTTGGAAATCTTCCCATTAGATGTCTGAGCATGCCAAATCCATTCTTGGCTTCCTTTGTATAATGATGTAGAACCCTCAGCTCTTCCTACACCAAGCCTGCCAGTGTGCTGCCATACTTCAGCCTTGATGACAATGAACTGAACCTCTGAACCTGTAAGCCAGCCTCAATAAAATGTTGTCATTTATGAGACTTGCCTTGATCATAGCATCTGTCCACAGCAGTAAAACCCTGAGTCATAACCCAATGGCTGAATAGTACTCCATTGTGTAAATATACCATATCTTCTGAATCCATTCCTCTGTTGAGGGACATCTGGATTCTTTTCAGCATCTGGCTATTATAAATAGGGCTGCTACGCACATAGTGGAGCATGTGTCCTTATTACATGCTGAGAATCCTCTGGTTATATGCCAAGAAGTGGTATAACAGGGTCCTCTGGTAGTATTATGCCCAGTTTTCTGAGGAATCATCAAACTGTTTTCCAGTGCGGTTGTACCAGTTTGCAATCCCACCAGCAGTGGAGAAGTGTTCCTTTTTCTCCACAACCTCTCCAGCACCTGCTGTCTCCTGAGATTTTTATCTTAGTCAATCTGACCAGTGTGAGGTGAAATCTCAGGGTTGTTTTGATTTGCATTTCTCTGATGACTAAGGATGTTGAACATTTCTTTAGGTGCTTCTCAGCCATTCAATATTCCTCAGGTGAAAATTCTTTGTTAAGATCTGTACCCCATTTTTAATAGGATTATTTGGTACTCTAGAGACTAACTTCTTGAGTTCTTTGTATATATTGGACATTAGCCCTCTGTCGGATGTAGGGTTGGTAAAGATCTTTTCCCAATTTGTTGGTTGCCCTTTTGTCCTATTGACAGTGTCCTTTGCCTTGCAGAAACTTTGTACTTTTATGAGGTCCCATTTTTCCATTCTTGATCTTAGGGCATAGGTTATTGGTGTTCTGTTCAGGAAATTTTCCTCTGTACCCATGTGTTCAAGGCTTTTCCCCATTTTCTTTTCTATTAGTTTCAGTGTGTCTGATTTTATGTGGTGGTTCTTGATCCACTTGGACTTGAGTATAGTACAAGGAGATAAGAATGGATTGATTTACATTCTTCTGCATGCTAGCTGCCAGTTGAGCCAGGACCATTTGTTGAAAAGGTTATGTTTTTTCTGCTGGATGGATTTAGCTCCTTTGTCAAATATCAAGTGACCATAGATGTGTGGGTTTATTTCTGGGACTTCAACTCAATTCCATTGATCTACCTGCCTGTCACTGTACCAATACCATGCAGTTTTTAACACTATGGCTCTGTGGTACTGCTTGAGGTCTGGGATACGGATTCCCCCAGAAGTTCTTTTACTGTTGATAATAGTTTTTGCTATCCTGGGTTTTTTGTTATTCCAGATGAATTTGAGAATTGCTCTTTCTAACTCTATGAAGAATTGAGTTGGGATTTTGATGACAATTACATTCTACCTGTAGATTGCTTTTGGCATGATGGCCATTTTTACTATATCAATTCTGCCAATGCACAAGCGTGGGAGATCTTTCCATCTTCTGTGGTCTTCTTCAATTTCTTTCTTCAGAGACTTGAAGCTCCTGTCATACAGATCTTTCTCTTGTTTGGATAGAGTCACACCAAGATGTTTTATATTGTTTGTGACTTTTTGAAGGGTGTCGTTTCCCTAATTTCTTTCTCAGTCTGTTTATCCTTTGAGTATAGGAAGCCTACTGATGTGTTTGAGTTAATTTTATATCTGGCCACTTTGCTGAAGTTGTTTGTCAGTTGTAGAAGTTCTCTGGTGGAGTTTTTTGGGCTGCTTAAGTATACTATCATATCATCTGCAAATAGTGATAATTTGACTTCTTCCTTTCCAATTTGTATCCCTTTGACCTCTTTTTGTTTTCTAATTGCTCTAGCTAGAACTTCAAGTACTGTATTGAATAGATATGGAGAGAGAGAGCCGCCATGTCTAGTCCCTAATTTTAGTGGGATTGTTTCAAGTTTCGCTCCATTAAATATGATATTGCCTACCGGTTTTCTTTTTTTTTTTCTAAGTTTTTTTATTTATATTCCAAATCATTTCCCCTTTCCCATTTCCTCCCTCCCTGAAAGTCTCATAAGCTCCCTTCCCTCCCTCTTTTCCCCATTCAACCCCCTCTAGCTTCTCTGTCCTGGCATTCCCCTACATCCAGTCTTTCCAGGACAAGGGGTCTCTCCTTCCATCTTCTTAGAAATCTATTGATATGCGAATTGTGTCTAGGGTATTCTGAGATTCTGGGTTAATATACCCTTATCAGTGCTTGCATACCATGTGTGTTCTTTTGTGATTGGGTTACCTCACTAAGGATGATATATTCAAGTTCTGACCATTAGCCTAGGAATTTCATGAATTCATTGTTTTTAATTGCAGAGTAGTATTCCATTGTGTAAATATACCACATCTTCTGAATCAATTCCTCCATTGAGGGACATCTGGGTTCTTTCCAGCTTCTGGCTATTATAAATAAGGCTGCTATAAAGATAGTGGAGCATGTGTCCTTATTGCATGCGGGTAAAGTCTCTGGGTATATGCCCAGGAGTGGTATAGCAGGATCCTCTGGGAGTGTCATGCCCAGTTTTCTGAGGAACCTACAGACAGTTTTCCAGAAGGGTTGTACCAGCTTGCAATCCCACCATCATTGGAGGAGTGTTCCTCTTTCTCCACATCCTCGCCAACAACTGCTGTCTCCTGTGTTCTTGATCTTAGCCATTCTGACTGGTGTGAGATGGAATCTCAGGGCTGTTTTGATTTGCATTTCCCTAATGACTAAGGATGAAAAACATCTCTTTAAGTGCTTCACAGCCATTAGATATTCTTCAGGTGAGAACTCTTTGTTTAGCTCTGTACCCCTTTTTTTTAATAAGGTTACTTAGCTCTCTGAAGTCTAAGGTTTTCTTTATAATGCTTTTTCTGTGTTTAGATACAGGCCTTGAATTCCTGATCTTTCCAAGACTTTTCGCATGAAAGGATGCTATACTTTGTCAAATGCTTTTTCAGCAACTAATGAAATGACCATGTGTTTTTTTTTTCCTTCGAATTTGTTTATGTAGGGGATACATTGATGGATTTCGGTATATTGAACCACCCCTGCATTCCTGGGATGAAGCGTACTTCACTGTGGTGAATGATCATTTTGATGTGTTCTTGGATTCTATTTCTTTAGGGGTTATGGGACTATTTATATGGTCTATTTGATCCTCATTTAATTTTGGTATTTGGTATCTGTCTAGTAAATTGTCCAGTTCCTCCAGATTTTCCAGTTGTGTTGAGTATATGCTTTTGTTGTATGATCCAATGATTTTTTTTTAATTTCTTCAGTTTCTGTTGGTATATCTCCCTTTTCATTTCTGATTTTGTTAATTTGAATACTGTCTCTGTGCCCTCTGGTTAGTCTGGCTAAGGGTTTATCTATCGTGTTGATTTTCTCAAATAAACATCTCCTGCTTTTGTTGATTCTTTGTATGGTTCTTTTTGTTTCTACTTGGTTAATTTCAGCCTTGAATTTGATGATTTCCGGCCTTCTACTCCTCTTGGGTGTATTAGCTTCTTTCTGTTCTACAGCTTTCAGGTGTGCCATTAAGCTGCTAGTTCATGCCCTTTCCAGTTTCTTTTTGGAGGCACTCAGAGCTATGAGCTTTCCTCTTAGCAATGCTTTCATTGTGTCCCATAAGTTTGGGTATGTTGTGGCTTCATTTTCATTAAAATCTGAAATATCTTTGATTCCTTTCCTTATTTCTTCCTTGACCAAAGTATCATTGAGTAGAGCATTGTTCAGTTTCCATTTGTATGTGTGCTTTCTATTGTTTTGGCTTCTATTGAAGACCATCCTTACTCCATAGTGATATTATAGGAGGCATGGAATTATTTCAATCTTCTTATATCTGTTGAGGTCTGTTTTGTGAAATTATATGGTTGATTTTGGAGAAGGTACCACGAGGTGCTGAGAAGAAGGCCTATTTTTTTGATTTAGGATGAAAGGTGATATATATAGATATAGATATAGATATAGATATGGATATGGATATGGATATGGATATGGATAGGGATAGGGATAGGGATAGAGATAGAGATAGAGATCTGCTAAATCCATTTGGTCCAAAACTTCAAGTAGTTTCTCTGTGTCTCTGTTTAGTTTGTGTTTCCCTGATCTGTCCACTGAGGACAGTGGAGTGTTAAAGTTTCCCACAGTTATTGTATGAGGTGCCATGTGTGCACTGAGCTTTAGTAAAGTTTCTTTTACAAATGAGGGTACCCTTGCTTTTGGAGCATAGCTGTTCAGAATTAAGAGTTCTTCTTTATGCATTTTTCCTTTGATGAGTATGAAGTGTCCTTCTGTGTGTTCTTTGATGATTTTTGGTTGAAAGTCAATCTTTTCTGATTTTAGAATGGCTATTACATCTTGTTTCCTAGGAAAATTTATTTGGAAAAGTGTTTCAGCATTTTACTCTGAGGTAGTATTTTTGTTTGACACTGAGGTGCATTTCCTGTATGCAGCAAAATGCTGAGTCCTGATTACATATCCAGTCTGTGAGTCTATGTCTTTTTATTGGGGAACTGAGTCCATTGATGTTAAGAAATATTAAGGAATAGTGACTGTTTCTTCTTGTTGTTTTTGATGTTATTTTTATATTTGAGTGGTTATTTTCTTTTGGGTTTGTTGAAAGAAGATTACTATCTTGCTTTTTTATAGGATGTAGTTACCATCCTTTGTGGGGCTGGATTTGTGGAAAGATACTGTTTAAATTTGGTTATATCATGGAATATCTTCATTTCTCCATCTATGGTGATTGAGAGTTTTACTGGATATAATAGTCTTGGCTGGCATTTGTGTTCCCTTAGAGTCTGTATGAGATCTGCCCAGGATCTTCTAGCTTTCATGGTCTCTGGTGAGAAGTCTGGTGTAATTCTGATAGGTCTTCCTTTGTATGTTACTGGGCCTTTTTCTCTTACACGTTTAATATTCTTTCTTAGTTTTAGTACATTTATTGTTTTGATTATTATGTGATGGGAGGTACTTCTGTTCTGGTCCAGTCTGTTTGGAGTTCTGTAGGCTTTTTGTATGTTCATGGGTATCTCTCTCTTTAGGTTAAGGAAATTTTCTTCTATAATTGTATTGAAGATATTTGCTGGCGCTTTAAGTTGCAAACCATCGCTCTTGCTCTCTTCTATACCTATAATCCTTAGGTTTGTTCTTCTCAATGTGTCCTGGATTTCCTGGATGTTTTGGGTTACAAGCTTTTTGCATTTTGTATTTTCTTTGACTATTGAATCAACACTTTCTATGGTATCTTCAGCACCTGAAATTCTTTTTTCTGTCTTTTGTATTCTGTTGTTGATGTTTGCTTCTGTGATTCCTGATCTCTTTTCAAGTTTTTCTATTTCCAAAGTTGTTTCCCTTTGTGATTTCTTAGTTGTTTCTACTTCCATTTTAGATCCTGGATGGTTTTGTTCAGTGCCTTCACTTGTTTGTGTTTTCCTGTAATTCTTTAAGGGGTTTTTGTGTTTCCTCTTTCAGGGCTTCTGCCTGTTGACCCATGTTCTCCTGTGTTACTTTAAGGGTGTTATTCATGTCCTTTTTGAAATACTCTATCAGCATCATGAGATGTGATTTTAAATCCAAGTCTTGCTTTTGTGGTGTGTTGGGATATCCAGGACTTGCTGTTGTTGGAGAACTTGGTTCAGAATGTGCCATGTTGCCTTGGTTTCTGTTGGTGATGTTCTTGTGTTTACCTTTTGCCATCTGTTTATCTCTGGTATTATTTGGTGTTGCTGTCTCTGATTGTGGCTTATCTGTGCTCCTGGGAGACCTGTTCTCTCTGTGTACACCAGTATGTAGGTACTCCTGAGAGATCTGCTCTCTTGTGGTTTTATTTGGGTATGTAGCTTTGTGGCCCAGATCAACTCTGGGTGTAGCAGGTATTTGGAAGAATCCTCTCCCAGGCTGCTCCTAGGTTCTTGTGTCCTCAGGGTTTCTAACTGTTTTCTCTGAGCATCAGGGGTGGTCCTACCTGTGTTGCCCAGCATCTCTACACTCCTGAGTGGTTATGTTCCTCTATGTGTCCATTGGATATGGTACATGGTGACAGAGGGTGGTCTCAAGTTGTAGAAGGAAACCGGAGGTTTTCCACCAGAGGTTTTCGTGTGTAATGCTCTGGCGAGGGTGGTTCTAGCTGTGCAGGCAGGCCCCTCCACACTCCTCAGTGGTCATGCTGCCTCCCTGTGCCACTTGGGTATGGCATGCTGTACCAGAGGATGGACCCAAGCCAGAGACAGAAACTGGAGGGCTTCCACCAGAAGTTTCCTGGTGTGATCCTTTAAGTAGCAGGCTTGGTTTCACCTGTGCAGGGTGGTTTCTTTGCACTCCTGGGTGATTAAGCTGTCTAGCTGTGCCAACTGGGTATGGCACACTGTGCCAGAGGATGGAGCACAGTCGGACACTCACACATTTTATTTTTAAAAATTCAATATTTTACTGAAGTTCCAGAAAAGGAAATAGTCACTACAGATATTTTGAATTAGAATTAATAGCAGGTAGAGGCCATCATGTCTCTTTGCTTCAGGCAGGAAGGAGGACAGTCTTATGAGAGTGGATTTATTTTATTTGTTTCATTTAGTCAAATCACTACTTCTTCAGGGATTTACTAATAAAACCATTGTGAAGCACATGCAAATATAAGCAATCTTCCTTAGTTTAATCATGACAGAGTCAACTATTTGTGTGGTGATTTAATCAAAGAACTAATCTAGGAATATTTTTTTTAAAAAAATCTTATGATGATTAGAGTATGTTAATCGGAAACTAAAGAAAATTGATGGATATTACAGAGTTTTGTGGTGCTAATAGCAGTAAAAATAAATTGGCCTTTATTCTACATGGAACCCTGAAACAAAAACTCAAAAATGATACAAACTAAAGAAATATGAATGTAGAATTTTATTATAGGTAAAATTTATTATAGAATTCTATTTATAGGTAATTGTTGCAGGATTTTCCATGCCCAATCATATTAGGGCAGTGGAAGGCCTGTGATTGGACAGGAAAGGGGAGGCAGAGCTAGGAGTTGGGAACACAAAGGTCACAGGAGGAGAAGAAAAAGGAACCAAGATAGCTTTGAACATGGAGCTGTGTGTGACATCTGCTAGCCAAAAGAGTTAAGTTTTTATAGGGTTTGAAATATTGGAATTAAAAAAAAGAAATATTGGGGTAAAGCTTTGATCATTATTAATTGGCTCATAAATTATTGTATTGGCATCTTGTAAACTGTAATATTACTGAAACATGATCCTAGTTGATTACATTAAACTTTAAGAGATTTTGCTTTACTTGGTGACTGGAGTGTGGTTCAGTTGATGGTGAATTCCAGAACAGAGTTGACAGCTGAGATGCTGTGGGAGCTAGTTGGGAGAGAATAGCTCAGCAGGGGTGAGAATGGCACCTGAGGGGGACCCTGCCTGGGACATGGTGCTGAGGCCTGGAGTTGCAGGAGAGTTGGCAGGTTCTCTTTTTTAATATTTCCCGCAACAGATAATAGTGACATTAATAAACAAATGAGACATTCCAAAACATCAGTACGATAAAGTAAACTGTCAGTTTAGTCAAAAGCCAACGCAAAGAATTGGGAAAATATATGCTGGTTACTTACCTAACAGAGGATTAATACCTAGAATACACAATGGGAAAAAGCAACAATAAGAAAGTAGCCCAAACAGTAAATGGAATAATGGACTAAACAAAATTCTCAAAAAATATAAATGGACATCATTTTAAATAGTGATCTGTATCACTAGGCATCAGGAAAATGAAAAGCTTGAGACTCTGCCCCATTCCAGTCATAATGGTCACCATAAAGAAAATCAATGACAGCAATGCAGCTAAAGACAAAAGGAATGGAAAGCAACCTGGGTTTGCTGCTAATAAAAGTACAAGTTGATGCAGCCACCATGGAAACCCAGTTTGTAGGTTTCACAAAAATCTAAGAATAGAACTAATGTATGACCCTGCTATTCTACTCCTGGATGTATACCCAAAGGACTCCATGTTCAATGCAGAATTCAACTGCATTTATTATTGCTTTATTCATCATAGCAAAGTGATAGCCACCATTAATGATAGGATAAGGAAAATGTTGTCCACATACACAACTGACTTTTAATTTCTTCTTAAAAATATGAAATCCTCAAGATACTGTAGGTAACGTATGCATCATCTACATGTATGTGAGGTATATATATATATATATATATATATATATATATATATATATATATATATCATGTATATATGAGGCACATGTAAAGATGTAAAGTGAACATAGAATGGAAAATACTGGAATCAGGGACAGGGGCTATTGCCCTGCTATTAAGATCAAAGTCTGATGTTACTGAAAAACCCTGAGCTCAATGCAAAATGGCAAACTTCTTCTGACAATGGACTTCCTCTTTTCATCTTGGTGATCCAAGACTGCATACCCTATACCTACAGAATGTCACATAACCTTGATTAAGATTAGAGGTTCAGCTTCTGTTCTCTCATAAGAAGCCTTTCAACTAGGTTCTGAGGTTCTCTGAATGCCTCCCATGTTAATGAGAACCCTCAGTATCTTATCTTTGCCCCTCATGTATTCCTATCCACCTTCTCCAAAAATATATAGCCCTTGATTGACCCCAATTAATGAACTTTACTCCCTAAAGCTGGTCTTGATATATCTGAAACCCTGTTCATTAACACTGGTCTCTTCATCCTTGTAGGTCTGTGGCCAATGACCCCAGGAAGATGCAAGACCCATAAGGTATAAAGGAATGTGGTAAGCAGGAAGATAAAAGAGATAAAGGGTTATGGAGGCTAATCAATCAAAATGAAGTATACAAAAATGCTATATAGAAAGCTGCTATTTTTTTTAAAAGGCAGTGTTTCTTTTATTGGTGTCAGTCATTTTATAAAAGGAAACCCATTTTATAAGCTTGTTTAATGATACTTCAGTGTTGTGTGTAGTAATGATAGAAAATTCCTTGTTATTTTCAGAGTATTGCCATGCAGTTCAGCATTTAAAGATGTTTGATGGGTATGCTGAAGTGTAGCACTCCACAACTGATGACTACCAGCATTGGTATGGGAGAGGAAAGAACTCAGTTCTCTTTAAAGAGCAGGCCACTGAGAGTTTGACAATGCTCCAGTAAGTCTATAGAAAATACAAATTGGACTTTGGATTTTTGTTTGTTTGGTTTTGTTTTAGTTTTAATTCTTATTTTCATTTTTACACTTTGGTGTATGTCACAAGGATAGGAGAGTGAAATTTGAAGACATGAGAAGTGAGTGTGTACAGATGCAAGGTGTGAAACTCTCAGAGAATCAATAAAAATGTTATGTTAAAAGAAGAGAACACTGCCATTTTTTAACTAATTAAAACTTAAAAAATGGACATGGGGAGATGGGTTAGTCAGTTAAGTATCACAAAAACATGATACTTCACTTTGATCCCAGGTCCATCCCACATGAACCTTCAAATCCATGTGAAGAAACACATATCTGTAAATTAAGCTCTGGAGAAATAGAAGAACTGTGGATCTTACTCTACAATCTTCCCATATAATGAACTCCAAATTCACTAAGAAAAACTATCTTCAAAGTCAGGTGGGAGACAGTTTCTGAAGATACATAGCATAGAACTTTGGTTTTCCCATTCATGCCAACACACATCTACAAATGTGGGCATGTATATACATATATGCACAATAAACTTAAAATATATCATGAAAGCATAATATAACTCCTTCTAAAAGCTCAATCAGCAAATTAATGATAATTTTCATTTAGAGGATTTAGCAAACTAGTTTTATGTTTTATTTGGAAAACCCATATTCATACATCCACATCAATATTTGAAAGGGCAAATATCAATCAAGTCACCTGTCCCATTGAACAATGAGGGTTAAAATTCTGTGCTTAATACTATGGATAAAGGAACTGATCAAAGACACAGAATGTAGACACCATAAATTTCCAGAAAGGATGAATTATATTCCTTTTAACACTCTGTGTCATTGATTCTGTCATGCATCATTTCTATACTCTTTAGATTTAATGATGATATATTTAATAGCCACTATTTCATAGTGTGATAGGTTGCATATGCTTATCCCAGGGAGTGGCACTATTAGAAGGTGTGGCCTTGTTGGAGGAAGTGTGTCACTGTAGGGTTGGGCTTAAAGATCTTCCTCTTAGATGCCTGAAGATGCCCAGTCTGTTCCTGGTTTCTTTTGGATAAAGGTGTAGAACCCTCAGCTCCTCCTGCATCATGCCTGCCTGGATGTTGCCATGCTTCTGCCTTGATGACAATGGACTAAACCTCTGAACCTGTAAGCCAGCCCCAAGTAAATGTCTTTTATAAAACTTGCATTGGTCATTGGTGTCTGTTCATAGCAGTAAAACCCAAACTAATACAAATAGTAACAAATCCATGTTAAAGATAAAACATCTTTGGTTGTATAATTCATCAAATCGAACATGTATAAGAAACTATTTAGAAGTGAATCTGGCTAACAACCCCTCATCTCTGCAGAATCTTATCCCTTCTCATTGGTAAGTCTTTATTGTAGTCTTCAGAAAGTTAATGCGTGTATCAGATTCCCCAAAGAAAATTGTGGCTTGTATTATGGTCATCTATGGAAGGAAAGTAACATCAGTTAGAAACATTTATTCCCAAGTCTAACAAGAGCAGTATATCATTGTGCTATACTGTTAAATTCCTCTTATATGAATAATTTAATTTCTTAATACTCAACTATAACTGTAAACATCGTTAGTAAATTTTAATGTCAGAATTGCTATTGCTTTTAAGTAGTACATAGCAAAGTTTTGTAGTTTTCTTTCTTTAATTTTATCTTTTTAGATTTATCTCTATATTCAAATATTTTGTTACTGTTTTAATAATTTTCAAAAGCATTCATGTGTATGTTTTGCAAAGTATATATGAATGAATTGAAGGCCTTTAGTGGATAATTAATTGTGAAAATAGTCATTGTATTCAGAATGTCAAACACCTAAGATTGTCCCTGCATGTAAATATATAGTCACATCTGACAGTAATGGCTCTAGGTCAGACTTTAAATAGAATAACAATAAATTAAAAGTAGAAATGCATTTCCATTTTAAATAAAAGTCTATTGTTGAGTGTTCTGGATTATACAATCTTATCAGGATCCAGGGCATCTTCCAAGTTACCATTCTCCTACTATTACTATGTGGCCTTGAATGCAATCATAAAGATGTTTTAGGCACAGACAACAGGAGTGAGAGAAAATTTAATGAGTAAGGCAAACATGAGATATAGATATGTGCTTCAGTAGATGCACAGAAGATAATCCATAAGCCTCAAGTCACATTTCAGCCATATAATTCTCTCTCCTGTTTTTCCCTCCCTCCCTTTCTCTCTGAATTTCTGAAACAGTGAATACCAGTGCTGTTTAACTTTTCTGAAAATGGTGAAATTGAAATTAATCTGTTGTTTTACCTTCAATATGAGAATAAGGGTGCTGACTATGTTTCTGTCTTAGATAGGGTTTCTAGTTCTTTGAAGAATCACCATGACCATAACAACTTTGAGAAAGGAAAGCATTTAATTTTGGATGACTGACAGCTCAGAGATTTAGTCAATTGTCATTGTAGTGGAAAGAATGTCAATAGACAGCAGACATGGTGCTGGAGAGTTAGATGAGAGTTCTATATCTAGATTGACAAGCTACAGGAAGAGTGCCATACTCAATCCAGATTGAGCATATGAGACCTTAAAGCCCACTCCAAGTAGCATACTACTTCTATCAAAGCCATACTTATTCCAACAAGGCCATACCTCCTAAAAGCACTACTACTTATAGGCCTAAGGGGGTCATTTTATTCAAACCACTATAGTTGCCTTTCCTCTTTAACCCTCAAAAAATCCCCTATCCTATCCCTGCTCCCCCTGCTTAACAACCCCTCCCCCGGCTCTCCTGACCTGGCATTCCCCTACACTGGGGCATCAAGCCTTCACAGGACCAATGTCCTCTCCTCTTAATGATGTCTGAAAAGGACATCTTCTGCTACATATGTAGCTGGAGCCAGGGTCCCTCCATGTGTTTTCTTTAGTTGGTAATTTAGTCCCTGGGAGCTCTGGGGGGTACTGTTTGGTACATATTGTTCCTCATATGGGGCTGCAAAACTCTTCAGTTCCTTGGGTCCTTTCTCTAGCTCCTCCATTGGGGATTTTATGCTCAGTCTATTGGATCCCTGTCAGCCATGGGTATTATGATCCCCCTTCTAAGAAGGATCTAAGTATCCACACTTTGGTCTTCCTTCTTCTTGAGCTTGATGTAGTCTGTGAATTGTATCTTGAGTATTCTGATATTTTGGACTAATATCCACTTATTAGCAAGTGCATACCATGTGTGTTCTTTTGTGATTGGGTTACCTCACTCTGGATGATATTTTCTAGTTCCATCCATTTGCCTACGAGTTTCATGAATTCATTGTTTTAAATGTACCACATATTCTATATCCATTCCTCTATTGAGTGACATTTGGGTTCTTTCCAGCTTCTGGCTATCATAAATAAGGCTGCTATAAACATAGAGGAGCATGTGTCTTTATCACATGTTGGAGCATCTTCTGGGTATTTGCCCAGGAGGATATAGCTGGGTCCTCCGGTAGTAGTATGTCCAGTTTTTCTGAGAAACTGCCAAACTGATTTTCAGTGTCGTTTTACCAGCTTGCAATCTCACCAGCAATGGAGGACTATTCCTCTTTCTTCACATTTTCTCCAGCATCTGCTGTCCCCTGAGTTTTTGGTCTTATCCATTCTAACTGGTGTGTGGTGGAATCTCAGTGTTGTTTTGATTTGCATTTCCCTGATGATTAAGATGCTGAACATTTCTTCAGATGTTTCTCAGCCATCTGGTATTCCTCAGTTGAGAAATTTTGCTTAGCTCTGATCCCCATTTTTTAATAGGGTTATTTGCTTCTCTGCAGTCTAACTTCTTGAGTTCTTTGGATATATTGGTTTTAGTTATCTGTTCAATATAAGATTAATAAAGATCTTTTTCCAATCTGTTGGTTGCCATTTTGTCCAATTGACAGTGTCCTTTGTCTTACAGAAGCTTTGCAATTTTATGAAGTCCCATTTGTCAAATCTTGATCTTAGAGAATAAGCTATTGGTGTTGTGTTCAGGAAATTTTCCCCTGTGCCTATGTGCTCCAGGCTCTTCCCCACATTTTCCTCTATTAGATTCAGTGTATCTGGTTTTATGTGGAGGTCCTGGATCCACTTGGACTTGAGCTTTGTACAGGTAAATAAGAATCGATCACTTTGCATTCTTCTACATGCTGACTGCCAGTAGAACCAGCACAATTTGTTGAAAATGCTGTCTTTCCCCCCCCCCCCCACTGGATGGTTTTAGCTCCTTTGTCAAAGATCAAGTGATTATAGGTATGTGGGTTCATTTGTGGGTCTTCAGTTCTATTCCATTAATCTGCCTGCCTGTGAGAATGTAACATTTTACATTCCCACAAGATACTTGCTAATCTTTTTTCATGTATAATGGAAATGGACTATAGAGAAATAAATTTATATATGATGCTATTAATTTGACCACCAAGTGAACCAAACAAGTGAAACACCAATTTTCTGCATTGGGAAGTATTCTAGATTCTGCATACCATACAGTGTGTGTGTGTGTGTGTGTGTGTGTGTGTGTGTGTGTGTGTGTGTGTGTCAGGGGTGGAGGCATTGTGTTTGTGTGTTGTATGTTTTAAATAATGCCATTCAATTTAAAGTTCATTTTGAAAACACACACAAAGCAATTTCCCAGGGTTAGGCTGTCTGCCTCCATGCCTGGGAATACTGGTTCTATTCCTGGTGACACACGTGTACTAACTAAAGATCTGGTTCCTAAAAGTTGAGCTCAGCTTCCACTCACATTCTGTGTCAACAGTGGCCCCAATATCAAATTAATAGAAATAAGAAAAACATACACATGGGCAGAATGCTGAATGAAATGCAAGATTGTCATCACTACATCAGTTTGTAATCTTTCCTGCTGAGTTAATTCATTGTGATTGACAGAAACATGCTCTTACTGATAAACATTTGAAGTGTTTATATTACCTTAGTACAAACAATCAAGATTGTTTTCCATATATTTATTTCTTTTTTCACATTCGTATTGAGAACGTAAACATAACAAAAAATGATTGTTTTGAAATAATACATTCATTTCAAATTATAAAAGAATTGAACAGATTACCTTAAGGTCTTTCTTGTGAAAGACCCTCAAAGTGAGAGGAACCCCCACGCTATGACTCAGGAAAGGTGACTGCCCAAAACATTCATGAGAAACAGTCTTGATGCAACAGCAAAAGGACTTTAATTCCAAGTGTGCTGGGGTGCACAGTCGTATGCCACACAGGGGTAGAGGACCATGGACCCCAAGTGCAGAATCAGGGCAGCTTTTATAGGGTTACAAGAAAGCCTGCACCTCCCAAGCCAATCATTTCATAGCATCAAGAGCCCGCACGGTGAGGGCCAATCTATACCATTTGTACCATTCTATAGTTTCTAGGACAATCATTTTAGAACATCTAAGCCCGCGCTTTGTGAACCAATCAATTTCCTATAGTCTTGGAGGTTCTCATTTGCTCAGGCTCCTGAGTGGTGGTGACAAATTGCAGTTTAGATAGGACCGGAGGTTTCAGTGTGTTATCTTCCCTCTAAGGCACCAGCAATTTACAGAAGCCAGATAAGCGGTTAGTCAGCTCATTTCCTATTATCTTACTAGGCCAGGATCACATATTCAAAAGCCTGTCTTACACCCTTTCACCTAGTTCTATACAGAAAGCAGTCTCTGGAATAGCAAGAAGTGTGACATTTTACCCACTTCACTGACAGAGAGCAGGGTCTGGAATTTGAGGTATTTAGGGCTACTTAGGAGTGAGATGGTATTTCTAAACTTCTGACTTATTGGGGTCATTGGAAGGTTAGGCTGCATTTTCCATCTCTTCATTTGTTAATTATACCCATGCATGGAAGGAATAATACATTTGTCCCCTTCATACTCAAACAGCACAGTATGCCATATGTTGACTGCATCTGAACTGCTTAAATAATAAAAAGCATCTCCTTAACAAAGTATGAATTATACTGATTATAAATATGATTGAAATTCACGAATGAGGGTTTTATGTTTATAAATAATTTTCCCTTTCTTCTTCTTGTATTCATCACATTATTTCTAAATTTTTCTTTTAATTATTAATTTTTAATGGATGTAGAGTAACTGCAAACACGACAAAAGTACAGACTTTGTTAGATTGTTATAGTGGCTCCTGTTTTTCCATCCATATTCTGTGCTCTATTTCTGTGTACCACTGTCTACCTATGCTGGTTAGCTTTTCATCAATATGATAGAAACTAGATTAATTTGGGAAGAGAGAACCTCAATTTGAGGAACTGATTCTATCAGATTGATCTATGTGCATGTCTGTGGGGCACTGTCTTGACTGGTGGTTGATGTGGGAGAGTCTATCCTACTGTGTATGGTTCCACTCCAGGACAGATGATCCTAGGTTGCATTTTAAAGCAGACTGAAATTGCTATTGGGATTGAGCTAGTAAGCAGCAATCCTCCATGATCTCAGCTTTAGTTCCTGCCTCATCTCAATGTTCCTCTGTGATTTCATGCATTGACTTCCAATATCTAACTCTAAATTGTTAATCTAAGCCAAGCATACCCTCTTCTTCACAAGTTTGCTTTTGGTTAGTGTTTTATCACCACCACAGGGAAGCAAACTATGACAGAACACATCCCTGAAGGCTGAGCATGCTTTAAAACTGCTTTGGCTTATAAAAGGCAGATTTTTTTGCTTGCAGATGCCATTTTAGCCTCAATAGACTTCTGTTTTACTGTTTTATTGCCCTTTAACTTCTATAAGAAGGTCACCCCTAGGCATCTCACTAGCTCTGAAAGAACCATCATTTGCTTTCTTCAAATAATTTGCTGTATGTGTTTTCATTTCTTTCTGGTTAGGAGTCATACTTTATTGAATGCCTTATCTTATTCACATTTTTTCTTGAGTATATGTGTGCCTCATACATGGTGGATGTCTCCAAATGTGAAAAATTGTAAATATCCAAGATTTGCTGAAAAATGATACCCCAAACTCAAGTAGCATACAAAAGCAAACTGTGTATTCTGCATAAATATGGCCTGCAGGGATCTACTATTCATCAGGATGGAAACAAAGGTGTAAACTACATATGCTCAGTTTAAAGCCTTTAAGGAGAAAATACAGGGAGGAGTTGGTGACAGTTATTTTGATTGGTTGGCTCTATTTCTATGTGTGTCTCTGGGATTGGCTAAAGTTCCAGAGACTTTCCACAGGAACCTAGAAACTGTTGCTGAATCATCTAGATCTGTTTTGTTTGTTTTGTTTTGTTCTTGCCTCAAGCCAGATGGTGAGGCAGCTCCTGATTGGTTGCCTATGGGGTTGATTGTTGTTTGTTTTTTTTTTTTTTGACCAGTAAACTGACTTGCCAAGACTTGACCAGTTCCAGGAAACGGAAACATAGGCCTTGTCTCCTGAATTGCCATCTTGGAGCCTGTCATGGAGTCAGTCTGGCTTAGCCCTCTCACAGTGTTTTATTTTTTCATTCATATGACAAAAAAGACTTCAATGAAATGGGTAATTGAAATTCTTTCCATGCTTATACTGTTAGGAAATGCAAAAATGTTGTATAACTGGACCACGACAAGTACTGCTTCTCTGGACTTTCATTTTTCCGATTGAAAGATGTTTGTTACTATTTTAGGACAGAATTTTCAATATGATAAAGCTATAGTTTTAATAGATTTCAACAAATTTAACTTATTTCCTTTTAAAGACCATTGAAAATTTATTTCAGCCATACCTATAGTGTGTAAATATATATAAAACATTAAAAAAAATCAACAAACATCCTATATTCTCAAGGCTAGATAAAATTAATTCCAAACAGCATCTAAGAACATTTTTCACCTTAATGTTTTAGCAGACTTATTTTAAATATGCAATGTTTTCTTTATTTTTTTTTTTTTTGGTTGGCACATGCCTTTAATCAGAAAGATCTGGTATCTTGTATTTGAATTATTTTATTATTTTTTTTTTTATTTTCTAAATTTTTTTATTTACATTCCAAATCATTTCCCCTTTCCCGTTTCCTCCCTCCCTGAAAGTTCCATAAGCCCCCTTCCCTCCCTCTTTTCCCCATTCAACCCCCTCTTGCTTCTCTGTCCTGGCATTCCCCTACATCCAGTCTTTCCAGGACCAGGGGTCTCTCCTTCCATCCTCTTGGAAATCTATTGACATGCTAATTGTGTCTAGGGTATTCTGAGATTGTTTTCTTGTCTATTTTATTTCTTTTAACTTCTTTTATTAACAAAGGCAGCAAACAATTTGTGTGTTATATTACCATTCACCCTGGAACCTAAACAAACAATAGACCCAGAAAACTAAAAAGAAGAATGAAAATTAATTACTGAATTCTGTATAATTATGATTTAAAATAAAATTATATTTACAGTGTGGGTAGTATTTTAGCAGTAATATATTTAATATGTCACATGTCAAACTATTAGATAACATGTTGCATTCTCCTTTTTTTCCTGGTTTTTAGTTTTGATTTTCTAGAGACAGACTTATTTTGTAGTCTAGGATGGGCTTGAATTCAAAAAGATCTGCCTGCCTCTGTCTCAAGTGTGCTGGGGTTATAAATATGAGCCACCATTTCCTGGCACATGTTTGTATTCTTCACACTTGTTCACATACTATTTACTGTATAAATCTGATTATACACTTATTCTAAGTTCAAGAAGACCTGATTACTCCTGATAAATGAAGGGCAAGCAACATAGTCTATTAAAGTCTAACACCATGCTAGTTTCTTAATTTACTAATTAAAGAACAAAGCACAATACTTCTTTTAGTTAGTGAAAAATAACTTCTTTCCTCTCCTAGTAAATATGAACATAAAAACCTGTTGATTGAAAGTAAGTGTGTTTACTGGAGAGATTTGAGAAAGGCTACCCATGTGCATAGGGCAAAACAAGAATTTGTAGGAATAAAGAACATGTTGACTTATTTGGTGATATAAACTATAAGACATTGTTGTTTATGTGGTTTTCCTGTGTTTTCCCTTTTGTTTGTCTGTGCTTTATGTAGAGACTCAATGATATATTTTTCAGAAGAACAGTGGATGACATTCTTCATATCTAGCCTAACCAAGGAAGGCATATTAAGTTGTCTTCTCAAAAACATTTGTGATATACCATGATACAAACTGATAGTTATTAATTGTAGAAAAGTCTACTTTGGTTGATAGACAACAGTTGGAAAAATAATTTTCCAATTGCTTCTGTTTGGTGTTATAGTTTCTGAAAGAGACATGTTTTGACTATGCAAATTGCTATAATAAAAGCACAGTGTGATTCAGTTTCTAGAAAGGGTCACATTAATTCAATGAATTCTACTCTGTTCATGTATCATATGTCACTAAAATGTCTACTTATCTAATTGATTCAGTCTTAATTACATGTCATTATTGTACGTTGCAATTGCAACTGTTCTTAAATTTTCTAAGTCTAATAGAAAATTACTTTTCCATATTTCTGATTTAGAATTTAAAATTCATGTACTGTTATGCCTATAAATACCTGCAATCAGATTTATAATCGCTTGAATAATCCATATTTTAACATTTCTATAACTAAACCAAAATTAAAATCTTCAAGTCACTTATTAATTCTTGATGGTCCCTTGGCATCAGCTATTACCCAACTTCTTCCAATTATTAATAGGCATCATAGTTATATTTTCTCTCCCTATCTATGTTATTTTAGTATTGACTGCTACCAGAACAATGTACTGAGTCCATTGCTTCCTTGTTGTTCAAAATACCACATGGAGCACAAATGAGTTGTTAGGACTGCTTCACTGTGGAATGCAAATAGAATGATGTAAGCACATTGCCCATTTCATTTCTATAAAAGGTGTAAGGAAACATGTAGGAAAAAATAGAAGTGGACAATGTTAGTGGAAGAACCATAAAGAAGCCTATTTATTAAAAGTTTCTTCTGTCTTTATTCTACAGAAAAACTTGGTCATACAATTGCTAATTCAAGATCTGTGGTTTCAATAAAAGCAGTAATTGAAGGCACCTGACTCATTCCTATTGGCAAAGAGACTGGGAGGAAGATCTCTTCTGCTCTGATACCCCTTTCCTACTACCCTAGCTAGTTTCCATTTCTCCATATCACTTACAAACTAGGACCCCCTAACTGATTACCTACCTACTATTGCACAACATCCAATATTTCCTCATAAAATGCACCATGTTTTTAAAAGTATACTCATTTCACAAAATAAACAATTTGAATTATTTTCCACTAATCATTAATTTACAAAGATAAAAATGATCATGTTTATTTTGACTGTATGAAGGTCTATCATCTATATTTATCTATATGTATTTATCTGTCACCTATTTACTTCTTTCTCTAATATAAATCATTTATTATCTATAATCTGCCTATTATTTATCTTCTATCTATATATCATCTATCTCTCTATATTTATTATATGTCTATATTTATCAATACCAATATGTGATCTATCATGTGTCTTTCTCTCTGAACCACAAGTGGACTTATGTTATACATGGATATTTCACAGAGGAGAATATAAACATTTCTACAGTCTACATAAATTCTAGAAGCTAATTGTTGTCTATTAATCAAACATCATAAATAACACCACGTAAAAGAACTCACACCAAAAGGAATCTTTGTAATCCAGACTGTTTTTATTCTGACACCTAGCCATTTTGACTTTGTGGATGCATTGTAATAATTAATAGAAGCATGTTAAGTGGATGAAAATAGACTGTACAGATGCCTTTACTTTATCTTCCTTTATTATGATTCAGGAACATCCTTGGAAATTATGTGTGTAGGTGATAACAGGATAAATGCAGATGCCTAGTCCCTGGTGTAGCGGCTACTCCTGGTTGTCAACTTGACTAAATCTGGAATGAAATAATCAAGAATTGGAAAGCTCACCTATAATCCTAATCTGGAGGCTCAAAGATACAGGTTTCTGACCTGGAGATCTTGATGCATAGTGACTATGAATTCCAGAAGATTAGTAGATCTCTCAGTTCAAGGTCATCTGGGATTAAAGGTGTGGTGGCACACGCCTTTAATCTGGGCCACACCCTCTGCTGGAGACCTATATAAGTACATTGGAAGAAGGAAGATTCACTCTGGCTTTTCCTGGCCTGCCTTGTGGGACTGACCAGCTGCTAGATCCTTGGACTTACATCCACAAGTACTGCTGACTATTGTTGGGGAGTTGAACTACAAGCTGTAAGTCATCGACAAATTCCCTAACTATATAGAGACTACCCATATCTTCTGTGACTCTAGAGAGCCCTGACTAATAGAGAAGTTGGTACCAGGAGTTGTTCTAGAGGAGCAGAAGTATAAGGATTAATATTTTAAAAATCTGTAGTTGGTTTGGTAATTCATCAGCACCTTCAACTACTGAAACCTCTCCAGATTCTCTTCCTCCTGGGAGTTCGGAGAATATTGAAGACCTGTGATTGAAATTATATTTCAAGCTTAAAGAAGGTAATGTCTTTGAGTATCTTGATGAATTACATGATTCAGTGATGTACAATACTTTCTACAAGTTGGAAAAAAATTGAAAAATGATTTTGCTGGCTGGTTGCTCTTAGCATCTCAGGAAAAAATAATGAATGAAAGGAAGAAGTTGTATGATAAAATTGAACAGCTCCAGATGCAAGTAAGCTATATAAAAGTTGCTAAGTGTGCCCTTGAAGAGAATCTTCTGTCTAGCAACCACAGAGCTCAAGTTGCAGAAAATCAAACTGAAGCTCTCATTATAAGGTTGGTTGAATTAGAGCAAAAATTCTGGTTTCAGCTTCAGAGGGTGTCAGCAGTTAAAGTAAGGGCATTAATTGGCAAAGAATGGGATCCTATAACTTGGGATGGGGATGTGTGGGAAGACCCTGTTGAAATTGAGAATTTTGAATCTTCAGATTTTCAAGGATTTGCCCCACCTGAGGAAACCCTCAACCCACCCCTTGAAATAATACCTTCTCCATATAATGAAATTAATCCCTCAGAGCCTGATAAACTAGCAGTGACTTTTGCTGAAGAAAATGTCAGACAATACTGATGTTTCCCAAGGCCCACCAATAGTTTCTTCTAGAACTATAACCAGACCCAAGGCAAAACAGACCCCTAGAGGGGAGGAAGAAAGTGTAGTCCATGAGGAAATACACTATACTACAAAGGAGCTTAATGAGTTTGCTAATTTATTCAAGCAAAAGTCTGGGGAATATGCGTGAGAATGAATTTTAAGGGTGTGGGATAACGGTGGAAGGAACACAAAAACTAGAACAGACTGAGTTTATTGGTATGGCCCCTCTGAGTGGAGATTCTAGGTTTAATATGGAAGCTCACACAGTTAAAAAAGTTGTTATGAGTTTGAGTGGTTGACTGAAATGTTTTTCAAAAGATGGCTTACTGAAAAGGAGTTGGAGATGCCTGATATCCCTTGGTTTATTGTTGATGAAGGGGTTTTAAGGCTTAGAGAAATTGCAATGCTAGAGTGGATACATTGTGTAAAACCTAAGGATCCACAATGGGAAGGTCAAGAAGATATGCCCTTCACCAGTCCTGTAAGACACAAACTGGTGAGAGGGGCACCCGCACATTTAAAGAATTTTGTTTTTGTCCTTTTCCTTATGCCAGACCTTAGGGTTGGAGATGCTGCTGTTCAATTGGATGAATTAAATTCAATGGGTTTAACTGGGCCTCGAGGTAACAAGGGCAAGGTGGCAGCATTGAATCACCAGAGACAAGGTGATCATAGTTATTATAATGGACAGGGTAGACAAAACAATGTTTATAATGACATACCTCGTAATGGTCAGTACAAGAGAGGTGGAATTTATAATGGCATGACTCATTTGGACCTTTGGTACTGGCTAGTCAATCATGGTGTTTCCAGGCATTAAATAGATAGGAAACCTACTGCATATCTCTTTGATCTGTATAAGCAGAAGAATTCTCAAACAAATGAAAGAAAGGCTACATTGGATCATGGCAAAAGGCAATCTCAGCCAGTGTATCAATTTCCAGACTTGAGTCAGTTTGCAGAGCCAGAACCCCTTGAATGAAGGGGTGGCCTGTTTCCTCTGAGGAAGGATCTTGTTACGACACCTAAAAGTTTTGCTGTTAGTCTTTCCCCAATTCTTCCCCAGATGGACCTACGGCCTTTTACAAGAGTAACTGTACACTGGGGGAAAGGAAATAATCAGATTTTCCAGGGTCTATTGGATACTGGTTCTGAATTGACACTGATCCCAGGAGATCCTTAGAAACATTGTGGTCCTCCAGTTAGAGTAGAAGCTTATGGAGGCCAGGTGATTAATGGAGTTTTGACTGATGTCCAACTCACAGTAGGTCCCCAAACACATCCAGTGGTCCGTAGTTCCAGAATGCATAATTGGGATATATATATATATATATATATATATATATATATATATATATATATATACATATATATATATACATATATATATGTATATATATATATATACTCAGAAATTGGCAGAATTCTCACATTGGTTCCCTGACCTGTGGAGTGAGGGCTATTATTGTTGGAAGGGCAAAATGGAAGCCTTTAGAGTTGCCTCTGCCAAGGAAAATAGTGAATCAAAAACAGTATCGTATTCCTGGAGGAATTGCAGAAATTACTGCCACTATCAAGGACTCAAAAGATTCAGGGGTGGTGGTTCCCACCATATCTCCCTTTAACCCTCCTATCTGGCCAGTACAGAAGAGAGATGGATCATGGAGAATGACAGTTGACTATCGGAAACTAAATCAGGTAGTAACTCCAATTGCAGCTGCTGTACCAGATGTAGTTTCATTACTTGAGCAAATTAACACATCTCCTGGAACCTGGTATGCAGCTATTGATCTGGCAAATGCCTTCTTCTCAGTACCTGTCCATAAGGACCACTAGAAGCAATTTGCTTTCAGTTGGCAAGGCCAGCAGTATACCTTTAATGTTTTGTCTCAAGGATATATTAACTCTCCTGCCCTATCTCATAACTTAGTTAGAAGGGATCTTGATCCTTCGTCTCTTCCACAAAATATCACATTGATGCACTATATTGATGACACTATGCTGATTGGACCAAGTGAGCAGGAAGTAGCAACCACTTTGGATGCATTGGTAACACATATGCATATCAGAGGATGGGAAATAAATCCAACCAAAATTCAAGAACCATCTACCTCAGTGAAATTCTTAGGAGTACAGTGGTGTGGGGCATGCAGAGATATTACTTCTAAGGTGAAAGATGAGCTATTGCACCTAGCCCCTCCCACCACCAAGAAAGTAGCTCAACATTTAGTGGGTCTATTTGGATTCTGGAGATAGCACATTTCTCACTTAGGGGTGTTACTCAGGCCTATTTACCAAGTGACTCGGAAAGCTGCTAGCTTTGTGTGGGGCCTGGAACAAGAGAAGGCTCTTCAACAGGTCCAGGCTGCTGTGCAGGCTGCACTACCACTTGGACCATATGATCCAGCAGACCCAATGATACTTGAGGTGTCAGTGGCAGATAAAGATGCAGTTTGGAGCCTTTGGCAGGCCCCTGTACGTGAAGAGACCTTTGGGATTTTGGAGCAAAACTCTACCATCATCTGCAGACAACTACTCTACCTTTGAAAAACAGTTCTTGGCTTGCTATTGGGTCTTAGTGGGAACTGAACTTTTGACAATAGGACACCAAGTTACTATGCAACATGAATTGCCCATTATGAGCTGGGTGTTTTCAGACCCTTCAAGTCATAAAGTAGGATGTGCACAGCAGCAGTCTATTATCAAATGGAAGTGGTATATATGTGATCGGGCCCGAGCAGGTCCTGAAGGAACAAGCAAGTTACATGAAGAACTTGCTCAGATGCCTATAGTTTCTACTCCTGTTACAATGCCATCTGCTGCCAAGCATGCACCTATAGCCACATGGGGTGTTCCCTATGACCGGCTGACTGAAGAAGAGAAGACTAGGAGGACCTGGTTTACTGATGGCTCTTCCCGTTATATAGGCACCACCCAGAAGTGGACAGCTGCAGCATTACAACCCCTTTCTGGGACAACCCTGAAAAATACAGGTGAAGGAAAATCTTCACAGTGGGCAGAACTTCGGGCAGTACACACGGTATTACAGTTTTTTTGGAAGAAGAAATGGTCAAATGTATGATTGTTCACTGACTCATGGGCTGTAGCCAATGGATTGGCTAGGTGGTCAGGGATGTGGAAAGATCACAATTGGACAATTGGTGAGAAAGACATCTGGATAAGAAGTTTGTGGATAGATCTCTCCAAATGGGGAAAGGATGTGAAGATATTTGTCTCCTATGTAAATTCTCACCAAAAGGTGACTTCAGCTGAGGAGGAGTTCAACAATCAAGTAGATAGGATGACCCATTCTGTGCACAGTCAGCCTCTTTCCCCAGCAATCCCAGTCATTGCCCAATGGGTACATGAACAAAGTGGCCATAGTGGCAAAGATAGAGGTTATGCTTGGGCTCAGCAACAAGGACTTCACTTACGAAGTCTGACCTGGTTACAGCAGCTGCTGAATGCCAGATCTGCCAACAGCTGAAACCAACACTGAGTCCCAGATATGGCACCATTCCTTGAGGTGATCTGCCAGCAACCTGGTGGCAGGTTGACTACATTAGACCTCTTCCTCCATGGAAAAGACAATGTTTCGTTCTTACTGGAGTAGATATTTATTCTGGTTATGGATTTGCCTTTCTTGCACGTAATGCTTCTGCCATGGACTCATAGAATGCCTTATCTCTCATCATGGTATTCCACACAGTATTGCTTCTGACCAAGAAACTCATTTCACAGCCAGAGAAGTGCCACAATGGGCCCATGAGCATGGAATTCACTGGTCTTACCATGTTCTCCATCATCCTGAAGCAGCTGGTCTGATAGAAAGATGGAATGGCCTTTTGAAAACACAGTTACAGTGCCAATTAGGTGGCAACAGTATAGAGGGCTGGGGCAGAGTTCTTCAGAAGGCAGTGTATGCTTTGAATCAGCGTTCAATATATGGTACAGTTTCTCCCATAGCCAGGATCCATGGGTCCAGGAATCAAAGGGTGGAAAAGGGAATAGTTCCACCCAATATCACTCCTAGTGACCCTCTAGGAAAATTTTTGCTACCTGTCCCCACAACTTTAGGTTCTGCTGGCCTAGAAGTTTTAGTCCCAGAGGGGGGAGTGCTCCTACCAGGAGCCACAACAAACATTCTATTGAACTGTAATCTCAGACTTCCCCCTGGCCATTTTGGACTTCTAATGCCCTTAAACCAACATGCTAGGAGGGGTGATAGATCCAGATTACCATGGGGAAATTGAATTGCCTGTCCACAATGGAGGCAAGCAGGATTATGTCTGGAATGCAGGAGATCCCTTAGGGCATCTCTTGGTACTACCATGTCCTGTGATTAAAGTTAATGGCAAACTGCAACAGCTTAATCCAAGCAGGATGACAAAGGACACAGACCCATCAGGAATGAAGGTATGGGTCAATCCTCCAGGAAAAGAACCAAGACCTGCTGAGGTGCTTGCCGAAGGTGAAGGAAATACAGAATGAGTATCAGAGGATGGTAGTTATAAAAATTTTGTGAGACATATGAGGTTCACTTTCTGAATAATAAAGCATTTCCCTTTAGAATTTTCTGAGTCTAAATGAGCCTCCCCCATCCCAGCAAAGAAATAGCTATACAACAGGATTTCAATTGATTATGGAAATTCTAAGTTCTTACCATAAATCAAGGATTTATCTTGGATAAATAAGATAGAATAATTACTTAGGATTCTTAGATGTTTTTTTCTTTTTTCAAAACTTTTTTTTTAAAAAAAAAGAACTATTTGCAAAGAACAGAAATAGTTCTCATCTTAATTAAATGATTATCATGACTGTCAAGTCATAAAAAATTGTAATTATTATTTCTTCAATCATGCTGACATTTTGTACAGCCAGAACTCATGCTCCTTTTTTATTATGAATGTTTCTTATCTTTGTCAGTAAACCTAATAGGCTCTGAAAAAAAGTAACTAATCTCAGGGTAGTTCACAGTTGTTAGACAGAGAATACAATCTAAATCTCCCAGGTAAGATCGACTTAAAGAAGGATATATTCCAGATCAAGTCCCATGACATCATTTTGTGTGCTTTGCCAATTAAGTTTAGATATAAAAACAAGACCGCATTGTAGGGTTCAAACATGAACCCATTCCTCCTCCAAGATGTCAGGAAGCTACCTCAATGCTCTGGGAGTTTCCATACATAAAGCTGATATAGGGGAACAGATAAAATCCAAAGTTAAGATCCAGCTTCTAAATTACCAATAGCCAAAAAGCAGTGGAGAGAGAGAGCAAAGAACAATGACTGGAAATCAAAAAATGGAACAGTACAATTCAATTAAAGGGTTTAAGAGCATGAACATTAAATGCTTGCCTTTACTCTTTATATAGCAGAGGATGACCAGGAAATCAGTCTTAATTTAAATGTTAAGGAGTTTAGGAATGAAGAATGTCCTCAAACAGTTGCCTGATAAAGTTTTTCTAGTGAAAGAGTTTAACTTGTACCCATAACTATGACTGGTCAATCTAGGAGTCAAAAACTTCTCTTTCCATTTCTAAGTAGCCCTCAGTGTCTTCTTTCATATCTTTTAAATTTGAATTGAAGAAAATAGCTTCCACTATCACTATGCTAATAAAAAAAACAACTAATCATTAAATAACTATTACAAAATGCCACAATTTGTGTGAACAATTCCACCAATTCCACATGCTTAGGAACTTCCAACACATTTTTTTTCTTGATGATACATTATGATTGTTACTTTAGACTATCAGGAAAGTGTGTTTTATGCTGTTCCTTTCAATTTACATTATAGAACATATCCTAGTACTAAGTCAGGGGATATGATTGGAGAACATGAAATGCCAACATGTATAGAGACTATAATCAAGGACAATGCTAACTCAGTATGAAAGAGATGACTTCAGAACCATTTAAAAGTTATACATAGATTTATTTAAAAAATAGTATTAGTCCATGAACCTATAGTCAGTATTCTCTTTGAATTCTAGTGATCATGATATCTGTCTAAGTACTTGGTCACTGATTTTAAAGAGCATATGATCTTCTTCAGTAGATGTGAGGTTGTATTCTTACCTATGACTAAATGTTAGAATTTCCCAAGTGCTACAACCACTGATGCTGAGGCCATAAGCAAAATATACTAGAAGTGAATTAACTTAAGTGATGAAATGATCCACTCAGGTGCAAGTGTTCTTATTATTTTAAAAGAATAACTGAACATGACAAAGAATTCTTCACAGCTAACCATGAATCACTTGAGATCATCCTTATTGAAGGTTCAAAACAAAAGAAAAGATGTAGGCCACACTTGCCTTGATCTCAAGAAGCTCTTGCCTTGCTTTCTTTTAACAAACTTTACCAGCATGCAGGACCAAAACTGCGAGTCAAAACCATATAGTGGGGAAAAATAAACCATCTTCAACAAATGGTGCTCAAGTAACTGGGTATCTGCATGTAGAAGATTGAATGTGAATAGATCCATATTTATCATCCTGTTCACAACTCAAGTCCAAGTGATTCAAATACTGTAACATAAAACCTGGTACACTAAATCTTATGGAAGAGAAAGTGGGGAATAACCTTGTATGCATATGCATAAGAGACAACTTCCTGACTAGAACACCAATGTCTCAGACACTAGAGTCAATAATTAATAAATGGGAGTTCATGAAACTGAAGTTCTTCTATAAGGCAAAGGACACCTTTAATAAGACAAAAGGGCAGCCTAGAGAATGGGAAAAGATCTTTATCAATGCTATATTTGACAGGGGGCTGGTATTAAAATACATAAAGAACTCAAGAAATTAGAAATCAAATGAATTTTACAATGACATACAGATCTAAACAGAGAATTCTCAACAGAGGAACTTCTAACAGCTGGAAAGCACTTAAAAATATAAAATATCCCTAGTCCTCATGAAAATGCAAATCACAATGACTCAAAGATTCTATCTTGTACCCTTCAGAATGGCTAAGATCAAAAACTCAATCAACAGCTGATGCTGATTAGGATGTGGAACAAAAAGAACACTCCCCTATTGCTGGTCAGAATGCAAACTTATACAACCCATTTGGAAAGAATTTTGGTAGTTTTTCAGAAAATTTGGAATATATCTACTTCAAAACCCAGCTATACCTCTCCAGGGCACTTACCCAAAATATGTTCAACCATATTACAAAGACACTTGTTCAGCTCTGCTTGTAGTGACTTTATTCCTAAAGGCCAGGAGCTAGAAACAACCTAGATGTCCCTCAAAGAAAAAAAGGGATAAAGAAAATATGGTACATTTACAGAATGAAGTATTATTAGTCATTAAAAAGTGACATCGTGAAATTTGCATTGAAATGGATGAAACTAGAAAATATCATCCTGAGTGAGGAAATCCAGGCCTCGAAGGAAAATCATGATATGTACTTACTTAAAAGTGGATATTAGTCATAAAGCACAGAAAACCATGCTAAAAAGTCACAGAAGCTTAGCAACAAGGACACAATGGAGGATTCTGAAATCTCAATGGGAAGGCACAATGAAATAGTCATCAGAGGTGGATGGTTGGAAGAAATAGCATTGAGTATGTGGTAGGGAGGGAGCAGGAGAATTCAAGTCTGAGGAAGATAGAGGTACAGAGAACTGGAAGGGAGAATTGGAATAAGGGAGAATCTCTGAGATTATCTAGAAACCTAGAGCAATGGAAATTCCCAATGGATGAGAATGATCCTAAGAATCATAGCAATAGGGGATATGTAAACTGAAGCATTCACCTCCTATAACCAGAAAAGTTATGAGGACATCAACCCAGCCACAAAACCTTTGACTCACAAATTTTCTTGCCTACAAAATGTACAGTGATAAAGATGAAACAGAATCTGAGAGAATGGTCAATCAATGACTGGCCCAACTTGAGAAACATAACATTAGTAAGCCCATCCCTGACACTAGTAATGATACTAAGTTATACTTGCAGACAGGAGTATAGCATAACAGTCTTCTGAGAGACTTTATACAGCAGCGAATAGAAACAGATGCAGAGGTGCACAGTCAAACATTAAGTGGAGCTTGTTGAATCTTGTGGAAGAGCAGGAACAAGTATTGAAGGAGCCATAGCTGTCAAGGACACTACAAGAAAAGCCTTACCACAATAGAAACTATTCAGAATTAAAATAAGAGGCTTGCTGCAACAGTGGCCTTCCATTTTCTGTCTGTAGCTGGAGAAGATCCTCTGCCATAGGATTCCATACCCAGGTTGTACAGGGAGATAGAGAGCTAGGCTCCCAGGAGTGCTGACAGACCTGTGAGTGAAAGTAGGACCTCCACTGCTGCTCAATGGAATCCACCTGGAACTTTCAGGACACAGGAACCAAGGGGGTGCCTGGGACAGGAGGCTTCTGATTTCCATCTGGATAAGCACCCAGAGATCATCCTGGGTCACACAGCTACACACACAAATACAGCCAAGAGAGAACTGGTCACTAAGGATTGCCTAAAAACCTGCCAGTACAGAGCTGACCCTGTACCACAGCTTTCCAGTCCTAAATTCCTCACAGACAGAACTGGTCTCCCAGGAGTACTGACACACAGACTTGCAGGACAGACAAGTCACAGTCAAAGACAGCAAGACCACCTAACAGCAGAGATAACCTGATGACAAAAGGCTAGTGCAGGAATACAAGCAACAGGAACAAAGGCTACTTGGCATCATCAGAACCGAGTTCTTCTACCACAGCTAGCCCTGGTTATCCCAACACACAGAAAAGCAAGACTCTGATTTAAAATCACATCTCATGATGATGATAGAGGACTTTAAGAAGGATATAAATAGCTCTATTAAAGAAATACCACTCTGGAAAGCAGTCTGGCGGTTCCTCAGAAAACTGGGCATGACACACCCGGAGGATCTGGCTATACCACTCCTGGGCATATACCCAGAGACTTTACCTGCATGCAATAAGGACACATGCTCCACTATGTTCATAGCAGCCTTATTTATAATACCCAGAAGCTGGAAAGAACCCAGATGTCCCTCAACGGAGGAATGGACTCAGAAGATGTGGTATATCTACACAATGGAATACTACTCTTCAATTAAAAACAATGAATTCACGAAATTCCTAGGCAAATGGTCAGATCTTGAAAATATCATCCTTAGTGAGGTAACCCAATCACAAAAGAACACACATGGTATGCAGTCACTGATAAGGGGATATTGACCCAGAATCTCGGAATACCGTAGACACAATCCGCATATCAATAGATTTCTAAAAAGTGGTAGGAGAGACCCCTGGTCCTGGAAAGACTGGATGTAGGGGAACGCCAGGACAGAGTAACGAGAGGGGGTTGAATGGAGAAAAGAGGGAGGGAAGGGGGCTTATGGGACTTTCGGGGAGGGAGGAAACGGGAAAGGGGAAGTGATTTGGAATGTAAATTAAAAAAATAAAATAAAATAAATAATAAAAAAAAAGAAATACAAGAGAACACAGGTAAACAGGGACAAGATCATAAAGAGGAAACATGAAAATCCCTTAAAGAATTACAGGAAAACACAACCAAGGAGGTGAAGGAACTTAACAAAACTATCCAGAATCTAAAAACAGAAATAGAAACAATAAAGAAATCACAAAGGGAGACTTCACTGGAGATAGAAAACCTAGGAAAGAGATCATGAGTTGTAGATGCAAGCATCAACAACAGAATAGAAGAGATAGAAGATAAAATCTCAGGTGCAGAAGACACCATAGAAAACATTTACACAGCAGTCAAGGAAAATGCAAAAGCAAAAAGCTACTGACCAAAAGACATCCCGGAAAGACAGGACACAATGAGAAGACCAAACCTAAGGACAATGGTTACAGAAGAAAGTGAAGATTCCCAACTTAAAGGGCTAGTAAATATCTTTAAAAACATTATAGAAGAAAACTTATCTAACATAAGGAAAGAGATGTCCTTGAACATACGAGAAGCCTGCAGAACTCCAAATAGAATGGACGAGAACAAAAATTCTTTCCGTCACATAGTAATCAAAACACCAAATGTACTAACCAAAGAAAGAATATTAAAAGAAGTAAGGGGAAAAGGTCAAGTAACATATAAATGCAGACCTATCAGAATGACACCAGTCTTCTCACCAAAGACTATGAAAGCTAGAAGATACAGGGCAGATCTCATACAGACCTTAAGAAAACACAAATGCCAGCCCAGACTACTATACCCAGCAAAACTCTCAATTACCATAGATGGAGAAACCAAGATATTCCATGACAAAACAACATTTACACAATATCATTCCACAAATCCATCCCTGCAAAGGATAATAGATGGAAAACACCCACAAAAGGAGGGAAGGAAACTACACCCTAGAAAAAAACAAGAAATTAATCTTCTTTCAACAAACCCAAAAGAAGATAGCAACAGAAATATAAAAATAATGTCAAAAAAACCAGAAAGTAATAATCACTATTCCTTAATATCTTGTAACAACAATGGACTCAATTCCCCAATAAAAAAAGATGCAGACTAACAGACTGGGTACATAAACAGGACCCAGCATTTTACAGCATGCAGGAAATTCAATTCAGTATCAAATATGAACACTAACTCAGATTAAAGGGATGTAAAAACATTTTCCAAGAAAATGGTCCCAGGAAACAATAACCTGGCAAACAATGGTCCCAGTAGCCATTCTAATATCAGATTAAATTGGCTTTCAACCAACAGTCATCAAAAAAGATAAGGAAGGAAATTTCATACTCATAAAAGGAAAAATCTACCAAGAAGAACTATCAGTTCTGGACATCTATGCTCCAAATGCAAGGGCACCCACATTCATAAAAGAAACTTTACTAACACTCAAAGTACACACTGCACTTCACACAATAATTGTGGGGGACTTCAACATGTCACTCACACCAATGGACAGATCAGTGAAAAACAAACAGAGTCACAGTGAAACAGACAGAGTTATGGACCAAATGGATTTAACAGATATCTAGAGAGCATTTCATCCTAAATAAAAAGAATATACCTTCATCTCAGCACCTCATTGTATCTTCTCCAAAACTGACCATATAATAGGTCATAAAACAGTCCTCAACAGATACTAGAAGATTGAAACAATTGAATGCATTCTATCAGATCATCACAGACTAAGGCTGGTCTTCAATTACAAGAAGAACAACAGAAGGTCCAAATACATGTGGAATCTGAACAACAATCTACTCAATGATAACTTGGTCAAGGAAGAAATAAAGACAAAAAAATTAAAGACTTTTTAGAATTTAGTGAAAATGAAGCCACAACATATCCAAATCTATGGACATAATGAAAGCAGTCCTAAGAGGAAAACTCATAGCTCTGAGTGCTCCAAAAAGAAACTGTAGAGAGCATACACTAGCAGCTTGACAGAATATCTGAAATCTCTAAAAGAAAAAGCAGCAAATACGTGCAAGAGGAGTAGACAGCAACAAATAAACTCATGGTTGAAATCAACCAAGTAGAAACAAAAACAACTATACAAAAATTTATCCTATCTAGAAGCTGGTTCTTTGAGAAAATCCACAAGATAGATAAACCCAGAGCTAGACTAGCCAGGGGGCACAGAGACAGTATCCAAATTAACAAATCAGCAATGAAACGGGAAACATAACAACAGAAATTGAGAAAATCCAAAAAATCAATAGATCCTACTACAAAAGATTTTATTTGACAAAACTGGAAAATCTGGATGAAATGGACAATTTTCTAGAGAGACACCAGGTTCCAAAGTTAAATAATGATCAGATAAATGAACTAAACAGTCCCATAACCCCTAATGAAATAGAAGCAGTCATCAATACTCTTCCAAAAAAGAAAAGCCCTGGACCAGATGGATTTAGTGCTGAGTTCTGTCAGACCTTCAAAGAAGACATACCAATACTGTCCAAACTATTCCACAAGGTAGAACCAGATGGAACACTACACAATTCCTTCTATGAAGCAAATTTACTATGATACCTAAACCACACAAAGACCCTACAAAGAAGGAAAACTTCAGACCAATTTCCCTTATGAATATAGATGCAAAAATACTCAATATAACTCTCGCAAACCGAATCCAAGAACATATCAATATGATCATTCATCATGATCAAGTAGTCTTTATCCCGGGGAATATAAGGAAATCCATCAATGTAATCCACTACATAAACAAACTCAAAGGAAAAAAAAACACATGGTGGGCTCATTAGAGGCTGAGAAAGCATTTTACAAAATCCAATACCTCTTCATGATAAAAGTCTTAGGCCTATACCTAAATATAGTAAAAGCAATATACTGCAAACCAGTAGCCAACATTAAACAAAATGGAGAGAAATTTGAAGCAAAATCAGGGATCAGACAAGGCTGCCCACTTTCTCCCTATCTATTCAATCACATATATAGTCACTAATCCCAGACACTATTGTGAGTGCCAATAAGTGCTTCCTGACAGGAGCCTTATATAGCTGTCTCCTGAGAGGCTCTGCCAGTACATGACAAATACAGAGGTAGATGCTGTCTGCCAACCATTGAACTGAGCACAGGGTCCCCAGTAGAGGAGCTAGAAAAAGGACCCCGGGAGCTGAAGGGGTTTGCAGTCCCATAGGAGGAACAACAATGTGAATCATCTAGTACTCCCAGAGCTCCCAGGTACTAAACCACCTCCCCAAGAGCACACATGGAGGGACCCATGGCTCTAGCTGCATATGTAGCAGAGGACGGCCTTGTGGATATCAAAGGGAGGAGAGGTCCTTTGTCCTGAGAAGGCTTGTTGCCCCAGTATAGGGAATGCCAGGACAGGGAAGCAGAGTGGGTAGGTTGGTGAGCAGGGGGAGGGGGAATGGGTTAGGGGGTTTTCAGAGGGGAAACAGGAAAGGGATAACATTTGAAATGTAAGTAAAGAAAATATCTAATAAAAATAGAAGATAAATAAATAAAATAAAATAAGAGGCTTAATTTACTTGGAAAATTATAATGAAGGCTTGTATGGTCTACACCAGATCCTCAGCACTTTCATTCTGGCTTTGAGTTTAGTGTTTTTATGGGATTTCAGAATATGCAAATGATGAGGTCTCTGATTTTTGTGCCTTTCTTTGGGTTCTTTTCCTTCAGTTGGTCTAACTTATGATATTTTTTGTTTTATCTTATATTTTATCTTGTTATATTATTAGAAAATGAATGAATGAATAAATGAATGAATGAATGAATGAATGAATGAATGAATATAAACCTAGGGACTAGGATAAAGGTTAACCACTGAACTGTCACATACTCTCTCCAGGAGAAGGAAAATCAGTTTCCTCTAATTGAGTAACCATAGGTTTATAAATCATTTTGGGACAGGCCTCATGTTCAGGGGTAGTAAAATACCATAAAATAGATTCTATAGAAAAAAATAAGAAAAAAAATTTAAAATATTAAAATATTATGATAAAAATGTTTTGATATTTAAAATTATTTTCTATAGTTAACTCAATATGTACATATAGACAGGTAATTTACATAAAGAGCTTTCAATTTAGGGACTTCAAAATAAATGATCAGTCATTTTAAGAAGAAATGTACTAGCCACCCATTTTGGTTATACATGTCCACTTATTAGCAAAAGACAAGTAGGCTAGAGGAAAAGAAGAGGAAATAAGTGAGAAATGAAGAAATAAAGCACAGAGAACTGAATGTGTTATGATAACATTTATTTATAAATTTTAAGGATTATTATAATATGCTAAAGAACTAATTTTCTAGATTTGGATGAGACTGACCTTGTGTTTTTCACTTGCCCCTGAGGGGTGCAGAAACATTCTAGTGAGGAACACTCCTTGATTAGCAATTACAACAATTTTCATGGTTAGTTGGTGAATTAGTTATTGTCTATTATGTTGGCATCAAATTTCTAGCTTTCATCCTATACCTTATAGTATTTAGAATGTGTTTATATTAATTCTTGTTTTTGTTTTGTTTTCTGTTTCAATGCTGAGGATTTAACCCAGAGCATTGCTCATGCCAGGCAAAAGCCCTATCAGTAAGCTACATCCTAGTTCTCTAAAGACAATATCATTGCTGCAAATTAGAATCAATTGGAGGTCAATTGATTTGAAGATACCTCCCACACTACACAGGTCATTTCCCATAAAAATTAAATAGCAATTTCAGGATAGTACCTAATCATCAGTGGATATGAAGTTGATATAGATTAACTTTTAACATATGAATGAGCAAATTTTCTGCAAGTTTCTGTTTAGAAGCAGTGGCTACTTACTTGCATGTGTACCATGATAAAAAGATATTTTACCAGGAAAATAATGGTAAATAAGCAGATTTGTTGTGTCATTTTCCACTGAGGTTCCTTAACAGCACAGACTTATAGAGTCCATCTTGTGTTGAATGAAATGGATACACTGTGTATTGACAGCTCTTTCAGTACTCTAGTAGGGGCACATAAAGTTCTGAATTTAAATTGTCTTCTTTTCTATTTTCTTACTATTAATCTATTTTCTTACTATTTGGCTTCTTATTCCTATGACATTGAAATTTTACTTGTTTCTTCATTATGACTCTTCTCAATTTGTTGAAATAACATGATGTGAGTGCCATATTCAGAAAACAAATTAGTAGCAACAACTAACCCATTCCTTCTTCATTTTGACTTTATAGAGGACATATATAGTCTCTAAATTTTACCATCAAACAAAAAATTATAGGATGAGGGAGAAAGGAGAAGGGGCAAGGGAGAGAGAAGGAGAAGGGATATTTGCTTCAGGGAAGAAAGGACTGCTTCTAGATAGAGAGGGGACAGACATGGCTCATAGGTAAATGGAAGTTTATAAAGAGTAAAGGAAAATCTCTCTATTAACATAGGATGGTTAATTTTGATTGGACATGTTAACTGGGGCAACCAAAAGAGAGCTTTTGATTGCTGGACTTGAATATGTTGATAGCTAGACCTTGATGACCAACCTCAGAAGGAGGAAATGACTAAATAAGGGAACAGACTTTAATAAATGGCCTTAGAAATGTAATCTAAAAGTTTAGAGAAAAAAAAATGACTGAAACGGAAAAAGACAAAAAGGGTCAACATCATATTTGCCATGGCCAGGCATGTGTTTGTCAAGCATTGGTCTGTGATTGCCATGGCCAAGCATGCTAGAGTCCTTCCATTGCCATTGCCCTCCTACCATAGAGTTTTATAGTCACACTTTTATGTTTATAATGGCCTGATATCTAATGGTCATCACCAACACTGTAAATGTTTTTGTAGCATAACTCACATAGATATATGGTACTAGCTAATCAGTTGTAGTGCTTCGCACCATGAAATAAATGAATAGCCTACTGCAGTTTTATTGGTAGAAACACTTTCAAACAAATGAAAAGTTCCCTTGGATCATGACAAAAGAAAATCTAAGCCCATGAACAGATTTCCACATTTGAGCCAGTTTGTAGACCAGAAACTTCTGAATGAAGGGCCTGCTGTATCCTCTGAGGAAGGACCTTGACAAAATACCTAAACGTTTTTTTGTTAGCCTTTCTTTTGTTCTTCACCCGGAGGGACCTATAGGCTTATACAAAGGTAAATATACATTAAGCAAAAGGAAACAATCAGACTTTACAGAATCTATTGGATATTGATTCCAAATTGACACTGTTTTGAGAGACCTAATGAAGCATTGCAGCCCTCTGATTAAAGTAGGGGCTTATGAAGGTCAAATATAAATGGAATTTTAGTTGAAATCTGATTTTCAGTAAGTTCAATTGGGCTGAAAATTCGTCTTGTAAGCCTGGCTCTGCTTCCTCCCTTGGTATTTTCACGCACAGTTGATAGCAAGTCCAAAATGAAAGGAATGAAGTTGTCCAGGTAAGTGAGTTCAAAGGACTTCAGTTCAGCTGAGAGAGTACACAGCAGGGGAGATGCCCTAATCCACTAATATTTTTCAGTGCTACAGCTTTTCTTTATGGGAGAAATTGAAGCAGTTCTTCCAGATGATATTCAATAAAACAGCTATACTAGATGATATTCAGTGAAATAAAACCTCTCTTTATTTAGGGATAACATGGGGAGTGGGTAGTAAATTAGACATTATTGTCTGGGGCTGGGGGGCTGGGAATGCCTTATTTGCACCAAAAGGGATTACAGGTACTTAAACCTATAAATTGGCCAAGAGGCTACTGAGACTTCTTCAAGACAAACTGAGATGGGGTTATGTGCCCTGGGTCATGTAAACCCAGTATAGGGAGGGAGTGGTCCTTAATTCTGTCAGTCTCAATATAAGAATTTGGTCTCAGGATGAGATTTTCAGGGTTGGACACTTGTTAAGCTCACTCTTGTTCCAGATCTGTTCTTGGTCATACTTGCCCCACATTACTATGCAGTTATTTCCAAAGTTTCGGAATGTATAGTTGGGATAGATATACTCATATATTGGTAGAATACCCATACTAGTTCCATGACCTATGGAATGGATGCACTTATGCTTGGAAAGCCAAAATGGAAGCCATTAGAGATGCCTCTATCATGGAAACTAGTAAATCAAGACTATTGTATCCCAGGAGGAACTGCACAAATTATTGCCACCATCAAGAATTTGAAATATGCAGGCTGGTGTCATCACATCTCCCTTAAGCTCTACTATCTAGCCAGTCCAGATGACAGATGTATCATGGAAAATGACAGATGTCTATAAAAATTAACTATGTAGTAACTACAATGTCAGCTACTGTACAAGGTGTGGTGTCTTTACAAGAGTAGATTAACACATCTGTCAATGCCTGGTATGCAGTTATAGTGGTTTGAATATGCATGGCCAAGGGAGTATCATTATTAGAAGGTTTGGGCTTGTTAGAGTAGGTGTGACCTTGTTGGAGGAAAGGTGTCACCATGAGTGTGAACTTTGAGACCTACTCCTAGCTGCCTAGAAGAGTAAATCTTCTGTATTCAGGTGGTTCAAGGTGTAGAGCTCTCAGTTCCTTCTCCAACACCATGTCTCTTTAGATGCTGCCATGCTTCCTGCCTTGATAATAATGCAATTAAAACATTCTGAAGTTGTAAGTCAGTCCCAGTTAAAAGGTGTCCTTGTTAGAGTTGCCTTGGTCATGTTGTCTCTTTACAACAATGAAAACTCCAACAAAGACAGAAGTCAGTACCAAGGACTTGGGTATTGCTGTAATAGGCTTGAAAATGCTTCTGTTTATAAGAATGTAGATTTGGAACTTTGGATTTGAAGAGAAGTGGAATGCTTTACATGGGGCTTAATGGGCTATCATAATAGAAAATATCAAAGTATGGAAGACTTTGTTGTTTAGGGTGATTTGAACCTGGCTCTAGACGTTTCAGGGGAGAATAATTTTAGTATGTGGCCAAGAAACTGTTCTTGTGATAGTTCAGTGAATAATGCGACTGAATTTTGTCCTTGTCTGAAGAATCTGCCTGAGGCTAAGATGAAGAATCAAATTTTTTGCATTGACAATTGAGGTCTCAAAACAATCCAGTTTAGACTCCGTGTTATGGCTTAGAAAGAAAAACTAAAAAAAAAAAATATGTCATTCAAGAAATAAAGGCACACCAGGAAGTGTAGTGGAGTTAAATCCTCAGTTTGAGGAGATAGCCATTTTAAAGTAATGGTGACTTTAGGGCAAGATTCCCACCCACCTAAGCTGATTGTTTAGGCATCTGCCATTAAACTAGGTATAGTTATATCTAGGCATTATAATTATCTAGTTATTGCTATCATTTGAACTTTTAATCTGAAATGAATTACATTCCAGAAATGGAGGACACAGGCTTTTGATCCAGATCCTGAGGAATAGTGGTCATAAAAAGCTTAGACCCAGGCATGCTAGTACATGCATTTATTCATAGGAAACAGAGGAAAACAGATCTCTTGAGCTCAAGGCCAGCCTGATACAGAGAAAGTTAAAAGTAGAGTAAAGCTTAGTTCCAGGTTTGGTAGTACATATCTTTAATCTCAGCATTCAGGAGACAGAGTCATATACAACTCTGAGTTCCAGGTCAATCTACAGAGCAAGTTCCAGGTCAAACAAACTTAGGCAGTGAACAAGTTAGAAAACAGAAAGCTGATGTCGATGTAATAGAACAAAGGGTTCAGGATCCATCCCCAGCAAGCAGCAGAACTTGGCATCTTTGGTCATGTGGCTCTGGCTCTAGAGTCAAGCAAAAGGAGATTACTATGATAATTGATGCTGATTAGTTAGAGCTAAGAAATTAATGGTGATTAAGAAGAGACCAGCATCACTGAGGTTAAATGTTCTGTAAAGTGTTTTCTGAGAGCACAATGAAACTGTTCAGAAATAGGCAAGGTTGTACCTTGCGCTGCAACAGGACATGCTAATGTTTAAGAACTATCCATGTGGTTCAGACTTTGAAAGCATGAAGGGATCATGGAGTACAGCTGAGGCTTGTCATTATAAGAGGCCAGGAATGGCCATTTGTGAAGGTATAGCCTAAATTGCAGTAGATGGTTCAGAATTAAAGGGGTCATGGAAAGAATTTGAGGTCTAGCACCATGAAGGAGAGAGGCAATTGGTGAATCTTGTTTGCAGTGGAAGACTCCAGCGAATTGGAGATGCTAGTATCATGGGATGATGAATAATAATAGCCGCAGTGGATTGGAATCATTCAGAGCCTTGAGTGCTAAAGAAGACAGTGCTGGAGAAGTGAACCAAGCCCTTTGGAAGAGCCCAGAAGACCATATGTAGATCCTAAAAATTTCCTTGCATTTCCCAAAATGTTAGAGTTGCAAGAGCTGTGGGATACCTGCTATTGGGGAGTAGAACCAGCCCAATGGAAAGAAGTTTGTCAAAATGAACAAAGATGAAAGGAGTTGGAGATCTGTTTGGAGTTTTCCCAGCAAGATTTTGGTCTTGCTTCGGTCCTGCATTTCATCACTATGTTTTGGAATGATAATGTATGGCCTGTGTTGGTGGAAGTATGTTATCTGCTTTTGACTTTATAGATAATTAGTTATTGATTAGATAAATTTCAAAAGAGACTTTGAACTTTAGACTTCTAACATTATTAAGACTGCTATAGACTAAGGAACTTTTGAAGTTGGTCTAAATTTATTTTGCATTATGTTATGGCTACATATGGCCCCCATAGACTCACTGGAGGCTCTGCAAACCTATGGGGACCAGAGAGTAGAATATGCATGTCCCAAGGAGTGGCACTATTAGGTGTGGCCTTGCTGAAGTAGATGTGGCCTTGTTGGAGGAAATGTATCACTAGGGGGTGGGCTTTGAAACCCTATTCCTAGCTGCTAAAAGAGCCAGTCATGTTTTGTTTGCAATGGGATCAAGAAGTAGAACTCTCAGCTCCTTCTCCAGAACCATATCTGCCTGAATGCTGCCAAGCTTCCTGTCTTGATAATAATGAGATTGAACCTCTGAACCTTTAAGCCAGTTCCAATTAATTGATGTCCTTTATAAGAATTGTCTTGGTCATGGAAACCCTAAGACAGAAATTATTGTTATCAAAAATGCCCTTATTTATAATACCATCAGCCTAACTTTCTTTTACTTGGTAAGGGCAGCAGGAGACCTTCACTGTTTAGTCTCAAAGGTATATTAACTCTCCATCCCTGTACCATAACTTAATTTGAAGTGTTCTTGATCATCTGCCTCTTCTATAAAACATCACATTGCTCTGCTATATTATGGTGATTAGACAAAATGAGCAGGATCTAGGGACAATTTTTGACTTGCTAACAGATGTGCACAGAAAATGGCAAATAAATCCAACAAAAATCCAAGGGCCTTCTACTTTAGTAAAATTTTTATGAGTGCAGTGGTGAGGAACATGAAGAGATATTCCTTTTAAGGCAAATTATAACCTATATGTCCTACCCCCTACTGCCATGAGGAAAGAAGCACAATTTCTAGTGGACCTATGTAGATTCTAGGAACAGCTCATTTCTAACTTGGTTGTGTTACTCCAATGCATACACCAAATGTCTCAGAAAACTATGAACTTTGAATAGGGCCTAGAACAGGAGAAGGCACTTCAAATAACCACTGTGTGAGCTGTTCTACTATTTTTCCCATATGATACAGCATACACAATTGTACCTGATGCGTCAGTGTCATATAGGGATGATATTTGGAGCCTTTTGCTGGCACCTATATGTGAGTCACAATAAAGTCTTTTGAACTTTGGAAACAAAACTCTACCATCATAGGTAAACAACTATTTACCTTTTGAGAGATAGATTTTATCCTGTTATTTGACCTTAGTGAAAACTAAATATTTTACAATGGACCACCAAGTTAATATTTACCCTGAGCTGACCATCAAGAACTATTTATTATCTTACGTACCATGCCATAGTCAAGATATACACATCAGCAATACATTATCAAATGGAAGTAGTATTTACATGATTGCACCTGAGAATTTCTTGAAGACACAAGAAAATTACATGAATAAATTGTCCAAATATCTATGATTTCTACTACAATTATAATAGTGTCTGCTCACAAGCAAGTGCCTATAGCCTCACAGGTATGCCCTATGATCTGTTGACTGAAGAATACTAGGGTCTGGTTTACTGATTGTTCTATATGTTATATCAGAATCACCCAAAAGCATAGAGCTCTACAATAACACAGGCCAAGAGAAATCTTCATAGTGAGTAGAACTTTGGGCAGTCATACTCTATGTTTTGCAGGAGAAATGGGAAAATGTGTGATTGTTCACTGACACTTGGGCTGTCACCAATGGATTGATTGCAAGGTTAAGGATTTGAAAGGAGCAACACTGGGAAGTTAATGAGAAAGACATCTAAGGAAGAAGTATGTTGATAAATCTCTGCAAATAAGCAAATGATGTGAAGATATTTGTTTCCTGTGTAAATGTACAGCACACTGAAATTTCAGCAGAGGAGTACAATAATTAAGTGAATAGAATGACCTATTCTGTAGATACTCATGCTCTGTCTCAGCTATCCCTGTATTTGCCAATAGGCCCATGAACACAGTGGACATGAATGCAGAGATAGCAGTTATTCATGGCCTTGATCCCATGGACTTCCACTCACCAAGGCTGTTGCTGAGTGCCAACAACAGAGACAAAATATGGCACCATTACAAAGAGTGAACTGCCAGTGACCTGGTGGCAAATTGACAGACTACACTGTACTATATCCTTCATGGAAAAGATATCACTCTGTCCTTACTAGAGTAAATAACTATTCTGGTTATAGATTTGTCTTTTCTTCAGGTGGTGCTTCTTCCCAAAGTATCATTTGTGTAATTGTAGAATGCCTTATCAACCATCATGATATTCTATATAGTATTAATTCTGACCAAAATACTCATTTCACAGCCAAAGAAATGTAACGATGGGTCCACGATTAGTAAGATCCACTGATCCTACCATGTTCTCTAAATCTTGGACCAGCTGGTCTGATTTTTTTAAAAATGGAATGATTTTTTGAAGATACATTTAAAGTTCCAATTCGGTGGTAGCAGGCAGAGTGATTAGATAAAATTCTCCAGAACATAGTGTTTACTTTGAATCAGTCCAATAAATGTTTTTGTGCCCCCATAACCAGGATCCAAGAATTTAGGAATCAAAGTTTGGAAAAGGGAACATTTCTATTTCCTATCACCCCTAATGACTGAATAGGAAAATTGTTTCTTCCTGTTCCATAACTTTATTTCTGCCTGCCTGTAAGTTTTGTTTCCAGTGGTAGGAGCCCTTCTGCCACATGACACAGAAACATTCCACTAGTCTGGAAACACACACTTACCTCTGGCTACTTTAGCCTTTTTATGGCTTTAATTCAACAGTCTCAGAAAGAAATAACAGTGTTAGGATGTGTATTTGGCTCATATTACCAACAGGAAATTGCTTTAGTCTCCAAAATGGAGCTAAGAAACATTATGTCTGGAGTACAAATGATTGCTTAGATAAGTTGTTCTCAACCTACAGGTTGTGATCCCTTTAGACATGAAACAACACTTTCACAGTGCCACCTAAGATGATCAGAAAAGCCATATATTTGTATTATGGTTCATAACAGTCATAAAACTAGAGTTAATAAAGTAACAATAAAAATAATTTTATAGTTGGGGCTTGGTACAACAAGAACTCTCTTAAAAGGTCACAGCATTATCATGGTTGAGAACCACTGCTTTAGTTTGTCTCTTGGTGCTACCATATCCTGTGATTAAAGTCAATGGGAAATTACAGCCTATTCCAGACAGGATAACAAAAGGCACAGACTGCTTAGGAACAAAGATTTGGGTCACTCTTTCAGGAAAATATTCAATGATGTGCCTGACAAGGCAAGACAAAATAGAGTGTGTGATAGAGGAAGGTAGTTACGTATATCTGCTAAGAACCCTTGCAAAACAAAGATTATGATTGACATGAGTATTTCTTTCAAATTTTGCTAATAATGCACTTATATAGATATTCATGGTTGTTTCAATTCCTTTGTCATGTGATGTAACATCAATTGAGAGAACATCAATCATCACATTTAAGTATGAGCTGCTAAAACAAAGAACATTGCCACCTACTCTAAAATATACACTGTGTTTGCAGTTGTACATAGGATTGTTATATTGTGTTAGGTATAATTATAACCTGGTAATTGTTTCATTTGGAAATTAAGCATGACTTAAGGGGATATGATCACGAATCATGTTGACAAGAGATGGAATTATGGTAGCTATTCTTGGTTGTCAACAATAGTATATCTTGACTTAACTAAAACCCAAACAACTGGGTACATCTGTGAGAAGTCTTTTTTTTTGTTTGTTGTTTTTTGTTATGCTTTTTTGTCTTAATTAAATTCTTTGAAGTAACATCCTTCTTTACATTTATACATCTATCTTTATTCTGCATTTTTTGTCCCAGAAAGATCCACCTTTATTCTGGGTCCCAACTTCTGGTGACAGTCTAAATAAAGTATATGGCACAATAAATATATATTAACAATCATATATTAGTTATTATATTATAATATAAATATACTAGAAATTAGTAATTAATAGCAATTAATATATGAATAATAATTAATATTTATTAATAACACTGGCTTGCATATTTATTGTTTCTTATGTTTATAGTGTATATAATATCATGGCTAACCAATTGACAATGGGTAATATTTTGCTAAATATCTGTATTTGGTCATCATCATATTTAGAAATCCAAACCATAAAGATTTTTGCTTTCCACTGGAGTAAATTCCACAGATAATTGTTGTTCTCTGGGTGATGCAGTATAAATACCAGCAAAAAGTGGGGAGACTGTATTAGACATACTACAGAACATAAGTCAGTAAATTTATCTGCAAAGTCCTAGATAGTAAACACTTCACTCTATCACCCCTCTAAAAGGTAGTATTCAAATGAGTAACTAACATGCATTGGACTGTGTTTTTCAATATTCCACTCCACAATGCAAGCAACATCTAGGAAATGTAGAATCTTACAGGAAAGATATCAAAAACACTTCAGTTAGAGAACCATGTAAAATTCTGGCTCTTAGTGAAGGCACTTAAATGAGAAAGACCTGCTTAAGTATGTGCTGTTTACTTCTTTTCTTGTTCTATTTTTTTTTTATTTTCTAAGTTTTATATTTACATTCCAAATCATTTCCCCTTTCCCGTTTCCTCCCTCCCCGAAAGTTGCATAAGCCCCTTTCCCTCCCTCTGTTACCCATTCAACTCCCTCTCCCTTCTCTGTCCTGGCATTCCCCTACATCCAGTCTTTCCAGGACCAGGGGTCTCTCCTTCCATCTTCTTGGAAATCTATTGATATGCAAATTGAGTCTAGGGTATTCCGAGATTCAGGGTTAATATCCCCTTATCAGTGATTGCATACCATGTGTGTTCTTTTGTGATTGGGTTACCTCACTAAGGATGATATTTTCAAGTTCTGAACATTTGCCTAGGAATTTCGTGAGTTCGTTGTTTTTAATTGCAGAGTAGTATTCCATTGTGTAAATGTACCACATCTTCTGAATCCATTCCTCCGTTGAGGGACATCTGGGTTCTTTCCAGCTTCTGGCTATTATAAGTAAGGCTGCTATGAATATAGTGGAGCATTTGTCCTTATTGCATGCAGGTAAAGCCTCTGGGTATATGCCCAGGAGTGGTATAGCAGGGTCCTCCAGGAGTATCATGCCCAGTTTTCTGAGGAACCGCCAGACAGATTTCCATAGTGGTTGTACCAGCTTGTAATCCCACCAGCAGTGGAGGAGTGCTCCTCTTTCTCCACATCCTCGCCAACAATTACTGTCTCCTGTGTTTTTGATCTTAGCCATTCTGACTGGTGTGAGATGGAATCTCAGGGTTGTTTTGATTTGCATTTCCCTAATGACTAAGGATGATGAACATCTCTTTAGGTGCTTCTCAGCCATTAGATATTCTTCAGGTGAGAACTCTTTGTTTAGCTCTGTACCCCATTTTTTAATAGGGTTACTTGGCTCTCTGGAGTTTAACTTCTTGAGTTCTTTGTATATCTTGGATATTAGCCCTCTGTCAGATGTAGGATTGGTAAAGATCACTTCCCAGTTAGTTGGTTGCTGCTTTGTCCTTTTGACACTGTCTTTTGCCTTGCAAAATCTTCGTAATTTAATGAGGTCCCATTTGTCAATTCTTGATCTTAGAGCATAAGCTATTGGAGTTCTGTTCAGAAAATTCTCCCCTGTGCCCATATGTTCAAGGTTCTTCCCTAGTTTCCTTTCTATTAGTTTCAGTGTGTCTGGTTTTATGTGGAGGTCCTTGATCCACTTGGAATTGAGCTTAGTGCAAGGAGATAAGAATGGGTCAATTTGCAATCTTCTGCATGTTGACCTCCAGTTGAACCAGCACCATTTGTTGCAAAGGCTATCTTTTTTCCACTGGATGGTTTTAGCTCCTTTGTCAAAGATCAAGTGACCATAGGAGTGTGGATTCATTTCTGGGGATTGGCAGGATTAATAAAGAAAAATGACCATCTTGCCAAAAGCAACATACAGAATCAATGCAATCCCCATCAAAATCCCAACTCAATTCTTCATAGAGTTAGAAAGAGCAATTCAAAAATTTATCTGGAATAGCAGAAAACTCAGGATAGCTAAAACTATTCTCAAGAGTAAAAGAATTTCTGCGGAAATCAGTATACCGGACCTCAAGTTGTACTACATGGCAACAGTGTTAAAATCTTGTTCTAATTTTTAACCTACAAAATAATGCAATAGTCAGCATAAGTTCTGGAAATGTCCAGAAGCAGAAAGACTTTTTCTTCCTTTTTAAGTAACTTTGCATAAGGAAATTGCCCTGGATTTCACACAATTTTCTCAACCTCCAGTTCACTTAAAAAAAAAAAAAAAAAAACTTTGCTTCATTATAATCTTCTATGAACAGTGGAATTTGTATACATCTGCAGAAATTGTATATCTGACCATTTTAATGCTTACATTTTATTAATTGAGAGAGAATCATGTATGCATGTCATATTTTCTACTTTTTAAAGTCCTGATCATTTTGCTCTGCTTTAACTCATTTCTGTTGCTTAAAAACTACTCATGTTTTGGGACATGATCAAATTTCTGCATCATGTAAGTGCAAGATTATCTGTGGCCTTAGCAAAGGGTGTTCAAAGCTCTTCTGTAGGAGCCTCAATAATGAGAGAGCAAATGAGATTTCTATAAAGCACCTACTTTGATAAAGAATTTGAAAAACTTTGCTTTCTGTCATCCTGAGAAAATAATGAAAAACAAGAACATTTGAAATGGTTTTGATGTGAGAAAAATAAAACAGCTATGCCTATTATCGCTGGAATAATTTATCAAATTTACTGAAATAGTATTTGTGATTATCTTATATGTGAAAAAGTGTCCATTTTTCCCACAGAATAGATTAAGTATGATAATCTTTTCTTCACTTCTTTGAAATAACATTAAAAATAATCATAAGATCATCCCACCATATATAGGCCATCTTTAAATGCTCATTTTCTGTTGTCCTGTTCTATACATTATTATCATAAGGCTATTTCTTATACTCTAATCAAAAATACTATGATTTTCAGATGGGGTTTTAACAGTCACCAATACTGCAGCCTACATTCTTTGTCAGCAATTAGTTAAAACTATACTAAGGCATTGGTCTCCCATACATTCATTGTCCCTCACTTTTTCAAACCGCATTGACCACCTTCCTGTTCCTTATGTGTTTCCAGCTTATTCCTACCTTCACTTTCTGACAGAATCATCCCTTCTCTATTTAATCTGAGGACTATGTTCTGGTAATTGTCCTTTCTCCACCAATCTGGTCATTTTTAAATTTCATGGGAAAGCATGTTCACATTCGTTATGTTTTAATTTTCTTTCTCGTCAACTAGAATAATCTCAATGGCAGTAAGGAGTGCCTGGGACAGAGTCAAGAATGGAGAAAAATGAATAGGGAAATTCATTTAAGTTCCTTAGATGCATTAGGAATGCCATGTCTAATGGCAATAAGTGAATCTCATGAAAGTTCTGCTGTTCCTCAAGCGCAGCCCAGAATATTAGAATAATAGATTCATGTAAATTAATAATATTTGATGCTTTCTGTGGATATTTTTGTTGCTTATTTTTATAATACAACATTGCATTTTGCTGAAAAACATTTTTATCCTACTACTAAGATAATTTGTTACCCAGTAAATTATTTCCTTAGGACTCTTTATAATCATGCCATATAAAGGAAGGAACAGAGAGTATGTATTGCCTGTATACATTATCTGAAATATTTCAGTTTAAACAAGTTTCTTTTACAGAACATCACAGTTGAATTTTATGATATCTAATGAATTAAATTTTAATTCATTAGATATTAAAAGTCCTTTTGTAATATATGAATTATTAAAGAACTTCCCAATTGAAATATGTTTAGAAAATTTTATTTTATTTTCATTCAGACTCACTGCATTAAGTTTCTTTTTATATGACCCTAAAAAATATTGATCTTTATTATAGTTTGCCAATAGAGTATTGGAGGTCTTCTTCTGGATATATGTGTGTCCTAGTATCTGAGAATATATGATTGCTAGTATGCAAATCTGAACTCCTTACACTCTGTACGAACTGAGTCTCCTCTATACCTACTAATGCCAGAAGCAAGAAGGAAAAAAAGTGTGTAGAATGTTCCATGATTCATATTTTTCTTTTCAGGGGGATGAAACTTTTGTTGTTATTTGTTTTCCTATATGAAACAACTAGGATATTATTCAAGTTGCACAAATTCAGCAAGATCAGCTGCCATAGAACTGTAGCCCCAGCTTCTTTTATTTTATTTTGAGACTGTAGAGACATTGCTCAGCTGGCTTTGAGTTTATTCTGTATCATGGGCAGGTCTTGAACTTGAGATTCTCCTGCCTCACACCACAGGCCCAAATATTTGAAAAGGCAATTATTTTGCTGTTGTTGTCTTATGTTTGTTTTTAAAGGTAGGGTATTATGTAGCCCATGATGACTATAAACTCATTATGTAGCAGAGACTAACTTTGCTTCAGATCCTCTATTTCCCAAGTGCTACATTACAGATTTGTGTCAACATCCAACATCCTTCTCCAAGTATGTACTTGTACATGTGTACACAAAACAAGCACTCTGTTCTGGAATGTTCCCCAAAATCTCATGTGTTTCATATATATTTCCCAAGTCTGGGGCTATTGAGGGGTAGTGAAAAACATCTTTAACACATGGACCACAGTAGTGAGTTTGAGGACACTGTCATCATGGCATTGAAGGGGACTATGGGACTCTTCACTCCTTACTCTCTGTTTCCACCTCATCAAAGGTTGATCAGCTCTGCTCCATCACATTCTCTCTGCCCACACATACTCCTGACAGGTCCAAAAGCACCAGAGTCAAATTCATGGACTAAAATTTCCAAAATGTAGGACAAAGTAAAATTCCTCTTGCTAAATTTCTTTGTATCAGGTTTGTGAAAGAATGATGATGCAAATATAATTAACACAGATATTCCTTAACTATGAATATATAAAATTATACAACAATGTAGGATAAATGTGTTTAAAAACCTATAGAGTTCTTTGTATATCTTGGATATTAGCCCTCTGTCGGATGTAAGGTTGGTAAAGATCATTTCCCAGTTAGTTGGTTGCCGCTTTGTCTTTTTGACAGTGTCTTTTGCCTTGCAAAAACTTTGTAATTTAATGAGGTAAGTAAGCTTTCTGTTTTTGTTTGTTTGGTTTTGCTATTGATGACCAGCCTTAATCTATATGATCTCATAGGAAGCATGGGATTATTTCAATCTTCTTATATCTGTTGAGGTCTGTTTTGTGACTGATTACATGGTTATTTTTGGAGAAGGAAGCATAAGGTTCTGAGAAGAAGGTTAATTATTTTAACTTAGGATGAAATGTTCTATAGATCTCTTTTAAATCCATTTGGCCCATAACTTCTGTAATTTCACTGTGTTTCTGTTTAGTTTGTATTTCTCTGATCTCTCCATTGATGAGAGTGGAGTGTTGAAGTCCCTCACAATTATCGTGTGAGGTGCAATGTGTACTTTGAACTTTTGTAAAGTTTCTTTTATGAATGTGGGTGCCCTTACTTTTGGAGCATAGATGTTCAGAATAGAGAGTTCTTGGTAGATTTTTTGTTTGATTTGAATGAAATATGCTTCCTTATCTTTTTTGATGACCATTGGTTGAAAGTCAATTTTACCTGATATTAGAATGACTACTTCAGCTTTTTTCTGGGACCATTTGCATGAAAAATTATTTTTCAGCCCTTGACTCTGAGGTAGTGTTTTTCTTTGTCATTGGCATGCATTTCCTGTATGCAGCAAAATTCTGGGTCTTGTTTATGTATCCAGTCTGTTAGTCTATATCTTTTTATTGGGAAATTGAGTCCACTGATGTTAAGAGATATTAAGGAATAATGATGGTTGCTTCCTGTCATTTTTGATGTTATTTTTATGTTTGCTTGGCTATCTTCTTTTGGTTTGTTGAAAGATTACTTTCTTACTTTTTCTCTTTGTGTAGACATTTTCCATTTACTATCCTTTTTAGTGCTGGATTTATGGAAAGATATTGTGTAAATTTGGTTTTGTCATGGAATATCTTCGTTTCTCCTTCTATGGTAATTGATAGTTTTGCTGGGTATGGTAGTCTGGACTGGCATTTATGCTTTCTTTGGGTCTGTATGAGATCTCCCCAGGACACTGTGCTCAGTTCAATAGTTGGCTGAGAGTGTCCCCCTACATATTTGTTATGCACTTGCAGAGTCTCCCATGTGACAGCCATATCAAGCTCTGGTTAGCAAGCACTTATGGGCATCTACAATAATGTCTGGGTTTTGTAACTGTATACGGGATGTATCCCTAGGTGGGGTAGTCTCTGGATTGTCTTTCCTCAGACTCTGCTCCACACTTTGTCTCTGCATCTCCTTCTATAGGTATTTTGTTCCCCCTTCTATGAAGGACCAGAGTATCCATACTTTACTCTTCCTTCTTGGAGGAGCTAGAGAAAGGACCCATGGACCTGAAGGGGTCCATAGAAGGAAAAACAATATGAGCCACCCAGTACTCCCAGAGCTCCCAGGAACCAACCAAAGAGTACACATGGATTTACCTATGGTTTAAGACACATAGACTGCAGAGGTTGGCTTTGTTGGTCATCAGAGGGAGGTAAGGCCCTTGGTCCTGGAAAGGCTAGATGCTGCAGTGTAGTGGAATACCATGGCAGGGAAGCAGGAAAGGGTTGATTGGGGAACAGGAGGAGGGGAGATGGCTTATGGAATTTTTGAGGTGGGCACCAGGAAAGGGGACAACATTTGAAATGTAAATAAAGAATATATCTAATAAAAAAGAAAAAGATCTCCCCAGGATTTTCTAGTTTCATAGTCTCTGATGAGAAGTCTGGTGTCATTCTGATAGGTCTGTCTTTATATATTACTTGACATTTTTCCCTTACTGCCTTTAATATTCTTTCTTTTATTAGTACATTTGGTGTTTTGATTATTATGTGATAGGAGGAATTTCTTTTCTGGTTCAATCTATTTGGAGTTCTGTTAGGCTTCTTGTATGTTTATGAGCATCTCTTTCTTTTGGTTAAGAAAGGCTTCTTCTATAATTTTGTTGAAGATATTTACTGGCCCTTTAAGTTGGTAATCTTCACTCTCTTCTATACCTATAATCCTTAGATTTGGTCTTCTCTTTTAGTCCTGGATTTCCTAGATGTTTTGGGTTACAGGCCTTTTGCACTTTCTATTTTCTTTGACTATTATGTCAATGTTTTCTATGACATCTTCTGCACCTGATATTCTCTCTTCTACCTATTGTATTCTGTTGGTGATGCTTGCATCTATGACTCTTGATCTCTTTCCTAGGTTTTCTAACTCCAGGGATGTCTCCCTTTGTGATTTCTTTATTGTTTCTATTTCCATTTTTAGATCTTGGATTGTTTTCTTCATTTCTTTCTCCTTTTTGATTGTGTTTTCCTATAATTATTAATGGATTTTTGTGTTTCCTCTTTATGGTCTTCTCCCTGTTTTTCTGTGTTTTCTTGTATTTCCTTAAGGGAGTTATTTATGTCCTTTTTAATGTCCTCTATCATCATCATGAGATGCGATTTTAAATCAGAGTCTAACTTTCCTGGTGTGTTAGTGTAACCAGCGCTCGCTGTGGTGGGGAAACTGGGTTCTGATGATGCCTAGTAGCCTTGGTTTCTGGTTCTTATGTTCTTGTGCTTGCCTTTTGCCTTCTGGTTATCTTTGGTGTTAGGTGGTCTTGCTGTCTCTTACTGTGACTTGTCCATCCTGCAAACACGTGTCAATACTCCTTGGAGACCAGTTCTCTCAGGGAGATTTTGGTATGGAGATCTGTGGTAGTGTCAGTTTCAGCATGCAGACAGAAATCAGAAGGATCCTGTTCCAAGTTGATCCTTGGTTCCTGTGTCTTGATGACTCTCAGCAGGTCCCACTTGAACCAGGAACTTGAAGAGAAGTAGAGGTCTTACCTGTGTTCGCAGGTGTTTAGGCATTCCTGGGAGATCAGTTCTCTCCTGACGGTATGGGTGTATGTAGCTCTGTGTCCCAGGATCAGCTCTGGGAGAAGACAAATTTCAGGAGACCCTTGTCCCAGGCAACCCCTTGGTTCCTTTGTCCTGTGGGTTCTGGGTAGGTTCCTCTGAGCTTCAGTGGTGGTCCTACTTGCACTCACAGCCTGTATGCACTCCTAGGAAGCTCGCTTTCTCCTGGCACTATTTGGGTATGGAACCCTTTGTCAGAGGATTGTCTCCAGCTGCAGACAGAAACCAGAAAGCTCCTGTCCCAGGAAGCACCTTGGTTTCTGTGTCCTGAGCATTCTGGGCAGGTTTCTCTGGGCAGCAGAGGTAGTCCTACCTGCTCTCACAAGTCTGCCTGCTCTCCTGGGATGCTATCTATCTCCCTGTGCCACCTGGGTATATAGCCTGTGGCAGAGGATATTCTCCAGTTGCAGGCAGAAACTGGAAGGCTCCTGGCCCAGGCTGCCCCTGGATTCTGTGTCCTGAGGTTTCTGGGTGGGTTCCTCTTAGCAGCATGTTTGGTCTTACCTGCTCTCACAGGCCTGTCGGTGTTCCTGGGAGGCTATCTATCTCCTTGAGCTACCTGGATATGGAACCTTGTGTGGAAATCATTCTTAAAAGAACCTTAAAAGAAATACTGTCTGAAAACTAATAAAGATTGAATGACTTGGGGTGAAATGAAAGGAGCAAGATAATAAGTGAGAAACACTAAATTAACTAAAATAGAAAAATAGCAAAAAAAATCAAAACAATAAATGTACAGAATAATGAAAAAATATTAAAAACTGCAATGGATAAAGGCCAAATAACATAAAAGTAAGCCTATCAAACTTGCACCAGACTCTCAACAGAGACAATAAAAGCAAGAATAGCCTGGACAGATGTCATACCATCTCTACAAGAACACAAATGCCAGGCCAGGCTACTATCCCCAGCAAAACTCTCAGTCAACATTGATGTAGAAATCAAAATGTTCCAGTCCATTTGCTTTTAAATATAATTCTATAAGTTTTTTAGTTGAAAACAATTTGGGATTTGGGAGATGGCTCAATGTATAAAATGAATGCTTCAGATTCCCCAAACCCATTTAGTAGCCAGCCATAGTGTCTATTCTATAGTTCCAGCATGTTCCTACCTTGGCAGGGAGAGAGGAGGTAGGGACAAAGGAACCATCAGAACTCAGGGGACAGCAGGTTTTCATTAAGTAGAAAACCCATAGCTGTGAATGCCTCCAAAATGAAACTGGAGTGAGCACACACTAGCAGTTTAACAGCACACTGAAAGCTCTAGAACAAAAAGAAGCAAATACACCTAAGAGGAGTAGACAGAAGCAAATAATCAAACTCAGGACTGAAATCAACCAAGTATAAACAAAAAGAACTATAAAAAGAATCAACAAAACAAGCAGCTGGTTCTTTGAGACACAAAAGAACAAACATGGTATGTACTCCCTGATAAGTCAATTTTAGCCCCAAAGCTCAGAATAACCATAATATAACCAAAAAACCATATGTAGCTTAAGAAGATGGAAGATCAAAATTAGATGCTTCAATCCTACATTGACTGGGTAACAAAATAATCACAGGAGCTAAAGAAAGGGATGGACCAGAAAGGGAGAGGGGAGGTGGAGGGAAAAGGGGAGAGGGTAGGACTGATATTTGAGGGACATGAGAGAAGTTCAGAGGATCAGAATAATTGAATAGAAACATGTATGGGGAGTTTCTATTCAACTGGGGGATGGGGAACTGGGATATCCACTAGAAAGTCCCAGACTCCAGAGAAGCTAGAAGTTCCCAGGAGCCAATGGAGATGACTTTAGCTAAACACCCAACAAAGGGGAGATAGAACCTGTAGAGACCACCTCCAGTAGTCACCCCCCATACCCAGTTGAGTGGTGGGGCCAACCATGCATCTCAAAATTTTAAACCCAGAAATGTTTCTTTCTAAAGCAAAGATAGGGACAAAAATGGAACAAAGACTGAAGGATAGGCCATCTAGAGAGCAATCTACCTAGGGATCCATCCCATCTGCCAAAATCAATCCCCCACCCCGTCAAACAAGCTATTGTTAATACCAAGAAGTGCTTCTGACAGATTTTCAATTTTATCAGAAAATGTTTAAAATTCCACTTTCAAACAACTTAGGAGTATTTTTATGCCTACCATTTTATCTGTGTAATTTTTCCATGAAATACTAAATCTTAACGTGTTTTTCTATATATTTCTTCAAATTTACCAGAGATATTTTCCATGTATATTTACACAATGGAATACTACTCAGCAATTAAAATCAATGAATTTATGAAATTCTTAGGCAAATGGGGAACAGGGGGAGGGAAGAGGGCTTATGGGACTTTCAGGGAGGGGGGAAGCAGGAAAGGGGAAATCATTTGGAATGTAAATAAAGAACATAGAAAATAAAAATAATAATAAAAACTAAATAAATAAAAAGAAATAAAAAAAGAAAAAGAAAAAAGAAAAACAATATCAACTAACTGCACCACCTAGAGCTCCTAGGGACTAAACCACCAACCAAATAATATATGTGGAGGGAGCCAGGATTCCAGATACATATACAGCAGAGGATTGCCTTATCTGACATCAGTGGGAGGGGAGGGAGATTTGATGTCACAGCATAGGGGGATATTAGAGGGGTGAGGCTGGAGTGAGTGAATGGGTGGTGGAGCACCCTCCTAGAGGGAGATGAGGAAGGATGGGATGGCGTTTGGTGGAGAGGTAACCAGAAACTTGGATATCATTTGAAATGTAAACAAATAAAATGATTAAAAATGAACAGATGAGGTCCTGAGTGAATATATATTATTGACATGGACACAACCATATCATGGACCCAGTGTTTTGCTATTCCATGGGAATTGCAAAGAGGGATAGCTAAGCCTTTCTTCCATCTTAGTGACAATGCTGAGTCTGCAAATGTCTGGATGTTTAGGAATTATTACTTAGTGTGTGCAAAACTAGGAACTACAACTTCCAATTCTGAATGCATCAAGCCTGAGGGATGGCTATCCCACAGAAACTTGAAAATGTAATGTTCTGAGTTTTACAGAGAATCAAAAACTTGACTTAGATATTACTATTTAAGAAACCTAGTTAAGCCACCGGGCGGTGGTGGCGCACGCCTTTAATCCCAGCACTTGGGAGGCAGAGGCAGGAGGATTTCTGAGTTCGAGGCCAGCCTGGTCTACAAAATAAGTTTTGGTCTACAAAATAAGTTCCAGGACAGCCAGGGCTACACAGAGAAACCCTGTCTCAAAAAAAAAAGAAAGAAACCAAGTTAAAGGGAGGATTGTATGGTCTAGGAGGACTGTGAGGGTCCTCTGCACAATCGTGCTCACACCACCTCACCCCAAGTGGAAACCTTTCCTGTTTATGCAGTTCAATAGTCTCAGATGATACTATTATGAAGCCAGAAGCATTCACACTGTGCTGTGAGGTTTAAATTTTCCTTTCTATGTGTCACTCTGTATCTGTCTGACTCTGTATCTGTCTAAATATGTCTGTCTGTCTGTCTGTCTGTCTCTCTCTCTCTCTCTCTCTCTCTCTTTCTCTCTCTCCCTCTCTTTCTCTCTTACCCCAGCCTCTCTCTGATAAGCACAAATGAACCTCTTTTTCTCTCATATACGTGTATACATATACCATATCATAAACTAATAAAGCATTTAACTTTTACTCTACTTTTAGCTTTGTTTATTGTCACATTTACACCTGTTTTTCACATAAGTAATGAGTACATGCCAGCAAATAGAAAGTACTAAAGTAAATAATAAAATACATAAATAAATAATATGAGTTAGAATAGAAAGCAGAAAACTAAAATATAAACTATTATATTCATATGTTCTATAATTAATCAACTTGGTATCTGAAATACTTTAAATGATTGAATCAGTGCATGATGAAACAAGTATAATTTGATTTATAAAGATATTAATTTAAAAATTCTCATTTACATTAAGAACATGAAAATGAGGTCATGTTGATGTGAATGAAAGTGTAACTCTCCCCTTTCATTAAATACTGTGTACATGCCCCACAGACCAGATTTCAAACAGAGTATCTGAAATGGCTGGCAACATAATTCTTATGTCTTTTTGGGGCTTTTCCCCTCAGGAATCCAACTCTGTTTCAGGAATTTTATGCTTCTGAATATTCTATGATCCTGTCAACAAAGGGCTTAATTTTATTACAAATAAGGATACTTGATTAAAGTAGTTCCCTGTAAAGCCATGATGACAATGACCTCAAACTGCAAAGTTGGAAATGAATAGAACAAAATGGAACATGTACTATTTGCATGCCTAGAAGTATGGTACCATTTATGTGTCTACTCTGCTGGTTATGCATTGATAAAGTGAAGCTGTTGACACTGGGTAGCAGCTCAGAATGATGAAGTTGTACTCACTATGTGACAGCTGTGTACTCCAAATAAATGCCCAAGAATTGATAAAAATGCAAAACTGAACAGAATAACTTACCAGCTAGTGTGATGCTACTACATTTTCTTCCTGAATTCAGGTGGAAAACACAGTTCTGGGACTGGATCACAAGCCAAAGCAGCATAATCCAATCTGGGTACCTATAAGAAGCAGTTACATGTGGAACAATTTTCTAATAAGGGATGAAAAGTTTCAAACAAAGCTTTTAATTCTATATATTATATATTAAGTTTTACAATACACTACATATTCTATAGGTTTTTTTTTGTTTTATTTTATTTTTTTAATTTACATTCCAAATCACTTCCCCTTTCCCGTTTCCTCCCTCCCCGAAAGTCCCATAAGCCCCCTTCCCTCCCTCTTTTCTCCATTCAACTCCTTCTCGTTACTCTGTCCTGGCGTTCCCCTACATCCAGTCTTTCCAGGACCAGGGGTCTCTCCTTCCATTTTTTTAGAAATCTATTGATATGCGGATTGTGTCTAGGGTATTCCGAGATTCTGGGTCAATATCCCCTTATCAGTGACTGCATACCATGTGTGTTCTTTTGTGATTGGGTTACCTCACTAAGGATGATATTTTGAAGTTCTGACCATTTGCCTAGGAATTTCGTGAATTCATTGTTTTTAATTGCAGAGTAGTATTCCATTGTGTAAATATACCACATCTTCTGAATCCATTCCTCCGTTGAGGGACATCTGAGTTCTTTCCAGCTTCTGGCTATTATAAATAAGGCTGCTATGAATATAGTGGAGCATGTGTCCTTATTGCATGCGGGTAAAGTCTCTGGGTATATGCCCAGGAGTGGTATAGCCAGATCCTCCGGGAGTGTCATGCCCAGTTTTCTGAGGAACCGCCAGACTGCTTTCCAGAGTGGTTGTACCAGCCTGCAATTCCACCAGCAGTGGAGGAGTGTTCCTCTTTCTCCACATCCTCGCCAACAACTTCTGTCTCCTGTGTTTTTGATCTTAGCCATCCTGACTGGTGTGAGATGGAATCTCAGGGTTGTTTTGATTTGCATTTCCCTAATGACTAAGGATGATGAACATCTCTTTAGGTGTTTCTCAGCCATTAGATATTCTTCAGGTGAGAACTCTTTGTGTAGCTCTGTACCCCATTTTTAATAGGGTTACTTGCCTCTCTGGAGTTTAACTTCTTGAGTTTTTGTATATCTTGGATATTAGCCCTCTGTCGGATGTAAGGTTGGTAAAGATCATTTCCCAGTTAGTTGGTTGCCGCTTTGTCTTTTTGACAGTGTCTTTTGCCTTGCAAAAACTTTGTAATTTAATGAGGTCCCATTTGTCTATTCTTGATCTTAGAGAACTCCTACAGCTGATAAACGACTTCAGCTAAGTGGCCGGATATAAAATCAACTCAAGCAAGTCAGTAGCCTTCCTATACTCAAAGGGTAAGCAGGCTGAGAAAGAAGTAAGAGAAATGATACCCTTCACGATAGCCACAAACCATATAAAGTATCTTGGCGTGACTCTAACCAAACAAGTGAAAGATCTGTATGACAAGAACTTCAAGTCTCTGAAGAGAGAAATTGAAGAAGACCTCAGAAGATGGAAAAATCTGCCATGCTCATGGATTGGCAGGATTAATATAGTAAAAATGAGCATCTTACCAAAAGCAATATACAGATTCAGTGCAATCCCCAACAAAAATCCCAACTCAATTCTTCATAGAGTTAGAAAGAGCAATTCAAAAATTCATCTGGAATAAGAGAAAACCCAGGATACCTAAAACTATTCTCAAGAGTAAAAGAACCTCTGGGGTAATCAGTATCCCGGACCTCAAGCTATACTACAAAGCAATAGTGTTAAAAACTGCATGGAATTGGTACAGTGACAGGCATGTAGATCAATGGAAGAGAATTGAAGACCCAGAAATGAATCCACACTCCTATGGTTACTTGATCGTTGACAAAGGAGCTATAACCATCCAGTGGAAAAAAAGATAGCCTTTTCAACAAATGGTGCTGGCTCAGCTGGAGGTCAACATGCAGAAGATTGCAAATTGACCCATTCTTATCTCCTTGCACTAAGCTCAATTCCAAGTGGATCAAGGACCTCCACATAAAACCAGACACACTGAAACTAATAGAAAGGAAACTAGGGAAGAACCTTGAACATATGGGCACAGGGGAGAATTTCCTGAACAGAACTCCAATAGCTTATGCTCTAAGATCAAGAATTGACAAATGGGACCTCATTAAATTACAAAGTTTTTGCAAGGCAAAAGACACTGTCAAAAAGACAAAGCAGCAACCAACTAACTGGGAAATGATCTTTACCAACCCTACATCCGACAGAGGGCTAATATCCAATATATACAAAGAACTCAAGAAGTTAAACTCCGGAGAGGCAAGTAACCCTGTTAAAAAATGGGGTACAGCGCTAAATAAAGAGTTCTCACCTGAAGAATATCTAATGGCTGAGAAGCACCTAAAGAGATGTTCATCAATCTTAGTCTTTAGGGAAATGCAAATCAAAACAACCCTGAGATTCCATCTCACACCAGTCAGAATGGCTAAGATCAAAAACACAGGAGACAGTAATTGTTGGCGAGGATGTGGAGAAAGAGGAGCACTCCTCCACTGCTGGTGGGATTACAAGCTGGTACAACCACTATGGAAATCTGTCTGGCAGTTCCTCAGAAAACTGGGCATGACACTCCTGGAGGATCCAGCTATAACACTCCTGGGCATATACCCTGAGGCTTTACCTGCATGCAATAAGGACAAATGCTCCACTATATTCATAGCAGCCTTACTTATAATAGCCAGAAGCTGGAAAGAACCCAGATGTCCCTCAACGGAGGAATGGATTCAGAAGATGTGGTACATTTACACAATGGAATACTACTCTGCAATTAAAAACAACGAACTCACGAAATTCCTAGGCAAATGTTCAGAACTTGAAAATATCATCCTTAGTGAGGTAACCCAATCACAAAAGAACACACATAGTATGCAATCACTGATAAGGGGATATTAACCCTGAATCTCGGAATACCTTAGACACAACACGCATATCAATAGATTTCCAAGAAGATGGAAGGAGAGACCCCTGGTCCTGGAAAGACTGGATGTAGGGGAATGCTGAGACAGAGAAGCGAGAGGGGGTTGAATGGGGAATAGAAGGAGGGAAGGGGACTTATGGGACTTTCGGGGAATGAGAAAAGGGGGAAAGGGGAAATGATTTTGAATGTAAATAAAAATATAAAAAATAAAAAAATAGAAATACAGGAAAACTCAGGTGAACAGATAGAAGTCCTTAATGAGGAAACAAATAAATCCCTTAAAGAAATACAGGAAAACACAATCAAGCAGATGAATGAATTGAAAAAATAAGGGGCCTAAGACCTAAAGGTAGAATAAAAGGAATAAAGAAAACAATGGAAGCGATCTTGAAATGTGAAACCTATGCAAGAAGTCAAGAATTTCAGATGTAACATCAACAACAGAATCCAAGAAGTAGAAGAGAAAATCTCTGGTATAGAATATACTTTAGAAGATATTGACACAATTGTCAAAGAAAATAAAAAACATTAAGACTTTCTAATCTAAAACATCCAGGAAATCCAGGACACAATGAAAAGACCAAATCTAAGAATCATAGGAATAGAAGAGATCAAAAATTCCAGCTCCAAGAACCCAAAAACATCTTCAACAAATCATAGAAAATATCTTCCCCAACCTAAAGAAAGATTTGGTCATAAATGTACATGAAGGCTATAGAACACCAAATAGATTAAAACAGAATAGAAAATCCCCTTGTCACACAATAATAAAATACTAAATACACATAACAAAGAAAGATTATTAAAAGCTACAAGTGAGAAACGCCAAAAATCCTATAAAGGCAAACCTATCAGAATTGCACAAGATTTCTCATCAGAGACTATAAAAGCCAGAAGAGCCTGGACAGAGGTCATGCAGATCCTAATAGAACACAAATACCAACCCAGGCTAATATACCCGGCAAAATGTTCAATTACCATAGCTGGTAAAACCAAGATATTCTATGAAAAAAACAAATTTAAACAGTATCTTTCCACAAATACAGTCCTACAAAGGACAATAAATGGAAAACTTCAAGACAAGGGGGGAAATTATACCCCAGAAAAAGCAAGAAATTAATCTTATTTCAACGAACTCAAAAGAAGATAGCCACACAAACATAATTCCACCTCTAATAACAAAAATAACAGGAAGCAACAACTACTGGTCTTTAATATCTCTTAATATCAACAGACTCAATTCCTCAATTAAAAAACAGCATAGACTAACAGACTGGTTACATAAACAGGACCAAGAATTTTGCTGCATACAGAAGTTTCAACACATTGACAAAGACACTACTTCAGAGTAAAAGCCTGGAAATAATTCCAAGCAAATTGTCCCAAGAAACAAGCTGGAGTAACCATTTTAATATTGAATACAATTTACTTTCAACTAAAAGCTATCAAAAAAGATGAGGAAGAACATTTCACACACATCAAGGTAAAATTTTACCAAGATGAATTTTCAATTCAGAACATCTTTACCCCAAATGCTAAGGCACCCACATTTATAAAAGAAACTTTGCTAAAGCAAAAACTACACACAAAAATACTGGGAAACTTCAACACTATACTCTCACCAATGAGCAGAACATGGAAACAGAAACTAAATAGAGGCACAGTGAAACTAACAGAAGTCATGAACCAAATGGATTTTACAGATACCTGTAGAATATTTCATTTTAAACCAAAACAACATAACTTCTCAGCAATTCATGGTAACTTCTCCAGAACTGACATATAATTGGTCAGAAAACAAGCCTCAACAGAAGCAAGAAGATTGAAATAATCCAATGTAACCTATCAGATGACCATAGACTAGGTTAGGCTGATATTCAATAAAAAACTATAGAAAGCCCACATATGCGTGGGAGCTGAAGAGTGCTGTATTTAATGATAACTTCATCAAGGAAGAAATAAAGTAATTAATGATTTTAGAATTTAATGAAAATGAAGGCACAACATACCCAAACTTATGGGACACAATGAAAGTAGTGCTAAGAGGAAAACTCATAGTTAGTTCTGAGTTTCTCCAAAAAGAAAATGGAGAAAAAGCATATACTAGCAGCTTATCAGCACATCTGAAATTTCTAGAACAAAAAGAAGCAAATATACCCAAGAGGAATAGACATCAGCAATTAATCAACCTCATGGCTGAAATCAACCAAATAGAAATAAAAGAACTATACAAAAAAATCAACAAAACCAGGAGCTGTTTTTTGTTTTTTTTTTTTTTTTGAGAAAATCAACAAGATAGATAAACCTTTAGCCAGTCTAACCAGAGGGTAAAGAGATAGCATCCAAATTAGCAAAATTAGAAATGAAAAGGGAGATATAACAACAGAAACTGAGGAAATTAAGAAAAAATAATCCGATCCTACTACAAAAGCCTATACTCAACACAACTGCAAAATCTGGATGAAATGAACAATTTTCTAGACAGATACCACATACCAGAGTTAAACTGGGATGAAATAAACCATCTAAACATAACCCCTAAAGAAATAGAAGCAGTCATTAAAAGTCTCCCAAACAAAAAAGCTCAGCACCAGATGGGTTTAGTGCAGAATTCAATCAGACCTTCAAAGAAGACCTGTTGAGTTAAATATTTAAAAAGGTAGAACTTGCATGTTCCTGCACGTGTAACTCTAACTCTCTGCCCTGGTGACCTGCCCAGCCATGCACCAGATATTTGTGGAGATTCACTGTCCTGGAACTCCACCCAGCTGGCTAGGTTCCCAGTGGCAGGTCGCTACCATGCCAACCCTGTGCTTCAAATCCTCCATAGCCTTTGTGGTGCATATCTGGCAAATCCACACTTTGCTGCCATATCTTTCTCTCTTAAATTGAGACAAGTCACCTCATGAAGGAAAATTCAACACAAACTTATTTCAGAAACAAAGGTAACTCAATCTATGAGCACAACAACTAAAACCTAACCTGGTAAGTCTTATTAAAATCTTATCTCTCTGGTGGCAGATCCTTTCTGGTCCTCTGTGATACTAGAAAACTCTAGCAGCTACATCTTACCCCTCTGCTACCCCAGTGCCAAATGGAAGTAACTCTCCTGCTTCTTCTCTCCTTCCTTCCAACCCAAAATTCCCACCTACTTACCCAGTGATTGGCTCCTTTATTTATTAGGGGATTGGTTCACAAGAACAGAACAAGGCCCATCCTCAACAAAGATCTAATACCAATACTCCTCAAACTATTCCACAAAATAGAGACAGATGGAACACTACCCAACTTATTCTACTAAGCCACAATTACACTGCATATTCTCCTTTGGAGTTGGAAAGGTTTCTGTCTAATCAGGAACTCGTCACAATTTCCTTTCATGGAGGACTTCGTAAGAGATATTTTTTCTACTTCTATCACATTTAATATTCCAAATAGATTTCAAAACTGGTTGTATTCATATTACTTTTAGCTTCAGAAGATATCATGTATATTTAATAGGCATTTAACTATTACCTATTCCCTAATGACTAAGGATGATGAACATCTCTTTAGGTGCTTCTCAGCCATTAGATATTCTTCAGGTGAGAACTCTTTGTTTAGCTCTGTACCCCATTTTTTAATAGGGTTACTTGGCTCTCTGGAGTTTAACTTCTTGAGTTCTTTGTATATCTTGGATATTAGCCCTCTGTCAGATGTAGGATTGGTAAAGATCACTTCCCAGTTAGTTGGTTGCTGCTTTGTCCTTTTGACACTGTCTTTTGCCTTGCAAAATCTTCGTAATTTAATGAGGTCCCATTTGTCAATTCTTGATCTTAGAGCATAAGCTATTGGAGTTCTGTTCAGAAAATTCTCCCCTGTGCCCATATGTTCAAGGTTCTTCCCTAGTTTCCTTTCTATTAGTTTCAGTGTGTCTGGTTTTATGTGGAGGTCCTTGATCCACTTGGAATTGAGCTTAGTGCAAGGAGATAAGAATGGGTCAATTTGCAATCTTCTGCATGTTGACCTCCAGTTGAACCAGCACCATTTGTTGCAAAGGCTATCTTTTTTCCACTGGATGGTTTTAGCTCCTTTGTCAAAGATCAAGTGACCATAGGAGTGTGGATTCATTTCTGGGGATTGGCAGGATTAATAAAGAAAAATGACCATCTTGCCAAAAGCAACATACAGAATCAATGCAATCCCCATCAAAATCCCAACTCAATTCTTCATAGAGTTAGAAAGAGCAATTCAAAAATTTATCTGGAATAGCAGAAAACTCAGGATAGCTAAAACTATTCTCAAGAGTAAAAGAATTTCTGCTGATTAATGCTCTACTCAATGATAGCTTGGTCAAGGAAGAAATAAAGAAATTAAAGACATTTTAGAATTCAATGAAAATGAAGGTACAACATACCCAAACTTATGGAAGATAATGATAACAGTATTATGAGGAAAACTCACAGTTCTATGTACCTCCATAAAGAAACTGGAGAGAAAGCACAAACTAGCAACTTATCAACACACCTGAAAGCTCTGGAACAAAAAGAAGCAAATATATCCAAGAGGAATAGACAGCAGCAAATAATTAAACTCAGGACTGAAATTTACCAAATATAAATCAAAGAACTATATGAAAAATCAATAAAACCAGGAGTTGGTTATTTGAGAAAATCAGCAAAATAGGTAAACCCCTAACCAGACTAACCAGAGGGCACAGAGGCAGTACCTAAATCAACAAAATCAGAAGTGGAAAGGGAGATATAAGAACAGAAACTGAGGAAACTTAAAAATATCATCAGATCCTATTATAAAAACCTATACTCAACCCACCTAGAAAATCCAGATGAAATGGACAGTCTTCTAGACAGATACAACATGTCAGAGTTCAACAAGGATAAGACAAACCATCTAAACATAACCCCTAAAGAAATAGAAGAAATCATTAAAAGTCTCCCAACCAAGAAATGCCTAGGACCAGATGATTTTAGTTCAGGATTCTATCAGACATTCAAAGAAGACCTAATACCAATACTCTTCAAACTATTCTACAAAAGAGAAACAGAAGGAACACTACCCAACTCATTCATTTTATGAAGCCACAAAAATGAGGATACCAAAACTACACAGAGATACAACAAAGAGAGAGAACTTCCGACCAATTTCCCTTATGAATATCAATGAAAATATATTCAATAAAATTCTCACCATCCAAATTTAAGAACACATCAAAATGATCATTCACCATGATCAAGTAGGCTTCATCCTAAGGATGCAGGGATGATTCAATACACAGAAATCCATCAATGTAATCCACTAGATAAACAAACTCAAAAAACCAACACATGGTTATTTCATTAGATGCTGAAAAAGCATTTGACAAAATTCAACATCCCTTCATGTTAATAGTCTTGAAAAGATCAGGAATTCAAGACCCATACCTAAACACAGTAAAATCAATATACTCCAAACCAGTAGCCAACATCAAACTAAGTGTAGTGAAACTAGAAGCAATCCCACTAAAATCAGGGACTAGACAAGTCTGCCCTCTCTCTCCCTATCTATTCAATATAGTACTTGAAATTCTAGGTAGAGCAATTAGGCAACAAAAGGAGGTCAAACGGATAAAAATTGAAAAGGAACGTGTCAACATACCACTATTTGTAGATGGTATGATAGTATACTTATGTAACCCCAAAAACCTCCTCCAGAGAACTCCTGCAGTTGATAAACAAAATCAGTAACATGGCTGGATATAAAATTAAGAAATTAGGGAAACAACAGCCTTTGCAATACTCACAAACAATATAAAGTATCTTGGTGTGACTCTACCCAAACAAGTGAAAGATCTGTATGACAAGAACTTCAAGTGCCTGAAGAAAGAAATTATAGAAAACCTCAGAAGACCGAAAGATGTTCTTAGATTGGCAGGAATAATATAGTAAAAATGGCTATCTTGCCAGAAGCAATACAGTTTGATTCAATCCCCATCAAAATTCCAACTAAATTTTTCATAGAGTTAGAAAGAGAAATTCTCAAATTCATCTGGAGTAGTAAAAAACCCAGGGTAGTGAAAAGTATTCTCTACAATAAAAAACTTCTGGAGGAATCATCATCCTGAACATCAAGCTGAACTACAGAGCAATAGTGATAAAAACTGCATTATTGGTACAGTGAAATCAACTGAATAGAACTGAAGACCCAGAATAGAAATGAACCCCCACACATTTGGTCACTTGATCTTTGACAAAAGAGCTAAAACTATCCAGTGGAAAAAAGATAGCCTTTTGAACAAATGGTGCTGGTTCAACTGGTGGTTACCATGTAGAAGAGTGCAAAATAATCCATTCTTATCTCCTTGTACAAAGTTCAAGTCCAAGTCGATTAAACCACATAAAACCAGATACACTGAAACTAATAGAAAAGAAAGTGGGGACGAGTCTCAAGCACATGAGTATAGGTGAAACTGTCCTGAACAGAACACCAATAGCTTAAGCTCTAAGATCAAGAATTGACAAATGGGACCTCATAAAATTTCAAAGCTTCTGTAAGGCAAAGGAGACTGTCAATAGGACAAAATGGCAAACAGCAAATTGGCAAAAGATCTATACCAACATAGAGATCTAATATCCAATATATACAAATAACTCTAGAAGTTCGATTCCAAAGAATGAAATAACCCTATTAAAAATAGGGTACAAATCTAAACAAAGAATTCTCAAGTGAGGAATAATGAACAACTGAGAAGCACCTAAAGAAATGTTCGACATTCTTAGTCATCAGGGAAATGCAAATCAAAATAACCCTGAGATTCTACTTCCCATCAGTCAGAATGGCTAAGATCAAAAACTCAGGGGACAGCAGATACTGGTGAGGATGTGGAGAAAGATGAACACTCCTCCATTGCTGCTGGGATTGCAAGCTGGTACAACCACTCTGGAAATCAGTTTGGTGGTTCCTCAGAAAACTTAACATAATGCTACCAGAGGACACAGCTATACTATACTCCTGGGCTTATACCCAGAAAATTGTCCAGCATGTAATAAGGACACTTGCTCCACTATGTTCATAACAGCCTTATTTATAATAGCCAGAAGTTGGAAAGAACCCAGATGTCCCTCGACAGAAAAGTGGATAGAGAAAATGTGGTACATTTGCAAAATGGAATACTATTCAGCTATTAAAAACAATGACTTCATGAAATTCTTAGGCAAATTGATGGAACCAGAAAATATCATCCTGAGTGAGGTAACCCAATCACAAAAGAACATACATGGTATGCAATCACTGTTGAGTGGCTATTAGCCCAGAAGGTAGAAATACCTAAGACACAATTCACAGACCAAATGAAGCTCAAGAAGGAAGACCAAAGTATGGATACTTTGGTCCTTCTTAGAAGGGGGAACAAAATACCCACGGGAAGAGATATAGTGAAAAAAGTGTGGAGCAGAAACTGAATGAAAGAGATTGCCTCACCTGGGGATCCATCACATATATAGTCACTAAACCCATACATTATTTTGGGTGCCAATAAGCGCTTGCTGACAGGAGCCTGATATAGCTGTCTCCTGAGAGGCTCTGCCAGTACCTTACAAATACAGAGGTAGATGCTCTCTGCCAACCATTGTACTGAGCACAAGGTCCGCAGTGTAGGAACTAGATAAAGGACCCAAGGAGCTGAAGGAGGTTGCAGCCAGATAGAACAAACAATAATATGAACCAACCAGTACCCCAGAGCTCCCAGGGACTAAACCACCAACCAAAGAGTACACATGGAGTGACCCATGGCTCCAGCTGCATGTGTAGCAGAGGATAGCCATATCTGGCATCAATGGGAGGGGAGGCCCTGTGTCCTGTGAAGACTTAATGCCCCATCATATGGGGATGCTATGCCAGTGATGTGGCAGTGTGTGTGTGGGTGGGATGAGAGCGCATTCATAGAATCAAGGGGAAGGGAGGGTGGGATAAGGAGCTTTGCAGAGGGGAAACTGGGGAGGGGGATAAAGTTTGAAATGTAAATAAATAAAATAATCAATAAAAAATAAAAAAAAAGAATAGGCATGTTAGACTTTAAAGCTGACCCATAGTGGTTATAGGATTTAACAGAGATTCAAAGAGCCTTTATAAAAACGAACAGAGCACCAAAGGACATAAATTTGCAAACCAACATGCCCATTATGGTATAATGAATGAAAATCATTCTTTTTGTCTTTTTCATTTCTTTTTTTATTTATTTGACATTTTCTTTATTTACATTTATTATTTATATGATTATTTTGTTCTATTGAATGTAGGACTAGTAAAGGTTGGTTGCCATTTTGTCCTGATGACAGTGACTTTAGTCTTACAGAAGCTTTTCAGTTTTATGAGATTCCATTTGTTTATAGTTGATCTTAGAGCCTGGGCCTTTGGCATTCTGTTCAGGAAATTTTCCCCTGAGCCTATGTGTTCGAGGATTTTTCCCAATTTCTCTTCTAATAGATTCAATGTATCTAGTTTTGTGTGGGGGTCCTCGATCCACTTGGACTTGAACTTTGTACAAGGAAATAATGGGTTAATTTGCATTCTTCTACTTGCCGGCCAACACTTAAGTCAGCACCATTTGTTGAATATCCTGCCTTTTTTTCCACTGTTTTAACTTCTTTGTCAAAGATCAAGTGACCATAGGTGTGTGGGCTCATTTCTGGGTCTTCAATTCTATTCCATTGATTTACTATCTGTACCTTTTCCATGTATATTTTATTACTATTGCATTTAAGTAGAGCTTGAGGTCAGGAATGGTGATTCCCCTAGAATTCTCTGGTTATTGAGACTGGTTTTCACTGTCTTGGGTTTTTTATTGTTCCAAATGAATTTGTGAATTGCTCTTTCTCTTTGAAAAATAGAGTTGGAATTTTGATAGGAATTGCATTGAACTGTAGATTGCTTTTGGTAAGATGGCCATCTTTACTATGTTACTCTTGCCAATCCATGAGCATGGAGGTTCTTTCTGTCTTCTGAGATCTTCAATTTCTAGCTTCAAAGACTTGAAGTTCTTATGTAGATATCTCACTTGATTGGTTGGAGTCACACCAAGATATTTTAATTATTTATAACTATTGTGATAGATGTCATTTCCCTAATTTCTTTCTCAGCTCATTTATCCTTCCAGTAGAGAATGGCTACTGATTTGTTTGAGTTTATTTTATATCCAGTCACTTTGTCACTATGTGGTTTTTATCATCTGAAGGAGTTAACTTGTGGAATTCTGGGGTCACTTAAATATACTATCATATATGCAAATAGTGATATTTTAACTTCTTCCTTCCAATTTGTATCCCTTTGACCTCCTTTTGTTGTCTAACCACCCTGGGTAAAACTTTGAGTACTACATAGAATAGATTGGCAGAGAGTGGTCAGCCTTGTCTAGTCCCTAATTTTAATGGAATTACTTCAAGATTATCTCCATTTAATTTGATGTTGGCTATTGGTTTACTGTATACTGTTTTTACTCTGTTTAGGTATGGGCCTTGAATTCCTAATCTTTCCAAGACTTTTAACATGAAGGGGTGGTGAATTTTTTTCAAATGTTTTTCAGCATCTAATGAAATGATCTTGTGTTCTTTTTTCCTTTGAGTTTGTTTATATAGAAGATTACATTGATGGATCTCCATGTATTGAACCATCCCTGTATCCCTGCAATGAAACCTACTTGATCATGGTAAAAGATGACCATTTTGATGTGTTCTTGGAATAGGTTTGTGAGAATTTTCTTTCTTTTCTTTTTCTAATTTTTTAAAAAAATCTAATAAAATTTATTTTAAAATATGCAACGTATTATTGACATTTTTAAGTCATTAAAACAATTTGTAATAGTTAAATGCCTATTAAATATACATGATATCTTCTGAAGCTAAAAGTAATATGAATACAACCAGTTTTGAAATCTATTTGGAATATTAAATGTGATAGAAGTAGAAAAAATATCTCTTACGAAGTCCTCCATGAAAGGAAATTGTGACGAGTTCCTGATTAGACAGAAACCTTTCCAACTCCAAAGGAGAATATGCAGTGTAATTGTGGCTTAGTAGAATAAGTTGGGTAGTGTTCCATCTGTCTCTATTTTGTGGAATAGTTTGAGGAGTATTGGTATTAGATCTTTGTTGAGGATGGGCCTTGTTCTGTTCTTGTGAACCAATCCCCTAATAAATAAAGGAGCCAATCACTGGGTAAGTAGGTGGGAATTTTGGGTTGGAAGGAAGGAGAGAAGAAGCAGGAGAGTTACTTCCATTTGGCACTGGGGTAGCAGAGGGGTAAGATGTAGCTGCTAGAGTTTTCTAGTATCACAGAGGACCAGAAAGGATCTGCCACCAGAGAGATAAGATTTTAATAAGACTTACCAGGTTAGGTTTTAGTTGTTGTGCTCATAGATTGAGTTACCTTTGTTTCTGAAATAAGTTTGTGTTGAATTTTCCTTCATGAGGTGACTTGTCTCAATTTAAGAGAGAAAGATATGGCAGCAAAGTGTGGATTTGCCAGATATGCACCACAAAGGCTATGGAGGATTTGAAGCACAGGGTTGGCATGGTAGCGACCTGCCACTGGGAACCTAGCCAGCTGGGTGGAGTTCCAGGACAGTGAATCTCCACAAATATCTGGTGCATGGCTGGGCAGGTCACCAGGGCAGAGAGTTAGAGTTACACGTGCAGGAACATGCAAGTTCTACCTTTTTAAATATTTAACTCAACAGGTCTTCTTTGAAGGTCTGATTGAATTCTGCACTAAACCCATCTGGTGCTGAGCTTTTTTGTTTGGGAGACTTTTAATGACTGCTTCTATTTCTTTAGGGGTTATGTTTAGATGGTTTATCTCATCCCAGTTTAACTCTGGTATGTGGTATCTGTCTAGAAAATTGTTCATTTCATCCAGATTTTGCAGTTGTGTTGAGTATAGGCTTTTGTAGTAGGATCGGATTATTTTTTCTTAATTTCCTCAGTTTCTGTTGTTATATCTCCCTTTTCATTTCTAATTTTGCTAATTTGGATGCTATCTCTTTACCCTCTGGTTAGACTGGCTAAAGGTTTATCTATCTTGTTGATTTTCTCAAAAAAAAAAAAAAAAACAAAAAACAGCTCCTGGTTTTGTTGATTTTTTTGTATAGTTCTTTTATTTCTATTTGGTTGATTTCAGCCATGAGGTTGATTAATTGCTGATGTCTATTCCTCTTGGGTATATTTGCTTCTTTTTGTTCTAGAAATTTCAGATGTGCTGATAAGCTGCTAGTATATGCTTTTTCTCCATTTTCTTTTTGGAGAAACTCAGAACTAACTATGAGTTTTCCTCTTAGCACTACTTTCATTGTGTCCCATAAGTTTGGGTATGTTGTGCCTTCATTTTCATTAAATTCTAAAATCATTAATTACTTTATTTCTTCCTTGATGAAGTTATCATTAAATACAGCACTCTTCAGCTCCCACGCATATGTGGGCTTTCTATAGTTTTTTATTGAATATCAGCCTAACCTAGTCTATGGTCATCTGATAGGTTACATTGGATTATTTCAATCTTCTTGCTTCTGTTGAGGCTTGTTTTCTGACCAATTATATGTCAGTTCTGGAGAAGTTACCATGAATTGCTGAGAAGTTATGTTGTTTTGGTTTAAAATGAAATATTCTACAGGTATCTGTAAAATCCATTTGGTTCATGACTTCTGTTAGTTTCACTGTGCCTCTATTTAGTTTCTGTTTCCATGTTCTGCTCATTGGTGAGAGTATAGTGTTGAAGTTTCCCAGTATTTTTGTGTGTAGTTTTTGCTTTAGCAAAGTTTCTTTTATAAATGTGGGTGCCTTAGCATTTGGGGTAAAGATGTTCTGAATTGAAAATTCATCTTGGTAAAATTTTACCTTGATGTGTGTGAAATGTTCTTCCTCATCTTTTTTGATAGCTTTTAGTTGAAAGTAAATTGTATTCAATATTAAAATGGTTACTCCAGCTTGTTTCTTGGGACAATTTGCTTGGAATTATTTCCAGGCTTTTACTCTGAAGTAGTGTCTTTGTCAATGTGTTGAAACTTCTGTATGCAGCAAAATTCTTGGTCCTGTTTATGTAACCAGTCTGTTAGTCTATGCTGTTTTTTAATTGAGGAATTGAGTCTGTTGATATTAAGAGATATTAAAGACCAGTAGTTGTTGCTTCCTGTTATTTTTGTTATTAGAGGTGGAATTATGTTTGTGTGGCTATCTTCTTTTGAGTTCGTTGAAATAAGATTAATTTCTTGCTTTTTCTGGGGTATAATTTCCCCCCTTGTCTTGAAGTTTTCCATTTATTGTCCTTTGTAGGACTGTATTTGTGGAAAGATACTGTTTAAATTTGTTTTTTTCATAGAATATCTTGGTTTTACCAGCTATGGTAATTGAACATTTTGCCGGGTATATTAGCCTGGGTTGGTATTTGTGTTCTATTAGGATCTGCATGACCTCTGTCCAGGCTCTTCTGGCTTTTATAGTCTCTGATGAGAAATCTTGTGCAATTCTGATAGGTTTGCCTTTATAGGATTTTTGGCGTTTCTCACTTGTAGCTTTTAATAATCTTTCTTTGTTATGTGTATTTAGTATTTTATTATTGTGTGACAAGGGGATTTTCTATTCTGTTTTAATCTATTTGGTGTTCTATAGCCTTCATGTACATTTATGACCAAATCTTTCTTTAGGTTGGGGAAGATATTTTCTATGATTTGTTGAAGATGTTTTTGGGTTCTTGGAGCTGGAATTTTTGATCTCTTCTATTCCTATGATTCTTAGATTTGGTCTTTTCATTGTGTCCTGGATTTCCTGGATGTTTTAGATTAGAAAGTCTTAATGTTTTTTATTTTCTTTGACAATTGTGTCAATATCTTCTAAAGTATATTCTATACCAGAGATTTTCTCTTCTACTTCTTGGATTCTGTTGTTGATGTTACATCTGAAATTCTTGACTTCTTGCATAGGTTTCACATTTCAAGATCGCTTCCATTGTTTTCTTTATTCCTTTTATTCTACCTTTAGGTCTTAGGCCCCTTATTTTTTCAATTCATTCATCTGCTTGATTGTGTTTTCCTGTATTTCTTTAAGGGATTTATTTGTTTCCTCATTAAGGACTTCTATCTGTTCACCTGAGTTTTCCTGTATTTCTATTTTTTTATTTTTTATATTTTTATTTACATTCAAAATCATTTCCCCTTTCCCCCTTTTCTCATTCCCCGAAAGTCCCATAAGTCCCCTTCCCTCCTTCTATTCCCCATTCAACCCCCTCTCGCTTCTCTGTCTCAGCATTCCCCTACATCCAGTCTTTCCAGGACCAGGGGTCTCTCCTTCCATCTTCTTGGAAATCTATTGATATGCGTGTTGTGTCTAAGGTATTCCAAGATTCAGGGTTAATATCCCCTTATCAGTGATTGCATACTATGTGTGTTCTTTTGTGATTGGGTTACCTCACTAAGGATGATATTTTCAAGTTCTGACCATTTGACTAGGAATTTCGTGAATTCATTGTTTATAATTGCAGAGTAGTATTCCATTGTGTAAATATACCACATCTTCTGAATCCATTCCTCTGTTGAGGGACATCTGGATTCTTTCCAGCTTCTGGCTAATATAAATAAGGCTGCTATGAACATAGTGGAGCATGTGTCCTTATTGCATGCAGGTAAAGCCTCAGGGTATATGCCCAGGAGTGTTATAGCTGGATCCTCCAGGAGTGTCATGCCCAGTTTTCTGAGGAACTGCCAGACTGCTTTCCAGAGTGGTTGTACCAGCTTTCAATCCCACCAGCAGTGGAGAAGTGTTCCTCTTTCTCCACATCCTCACCAACAACTGCTATCTCCTGTGTTTTTGATCTGAGCCATTCTGACTGGTGTGAGATGGAATCTCAGGGTTGTTTTGATTTGCATTTCCCTAAAGACTAAGATTGATGAACATCTCTTTAGGTGCTTCTCAGCCATTAGATATTCTTCAGGTGAGAACTCTTTATTTAGCGCTGTACCCCATTTTTTAACAGGGTTACTTGCCTCTCCGGAGTTTAACTTCTTGAGTTCTTTGTATATATTGGATATTAGCCCTCTGTCGGATGTAGGGTTGGTAAAGATCATTTCCCAGTTAGTTGGTTGCTGCTTTGTCTTTTTGACAGTGTCTTTTGCCTTGCAAAAACTTTGTAATTTAATGAGGTCCCATTTGTCAATTCTTGATCTTAGAGAATAAGCTATTGGAGTTCTATTCAGGAAATTCTCCCCTGTGCCCATATGTTCAAGGTTCTTCCCTAGTTTCCTTTCTATTAGTTTCAGTGTGTCTGGTTTTATGTGGAGGTCCTTGATCCACTTGGAATTGAGCTTAGTGCAAGGAGATAAGAATGGGTCAATTTGCAATCTTCTGCATGTTGACCTCCAGCTGAGCCAGCACCATTTGTTGAAAAGGCTATCTTTTTTTCCACTGGATGGTTATAGCTCCTTTGTCAACGATCAAGTAACCATAGGAGTGTGGATTCATTTCTGGGTCTTCAATTCTCTTCCATTGATCTACATGCCTGTCACTGTACCAATTCCATGCAGTTTTTAACACTATTGCTTTGTAGTATAGCTTGAGGTCCGGGATACTGATTACCCCAGAGGTTCTTTTACTCTTGAGAATAGTTTTAGGTATCCTGGGTTTTCTCTTATTCCAGATGAATTTTTGAATTGCTCTTTCTAACTCTATGAAGAATTGAGTTGGGATTTTTGTTGGGGATTGCACTGAATCTGTATATTGCTTTTGGTAAGATGCTCATTTTTACTATATTAATCCTGCCAATCCATGAGCATGGCAGATTTTTCCATCTTCTGAGGTCTTCTTCAATTTCTCTCTTCAGAGATTTGAAGTTCTTGTCATACAGATCTTTCACTTGTTCGGTTAGAGTCACACCAAGATACTTAATATTATTTGTGGCTATCGTGAAGGGTATCATTTCTCTTATTTCTTTCTCAGCCTGCTTATCCTTTGAGTATAGGAAGGCTACTGATTTTCTTGAGTTGATTTAATATCAGGCCACTTTGCTGAAGTTGTTCATCAGCTGTAGGAGTTCTTTGGTGGAGTTCTTTGGGTCGCTTAAGTATACTATCATATCGGCTGCAAATAGTGATAGTTTGACTTCTTCCTTTCCAATTTGCATCCCTTTGACCTCCTTTTGTTGTCTAATTGCTCTAGCTAGAACTTCAAGTACTATATTGAAAAGATATGGAGAGAGAGGGCAGCCTTGTCTAGTCCCTGATTTTAGTGGGATTGCTTCAATTTTCGCTCCATTTACATTGATGTTGGCTACTGGTTTGCTGTAAATTGCTTTTACTATGTTTAGATATGGGCTTCGAATTCCTGATCTTTCCAAGACCTTTAGCATGAAAGGATGCTGAATTTTGTCAAATGCTTTATCAGCATCTAATGAAATAACCATATGGTTTTTTCTTTGAGATTGTTTATATAGTGGATTACATTGATGGATTTCCTTATATTGAACCATCCCTGCATCCCTGGGGTGAAGCCTACTTGATCGTGGTGAATGATCGTTTTGATGTGTTCTTGGATTTTGTTGGCAAGAATTTTATTGAGTATTTTTGCATCGATTTTCATAAGAGAGATTGGCCTGAGATTCTCTTTCTTTGTTGGATCTTTGTGTGAATTTGATATCAGCATAATTGTGGCTTCATAGAATGAATTCGGTAGTATTCCTTCTGTTTCTATTTTGTGGAATAGTTTGAAGAGTATTGGTGTTAGGTCTTTTTTGAAGGTCTGATAGAATTCTGCACTAAAACCATCTGGACCTTTCCTTTTTTTGGTTGGAAGACGTCCAATGACCACTTCTATTTCTTCAAGGGTTATAGGATGGTTTAGATGATCTATTTGATCCTGATTTAATTTTGGTATTTGGTATCTGGCAAGGAAATTGTCCATTTCCTTGAGATTTTCTAATTATGTTGAATACAGGCTTTTGTAGTAAGATCTGATGATTTTTTGAATTTCCTCAATTTCTGTTGTTATCTCTCCCTTTTTGTTTCTGATTTTATTAATTTGGATAGTGTCTCTGTGCCCTCTGGCTAGTCTGGCTAAGGGCTTATCTATCTTGTTGATTTTCTCAAAGAACCAACTCCTCGTTTTGTTGATTCTTTGTATGGTTTTATTTGTTTCTACTTGATTGATTTCAGCCCTGAGTGTGATGATTTCCTGCCTTCTACTCCTCTGAGGTGTATTTGCTTCTTTTTTTTCCAGGCTTTCAGGTGTGCAATTAAGCAGCTAGTGTATGCTGTCTCCTGTTTCTTTTTGGCGGCACACCAGTCAGAAAGGCTAAGATCAAAAACACAGGAGACAGCAGTTGTTGGCGAGGATGTGGAGAAAGAGGAACACTCCTCCACTGCTGGTGGAATTGCAAGCTGGTACAACCACTCTGGAAAGCAGTCTGGCGGTTCCTCAGAAAACTGGCCATGACACTCCCAGAGGATCCGGCTATACCACTCCTGGGCATATACCCAGAGGCTTTACCTGCATTCAATAAGGACACATGCTCCACTATGTTCCTGTATTTCTTTAAGGTATTTTTGCGTTTCCTCTTTCTGGATTTCTGCCTGTTGACCCAAGTTCTCCTGTATTTCTCTAAGCGATTTTTGTGTTTTCTCCTCATGAGCTTCCATCTGTTTATCCGTGGTCTTCTGCATTTCCCTAAACAATTCTCGTGTTTCCTTTGTAAGGGCATCTATCCGTTGATTCATTTCTTTAAGCAGTCTTTGTATTGCCTCCCTATGGGCCTCCATCTGTTGACCCATAATCTTCTGCATTTCTTTATGCAATTTTTGTGATTCCTTTGAAAGTGCATCTACCCATTGATCCATTTGTTTAAGTGATTTTTGTGTTGCCTCCTTGTGGGCCTCCATCGTTGATCCATGTTCTCCTGCATTTCTCTAAGCGATTTTTGCGTTTCCTTTGTAAGGGCTTCTAACCGTTGATTCATGATCTCCTGTAATTCTTTATTAGATTTATTTGTGTCCTTCTTGAAATTCTCTAATAGCATCATGAGAAGTGATTTCAAATCCAGATCTTGTCTTTTGGGTGTATTGGGGTATCCAGGACTTGCTGTTGTTGGAGAGTTGGGTTCGGATGGTGCCATATTACTTTGATTTCTGTTAGTAACGTTCCTATGTTTGCCTTTTGCCATCTGGTTACCTCTGGTGTTAGTTGGTCCTGCTGTCACTGGCTGTTAGTTGGACCTCCTGTGAGCCTGCAAAGCTATTTCTGCCCCCCCCCCCCGGATTACCGGGCTTCCCCAGGCACCAATTTCTGGGGCCTGCCCTGCTCCTGAGTGACTTTGGAGCCCTGATGTGCCTTGCCCCAAGTGATGTTATACTGGGGAATCCCTGAGCATCCGAAGGCTCATCATAGTCAATTCCCGGAGCAGAGGTAGCTAAGGGGAGGATGGTGCGCTCTCTCTACCGGTGCAGGTCCCTCTGAAATCACACAGCAGAGCTGGCGCGTTGGTTGCTGCAGACCTGCCCAGCTCTTGGGAGCAGGGTACACACAAGCTGCCTGAGACCCAAGCAATATTATGCCTGTCTGTCTCTGAGCCTGGCTTTCCCAACTGCCTTGATGCTGGAGCAAAGATGGCGGAGTGCCCTCTGCACTCTCTCAGCTGTGGCGCAGGTCAGCCTGCAGGGGAGCTGGCCCACAGCAGAGCTGTCACCCAGAAGACAGCGCTGTACCGCTCTTGTGCGCAGATAGAAGCCCCAAAAGGCCGTGTCCCAAGCGATGTTATATTGGGTAGAACCTGGGTACCTGTCTCCTCAGTGCAGTCGATCCAGGATCAGAGGTCGCCAAAGGGAAGCTGGTAGGCTCCTGCCCAGTGTGTGTGTGTGTGGGGGGGGGGGCTCTGCAAGGCAGAAATCCCACGGCAGAGCTGGTGTGCTGCTTACTGCAGACCTGCCCAGCTCTTGGGAGCAGGGTACACACAAGCTGCCTGAGACCCAAGCGATATTATGCCTGTCTGTCTCTAAGCCTGGCGGTCCCAACTGCCACAACGCTGGAGCAAAGATGGTGGAGTGTACCTCCTGTATTTCTTTAAGGGAGTTCTTTTTATACTCCTTAAAGGCCTTGTACAAATAAAGATTCGAAGTATGTTTCTTCAGTTTATATTCTCAATGGCCTCTTAAAATTGTGTATATTTATATAGTTCTATACCTGTTCTTATACCTGTAAATAGTATATCATATTCAAGTAAGTGTACAAATATCTATGACCTCATACATTAATCATTAACAGCAGAGGGTCCTTGTATGTACAAGACTCTTGAAATATAGTATGCATAGTTTTTGAGGTCAGTGAGCTCTACAATATGACAAGGTAACCTCTTCCATAGAACTCATTGATCATCTCTTCCCATTCCTTTCTCATGCCCAGTGTTTCAGTCTCTGAGACCATTATTTTACTGCTAGAAATTGTGCTGTTTTTCAGGTGTTTTTTTTATTGAAATTTATTTGATTATATTATAGGGAACTTATATTATAAAATAATTTAATATATTTAATTGTATGAATAGGCTTATGTGAATGCAGATGTTTTTCTTTTTTATTGAAAAAAGGAAGTAAAAACATTTCATGATAAAATTTGAAGATTTACATGGAAAATATTTCTGTTAAAATTGAAAAAATACAAAGAAAAATACACTAAAATTGAAAAATTTCAGGGAAAATTAAATAGTAAATTGGTAGACATAAAGAACATTGCTAAGTTAATTGAAAAAGGAAGTAGAAATATTTTATGATAGAATTGAAGATTTATGTGGAAAATATTTCTTATAAAATTGTAGAAAACTATAGAATAACATGCTAAAATTGAAGACTATGATGGAAAATTACACAGATAAAATGGTAGGCATAAAAATATTTCTAAATTGATTGAAAGTGGAATTATAAACATTTTCTGATAAAATTGAAGATTTACATGGAAAATATTTCTACTAAATTTGAAGAAATATATAGAAAAACATGTGAAAATTGAGGATTATCATGGAAAATTATACAGATAAAATGGTAGGCATAAAAATATATCTAAGTTGACTGAAAGTGAAATTATAAACTTTTTCAATAACATTGAAGATTTATATGAAAAATGTCTCTCGTAAAATTAAAGAAATATGTAGAAAAACATGTTAAAATTGACTATTTCATGGAAAATTATACAGATAAAATGGCAGGCATGAAAATATTTGTAAGGTCTTTGAAAGTGGAATTATAAATTTTATGATAAAATTAATTTACATGGAAAATATTTCTGCTAAAATTGAAGAAATATATAGAAAAATATGTTAAAATTGAAGATTATCATGGGAAATAATACAGGTGAAATGGCAGACACAAAAACATTACTAAATTAATTGGAAGAGGAATTACAAATATTTTCCGATAAAATTGAAGATTTACACAAAACATATTTGTTAGTCTATGCCTTTTTATCAGGGAATTGAGTCCATTGATGTTAAGAGATATTAAGGAATAGTGATTGTTGCTATCTGTTATTTTTGGTGTTATTTTTATGTTTGTGTGGTTATTTTCTTTATGGTTTGTTGAAAGAAGATTACTTTCTTTCTTTTTCTAGGGTGTAGTTTCCCTCCTTGTGTTGGCATTTTCCATCTATTATCCTTTGTAGGGCTGGATTTCTGGAGAGATATTGTGTAAATTTGGTTTTTATCATGGAATATCTAGGTTTCTCCATCAATGGTGATTGAGAGTTTTGCTGGGCTGGCATTTGTGTTCTCTCAGGATCTGTATGAGATCTTCCCAGGATCTTCTAACTTTCATCATCTGTGGTGAGAAGTGTTGTGTTCTGATAAGTCTGCCTGTATAAGTTACTTGATCTTTTTCCCTTACTGCTTTTAATATTCTTTCTTTGTTTAGAGCATTTGGTGTTTTGATTATTATGTACCAGAAGGACTTTCAGGTATGGTCCAGTCTGTTTAGAGTTCTGTAAATTTCTTGTATGTTCATGGGCATCTCTTCTTTAAGTTAGGGAAGCTTTCTTCTATAATTTTGTTGAAGATATTTACTGGCCCTTTAAGTTGTAAATCCTCATTCTCTTCTATACCTATAATGCTTAGGTTTGGTCTTCTCAGTGTGTCCTAGACTTCCTGGATGTTTTGGGTTACAAGCCTCTTGCACTTTGCATTTTCTTTGACTGTAGAATAGATGCTTTCTATGGTATCCTCAGCACTTCGTATTCTTTCTTCTACCTCTTGTATTCTGTTGTTGATGATTGCATCTATGACTCCTGATTTCTTTCCAAGGTTTTCTATCTCCAGAGTTGTCTCCCTTTGTGATTTCTTCATTGTTTCTATTTTCATTTTTAGATCCTGAATAGTTTTATTTAGTTCCTTCACTTGTTTGCTTGTGTTTTCCTGTAATTCTTTAAGGGGTTTTTGTGTTTCCTCTTTAAGGGCTTTTACCTGTTGATGATGTTTTCCTGTATTTATTTAAGGGAGTTATTTATGTCCTTCTTGATGTCCTCTATCAGCATCATGAAATACAACTTTAAATTGAACTCTTGCTTCTCCGATGTGTTGGGGTATCTGGGACTTGTTGTGGTGGAAGAATTGGGTTCTGATGTTGCCAAGTAGCCTTGGTTTCTGTTGGTAGGTTTCTTGTGCTTACTTATCGCCATCTGGTTATCTCTGGCGTTAGTTGATCTTCCTGTCTCTGGCTGGAGCTTGTCCCTCCTGTGGGCCTGTAAGCCTTTGTCCATACTCCTGGGAGACCAACTCTCTTCTGACAGGGTCTTTGCACAGAAGGCTGTGGAGCCGCCTGGCTCCCTGGTGCAAATGGTGACCAGAAGACTCTTGTCCCATTAGCTCCACTGATTGTATGCCCTGTAAGCTCCTAGCTGTTCTGCTCCAGAGAGAATGTGGAGATCTCAGAAGTGAAAGCGCCGCTGAGTGATCCTGCTCTCCTGGTGGGCCATACACTCGTGAATGCAGACTTATTGTATAATTTTCATATACATGTATGCAGAATTATCTTAATATACACTGGTAATTGAGAAAATTCATTGTACTTACCAAATTTCAACCAAATAGAAAAAGAATTAAAGTTTTGAATTCAATAAAGATACCAACCAATGATTATCACTTAAATTTCTCTTTATCGTGGCAGAGTATTTTTCATATAAAGTTAGGAGAAAAGTGTGGGAACACATGCCTTTCAACTTTCTCTTTATTTAAAACAATTTTCAAATTTAAATATATTTTGATCTTACTCTTCCCCTCAACCCAAATCCTTCCAAATACTTACCCCCTCCCTAGTCTCTCTAATTTAAATTCTTTTTCTAAAACTTAAAAACCAAGTACAATATGAAAACCAAGAAAACAAACAAACAAACAAAAATAGAACCTCCCATCTGTAATCATATAAAGGATACACAAAAAAATTGCAGTCCATTATATGTTGTTCTTCTAATACTGAACATGAAGCCTGCCATGGAGTAGTTGCTATGCTGAGTTACTCCCAAAGAGAGAAGTGATATTTCTGGTCCAACAGGTGCAAATGGCAGTTAAATAATTGATAATACACTTTTTCATTTGTTCTACCATCCATCCATCCATCCATCCATCCATCCATCCATCCATCCATCCATCCATCCATCTTTCCATCCACCTACCCACCCATCCATCCACCTACCCACCCATCCATTCTTTTTCTTAAATAATTAAGTGAAATAGGAAAAGATAAAACAAAAAACTATCACATTAAAATTGGACAAACTAACTGAGAGAAAAGAACCCAAGAGAAGGCACAAGAAACACTTGTTGTACACTCAGGAGTATCATAAGAACACTAAACTGGAAACCATTGAATACATACAGAAGACCTGGTGCAGACCCAATGCATTCTCCTTCAGTCTCTGTAATTTCATATGAGCTTTACTCATGTTGGCTTAGATGGCCATAATTTCAAAGTATCCTCCATCCCTCTGTCTCTTACACTATTTCCACATCCTCTTTTATAAAGTTCTCTGACTTCTTTAAGGAAGGATTTAATGGAGATATCCCATCTCCAAGGTTTCTAAGTCTTTGCTGTAATGTCAGGTCTCTATATTTGGTCCCATCTGCAGTAGGAGGAAGCTTCTCTGATGATGACTGAACAAGGAACTGATCTTTGAGTATAGCAAATTATCACTAGGAGTCATTTAATTATTATATTTTTATTAGATCACTATTATTTGTTTTTAACCTAGGTCACTGGGCTATATAATCTTGGTCAATCAAGCAGTGTCAGGTATAGTTTCCATGTTGTGAAGTAGACATTAAGTCAAATCAGTTATAATATGGTTAACCCCACATGTTTTTGTCTTGATATTGACCCACCAATTCTTGCAGATGCTGCATCACCTTTCATTATACCCTCAGATAATATAACATATCTTGTGGTATCTTTAACAAATTTAAATACTTGTATGATAAAAACATCCACTCTTTGAAGAATAAAGTTGATAAATACAGAAGATGGAAAGATCTCCCTTACCTTATATCACTAGGATTAATATAGGAAAAAATGTCCATCCTAACAAAAATAATCTACAGATTCAAAAAAATCTCCATCAAAATTCCAACATAATTATTCACAAAAATTGAAAGGACAATTTTCAGTTTCATGTGGAAACACATTTTAAAAAATCTAATAAAATTCTGACTAATAAAAGAACAACAGGAGGTCTCAGCATCCATAACTTCAAGCTGTACTACAAAGCTACAGTAATAAAAATAACATGGAATTCTGTGCCTTTCAATGCAAAAAAATCCTTGTCACATTCCCATTGTTTATCTTTCTGAATTTTCATGTTTCATATTTCTCTCCAAGAAATATTATTTTTCCAAAGTTCACAGATACTTAATAGCTTTCTTAGTAACACTTTACATTATATCTTTGATCTGTCTTGAATTCATTCTTGATATAGTATGAAACAAAGTTCAATGATTTTAATTTATATATTTAGAAAATATTTGATTTGTGTTTGTTATTTAAGTTCTTTCATTCCTAATTTGTTCATAGTATTGTCATAAAATTATGATGTATTCTGTCAAATAATTGATGTATAATATATTAGAATATTAGTGTAATAATAGAATATGACTACTTTTCATATGATAAAATATCCTTGAATTCTGATGCTGAATCACATGTCATATTTAATAGGCTTATACATTATTAGAATGAATATGCTAATTTTCTCTTATATATTAAGTCATTAAATTAATTTTACATAATATATAAAAGAGCTAAAATTTTATGCTGTAATAAAGGTGATCCTCTAGTATTCTGATACATTTATATATTGTGAAAGGTTTAAGTCAGGTAAACTGTATCTCTCCTAATTTTTTTTATTTCTTTCCTATGAAAATATTCATACTTTCTTATATCTCTTTAAAATTAGTAAAATTTTTATTAAAGATTTTTAATCTATATTTCTCTGAAATATTGGTCTGTAATTTTATTTAATATTTTAAAATCAATTTAACAAAATTAATTGAATATTTTCTCCTCATCTTGTATTCCAGACCTTTTCATTTTATTCTTATTATTTAAAACAATTTTTAAGTTGAGTCTCTCAAGAAATTTGTCCACTGCAACTACATCATTGATTTAGAATTGTTTAAAACTTCGTTTTACTAGGTTTTTTTTAATTGCTAAGGGATGTGATTTGTACCTTTTATTTATTTTGACTGACAACTTACATTTCCTTTTTTTCTATATTGCTCTTGCTAAAGTGTTATCAATTTTATTGGCAGTTTGTGTATGTGTGCATGCATGTTTGTGCTTGTGTTTCTGTGTATGTATTTGTAGCATATATGTGTGTGTGTGTGTGTGTGTGTGTGTGTGTGTGTGTATAAGTTAGTACAAAGGCATAGAAAAGAGGGTGGGGCATTGAGTGTCCTACTCTATCACTGCCTGAGCATGGATCCAGTGTGAAGTACAGAAGGCCTGGTGAGCCTGCTGTCTCTACCTGATACATTTGTGGGGTCACAAATATGCAAAGAAATGCACTGATATCTTTTGATAGATGCTGGGATCCAAATTCAGGTGTGCATGCTTTTACACCAATGTGTCTTACCTACTGAGCCATTTCTGTAATCACTTACTGACATTACAAAAGAATGAAATGTTATATTTGTTTGCCACTTTCGAGTCTTTATTACATTCTTCTTTGTAACTTATTTTCAGTTTAATGTGTTCTTCATTTTCTGGCTTATAACTGGAAAGGGAGTTTATTGTTTTCTATTTTTTCTAATAAAGAATTCTTTAAGAATATTTTTTTTTTGGTGTTTGTTCACCTTTTAGTGTTGCATAGCCTACTTTGAATCTCATTGTCCTCCATTGTGTTTTCTCCCTAGACACCTTTAAGATATTTTCTTTGTTTGTGACATTACTCTGTTCTTCCCAGAGATTCACTTTCATTTTTGGCTGTATATTTCATTTCCAATCACACCCTCTTTGTCAAACTGGAAAATTGTTATTTGTTCTCTCTCTCTCTCTCTCTCTCTCTCTCTCTCTCCCTCTCTCTCCATATATACATGGAGAATATACATATATTCTCTTTTACACACACATGCACCATTTTCTTCCATTCTATTTCTACTCAAGGTGATCTGAGAAGGCATTTGTTAGACATTCCTATGTTATTCCTTAACTTTCCACAACTGTTGCAGTTTCTCACTTCCAATTTAAATATATAAAAAGTTATTCTTTCTCTCTAGCTTCAGGGAAGGTCTTCACAATGTAATAATTCTGTTCACCTGTCTCCTGGCTCCTTATTAGAGGAAGAAGAGACTAAATGTAGTCATTTGGAGAATAAGCAAATGAACGTTTCCAGACATTTCTCTCTTTTTATCATTACTCTCCCTGCCATTTCTGTTCTAGATGACACATTAAGCTCTGGAGTACAAATCATTCAAGGAGAAACTTCTAGTTATCTGATGCTTCTATATTGCAGTATTGTCTGATGATCCAAAGTTTGTTAAGTTCCTGATGTTTCCAGGTGGTGAACTTCAGATAAAAGTGATGCTTCCAGGATTGGATTCCATCTACTTTGATGGTCATCAGGATGATCAGGATCAAAAACAAGGGTCCTTTTCAGCAGATCTGTCCTCCCTTGAAGTAAGAGACATAGTAGATTTAACTAACTAATGAATTGACTAATGAACTAACAGTGGTGGATTACCTTGGGGTAAGAAGCTAGTTGCTTGTAGTTCACCAGCTGTCAAGCTACAGTTAGCTTAGCCGTTAATGGGATCACAGACCTGAGAAGGATAAATCGTACTCTCAATGGCATATTTATAAATAAAAATGACAGAGAGTAGACCATATTTTATTACCTAGATACTTATCCCAGGTTTTTGTGTTTCTATGACACTGAAGACGAGGACAATTTTTGGCCCTGAGGCATAGAAAATGAAGAGGCTTTTTCCGTAAAGGAAGAATGTGGGAAAGATTGACCTCACCTTGTCTTAAGCAACAGATGGCAATCAATTCTCCAGTTGTCCTGATTGTCCACAGTTGAGCCTGGACCCTGACTATGGGCAAGGCATTGTGACAGTTATGCTCAGGTTATCATAACACAGTTCTAGTCTTGTCCTTTGTCATTGTGTCCATATCTTCTTGGAGACCTTGGGGAGCAGGTTATTCTTAGGATTTTGGAGTCTCTGTCTTTCATGGTAAATTTAAACTTATTAAATGACACATTCAAAAGATCTCTGACTGGTTTCCGGGCTAGCACCTACATAGCATAAAGTAGGTAAACAACCTTTTTATTATTTTTGTATCAAGCCATTTACTCTAAACATAAAATAGGAAAGTAAATAAAGATTAATCTTATAATTAACTGCATAAGTACATTGCAAGACTTTAAATATATAATTCTGAGCATATTAAAGGATTTGATCACCTTCAAAATTACTGTCCATCATTATTAGGTTTGCAACTTAAAAATCAAAATTTTGAAAAGAGCTTCTTCTAGTTTCAAAACAAAACCTACTTTAACCCATAAACTTACTTCATAAAGAGCCTACACAATTTTTGACCTTTATATGATAGATCATTGTAGAACAAGCAGTTTCCCGTATGATTAGGTTTAACCAGAAGCCACTGTCAGGGGAAGAAAAGTTAATTGGTTGAGAAAAATGGCAAGAACTTTGATTGAGAGAGCTGTTATTGATTGCTGTAGCCTTGCCAGAGTTCAGTCAAATTGAAAGGAAGTAGAGTGTGAATTTCAAGAGCCAGTAATTCTTAACCTTTTTAATATTGTAAATTTATAATTTCTTTAATTAAAATTCCTTAATTTTTATTTTTGGTAACATTGACATAATTTACAGAACAATATATCTGACATAATGAGAAGAAAATCAAAAGAAAAGATATAACATTAAAAACCCCTCAGGAATATATATCTAATTGACATCATGTTGTATTAGTCAGGACCTATATTTTTAAATGAAATTTTCTGTTATCATATTATTTCCATTGTCATCCACATGGCGTTCATAATAGGAATTGCCTGAGTTTTTCAAAATAATATTGTCTCCTTGTCATAGTTCCATAATTTGATTGCTCTTGTCTATTATAACTTCAAAAGACATTATAGTATCCATCATCCTTGTAGTCATTTTATTAAAATTTTCTCCTTTATTGTAACCATTATATATTAATAAATACATTATAATAAAATATGCAATAAATTTTAAAACATGACATAGGCTTATATATTTGAATAATTTTAAAAAGTTTTTTTGCAATATTAAAATTAAGTATCTGTTTGAGGAATGAAGTCATAGAACACAAGCATAAATTTTAGAAGACAAAACCAAATTTTTAACAATTTAAATAATCCAGAGTCTCTAAATTTATACAAACTGCATTCTTTGCACGTTACAAAATTTGGATGCCAGCAAAAAAATTTCATACATATGAGATGAACTGCCTAGACTCAGTTGGGTTATGCAAATTTTTTTTTTTTTTTTGGAGACTGTCTTATGAGAGAGAGGCTATTTTGCTGAAACTGAAATGTGGGGGATATTTTACTGAAACCAGACATGAAGTTTTTTTCTAGACACTTCCTGGAAAAAAGAAATGCTGTGTTCTTCTAGATTGTATGCTTGAAAGGACATGAGTATGATGTTTTGAAAGGGTATACATATATCCTGAAAGACAGTGAATGATGTGATATTGCTTCACCTTGCCTTCTTTATTGATCATTGCTGTGACTATAGAAAGAAACTCATGAAAGAACTTCTTGTGATGCTATTCTGGTGGCTTCTTGCTGCTTCTATGGACTCAGGCCAATTGGCATAGCTGCACGGTTTCTTCTGGATTGAACTACCATTGCTGATTTGTGTGAATTGAGCTGAGGACATTCTGACAACAAAGATTGGAATTGCCCAAAACAACTATTTTCAAACAGTTCTGTATCCCCCTTTTCTGTAGTAGCTGTGTTTTTCCATTCCCTCTGGTGGGTGGTAGGCTACAAGGGAGGTTAAAGCTTTTATGAACACTTATAAAAGTAAGTTTTGAAAAATCTAAGCCTACATAAATGAATGAAGGTACAGCTTTAATACCACAAAACTTTGTTTTGAATTACATCTTTTATAAGTCTTATTTTGAGACCTAAAAATATTATCTCAATTTAGAGTCCTGTTTCTTTAGCTGGCTCATGCCATGATTTGTTGCCCAGAATGGATCCAACCTTGAGCAATGACTTTTAAGCTAACTTTTATTCAGATGTTACAGATTTTTAACCATTCCCATTAACTCACAAGCCAATAATAACAGAGACATGCAGAACATAGCAAACATACTTAAGACAAATCAGAAACAAAGATGTAGTAGCCACATACACTTATACCTTAGAATAAGCAGGCAAAATTTTCCTTATTTCTTCCAATTTTCATGGGCACTAAGGTTTTGTAACAGGACTAAACATTAAGGTTCTTACCAGAGAAGCTGACAAGCTCCTGGTTTTGCTTCAAAAGCAGCTTGTGCACACCAAGCAGTCACCTTGGCAGGGCTTCTTCAGAAGTTCTAGGCTCATAGCTGCTGATGTGGGCTTCAAGGGCAGTTTTTTTTTTTCTTTGAATATGTAACAATTAAGCAACTAAATGAAACTATAGACATAAACTGAAAAACATGGACAGTCCAGTGTGCCAAAGACAACGAATAGTGTTGGTGAGCAGGAAGGGATCCTGATGTCCCACCAAAGGGTCCCAGATGTCCAATGGCAAAGGAGTTAAAGATAGATGAGAAAGGCATCAAAACCCAAAACAAATGTAGAAAACAAACACAAATCAACTTGAGTTTCAATATTCCAAACCAAGTTCAAATACAAAGGGGTGAATTGTACTCTAATCCCTCTAGTCAAGATCGAACCAGAGTGTCTTCCCTCCTCCTGATTCAATAACATTGCTGTGTCCAGCTGCCTTCAATTGAATCACCAAAGGTACCATAAACAAGACCAAACCAAATAAACTCAAGACCAAACCAAGAAAAAGAAATGTTCACAAATGAAAACCTTACCTCTTTATGGGAAGAGGGGCAGCTAAATTGGTGGTATTCACTGTCAGTAACTAAGGGGTACTCAAAATTGGGAGCTTCTTCACCAACACACCAAATGTTGAGATTCAACACACCACAAACCATACAAACATTGATCTCAGTAAAACAGAGATGATTTATTGAGCATTCCCCCACAATACTGATTAACCTATACAGCAACTCAAAACTGTGCTCCAGACATTTCTTAGGTCCACTTTATAAAGGTTAAAACTGCCAAAGTTATTTTCTTGCGTCAATGACTAGTAGGCATTTCATAGCAACAATATGAAATACCTGGTGGCATAAAACAAAATGGCTACAGATATGCTAGGTAAAGCAGGCTTTAACAGTTGGCATAGGATGATTGTCATGTGACATTCACATATGCTTTTAAGTCCAAGTCCTGTCTAATTCTAGTAGTTAGGAGGTGTAATCAGGAGACCTTAATAGTCTGAAAAAAAATAGACTAGTCTTTCAATTATTAAAATTAGTTCTATCTGTGATGTTAATAGCAAAAATTGAATCTCTGGAACTTTAAAAAGAGATCGTAAAGAGGATTATCAAATTATATGGCTGATTTTATTGTGTTAATTTTGTTCCACAAATTTGTTTGCATGAGAATACACACAACCACACATAAGATAAAGAGGGACCCTGCTCCCAGTTGGTTCTGATTGGTAAATAAAGTTGCCAAATGATGGCTGAACTGGGCAAACAGAGGCAGGACATTTAGGATTTCTTGGTGAGAGACCAGGGAGAAGGAGGAGGAGATCTAATATGGTAGGAGAGATGGAGAAGAGGAGGTGCCTTACCTAAGAAGGTGTGGGACAGAGAGTATAACCATCATGTAGCAACCAGGGGAGAGAAGCCACAAGAGGGCTGCCCAACCTAGTCCAGGGAAGAAAAGATGGAATATAATATTTTGTTAGTAATAACTTGGAAATGTCGGAGGGAGGTGGATTAGCCATGTGGAGGTTAGGAATTGGCCAAGTCATTGAGCTGTTTAAAGCATATCAAAATATAAAGGCTGTGTGTGTTTCTTTCCTTTGGGAACCCAGAACACTTGGGCAGGTAGCATGAAACATGCCACCACCCAGATCAATTGTAGAAATTAATTGAGTATTACTACAAGATTATTTCCATATATGAAAAAAAGACAAATCAAACAAACCAAACAAACTAAAACTTTTTTATTTTCTGATGTTTTACAATTGCATATTTATTATATTTATGAATCTGTGCAAGGCCAAGGACCACTAAGCTATATACATCTCTTATCTTTATAATACCTACAAATTACACTTCCAAAGAAAAATTTATTTTTAAGGAGTTATGTACATTATGAAGTACAAATTAAAGAAGAAACAAACAGTTATTTACTAAGAACTAATTAAATGACAATGCATATTCATCTTTAACCTTCTGCATCCTGTTGTCATTAGTACTGCCAGGAATTGAGAAGGATAACATCAAGGGTCTACTTATTTTCAAGTTCTTTCCTAGTGTGACTAAAATGGTGTATATTTATTGTCTTTACCTCAGCAGATATCTTTTAAAATTATCCCTGTGTTCTCACTTTCACAGAATTTGAGTGATTGTATTACAATTAACTTTTTATAATATAAAATATTCTCAGTTGACTTTTAATATCTTTTAATACATATATAATTCCTTTCAAAGGAATGGTCAGTAGAAACATCAGTTGAATTTAGAGTATGCATTCAAGATGAGGTTGCTGTGTGACTAGAGCTACAGCTCTCAGGTCATAGAGAAAAATGTGAACAACATAAATTATAATTACAGGGCAGAATTACAATCCTATGACTGTTTGACTTCCATTCACTTAAATTTGGGTGGTAAAGATTACAAAGATGTCATCATTATTATATTTAGGGAAAATGAAGAAACGTGGAAAGAAAAATATTTGGGAGATACAGAATGACCTAAATAATCCCATGTAGGAATATAGTACAATGCATTTTTGTTTAAATTTCCTTTCTACAAATACACACACACACTCACACACACACACATGCACACACACACACACACACACACACACACACACAGACAAGGGTGCATGTATGTGTGCGCATGTGTGTCTGCATATATGTGTGGTATATATGCACACAATTTTGAATAAATAACAATAATTATTTTCTAATAATTTCAGAGGAACAAAACTGCTGAATTTGTCTATTCATGATAGCATTTAAGTAAGAACAGTGAACATTCCACATATTTCAGTAGGGAATAAGTATATATGAAGTTAAACTGTTTTAAGAATTTCATTTAATCTGCATTAATATATACCAACCAGTATAAAATTTAGGCACTGTTCCCAGGAAAATAGAAGTACCCATATATTTTCCTGTACTTTTCCTTGTGTCTGCCCTCTTTAAGGTCCTTTCTTTTCTTGTTAGGCTGTGTGTCTGCCTCATTGTTAGGATTCCAGACTAAGGGATTTATTTTTTGGTAGAGATAAACCCACAAAATAATTATAACATGGGAGCAGAACTCCCAAAAGCGCGCGCTCTCTCTCTCTCTTGCTCTCTCTCTCTCTCTCTCTCTCTCTCTCTCTCTCTCTCTCTCTCTCTCTCTCTCTCTCTCTGTGTGTGTGTGTGTGTGTGTGTGTGTGTATGTGTTGTATGTGTTTATACACAAACATATATTCTTCATTAGAAGAGTGGGCAGTTTGATTAGAAGCACATCAGTGGTCTGTTGTGATAGCCCTGGGAAAAAGGCTAGGGTATTGACAGAATTTACTTTTGGAAGGATACTTTAAGTTGGGAGTTACCTGTGTTGCATTAAGGAGAGCAAAGGGAAGAGTTGGGAATTTATCTGCTTTAGGTAGTTGAGGAAGAAAATAACATGTTAGTTATGTATTTGGGATAGGCAGTAATAGCTTGTCTATAAAAAGAAAGCTGGCTTAATTGGCTTAAGAATTAAATAATGAAATATCAGGGTTGTTTTGATTTGCATTTCCCTAATGATTTAGGATGTTGAACATTTCTTTAGGTGCTTCTCAGCCATTTGATATTCTTCAGGTGAAAATTCTTTGTTTAGCTATGCACACCAAATTTTAATAGGGTTATTTAGCTCTCTGGAGTCTAACTTGTTGAGTTCTTTGTATATATTGGATACCATCCCTCTGTTGGATGTAGGGTTGGTAAAGATCTTTTCCCACTTGCAGAGGGACCCCTGCACTGGGAGGGAGCCTACCAGCCTCCCTTTGGCGACCTCTGTTCCTGGATCGACTGCACTGAGGAGACAGGTACCCAGGTTCGCCCCAATATAATATCACTTGGGACATGGCCTGTTGGGGCTTCCATCTGCACACAAGAGTGGGACAGCGCTTCGGTTATCTGGGCACCAGCTCTGCTGTGGGCCAACTCCCCTGCAGAGTGACCTGCGCCGCAGAGAGAGTACAAAGTGCACTCTGCCATCTTTGCTCCAGAATCAGGGCAGTTGGGACCTCCAGACTCAGAGACAGACAGGCATAACATCGCTTGGGTCTCAGGCAGCTTGTGTGTATCCTACTCCCAAGAGCTGGGCAAGTCTGCTGTAACAGAAGCACCAGCTCTGCTGTGGAACTTCTGCCCTGCAGAGGGAGCCTCCTCTCCCACCTCTGGGAGAGATCACACACCCCTGCATAGGGCAGGGGCCTACCAGCCTCCCTTTGGCGACCTCTGCTCCGGGAATCCACTATGCTGAGCCTTTGGATGTGCAGGGATTTCCCCAATATAACATCACTTGGGGCAAGACACATCAGGGCTCCAAAGTCACTCAGGAGCAGGGCAGGGCCCAGAAATCGGTGCCAGGGGAATCCCGGTAATACAGGGGGGGCAAGAAATAGCTTTGCAGGCTCACAGGAGGTCCATCCAACAGCCAGTGACAGCAGGACCAACTAACACCAGGGGTAACCAGATGGCAAAAGGCAAACATAGGAACGTTGCTAACAGAAATCAAAGTAATATGGTACCATCCGAACCCAACTCTCCAACAGCAGCAAGTCCTGGGTACCCCACCACACCCGAAAGACAAGTTATGGATTTAAAATCATTTCTCATGATGCTATTAGAGGATTTCAAGAAGGACACAAATCTAATAAAGAATTACAAGAGCCCATGAATTAACGGTTAGATGCCCTTACAAAGGAAACACAAAAATCGCTTAAAGAAATGCAGGAGAACATGGATCAACATATGGAGGACCACAAGGAGGCAACACAAAAATCGCTTAAAGAAATGAATCAACGGAGAGATGAACTTACAAAGGAAACACAAGAATTGCTTAAAGAAATGCAGGAGACCATGGATCAACAGATGGAAGCCGATGAGGAGGAAACACAAAAATCGCTTAGAGAAATACAGGAAAACTTTGGTCAACAGGCAGAAAGCCTGAAAGAGGAAACACAAAAATACCTTAAAGAAATACAGGAAAATACAAACAAACAAGTAAAGGATCTCAGCAAATCCATCCAGGATCTAAAATAGAAAGGAGAAACAACTAAGAAATCACAAAGGGAGACAACTTTGGAGATAGAAAACCTTGGGAAGAAATCAGGAGTCATAGATGCAAAAATCAACAATAGAATACAAGAGATGGAAGAAAGAATCTCAGGTGCTGAAGATACCATAGAAAGCATCGACTCAACAGTAAAAGAAAACGCAAAATGCAAAAAACGTGTAACCAAAATTATCCAGGAAATCCAGGACAAAATGAGAAGACCAGACCTAAGGATTATAGGTATAGATGAGAGTGAAGATTTGCAACTTAAAGGGCCAGTAAACATCTTCAACAAAATTATGGAGGAAAACTTCCCTAACCTAGAGAGGGAGATGCCTATGAACATACAAAAAGCCTACAGAACTCCAAGCAGACTGGACCAGAACAGAAATACCTCCCGTCACATAATAATCAAAACATCAAATGTACTAAACAAACAAATAATATTAAAAGCAGTAAGAGAAAAGGGCCATGTAACATACAAAGGAAGACCTATCCGAATCACATCAGATTTCTCATCAGAGACTATGAAAGCCAGAAGATCCTGGGCAGATCTCATGCAGACACTAAGAGAGCACAAATGCCAGCCTAGACTATTATACCCAACAAAACTCTCAATCACCATAGATGGAGAGACCAAGATATTCCATGATAAAACCAAATATTCACAATATATTTCCACAAACCCAGCCCTGCAAAGGATAATAGGTGGAAACCACTAATACAAGGAGAGAAACAACACCCTGGAAAAAACGAGATAGTAACCTTTTTGCATCAAAACCAAAAGTAGATAACCACTCAAACATAAAGATAGCATCAACAATGACAGGTGGCAATAATCACTATTCCTTAATCTCTCTTAATATCAATGATCTCAATTCCCCAATAAAAAGACATAGACTAACAGACTGGATATGTAAACAGGACCCAGCATTTTGTTGCGGGCAGGAAACGCACCTCAGGGACAAAGACAAACACTACCTCAGAGTAAAAGGCTGGAAAACAATTTTACAAGCAAATGGTTCCTGGAAACGAGCAGGAGTAGTCATTCTAATATCAGATAAAATTGACTTTCAACCTAAAGTCATCAAAAAAGACACAGAAGGAAACTACATACTGATCAAAGGAAAAATCCACCAAGAACAACACTCAATTCTGAATTATATGCTCCAAATGCAAGGGCACCCTCATTTGTAAAAGAAACTTTACTAAAGTTCAAATCACACATCACACCTCACAGAATAATAGTGGGTGACTTCAACACCCCACTCTCTGAAATGGATTGTTCAGGAAAGCAGAAACTAAACAGGGACATGGTGAATCTAATTGAAGCCTTGGACCAAATGGATCTAACAGATATATATATATAAAGAAAATTTCATCCTAGAGCAAAAGAATACACCTTCTTCTCAGCACCTCATGGTACCTTCTCCAAAATCAACCATATAATTGGTCACAAATCACACCTCAACAGATATAAGATGATCAAACTAATCCCATGCTTCCTATCAGATCACCATGGAATAAGGGTGGTCTACAATGGCACCAAAAACACACATACACATGGAGGTTGAACAATGTTCGACTCAATAATAACTTGGTCAAGGAGGAAATAAAAAAAGAAATCAAAGACTTTTTAAAATTTAATGAAAATGAAGGCACAACATACCCTAATTTATGGGACACAATGAAAGCAGTGCTAAGAGGAAAATTCATAGCCCTGAGTGCTGCGAAAAAGAAACGGGAGACAGCATACAGTAGGAGCTTAATGGCACACCTGAAAGCCCTGGAACAAAAAGAAGCAAATACACCCAAGAGGAGTAGAAGGCAGGAAATCATCAAACTCAGTGTTGAAATCAATCAAGTAGAAACAAATAAAACCATACAAAGAATCAGCAAAACTAGGAGTTGGTTCTTTGAGAAAATTAACAAGATAGATAATCCCTTAGCCAGACTAGCCAGAGGGCACAGAGACAATATCCAAATTAATAAAATCAGAAACGAAAAGGGAGAGATAACACCAGAAACTGGGGAAATTAAAAAATCATCAGATACTACTACAAAAGCCTGTATTCAACACAACTAGAAAATCTGGAGGAAGTGGACCATTTCCTTGACAGATACCAAAAACCAAAATTAAATCAGGATCAAATAGACCATCTAAACCATCCTATAACTCCTGAAGGAATATAAGTCGTCATTGGAAGTCTTCCAACCAAAAAAAGCACAGGTCCAGATGGTTTTAGTGCAGAATTCTATCAGACCTTCAAAGAAGACCTAACACCAATACTCTTCAAACTATTCCACAAAATAGAAACAGAAGGAACACTACCCAACTCGTTCTATGAAGCCACAATTATGCTATTACCAAAAGCACACAAAGATCCAACAAAGGAAGAGAATCTCAGGCCAATCTCTCTTATGAAAATCGATGCAAAAATACTCAATAAAATTCTTGCCAACTAGCCGGGCGGTGGTGGAGCACGCCTTTAATCCCAGCACTTGGGAGGCAGAGGCAGGTGGATTTCTGAGTTCGAGGCCAGCCTGGTCTACAGAGTGAGTTCCAGGACAGCCAGGGCTACACAGAGAAACCTTGTCTCGAAAAAACCAAAAAAAAAAAAAAAAAAATTCTTGCCAACAGAATCCAAGAACACATCAAAATGATCATTCACCACGATCAAGTAGGCTTCACACCAGGGATGCAGTGATGGTTCAATATAAAGAAATTCATCAATTTAATTCACTATATAAACAATCTCAAAGAAAAAAACCACATGGTCATCTCATTAGATGCTGAGAAAGCATTTGTCAAAATTCAGCATCCTTTCATGCTAAAGGTCTTGGAAAGATCAGGAATTTGAGGCCCATATCTAAACATAGTAAAAGCAATTTACAGCAAACCGCTAGCCAACATCAATCTAAATGGAGAGAAACTTGAAGCAATCCCACTAAAATCAGGGACTAGAAGAGGCTGCCCCCTCTCTCCATATCTTTTCAATATAGTACTTGAAGTTCTAGCTAGAGCAATTAGACAACAAAAGGATGTCAAAGGGATACAAATTGGAAAGGAAGAAGTCAAACTATCACTATTTGCAGACGATATGATAATTTACTTAAGTGACCCAAAGAACTCCACTAGAGAACTCCTACAACTGACAAAGAACGTCAGCAAAGTGGCCTTCCTATACTCAAAGGATATGCAGGCTGAGAAAGAAGTAAGAGAAATGATATCCTTCACGATAGCCACAAACAATATAAAGTATCTTGTTGTGACTCTAACCAAACAAGTGAAAGATCTGTATGACAAAAACTTCAAGTCTCTGAAGAAAGAAATTGAAGAAGACCTCAGAAGATGGAAAAATCTGTGCCTTGCTCATGGATTGGCAGGATTAATATAGCAAAAATGACCATCTTGCCAAAAGCAATATACAGATTAAATGAAATCCCCATCAAAAACCCAACTCAATTCTTCATAGAGTTAGAAAAAACAATTCAAATATTCATCTGGAATAACAGAAAACCCAGGATAGCTAAAACTATTCTTAAGAGTAAAAGAACCTCTGGGGGAATCAGTATCCCGGACCTCAAGCTGTACTACAGAGCAATAGTGTTAAAAACTGCATGGTATTGGTACAGTGACAGGCATGTAGATCGATGGAACAGAATTGAAGACCCGGAAATTAATCCACACACCTATGGTCACTTGATCTTTGACAAAGGAGCTAAAACCATCCAGTGGAAAAAAGATAGCCTTTTCAACAAATGGTGCTGGTTCAACTGGAGGTCAAAATGCAGAAGAATGCAAATTGACCCATTCTTATCTCCTTGCACTAAGCTCAATTCCACGTGGATCAAGGACCTTCACATAAAACCAGAAACACTGAAACTAATAGAAAGGAAACTAGGGAAGAACCTTGAACATGTGGGTAGAGGGGAGAATTTCCTGAATAGAACCCCAATAGCTTATGCTCAAAGATCAAGAATTGACAAATGGGATCTCATTAAATTACAACGTTTTTGCAAGGCGAAAGATACTCTCAAAAAGACAAAGCGGCAACTAACCTACTGGGAAATGATCTTTACCCACCCTACATCCGACAGAGGGCTAATATCCAATATATACAAAGAACTGAAGAAGTTAAACTCCAGAGAGGCAAGTAACCCTATTAAAAATGGGGTACAGAGCTAAACAAAGTGTTCTCACCTGAAGAATATCTAATGGCTGAGAAGCACCTAAAGAGATGTTCATCATCCTTAGTCATTAGGGAAATGCAAATCAAAACAACCCTGAGATTCCATCTCACACCAGTCAGAATTGCTCAGATCAAAAACACAGGAGACAGCAGTTGTTGGCGAGGATGTGGAGAAAGAAGAACACTCCTCCACCTCTGGTACAACCACTCTGGAAAGCAGTCTGGTGGTTCCTCAGAAAACTGGGCATGACACTCCCGGAGGATCCGGCTATACCACTCCTGGGCATATACCCAGATGCTCTACCTGCATGCAATAAGGACACATGCTTCACTATGTTCATAGCAGCCTTATTTATAATAGCCCGAAGCTGGAAAGAACCCAGATGTCCCTCAACGGAGGAATGGATTCAGAAGATGTGGTATATCTATACAATGGAATACTACGCAATTAAAAACAATGAATTCACGAAATTCCTAGGCAAATGATCAAAACTTGAAAATATCATCCTTAGTGAGGTAACCCAATCACAAAAGGACACACATGGTATGCAGTCACTGACAAGGGGATATTAACCCAGAATCTTGGAATACCCTAGACACAATTCGCATATCAATAGAAGATGGAAGGAGAGACCCCTGGTCCTGGAAAGACTGGATATAGGGGAATGCCAAAACAGAGAAGTGAGAGGAGGTTGAATAGGGAAAGTTGGGAGGAAAGTTGGTTTATGGGACTTTCGGGGAGGGAGGAAATGGGAAAGGGGAAATGATTTTGAATGTAAATAAAAAAAACCAAAACTCTTAGAAAATAAAAAAAAAAAAAAAAGAAATGAACTGAGGAAAAAAATGTGTTGGCTGCCATTTTGTCCAATTGACATGTCCTTTGACTTACAGAAACTTTGCAATTTTATGAGGCCCCATTTGTCAATTCTTGATCTTAGAGCATAAGCTTTTGGTGTTATGTTCAAGAAATTTTCCCCTGTGCCCTTGTTTTCAAGGCTCTTCCCCAGTTTCTTTTAATTAGTTTCAGTGTGTCTGGCTTTATGTGGAGGTCCTTGATCCACTTGGAATTGAGCTTAGTACAAGGAGATAAAAATGGATCGATTTGCATTCTTCTGCATGTTGACCTCCAGCTGAATCAACCACCATTTTCTGAAAAGGCTATCTTTTTTTCCACTGGATGGTTTTAGCTCCTTCACCTGAAGAATATCTAATGGCTGAGAAGCACCTAAAGAGATGTTCAACATCCTTAGTCATTAGGGAAATGCAAGTCAAAACAACCCTGAGATTCCATCTCATACCAGTCAGAATGACAAGATTAAAAACACAGAGGAGACAGCAGTTGTTGTTGAGGATGTGGAGAAAGAGGAGCACTCCTCCACTGCTGGTGGGATTGCAAACTGGTACAACCACTCTGGAAAGCACTCAGGCGGTTCCTCATAAAACTGGGCATGACACTCCCAGAGGACCCTGTTATACCTCTCCTGGGCATATACCCAGAGGCTTCCCTGGCATGAAATAAGGACACATGCTCCACTATTTTCATGGCAGCCTTATTTATAATAGCCTGAAGCTGGAAAGAATCCAGATGTCCCTCGATGGAGGAATGGATACAGAAAATGTGGTATATTTACACAATGGAATACTACTCAGAAATTAAAAACAATGAATTCATGAAATTCTTAGGCAAATGGTCAGAACTGGAAAATATCATCCTTAGTGAGTTTACCCAATCACAAAAGAACACACATGGTAGGCAGTCACTGATAAAGGGATATTAACCAAGAAGCTCGGAATACCCAAGACACAATTCATATATCAATTGATTCCCAAAAATAAGGAAAGAGAAGTCCATGGTCCTGGAAAGACTGGATGTAACAGTGTAGGGGAATACAAGAACAGAGAAGTGGGAGGGGGTTGACTGGGAAATGGGGGGGGGGATGAAAGAGGGCTTATGGGACTTTCCGGGAGTGGGGAACCGGGAAAGGTGAAATCATTTGGAATGTAAATAAAGAATATAGAAAATAAAAAAAAATAACCCAACAAAAAATTATATAATTGTTATTAACATAATTGATTTGTCCCATGGGATGTAGATCTAATATGATTTTTTTCAAGCCCAATAGAATTTTTTAAAACAGATTGATAAATTTAGAACAATTTTGGTTTAAAAGTCACACATACTGTTCCTGTTAGGGAGAAGAACCAGCATTTAAACAAAGATGCTTGATATTTTTGAGTTTTAGATGAACTCTGTTGTTCTGAGTTGTCAATATCAAGATTCCGGTATGTTTTATTTCATAGGATCTTTTCCCTTGGGTGGAAGGGGAAAATCTGCTCTGCCAGACTGCTGCTCCCAGCCATTTGCTTCTTTCCCATGTGTTTTTTCTTGACTGTATGATGCCATAAGGCATGGAATATACTGCTTTTTGTAAAGCCTAAAAGAAATAGCTGAAAGAGAAGAGGGTGGGAATGGAGATGGGCATCTTGCTTAAGGCCCTAGAAGTCTGTCTGGTTTCATATAGATGTTGATGCAGTAGCTCTGACCTCAAACAAAAGTGTGAAAAAGACAGAGTACCTGTCTTCAGAGTGGGGAGTCTTATAGTTTTTGGGCTAGTGCCAAAATTTGGTGGGTTGTGTCCAGGGAGCTACTATGCTTTTTTGTTGAATCTGAAGTTCTCATGTGGATTCAACTGGGTCACCAGCTGTGATATGTATCAGCTTGTTATGCCCATATCTGGAGCCAGATGTTAGACTGTATGTCTGACTTGGCACTGGCATGCCAGAGTGCCACAATCATGCTGCTCAGGGATGGCAGACCACATAATGTGATAGGGAGTCATAGCCTGTGTTGCTCTGTGTAAGAAATAGCAGGGGCTTGGATGGGCACTGTGGTTCTCAATCCCTTGTGTACCCAGATGCCACAGGGGAGTCCTTGCCTCCCTATGTACAGGCAGGAAGGGAATGGCTGAGCCTGTGTCAGAGATAGAATCCAGCCAAATGAATGCAGATAGTGCAGAGGGGCTGGGAGAGGGAAGGCCTTCTCCTGGAAGGGAGGTTTAGGAATAGCTCTGTACCACAAAAGTCTCCCCCCTCAGCAATCCTTGATGAGGAAGATGGTGCTTGCTTTATTTATGGCAGATACACATGAAAATGTCTTATTTAGTGCCAACTAGGGAATAAATATCTTTTGCTGAAAGAGATGCCCAGAAAGGGACGCTCATTGGCTAAACACTCAGGGTCTACCTAGATACCTCATTCACAGGGAGAACTCTAGGTTTTTATGCTTCATAACTGGTAGTCATGGACCTCTCAGTGGAGTATCATGGTTATGTGTTACAGGCACAGGAGCTGGTCCCTGGTGTTTTTGATCCTGCTTCTACTTTACTAGATCTTTTTTATGATGGTATTGTCCACTTTTCCCACATTTTCCCACTGATAATCGTCTTCTGATATCCTTTTTTAACACTATTTCTATTTCTTTGGTACTGCATATCATAGGGAAATGAATTTAAATGTGTGAATTGTGTATGCAATAATTGAGATTTAAAGAATTTTGTGAGGCCCATAGTGTTTAGCCACATAACAATAGCAAACAAAAAATCAAGCATATTATGAAATGTCAAATTGCCAAAAAATATATCAGAGTAAAATACGTGTGTGTGTGTGCGTGTGTGTGTGTGTGTTTGTGTGTGTTTCAATTAAATACAATGCTTTTTATAGAACCAAAAGACATATGATAACACAATGTCTCTGGAGGTTAAGTGAAAAATGAAGAGTAAATACTTGGCATAGGTTTGAAATGTTGTTCATTATGGTCAGTCTTTAGATTCCCTGTCCACTAAGCCCAGCTGAAACAAAACCCCTGATCTTATTCAGTTTACTTTGAACCTAGTACTGGGTGGTTCAATGCCCATATCTGCAAACTAAAGGTAAGTGAATAGCACAAAATTTTTGGTATATACTTTGTAGATAGCACTTCAAAAAAAAATAAAAACATAATGTTTTTTTCTTTTGTCTTTTATGGGGCTTTAAGTGAGAATGGCCCCATATGGGCTCATATGTTTGAACAATTGCTCCTTAGGTGGTGAAACAGTTTGGAAACGATTAGGAAATGCAGTCTTGTTGAAAGAGGTGTGTCAATAAGCTTAAGGTTTAAGGTTTCAACCAACTCACACCATTCCCAGTTCCTTCTCTATGCCTCTATGTTGTGTATCAAGGCTCTCAACTGTTGGACCATGCTTCCTGCCTTTGACATTTTCTCTTTTACGTATACTGTCTAACTGTACCATAAGAAGCAAAGCATAGAGACAGCCCCACCTGGGGATTCATTCCATATACAGACACCAAACCCTGACACTATTGCTGATGCCACAAAGTGCTTGCTGACATGAGCCCTATATAGCTGTCTCCTGAGAGGCTCTGCCAGAGCCTGACAAATACAGAGGCAGATGCTCACAGCCAACTATTGAACTGAGCACAGGGTCCTCAATGGAGAAGTTACAGAAAGGAATGAAGGAGCTGAAGGGGTTGGCAACCTCACAGGAGAACAACAATATAAACCAACTAGTGCCCCCAGAACTCCGAAGGACTAAACCCCTAACCAAAGAGTACATATGGAGGGAATCATGGCTCCAGCTGCATATGAAGCAATGAATGGCTTTGTCAGGCATCAATGGGAGGAGGGGCCCTTGATCCTGTGAAAGATAGATGACCCAGTATAGGGGAATGTCAGGGTGGGAGACATGGAGTGGATGGGTGGGTGAGTGAACACTCTCATAGAAGCAGAGGAAGGTAGCAAGGGATAGGGGATTTCCAGAGGGGAAACTGGGAGACTGGATAATAATATTCAAAATGTAGATAAAATATCCAGTAAAAAAGAAAGTAAAAACAAAAACAAAATCAAAAAATAACTTTAGGCAACAATCACCAAATCAGGTACACTTGAAGATCAAGTTCTCCATCATTCTGTGCTCACACATTAAACACAATTTGTGACTCAACTTATCTAAAAAAAAAATGCAAAGCACAATGCAGAACCAGATTTACCTGGAGCTACAGTCCATACTCTTTCCCTACATCATTCAGTTTCCATAATATATTAGAAAAGTTTTCAAAAGCCTATATATGAGAATATATCCATTTCAAAGTGTTCTTAAAAATAGCATCTAGCTATTTTCTGTTCCTTCTGATGTCTAAAGGGTAATTCAGGACTGGATGCTCATTTTCTTGAAATATGTCTCCCCTGTAGTCTTAATTTGCAAGAATATATCTTTTTAATTCTTTTATACAATGTACCACACAAAGAGACATTTCAGTTAATGTTAGTAAGTATTATTAAAAGCACTAAATGAAAGTTATGCATGGAGTGCAATCTTTTACATGCAATCTTTACATGTGAAGATTTGGAAGAGGATGTGAACCATTTTTGCAAAAACTTATCTATACCTCATTAATATTGGTCACTTCTTTTCCTTATTATACAATTCAAATTTCACCTTTTGGGTGTTTAATGGCATATAAACCCAAGAAACTGGAAAGTAAAAAAATGGAGATTGTACCGGCTAGTTTTGTGTGTCGACTTGACACAGACTGGAGTTATCACAAAGAAAGGAGTTTCAGTTGGGGAAGTGCCTCTGTGAGATCCAGCTATAAGGCATTTTCTCAATTAGTTATCAAGTGGGGAGGGCCCCTTGTGGGTGGTACCATCTCTGGGCTGGTAGTCTTGGATTCTATAAGAAGGCAAGTTGAGCAAGCCAGGGGAAGCAAGTCAGTAAGAAACATCCCTCCATGACCTCTGCACCAACTCTTGGTTTCCTGACCTGCTTGGGTTCCAGTCCTGACTTCCTTTGGTGATGAACAGCAGTGTGGAAATGCAAGCTCAATAAACCTTTACCTGCTCAACTTGCTTCCTGGTTATAATGTTTGTGCAGGAATAGTAACACTGACTAAGACAAAGATTGAGCTGCTTTTCTTGCCATTCACAAAGCAACCATCTTATAGATCAAAGACGGTGAAATTGTATTCATGTTCAATATATTGTTAAGACAAAGTGAGTTCTTTCTTACAAAATATTTAATAGCTTAAAATAAAATAATATTATTTTAATTACTAAAATATTATCATCAAACCCATACCTCAATAGCTTATAAGTGACAATAATTAATGTGGTGCAAAAGAGTTATATTTTATCTAATTTTCAGGGACATAGAGTTTTGAAAAGTCAGTCTAAAACACAGGCTGCCCTGTGCAGAGGATGAATGACAAATTTTGCGTAAGTATTCGTATATCAAGAGTGAATGAGAGACTAGAAGCTAGATTCAATGATAGGTAGATAGAGAGGAAGAGGGGGAAAAACTAGATAAAGAAGATAATGAACTTCCATGTTTGCTAGCTTCTTCCTCTCCCCCTGTCCTGAAGCAAAAGCTTGGCAACTTAAATCAAAAGTCTGACAAGTGTTTTTTTTTTTTTTCCACCAGTGATTCCTGTTACCCGTGGATTAAACTGACAAGTTCAAGGTCAGCCTAGGGCACGTTAATTTCAAAGTTGTAGATATGCCTCACTGTCTCTATCCAATCTGAATAACCCTAAATTTGTTGGATAAATATCATCTCAATGTCTTTAAAGGCCCTCACCCTCAAGAAGAAACTAGGCTTCAGTTTTTCAAGTGCTTCCTCTACAAGGCAGAGGTTATATGTATTTATTTATAATAAAATCTTTTTTTATTAAAAAAAGAACTAAGAATGAAGAGTGAACATATTCTGCTACTAATAGTAATTATTTAGATTTCATTTATACATATTCTTACTTGTTAGAACTCTCTTCATAAAAATATTTTCTCAATATTAAATAGCCTGTGTGGGCTATGAGACTCTAAGTAGTCTTTCAACCCCATCAGAAATCTGAGAATGAGCAAAATTACCTAAAATTATAGGAAGTCTAATTCAGCTTCCAGAACTGAGACAAGTTGTAAAGATAGCTGCCTAAACATACAGCTCGAGTAATTGAAGAAGTTGGAGCATCAGACTTCTGCCTTCTGGCCCAGAACAGACCTTTGAAAAACAGAAATTCTTAAGAAATAGCATATTCTGTCTTGGCAGAACTAAGCTGTGCTCACCTGTAAATTGTGTCCTCTCAAAAAATGGTACAGTTCTGCAGGAAAGAGGCAATTTCTACCCAATGACTATCTAGACAAAATGTACTCCATCACTTGGAGGTAGAAATGTTCAATTTCTTCTTTGAATCCACAAAATGGGAGCTGCTAGGAGCAGATATATCTCAACATCAAAAGAATAAATAACATTAGATGTCACATTCTGTGGATTTCTGAGGTTTTTGAAAACCAAATACCTATGTAAAGTAATCTAGACTGTTGCTGTTAAGTACTCTAAACTATTTCTAATTAAATTATATGAAAACACACTAACAATAAATTCAGGACCATAAATTTTCTACTTGGTCCTTGACTCACAGGTTTAAATGTCTCAGATCAACTTGTAATGAAATTATAGAAGGACTGAGTTCAAGCCTTGTACTTTTAAAATTTTTGTGTCAATAGAAGAAATTTATACCAGTGATGACCTTGTTTCTGTATCAAAATAAATTCTGTACTAAAATTAGAAATTATGACTTCAACTTAGTAACTATTGTAATGACATCTACCAAATGTGATCATGGTTACACAATCAATTCTAGCTATTTTCTCCTGATCCAATTATGACCATTTCAACAATCTCCAGAAGGACAACTAGAATAACCACCACTAGACCCCCACGTTCACAGAATTAAGGCAACAACTCTCCATAACTTCTTCAAGCTGAATGTTGGCATTGAGATACCTATGGGGGCAGCAAAGGGTAGGGAAAATGGGAGAGTTGGTTGGCCATAAAGAGGGCACACCAATGATTGTTTTAGTCTCTGATGTCTGTGTCCTGCTGGATCCAGCTGAAAGTCCAAATGATCAGGAGTTCATAGCAGGCCAGTTCAGCATGTCTGCTAATGAGACTCACCAAGGCTGTATATTCTGTAATACACAAATCTCAAAACAAAGTTTTAGTTTCATCAAGATATATTTTTATTTGATTCTCTGGAATCTAGTCCTCTGGGGATCTCCCTTCATCATATCTAATCTGTATAACTCTGGAAGGTGTATAGACACTAATTACCTTATCTAAAACACAAAGACAAAATCTTTCCACCAAATCATCATATCCATGGGCCAGTAACCACAAAAACCTTTATTTTGCCCTCTATCCCAGAGGAACAACATAACCACAAAACTAAAAATCATGCCCATTTTGAAAATTAAAACAATCTAAAACAAATGAGGTAAAGTAAAATACTGAATGTGCCTATTCTTAGGCTTTTCCTATTTTGTTATGCCAGGAAATTAACCCAAAATCCCCATGGAGTTCACCTCCAAGAATATGAGTTATCCTGTGGGACTTCAAATTTTCCCTAAAACAACTGTTTTCATATAGTCTTCCTGCTATTGTAATAAACCTTATGCTTATTATAAAACCCTATTCTCAGGCCTTTTTCTTAATCTGTTAGAATAATCAACCCAAAATTCCCTTGGATCCCACATTCAAAGAATATGAGTTAGTCATCCTGCAGACCATATTATACTATCTTTAAAATAATTTATTCACACATCTATCTATACCTGCTTATAATCAGGAAGCTTGTTAAACCTGGACTTTAATGCAAAATTCCTATGGAGCCCACATTAGAAAGAATATGAGTATACAGTAAAACTTATTAGAGCATTATATGTTTATACCAACTTTAAAGCAACTAATTCAAACTTTCACTAATATCTGCCTGTAGGAAGCAGGTAGTTTTTACTTGTTAAGATCTCTGCCTAGAGAAACCATCCTCGTATACCATTTAACACTTGTACTCACTACCTTGAGCCACAGACTTAACCAGTCTGTTAGACTATGTCTTTTATTAGGGGAATTGAGTCCATTGATGTGAAGAGATATTAAGGAAAAGTGATTGGTGCTTCCTCATATTTTTGATGTTATTTTTATGTTTGTGTGGCTATCTTTTATTGGGCTTGTTGAAAGAAGATTACTTTCTTGCTTTTTCTAGAGTGTAGTTTCCCTCCTTGTGTACGTGTTGCCCATCTATTATCCTTTGTAGGACTGGATTTGTGGAAAATATTGTGTAAATTTGTTTTTGTCATGGAATATCTTGTTTTCTCTATCTATGTTAATTGAGAGTTTTGCTAGGCATAGTAGGCTGGGATGGCATTTATTGGCTCTTAGATGTATGACATCTATCCAGGATCTTCTAGCTTTCACACTCTCTGTTGTGGAGTCTGGTGTAATTCTGATAGGTCTACATTTATATGTTAATTGACCTTTTTCCCTTACTGTTTTTAATATTTTTTCTTTGTTTTGTGCATTTGGTGTTTTGACTATTATGTGATGGGAGGAATTTCTTTTCAATTACAATTTATTTGGTAAGCTTCTTGTATATCTATGGACCTCTCTTTCTTCAGGTTAGGGAAGTTTTCTTCTATAATTTTGTTGAAGACTCAAGATTAAGTTCGCCATCTTTACCCTCTTCTGTACCTATTATCTTTAGGTTTGATCTTCTCATTGTGTCCTATATTTCCTGGATGTTTTGTGTTAGGAGCTTTTTGCATTTTTTCATTTCCTTTGAATGTTGTGTCAATGTTTTCTATGGTATCTTCTGCACCTCAGATTCTCTCTTCTATCACTTGTATTCTGTTGGTGATGCTTGGATCTATGACTCCTGATCTCTTTCTTAGGTTTCCTATCTCTAGGTTTGTCTCCCTTTGTACATTCTTTATTGTTTCTCTTTCCATTTTTTTGATCCTGGATTATTTTGTTCAGTTCCTTCACCTGTTTTGTTGTGTTTTCCTGTAACTCTTTAAGGGATTTTTGTGTTTCCTCTTTTAGACTTCTACCTGTTTACCTGTGTTCTCCTGTATTTCTTTAAGGGAGCTATTTATGTCCTTCTTAAAGTCCTCTTTCATCATTATGATGAGATGTGATTTTAAATAAGAATCTTGCTTTTCTGGTGTGTTGAGAAATCCAGGGCTCACTGTGGTGGGAGAACTGGGTTCTGATGATGCCAAGTAGCCTTTGTTTCTGTTGCTTATGTTCTTGCCCTTGCTTCTCCCTGCTGGTCTTGCTGTCTCTGATTATGACTTGCCCCTCCTGCAAATCTGTGTATCAGTACTCCTGGGAGACCTAGAGGTATTTGGGTTTGGAGTGCTTTGGTCTTTTGTTATGCTTCTGACTTACATCAAACACAAATGAAATTTTGAAATTTACCACCTTGAAAATGTTTATGAGGGCCAAATGCATAAATCAAATGTTAAATAACAAATGTCAAAAAATGCTATTTTCTCCTGCAATTCTCATCAGCCACAAATAATTTCCTCACAATATAGTTATTTTCAAGTCAAATGCTCAGAATATAACTTATATTTCTATTTGTTTATCATTCCAATCATTATATTTCTGAGAGCTATTTTTTCTTTTCTAGCCTTATGGATTAAGTCATCTTGGTGGAAACATGTCTGCAGACAAACTAGAGTGCAATGAATATAGCAATGTATGTCAAAAATGACTCATTGAATCCTGTTATATTTAGAAATTGTTCTTTTTCAATATAAATAAGAAATATTCTACTAAACACATGTTTGTTAGCAATGTGGGTGTGCTGAGTGTGTCTGAGGAGATAACACAGAGAAGTTTTTGTCCTCAAAACTTAGCCTTATGGTCTGCTTGCTTGCTTGATAGGTTTATTTGTTTTGGTTCTGTTTTGCTAATTTGTTGCTGCTTCCTTGGGATTGTTTTCATTGCACTTAGAACTAAGATTCTAAAACCTAAATACCACAATTCTTTGATGAGAGTATATACTGAAAGTTAATGATCCCAAATCCTCACTAACCATTGTTAATGTGTCCACTTAAGAGGATACCAAACACAAAATTTAATTATGGTAAAATTTAGTTACCAATTCTTAGAGTGATACACAGATTTTAAATTGGCTTTATGATCCCTTTATAACTTATAAATGCTTTTCCTTTAAAACAGGCAGGATTTGTTCCTGCCTTCTATAACAGTCCTCTATAGGAATCTAATGGTCATTCACTTTTGACATTCTACCTTATACTGGAATCTGGTCTTACTAACAAACTCCTTTTAACTCTTTGGAAAAAAAGCAAACACTAGCTAGCATGAAATTGAAATTTAGAAAGAACTTAATATTGCCATCTAAGGAAATTCTTCCTTTAAAACCTAGCCAATATTTCTTCTATTCTGTCCTTTTCTAAGCAGAGGATCCAGCTAAGTTATGCCTTGACTTTTGACATATGGAAACTCTAAGTTAAAACCGTGTGTTTTGTCTTAAGTCATAATTGAATAATTGTGACTTAGGTTACAAATTGTGAATGAAAAAGCAATGCTTCATTTAGAAAATGCATGCCAGCACTAGAGGCTTGACTTAGCAGGTAAAATGCCTGCCAACAAGCTTGATAGCCTGAGTCCAATTCCTAGCAACCACAGGGTAGGAGGAAAGAACCAATTCCTACCATTTCCTTCTGAAAGTCACACACATGCTGTGTCATGTGCATGTGAGCACACAGAAAATAATTAAATATTTTTAAATGCATATTAGTGTGCATAACAAGACAGTCTTTCCTTAAATAGAAATTGATGGTGAATATGGACAGAGGATGATTTAGAAATAGATCTAGGAGCATCTTATTGTAATTGCTTAAATACAGAAAGAGTACTCATAAAAATTAAGAAGTAGCAGAAAAAACAATGGCATGGGTAGAATCAAATGACTGATGCAAACCCAGTATGTTTCCTGGAGTCAGTACTGTCTTGCATGATTTCAGCATCACACTTTTTTAGACACTCTGACTTAAATTTACAAAACTCCCTTAAAAAGCTCCTTTCTACATCTGCTTCTGGTTGCTGTATCTCTATGAGTTTAATATATTAATATTTCTCTTTATCACATAAAGTTACTGTCAGAGTGAGTCACCATCACACATGATGTACACCTTTCATATAGCAAAAGCTCAGTAAAACATCTTATAAACTATCATCAGACAATCTTCACAAATGATTGAAAGAGGCATCAAGCATGATGCTGTCTAAGCCAACCTATCATTAAACAGAGGTTTTGTACTCAAATTAACTTTGTATTACTCAGTTTAGTATAAGTAGCCTAGAAGAGTCAAATACTTTATTTTTGAACTCAGAATTCTTTTAATTTTGTCTTTTTTTTTCCAGAGTTGAGGACCAAAGAAAAGAATTTTTTTTTTCTTTTGGTTTTTCAAGGCAGGGTTTCTCTGTGTAGCCCTGGCTTTCATGGAACTCTCAGAATTCTTTTAAAATGGTGATTCCATAGAACACCATGTTTTAGCAAACAGGGTAAAATGCTATTTATTTAAAATCTGCTTGCTTTATGGATTATTGTGAAAATAAATGCACCTATCTGCATAAAGCATTGGGAGCTATATAGGGGATTTGAGAAGCACTGTATAAATTATGTTAGTTTATTGTTTATAATTCTATAATATAAAATATTGATTTTTCAATAAGAAATATGCAGAATCAGTGTAGTAAAATCCATTTAAGAAAAAATGGTTAATAATGATATACTGGTATATACATGTAAAGGAATTGTTTGGTCAATTATTTTACTACCTCAATCAGAAGCATGAACTATATGAGTTTCAACATGGAAGTAATAACTTACATATAAGACATAGTAAGGAAACCTATTTGGCAGACAATGATGTGTGAATTGAGGTAAAGGATGAAGAAAGGAAGAAGGGATGAGATTTACCTAAGTGAATTCTACAGAAGTACTTTGCATTTGTCTGAGACATGGACCATTTGAGGTGATACAGAAATTAGTCCTAGAGATAACTCATAGATGAGGGATTTTGTCTGTACCTAGAATCAATCTCGACTTTCATTTGTCATCTCTCTTTATACAGAGGGCCCTGTGTTAGAATACTAGATAAAATATTTACTACAATTGATAATTCTATTTCTGAAAAGTCAGAAAGCACAGGGAAAAAGAAATTCAATAGACATCAAAATGTCTGTTCTTTTTAATTCAAATTCATCAGAGACAAGAAATATTAATACATGTTTACAGCCTCAGCAATCAAAAAAAGAAATAGTGTTACAAAGACTAGGATTAATCAAAAGGCCTATGGTTTTTCACAGCCACTGAAAGGATCTTTTTAAAATAATTTTGTACCACTTCCACTTCAGTAAGAATTCTTAATATCAAATACTCAGATTCTTCTCATTTATCTCTCACTTAAAATAAACTGTAATAGAAAATAATTTGAAACTCGTGGAGATGAAACTCTAAGTACTGTCAAGTCCTACAGTTTGAAAGATAGATCACTTTGTATAGTTCAGATTTTATTATATCTATATAGCCTATCTGGATATGTTATCTATATTTGTTATATCTATTTAATATTTCAGGATATAAGTATGTAATATATATGAAATTTAAATTCTATTTAGAGCCTGTGATCAGACTTTGTAATCTGTTTCCCACATTAGCTAGCCCTTTCACATGCTATTATATTTCTTTTAACTTCCATTTCAGTTTTTAATCATTATTTTCTTTGTATATTATTTTTACAAGGAAGTACTTGGCAGAAAAGAAAAAGAAAGGAAGGAAGGAAGAAAGAAAGAAAGAAAGAAAGAAAGAAAGAAAGAAAGAGAGAAAGAAAGAGAGAGAGAAAGAGCTAAAGCCTATGCCACTGGCCAAATTTCCTTTACCTGCTTTAAGTAACTGCCCCTCTGTCTTATTTGGCAGACTGCAGAAAAGAGGCTAAGCTAGACTTGTTGGAGCATCCACATTGGGGGAATCTGTTCTAAAATTTTTGTTTCAAAAATGTTACAGAATATTCCATATATAAGTTTAATTTTTGTCAATTGAAATAGTGCTTTAATAAACATTTTATATTAAAAACTAAAAACACAATGTTACAGATTTACTACACAATGCAATCTTCTCAGGCAAAGTTCTGTGAGAATTCTATTTTGACCTCAAGGTCATCATAGTTCAGACTGCTTTAAAGATTATAGGCATTAGTAAACAGTAAGAAAATTGTAAAACTGCTGCAGACGAAATATCAATTTACTACCACTAGCACAGCATTCACAGGCTCCTCAGAAACAAAGCAAATTTCTGATCATCATATGACTTTAAGAAGGATTTCAATTTGATTACTGGAAACTGTCCCATGAACTGAAAATCGGATCAAAACAAAAATTCTGTATGTGCAGCTGAAATGGCTGAATATTTTCTTCCCAGAAACTGATGCCAGGCAGCCCTTCACCCCACCAGATATTGAAACAAAGTAACTGTGTTAGAGTCAAAATAATTTGCTAGTGAGGAGGAGGGGGGGGAAAAGGAGAAAGAGGAGGAGGAAGAAATTCAACCACAGTCACATGTAACATTCCTGCAATAAAAATGTCTGCCTGCCTGTCTTCTGTCTTCCTTTATTTTCTTTATTTTTATTTTGTTTTGGTTGTTGTTTTTGTTTGTTTGTTTTGTCTAGGGGAAATCTGAACAAGGAAACACTTATTTAAAGATATGCTGAATTACAAATGGGGAACAATGGTGAGGACAGATAGCCACTAAACTAATCTTTAGAGAAATACTGTGTATCTTTCATGCAGTTCCTGGTATTCTGCCAGTTTGGAGTGATCACAGCAATACTTACAACACATCACACCAGAGTGCCTATGTTCCCCAGCAGGAGAGATTAATGTGTGATAACACCTATAACAAAATGCATTTTATTTCTGTTAACAAGCAAAGTACATTGTATTCTTTCTGCTAGTTACATACCCAAGTCTTTCACCTTTTATTTTTTACAAAAAAAAAGAATAAAAGAAGAAAAGAAAAGAAGAGAAAAGAAAAAAGAAGGGAAGAGAAAAGAAAAGAAAAGATTGGTGGGCAGATGTGCCTTAACTTCACACCTCAGGGGGCTTGGAGGATGCTCCTTATACCCTGGGGGGAATTGGGAGGACTCCCCTCCATTAGACCCAGCCCCGGGATAATCCAACCAAGTCACCTGGTTCTGTGCCTATGGAGGGGCAAAATATGTGTTGATTGTCTTTCTCTGTGTTCTTGAACTTGCTTGCCTACCCATGGTAGAGGCAGTCTGTGTGTTGATTGCCATTCTCTGTGTTTGTTGCTGTTGGTTATCTCGTTATTTGTTCTCGGACTTAGATTGATGACATTTTTAGACATTGGACAGGCTGGATCTACCCCGTTAAACATCCTAGTTAACCACTGGAGGAGAAAATTTGTCAGTAGTAATAAGGAAGGCAAAGTTAGTTACTCTCTACTTTGCCATGTGGCACACCTTCAAAGTAGGGTGGCCTTGCAGGTGATAAAAGCAGTAGAGGAAAGAGTCTTTAGGCTAGAAAACCTCTGGCACTCAAACCAAGTGGCTTATATAATTACCTGGAAAAATCTAGTGGAGGGCCACACCCTTCATGGATAAAAGCCTTTCTTTCCCTAATATCCACCTCACAGGTTCTGGCCATCAGGAAAAGGAATCATGAGAGGAGGGATCCGGACTTGAGGAGAATTCAATCCTCCAAGACCCTTCAACAGCAAACCTGTTGATCCAAGACCATCCTCCTCCATACCCCCATACCCTTGTCCCCATGGTCCCACCAGCACTGGCACTGGCTCAGGGATTAGGGACTAATAATAAGGGAATAGGGACTGTTGAATCCCTCTTTATAAGAGGGAGGAGCAGGAAGAGTCCCCTGAACTTCCTGGTCCCACCATGGGGACACAAATTCTGGGAGCAGTGTTCCCTGATAACATGGTGGCTCTCCCACTGAGGGCACATGGGTTTCTGGAAAAGGGTAATCAGGCTAAGCCATATTGACCCTCTTCTTTGGCCATCTTGTACAACTAGAAGGCCCAACATCTACCCTGCTTTCGAAGGGGTCAATTAATCTCTTTGACTGTTTTATTTACTTATCAGCCCACCTAGGATATTCTCCAACAACTCATGAGAGTGCTCTTCATGAACAAAGAGCTAGAAAGGATAATGCAGGATCCAGAAAGAATGGCCACTCAGACACGGGGACACTACTGACTGATCAGGCTGTTGTTGAAAGCAGGTTTTCTCTGACTAAACATGACTGGGACTTCAATACTGCAGAGGGTAAGAGGCACCTACTAGGTCCCTTAAACATCTTGATTTTAATTCTGACATTTGTTCTCTACATTTTGAACTGTTTGTTCACTTTTGTTAGGGAACACTTAGATACAGTATAGCTAATGATCTCAAAGCAGAAATACAGAGAACTAGATACAGAAGACCAGGAGTAAGAGCTATCAGAATACCAACAATGTCTTCAGGTTTGAAGTCTTCACAAGAAAATGGGGAGAATGAAGAGGTCAGCTCAGGACCTTTGGAAAGTTCCACCAGGCACCCCTCCCCTCTGGAAGGGAGAGGGTGATTAAGCCCTTGCTTGCTATCTCTTTCCCTATGGAACAATCAGTTTAAAATTCACAGTGTTCTGCCAATCACATTGGGCCTAGTGTCTATTCCTCAATTCTACCCCTGAAAACTGTATAAAAACTCACTGAACAGGATGTCTCTCATCGCTGCCTCTCCTTCAGGTGCAGAATGACCCCAGTGCACAGGAACAATAAATTCCTCTTGCTTTTGAATCAATCTCCAGCTCCATGTGGCTCATTTAGGGAACCCCCAGTAGCTAAGGCTCATCAGAGTATTAAAAATCCTTAGATTTATTTCAACTGGCAAATATCCTCATCTGTGGCCTATATAAAGCATGAGACTGCTGCCCTGGAGGAAGCTGTCCAAGAAAAACTTTGCTTACTAGAGTTTTCAGGCAAGTGTTTATCGTCTAAGACATGAACAGTGCATCCAGGCAAGACTGCGTGAAAATAATCATCCAATTACACTACTAATAAAAATGGCAGAAGTCAAGAAAATTTTATTACAGGTTTTATATTTATTTAGATATTTCTTGGTTTTACAGCTGCAGCTCTTATTTAAGGCTCTGCCATGATAAGTGGTACCGTAGTCAATGCTGTTATCCCTTGAACAAAACAGCATGACCAAAAGCATGTTGGGGATGAAAGGGATTATTTGGCCTATACTAATATATCATAGTTGATCATTAATAGAAGTTTGTACAGGGACCCAAACAGGGCATGAACCTGGATTCAGGAACTGATGCAGAGGCTGTGGAGGACTGCTGATTTCTAACTTTCTCAGCCTACTTTCTTATAGAATGTAGGACCACCAGCCTGGGGATGGCCCCACCCACAATTATCTGAGCCCTTCTCCACCAATGACTAATTAAGAAAATGTCCTATAGGTTTGCCTACAGCTTGATATTACAGAAGCATTTTCATAATTGATGTTCTTTCCTCTCCAATGATCCTAGCTTGTGTCAACTTGTCATAAAACTTGCCAGTACAAGTGGGGTTAACTTTTAAGAGTTAGCATGAACAGTTGCAATGGATCCCTGTTGGACCCATTAATAAAGAAAAGAATTTTACACAGTTGCTTATAAAAGAGATAACAAGTACCAGTTCTCAAATAAGAGAGCAGAGCAGTCTGGCTTATTGCACTGTGGAAGTGAGAGAGCTTTTCAAAGAATGAAGGCACTGGGCTCAGGGATTCAGATGAGTTAGATGGCTGGAAGCTGTTGAAGGTAGCCTGTGGAGAAGCTGTGAAACTAGCTTGTCTGCCTGACTGCTACATTTCACTCTCAGAAATGAATATACCTGAACCTGTCATAGACCACTCAACTCCCAAAGAGCATATATTGAGTATGTCTAAAGTTAATAGATGGAATATATCATCAAAATACTTGTAAAACAAAGAGAAGCAGCTCTTTTGTAATATATGTATACAAGTCCCCTAGTGAGTCCTTGTTCACATGTTTTCCAGTAGTAACTCAACAACATTGAAAAGAGTACTGGCCATAAGATTGCTGAGATTTGATTAGAAAATTGTAGTGCTACTTAATATGTATAATACTGGAATCTTGTGTTCTTAAAACTTTTCTTGTATTATGTCATTTAGTTATGACAATTGAGGTCAGTTAATTAGCTTTGGTGTCTTCAGTTTGGCAATATATTTACCAGACTCATGTGCAAACCCTGTGAATTATGTGTCTAAACACAGAAAGAGTTACTTCATGCTATAAATCTTGAAAATATCAGGAGACACATTTACAGCCTTTATTTACCCCTGCAAGATGGCATTGAAGATAAAGTGGAGTAGCAAGATGTTAGTTATGATTAGGAAGTTTGGGGCATATAATGAAGAATAGCAATACAGAACCTAAGGACTAGGAAAATATAGATCCAAGGCACTGGAGGAGTAAAATGGTGTCTTGCAGAATGGAACAGAGTAGAGGCAGCACTTCAGAAAGCTGTCTCAGAGCTGTGCTCTGTAACTTCAGGACTACAGACCAAGAGAAAGAGAGTCAACCAAACACACACCTGAGTAGATACAAGGTATAAACACAATTGACAAGGGCATGGCCTTTTTTCTCAGGCCATACCTCTTTAAGAGCCCCAGCTTGATTTCATATGGAATATTTGATCAACTGCTGAAAACTTACTGCCCACTCCATTTCCTCTTCCTACCCTGGCTTTGTCCAGCACTGTAGTTGTTCTTTCATGTTCAATGTGGTCATCCTAGCCTAAATTCTACAGTTCCTTTATAGACTTCCACAAACAGCTTTGTCTAACTACTTGTCAGATGTATCACTGTGTTTAGTGGTAGAGAGAACTAACTCCAAAGGGCAAAATTAAGTAAGTGCTGGTAGGAGTGGTGTACCTCAATAGAATGTAGAGAACTGGAAGGAGGATAGTAAGTTATAACTGCAAATTGTCTAATACCTTATCCTTTTGAAAAATGAAAAAAAGGAAATACATTATAAAAGGGGAAATCTTAATTTTGCCACAGGTTGTTAGTTTGGGCATAAATATTTGCAAACAAATTGTATCTGCAAAGTTTCTTCCATACCCCAATGAGTACTTTGTATTTATTTAGCATGATTAATGAGACAATTAAATAAAACATATAAACACACAGCAAATCACATGCTAGGTCATCATTTCATTGAACTATAAGATATTCTTTCAACAATATCAAATATAATGAGTGATTGGATCTGTGAGTCAAATATTTAAGAGACAGCCAGGGTAATGTGGATAAAGCTGTCATGCTAAATGAGTGGGTACCCCAGGCTAGGCTGGGAATCAGTGCACTTATTACCAAATTCATAAATTCAAAGCTAAATTTAAAAAAAATCTAACTGTCTAGAGAATTTGAGATAAGTTCTTTGAGGAATGGATTTTCTAGACAAATGTCTTTTAAGATTCAGACAATACTGAAGAACAGCCTAGGTAGAATCTTGTCTTAAGGTTTCCATTGCTGTGAAGAGACATCATAACCAAGGCAACTCTTAAAAAGGAAAATATTTCATTGGGACTGGCTTATAGTTTCAGGGGTTTAGTTCATCATTGTTATGCCATTGTAGGAAGCGTGGCAGCATCTGTGCAGACATGGTATGGATGATCCAATAGTCCTACATCTTATTCCACAGGCAGCCAGAAGACTAAAATTCCATACTAGGAGTTTGAGCAAAGGAGACCTCAAAGCCCACCCTAACATTGATACATTTTTTTTTTAACTAGGCTACACAAACTCCAACAAGGCTACACATCCTAATAGTGCCACTCCCCATGGACCAAGTTTTCAAACATATAATTTTATGGGGGCCAAACCTATTCAAACCACCACAAACCTTAATTAGATTTTCACAGTGATGAGAAGTGGGCTGCATAACATGGACTTTATGTAAATCTTGTGAATCTACCCATGTTATTTTCTGTCAGGTTGATTATATCTTCTAGTTTTTCCTGTTTATATTAGATAGTATTTGATTAATCTCTGAAATTCTTTCTTGTGTCACACTAAAAAAAAAAAACTAATAAAAATGTTGCTAGGTTTGTCTTTCTTATATAAAGAGTACAAACTGAGATCATTACTTTTGGGAACTTAGCCATCCTTGTCTTTTGAAAAGGGCTCAGAATAAGTTTCTACTGCAGCAATCTCTCTTAAGTTTCTCCTTGTCACCTAGACCAATAGGTTGATCTTCAGTGACAGGTCCTGATAGAGAGGACCAGGAGATCAGGAGTCAAGAAGATAGCACAGTTTGGATTTGGAATTCTTTTACAAGCTATGTATTGTTACAAGAAAACTTGTTAAGAAGTTCAGCATATTATATACTCTGTGCAGGAGAGAAATAGGACAAAGAAGACAGTAAGTTAATACTACAATTTTACATAAGGAGAACAGAAGCCATGACAGTGACATCACAGCAGCCTTGGAACTGATGCCAGTCTCTGCAGGTAGAAAACCCAAGTGCTCAGGAACAAAACCCATAATTTCTTTAAGACCCCAGCATCATCCTCAGGCTAGTCATGTTAAGTCTACTCCTGGTAAAGAAAACATCAGTTAATTCTTTTGTTCCGGACCAGGGCCTCTGAGAAAGCCTTGATTGGTCCAGCTCTCAATATTCTTGTAAATCTCAGAGATTGGAGAGAGACAGCTTTCAACCTGAGTCAACTCAAGAGGTAGTCTTTTTGATATTTTTGATTTTTTATTGAAAATGAAGTAAAAATATTTATGATAAAATTGAAGGTTTACATGGAAAATGTTTCTGACAAATTTGAAGAAATATATAGAAAAACACATTATGATTGACAATTTCACTGAAAATTAAAGAGTAAAATGGTAGACATAAAAAACATTGCTAAATTAACTGAAAAGCGAAGTAGAAACATTTTATGATAGAATTGAAGATTTACATGGAAAATATTTCTGATAACATTGTAGAAAAATATAAAATAACATGTTAAAATTGAAGATTATCATGAAAATTTACAGATAAGATGGTAGGCATAAAAATATTTCTAAGTTGATTGAAAGTGGAATTATAAACATTTTCTGATAAAACTGAAGATCTACAAGGAAAATATTGCTGATAAAATTCAAGAAATATATAGAAAAACATGTTAAAATTGTCTATTTCATGGAAAATTATACAGATAAAATGGTAGGCTTAAAAATATTCCTAAGTTGATTGAAAGTAGAATTATAAACATTTTCTGATAAAATTGAAGATTTAATGGAAAATATTTCTGCTAAAATTGAAAAAATATATAGAAAAATGTTAAGAGACTTTAGGTGAGAAACTCATAGAAAGTCATGGTTACTGTCATACCTTAGAAATGACATTTACTCAGAGATTAATTGTTGTTGGATATTGGCACAGGAAAGCTTTGGAAAAGGCTGACCATCAGGCAATGTTAATTTTCATATCCTCAGGAAGAAAAGAGCCAAGAGAAATCTTTTTTTCTGATTATTAGAAAATATTTACCCTTTCATCTTACAGGATTTCCCAAACACAAACATCAGTATAAAATCTGGTTTTGTGTAACCAAATAAATGTGCTGAATAAATGTCCTGAGTTTGAACTTCCTAAAAGGCAAGGAACAGTTCAAAAGAATTCATACTGTTGTTGTGTTCTTAAGTGTCTGAGTTAATGTACTGTCTTAGTTCATTAAAGAGGGAACAAATACATACTGTATGAATAACAATAAATCTAATACCCATATATTTTCATTAGTTCTGAATATGTGCATACATAGAAAGATTGCTAGAATGGAGGAAAGTGCTCATATGACATAGCTATAATCAAAGAGAGATTGTATTGTACTTTGTTATTTGAAATACCTATAAGAACAAATAAAATATAATAATGTCAGCTGAAATTCAGATAGAAGGAAGAAATGTTCATGTCCTTGTTTTCATACAGGTTACTAATATGTACCTGACTTCCTTTCACAGCATGTGAAAATTTACTCTTGAGTTCCATTTGATGACAGTTTTAGATAATGAAATTTATGATTGACACATAGAGGAAGTTGTTAAGCCTACGTTTTATTCATTAGTCATATGTCTCTGTGTTGGTATGTCTGTGTGTGCCTATGTGTGTCTGTGTCTGCACAGACACCCAGGCCTGTGTGTACATGCTTGCAAGCACATGATGTTGGGGAAGAGTGTGGGGAGTCACATGAGAGTCTAAGTAATCACTTCTCTCAATCCAGATTTATATGAGTTCTAGGCATAGAACTCATGTCACCAAGCTTGCACAGCAAACAGCTTTGCTCACTGCTAAAATTATACCTTTAACAAAGTAATTTCAAGTAATAGTAAATTTGTGAAGAGGATAGATATTTTTCTCTTCAAGCCTGAAATCACACAAAGAAAGAGCTATTCATATTGAAATACAGAACAGTTATAACTGATTTTTTTTTCTTCACACAGGAATTTGGACCAAGGCAGAAAGATTGCCCCTAGATTTGCTATGACTTTGAGAAGGGCAGTTTAGTGTGTGATTTCTTAGCATGGGGTGGAATTAGGCTAGAGAAATTGCACTGACCACTGTTCTTTAAGTAGGGGAACAAGAAAACAAACAAACAAACCATCCCTGGAACTTTTGTTCAATAAAAGGAAAAATAATATCTGAAATGAAATGAGGTCTGAGTAGATGAAATGGAAAACATAAATGGAAGAAAGTTTTATTTTACCATGATTTGTGGCTCCTTACCTACACCAGCCTATCTGAGTTCCCAACCTTTAGCTAGGAGGACTAAATCGAAGCCCATATTGCATGGGATTGGAAAGGAAAAACAGAATTAGAGAACAGATTCCTTATTTTTTTTTATATTTTTTATTTATATTCCCAATGATATCCCTTTCCTGGTTCCCCCCTCCCTTAAAGTCCCACTATACTTTTTTCTTTTTCTTTTTTTTTTATTAAAATGCTTTTTACTGATTCTTACTCTGGAAATTGTAGTGTAACATAGTGTACCCTTTTGTCCACAATTTTTCTTCCTTTGTTTGCAGATGTTCATTGCAATGATTTGTTGGTCTGGTACAAATCCTTGGCTTCTGCTACTCTATCAATACTGGAACCTCACTGGGACTCCTCTCAGATATCCTATTGCTCCTCTGTGTCATGGATATCCTATAATTTTTGGAACTGTAGAACCTACCCCTTCATGCACTCCAGCAGTTCATTGATGGGTTAGATGTTAGGGTGGGTCAATTAGAAGAAACTATCTGCAGCTGGCAAAATCATGCTCCTGCCAGAGTATGAGGCAAATCATAGTCAGCTGCTATGAAGAATCTGAAGCAGCCCTATATCTCATACCTGATATTAAAACAAAAATGTATTTCCATAACATGTCTATATTTTTAAAGAAACCAAAATTCTCACTACAGGAAAAGCTAGCCTTAGTTATAGGGTCACCAGTGAGCCATCCCAAAGGGCATGAGAGCAGGAGAATTTACTGAATCTACTTAATTTCCTCTGTAATTGACTTATTATTGACAGTTTCTTTATTGATAAGCTTCTACTTCTTCTATTACAACAAATGCCCTATAAAAATGAACAAGTTGCGAACATTTACATTTATTACTATTTACCTCTGATTTTCAGATCTGTATGAGCATTGGCCCACTTAGTAACATGAGTATGAGTTTGCAAGAGAATTGAAATTTTCTACTCTAACTGTATCATATTCTCACTTATTTAACAAAAATTATTTAACAATTTCAAGTGCTACATGTTGAACATGAAGTAATTAGATTTCCCAAAGAAATATAAACTCATACAAGAAATACTCAAACATTTATGTAAGGAAAACTTCTTCTAAGATGGATCCCTATAATGATGGCATTGTAAGAGTCTACCAAAAGGAACCAGCTTAGGTTAGAATACACACTTAAGACATCTATGGGAAATTTACATTTAAAATATGATTTTAAAAAGGATGTTATAGATCAAAAGTTAGAGAAAATTGGAGCAGAAAAATAGAGAACAAAGCATCTAAAGCAAAAAGTTGGTTGTCATATTTGATAGTCTCATCTTTGTCACCCAAAGAAATGTTACCACCCTTCAGATTCTGATATGTTATATTTGGTAATTGATTCAGCTGAACCCAAGTAAAATCCAATGGTTTAGTCACATTAGGGTAATTCAAAGTCGCTTCAACATTTACAAGCCTGTAGGATTTAAGGAACACAAAGGATTTTACAGTTAATCTGGAGCTGGCAGTAGAAAGATATGATGCCATTATGATCATGAGATCCCGAGAACAACTCAAATGATACTATAGAGCCAGACCATGAGTTTTTAATAGAAATTGCCATTTTGAATGGAGCAACTGCATTACATCTGAAGGCACACCTAGCAAACACCTACTCTTCCCTCCTCAATAATATGCAAAGAAAGCTCACCAATAATTCCAGATAGAAACCCAAGGTCAAAGAAGAGTGTTGATACAGCCACACAGTTAGGCTTCTTTTACAGAGGCTAAGACAAGCAGAAGGATGAGGAATGGATTTGGAAAAACAAATAAAAAAATGCCAGCATTGGACATTCACAGTACCAAGGCAGATATAGAACAGTAACTCTGTCAACAGTGATAAAACTAGTAGCTCTCCATCCTAATAGCCATTCTCTTTATTTTAATTTTGGAAAGTTTTATTCTCTCTTTCCTTCCTCTCTGTTCCCCTCTCCCTCTCTCTCCCTCTTAAAACATATAAATATATGTGTATATATATATATATAATATTATATGTATTGATATATGATATATAATGTATATTAGTATATATATATATATATATATATATATATATATATATATATAACCTCTCAATACTGAATGCTATATTTTCTAATCCACTCAAGTTTTGTTGGTAACTATAATTTTAAGGAAATTGTTACATACTTCTTCATAGCCTAACAAAATAATAAGTATTTTGGGCCTCAATACCATATGATTTCCTACACAGCTATTCAATTCTCGGTTCCATTGTGAAAGTAGCCATTAACCAATATAATATTATTTGCAGTTAACAAACAATTTTATATCATTGTCATGTTGAATGCACTATCATTTGATATTTTAATTATTTAAAGTTGTGAACAAAATTCTTACTCTAAATGATAAAAATATAGATATTGATTATAAATAATTGATCTCTGATTTTGTGCTGTTTTTAGAACATTTTTATATTCAGAGCACATAATTAGTATAAATTAGTGCAACTATATCCATATCCATATATATATATATATATATATATATATGTACAATTGTATCCATATGAATATATATTGATATATAAGAATATGTATGGATAGCAGCTTTCCATGTCCTGAGGTCCTGTACTGAGTAGAGGAGAAAGTGAGCTGCCTACCAGTGTTCACCTTTCTTGCCTCCTGACTGTGGTTGCAATGTAACCAGCTGCCTCATGCCCCAATGACAATGCCTTGTACAATGGTTTATACTTTTAAACCATGCATCAAAACACACCTGTCCTTCTTTAGGTTGCGTTTGTCAGGTATTTTATTACAGCTATGAGAAAAGTAAGTAATACAGCATAAAAGAACATTAATATTCAAACAATCTATAATTATTTTAAATTCTAGAAAGGATTCTTAAATAAAACATAAGAAAAAAGAGAAAGTATGGATCATGTACCAATCTCCCCTCTACAGAGAGTATTACATCACATATTTAGCTCTTTCATGTAAAATAGAATATTCTTTCATATTTTATGAGCAAATAGCTGTCCACACATAAAGATACTGAGGAAGTTTGAAAAAGCCAAACAGAAACCTACAGTTTTATAAAATGACTAAAATTATGATAACTATAAAGAGCATAATACTCGTCCCACAAGTCACACATTATTAGAACTGGAAATATGAGACACCTTTCTTTGAATTGTTGGTCAGAAGAGTCCCAGAGACTTGCCAAACAATTCAAATTTCTATGAATACTCCTGATTGCCCAAGAAATTGATCCTATATTTGATAAAACCACTCATTTTTGTTAAAGAACATGGAGAAATCAAGGTACTACCGAACTGGAACCTTTCTCCTAGATTGGTAAATTATATTGTGCTGGCTTCTGGGCATAGGAGATCACCTTCAATGATAACCAATCCTGTAATCAACAATAATGATTGCTTTGGCAAAATATGCCCATTGGTAAAATACTGATATAAGTGCGACAGGAATAATCAAATACAATTTTTAGTACTTTTAATCCAATATCCCCTCTACAAACATTATTAGCTCAAACATTTAGTTATACTATTTAATAGATATTTTTTATATTTAGTGAGCAAATGAGTGTCAGCACATAAAGATACTAAGAAAGTTTGAAAAATCAAAATGGAAAACTACCTATTTATTTTTAAAAATGACTAAAATTATGTTATATAATCTGTAATCCAAAGTAAACTCATGATTAGTTCTGTAAAACTGGTCAAAACTTTTGTCTGAGGTAGTTATAAGCCATGAGAAAGAATCTACTATTATTGGTTTGCTATATCAACTGTTGGTTTACAAATTTTTACCTTTCTATACTTATAGATTAGTGAAGCTATAAACCTTAATTAAGTAATCTTTCACCAAGTGCATAGTTAATCCAGATTTACAAATAGTGAAAGTGCTGAGATTAATTGATTGTGGAGTACTCAAGCCTAAATAGCCATCCATACTACATCTTCCTTCTCCAAGACTAAGGGCAGGTAGTAGAAAAGATGGAGAGGAGTTTGTAAGTGTCAGATGTTGGGAGGCCTGCTAAATTCAGTTTCTTCAGGCTATGAAAGGACACTCATCCCTAGTTTCCCTTCTATTAGTTTCAGTGGGTCTGGTTTTATGTGGAGATCTTTGATCCACTTAGAATTGAGCTTAGTGCAAGGAGATAAGGATGGGTCAATTTGCATTCTTCTGCATGTTGACCTCCAGCTGAGCCAGCACCATTTGTTGAAAAGGCTATCTTTTTTCCACTGGATGGTTTTAGCTCCTTTGTCAAAGATCAAGTGACCATAGGAGTGTGGATTCATTTCTGGGTCTTCAATTCTGTTCCATTGATCTACATGTCTGTTACTGTACCAATACCATGCAGTTTTTAACACTATTGCTCTGTAGTACAGCTTGAGGTCCGGGATACTGATTCCCCCAGAGGTTCTTTTACTCTTGAGAATAGTTTTAGCTATTCTGGGCTTTCTGTTATTCCAGATGAATTTTTGAATTGCTCTTTCTAATTCTAAGAAGAATTGAGTTGGGATTTTGATGGGGATTGCATTGAATCTGTGTATTACTTTTGGTAAGATGCTCATTTTTACTATATTAATCCTGCCAATCCATGAGCATGGCAGATTTTTCCATCTTCTGAGGTCTTCTTCAATTTCTTTCTTCAGAGACTTGAAGTTCTTGTCATACAGATCATTCACTTGTTTGGTTAGAGTCACGCCAAGATACTTAATATGGTTTATGGCTATCATGGAAGAACCTTGAACATATGGGCACAGGGGAGAATTTCCTGAACAGAACTCCAATAGCTTATGCTCTAAGATCAAGAATAGACAAATGGGACCTCATTAAATTACAAAGTTTTTGCAAGGCAAAAGACACTGTCAAAAAGACAAAGCAGCAACCAACTAACTGGGAAATGATCTTTACCAACCTTACATCCGACAGAGGGCTAATATCCAAGATATACAAAAACTCAAGAAGTTAAACTCCAGAGAGGCAAGTAACCCTATTAAAAAATGGGGTACAGAGCTACACAAAGAGTTCTCACCTGAAGAATATCTAATGGCTGAGAAGCACCTAAAGAGATGTTCATCATCCTTAGTCATTAGGGAAATGCAAATCAAAACAACCCTGAGATTCCATCTCACACCAGTCAGGATAGCTAAGATCAAAAACACAGGAGACAGCAGTTGTTGGCGAGGATGTGGAGAAAGAGGAACACTCCTCCACTGCTAGTGGAATTGCAGGCTGGTACAACCACTCTGGAAAGCAGTCTGGCGGTTCCTCAGAAAACTGGGCATGACACTCCCGGAGGATCCGGCTATACCACTCCTGGGCATATACCCAGAGACTTTACCTGCATGCAATAAGGACACATGCTCCACTATATTCATAGCAGCCTTATTTATAATAGCCAGAAGCTGGAAAGAACCCAGATGTCGCTCAACGGAGGAATGGATTCAGAAGATATGGTATATCTACACAATGGAATACTACTCTGCAATTAAAAACAATGAATTCACGAAATTCCTAGGCAAATGGTCAGAACTTGAAAATATCATCCTTAGTGAGGTAACCCAATCACAAATGAACACACATGGTATGCAGTCACTGATAAGGGGATATTGACCCAGAATCTCGGAATACCCTAGACACAATCCGCATATCAATAGATTTCTAAAAAGATGGAAGGAGAGACCCCTGGTCCTGGAAAGACTGGATGTAGGGGAACGCCAGGACAGAGTAACGAGAGGGGGTTGAATGGAGAAAAGAGGGAGGGAAGGGGGCTTATGGGACTTTCGGGGAGGGTGGAAACGGGAAAGGGGAAGTGATTTGGAATGTAAATTAAAAAAATAAAAAAATAAAAAATAAAAAAAAAGAAAGGACATTCATCAACACACAAATCTTATCTGTACAAGTTCAAGTCAGTAAAATTTAGCTTGGGATAGAGTGGGTGTGGAGTGCACCTTTCATCCCAGCATTTAGATGGCAAAGGCAGATAAATCACTGAGAGTTAGGCCAGCCTGATAGAGAGAGAGAAAGTGAGAGAGAGAGAGAGAGAGAGAGAGAGAGAGAGAGAGAGAGAGAGAGAGAGAGAGAGAGAGAGAGTTGTAAGACTGAGAGGTATACAGGGAAACCATCTCTTTAAAATGAAAAAAATTCAATTTAGAGGAGGTATGCAAGACCTGACCCTAGGTAATGAATTATTGGAAGATTATGACTAATATGGAAAAATAATTTTTTCCTAGTGCTGTGACATCTGGTACATTTCCAATGATCCAGTAAATGTGTTGGCAAAATATAACTAGACTCAGTGTATTTTTTTAAATGAAGAAAACATGGCATGAAGTTGGAAGGATGAATACAACTGCATGTTGAGAAAGATCTGGGAGAGTAGAGATGGCTGGTCAGTGTTATAGATAATAAAATGCATTGTATACATCAATGAAAATTGCAAATGATAAATAGTGTTCTCTGAATTTTGAAGGAAGTAGAACTGCTCAGGACTGACAGGGAACCTGGGAGATACTTCTTAATGATGGGCTTTATATTACATTGAAATAAGTATACCCACTAAACCTTCCATTTACTACTTATGATTTGAGTTTTCAAAATTCCGGTGCTCACTAGTAATTGTAGTTCTTATCCTTGGTGTTACATTAAAACTTCTTGGAGTTTTGAAATGTGAAAGAAAAGATAAATCCTGATCCAACTGGGAATGGTACCAACACACTATTTTCAAGTTTACTGATATACCATCAATGTCTTTAGTTTTGATAACTTTCAAAATCAGTTTCATGCCTGTAGTGTGGTCATGCAAATGCTGAGATTTTGTTCACTAGCTGAGCTGGCTTATTTTCTCTTGGTCTTTAGCAGCTTTTGCTTCAGCTCTTATTCTTGCTCAACTACTATTCCTAATAACTTACTGCCAATTCCTATAGGGTTTCCAAGCCTTGTACCTCCCAGCTTTGCTATTTTCCCTTCAACCTTATTTCATATTACACCAAGAAGTAGATGGGGGAACTTAGTGTGGAAATGCTGGCACAGACAGATGTCCAAGCAGAGAAAAGTAAGACTAGGGAATATGACTTCCTCTCTAGGAATAACAAGAAGGATTGTAAAAGTTTAATCTCCCTGCCTGAGCAGAGTAGCTACCAAATTCCAGGTGACACCACTATTATGCAAATCAGCATTACAGAAGGACAACTGCACCAGCCACATTGAAGAACAGACACTGATCTCTGTGACTACTGTATTCTAAGGATAGAGGGCCTAGAGATGCTATCAACAAAAGAATCCAGAGATGCCTTCAGGGGCTTCAGGAGGCAACAACTTACATCTGAATAATATTTTAATCTTAATGTTTTAGTATTTTCAAATATTATATTATGAAAGGCATTAAACAATTTGAATGTTATTTTTTTTAAAAAAAAATAATGTTTACCTTACTCTTATAATGAACGGATTACAATGCTATTCAAATAGATGGGGAGACAGTTTTACCACTTTTCCCATCATTATACACCTATCTTTTTTTTTTATTTATTTGTTAATTTGTAAGAACTGTTCCATCTACTCTCTTTGCTGGTGAAACACCTTGACCTATAATGCCCTCTGACAGTACTAATGCTTCCTAAAGCTAACCTGACTCCCATCAAACCATCTCGATCACTTTTTGAACCTTCATATGAAGTCCAGTATTACTTGTCTCTTTTTCTAGGACTTCAGACAGACAAGTAAGGCTATGGCTCTTAAAATAGAGCATATTTGATTGACACTAGGTCAATAAGTCCTGAATACAGTAGCTTTGAATGTGTGTGATGAAATGAACTTTCTGTTAAATGTGAAATTGATGGTGGCAGATAAGTGCCATCAAAGTTAATATTATCTCAGAATGCTGACACCATATCACACATGTCATGATTTTTAATATTATAAATTCTGTTAACTTTCAATTGCTTATGACACCTCACTTTTTCAAAATTCAGAATTATTTCTTCTAAGACAAATGACTACAAGGGACACTTTCTCTTTTCTTTTTCCATTTTCCTCTGAACAGCTTACACTTTCATCTTTCAGGATGTTTTCTATATCACTGTTATTTGGTACATTTCTTTCTTTTTTTTTTTTTCATTTCTGTTTCTGTTTTTTTGTTTTTTTTTGTTTTTTATTTTTTTATTTTCTAAGTTGTTTTTTATTTACATTCCAAATCATTCCCCCTTTCCTGTTTCCTACCTCCCCGAAAGTCCCATAAGCCCCCTTCCCTCCCTCTTTTCCCCATTCAACCCCTTCTCCCTTCTCTGACCTGGCATTCCCCGACATCCAGTCTTTCTAGGACCAGGGGTCTCTACTTCCATCTTCTTGGAAATCTATTGATATGCGAATTGTGTCTAGCTTATTCTGAGATTCTGGGTTAATATCCCCTTATCAGTGACTGCAAACCATATGTGTTCTTTTGTGATTGGGTTACCTCACTAAGTATGATATTTTCCAGTTCTGACCATTTGCCTAGGAATTTCATGATTTCATTGTTTTTAGTTGCAGAGTAGATTCAGAAGATGTGGTATATTTACACAATGGAATACTACTCTGTAATTTGGTACATTTCTAAGAGAACTGGAAAAACTTTATTTTTCAGTAATACCAAGTTTGAAAATCATCAATTGAATATATCTCTAGACACAGCAAGATGAATAATAAATTTAACATAAATCCATAATTTCTTTTTGTGGGAAACTAAAAAATGATGTGTAAAGGCAATACTGGATTTAGTAAAAATCCTCTGTCAACTGAAGAATCAGGTTGGCAGTACACATGAAAACAACTTAACAAATTAATATACATATGACTAGTCTTCCTCTCAATGAGAATGCTAACATTGTGTTAGGAGTAAAAATTAGTTTTGAAACCATAGATAAATCACTTTAGAAAAACTACCCCCTTTATGGTCCTTATACTCCAAAGATGTTTTGGAATTATAAAATTATGTAAATCATGGTAATGATGATTTAAAATGCATTTTGTCACTAAGATGTCAACTAAAACAGAGTTCATATCTTGGTGATCTTGCTACTTTTCAGTTACTACCAAGCCTTGGATCTTACAGATCCTGAATCCTACAGATGATCACATCTTGAAAATTTGGTATTTTATACTGTGTACCTCATAGCAAGCCAAAAACAAAAAATTCAGAGGAAAGCATTCAAAAAGAAAAACAAACAAACAAAAATATTAAAAGCATCTCACTTAAGTCCTGGAATAAATCTTCTTATGAGAAAGAAAGAAAGAGAGAGAGAGAAAGAGAGAGAGAGAGAGAGAGAAAGACCTCTTCAGTTTGCAAATTTTACCCTTTTAGAGTTTTCAACTGGTTCTGTGAATTAAGCTTATGCAAAGCAGATTAACTGGAGAAAACCTACAATTTTACTTTAAGTTTTGTTACACGTAAGACTCCACCTACTTCCTCAAAAGTGGGTAAGCCTAATTATTTTCTTATAAGGTGGAACAAAGAGAGGCAGCTGTTTAGAAAGTGCCTAAAGTATGTGTAGAAGCTAAAGAAAAATTAGATATAAAAAGTATTGTTCATGCAGCTTCTCTACATGATTCCCCACTGACACATGCTTACCTTCTTCTAATGGAGGAGACAATTTTCTGTGGAAGTTTTTGTTTTCAGAAAAAGTCAGAAGTCTTCCCTGACCTGCTTGGTTATCAAACGACCTCAATTCAACACTGTTCTTATACCTAGTGGTGTATTTTGGGAAGAGTGTTCTAGCTGCTTCCTCCATTGTTCCTTCCATTAGCCAGAAAGTCTGGAGACATATTTAATATGTATCCTGATTTTCAGTAGGCACACTTCTGTTTATGTTGTTTACTCTGGGAAGGCCAAAGGGACCACATCAGCTTCCAAGTCTGCAAAGATTAACCATGGTCTCCTAGCTTCAGATAAATATGAATTTCCTGTCTCCCATGATTGGTAGGATTTCCAGGCTCCCCAGGTTACCATACATGTGAAAAGCACCACCTCAGAGATTAAGCATTAATCAAACTGTAGCCACCAGGAATTAGGGAAATCATCATCCCCCAAACAGCAATAGATGAAGATGAAAACCAAAGCTAATGGACAATGCAAAAATTGCCTCAGACTGTGACAAATATTCCTAATTCCATGACTGCCCACAGGGTGATGTTACAGAGTGATAGATAATTCAATCCCAGTGTTTTAGTCAACCAACAGTAAAAAAGCAAACTCTTCATACTATTTTATTTGAGGAAATTTTTCAAGTCTTCACATTACTCACTTGAATATCAAAGTAGAAAGATTTTGTCTATTTCAGTTGCCTCCTAGCAAATTTCTTAGTCTAGAAAAGTAGCCATTTCAAGTTTTATGACTTTATGATGTTCCACGAGACATGATGGCAAATCAATCAACAGGCCTATCTTGTCACCAACTTTCTGAAATTCTGAGCATGGAAGAGTGCATGTACTTTGATGGGCATAGTTAGTGACATCTAAATGCACAAGCACCATTGGGGAAAAATAAAAAGTAAATGGTAGACAATAATTGATCACATTTGAACCCTGATGTCATGAATGGAAAAAGCCTATTCTTTGCTGTTGTGTGGCTCAATCCTAGCACATACTGAACAGTTTCTTAAAAAAAAAAAAGAGCTAAATAAAGTCAATGATGGGTTAAGAGGCAGAACAAGCAACCAGTTTTCAAGGTGTGAACATAAAAAAAGAAAAACAAAACAGATAAGAGAAAGGAGGGTCTTTGAACTGACAGGTTTTTAAGACAGTGTGGAGAAGAAGAAAGAGAAGAATTTTTTTCCTTCTGGAATGTGGGTTATTTAAGAAGGTCAGCTGGACATTTTCTCTGCCTCTAAGCTAGCAGGTGTTCACCACAGCATCTGGCTTCTGAGTCTTCATTTGTTAAGTTGAATGTTTGGGATTTTGTTTTCAAAATAACAAGCAAATATGAGGATTTCAAATGATTTGCAATGTTGGCGTCCGGTCTGAATCAAAGGAACATTTTCTGGAGCTCATTTTCATTCTACATGGTGTTACACTGTATCATGTCTGTATGTATGCACCCTACAGAAACATCAGGTGAAACAGCTCTACAAGAGTGCAGTTCTGTAAACAGAATGGAAAAGCTATGTTTAATTCTATAATGAGGTAGAAATTAGATTATGTAAATCTTACATGATAGAAATTTCATTGCACTCAGTATCTAGATAGCCTCAATCTAAATTCTGGTCACATATAGTCAAGGTCTTCAAAAGAGTAAATAGGTCTAATTGTCATGTTTTACTTATTTAATAATTATAAATTAAAATTTTTCAAATGTTCATAAGTGTTTTAAAATGGAATACTACTCTGCAATTAAAAGCAATTAATTCACGAAATTCCTAGGCAAATGGTCAGAACTTGAAAATATCATCCTTAGTGAGGTAACCCAATCACCAAAGAACACACATGGTATGTAGTCACTGATAAGGGGATATTAACCCAGAATCTCGGAATACTCTAGACACAATTTGCATATCAATAGATTTCCAAGAAGATGGAAGGAGAGACCCCTGATCCTGGAAAGACTGGATGTAGGGGAATACCAGGACAGAGAAGCAACAAGGGGGTGAATTGCGAACAGGGGGAGGGAAGGCAGCTTATGGGACTTTCGGGGAGGGAGGAAACAGGAAAGGGGAAATCATTTGGAATGTAAATAAAAAAATATAGAAAATAAAGAAAGGAAAAAAAATTCATCAATGTCTCAGGACACAGACTCAATTTGTTCAAATCAATAACTTTCCTATATACCAATAAATTACAGAGAAAGAGATCATAGACTCATCATTTAGGATCTAGCTGTTGGAAAACTAGACACAGTAAAGATTTTCCTTTCCTAATAGAAGAAAAGTTATCCACTTCTACATTTTATAACATCTATGACAGAACATAAAAGTTTTAATGACAAAAGTTGTACCTAATAGACATTTTTCTTATAATTTTTGTTTTTTTTTCTGTTCACATTTCTTTGTAAAATTTGTTATAAAAGTTAGCTGTGATAGCACATGACTTTATTTTGAGCACTGAAAGAGCAGAAGTAGGCAGATAACCAAGTTTGAGGACAGCCTGTTCTACATAGCCAACAAGGAGTTCGTAGTGGGACCTTATATAATAACAACATTAAAATTAAGCATAGTTCTTTGAAGAGAAGATGGAGGAAAACAAAGAAAGGGCTTCAAATGAGGAGTATAGGAGGATGTATATGAGTTCCCTTCTGTTTAGTGTGCTTGGTCTGAGAAATGTTTATTCCAATAATGTTTGATAGATGACAAAATAAGAAAAAAATGAGTGAGATGTTTTATTGCCTTTTGTATCTCTAACATTGATTAAGGAGGAGGCCTTGAATGAGGCCTACTTCAATTGGAGCTATCCTCATGAGAGGATGACAATAATCCTCATCATATTTTTTGATCCAATAGCTCTTTTCTTTTAATGAAAACAAAAACTTTTAAATCAAATGATCATAACAAGCTAACATAATCAATTTCTGGTTGTGAAATTAACTTCCCAAAATCCTGATATTATAAAAATATCCCTAAACAGTGAATACATATATCACTCCATGAAAAGACACTACCTTGTGGAAGTTCTTTGGATAGGCTCCTTGAATTCTCCTTTTTTTTTTCAAATTCTGTCAGGGAATCTAAAGGTGAAAAATCACTATGGCCTCCAAGACTTGTTATCTGGGGTTAGCAGGTTAGTATGTAGATTTGCTACAATATTTTCATTCTGTCAAAGGCTGATCTGAGCAGGTTCTGTCCATCTTTCTTCTTTTCAGTAATCAGTAGCTTCTACCTGGGAGGCATTTATCAACTATTGTGTAATGACACACTTACCTTCTGAGAATGTGCTGGTAGACAATAGCTGGTTCTATGTATTCAACACTTTGTAGAGTCTTTTATTTCTATAAACCATAATAAAATTAGTCCAATTTAATTCATATTTTCCTTAACCTTATCTGTGCTTGAGAAGAAAAGGTATAAAGCTGTGGTCTTTGAGGTTTTTGATCAACAGAGCTATTATATCTTAAATTTTATGGCATATTTTAAACTTTTGGGTTGTGTAGCAACAATTAGTAAATGTAAAGTGTCATCAAGAAAATTATTAGAATTATTCTGGAAACTGTTTGGAATTTAAGAATTCTCTTAAAATGATGATTTATTTTAGGAATTAGAGCTTCCAAAAGAATGGGTGTGCCCAGAGGGAAGTGCCTAATCTTATGAGTTGTCTTAGTTCTGTTTTGTGGGAATGTGGCAAAATAGGATATAAAAGTCCAAACAACTTTCTGAATGAATACTAACAAATCAGGTCATTACTTTGTTTATTTTCTTTTTAGAAGCGTCTCATGTTGGCTTACCATCTCACTTCTCTCTAGTGTTCTTTTTGATAGAAATTGGTAACAAAGTCTTAAGCAGTAAGCCCATCATGTGAGCACACAGATCCTGTATAGAAGTCCTTTTGTGTCTGGGAATATTAATGGATTAACTGGCCAGCCATTTTGAATACATGTTTCTGCATGTAAAGATTCAACATTACATGAACATTTACATGATGAACAGAACATTCTTTTTTTAATCATTTTTTTTATTTTCTATACTTTTTATTTACATTCCAAATGATTTCCCCTTTCCCAGTTCCTCCTTCCCTGAAAGTCCCATAATCTCTCTTCTCTCCCCCTGTTCCCCATTCAACCCCCTCTCACTTCTCTGTCCTGGTATTCCCCTAAATCCAGTCTTTCCAGAACCAGGGGTCTCTCCTTCCATCTTCTTGGAAATCAATTGATATATGAATTGTGTCTTGGGTATTCTGAGATTCTGGGTATGCAGTCACTGAACAGAACATTCTAAATAATGACAGTAAAAGTTTCCAAGGAGTACATTATGTTAACAAATTTGCTGTATGCATTTTACATTTTACTGGAAGGGCTAAGAGGACAGGTAGAATAAATGAAACAGATAATATTCCCCCTTATGTCAGTAGCTGTTACTCTCCCACAGCCTGATCCCATGTTGACTTTTAGGTCTCTCCTGAGGAGCATTATTCATAAACTCCTACACCTATCTCCCCTCAGCTACTGAAATGACATCATTGAATCTGTCCTATGAGTTATACAGATCATCAGAGCTTTATTGTGTGAGGATTTTTATGCATGTAACTAAATACCAGACACACAAAGCTGAAAGGGGAAAATATTTACTTATTCTCACAAATTAAGAGGCATTAGTATTAGTATTATTGCATTGAGGACAGAAAAGAGCAACAGTTCACAGAATGATAGCAAGAACTGGGGTCAAGTGCAACTTATTGCCTGCTAAGTCATATCCCTGTTTCTTATTCCTCCAGCTAACTTTTTCTGCTGCTGTCCATAATGCTATTATGTTATTAATTCATTATTAGGTCAACTCATTAATTCATCACTAGGTCAGAGTTCTCCTGGTCTGTCTCTGGAAATACTCTCATAACCATACCCAGAAAAGTTTTTCCCTTCTGAACACGATCAAGTTGAAATCATTTCAATCATCAAATATATGCTTGGTATTCAGCATTACGTACTTTTAGCCATACTTGATGTTCTTATATAGAACACACAGTGCATTTAGTAAATTAGTGTAATTCTTTGGAATAAATTATAAGACAGTGATTGTGTCAAGGACAAGATATTTGAAATTTTATGAAGATAGAAAATAAAATGTAGAGTTAATCTTGAAAAGGATTTCAATTTGGAGGGCATCTAAAATACATGATATAGTATTGTTTGAAAGGTATTATAGGCAATACAATAAACACCCATGTTAAAGCACAGATACTAAATTCACATTGTCATTATGTCCCTGTGTGTGACATAATAAATTACAACCTAAATCATGCACAGACTACAGAAGAATGAAAGTCATGATTTCAGAATGACCTAGATAGGAAAGGACTGTGTAGCACTGAATAGCAATTCCAGGAATAAAATTCAGTAGCCAGACTGGAGTGTCTATTATAATTGTCAACTGATAAGTCCTGATTTAACAGTGCATATTTAGATATAGGCTGGACGAAAAGATAAAATATAAAGTTAATTAAGAATTTAACTTAGAAAATTAAGAGGGATTTCAAATATCTGGCTCCAGAAGAATGTCTTTAAGCATTTTCAAAACAAAACAAAACAAACAAAAAATCCTCACCATCTATGCATTTAATGATATATTAAGCATAAACTTTCTAAACATAAGTATGAAACTCAGAAAGGATAGTTTATATTCTATGCCCTTTTGAAAAGATAGAAAATAGCTCTAGTTTTCATTGGAAGCTTTTTTTTTCATGTTTTTATTATTGGATTTTTTCTTTATTTACATTTCAAATGTTATCCCTTTTCCTGGTTCTCCTCCCAGAATCCACCTGTTTCATCCTCCTTCCCCTTGCTTCCTTGAAGGCATTCCTCCACCCACCCAACTCCCACCTACTAGTTGGTCATTCCCCTACACTGGGCCATCCATCGAGCCTTCATAGGGCCAAGAACCTCTCCTCCCATTGATACCTGATAAGGCAATCATCTGCTACATATGCAGTTGGAGCCATATGTACTCCTTGGTTGATGGCTTAGTCCCTGGGAACTCTGGAGTGTCTGGTTGGGTGATATTGTTGTTCTTCCTATGAGGTTGCAAACACCTTCAGCTCCTTCAGAATTTTTTCTAACTCTTCCATTGGGGAACCTGGGCTCAGTCCAATGGTTGGCTATGAGCATCTGCCTCTGTAATTTTTAGGCTCTGGCAGAGCCTCTCAGGAGACAGGTATATCAGGCTCTTTTCAGCAAGCTTTTCTCAGCATTCACAATAGTGTCGTGGTTTGGTGACTGTATATGGGATGAATCCGCAGTCTCTGGATGGCCTTTTCTTCAGTCTCTGCTCTACACTTTATCTCCATATTTGCTCCTGTGGATATTTTGTTCTCCTTCTCAGAAGAACTGAAGCACAGATACTTTGGTCTTCCTTCTTCTTGATCTTCATGTAATCTGTGAATTGTATCTTGTGTATTCAGAACTTTTGGGCTAATATCCAATTATCAGCGAGTGCATACCATGTGTGTTCTTTTGTGATTGGGCTACCTCACTTAGGATGATATTTTCTAGTTCCATTCATTTGCCTAAAAATTTCACAAATTCATTGTTTTTAATATCTGGGTAGTAATCCATTGTGTAAATATATCACATTTTCTGTATCCATTCCTCTGTTGAAGGACATCTGGATTCTTTCCAGCTTCTGGCTATTATAAATGTGGCTGCTATGAACATAGTGGAGCATGTGTCCTTACTACATGTTGGAACATCTTCTGGGTATATACCCAGGAGTGGAATAGCTGGGTCCTCAGGTAGTACTATGTCCAATTTTCTGAGGAGCCACCAAACTGATTTCCAGAGGGGTGGTACCAGCCTGCAATCCCACCAGCAATGGAGAAGTGTTCCTCTTTCTCCACATCCTTGCCAGCATCTGTTGTCACATGAGTGTTTGATTTTAGCCATTTTGGCTGGTGTGAGGTGAAATCTCAGGGTTGTTTTGATTTGAATTTCCCTGATAACTAAGGATGTTTAACATTTCTTTAGGTGCTTCTAGGTCATTATATTCCTCAGTTGAAAGTTCTTTGTTTAGCTCTGTACTCCAATTTTTAATAGGGTTATTTGATTCTCTGGAGTCTAACTTCTTGTGTTCTTTGTATACATTGGATATTAGCCCTCAATTGGATGTAGGATTGGTAAAGATCTTTTCCCAAAATGTTGGTTGCTGTTTTGTAATATTGACAGTGTTCTCTGCCTTACAGAATCTTTGCAATTTTATTAGTTCCCATTTTTCAGTTCTTGATCGTAGATTACTAGCCATTAGTGCTATGTTCAGCAAATTTTTCCCTTTGCCCTTGTGTTCCAGGCTTTTCCCCACTTTCTACTCCGTAAGTTTCAGTATATCTGGTATTATGTGTAGGTCCTTCATCCACTTGGACTTGAGTTTTGGACAAAGAGACAAGAATGGATCAATTTGCATTTTTCTACATGATAACTGCCAGTTGAACCAGCACCATTTGTTAAAAATGCTGTCTTTTTTCCACTGTATGGTTTAAGCTCCTTTGTCAAATATCAAGTGAGCATAGGTGTGTGGGTTCATTTCTATTCTGGGTCTTCAATTCTATTCCATTGATCTTTCTGCCTGTCACTGTACCAATACCACACAGTTTTCTCACTACTGCTCTGTGTGTTGAGTGCTTTTGTGTGTCAACTTGACACAGGCTGGAAATATCACAGAGAAAGGAGCTTCAGTTGGAAAAGTGCCTCTATGAGATCCGACTGTAGGGCATTTTCTCAAATAGTTAACAACTGCGAAATGCCCCTTGTGGGGGTGCCATCCCTGGGCTGGTATTCTTGGGTTCTATAAGAGAGCAGGCTGGGCAAGACAGAGGAAGCAAGCCAATAATGAACATCTCTCCATGGCCTCTGCATCAGCTCTTGCTTCCTGACCTGCTTGAGTTCCAGTCCTGATTTCCTTTAGTGATGAACAGCAATGTAGAAGTGTAAGCTGAATAAACCCTTTCCTCCCCAACTTGCTTTTTGGTCATGATGTTTATGCAGGAATAGAAACCATGACTAAGACACTGTGTAATACAGCTTGATGTGAGGGATGGTGATTTCCTCAGAAGTTCTTTTATTGTTGAAAATAGTTTATGCTATCCTGGGTTTTTTTTTTGGTTTTTTTTTTTTTGCAGTGCAATATACCACGACTAATTATACTAGTAAAGCTTCCTATGCTCAGGAGAGAATCCCATCATATGAACTTATGAGAGAGCAGTAAGTAAACTGCTTTTATTTTTTTTAAATTATTTATTTTATTTTATTTTATTTAATTTACATTCCAAATCATTTCCCCTTTCCCGTTTCCTCCTTCCCCGAAAGTCCCATAAGCCCCCTTCCCTCCCTCTTTTCTCCATTCAACCCCCTCTCGTTACTCTATCCTGGCATTCCCCTACATCCAGTCTTTCCAGGACCAGGGGTCTCTCCTTCCATCTTCTTAGAAATCTATTGATATGCGGATTGTGTCTAGGGTATTCCGAGATTCTGGGTCAATATCCCCTTATCAGTGACTGCATACCATGTGTGTTCTTTTGTGATTGGGTTACCTCACTAAGGATGATATTTTCAAGATCTGACATTTCCTGAACAGAACTCCAATAGCTTATGCTCTAAGATCAAGAATAGACAAATGGGACCTCATTAAATTACAAAGTTTTTGCAAGGCAAAAGACACTGTCAAAAAGACAAAGCAGCAACCAACAACTGGGAAATGATCTTTACCAACCTTACATCCGACAGAGGGCTAATATCCAATATATACAAAGAACTCAAGAAGTTAAACTCCAGAGAGGCAAGTAACCCTATTAAAAAATGGGGTACAGAGCTAAACAAAGTGTTCTCACCAGAGGAATATCTAATGGCTGAGAAGCACCTAAAGAGATGTTCATCATCCTTAGTCATTATGGAAATGCAAATCAAAACAACCCTGAGATTCCATCTCACACCAGTCAGGATGGCTAAGATCAAAAGCACAGGAGACAGCAGTTGTTGGCGAGGATGTGGAGAAAGAGGAACACTCCTCCACTGCTGGTGGAATTGCAAGCTGGTACAACCACTCTGGAAAGCAGTCTGGCGGTTCCTCAGAAAACTGGGCATGACACTCCCGGAGGATCCGGCTATACCATTCCTGGGCATATACCCAGAGGCTTTACCTGCATGCAATAAGGACACATGCTCCACTATGTTCATAGCAGCCTTATTTATAATAGCCAGAAGCTGGAAAGAACCCAGATGTCCCTCAACGGAGGAATGGATTCAGAAGATGTGGTATATCTACACAATGGAATACTACTCTTCAATTAAAAACAATGAATTCCTGGTTTTTTTTTTTAATTCCAAATGAATTTGCAAATTGTTCTTTTTACTTCTATAAAGAATTGACTTAGAATTTTAATGGGGAATGCATTGAATCTGTAGATTTCTATCACCAAGATGGCCATTTTACTATATTAATCCTTCCAATCTATGAGCATGGGACATCTTTCCATCTTCTGGTATCTTTGATTTCTAAGATTTTTTAATGTGATGAGGTGTTCACTTAATTCTAATATGACATGACATAATAAGTACTCGGCAGACACAAGTCAACCAATCATTCTATGGCTTAATAGCTTACTATTAACAAAATTATGTTCTGTGTGTAGTAAAGTAAGAGAAATTTTTATCAAGTTTGACAATTCAAGTAATGTAAAAATGGGAGACTAAAGATTAGGAAAGAATGGCATGCATACTGCAAAACCAGAGTATGGTAGGAATCTTACTACTGCAGTGAGGAAGAGAGATGCACAAATGGGAAATAGTAAAGCTGAGGCAGGAGAGAGAATGGAGGGGTCTTTTCATGAAGGCTTCATTCTCTGGTGTCGGGAGGTGATCTGTGCACAGGCAGTCTGGTTCTCAGGTAGAGCAAAGACTTTGAACCCCGGGACCCGGTAGGGAGTGGCTTCTACCTACAGCCTTTTGGGTGGAGCTTCTACCTGCATGGGACAGGAGGAGTTCAGTCACTGCCCCCTGGAACCTAGCTCCTGGTGCATTTGCAGCCCCCCAGGAGAGACATGTGGCTACCAGTCACATAGTTGCAGCCCCAAGCCTTCCCCACATGTAAATAAGGTTTCTCCAAACTCTCAATCCAAGCCAATGAGAAGTACCTGCTGCTAAACCCTGGAGCACCCCCAAATAGTATATAAATCCCATCCTGGATCCTATAGAACAATAAAGGGTGTTTGAAGATTACTCTGTCATCTGGGAGATTTTTGTCACAAAGAGCTGTAACACACGGGAAGAGGTTCTCTCTCCAAAAACACTGCCAGCCGCTCCGTCATAACCTTCCCTGACTAGATGGCCTTCACCGGTCTCAGACTGGCTTGGGCACGGAGCAACGTGGGCAATCAAGACAGTACCAGCAACAGAGGCAAGAGGCTTTCGATGGGGCCTCTGCATGGAGGCCCACACTCTGGATTGAAGATCTTGAAATTAACTTCATGGCAATGAAGTCATTGGTGGTTTCTGTAGTGATTAATCATGGCTGTAAACTGTAAGCATATGAGAATAAGGAACCTCAGTTAAGGAATTACCTCTATCAGATTGGCTTCTGGACATGTCTGTGGGATATTTTCTTGATTAATGATGAATTTGGGATGACTCAGTTCACTGTATGATGTGTCTTTTGTTCAGGTGGCCCTGAGTTGTATAAGAACACAAGATAAACAAGTCATGCAAAGCAAGGGAGTAAGCAGAACTCCATTGTCTCTGTTTCAGTTCCTGCCCTGACTTTCCATGATAGTTGACAATAAATGGTAAGTTGAATGAATTCATTTCTCCCAATTTGCTTTTGGAAGTATTTTTCATGGCAACAAAAAAGAAAACTAAAACAGTTTCTAAATAGAGGGGGCTGGCTTCTTAAACCATGAGCATAATGCTCAATACAATACCTTAGTATTACCTGTTTGGACTATACAAATACAGAAAATATTGTTGACTTAAATTCTCTGGTAAAAATTAAATCTTTAGAAACTTAAAATTTTCCCTGCAGACCAGAAACAACCCCATCTTTGACCATATGGCATTTGTTCTTCCTTTCCCTTCCAGAATCATGAAAAGCATGCTTAGAAAATAGCCCATGTTAGGGTTGAACTTAAATATTCTCCAGTATTGGAACAATACTGATTTCAGCAATACATATTGGCGAGGGTAAATAAACTTTTATAAAAAAGGAGCAAGATGAGTAATTAGTATTATAATTACTGTCTTTTTTTTCTACAAATAGCTCAGGCTGAAGAAGCACAACATTACATAAGCTGTTTGTCCAACAACAGAATTTTTGAATGTCTCCAATTTTATATTTATAGAAAAAAATGAGCAGCATTTTCCTTTGTAAACAGTGATTAATTTTGGAACTGAGCCATGTTAAATGAAACAATATTTCTTTGAGTTTTTAAACTTTGTGTGACTTTTTGTGTTTGGAATGGACTGTTTTTACTTGGTCCTGTTTCATGACATGAAGTAAATCTTGCAAAGGAAGCAGCCATTTGTTGTGAGTACCTGAGATACCATATGTTGTCTTATGCCAATAGTAGTCTCTCACTGGAAGTTAGTCTTTTTATTATTTGCCATATTTGTATTGAAATTTGAGATGATAGCGCCATGAAACTGTAGCAATTGATTCCAAAACAAGGGTTACTATATTTGCAAACTTTCTAACAATAAGTTAAACGCCTGTCTGAGTAATCCTGTCACAGAGAATACTTTAGACAGCAATTCATATCCAAGATTATATATCTCTCTCTTCATGGAGCAAAGTCTAAATTAGTATGTGATCCAGATACATACCATATACCAAGAATAGATTTTTAAATTTCTAATTTAAAATTAATTAATAAAATTAATTAATGTTTTATAGTCATATCATTATTTTAATACAAAGAGAAAATGTGTTCATACTTATAATATTTAGAATATTTATTCTTACTAATAGTGACAGTATTTAAATATCATATAATTAAGTTGCCATCCAAAATAAATATTGCCCCACAAGTGAGTTGATTTTATATATACTCAAAGACTTATTTATATACTCTTTAATTTAATGTGACTGCATTCCTTCATTCTCCATAAAGAGTTTTACTTTCAGTAGGATGAACTTTAGTTTCACAGTGTTTGGCAATTTTCTTCTCAAAATAACCATCTTGCCATATGAGCTGAATCATGGACAGCTGCTCAAACTTCCAAACACAATTTCTTTAGTTCACAGCCACTGATCAGAATTTTCTTCATTTCTTTTGTTGGTTTGTGTTTCTGGTTTTTTTTTTTTTTGTTTTTCTGATTGTTTGTCATCATGTAATACAAATTATTATATAAACAAACCAGTCTTGAACTCAAAATTCCCTGACTCCCTCTACCTCCTCAGTGTTGAGGTAAAAAAGGCAAATTTCCAAGTTTAAGTCTTGTCGCTACTCCTGAATCTCCTTGCTTCTGTTGAGTCCAGTTCATGAGACCTCCATAGAGATCATGAGAGACCATAATCCTCAGGCAAGCACACAAGAGTCTTGATTCAGGTTGAGTCTGGGCCATAAACCTTCCTAATGCAATAGGATAGAAGAGTAGTCCCCAGGTCTAGGGGAAGGGAGTTGTAAAGGAAAAACAAAAAAAAAAACTCAAGTGCGGATTTTCAAGCCTTGGCATTATTACACAGTTGAGTAAGAAGGCAAAGGAATGTTGGTTTTTAAGTTGATTGGTTTACAGCATCCATTGGTCTAACCATACAGAGGGACCACACATTTAGAAGGTGCATCTTGACCTGGGTATGATTCATGATTACTTAGCCCACACTGTTATTTTGGTGGCCATGAATGTTAAGGTTTTTTGTTTTTTGTTTTGCTATTACCACAAATATCTCATGATTTTTCCCAGAACTCAAGAGTGGGGGCCAAGTTACTCTGAGGACAAAAAGCCTAAAATGGAGTCTCAAAACCAAAATGGAGTTTGTTCTGCTACATCAGTCTCTTCATTCCTCCCTTTCACTCGTTACTTTGGAGACAAATTGTGGGCTCCTAGAGGTCTGGATTTTTTTTTGTGCTAATTTGTTGATAGTGGAACCTCAATATTCTTAATTGAATAGCTCCTGATATTTGTCTTATATATAGTAAGAGATTGTTTATAATACACGGTCCAAAGGTAAAGAGAAGTAAAAGAATAACTAAGGTTCCCATAATGGTGAAAATAAGAGGTTTTAAGCAAGGGGAAAAATCAAATAATGAATGGTACCAACTTTTGAATTCTTCTCCTTCTCTTCAGCACCTGTCAAGGCTTTCCTTTACTTTAGCCAATGACTACCAAATAACTCCAGAATGTTTAAGATAGAAACAGAAGTCCTCATGTAAGGCAGAACTTAGCATTCCTTGTTACCAGAATACTAAGTCTAACTCATGTCTGTTTTGTAATACCACTTCAGCCAGAGAACATACATTTTGTTCAATATGGGAAATGGATCTTTCTAGGTGCTGTATATCTTCATCTATGTCTGCCTTTAAACTGTGATAATTATTTTCCTGTAACTCCAGTGCAGCTATTCCAGTGCCAGCTCTGGGTAGCACTGCCCCTAGAATTAATGATAAGGTCAAAGTTATAGGTTCTCTTTTGTCCCATAAGATCTCCCTCAATTTGTCCTACTAAGACTCTGAGTACTGTTTCTTCTGAAAAACAGATTAAACTGCCTAATTTATGCAGTCACATGGGTCAATCCAGTCAAACAAGCCAACCATACCTGTTCTGAAGGGATAATACATTTGGAATGGACTATGGGAATAGTCTGATTACAGAGGTGTTGATGTGAACTTTCCTCAGGTAGATACCCTGTCCCTATAAAGTTTGGAGTGTTAAAGGTGGACCTTCCTGTGACCATCCACATGCAGAATCCCTTTCAGAAACATTTTATTCAGCTATTTACCAATGCCTTCATATAACAGGAGTGTATTATTATAACATACCCAGTAGGAGGTGGTAATTTGGAGCTTGGAAGCACTTAGTATCCTGAAGGTATTTATCATTGTTGACCAGAGGAGATCCTTTGACTCTCAGGAGAGAGTTCAGGAACTGAGGGAATTGAGCGAAACAAGGAAATTGATGGTCCTTGTGATAGGGTAACCAGTGGTAAGGTAGTTACAGATCTAAAAGATGTTGGGACCGACATTGATTGTGGGTGGGTGTGCTATAATTTGATTTGAGCCTACTATATCTGGAGGTTTACCTATGGTCAGTCTTACCAATAGTTTGACTGTAAAAAGTAACCCTGATTTATAACCTCTGATAATGTAGAGCTAGAGACTCCAAGACATCCCAACTTCCCATCCCTTAGCTTGGTTTCCTTTGTCATTGAACTTGAGCAGAACTTTGGAGTTGTCCCCTTGTCAGAAAACTGTAATAAGATCCTCTTTTGATGTCCTCCATTCCCCAGTTAGTGACTGATGTTTCACATCAGTAGGCAGTACTGTAAATCTGTTTGAGACCCTGACATTTGGTAGGTCATTTCCCCATGGACATATGTAACAAGTCTCCCAGAAACATTTAGGACATAAGTCTCCAGGAGTCTGTTGGATGTTGAGCCATGAGTTATCAGCTAGCCCACCCAAATCAAAAATCAACTCCAGGAACCAAGATGTTCAAATTGGCCAAAGAAGGGCACCTATTCTTTCAACTTAAAATTGGCTTGGTCCTAGTTCTGAGTTTGCTATCCCTAACTCTGCATACTGTATGTGTTGCAGCCCCTAACACACAGAGGCCATTTGAGTTAACTTGGATGATTAAAAATCCTGAGACTGGGAAGTTGAGATTGGGTATTTCTTGAGGAACAGTGGCTAATATAGAGGTAGCTGTTTCTTGTAAGGTTATCTCTTTAGCAGTCTTGTCAGTCAGGTTGTTACGTCTAGCCATTGGTGTTTCTTTTTGGTACTCTTGGCAATGAATGATTGCCAATCCATTTAGCAGACAGAGAGCTCTAAGAAGTTGTAGAATCTCATCTTTATTCTTGATAGGTTTTCTGCTGTTAGGAGCCCTCATTCCGCCAGACTGCTTTCCAGAGTGGTTGTATCAGCTTGCAATTCCACCAGCAGTGGAGGAGTGTTCTTCTTTCTCCACATCCTCGCCAACAACTGCTGTCTTCTGTGTTTTTGATCTTAGCCATTCTGATTGGTGTGAGGTGGAATCTCAGGGTTGTTTTGATTTGCATTTCCTTAATGACTAAGGATGATGAACATCTCTTTAAGTGCTTCTCAGCCATTAGATATTCTTCAGGTGAGAACTCGTTGTTTAGCTCTGTACCCCATATTTTAATAGGATTACTTGGTTCTCTGGAGTTTAACTTCTTGAGTTCTTTGTATATATTGAATATTAACCCTCTGTCGGATGTAGGGTTGGTAAAGATCATTTCCCAGTTAGTTGGTTGCTGCTTTGTCTTTTTGACAGTGTCTTTTACCTTACAGAAACTTTGTAATTTCATGAGGTTCCATTTGTCAATTCTTGATCTTAGAGCATAAGCTATTGGAGTTCTATTCAGGAAATTCTCCCCTGTGCTGGCGGTTCCTCAGAAAACTGGGCATGACACTCCCAGAGGATCTGGCTATACCACTCCTGGGCATATACCCAGAGGCTTTACCTGCATTCAATAAAGACACATGCTCCACTATGTTCATAGCAGCCTTATTTATAATAGCCAGAAGCTGGAAAGAACCCAGATGTCCCTCAACGGAGGAATGGATTCAGAAGATGTGGTATATTTAAACATTTTTTTTTACTCTACAATTAAAAACAATGAATTCATGAAATTCCTAGGCAAATGGTCAGAACTAGAAAATATCATCCTTAGTGAGGTAACCCAATCACAAAAGAACACACATGGTATGCAGTCACTGATAAGGGGATATTAACTCAGAATCTCAGAATACCCTAGACACAATTCTCATATCAATAAATTTCTAAGAAGATGGAAGGAGAGACCCCTGGTCCTGGAAAGACTGGATGTAGGGGAATGCCAGGACAGAGAAGCGAGAGGGGATTGAATGGAGAAAAGAGGGAGGGAAGGGGGCTTATGGGACTTTCGAGGAGGGAGGAAACAGGAAAGGAGAAATGATTTGGAATGTAAATAAAAAGCTTAGAGAATGAAAAAAAAAAGGAGCCCTCATTCCTTGTAGATGGCTCCATGTACATGAGCAAATACATAGCAGCCAGTTCTTTTCCCATGATTAGGTCTTGAATTAATGCTATCAGTTTGACCCTTTGAGCTGAAGTGCCTGGGGGAAGAGAGTGAGCCCAGATTACCTCTGTCTCTGTAGTCACCTTTGCTCTCTTCTGAGCCTCATGGAGGAAGCTGTTTCTGTCTGTAAAGCAAGTATGCTCCACCTCTGGCAGAGAAGAGACCTTCAAGTCAGGTTGAGTACTATGTACCTGATACAGAATCTTGTCACTTTGTTGGAGTGAACAGTCCAAGTCAGGATTGGGTAGAAGAGTTACAGAGTTAAGGGAAACAGGTGGCTGAAAAGTGACTTGGTCAAGGTTGATTAGTAAAGTCTAATAATGAGTCATATGGGCATTACTCAGCCATCGATCAAGAAGGTTAAGTACCCCTCCAATGGCATATAGGGTAGTCACAGTTAAATTCTGCCCCCAAATTAGTTTATCTCTGTCTTTAACCAACAGTGTTGTGGTTGCAACAATAAAAGGGCAAAGTGACTACTTTGCTACCACTGGGTCCAGTTTCTTTGATAAGTAATTCATTGGCCATTTCAATGGCTCTAGAGTTTAAGTCAAGATCCCTTTAGATACCCCTCCATGCTCATCATCAACATACAAATGGAATGGCCTCATGATGTCTGGCAGCCCTAGAGCGGGGGCAGACAACACGTTCTGTTTTTCCTTTGCAAAGGCCTTCTGTTGTTCCTGAGTCCTTAGTTTCCTTGGTAGCTTGATCCTAGCCATCAAAAAGAAGCCCAGAATCCATAGTCTACAAAAGCCTGTGGACTCCAAGAAGTTACTTACCTGTTGAGGCATCTGGAAGGTGTAAATACTGTGGACAGTCTTCTTTCTTGTTGAGAGCTATAGTTAGCCTCCCATCAGAATGTAACCAAAATAGGTTATCTCAGTCTTGCAGAGTTGCACATTTTTAGCTGATGCTTGATACCCTTTGTCCTCCAGAGTCTGTAAGAGTCCCTGAGTCCCATTTTGACACTTTTTGGACTCAATCAGATCATTTAAATATTGGAGAAGGGTAATATCCAGGTTGTTAATGTGATTCTTACCCAGATTCTCATAATGAGCTTCATCAAAAACACTGGGTGAGTTCTTGAAACCTTAGGAAAGGCAAGTCCAGATGAGCTGTCCATTGATTTCTTCCTTTTAGTCATAATATCTGAAGACAAAGACAAAGTATTCCTGACTCATGGGGCCTGGGATAAGCTAAAAATGGCATCTTTTAGATCAAGGACAGAATATGATTTTTTGATCCGCTGGCAAAAAGCTCAGCAAAGTATAGGGCTTAGGCACTGTAAAGTGCATGTCCATTACCCTGTGATTGACTCCCCATAGGACATGAACAGTATGGTAGTCATTAGACTTTGCCTTTTAACTGGCAATAGTGGAATATTCCAAGACTACTGATATGTCCTGAGGATTACAAGGGCCAAGAGTTTGTGGATATGGGGTATAATTTTTTTCTGTACATTCTTGGACATGGGATACTAGTGGACTTGAGGTGGGCCAGCTCTTTGTTTAAGCACAACAAACACAGGAAGTCTATGTTTTGCCAGGCACATGCCCCATGTTTCTGCCCATGATTGGAGAAATTTCTTCAGCCAGTCAACAAAGTTCCTTTCCAGGGTAACTTGTCACTCATACAGTCTGTACTCAGTTTCAGAGGTCAGATTAAGGGTCAAAACCTAGTTTGGGTTGCCTTCCTGATCCAGTAATTGAACCCCTTCAGATGTAAAATAAATTTGGAATTTTATCTTTGCTAACAAATCTCTCCCTAGTCAGGGGTAAGGGCATTCATGGATAACCATACGGTCCTATTCTGAAGTCCACTGATCTTCAAGTAGTCCATGGATATTGTTTAGTATCTGTGGCCCCTTGCATCCAGTATTTTTTGGAAGACATTGGCCCTTCAGCCTTCAGGAGCACTAAATGTTTGGCTCCAGTATCAACCAGGAAATCCAGGAGCTTCCTCCTCCACTCTAAAGGTTATGTCATGTTTAGGGAAGTGGTCCAAACCCTGAATCCCTCAATCTCTTTTCTTCACTAACATGAACTTAGCCTGCAACTTCCTTTCTTGGCAGTTTCTAGCCCAATGACTTTCTACCTTACAGCAAGAACATTGATTCTTATCATATGGCTATTGGTAGCCTCCTTTAGACTCCTTTCCTTCAGCAATCCAGTGGAACTGACTTATCTTTTCCCCTGGATCTGGGGCAATGTTGACTAAAAAGGCTCTGTTCAAATTTCTATTCAAATCTCTATTTCCTGTCTGAATCTGCTTTTCTTTTGCACTTTCTCTGTTATTGTACATCTTCTCTGCAACTTCTACTATATACCTCAACAACTTTTCTCCTAATCTTTCTTGGCTCAGTAACTTCCTAATGTCTGATGTTGACTAATTGATGAAAGGCAGGACTACTGTGCTAGAATTCTCTGCTTATCAGGATTTATATGTATGTAGTAGTGTTGGAAAGCCTCCATGACCCACTTGAGATATGCTATTGGGTTTTCTTCAGTTCCTTGCCTAACATTATAAACTTTGATCAAATCATGAACTGTCTAGCAGCCCCTTTGTGAACTTCCAATGGAGCCTGGGGGTAAACCTGGATATGCCCTTTACCTTCAGCTGTGATGAAGTCCCAATCTCCTAAGAGGAAATCCTTCAATATAGACTGGGTTCTGATTTGGGGCACTGTTACTTCCTGGTAGGTTTTTCCATGCCTCCAGGATAATATGTTTCCTTTCTTCAGTAGTAAAGGGAACCTACTAAAGTTGCTGACAGTCATCTCAGGTGAGTTGATGAGTAAAGGGAACATTATCTAAGAAGCCAATATGATCTTCAGGGTTCTCAGAAAATAAGCATTTTGCATCCTCCAATTATTAAGGTCAGCAAAGGGCCAGCGGTGGTGAGTTTGTTCCCATGGTGGTCTGTTGGCAACTCTAAACATAGGGACAGAACAGTGGAGTCCGTCTCCAGCCTTCCAGTCTCAGGGGATACTGTGCCCCTACTTCTTGTGCCCTTGCAAGACCCCTTGTGCCACCAAAGCTGATGCTGCTGGAATAGGTGGCAGAGCTGGAGCTGGCCTGTGTTTTTCCTCATCATCCTGAGGCAAATGTGGAAAGGGTTTATGAGGTTGGGGGGTGTGAGATCCCTTGGGGTACTATCATGTAAGAAAGGATAGAGAGGAGCTGTTGATTTCAAAGTCTCTTGCTCATCAATCACCAGGCTCAGCACAGTCTCTGTTGATGGAGAAATGTTAGCAGGGGGAAAGAGGAAAGGCTCAACTCAAGGTGGTAGATTACTAAATTAAATTCTACCTATTATATAGTTGACTTATGAGCCTTTTGAAACACTCCATCTATCAGTGATGTCACTGTGGGGAGATGGAATATTCCCTCCAGTGGCCATCTAATATTGAAAGTTGGCCACTCAGAGCTTCAATAAGTGGTCATTTTCTTGTTCTTCACATTCATAGAGAAGTTATGAGCCATAGTCTTAGCTTCTTTAAAATTAATCAGAACTAGATTAAGCAGGTTAAAGGTCTGTTCCATGGTGTCTATCACAGTATAATGCAAGTAAAAGCCAAACAACACAAGAAACAGAATAGACAAACATATATATATATACACATATATATGTGTGTGTGTGTGTGTGTGTGTGTGTAGAAAATAGCTGCTCTGAGACTGAAAACAAAAATGATTCTAAAAATTCAGTCTCACCAAAAATGGCATGAAGAGGAAAGTAAATGATGGTTAGTTTCTCTATCTCCGACCAGAAATTCTCCCAGTTGGCAGAAGTGTACCTCATTTATCCTGGGGCCAGGAACGTCTCCCTGGCTCACGAGGTTTTGACTCACCAGAACATTAGCTCTAAGTCACTCCCTACCATGTATACTGACACCTAGAGCCTTTTCAAAAGCAAAATTAAGAATAGGCACAGACAACACACAAAGAAACTAGCCACCAGCCACCACCAGAACCTCCGGAGTCCTGGAAGTTTGGGAGATCCTGAGCAAGACACCTAAATGTTGTGCCCAGTTCACAAGACTCCCAAAGAGACTACTGACAACTCCGATGTAAGGACACAAGAGTCTTTATTCAGGCTTGAGCCTGGGTCACACATCTTCCTGATGCAGCAGGACAGAAGAGTAGCCCAGAAGTTTAGGGGCATTGGGGATTAGAAAGGAAAAAGAAGGCAAGCAGGGATTTCTAAGCCTTGTTGTTATGTTGTAAGGTAAGAGGGTAAATGAATGTTGGCCTTAAAACTGATTGGTTTACAGCATCTGATCTAACCATAAGGAGAGACCACACATCTAAAAGGAGCATCTTGACCTAGGAATGATTCTTGTTTGTTTAACCTATCTTGTTATTTTGGCTGGCCACAGCTGTTATGTCTGCTATTGCCAGAATATCTCATTGCTTTTCCCAGAACTCAAGGGTGGAGTTCAAGGCCCATTGAAAACAAAAAGCCTAAAATGAAGTCCAAATCTCAAAATGGATTTAGTTCTGCTACCTCAGTTCCCTGACTTTCAGATAGAATTCAGACTTCGCATTTCAACTTTGTTAAGGAACAAGACTTTCTCATGCCTCTGAGAAAGTTTCTGTACTCTAGGAACTTGATTTGCTTTTGTAAATATTAATACTCCAAAATTTATCAACTCCCCTCACTTATTAGATTTTAGGGACATACTTGAAAGCCATTTTTCAATTATTTCCAATTCATGAAACCTCAGGAATATAACTATCACAAATAAACTTGGGAAGCAGATACCATGGTGCTGTGATGACTCCATACTTACCAGCTGTAGTCCTTCAAGATAGCTGATGACTTTCTGTGTTAGCCAAAACAAAATTGATACTTAATGTTTACTAATCTATCCATGAAAATGATTTCTTCTACATTTAAAGGCTTTAACTTGCAAATGAAATAATACTTTCATAAAGAATAATCACTGTACTTCCTACATTCTAAACTCATATCAATGTTAAGTCTTCAAATTTGCCCTAATTTTTAGTTTCTGTGTTTTGTTTTTCCTTGTGGTGGAATCACATTTATACATCTTTAAAAAATACTTGGTTTTTCCATTTCATAGTTCATTTCATCTGCATCCTGTTATTTCCCTTTCACTCAGTGATGGTCCTTTTATACTTTCCTGGTTTCTTTGTTTATTTCATATTAGATACTATCAACTAAGGAAGTAAGGATCATACATAGCTGAGAGAGAATATACAATGATTATATTTCTAGATCTAGGCTACTTTACTCAATTTATCATTTCCTATACCCTTTCATTTATCTATAAGTTTCATTATTTCATTTTTTCTGTACAGATGAGTAATTTTCCATCTGTGTATACTTTCTTTATTTATTCATCTCTTGAAGGAGATTTTTGTTTCCATTTCTTTGTTGTTATGAATTAAATAGAGAAGCAATAAAGATCACTGATCAAGGACCTATGGAGTAGAATATTAAGTACTATGGACATATGCAAAGGACTTTTATAGCTGGGTCATATGGTAGATATATTTCAATTTCATGAAGAGTCACAATACTGATGTCCATAGTGGCTGCAAAAATGTGCATAGTTACTAAGAGCAAATGAGTGTTCCTTTTTCTCTACAACCTTGTTGTCTTCAGTTGCTTATAGGTTTGGTTCTGATACTAAGGTTCTATTCCCCAACTGGGTCTTGACCTGTCAGTAACAAAGCCATATGCTAATTGCTGGGTGGAACTGGCAAAAATTCTAGATCCTTGGAGAAAAAGAAAGATGCAAGGAAGGAAAGAGAGGTTTGTTATGCTTTGAAGAGAGAAGAACCCAGCAGCCATGTAAGGTCTCTGGAGGATCTGGAGCCTGTGGCCTCTCCTACAGGCAGGTGGTCATGGATGTTTAGCAGGAGATAGATGAGACTATCCACTAAAGTTTAGGGCATATGGGAGGTATGAAACTAAGAATATTGATAAAGGCATGCTTTACCAGGCAGAAGATCATAGCATCCAGCAATTGTGCCAAGAAGGCAAGTTGAAAATGAAAACTGTGTGTCTGTGTCTTTTACCCATGGATTCAAGTGATGCTGGGTGGGGTCTGGTAGCAAGCCCTAATTCCCAGAACTTAGGCATGGTAGCAAAAGCTACATACAACAGATGACAAACAACATGGAATTATTAATTTCGGAATTCTCAGATTGAAAACATACATATAATGATATAAGTCTAAGAAGAGGAAAAAGTTGTATCTTAGCAAAGGAGAGGAGTGAGTCATGTAGTGCCTCCAGCACCATGTGATTCATTAACAAAGGAACATGGGGAGCCTCAGCACACAGGAGCTGGGGAGCCCCTACTGTGCACAGAGACACACTGCCCGGAAGAAGGCAGAGAAAGGAAGACAATAAAGGCTACTGGTCTCCAAAAATCAGACAAACAAAAGAGATAAAGGAAATTGGGTTTATTTATTTATTTTATTTTTTAGGGATAGAAGGGAGTATAATGGCAATTTAAATGTTCTTAAGTGTATAGGGATATTAAGCTTTACAGAATGAAGAAGTTAGGGAGAGTGAATAAAAAGTGTTTTAGAGAAGATTTCAAAAGGTCTGCCCAGGACATACTCTAATTCATGGAGCACAAGCTCTATAGGAATTCTGTTATAGACTCCAGGTATGACAGATTAGAAGCCTAAGAATACATTAGGCAGAAGGGAATTTAATTATAGGTATTAAACTATTGAGGCATTCTATCTTAAAAACTTAGATCAAAGCCAGGGGATAGGGTGCCAATCCTATCTCAGACAGTAAGAATTTAGGCCTTGAGAATAATATAAAGAGAAAGCCTGGAAATAGACTCATACAATAAGTAGACAGAGATAGGAGGAGCTGGGGCCTGTGGCCTCCCTATAGACAGGTAATCAGGGATGTTTGGCAGGGGATAGTTGGGACTATCCACTAAAATTTAGGTCATATGGGAGGTATGAAACTAAGAATATTGATAAAGGCATGTTTTACCAGGCAGGAGATCATAGCATCCAGCAATTGTGCCAAGAAGGCAAGTTGAAATTGAACAACTGTTCAATTTCATATTTAGTAGACTAAATAATATATGCCTTGAACTCATGAAGGTCAGGGCAGGGGACAGTAGAAGCACTGTTTCAACAGATAATATGTGTTTAGATTACTGTATTTGCTTTGAATTGCTTTGTCAAGAAGAGTGTGATTTTGAGTTAGGTGCTTATATTAAAAATCAGCTGGGAGGGAGGTCAAGTTCAAAGTTTAATGAATACCAATTACTGGACCAAGGACATGCTATTTTGGGGGTATGGCTCTGTATTTGTTTTGACAGGAAAGGACAATAGGCTCTGTACTCCTTCCAGAGTGATATGCATCAGATATGACAGTGCAAGACCCCCTAAATAAGTAGAAAAATTCAAGAGAACCTAACAGGGTAGGTAAAGATTCTTTGTGCCACCCTTTGCATGGCATGAATGAAGAGTTATTATTATTGGTTATTAATAAAATTAGCTAATTGAAAAGACAACTGTCTTTCACATGCCCAAAAAGGAGCAGAATTCCATTCTTAATTAATCTGTGCCACTGCACAATTTATACAGATATCTTAATGGTACTAAAATTTTGGCTGTGACATTTATACATCATAGAATATACAGTTTTTCAAGATTCATCCCCAGAAATGATGAACTGACCTGTTTAGAACCCTTCTTTGGGTTACTGTCCAAAACATCTTTGAGGATTGTCATGGAATCCAGGTCATCTTGCCTCATTCAAACATTCAGATGGATCTAATCAGAACTTCAGACAAGACCTAAGCCTTCTAGGCATACATAGACTGGGAAACAAATGCTAAAGCTAGCTTTCTTAAGTCTAACCAAATCTTCTAATTCTCCTGCCAGCCCCCACCCTTTTATTTTTTATTTTTTATTTATTATTATTATTACTATTATTATTAATTATTATTATCATTTTGGTTTTTCGAGACAGGGTTTCTCTGTGTATCCCTGGCTGTCCTGGAACTCACTCTATAGACCAGGCTGGCCTCGAACTCAGAAATTCACCTGCCGCTGCCTCCCAAGTGCTGGGATTAAAGGTGTGTGCCACCACAGCCTGGTGCCCCACCCTTTTAAAGATTTTTTTTTCACTCTTGTTCAGCAAGACATTATGGAATACTCATCAGCCCAATTCCCTGGCTTTGGGGTTCTTGTAATGGTTATTTTACAATTATAGAAATGTTGTTATTTTATGGGATAATTTGGAAATGGCCATAATATTGAACAAAAAGGAAATAGGTGGAATGAATTGTGTAGCCATAAACATAATTTTTAGAAGTCTTTGTAGTTAATGAAAAGTTGAAGTTATAATTTCTTACATTGGTGCAGAATTTATTTTGACACAGATCTAAGGTTTTCATTACTATGTATTTCTTATATTGATACAAAACTTGAGATTAATATTGTTACTTTTAGGTACTGTGCCTATACAACTCATTTAAGAATATAGAACTTAGACCCATTCCTTTTTTTTTTAAAGATTTATTTATTATTATATGTAAATACATTGTATCTATTTTCAGACACCCCAGAAGAAAGCATCAGATCTCATTACGGATGGTTGTGAGCCACCATGTGGTTGCTGGGATTTGAACTCAGGACCTTTGGAAGAGCAGTCAGTGCTCTTTACCGCTAAGCCATCTCTCTAGCTCCCAGAACCAGTCCTTCTAATAATGGCTTTTGCAAACTATTTTAAGGGATGACTAAGCAATATGAATTAAGGGTCAGATAGCAAACTCATGGTTATGTTAGATTCTTATTTAATTATAAAAGGGTGGTTCAATATATTTCAACTATAAATAGCCAAGCGTAGTAAAGGTTTAACAGTTCACATTACTATATATATATATATATATATATATATATATATATATCTTCAAAACATCAGAAATACACAGAATGTGACATTTAATGTGACTTAATCATTTGACAGTGAGGCCTATCTACTCCTGACTGTACTCCCTACTTAATTCAAAGAAGAAATTGAGCATCTTCATCTCCATGTGAGGCTGCTTATTGAGGCAAGGGAGCCACTGGGCAGAAATTACCTATTTCATCTGCAGACAAAATCCTGTTCTGGAAAAGGACATATTATGCAGAATAATCAACTGTTGGCTCTGACAATATAGGGTAAGCCGTTCTTAATAATTCTGCTTTGCAAAGGTTTGTCAGATGATCCTGGACCAGGAAAGTGATGCTTCAATATTTGAGAAATTAGGGAGCTGTCCAGGTAGTCAGCTGTCTCTAAAATTGTTTAAGTTTGGGAAACTAGGTTTGATGCTTCCATATACGCAGGTAATATTTAAGTCATTCTCAGATTTCTGACAGGGTTGAGGACTAGTTTTAGTTTCAAAATCAAATGCAAGTTGTTTAAAATTGAGAGAGGTTATAGAGTGGAAGGCATGGTTTTCTGATGGCATTACAGGCTGAAATCTAAACATAATTTAGGGATGGAATCATAATTCTTTAAGTTAGGAATGATGGTATTTATCTAATTGACAAATATGACAGAGTATATGTCATTTATGTAACATAATGTATAATTTACATGATTTTTATGGTTTTGTTCAAATTATGTCTGGGAGAAGAGTTTGTTTGTTTGTTTTTATTTTTATTGAACAGAAAAACTGAGCTGTAGAGGCAGTTCTAATACTAAGGTCCTGTTCCCCAATTTGGTCTTGACCTGTCAGTAAAGAAAGCCTTTGGCCAATTGCTGGATAGAAGGAATTGGCAGGACTTCCATGTCCTTGGAGAAAAAGTGAGGTGCAAGGGAGGAAACAGAAGTTTGCCATGCTTTAAAGAGAAAAGAACCCAGCAGACATTTAAGGTCTCTGAAAAAGCTGGGGCCTGTGACCTCTCCTACATGTGGGTGGTCAATGATGTTTGGTAAAGGCTAGATGGCACTAATCAGTAAAGTTTAGGGCAATTGGGAAGTACAGAGCTAAGATTATTGATAAGGGCATGCTTTTCCAGGCAGAAAATAGTAACACCTAGCAATTGTGCCATGAAGGCTAGTTAAAATGGAACAAGGTGAAGCTGTGATTTTTATCTGTAGATGCAAGGGAAACTGGGTGTGGGCTGGTAGTGGGGCTCCATTTCCGGAGCTCAAGTGGTGTAGTGAAAAGCTATACTTAACATTTGTTGGTTATTTCCTTGGTATTAGCCATTTTGACTGGGGTAAAGTGATATATTAAATATCTTTAAAAGAACCACTTCTCAGTCAATAACTAATAGATTCCTGGATTATTAAAAAGAAGATCATGATTTTGCCAGTAGATGGATAAAATTATAAAATATCATTGTGAGTGAAGTAACCCAGACTCAAGACATGCATGGTATGTACTCATTGATAAGAGGATATTTGCCCAAAAATTACAGAATACCCATGATACACCTCTTAGATCTTATGAAGTTAACTAAGAAGGAATGGCTTAGTGAAGATGTTTCAATCCCACTTACAATGGTTAACAAAATAATAATGGGAGGCAGCAAGAGGGAGGGAACTGGAGGGAAGAAGAGAGGGGCCCGGGAAAGAGGGTGCAGTATCAGGTATGAGGGGAGATAGGAGAGAGTCACTGTGGCCTGGGAATATGAATGGTAATATACAGCAGCTGGATGTAGGGGTTCTGGGAAACCTCTAGAATATTCTAGAGTCCTGAGATCAAGGAAGCTTTCTGGATCCAATGTAACTGAGCTTAACTGAAATGCCCAATAATGGAGATATCGAACTTGAAGAGACCAGTAATTAGACAGGACCGCCAGTGTAGCAACGGGGATGCCAACCCGCCTTCAAATTTTTCATTCCAAAATTGTTCCTGTCTCAAAGAAATGCAGGGACCAAAATGGAGCAGAGATAGAATAAATGACAGACCAGTAACTAGCCCAACTTTGGATCCATCCCATGGGTGGGCACTAAACGCTGGCACTATTTCTGGTGGTATGTTGTGCTTGCAGACAGGAGCCGAGCATGATTTTAGAATCTGACCCATTAGTCTGACTCTAGATCATGCATTTTCATTATCTTATGGGCCTCAAACCATAATGTAGAAGGATGTCTCCCTGAAAGATGTGACATACAGAATCTGAAAATGAATTGAAGTTAGCAAGTGTGTTTGCAGTTGAAAACAAAGGAAAAGAGGAAGGGTGCTTCAGGAAAACAAAACAAATTGCAAAAGGACGAAGAGACTGAAAAATCTTAAAACCCAAGATAGGTCAGCAGTTCCAGAACTAGAATTGTGAGGAAAAGAAATTGCAAAGAATGGATCCAGCAAGATGAACAGCACAAAGAACCTGTTAAGGCCCATAGACATGACCAGAAACTTATGATTAAGTCACTTTTGATTGAATTCAAGGCTCACCCAGTAAGGTGGAGCCCATACTCGACACTATATATGATGCCAAGGACCTGAGATTAGATAGATCGTGAGCCTATGAGAAAATGCCACAATTGTTCTTCTAAACTGCAGAGGTTCTCAACATGTGAGTTGCAAACCATTAAAAGATCAAACAAGATTTCATGATCATCAGTTAAGGCCACTGGAAAACACATATTTACATATGATTCATAACAGTAGCAAATATATATAATTATTGTTAAGAAATAGCAATGAAATACTTTTGTGGTTGGGGAGTCACCACAGCATGAGGAAGGGTCATAGCATTATGAAGGCTGAGAACCACTATGCAATAAAAATGACTTCTAATGACATATTCAACCTTCAGCATAGAGGTTTCTTCTTGTGGACATCTAAAACAGGACAATATGCAGAGAGAATGCAAGCTTGAATCAGTCCATCCTAAATAGATTTTTTTCTCTAAAGTGTTCCTCTCAGTGTGAAGGAAAGTTTGCAGAAGAGAAGAAATAAATATTGTAAGAGTCAAAGGTAGTGGATAACTCTCAAGGCAGGACACTTTCCATAAACAAGAGGACTGAATCACAAATGAACTGTTAGAGAGTATGACAGGATGTACAAGGCCTGCACAGGTTCAAGCCTAGAAAATCCCACCTCTAAAAAAGGGAAGTGGACACAAAATACCTCCTCTATGAAAGAAGATATTTGCAATTTTAATACTTGCTTGTATAGGAAAAATTAATTTTCTTTAATAGAGTGTCACTGGATATATTAACTATACTCCAGGATAACCCATGCCTGGAAGTTGACCCACCCAGAGCTCTGTATTATTGTTATGTGCTTTGCATTTCATTAGTAATTTTTGTCTCATTGGATTTTGTCTGATTTTTTAGGGGGAAGGTGGTTATTATATTCAGTTTTTGGAAGTTTTTGAGAAAAAGGAAGAACATAATACTGGTTTTATAGGTAGGTGAGGAGGGCCTGGGATAACCTAGGTGACAGGAAACAATACAATCAAAATAACAATATATGAAAATATTTACAAAGATTAAAACCTGTAGGAAGATGAGGATGGAGTAGAGAAAAACAATTACATTTTCCTGTAATTTCATGTAGGGAATATATTGGGAGCATGATCTGGAGTCAGACTAATGGATCAGATTCTAACATCATGCTCGGTTCCTGTCTGCAAGCACAAAGAGATTATTTGCAACCTGTTATACGTTCCAGTAATCCATCTCCCCAGAAGAAGAACACAGAAAAAAAAATAGGATTTGTTAAACATAATTACAATGACAGTGATAAGAGAGCAGATGCAAAAGGAAATATCCAAGAAAGATCAAAAGAATAGATGAGATCAATGCCAAGGAGTTCAAATATGTAATTTTGAAGATGACAGTGTGATACCAAATAGTTCCTATGAGTGAAAAACCTTTAATTGAAGGAAGATATTGAAGAATACTTTTGAAAATAGAACAGAAAATGGTAATCTGTTTTAATTTTCACTAAAATCACCACAAATGCAACTTTTCTGATATTGTCATGCAAAAACTAGAAAGCTATTAGAAAACTGCTAAGAAAACCACATTAATGTGACAAATTTAGTCCACTGACATGGGGTTAGTCCACAAAATATAATGAGACTCTTCACCAAAGTCCTACATTGAAACAAACCAACACTTGGTATCATCAGCCACAATATACAGATAAAACTTATATCATGATCATCTCATACAGGTTATAATCCATCAGCATGTTAGACATAATTGTTCTGGCCAGGCATTGGTGGTGTATGCCTTTAATCCCAGCACTTGGGAGGCAGAGGCAGGTGGATTTCTGAGCTCAAGTCCAGCCTGGTCTACAGAGTGAGTTCCAGGACAGCCAGGGCTATACGAGAAACTCTGTCAAAAAAAAAAAAAAAACAAACAGTAAGAAAGAAAGAAAGAAAGAAAGAAGGAAAAAAGAAAGAAAAAGAAAAAAATATTCTTTCTGTCTACAGAAGAGAGATTCTCTTGGGGAAACAGCTAGCTTCAAATGAACACACAACACTGTTGAATCAGTTTGCAGAGAGTACTGCTCTTGAGATTTGTGGCATACAATTTTTGAAAATCAGCACTCCATGAAACCAAAGAATTCTCAATGGGATCCTCTGAAGGCTTTTTATAGTATGAGCAAAATTTAGTTCATATTTCTGCTGAAAAAAATTTAAATAATGCTTACCAGTTAGTGGAATAGTTAATCATGAGAAAATTTACCTATTATTTATTCACATTCATAGGAAGAGATGATTGACCGTTTATTTCAGTGATTTGTCAGTTGTGGAACCTAATTTAGACAGAATTTCTTAGAATGGTTTTGTCATTAGCCAAGTGAAAACAGTGGTCAAAATATGTGAGGGGAGTCGAAGGTATGATTAAGTGGTTAAGAGCACTGACTGTTCTTCCAGATGAAAAGATTTCATTCTCCAGAAGCTACATGGTGGTCCACACCCTCTGTAATTTCATTTCTACAAGACACAGTAAACTCTACTCCCCTCTTTAGACACTGCACAGTATGATGCACACAATGTGCATGCAAAATGTCCAGAAACATAGATTAAGTCTCAAAATCATTTTTAATGTGGGTAGAACCAAGGAAGGAAGAGAAAGACAGCAATGCTGCCCAAAAATAAACAACCAGAATCCATGTTCACTTTATTTTCCTACAGTAAGCAATGCTTTACTCTTTTCCAAACACATCCACTAATACATGTTTTCTTACGTTTCCAAAGGTGCTGAATTTCTAACTATAAACATCAGCCCTCTACTGAAGGTTACATGGAATCTCTAAGGCATCAAGCTAATTTAGCAAGAATATGGGACTGATTATTTTAATGTGATTTTCCATTACTTACTCAGTAGAGTGATTCACACATTTAACCAATAAATACAACCTTTGTTAAAGATAAAAACATAATTAGTTTTCTTTACATATGTTTAAGTATATTCTCATAGATACAACTTTGTTCTGTTGTTTTCTGTATGTATTTATTCTCAATTATTTTTCTCCCAAGGGAATAAACTTTGCCCACAGATGAAATATTTTCATGTAGTAATCAATGATACAAACCTAGTCATCTATACTTATCACCTTTCCACAAATCTTTTTCAGAATAGCTTAGAAATCTATAGCCTCTTCCTAATAAGATAATTGAGTTCAGAAGGGCAAACCCTTAATAGTAACTGTAACTGAGTATGATAATGTAAAAGAAAACATACATAAAACTTGTAGATTGAAAGCAATTCTCCTAGGAATTTCGTGAATTCATTGTTTTTAATTGCAGAGTAGTATTCCATTGTGTAAATATACCACATCTTCTGAATCCATTCCTCCGTTGAGGGACATCTGGGTTCTTTCCAGCTTCTGGCTATTATAAATAAGGCTGCTATGAACATAGTGGAGCATGTGTCCTTATTGCATGCGGGTAAAGTCTCTGGGTATATGCCCAGGAGTGGTATAGACGGATCCTCCGGGGGTGTCATGCCCAGTTTTCTGAGGAACCGCCAGACTGCTTTCCAGAGTGGTTGTACCAGCCTGCAATTCCACCAGCAGTGGAGGAGTGTTCCTCTTTCTCCACATCCTCGCCAACAACTGCTGTCTCCTGTGTTTTTGATCTTAGCCATCCTGACTGGTGTGAGATGGAATCTCAGGGTTGTTTTGATTTGCATTTCCCTAATGACTAAGGATGATGAACATCTCTTTAGGTGCTTCTCAGCCATTAGATATTCTTCAGGTGAGAACTCTTTGTGTAGCTCTGTACCCCATTTTTTAATAGGGTTACTTGCCTCTCTGGAGTTTAACTTCTTGAGTTCTTTGTATATCTTGGATATTAGCCCTCTGTAGGATGTAAGGTTGGTAAAGATCATTTCCCAGTTAGTTGGTTGCCGCTTTGTCTTTTTGACAGTGTCTTTTGCCTTGCAAAAACTTTGCAATTTAATGAGGTCCCATTACTTGAAAATATCATCCTTAGTGAGGTAACCCAATCACAAAAGATCACACATGGTATGCAGTCACTGATAAGGGGATATTGACCCAGAACCTCAGAATACCCTAGACACAATCAGCATATCAATAGATTTCTAAAAAGATGGAAGGAGAGACCCCTGGTCCTGGAAAGACTGGATGTAGGGGAACGCCAGGACAGAGTAATGAGAGGGGGTTGAACGGAGAAAAGAGGGAGGGAAGGGGGCTTATGGGACTTTCGGGGAGGGAGGAAACGGGAAAGGGGAAGTGATTTGGAATGTAAATTAAAAAAATAAAATAAAATAATAAAAAAAAAAGAAAGCAATTCTCCTGGTGTTTATTGGGTAAAGAAAAGTTAAATAAGATTTCAAAGGCTGAAATAGATATCAAGAACTAGACACTATTATTAAATGAAAGTAGTGATGCAAATCAGATACTAGATTTGTGCTATATTACAAAACAATTTGTTATATGCTAAATTTAACAAATATAAGAATATAAGGGAGTTGGGTTTTGTAAAATAATATTCTGTCATAAATGAATTTCTTGACTGTATTGAGTCTTTGTGAGTTTATGCTTGGTATTTATGTAATGCATATATAATGTGAGGAAATGATAAGACACAAAAAAGGCAGCACTCTTTTATTTCCAAAATAATAGGTTGAATTAAAGGCTTTACATAGCTTTCTTTAAAACATCCACTATAATTTTCTCAAACTCAATTCAATTTTATATATAATGCAGGATTTAGCAAGATAAAATTAAGCTCAACACCAATGAACAATGTACACCACCAGTGCTCTATATCTCAATATAAGCTGAATTTTCACCAGAATTGGACAAATTTGAGCCAATAAGTCAATTATGAGGAAAGTATAACATAGTTAAAGTTCTTTATACAAAAGAGCAAAAGGGCTTATACCTCCCCCGCCAGGAGGAGATTCTGAAGAATTCTTAGACTTCAAATCTTATTCATGGCTTTCTTCTTTTCTTTCAAATCATTCCCATCTCTTTTAACTAAATAGCATTTTTTCCTGTATTCTGGAGAGTAATACTTTGACACCTCATTCTACATGTTCATGTGATTCTTTATTAAAATGGTAGGGAAGAGCTGCCAAACATTCAGTTAGGATCTGCCTGTCACTACCATGATGTCAAAGCAGATATAAATATTATCAGGAATGCCAATTGCCTTGTAATTAAGAATCTATTTCCTATAAGGCCACCAGCTTCCCCAAATTATCAACAGTCAATTGAAAAAGAACTCTAAGGCAAATCCAAGCATATTTCCCTGTTTAAAACATCAAAAATTAGTTTCCTACAGGACCAGGTTTTTACATACCCACAACTGGAACTAATACAGATATTTTTGCTTTGCATTTACAAATTGTACTTTCGAGAGACTATCCAGAAAAATTACAACACTAGAACTCAATGATTTTTCCCCCAAAAAATTGTAAAACAAAATAAGTAAGAAGACAATCTTAATCCATAAGATAAGCCTAAATTCTCACAATACACATTGATACATTTACATTCCAATAGTCTTGGAAGTCAGTGAAGAGGAACACAGTGTTGAATATAGCAAGTAGATGACCGTATTCTACAAATAAACTATCATAAGTAGATGTCCAAATTCCACAACATGCTATTGCAATAGTTGTCCACATTCCACACACAGGTGGTCATAATTACAAACTTGGGGTTTCAGAAACTTCAACTTAGCTCTTAAAGTTGTTTAACATTCCATAAAATCAGAACATGTAGAAAATTAATGAGACTTCTGTAATCAGAGTATGTGCTTAGAGACTTTAGGGTGATTGCCACTTTATTTGAATGCATTTAATTTCTTTGTACTCAGAAGAATACAAGGTTCAGCAGATTCAGTCAAGCACAAATCGAGAAAGTGGCCACTTTAGCTTCATTCCAGGCATTAAAATGCAGTCTGAAAATAACTGCCTCTTTGTTGGTACCATAAACAATGTTAATAGTCAGGGGCAATAGCCCTTACCTGTGATTGGCAGAGTCAGCAAATGAAAGAACAAGTGCTAAAAGTAGCATTTCAGTCAGTCAATTATTGAAGATAAGAATATTTGAAATAAGTCAATATATAGGTGTTCATCATCCATCTGAAATTGTGATATGCACTACCTAAACAAACAGAAAACAGATTTCAGCTAATTTCAAGGTAAATTCTGCTCTCAGCTCACTTCTGAAATTCACACTCTATGCCAAAAAATTTAAGCACTGAAGCGTCTTCCTGTGTATCATTTTTTCCTTCATCATTACTAGTTCTTTTCTTCCTCAGCTTTGCCATCCTCAGGTCTTTTTCCATTTTCTCACAGTTCTTTTTGTGAGGGTGTGGCATTTGCTCTGTTCTTTGTCTTTACCAGACTCTTACACAATTGACCCTTCACTACCTCTACCTATTGTTCATAGGTCAAGCAACAGTCCCCTTTGCAGATCTCTCATTCTTGTACTTTTAAGTGTATAGTGCATCTACAGATAAACTATGGCTATATTTATTTTATTTACAATGACAAAGCAAGATTGAACTTATTTTTAAATTTTAATCTTTTGCATATTGCAATAATAGAATTTTGAATTTTTAAAAATAAAATATAACTTTAATCTAGTAAATTCTGGTTAAATTTTTCCTTTCCAGCAACTCCTAACAGATTCTCCTGACTTCCCAACTTGACCAAATCTGCTCCATTTTCTCCCTTATCATTAGCATACAAACAGGCATCTTAAACAGTGATGATGATGACAGTGATGATGATATTAAATTAAAATGAAGTAATCAGAATGGGATAACAACAACAAAATAGAAGAAAGGTAGCCAAAGGAAAAAACTCAAGAAATACACATAAACCCATGGAATAACTTACATTCACACAAACAGAAAACCCATAAAAACAAAAATCAGCAAACCAGAATATATATGCAAGGACATGTAAGGAAAAAAAATCTCCGAGGAAAAATTATGAGACAAAAGAGCCTCTAAAAATTCCATTGAGTTAATTTTGTATTGCCCGTCTATTACTTGGCATGGACCTGGCTTTAAGAAAGGTTTGTACACCCAATGAACTCCAGTGGAGAAAACTAATTTGTCGTTTGAGTGTAGATATAGGCTAGAGAGTATGTCTGCATTTAGGCTTGTGTTCCCTATCCCTTTCAGTGCTAGGACCCCATCTGCCTTACAATTTTGTTGGTCCTATGTATGCTACCATAGCCTCTGACAGCTCATATATGGATTTCTGCTGCTCTATTTAGAAGGCTTTATTCCCATGGTATCCTCCATTTCCTCAGGCTCTTACAATCTATATGCTTCCTTTTTCAGAGTTCACTTAATCTGACAGGACAAGTTTTGATGAAGACATGTCCTTTTAGGACCAAGTGTTCCAAGATCTCTCAATCTGCATAGTATCTGGCTTTGTATATTTGTTCTCATCTGCTGCAGGAAGAAGCTATACTTATTTGAAATGTTCTTCATGAGACTTAACCAGAGAACAAGGTACTTCTGCTGGGCATTTTTTTTTTGAGATTTCCTACTGCAATAAATATAAATCTCTTTACCTTAACCTCAGGTAGGCTCTTCAAACAAGGACTAAAAGCAGTCACATTCTTTACCAATATACCAGGAAAACAATCTTTAGGCAACATACTGAATTTTTCCACTGAAACATCTTGAATCAGGCTGCACAGTTCAAGTGACTCTCAGCAACAAAGTCTTCTATATTTCTATTAGGATACCCACTAAACCCCACTTAAAGCATCCCACTGCTGTCCAAATCCAAAGTTCCAAAACCCACATTCCTACAAATAAAAGCATGGACAGGTCTATCATTGCAACATCCCACTCCTGGTACCAATTTCTGTCTTAGTTAGGGTTTTACTGCTGTGAACAGAAACCATGACCAAGGCAATTCTTATAAGGTCAACATTTAATGGGGACTAGCTTAGAGGTTCAGAAAAACAGACCATTATTATCAAGATGGGAGCATGGCAGTATCATCTGAAGGCTTCTAGCAAAGTGCTTTCTTCCAGGCAGCTAGGATGAGGGTATAAAACCCATTTCCACAGTGACACATCAACTCCAACAAAGCCATGCATCCTAATAGTGTCAATCTCTTACATAAGTATATGAAAACCATCACAAATAGTATAGCTAGATCTTGAAATAGGTTGATCCCCACCTTCCTGAAGATCCTCCACACTCATTTCCATAGTGGCTGTACATATCTGTACTTCTATCAGCAATGGATTAGTGTTTTCCTTACTCCACCAGCATGAGCTGTCATTTGTTTTTATTGATCTTGGCCATTCTGAATAGTATAAGAAAAAAATCTCAATATAATTTTGATTGCTTTTCCCTGATGACTAATGATGTCAAACACATTTTTAAATGTTTCTTCTCACACATTTGTTTTTCCACCTTTGAGAATTCTGTTTACGTTTGTACCCCGTTTTTAATTGGGTTGTTTTGTTTTTTATTTGTTATATATTCAGATTTTTAAATTATTTATAAATTTTACATATTTATTTTCTATTATACATACAGTTGTTCAAAAAGAGAAATCCCATTTTATAGGCTTCTGCTTTGTCCAAGTGATGGTGTTCTTTATGGTGCAAAATCTTTTCAATTTCATGAGGTCCCATTCATTAATATTTCTTAATGGCTCTGCTATGATTTTTCTGATCATAATGTCAAATTCAATGAGTTTAAAATTATTAAAATCATTCATCATTATAATTTCTATTAGATTCAGTGTGTCTGACCTTACATTGAGGTAGTTGTTCTATTTGGACTTCAGTTTTGCAGAGGGTGATAAATATTGGTTAATTTGTATTCTATCTGCAGACTTCCAGTTTCAGTGTATCACTTTTTGAATATGCTATTTTTTTCAATGTTTATTTCTGGATTTTTTATCAAAAATTAGATACACATTGGTATACAGACTTATGCCTAAGTCTAAAATACAATTCCATTGATCAAAGGTGTCTGTTTTTATACCAATACCTTGCTGTTTTTTATTACAATAGCCCTGTAGTATAATCTGAAATCAGAGACAGTGACACTGCAAGTAGTTCATGTATTATTCAGTATTATTTTAAATATCCTGGGATTTTTGTGTTTCAAAATTAAACTGAAAATTGTCCTTTCATATTTCTGTGAAGAATAATGTTAGAATTTTAATGGGTATTGCATTGAATCTGTAGATTGATTTTTGGTAGATCTTTACCATATTATTCCTACCAATTCATGAATATAGGAAATTATTCCATCTTTTTTACTTTAAGAGGAGAAAGGGTTTTATTTGGTGTATGATTTCAAGTTACAGCAAATTATTCCAGAGAAGTCAAGACACAAACTCAGACTTGCATGAAAATTTATATTTTGCCAAGGATAACCTTAAACTCTTAATCCCCCAGCCTCAATTTTCAGAATGCTGCTTTTGATCATCAAAACCTGGCTCAGAAAAATCTTTCAAACTTATTTTGTAAAGAATTACATTCAATATTACAAAATAAGCAAACGCATATTATTCTGTATGGATCCATTGTATAACAGGTCAAGGAAGAAACTGGCTTTTGCATTATCATTCATCTTCAAAGACCATCAATCAAATCATGATAACATAGATTAGACCTTTAACAAGGCTCAGATATCTAGCAGTGTTGGGTTTTGCTCAACAAAAGTTTCCTGCACATACTTACCCATTTCTTATTTCTGGATTTAAGCCATTCCGGCTGATTGCATTTCTGAGAGGTTCCCTGCACAGTAGCCGTGTTTTTAACAAGAGGTCACCATGTTGCATGTTTGATTTTACTACTCTTACCTAAGCTCTGGGAATGGACTGTGATCACCCAGAGAAATATTGAATTCACAGATGAAAAACACAGACACACACAAGTTGCTCAATTTCAACTTGCCTTACGGGCTCAACTGCTGGGCACCTCTAATCTACCTCAGCTAGCATGCATTTCCCAGTACTTTCAGATCAGCACTCTAAATCTGTAGTTAATTTTAGTTGTTCAGTCACCTTCAGTCCCAGCTCAACATCCCAACTTCCTGCCTGTAGAAGTGGCCTGCAGTTGCACCACGTGAAATCTCACATAGCTGTTTATCTTTTGTCCCTCTGAAGCACGGTAAAAAACGTTTTTCCTCTCTTTGCATCTACTAGTTTGCCTGTCCAGATCTGGAAGTTCTTTCTGCCTTTTCCTTCTGCCCAGCAATTGGCCCAAGGAATCCTTACTGATAGATCAAGACCCAACTGGAGAACAGGACCTTAACATCAGAACTGCCCCTGCACCATTCTGGCTGTTCAAGAGCCCCAAACTGGGTAGCTACATTTTTTTGACAAGTGGGTACTCATTTTGTGCCAGATTTACAAACTGTTGTGGCAGTCAGTGAGACATACAGATAACCTAGGGGTATGAGGCATTCATTTATACCTTACTTTGTGGCTATAGCTATAAGATTTTCATGCCACAGGGCTTTATACCCAGGCGGCAAAGGGAGATAGCTAGCCTCTCATGAGTGCAGACATGCCCATGAATACAGGAAGGACCACACCTGCTGCTCATAGGAACCTTCCCAGAACCCTCAGGACAAACGAACCCAGCGACAGCCTAGGACAGGAGCCTTAGAGTTACTGACTGTGGCTGGAGACCTTCCTCTGGCACAGGGCTCCATACCCAGGTGGCACAGGGAGATAGCTAGGCCCCCAGGAGTGCAGACTGTCCTGTGAGAGCAAGCAGGACCACCCTTGCTGCTCAGAGGAACCTGTCAGGACACAGGAACCCAGGGACTGCTTAAAAGTTTCTGACTGTGGCTGGAGACCATCCTCTGCCACAGGGCTTCAGACTCAGGTTGCACAGGGAGATAGGCTGTCCTTCAGGAGTACAGACAGGCTTTTGAGAGCAGGTAGAACAACCCCAACTGCTAAGAGGAATCCACCCAGAACCCTCAGGACACGGGAAACCAGGGGAGACCTGAGACAAGAGCCTTCCAGTATCTGTATGCAGCTGGAGACGAGCTGATCCTCTGCCAAAGAGATCCATACACAGATAGCTCCTGGAAAGTGTGAGTTTCCCAGGAGTGCATATAGGCCTGTGAGTGCAGGTGGGACCACCACTGCTACTCAGAGGAACCCGCCCAGAATCAGGACAAAGGAACCAAGCAGTTGCTTTGGACAGTTGTGTTCTGGTTTCCATCTGCACCCAAGGAGATAAGAATGGATCGATTTGAAATCTACCACATGCTGTCCACCAGATGAAAAAGCACCATTTGTTGAAAATACTGTCTTTTTTTTCACTGGATGGTTTTAGCTCCTTTGTCAAAGATCAACTGACCATAAGTGTGGGTCTTTAATTCTATTCCATTGATCTACCTTCCTGTCTATCTACCAATACCATACAGTTTTTCTCATGATTGCTCTGTAATACACCTTGAGGGCAGCTATGGTGATTCCCCCAGAAGTTCTTTTATTGTTGAGAATAATTTTCAGTATCCTGAATTTTTTTGTTATTCCAAGTGAATTTCCAAATTACTCTTTCTAACTCTATGAAGAATTGAATTGAAATTTTGATGGGGATTGCATTGAAGCTGTAGATGGCTTTTGGTAAGGTGGCCATTTTTACTGTATTCATCCTGCCAATCCATGAGTATGTGAGATCTTTCCATCTTATGAGATCTTCTTAGATTTCTTTCTTCAGAGACTTGAAGTTCTTGTCATACAGTTCTTTTACTTGCTTGTTTAGAGTCACATCAAGGCGTATTATTTGTTACTATTGTGAAGGGTAACTTTTCCCTAATTTCTTTCTCACCTAGTTTATCCTGTGAGTAGAGAAATGCTACTTATTTGTTTGAGTAAATTTTATATTCAGCCACTTTGCTGAAGTAGTTTTTCAATTCAAGGAGTTCTGTGTTGGAATTTTTAGGGTCACTTAAGTATCCTATCATATCATCTTCAAATAGTGATATTTTGAGTTTTTCCTTTCCCATTTGTATCCCTTTGACTTCCTTTTTTAAGTCTAATTGCTCTGGGTAGGATTGCAAGTACTACATGGAATAGGTAGGGAGAGAGTGGGAAGCCTTGTCGTATCACTGATTTTAGTGGGATTGCTTTAAATTTTTCTCCATTTAGTTTGAGGTTGACTACTGGTTTGCTATATATTGCTTTTACTATGTTTAGGTATGGACCTTGAATTCCTGATCTTTACAATACTTTTACCATGAAAGGGTGATTAATTTTTCATATGCTTTCTTGGCATCTAATGACATGATAATGTGTTTTCTTTTTCTTTGAGTTGTTTATATAGTGGATTATGTTGGTGGATTTCCAAATATTGTACCATCCCTGGGAGAAAACCTACTTGACCATGATGGATGATAATTTTGATGTGGTCTTGGATTGTGTTGGCAAGAATTTTATTTAGTATTTTGCAATGATATTCATAAGCGATATTGGTCTGAAGTTCTGTTTTGGGGGGTGTTTGTGTGGTTTAAGTATAAGCACAATTGTGTTTTCATAAAACAAATTGGGTAGTGCTTTTTCTGTTAATATTTTGTGGAATAGTTTAATGTGTACTGATATTATTAGTACATCTTTGAAAGTATGATGAATTCTTCACTAAACTCATCTGGTCCTGGGCTTTTTTTGGTTGGGAGACTTGTAATGGTTAACTACATTTATTTAGAGGTTATGGGACTGCTTAGATTATTTGTCTGGTTCTGGTTTAGCTTTGGTACCTGATATCTGTCTAGAAAATTGTTCATTTTATCCTGATTTTCCAGTTTTGTTGACTATAGGTTTTTGTAGAAGAATATGACTTTTTTAAATTTCCTCAGTTTCTGTTTTTATATCTCCCTTTTCATTTCTGAATTTGTTAATTTGGATACTGTCTCTGAGTCCTCTGGTTTGTCTGGCTAAGGGTTTATCTATCTTGTTGATTTTCTCAAACAAACAGCTCCTGGTTTTATTGATTCCTTGTATAGTTCTTTTTGTTTCTACTTGGTTGATTTCTGTCTTGAGATTATTTCCTGCTGTCTACTCCTGTTTCGTGTATTCATTTATTTTCATTCTAGATCTTTCAGGTGTACTGTCAAGCTTCTAGTGTATGCTCTCTTCAGTTTTTATATATGAGTCTGTTAAATCCATTTGGTTCATAACTTCTGTTAGTGTCACTGTGTCTCTGTTTAGTTTCTGTTTCCATGATCTGTGCATTGATGAGAGTGGGGTGTTGAAATTTCCCACTATTATTAAGCGAGGTACAATGTGTGCTTTGAGCTTTAGTAGAGTTTCTTTTATGAATGTGGTTGCCCTTGCATTTGGAGTACAGATGTTAAGAATTGAGAGTTCATCTTGGTAGATTTTTTTCTTTGATGAGTAGGAAGTGTACTTCCTTATTTTTTTTAATAACTTTTGAGTGAAAGTCAGTTTTATTCTATATTAGAACAGCAACTCCATCTTGTTTCTTGGGGCCATTTGCTTGGAATTTTGTTTCTAGTCTTTTACTCTGAGGTAGTGTCTGTCTTTGTCACTGAGGTATGTTGCCTATACACAGGAAAATGCTGGGTCCTGTATACATATCTCGTCTATGAGTCTATGTATTTTAATTGGAGAATTGAGTCCACTGATGTTAAGGGATATTAAGGAAAAGTGATTTTTTTTCTCTTATTTTTGTTGTTAGGCGTGGAATTATGTTTGTGTGTCTTCTTTTGGGTTTGTTGAAAGAAGATTATTTTCTTGCTTTTCCTAGTGTGTTGACCTCGTCCCTCCTTGTTGTGGAGTTTTGCATTCATTATCCTTTGTAGGGCTGCATTTGTGGAAAGATATTGTGTAAATTTGGTTTTGTCATGGAATATCTTGGTTTCTCCATCCATGGTAATTGAGAGTTTTGCTGGGTATAGTAGTCTGGGCTGGCATATGTGTTCTCTTAGGGCCTGTATGACATCTATCCTGGATCTTCTAGCTTTCATAGTCTCTAGAGAGAAGTCAGGTGTCATTCTAATAGGTCTGCCTTTATCTTTTACTTGACTATTTTCCCTTACTGTTTTTAATGTTTGCTTTCTTTGTTTAGTGCATTTGGTCTTTTGATTACTTTGTGACTAGAGAAATGTCTCTTCTGGTCCAGTCTATTTGGAAGTTTATAGTCTTCCTTTATGTTTGTGAGCATCTTTTTCTTTAGGTTAGGGAAGTTTTCTTCCATAGTTTTGTTGAAGATATTTACTGGCAGTTTAAGTTGGAGATCATCATTGTCTTCTATACCTATTATCCTTAGGTTTGGTCTTCTCATCTTGTCCTGAATTTCCTGAATGTTTTGAGTTTTGCATTTCTTTTTTGTCTGTTGTGTCATTGTTTTCTGTGGTATCATCTGCACCTGAGATTTTTTTCTTCTCTCTCTTGTATTCTGTTGGTGATGCTTGTGCCTATGACTCCTGATGTTTTTCCTTGATTTTCTATCTCCAGGATTGTCTCTCTTTGTGTCTTCTTTATTATTTCTATTCCCATTTTAGATCCTGGATCATTTACTTCAATTTCTTCACATGTTTGGCTGTGCTTTCCTGGAATTCTTTAAGGGAATTTTGTGTTTCCTCTTTAATGGCTTCTACCTGTTTTCTCCTGTATTTCTTTAAAGGATTTATTTATATCCTTTTAAATTCATCTAGCATCATTATGAGAAGTGATTTTTAAATCCAAATCTTGCTTTTCTGGTGTAATAGGATATGCAGGATTTGCTGTTGTGGGAGAACTGGGTTTTTATGATGCCAAGTAGCCTTGGTTTCTGTTGTTTATGTTCTTGTACTTGGCTCTGGCCATCAGGTTATCTCTAATGCTACCTGCCCTTGCTGCCTCTCACCAGAGCCTGATCCTCCTATGATCCTGGTTGTATCTGAACTCCTCAGAGTCTGTCTGTTTCTGTGATCCTGTGACTCTGTGATCCTGATATCCTGAGATCCTGGGTGTGTCAGAGTTTCTGGAAGTCAAGTTGCCTATGGGATCCTGTAATCTTTGTTTGACAAAGCTCTTGAGATCCTGTTGTATCAGAGCTCCTGGGCATCAAGCTTTTCTGGGTTTTGCAGTGGTGGGTATGGAGCCACAGCCCTGTGTTTGCTCAGGGAACAGGTGCAAGTTGGAAGGAACCCTGGCCTCCTGCTGGCAGCGGTTTGTGTTTCCCTGGTTCCTTTAGTGGTCCCAGCTACTCTGGGCATTGGAAAATACGTTGTGTCCTCAGCTATGATCTTGAGTATGTTAGAACTCCATTGCTCCTGGGTATGTCCAAGCTCCTGGGACTCAAACTTCCTCTGTGATCCTGTGATCATGTTATCTGTGATCCTGTGTCCTGTGATCCTTCGATCCTTGGCACTGTGATCCTGGGCATGTTAGAGCACTTGGGAGTCAAGTTTCCTCTGGGTGTTGTGGGACTGGTTGCAGATTCAGTACCCAAGGTCTGCTCAGGGCACTGACTCAGACTCGAAGGTGCTGGATTTTATTTTTTAAATTCATTCTATAATCTCAGTCTACAGAATGTATGGTGATACCCACCTCTAAGGAGGGTATTCCTACCTCAATTAATCTAATCTAGATAATCACTCACAAGTTTTACCAGAGATTTTTCTCCAAGGTAGTTCTAGACAAAGTAAAGTTGGAAATATGTAGTACAAACCATTACACTAGTATTTTGTATTTCTATTTCATTTTGATTTCAAATGTTTTAGCTCCTTTGCAGTATTTGAACCACTGAATTATAAGTTTAAGAAAAATTAATTTAGCAAGATTTATATTGTTAATATTTCATTAATCAACAAATCCTTCTGTCTTTTCATTTTTGTATCTTTAAGATTTATAACAAGTAGATTTCTACAACTTGATAATTTTATGGTAGCTTTCAAGGATATGAAGAAATTTTGCTAATTTAAGCAGACTTCTGTGTATTTGCAACAAATTGAATTATTATGAGAGGAAAAGTAATGATTCATTTTTATCTGGGTTGGCCCTTCTTCATTTATGCTAAGGATGATTTGAATAAAAAAGTGGGAATTTAAACTCCACACAAAAGACTGAAAGAGAAATTTGAAATTACCCATGGTATCAAAAACTAAAAAAGACATTTATTCAGTATGTTTTATTGGTACTATAAATAGAACATACTCAGATACATATTTAAAATTATCATCACTATTTCATACTTTCCATTAGTCCTTTTACCTCATTAGTTTTATCTAAAAATTTTAGTTAAATTATTTTTATGGTTTATGGGTTATTTACATGTTTCATCATATATTGAATTAGACCTGTATTAAAAGGGTTTTTTTTTTACTTTTATTGTAAATAGGTTACAAAATCACCATTTTTTTATGTTACATAAAGACTATTCACAAATCTTCAACTTCTCTACCAAGGCTTCATGAAGCTAGCCTGCTAGATCTCTACCTCTCATAAGTAACATACTAGATGAAAAATGTGAAGGGAGAAAAGCAAATACATTTTTCTGAACTCAGAGGCACTCATTTTGAATTTCAAAGCATTCAAAAAGATCAGATATGTTGGCCATTTTTTTTTAAATGGATGAGAGGATTGAGTCAGGCTGACTTCATGACAGGCTTCAAACTTACAGTTCAGGAGACTAGACCTAAGTTTCTGCTTCTCGGAACTTGGCAAGAAGACCACAGTCCACAGACAGTCTCACAGATGCTGTCTCACATCAGAAGCTGCCCTACCACCTGGCCTGAAGCAAGAACAGTGAGCCAGCAATAGTTTCCAGGACCCTCAGTACTGGATTTGGAAAGTTTCTAGAGCCCTAGTCAATTCTAAAGACACCCATACACCTAAAGACTGAGACAACCAATCAAGAGAAAGGTCACATACACCTCCCTGGAATTCCCCTAATCTACTTTAAATTGAACCTCCTCCACGTTCATTTTAACACATCTCCATTTTGATAGTGGCAGATGCGTGCATGGTGGATTTCTCCAGAAACACTCATTGCTTTTGCATACCATTTAAGTCTGGGGTATCAGTCTTTGGTGAGTCACAGGCCCATACACTAAGCAGCTTGCCTGAGATTTACTGGAGAACCCTGACCTAAATAATTGAGTTTTTTCTCTGATCTTCTAGAGGCAGGTTGGTTCTTGTCTTGTCTGTCTCCGTGTTTCTGAGTTTTGATCTGGATGCTGAGAGGAACAAAACAGAGGCATCAGATGCTTGTTTTGTCACCCAGCCAGAATTTAAGAAGGATTCTCCCAACCTCCTAATAGGAACGAGAGACTTGCTAGTTCTCATCAGATTTCTGAACTGGGCATGGGTTTCTGGGCCTTCTGTTCACATAGAGGATGACTATCTGAGACAGCCTTTTAATTTTTGCTTTTGTTTATCTGGGAATGTATTTTTATATCTGTCTGTGTATATTTTGTTTGTATTTTTTCATCCTCATGTATAAAGTTTTTCTTTGATTCCTAAGATGGGACAGGGACAGAGTACCCCATTCGGCTTAGCTGTAAATCATTTTAACGACTTCTGATGAATTGGAGATTTAGGTCTGATTGTTTGTCCCAGAAAACTAACCATATTTTTCAAGAATGAATGACGCACAAAGAAAGTAGGATGGCCTAAGGAGGAAACTTCATCTCTTCACCATTTACAGTGTGAGGAATGTTGTCTATGAGGCTAGGAGCTACCCAGAACAGGTACCATATATCACCTGGTTGAGAAGCCTCCTGCTTATCCCAGCCATTGTAGGCAGAGGGAAGAGCATCCCCTGACTCCTCAGACTCCCCTGACTCCACCTGGAAACCATTCCATACTCAGGCCCACACTGCCCAGAGGGTCAACTCTACTACAGCCCTCCCTATCTGAAATACAGGACCCCAAGATGCTCATGGGAGATGGTTAATGACCTATTTGCCATTTTCCAGTAATGACCTTTACAATTGGAAATTTCTGAATACCCTATTTTCAGAAAGACCCTTAGTTTTCATAGCTCTTTTATAATTAATCATGGTCATTGATCAGCTTACCTGGGGTGATTATCAGCAAATGTTCCAGGTCCTCTTCATGATAGAGGAGAAAAAGAATTGTGAGTGCTGCCCAGAAATTGGTTCCAGGAGCAATTGGGCTACCCATCCAGATCCAGACTAATACTGATGCAGCTCTCCTTTAGCTTGACCCAACAGGGATTATAACTCTGTTGAATGTATGAAGAAGCTCCACATCTACCATCATATTACAAGGGAGAGCCTGTAAGAGCCACTAGGCAGCCCACAAATTTATATAGGTAAGCCAGATAATGCAGGGAAAGAAGAAAAGAGGTTGTTTGAGGCTTACCAAATTTACATGCCCTTTGACTCAGAAGCCAGAGAAAACCAGTCATCTGTCAATATAATTTTTCTAACCAAGTTGCCTCTGTCATCTCTTGGAAATTTCAGCCCATGGACAACTTTTCAGGTAAGCAAATGACTGAATTAGTGGCTATAGCTAAGAAAGTTTTCAACAACCAGGAGACACCTGAGGATCAACAGACCAGAGGACTGAAGAAAGTGCTGTTCCCCTTCATGAACCACAGCTAGCCTAGTGAGAGAAAGCTGAAAAACCCATTTCATGGAAGGGGCAAAGGTAAGCCAGACCCATCTAAAAGAGTAACCCATTATCCGTTAGAGAGGGACCAATGTACTTATTGCAAGGAAAATGTCATTGGACTCATGAGTGTCCTAAAGAAAATAAAAGAGAGGGCCCAAAGATTTTGTAAGTAGAAGTAAATGACTGAGGTCATCAGGCCTTAATCTACCTCCATGAACCCTGGGTAATGCTAAAGCTGGAGGGAAAGCCCACATACTTTCTGGTATATGGAGGCACAACATTTTGTTTTTGAAACAACCACTGGGGCCATTGTCAAATCAAAACCATGGGTGAAAGGCACAACAGGCACTAAGCCCTATTCATGGACTACCAGAATACGAATACAAAGTGGATGCAGGAGTGGGAAAGATAACCCACCCATTTATGGTCATCTCTGGATGTCTATATTCCTTGCTGGGTAGAGTCCCCCTCACTAAATTGGGATTCCAAATTCATTTTGGTCCAGAAAGTGTGGAAGTGCTAGATACAACTAACCCCACCCATGTTATCACCTTGGTCCTAGAAGAAGAGTAGAAATTGTTCCCTCAACTAGTTCCATCTCCTAGCCTATTGCTCTTGAGGTTTCTGGTGGTAGTCCCCAAGGTCTGGGCAGAAAGATATGCAATGGGACTTAGTCATCACTGTGTGGACTCTAGAAAGGGACATCAGAATTAGACCAAGGAAAATGGATAGCTGGCACAAATGCAATGGAAGCAGCCCAGGCTTCCACCACTCATAACCTGGTAGTCCTGCTACCAACTATGCTCTAACCATTCCCCAAAACACTGCTAAAGACAAACAAGATCAACCCAAATGCAAGAGAATTTGCAGAAGAGATAGATGGTTGCTGACCTCTGCTTAGGGATTTTGCTAAGCAGCTCATCCAGCAAGTTCATCAGGTTTCACACCTGGGTCAAAAAAGGTAAAGGAGTTGCAGCAAGGAGCAAAATGCAAAATATATAACTTGGAACCCTTGGTCAATGAGATAATCTCAAATTATCCTACTTATCAGGCCATGAACCTCTCAAGAATTAATCAAAGTACCCCAGGAACTAGGATCAGAGGGCAATGGCTAGGCCCCAATTGGTAAATAGATTATACAGAGGTAAAGCCAAGAACACATAGATATAAGTATCTACTAGTTTTTATACATAAGTTTTCAGGATGAGTAGAAGCATACCCCCCCCCCCAAAGAAGGATACTGCCAACATAGTGGCAAAGAAGATTCTAGAAGACATCATACCGTGGTGTGGTTTTGACCTGCTTGGGTCTGACAATGGACCAGCATTCATCTCACAGGTAACTCAATTTTATTTATTTATTACACTCCATATTTTATTCCCCACCCCAACTCCCGTTCACCCTCTGACTTTTCCACATCTCATACCTACTCCCCACCCCCTGTCTCCACATGGATGTCCTCAAACCAAACACCATTGACCACTAAACTACCTGGGGCCTCCAGTCTCTTGAGGGTTAAGTGCATTGTCTCTGAATAAACACAGAACTGGCAGTCCTCTACGGTATGTGTGTTGGGGGCCACATAACAGCTGGTGTATGCTGCCTGTTTGGTGGTCCAGTGTTTGAGAGTTCTCAGGAATCCTGATTAAATGAGACTGCTGGTCCTCCTACAGGATTTCCCTTCTCTTCATCTTCTTTCAACCTTCCTTATAAATGACAGGGACCAGCTGCTTCTGTCCATTGGTTAGGTACAAATATCTGCATCTTACTCTTTCAGATTCTTTTTTGAGTCTTCTGTAGTTCAGTCATGTTCAGTCCCTTTTTATGAGCACTCCATAGCCTCAGTAATAGTGTCAGGACGTGGGACCTTCCCTTGAGCTGAATCCCACTTTGGCTCTGTCTCTGAACCTTCTTTTCCTCAGGCTCCTATCCATTTCCATCCCTGTAATTCTTTCAGACAGTAACACTTATGGGTCAGAGTTGTGACTGTGGGATGCCCCCCTTCTCCCTCATTTGATGTCCTGTCTTCCTGCTGGAGGTAAACTTTATAAAAGTTCCCTCTCCCTACTGCCAGTCATTTCATCTAAGGTTCCTCCCTTTGAGTCCTGAGAGTCTCTCACCTCCCAGGTATCTGGTGTATTCTGGAGGGTCCCCCCAACCTAGCTCCTGATGTTGCCTCTTTCCCTTCTTTCTACTGGCCCTCAAGTCTTCAGTCCTTTACCCTCACCCAATACAATATAATGTTCCACTCTTCCCCCACTCCCTCACCCCTCTGTCCACTCTCCCTCCAGGTCCCTCCCTCCCTCCCCATTTGTAATTGCTTTATTCTCCCTCCCATTGGGACTGAGGCAAACTCACTTGGGCACTTCAGCTTGTTGACCTTTGTGAGTTCTGTATCTCAGGTACTCTGAACTTTCTAACATCCACTTACTACTGAGAATCATGCTTGTCTTTTTGGGTCTGAGTTACCTCACTCAGGATGATATTTTCTAGTTCCATCCATTTGCCTGCAAAACTCAGGATGTCCTGGTTCTTTATAGCTGAATAGTATTCCATTATGTAAATGAACCACATTTTCTGTATCCATTCTTCTATCATGGGACATCTGTTCTGGTTCCAGCTTCTGGCTATCACAAATATGTCTGCTATGAACATAGTGAACAAAAACTATGAACAAGCTCCTGTGGCATGGTGGGGCATGTTTTGGGTATATTTCTTGGTATTGTATAGCTGCATAAACAAACTCAAAGAAAAAAATTCACATGATCATCTCCTTAGATGCAGAAAAAGCATTTGACAAAATACAGCACCCCTTCATGTTAAAAGTATTGGAGAGATCAGAAATTCAAGGCCCATACCTAAAAATAATAAAACCAGTTTACTGCAAAACAACTGCCAAGAAATTGGGGACAAGACAAGAATGCCCAATCTTCACATATATATTCAATATAGTACTCAAAGTGCTAGCTAGAAAAATAAGACAACAAAAAATTATCAAGGGGATACAAATTGGCAAAGAAGAAATAAAGGTATCACTATTTGCAGATGATATGATAGTATACATGAGTAACCCCAAAAGTTCTACCAGAGAACTTCTCCAGTTCTTCTAATAAACAATTTCAGAAAAGTGGCTGGATACAAAATTAAATCAAATAAATCAGTAGCCTTCCTTTATACAAATAATAAATAGTCTGAGAAAGAAATTAGGGAAACAACTCCCTTCACAATATCCACAAATAATATAAAATATCTTGTGGTAACTCTAATCAAACAAGTGAAAGACCTGTATGAAAATAACTTCAAGTCTCTCAAGAAAGAAATAAATTAAGATCTCAGAAAATGGAGAGATCTTCCATGCTCGTGGATTGGCAGAATTATAGTAAAAGAGGTCATCCTGCCAAAAGCAATTTATATATTCAATGCACCCCCATCAAAATTCCAACACAATTCTTCAAACACCTGGAAAGAGCAACTATCAAATTCATCTGGAAAGGCAAAAAAACAAGAATAGAGAAAAGAGTTCTATTTTTTTTCTTTTTTTAATTTTCATTTTATTAGATATTTGCTTTATTTACACTTCAAATGGTATCCCCTTTCCTCATTCCCCCCCCCCCCGGAAAATCCCCTATACCATCTCCCCTCCCCGACCTACCAACCCCTCTCCTACTTTCCTGACCTGGCATTCTACTACACTGGGGCATAGAGCATTCACAGGATCAATGGCCTATCCTGTCATTGATATCTGAAAAGACCATCCTCTGTTACGTATGAAGCTGGAGCCATGGGTCCCTCCATGTGTACTCTTTGGTTGATGGTTTAGTTCCTGGGAGCTCTGGGAGTACTGGTTGGTACATACTATTTTTCCTCCTATGGGGTTGCAAAATCACTTCAGCTCCTTCAGTCCTTTCTCTAGCTCCTCCATTGGGGACCCAATGACCAGTCCATTGGTTGTCTGTGAGCCATGGGTATTTTGAACCCTCTTCTAAGAAGAATCAAAGTATCCACAATTTGGTATTCCTTCTTGAGCTTCATGTAGTCTGTAAGTTGTATCTTGGGTATTCTGAACTTTTGGGGTATTATCCACTTATGTGAAAGTGCATATCATGCCTGCTTTTTTGTGATTGGATTACCTCACTCAGGATATTTTCTAGTTCCATCCATTTGTCTAAGAATTTCATGAATTCATTGTTTTTAATAGCTGAGCTATCCATTGTGTAAATATACCACATTTTCTGTATTCATTCCTCTGTTGAGGGACATCTGAGTTCTTTTCAGGTCCTGGCATGCCATTTGCCAGTTTTATGAGCTGCTTCTCCACCTAATCCCCATTGCTTTGGACCTGGTGATGAAGTCTAGATTAAGGAACATAAGCACCAGCAGCCGAGGAGTGTTCCTCTTTCTCCACATCCTCACCAACAACTGCTGTCTCCTGTGTTTTTGATCTTAGCCATCCTGACTGGTGTGAGATGGAATCTCAGGGTTGTTTTGATTTGCATTTCCCTAATGACTAAGGATGATGAACATCTCTTTAGGTGCTTCTCAGCCATTAGATATTCTTCAGGTGAGAACTCTTTGTTTAGCTCTGTACCCCATTTTTAATAGGGTTACTTGGCTCTCTGGAGTCTAACTTCTTGAGTTCTTTGTATATATTGGATATTAGCGCTCTGTTGGATATAGAGTTGGTAAAGATCATTTCCCAGTTAGTTGGTTGCCGCTTTGTCCTTTTGACAGTGTCTTTTGGTTTACAGAAACTTTGTACTTTTATGAGGTCCCATTTGTCAATTCTTGATCTTAGAGCATAACCTATTGGAGTTCTGTTCAGGAAATTCTCCCCTGTGCCCATATGTTCAAAGTTCTTCCCTAGTTTGCTTTCTATTAGTTTCATTGTGTCTGGTTTTATGTGGAGGTCCTTGATCCACTTGGAATTGAGCTTAGTGCAAGGAGATAAGAATTGATCAGTTTGCATTCTTCTGCATGTTGACCTCCAGTTGAACCAGCACCATTTGTTGAAAAGGCTATTTTTTTTTCCACTGGATGGTTTTAGCTCCTTTGTCAAAGATCAAGTGACCATAGGAGTGTGGGTTCATTTCTGGGTCTTCAATTCTGTTCCATTGATATACATGCCTGTCACTGTACCAATACCATGCAGTTTTTAACACTATTGCTCTGTAGTACAGCTTGAGATCCGGGATACTGATTCCCCCAGAAGTTCTTTTATTCTTGAGAATAGTTTTAACTATCCTGGGTTTTCTGTTATTCCAGATGAATTTTTGGATTGCTCTTTCTAACTCTATGAAGAATTGAGTTGGACACTCCTCCACTGCTGGTGGAATTGCAAGCTGGTACAACCACTCTGGAAAGCTGTCTGGCAGTTCCTCAGAAAACTGGGCATGACACTCCTGGAGGATCCTGCTATACCACTTCTTCTGCATGCAATAAGGACACATGCTCCACTATGTTCATAGCAGCCTTATTTATAATATCCAGAAGCTGGAAAGAACCCAGATGTCCCTCAACGGAGGAATGGATTCAGAAGATGTGGTGTATTTACACAATGGAATACTACTCTGTAATTAAAAACAATTAATTCATGAAATTCCTAGGCAAATGGTCAAAACTTGAAAATATCCTTAGTGAGGTAACCCAATCACAAAAGAACACACATTGTATGCAGTCACTGATAAGGGGATATTAACCCTGAATCTTGGAATACCCAAAACACAATTCACATATCAATAGATTTCCAAGAAAATGGAAGAAGAGACCCCTGGTCCTGGAAAGAGTGGATGTAGGGGAATGCCAGGACAGAGAAGCGAGAGGGGGTTGAATGGGGAACAGAGGGAGGGAAGAGGGCTTATGGGACTTTCGGGGAGGGAGGAAACAGGAAAGGGGAAATGATTTGGAATGTAAATAAAAAAATAGAAAATTAAAAAACAAAACAAAACAAAAAAACCCCAAACAAACAAAAAAAAAGGAACATAAACACAAGGCTGCAACTTCACTGGAAAGGCCCTTGTACCATGGTCCTGACCAAGCCTGACACTTGTTAAGGTAGACACGTACCAGACATGGATATATAACTCCCACATTAGGTTTGCTGAGAGAGAGATGACATAGCAGTTGAGGTCCAGTTGGAGGAAACTTTCAGATGAACTACCACAAGAGCAATGGAAAGTCACCACATACCTAAAACTGTGATTCCAGTGTTACAGATCGTCCTTGCTTGCTGCTTACACTTTGATGCATCAGCCACTAGCCCCTACTGTTTCCTGAAACTGTTCTGGCAGATAGTTAAGTGCCAACTGTACTACCTACTCAGCTATGCCTGGCACCTGGTTCTCTGACCTTCATGTAGATCTTTGTGACATAGTGGGTGAGGGATGGGAACCCTGGGATCAACAGCCCTTTCCTGGTACACTTGCAACTTGCCAGAGGGAACACATGCACTTGGCCTTTCACATTTGCCCAGGGTACTCTTGGGATCAGATCCAGTGAACCAAATGTGGAGGTTCAGAGTCCTTTTTCTGTAAGGCATGGAAATTCAAATCTACTGGCTAATAAGTTGGAAGCCCTCTCCCAAAGATTACTTCATCACTGTGATCCAATTTGGGAATACACAGACACTCTTAGCTGGGTCATGCATAAAAAAGGACAATAGCCTCCTAGGATAGAACCTTGCAGACCTTATTTTGAGACCCCTTACTATTTGTGCATGGGTGGATAGTTTGATACACACTATCATTAAGTTCTCAGTGGCTGGCAAGAAGGCCAATTCGACTGCCGGTAAGATATGGAGACTAAGATTTTACAACTATGGCTATGATCCAGGACTCCTATTTACTGTCCAATAACTCCAACATAGCCTTGAGAAATCCATGGTTCCTTTAGGCCCCAACAGGGTATTAGCAAGCCAAAGCAATCACCACCCCAACCTCTGCTTTTGCCCACCATCAATTTCCTCATCAGGACCCACCATACTCTTGACCTAGTGATATCCCTCTTCATTGAACCAATAGCTTCCTAAATCTGTTCTGTCTCCTGCATTTCACACTCCATTGACTAGGGCAATGCTCCTGCAATTATTAGAAGTTTCTCTCAAGTTTCTTAAGTTCTTCTGTCCAGACTTAACACAAGACTGTTACTTATGCTTAAATACTCAGTGCCATTCCCCTCTATGAAGAAATATCTATCCCTTGAGACTATTCACAGAGTAAAGAGCAACCCATAAGATACGGATCTGGGAATTCCTTGTTGTATATTAGTTCAGACAGGAATGTGGAATAAAATGGAAGTGGGGTAGAGATATAAGAAGCCAATAAAGTAGCCAAAAAGTGTGGTTACAAAAGCCAACAGCTTTAAACTATATAGATGCCCCTATGTCTTAATAAAGCATCAAGTAGGATCATCAAATGTCCCCCAATATTCACTTGCCTAGGATATATTTTTTTGATGAATAGCACATTTTTTTCCCTCTGAAGATTCTCAAGTTCAAAAGAGAAGCCATACAAAACTAACTAGAGGAGCTGCATAAAAGGAAGTAGATGTAGCTGCCTTAGAATAATATGAAAGGAATGTGCCCAGGAGAACACATTCTTGCCATCATCTGGGATCATAGTACCACTCTGCACAGTAGTGAGGATTTTAGACCAAAAATGTTAATATATATTAAAATATAATAAGGAAGAGTTTAAGTAGAAGACAACTGCAGAGGAGAAGTAAGAAAGGAGAAAGTTTGGCCTGTTATGAATACAAAGGAAAATTGCAACATGGATATATCTAATAAGCAGGTTGGTATAAGGAACACAAAATGAGTCAGATGAAACTTAAATGCTAGGAGCATCTACCTACCAGTCCTCCAGCACAATAAGGTATCATAGTGAGAGTGATGAATTTCATGAAGTATAAGGGAAATCAGATACCAACAATGTTCTTACTGAAATTTCTCAGTAAAATTCTTGTTAGCAATAGACAGGAATAATTAGAATGAGTAACTGAGGTATCATAATGTCTTTGAGAAATGATAAAGGAATAGAATTTTATTTAAAAATGTAATAAAAAGTGACAGTAATTTGAAAGCAAAGTTACAATACAGTAACTGGTGTGGTTAATACTTTGAATACAAAAAGCTCATACACTAAAAATTGTCCTCCTTTCAATTTACTACTATATAATAAAACAGTTATGGGGATAGAGAATGGTTATATGGTGTTTGCTTTATTTTCTGATTTAAAGAGTATTTAGACAAAAATTGTTTGCCTGTTATTCTACTGTACTTTGTGACTACCTTCTGCCCTCCATTTTTAAGTATTTTCTCCAGATTTAACACTTCTGGCATGCTTTTCAATGGTTCAAGAGTCTTTAAAATTGAGATTCTGTCCCTGAAGAAATATCATTACTCCAAATATAACAGTGGTTTTATTTCTAAATATACATTCCTGACATAAGAACTTTGATATGTAAATTGGCCACTTTTGAGAATTCCCTTTGAGAATCATTTTAAATGATCATGCCAGAACAACCTCTGTGCTCACAGGCCACCTGTCAATCCCTGTAAGACCTCTTTAAAACAGGTACTGGAATTCTGAACATATGGTGTTTGTTGCAAACAAATAAATTTGTTATAATAAGTAAGTCATATAAGTTTGGGACTTAAACATCTCTGAATTAAAAGCAACAGGAAGTCAGTGAAAATGTGAATGGGTAAAGGAATACTCTTAAAGTTTTACACAGTTATTGTGAAGAGAAGAGCTATGAGGACCATGAATGCGTACATGCTCACTCATTTAATGCTTGTGTGAACAGCTTTCCCTGATGCTCACAGCCTAATTTAATGTATGTGATTAATTTTTTTCAAAACATGTGATAGTATCTTTCATTGATTATGTGGATCTTATGTAAATTACATGATGTGTGGTTAAATCTCCTTATTGTGGGTAGATTTAATCTTTAGGACTTGAAAGTGGATGGTTTATCTATTGGCACAGGCACAAAGGAATGACATTTCTCTTGAAAAATACTTCTACTCCCAAACCCTGTTGTTTGAATGCTAAGATTTAAAGTCCATGTTTCATGTCTCTCAGGTTAACAGAACTCAACATAGCAATCTAAAAGATGCATCTGAATGTAATGGCTAGTGTTCATATACCCATAATACCTGTGAGGTATATGACAACCCACAGAAGGATTAATTTGTTTACTTATCACGTGTTCTTTTGCCTTGATCAGTTTACTGAAGAATGAAGTAATGCAGAAAATCATGAACTGGCTCAGGGTAGAAATAGTAACAGAGAGATGCAATTTGATCCTAAGTTTTCTGTTTGCGAACCATCTTAACTATTGACCCACATAACATTCTTTATGGTTTACTTTAGGGGCGCAAAGATAATATACAAATTCATTCACTAGAAAAAGTTTTCAGTGTGCACACACACATACATACATATACACATGTATATGTACATGTACACACACATGTACATGTACAAACATGGAAGCTAAAAGGATGGAGGCTGATCAGAGAGAGGACACTCTAGAGAACTCACTTACGTAATCTCTCCCCTTAGTCCTCATCATGTAACTGGATCTATCAGGTTCTACTTATCTTTTGCCAATAGCTAATAGCACTACTTGGCTACTCCTAAGATTTCTTCATTAGAGTCTAGTTGCCCTTCCCATCATAAGAACATTTAGCTTCTTAGTGACAACTCTTCAAATCATTTCAGATCTTCCATAATCACTGTTTTTTAAGGTAGTGGTGTTGCATTGACTGTTATAGTCAGTCATTCTGAAGTTACCACAGAGAATAATTTGTATTATGGTCCCAGAGATTTTCAGATGTGTTTCTAAGAACACTTCAAATGTCTGACTATGACCTATTTCTTCTGGAAAACAATTAATTGTTACTTTAGGAGAGAATAAATAAAGCATCTTATTTAATCAAAACCATGATCCAATCTGAACAAAAAAAAACCTTCAGAATAAATGTTCACAATAAAAATTGGCTGCCATCATTTTTCAAACATCTGGAGAGTGAAATTATTAAATCTGGAGAAGGTATCTTCTGAATCTTTAAGGCTGAATTTGATACTAGGGGGTACATATAGATGATCAAATAATATCAACATGCTTCTCCTTAAGAGGGAGCCAAAATGGTGTGATTATCTGACAGATACCACCTCATCCTACATTGCTCTGTGATCATCTATCTGTGCTGGAGAAGGACTTTTAAGAATGTGGCTCTTATAATTATTTATGGTGATGGAAGTCTATGCCTGAACATGAGCTTATATCACACAGAAACAAAATATTTGCATATCTAGACACATTATTAACTGTGAGTTCAACATGGAATGATGATCAAATTCTGATACGAAAAGAAATAAAATGCACTCAGATGTACTTGATAAGCAAGTCACATTTATTTCTAATCTTCATATCCACATGAAGCAATCTCATGTAACAAAATACCTCCAGGATTTATGTGGAAAATAATTAAAATAAATGATATGAGAAATGAGTATAGATAGGTGTATCAGTGACTGGTCATTTAGCAGTTACATGATATTATCATCTTAACTGTTTGTACCAGATCCTGTGGTAAAGAATGAAAGATAAGATGGACTATCAGAAATGAAAACAAAACACATGCCCATAGGTAGAATACAATTCTAATGATGTGTCATAATCCCAGTGCTGTCATAAATAAATGCACAAACATGGTACTGTAATTTCTTATTTTATCCATAGGGGGAGGAAAGTTTCAAACTTTATATACATACATGTATGTTTTTCTTTATTTTTTGTAAGAAATGTAACAATATACACAGAAGTCATTGATCATCTAACTGCCTCAAAGAGAATCCCAAGCTTGATTAGCTAGAAAGATGAGAAAGGCATGCTCAATTTCCTCAGCAGAAGATTGGTAAAGCCGTTATAAATTTTCACACTGTTTAAAGAATATGATGTTTCCCTAATATGTAATAGAATTGTAACATTGATTTATGCATTTATGTCATAACCATAGCTTGGAGAATGAATTTATTAATTTCACTAGGCTTATAGCAATGACAATAAGTATGTGGAAATTTGTACCTAAGAAAAGATTACAGAAGGAGGGGATTAAATAATATTGCTTCAGAGCCTAGGAAAGAGATGATATTTTATGCCACAGTTGTGTTCTCTTACTCAAAATACATAATCAGTATCAAGCCTGGTATATGACTTATTTTCTTTCCCTTTATTTAATACATTTACTTGTGTTTCTCTCTCTCTCTCTCTCTCTCTCTCTCTCTCTCTCTCTCTCTCTCTCTCTCTCTCTCTCTCTCTCTGTGTGTGTATGCATGTAAGTGCAGGTATGAATGCTTCTGTGGAAGCCTGAGGTTGACATTAAATCTCTTCCTTAATTATTTTGTCCATTCTATGCTTGCAAAACAAGCACTTTGCTAACTGTTGTCTCTAGCCCACCTAAAGTGTTTTGTTTTGTTTTTTCTAACTTAGTATGAAGTTTGGGAGGCTTCTTTGCTGGTGATTTCAGTTCTGTTTCATATGCATGCATTTTCAGTAGAATATATTATTATAACAAATAGCTTTGGTTTGCTTTCCTTATAGTCTAAGCAATTTTTAAAATTACCTGAAATTTATATTTTTATTTTATGTGAAAATTTTTATTAGATTTATAGATAAGACCATTTGATTTTTGGAAGAAAATTTCAGTATTTTTTATTAATTATGATTATTTCTTGACTTTTTTATAGAAGCATAAAGTACATTATAACTACTCTCACTTCCCACTTCTGTTAACCTCTTTTCACCATTCCTTTCCCACATTCAGTTCTTTTCGATTTGGTGTGCAACCCACTGTGATTGTATCTTGGGATCTATTCAGTGGAATGTCTGAGCTCATCAGTGGGTACACTGCTGAAGACACTCCCAGAATGTCCAGATGAAATTTTACCTTCAAGGCATAGGGTCCTGTTTGTCTCTCCCATCAATGATTGTTGACAAAGCCAGTGTTTTGTAGTGTAGGTCTAATGCAGGCACATATTGCTGCTGAATTCAGGATTGTTGTACCTCCATAATGGGTAGAAATTGTATTTTACAGTTATTTAATCTCTTGACCCATAGGGCTCTAAGTTATATCTGTTATTGATTTTTGCCATAATGTATAAAATGTTGTTTTCTAATGAACACATGTATTGAAGCATCATCACCTTTTATTATCAAAGGCGTTCATAAGACAGCTACCATCTTTAATAAATGTGAGATCTCAGAATCATCTTTTTCAGAATTCAAGGCAGAAGCCCATTCAAATTCTATGTATCAATATAATGATGCATCAATACATGTACATATCACAGTTCTCCAAATTTCATGAAATGAAATACATAATCCACAGTATGGCTTTGCTTTAAGTAGAATATAAATTCTAAACACAATACATTGCATATTTATGCAGTGCCATTTTAATTCTTTAGGTCTTCATAGATTTTCTTAATTGGAACTGCCTCTTTAGATGTTATTGTAAGTTCCAGATTGGATTCTTCTGAAGGTTACCATTTTGATTCAAGGAACTCTCTAAGTTTTGTTCTATGGTCTCCAATTCAACATCTAATTGTTTTAGTCTTTTCTTTTTCGAAATCTGTCCTATGTTGATCTCTCTTACATAATCTAGATGCCATGTGACATTATTCTTAAATTATTTTCATCTATAACACAGGAAATATTATTTTCTTAATCTTTTAACTCTCTTTTCTTTGAAGACTTATCCTTTTGTTTTTAAAATAAATATTTTTTCTTATGACTTTTTTTTTCTTTTTCTTTTTTTTTTTTTTTGGTTTTTTGAGACAGGATTTCTCTGTGTAGCCCTGGCTATCCTGGAACTCACTCTGTAGACCAGGCTGGCCTCGAACTCAGAGATCTGCCTGCCTCTGCCTCCCAAGTGCTGGGATTAAAGGCGTGCGCCACTGCTGCCCTTCTTATGACTTTTTTAATATTCAGTTACTTTCCCTTATGGTGGCCTGTGCAGCTCTGTGGCTGACTTCAGCTAAGTCTCATGTTTGCAGTCATTTTTTCTCAGTAAAACCTTGACACTTATATCACTCTGGGAAATTGTTAAGCCTGTGAAGAGCTAGAGCATGCTCACTTTGTTTGTACCTTTCATCCAGATATCAGTTTCCAGCTGCTAGCTGCTGGGCTAGTTGTGCCTACCTGAAAGACTGTAGTTTCCACCACCACAAGTCCCACACCACAAGTGTACCAACCTGCCCAAGAGACTGTGTGTGGCTCGAGGAAGTGTTTAATTGAGCTTTGTGTGTGTTCCTGTGGGCTACAGTTCTAGGAGAAGTTGCAGCAACTATGCACTGAGGCTCCTTCCTGCTCTCTCTTAAAGGAACAAAGTGTCCCACCCTTCTAACATGCAAGTGCCAGACTTTTGTTTGCCTCCCATATCCTGAACTTTTGGCCTGAATCTTGTATCTTAATCTTAGATTATAGCCTGATAGTGGACTCCATCTGTAAATGAATTATTTCTTCTAGACAGCCCGTATAAAAGATATAACATTCTGGCATTTTATTCACAGATCTAGTTGTGTGACAGGTTGTGAGCTATTCTAACTTACATCCTAGTCATATATGCATTGTTACCGGCTGTTTGAGTCTCATTTGGGTTATTTTAGTTCTATCATCCTGTCCTCAGGGTACATTTCTCCTGGACAAGTGCCCATGGTTCATCTCTCATGACATTCTCCTCCTCCTCTCTCCATCGTCTTCCTCCTTCTCCCATTGGTCTTTCCCCAAATCCCTCACTTGATACTCAAGTTCTGCCTTTCTTTCTTTTCTGCCAATCACAGACTGTTTGTCTTTTATTTGCCAATTAACTTTCAACTGGGGAGCATGTTTCATATAACAAAGCTGGATTATGTGAAAATTCTCTCATCTGAAGGCAATCATATCTTGAAGTACAGAAATAAGCATCCATATACACAGTACCAGATTAACTGTTAAATTGTAAAATTGTTGATTTTTTTTTGCTGTTTTTTTTTCTTATTGAAAATTTCAGAAATGTTTATAATGGTTATCTTCTGATTACTTTTCCCTTCTAACTTCATAAAATTTGTTTTAAAATCCCAAATCTGCTTTTTCCTGCCAGTATTAGCATGTGTGTAAAATAATTATTTATTCTAGCTAGGCTTTACTCTAGCTAGCCTATATAAAAGATTAATAGGCACACCCACACACCCACACCCACACTAAAACCCAAAAACAAAAAAACAAACAAAACCAAAACAAAATAAAAAACAAAAACAAGCAAAGCCTTCCAGGTGACAGCTATGTCTGACTCCAGTCAGCAAGTATTTGTCGCCATCCACTATAGTGTCTAGGTTTGTAACTGGAATGGATCCCTAGATGGGGCAGTCTCTAGATGGTCTTTCCCTCAAAATCTGATCCACACTTTGTCTCTGTATCTCCTTTTTTGCCCCTTCTAAGAAGGACCAGAGTATCCATACTTTGTTCATCCTCCTTCTTCATCTTCATTTGATCTGTGAATTGTGTCTTGGCTATTCCAAGCTTCTGGGCTAATATCCACTTATCAGTGAGTATGAGTGTTCTTTTGTGTTTGGGTTACCACACTCAGGATGATATTTTCCAGTTCCACCCATTTGATTAAGAATATCATGAATTCATTGTTTTTAATAGCTGAGTAGTATTCCATTGTGAAAATATGCCACAAATCCTATATCCATTCCTCCGTTGAGGTACATCTGGGTTCTTTCCATCTTCTGTCTATTATAAATAGGGCTGCTATGAACATAGTGGAGCATGTGTCCTTATTACAAGATGGAAAATCCTCTGGGTATATGCCCAGGAGTTGTATAGCTAGGTCCTCAGGTAGTGCTATATCTGGTTTTCTTAGGAACCTCCAAACTGATTTCCAGAGTGGTTTTACCAGCAGGGATTCTGAGCAAGTGAATGTGGGCTTATCCGGCATATGTTTATTGAAGTAGGAAGTAAAGGCAAAGTATGTTGCGCCATTTTCTAGGTAGTTCCTAGATCAACAAAGATGGAGAATGGAAGTCAAGCACTAGTATGCATGCATTTATTGCCTTTTCTTCTTCTTTATAGATGCAGGACCACTAGCTCTCTCAAGCTCTTGTTACTGTGACTTTCCCAGTTATATTGGACTATGGCATGAAAATGTGAGCTAGAATGACCCTGTCTTCCCTTAACTTGCTTTTCTCAGAGTATTTTGGCACAGGAACCATAACTGAAACTGTGATACCTTCTCTTTTTCCACATACTTACACTATCCCCATCATAAAATAGTTTTCATATGTTAATGCCCCTTAATTTTTTTATTAGTTAATGTAATTTGTTTAAGTTTAATTATGGTTGTTTATGAGTGTATTTGAGGTGCTAGTAACAGGAACATAAACATCTGATTAATGGCTATATCACTGAAGAAAATTTCTTTCCTCTTCCAGAAATCCTCAATTGCCTAAAACCAAACCTTCCCCATTACATGGTTGAGTGTTGATAAGCCTAGCATTGTGCATGCCTTGTATAGATCACTGCACTTGGGAGTTGGAAATTTCAAAGCCATTATACACCTAGAAGACAGTGTTTGACAAAACTTATTGAAGTGTAATCAATAAAGCCTCCTGTATGTCCATGGCCTACCCATGTATGGGCTTTTGACTAGATTCATAATACCAAACATGATTTTTTTCTTTAGGAACTGGCCTAAAATCAAATCAAATCAAAGAGCAATTTCTTAGCCCCATAATAATTGTGTCATTATTGCACCAATGGGCAGATTTGGCTTCACAGGTCTGTAAGGAAGGCTCTCACTGACAAACAGCCTGTGTAGCACCTCCTAGTATTGTCAAAGCAGTCCAGCAGGGAGCCTAGCTGGAAGGCTACAATCATTTTGTGGTAATTTCCTTACATCTGGCAACTGCAGTATGTAGTATCTTCAACAACAGCATCTTACCATCTACTTTTTTATGGAAGAGAAAGCACTGAACCAATGGAATGCATTTTTATGGGGATTTTAAACCTTATAGGAAGGAATCTCAACAGCCCTGGCCTCGTATTTAAATAGACTATGGTTACTGGGAGCGTCTTTATACCGCGCAGAATACATCTTAATGTGAAATCTTTTTAAAATTGTATTTATATTTATTTACCTACTGGGTTTTAAAATTTTTAATATTTACATGGACAAAATGTGCTTAGATATAAGCCACTACTTATTTGCTTCTTCCAATTTTTCCTTTACACACCCCATTTTCCCCCAACTTCATATGTTCTATGTTAATATCTTTACTCTTTGGAAATTTCCAGAACACTTCTGACAAATAACTGGAAGGAAAGAATCCCACATTTATTACTGGGTCTTTTATTTATCAATCTATTAGTTCATAGGAGGAGCATAATCTCCTGATTAGAATAACTGCCAACTAATTAAACTTCTATATATAATAAGAGATTATATATATATATGTATATATATACACATATAAAGTACACATATATGAATTACCTCAAGTAATTAAACTCATATATATGGGTTAATTCATATATCATAAATACATGATATCACATGTATACCATAAATAATATCATAAATGTATATAATGTATACATGCACACATGTATATATTACACATGTATGTACATTTTTCAAGTTTTTCAAATATTCATTGTGGTTTTTATGTTTTCCATACCCTCTTCTTTCTCCTACCTTCCCATACCTCTCTACTCTCCCTTCCTTTTTCATCTTCATAGTATCTGTGATCTAGCCACATCTCTTAGTTTTCCTATTCCACCAATGGCATCTTTGTGAAATTTCTTAGGTGCCAATGCTCCACACTGTATATATTGGTATTGTTGGCTTATTTTAGGAAAGTCAAAAATGTGTAGTGTGTAGGGATAAGAGAAATAGGACATGCATATAGGGAGAATTATTGAGGAAGGTCAGTGATGAATACAAATTAAATATGAAATCACATTTCTTTAGCATTCTTTAGCTTTGGTCATTTGTATGAATCAAGAAATTCATCTTTTTTTTAAATTTTCCAACTTAATGTAATACATGTTTTTAAAGCATTTTACTGTACTGTTCTGTATTTCTTTGGTGTCTGGTGTAATGTTTCTCTGTTCAGTTCTGTTATTCTTGCTTCTTTCTTTTGGCTAGTTGGACCGGTAGTTTGTGGATCTTGTTTAAGTTGTCCCAGAACCAGAATTTAGTTGTATTAATTTTTGTATTGTTTCTTTGTTCTTCTTTTATTAATTTCTGCTTTGAGTTTTGTGATGTTTTGCCTTCTAGGTCTAGGTTTAAAATTTCCTTTTCTCTCAAATTCTTGATTTGCTTAATTAAAGTTACTTATTTGTACTCACTCTGGGTTATTGAATTAGGCACTTAGGCCCCAAATGCCTCTTTCAGAACAGTTTCATTGTATTTTTGTTTGGTTACAGCACTATTTGATTAATTTTTTTAATTTATTTAACTTATTTATTTCATTCATTATTCAGTTTTGAGTTGCTTAATCTATATTGGTTTACAAGCTTACTAGAGCTTTTATCACTCTTAATTTTGTTTTATTGAATAATAGTTAAATAGGATACACAGGATCTCTGTATTTTTAAGGTTTCTCTGTATTTTTAAGGTTTACTTTGTGTCCCCACATGGGGTGTGTTTTAACGAATTTTCCATATTATGCTGGATAGAGTATATGCTCTTAAGAATTTGGGTGAAATAATCTATAGCTGTCAGGTTCATTTGATGTAAGATAGTACTTAATTATGTGATTTCTCCTTTTTTTCTATCATCTGTAGATGAACTACCTGCTTTTCAAAAGTGGGTCACTGAAATTGCCTATTATACTTCAGTTTCTGTTAATCTGTCATTAATTCCATTATGTTTTTTGAAAAATTGGGTACACCAATTCATGGTGCATATATTCCTAGTATTATTGTGATAGTTTTATTATTAATTGATCCCTTGGTTAGGATGAAGTACCTTTATGTGGCTCTTTTGATTGGTTTAAGTATAGTCTTTTCTGATTAGTCTTAGTTTAAAGTCTATTTTGTCAAGAATTAGAATGGCAGCAACAGCTTGCTTCTTTCTCTTTTTTCATTAATTACTTATTTTACATCCAGATCACAGCTTCCCTTCCTCTGTTCCTCCCAGTTCTTCTCACTTGCCTCCCCTCTCACCATCCTTCCTTCCTTTCTCCTCAGAGAAATCTCGATACATATCAACCTGCCTTGGTATATAAAATGGCAGTAGCACTAGGTGCATCTTCTATTTTGGTTAGAAAAGGCACTACAGTTTGAACAAAGGGATTCAAAGGCAGGCAACAGAGTTGGAACCAACACCTGCTCTTTCTACTAGGGCTCCTATATGAAGACCAAGCTGCACATCTGTTACAGATATGTACAAGGCCACCATCTGTCCTGTGCATGTTCTCTGATTTGTGGATCAGTCTCTCTGAGACCCATGGGCCAAGATTAATTGATTCTGTATGTTATCTTGTGGTGTCCTTGACCTTTCTGGCTCAATCAATTTTTCCTTCTTCTCTTACAAAAGATTCCTGACCTGCACATATTGCTTGGCTGTAAGGCTCTATATCAGTTTCTATCAGCTGCTGAGCAAAGTCTCTCAGATGACAGTTATCTTAGGCCACTGTCAGAAAGTATAGCAGAGTATCATTTATAGTGTCAGGGGTGAATCTCTCTTGTGGCCTGGATCTCAAGTTTGGCTAGTCATTGGTTGGCTAGTCCCTCAATTTCTGCTCCTCTTCATTGATGCACATCTTATAGGCAGGAAAATATTGTGGGTCAACAGTTTTGAGGCTGGGTTGAAATCCCACTCTCTCCATTGGATTTCTTGTCTAGTTATAGAAGATGGCATATCAGGATCCATATCCCCTATTGCTAGGAGTCTTAACTAGGGTCACCCTCATAGGTTTCTGGGAGTTTCCATTATCCTATGTTTCTCCATCCCAAAACGTTACCATTCTATGGATTCAATTCTCTATCCCAGTTCTCCCTCCCTTTGTCCTCTCCATATCTTCTTGATCACATATTTTTGGAATACTTTTACCATCTTTTTACTTTAAAGTTGTACCTATCTTTAAAACTGAGTTTCTTTTAGACAAAGAATTGAATAATTTTATTTCTTAATAGATTTGCTACCCTGTTTTTCTTGATTGGGAAATTGAAGTTGTCAATACTGAACCTTATTATTGGAAGGTATATGAAGGTTCCTGTTATTTTGATGTTTTTTTGTTTGTTGTTTTTATTTTTAGCTGATTTGTGTTTTTATTGTGGTTGGTTTTTCTTTCACTAGTAGCATTTTTCCCACTAATGATAGCCTGTTATGTTCCAGAGTGTCCTTATTTGTGCTTTTTCCTCTCTTCAGTTCAAAGTATGACTTTCTATAAAAAGAAATAAAAAGATGAAAAGAAACAAATCAAAATATCGAAATAATTGAGTCACATGGTACAGTAAGCTCATTACTTGTTAACCAGCAAGTAGAAATTTATTTAATTTCTGTTGATTGATACTAAAAATAGATGAGTAAAACCATCTTACAACTCTTTATGGGTAGATTATGTTAATTTATATAATACAAATAAACACAACATTACATGGCAATTGGCATGCTTATTCTTTTCAGAAACTGTTAAAATGATTGAATGTTAAACGTTAATGTTAATTGTTCATACAAATACTTAAATGAACAATTTGGGATATTTACATTAGAGTGTGTAGGTAGGTGGTAGGGAGGGGGGATTACCAACTGAGTCTCACTATTTTACAGGTGCAAACTGTAAATCTTCTGAGTTTTGGTCACTTAACAGAATGATCAGGGTCAGTTCCCCACTAATTAATACTAACTTTATTTCCACATGTTATTTGCTATCATCTCTTTAAAAAAAAAATGTTTCTTTAGCTATTCTACCTATTTTCCACATGTCTTTTTGTAGGCTTAAAAAGTTCTTTAAAATTCATAGAAGCCATCACTTGTTAAATATGTGTTTTCTTGTATAAGTCTACTCTAAAAGCCAAACATTTTCATTCTGACAGTGCCTTCCAGAAAACAAAGAAAATCATTATAAAATCTCATTTTCCGTGAGTTTTACTATGGATATTACATTCAATAAATCTTTGGAGAAGATTTCTCTCATTTCATCTGGATGTTCAACAGTTTTAGATTTTCAGTGTAAGTCCATCCTAACTTTAGTGCAACTTTTTATGTGGAGTCAGATGATGGGTTGAGTAGTCATTCTATATGACTGCTCAGCATATGAGACAATGATGGTTTTCTTTACTAAACTGCCTTGGCACACCTGTGAAAACTGAATAATCATTTATATTCTGGCTCTCTAATCTATTTTATTACATTATGTTAGAGTTCATATTTGTTTTGTTGCTTGTTATTTGTTTGGTCCATATTTTTTTCCACATTACATTCCAGTCACAGCCCACCCCACTCATCTCCTACTCTTGTCTTTACAAGTCTCTCTCCTCAATCCACATTCCAATTAGGGGAAGACCCCTTGCTTACCACCCAAAATTGGGACTTATAGTCCTACGAAGACTAGGCAGGTTCTCTCCCACTGAGGCCCAAACTGACAATTCAGGTAGGTGAAGGGAATCCACTGGCAGAAAACAGAGACAGAGACATCACCCACTCAAATTGTTAGGAGACCTACATGAAGACTAAGTTGCACATCTACAATAAATGTTCATGGGGGGGTAGTAAGGTCCAACCACTTCATGCTCTTTGGTTGGTGGTTCAGACTCTGTGAGTCCCAATGGGCACAAGTTAGTTTACACTGTAAATCTTCTTGCAGTATCCTTGACCCCTCTGCCTCCCTCAATACTGTCCTCACTCTTTCACAAGTCTCTGTGAACTCCTTCTGATGTTTGTCTGAGGGGCTCTGCATCTGTTTATATCTGCTGCTAGATGAAGCCTCTCAGAAGACAGTTATGCTAGGTTCCAGAATAGGAGAATATCCTTAATATTGTCATGAGTTGACTCTCTTCCATGGAATGGGTCTCAAGTTGGACTAGTCATCAGTTGGGTATTCACTCAGTTTCTGCTACATCTTTATCCCTGAACATTTTGTAGGCAGGACACATTTTGGGTTGAATGTTTTGTAGGTGGGTTGATGTATGCATCTTTCTACTTGAAGTCTTGCCAGGCTACAGGAGGTGGCCATCTCAATCTCTATATCCCCTTTTTGATAGGAATCTCAGAGTCACCCCATAGACCCACTTTAGCCCCTCACATCTTAGGTCTCCAGATGTTCCCAGAGATGCTCCCTATTAACTTTCATTCTCACTTTCAGCCCTATCCTTATCCTTCCCCAAACACAAGATCCCATCCTTATACCAATCCTTTTTCTTATTATTATTATTTAATTTTTTTATTCAATATCATTTCCCTTTTCCCGTTTCCTCCCTCCCCGAAAGTACCATAAGCCCCCTTCCCTCCCTCTTTTCCCCATTCAACCCTCTCTCGCTTCTCTGTCTCGGCATTCCCCTACATTCGGTCTTTCTAGGACCAGGGGTCTCTCCTTCCATCTTTTTAGAAATCTATTGATATGCGTATTGTGTCTAGGGTATTCCGAGATTCTGGGTTAATATCCCCTTATCAGTGACTGCATACTCTGTGTGTTCTTTTGTGATTGGGTTACCTCACTAAGGATGATATTTTCAAGTTCTGACCATTTGCCTAGGAATTTCGTGAATTCATTGTTTCTAATTGCAGAGTAGTATTTCATTGTGTAAATATACCACATCTTCTGAATCCATTCCTCCGTTGAGGGACATCTGGGTTCTTTCCAGCTTCTGGCTATTATAAATAAGGCTGCTATGAACATAGTGGAGCATGTGTCCTTATTGCATGCAGGTAAAGCCTCTGGGTATATGCCCAGGAGCGGTATAGCCGAATCCTCTGGGAGTGTCATGCCCAGTTTTCTGAGGAACCGCCAGACTGCTTTCCAGAGTGGTTGTATCAGTTTGCAATCCCACTAGCACTGAAGGAGTGTTCCTCTTTCTCCACATCCTCGCCAACAACTGCTGTCTCCTGTGTTTTTGATCTTAGCCATTCTGACTGGTGTGAGATGGAATTTCAGGGTTGTTTTGATTTGCATTTCCCTAATGACTAAGGATGATGAACATCTCTTTAGGTTCTTCTCAGCCACTAGATATTCTTCAGGTGAGAACTCTTTGTTTAGCTCTGTACCCCATTTTTTAATAGGTTTACTTGCCTCTCTGGAGTTTAACTTCTTGTGTTCTTTGTATATGTTGGATATTAGCCCTCTGTCGGATGTAGGGTTGATAAAGATCATTTCCCAATTTGTTGGTTGCCATTTTGTCTTTATACCAATCCTTATCACCTCTCCCTAACAGTTCTCTCTCTTCATCCACCTACAATGACTATTTTGTTTCCCATTCTGAATAACATTCACACATTGGTATTCCCCAGTTTCTTTGGTCTGTGGACTATAGTATGTTTATCCTGTATTTTATGGCAAATGCCCAATCATAAATGAATATATATACATTGTATACATGCATATATAGGCACACATGCATATATATATATACACACATACATATATACACACATACATGTATATACATATATGCATACATACACACACACACATATATATATATATATATATATATATATATATATATATATATATATATAAAATGTGTCTTTTGGAGTCTATAATTTGACTAAAAATTTCATATTTGTTTTAATAGCTGAATAGAATTCCAATGTGTAGATGTATCATATTCTTTTCATTCATTTTTTTCAACTGAGGGACATGTAGGTTGATCTGGGTTTTCCAATAGAACAATTTCCAGTTTTCAGAGAAACCACCAACTTGATTTGCAAAGTCATTGTCCAAGTTTACACTCCCACCATCAATGGAGGAATATTCCCCTTGCTCCACATCCCCTCCAGAATGAGCTGTCACTTCAGTTTTTGGTCTTAGCCATTCTGACAGGTATAATATGGAATCTCAGGGTCATTTTGATTTGTATTTCTCTGATGACTTTAGGATGTTGAGTGTTTCAAGTGCTTCTTGGTCATTCAGGTTTCCTCTGTTAAGAATTCTCTGTTTAGCTCTGCATCTATCTTTTAATAAGAATATTCCTTTAATTAACTATTTGGGTAATTCGTTGATATCTAATTACTTGAGTTTTTATATAATTTGGATATAAATCCTCAGTCAGATGTAGGGTTGGTAAAGATATTTTTGCATTCTGTAGGCTTCCATTTCATCCTATTGATGGTATCCTTAGCCTTGCAAAAACTTTTCAGTTTCATGAGGTCCAATTTATTAAGTGTTGATCTTAGTGCTTGAACTATTATTGTTCTGTTCAGGAATTTGTTACCTGTGCCAAAGACTTCAAAGCCGTTTTCCATTTTATCTTCTATTAAATTTAGTATGTGCAGTTTTATGTGGAGTTCTTTGATCCACTTGATCTTGAGATTCATGCAGAGTGATAGATATGGACCTATTTGCATTCTTCTACATGCAGACATTCAGTTAGACCAACATCATTTGTTGAAGATGTTTTCATTGAATGGTTGTAGATTTTTTTGTCAAATATCAAATGTCCATTGTGGTAGTTTATTTCTGTGACTTTGATTCTGTTTAATTGATCAATCTGTCCATTTTTCTGCACTACCTCATGCATTTTATTACTATTGCTCTAAAGTATAGCTTGAAAACAGAGATGGAAATTTATACTATGAACTCTAATGATCCATGAGAATGAATAAGCTTTCCATCTTCTAATATCTGCCACAGTTTCTTTCTTCAGACACTTGAATTTCTTGTCATAGAGGCCCTTCACTTATTTAGTTAGAGTTACACCAATATTTTTGAATTAATTGCGACTGTTATAAAGAGTGCTGTTTTTTCCTAATATTTTCTTAACCATTTATGTTTTGTTTAAAGGAAAGCTACAGATTTTCTTTTAGTTGATTTTGTATCCAGCCACCTTGTTGAAGTTTTTTGTTTTTGTTTTTGTTTTTTGTTTTTAATCAGCTGTAGGAGTTTTCTGGTAGAGTTTTTGGGATCACTAATATATAGTATCATATTACCTGAAAATTGCAATACTTTAATTTTCTCCCTTGCAATTTGTATCTCTATGATTTCCTTTAATTTTCTTATTCCCCTAGCTAGAATTTCAAGTACTGTGTAGAATAGATAGGGAGAGAGTGGTCCACATTGTCTTGCCTATGATTTTCATGGAATTGCTTTGAGTTTTTCTCCATTCAATTTAATATTAGTTTACAGTTTATTGCTTTTATTATGTTTCTGTATGCACTTATATCCATGATATATCAAAGACTAAACCGGAAATGGTGTTATATTTTGTCACTGGATTTTCAGTATCTAGTGAGATGATCATGTGATTTTTTTTCTTCCAGTTTGTTTATATGGGGGATTATATTCTTCCATTTTCATATATTGAACCAGCCATGATTCTCTAGAATGAAACCTACATGATTATGGTTGATGGTGTCTTTGATATATTCTTAAATTCACTTTGGGAATATTTTGTTGAGTATTTTTACGTCGATGTTTATAAGGAAAATTGGCATGTAGTTGTCTTTCTTTGTCTATTTTTTGTGTGATTTATGTATCAAGGTGACTATAACCTGATAGAATGAGTTTTTCAATTCTCCTTCTGTTTATTTTGTGGAATAATTTGTGTAGTATTGGCATTAGCTCTTCTTTGAAAGTCTGGCAAATTTCTGTACTATAACATCTGGGCCTAGGTTGGGTTCTATTTGTTGTTGTTGGGAGATTTTATTGATGCTTTCTACTTTCATCAGGGCTACAGAACTGTTAAAATTATTTACCTTATCTTGATTTAACTTTGATAAATGGCATCTGTCTAGAAAATCATCCATTTCATTAAGATTTTCTAATTATTTGGAGTACAGGCTTTTGAAATAAGACCTAATAATTCTTTCAATTTCCTAAGTGACTGTTTTCTCTCCCTTTTCATGTCTGATTTTGTTAACTTGGATACTGTTTCTCTGCCTTTCAGTTAGTTTGGCTAAGAGCCCAGTCTTGGTTTCTTTGAATTGTTTTGATTCTAATTGATAGATTTCAGCCCTGAATTTGATTATTTTCTGCAGTCTACTCCTCTTGAATGTGTTGCCTTCATCTTCTCCATCTTCTCCTTTTCTTCCTTCTCCTCCTTCTCCTTTTCCTTCTCCTCCTTATCCTTCTCTTTCTCTTCCTCCTCCTCCTCATCCTCCCCCTCCTCATCCTCATCCCCCTCCCCATCTCCCTCCCCATCTCCCTCCTCCTCTTCTTCTTCTTCTTCTTCTTCTTCTTCTTCTTCTTCTTCTTCTTCTTCTTCTTCTTCTTCTTCTTCCTCTTCTTCATTATGCATTCAGGTACTTTTAAATTGTTAGTGTGAGAACTACTAATTTCTTTATGAACTTAGTGCTATGAACTTTCCTCTTACCACTGCTTTTATTGCTTCCAATAAGTTTGACTATGTTATGGGTTTGTTTACATTAAATTCTAGAAAAACTTTAATTTCTTTATTTTTTTCCATGACCCAGTGCTCACTGGTAGAGAGTTGTTCATTTTCCTGAATTTGTAAGGTTTCTGTTGATTTTGTTGTTGTCAAAGTCTAGCTTTAATCCATGGTCGTCTTATAAGATACAAAGAATTATTTATTTTTTTGTATATGTACAGGATTGCTATGTTCAATTTTGGAGAAGGTACTGTGAGGTGCTGAGAAGAAGATACATTCTTTTGTGTTTGGGTTACAGATTCTGTTAATATTTGTCATGACCATTTGATTCATAACCTTGTTCAATTTCATTATTTCTCTGTATAATTTCTGTCTCAAGGACCTTTCCATTGGTGAGAGTATAACATTAATGTGCAGTTTGATGTTCTGTTTAAGGTTTAGTAATGTTTAATAACAATTCCATTATGACTTCTCTATTTTTGGGGCATATATGTTAAGAACTAAGATGTCATTTTGGTAGATTATGAATTGTACTTGCCTATCTCTTTTTATTAACTATGTTTGAAAAGATTGTATTAGATGTTAGAATGACTACTTCAGCTTGTTTCTTGGGTCTGTTTGTTTGGAAAACTTTTTTTTTCCAGCCTTTTACTCCAAAGTAATGTCTAATTATATTACTGAGATATGTTTCTTGTATGCAGCAGAATAATGGATCCTGTTTTCATATCTACTCTGTTAGACTGTGCCTTTTTATTGGGGAATTGAGTCCATTGATGTTGAGAGATATTAATTACCAGTGACTGCTATTTCCTGTTATTTTGATGCTGTTGCTGTTGTTGTTGTTGTGTGTGTATGTGTGTTTATGTGTTCTTCCCTCATTTTGTTTTTACTGGTGTGAAATTCCTGCAAGTGTTTTCTGTAGGGTTGTATTTGTGTATAAATATTGTTTAAATTTGGTTTGTCATGAGGCATCTCATTTTCCCAATCTATGGTGATTGAGAGTTTTGCTCTATATAGTAGTCTAGCTTGTCATCTATGATTTCTTAGAGGCTGCAACACATTAGTCCAGTTCCTTGTAACTCTTTGAGTGTCTTTAGAGGACCTGGTTGTAATTCTGATGTCTGCCTTTATATATTATTTGGCTTTTGTCTCTTGGACTTTTTAATATTCTTTTTTCGTTCTATCAGTCGTGTGTTTTGATTATCATAAGGCAGGAGGATTTTCTTTTCTGTACTAATTCAATTGTTGTTAAATTAAGGGTTTGATCTTAAATTGTAGGTCTAGAGCAGGAAATAGGGAGAATAGCCTCATCTCAGACAGATAGAATCATAGGCCTTGATCTTGTGCAAATACAAAGCAGAATAGTTAAGAAACACTGTCTCAACAGATAATAATATTTGTTTAGATTGCTTTAATTGCTTTAAATTTTTTAATTATCAAAATTCATGTGGTGGTAAGTTTGGTGGTTATGGTATTAATCCTCTAGGAGAGAGGTTGGTTACTGGACCAAGAACATGCTATTTTGGGAGATAAGTTCTGTATTTGTGTTAATAGAAAAGAAGAAAATATTTGAATTCTTTCCAGAGTAATATGGATCAGATATGACAGGGAAAGCCACCTGAAGATATTGGCGACAGAGAAGAAAGTTTTGAAAATAATCAAACAGAATAGGTAACTTGATTTGCTGATTCCTATAATTGGGAGCAGCCTGGTAACTGGCTTAGACATAAAAATATTTTTAGTCAAAACTTCAGCTAAAGTTAGAAAATAAATCTTGTTGGTTATGGGATCATTCATGCCATTTTTTGCACAGAATAAATGAAGATTCATTTTAATTTGTTATTGATCAAATTAACTCTTAATCGGATAGTTGTCTTTCACCTGCTCAAACAAGGAGCAAAACAATCATCCTTAACTGATCTATGCATCTTTCATAATCTATGCACATATCTTCATAGTACTAAAATTTTGGTTGTAAGATTCATACATTACAGAATGTACACCTCTAACACGGTTTATCCAGCAGGACATTGAAATGACCTCCTGTCCCAGCCACCTGCCTCCCAAAACAACATCAGGAATAGTTGATTCCCAATGGACTTGGTTCATCCAGACATTCAGACAGATCCAGTCAGAACTTCAGTCAAGTCTTGGGCCTTTTAAGCATACAGAGATTGAATAACAAATGCTAAAGCTAGATTTCTTAAATCTAACCAGTTTTTAAAAAAATTTCTACCCTTTTCTACCACTTAATTATTTTTATTGTTGTTGTGGACACAATTCATCAGGAAGAAGCCTTGGAAATTCAACATCCCAATTCCATGGGTTTGGGTGTCCAGTCATTTTATTTTATAAATTATAGATAGGTTGTCATTATAAGGGATAATTTGGGAATTGTCATAATTTTGAACAGAGAGGAAATGGATAGGATAGATTACTAAATTTATTCTTGAACAAAACATTGTATAGCCATAATCTTACATTAATAGAAATATTTATAATTGATGCAAAATTGACAATATAATTTCTTACATTGGTATAGAATTTGCATATTGATATAGATTTAAGGTTTTTATTGCCATTAATCTTTATATATTGATAAAAAGTTTGAAACTAATATTGTTACTCTTAGATAAGCATTGTGCCTATGCAACTCATTTACTAATATGGGGCTTAGATCCAGTCCTTCTAATAGCTACTATTACAAACCATTTAGGATTGTTAAGTAATGCAAGTTAAGGCTCAGATAGTAAACTCATAGTTTTATTAGGTTCTGATTTACAATGGAACGTTTTAATATTAAGAGCAGTCAAGATTTAAAAGTTCAGATATACTTAATGTAGTCTTCCAAACAACAGAAATCCACAGAATGTGACATTTAATGTTATTTTATTATTAAACATCATTTGGTCTTTATAACTATGAGACACGTCTGCTCCTTGACTTTATATCCTTCTCAGTTCAAAGAAGATATTGAGCATCATTAACTCCTGGCAGAGTTGCTTATTGTGGCAAGGTAGCCACTGGACGAGAATTACCCTAATTGATCTGCAGACAAAGAATACGTTCCAGAAAAGGACATACATGCAGGATAGTCAACAGCTTAGCTCTGCCAAGACAAAGTAAGAAAGTCCTTCATATTTTCTGCTTCATATAAGGTCTACCAGATGATTTTGGATTGAAGACAGATGCTCCAACATTATAAGAAATTAAGAGACTGTTCATGCAGCCAGCTGTCTCTCCAAATTGTAAAATTTTGGAAGTTAGGTCCTTGTGCTTCCTAAATATTCAGGTAATAATTTATTCTCAGATATCAAACAGGGTTGAAGACTAGTTACAGTTTCATAATCAAATTTAAGATGTTTGACATTAAGGAAGATCTAGATTTGAAAGGATGATTTTCAGAAGGTAATACAATTAAAATGAATACATAATTCATAGATACAGAACTAAAGACTTTAAGTTAGGATAGATGATAAAATAATATATCTAAATTCACAAAATGGATGGATTGTATGCTTTAGTGTATATCATACCTCATAGTTCACATAACTGTTATAATTATGTTCAGTGTATATCTGAAGGAAAAGACCTTTTATTAGACAAAAGGGAGTAAATGTAGAGGCATGTATTCTCATGCTAATTATGGTACCCGAAAACCTGTTTGAAGTGTCCTGTACAGTACTATAGGAAGTCTATTCCCAGTTGGTTGACTGGTCAATAAAGTTACTAGCAGCCAATTTTTGGGTGGGAAGACAGAGCTGGGAATTTTAGGACTCCTAGGAAGGGAAAGAGGAAGGAAGAAGAAGGGATTTGGCCATAATGAGTGTGTAGGAGACAGATCACTACAGAAAAGTGCAGGAGGATGAGACCGCCAACATCAATGTATAGGAGGACAGTGGACCCAGGAGGGTTTCCCAATAGAGTCTAGGGCAGAAGAGAAAAAATATAGATTTAGTAAGTATTAACTCAAGGATATTGAAGGGGAATGTATGTTAGCCATGTGGTCCAGCCATTGAGCTGTTTAAGGTATTTAAACTATGATGCTGTGTATGTCTGTCTGTCTATCTTTTGGGAATCTAGAACATTGGGGCAATAGCGAATAGTGAATGGGCACCTGCTGCAAGTTTATAGCAGATTAAAAAATTACCACTATGCCTCAGATTGCATTTTTTATATTGTTCATATTTTCATTTTCAGGTCTTAAATAGATTTTGTGGGTTTTTTTTTATTTTTTGGTTTTGATTTTTTTGGTTTTGTTTTGCTTTTTTGGTTTTAATTTTTTTTCATTTCCTTCACCTGTGTGATTGTAAATTTCTATATTTCTTTGTGGGATTTATTCACTTTCTTGTTAAAGGTGTTTATTGTCTCTGTAAGTTTGGACTTGAGATTATTTTCTCATGCTTCTGTTGTGTTAGAATATCCAGAACTTTCTGTAGTGGAATAGACTTGCTCTGAAGGGGATATGCTGCCCTTTCTCTTGTTGTTTGTATTTATACACAGGCTTATAGACATTTCATTGTCCCCAGATGTCCTTGGTATAGCACGTATTGGGAAGACAGGCCTAATTCAGATGTTCCCTATGTATGTTATTGTTGTACCCGACCTGGATATTCCTTGGGTGTTGGGCCTGTTGGAGGCCAGAAAAACAGTTTATAGACAGTGGAACTCCTGGCACAGCATGCAGCTAGCATAGGACAACTAAGGGTGCGTCAGGTGATGGCAGAGTGATTGGGGAGAAGGGATCTAATCTGGTTGTTCCTTGTTCGGTGAGCCTGGAAGCTTCTTGCTGGCTAGGCCAATGGAGGCTGGTTAAGTACTGTCTGAACAATTTTAAAGCTTATCTTTAGTGTCTGTCTTTATGACTAAATCATAGTATCCTTACTGTGCCTCTTCTGTAAAGTGTTAAAGTAGAATAAATTGAATAAATTTCTGTTCTTTTTAAAACATTTTGCCTATTCTATTCCATTTCTGTTTCTATATAAATTTTATAACCCATTTAAAATGTAATACAAACCCCAGATGTAATACAAGAATGTAATACAAACCATCCTTCTAAACCCTTCAGAGCTGTTTAGATTGAAATGCCAACTAATTGGCAGATGTGATTTTTTTCTAGTGTTATGACTTGAGCCTGAGAACTCAGGCCTTCTCTCAATCACATATCGCTACATTATCTTAATGTATGTTATGCATTTAATATTCAAATTTTTAACACAATTTATTCCTGTATATTTCATATTTAAGTTATTAAGTCTAAATTTATCTTCAAATTCTCATTCTGCAAGCTTTGGCATTATAAAACACACAATTTAAACAAGTTGTATTAATTCTTGCATATATCTTAAATTCTGCATCCTAGCTAAACTTTTTAAATTTTCTTGTCTGTGTAGATATTTTCTGATTTTCTATATGAATAATCTTGTCTTGTGCAAATAAAGACAAAGTAACTCTCTTCTTTCAATTTGTATGATTTTCTTGCTTTTCATCACTTGGCAAACTGTCACTACAATATTGAATAAAATCTTGAGAGACAAAGAATCTTCAACACTCAATCTAACAAAAACAGAACACACTTTTTAAAACTAAATGTTTACTTTAGATATTTTTATATTAGTCTTATGAACTTGAAGGAATTTGTATTGCCATTTTATATATAGTATTTTTTAATCATTACAATTGTCAAATATTGAGTAAGTTTTAATTCATCCATATGACCATGATGATTTCTTATTTAGATTCAGTGTAGCAGTTACATTGCTGACATTGCTTTGTATTTCAAAGAGTTTTTGTTATCAACCTGAGTTAATATGTATATTTTATATACATTGTTTGATTTCCTTAAATAGAATTGATATTTGGAACATTATAAGACTTCAATCCAACTGTGGACATTTTGGGCCCTTAATTCTGAAGAATGTTGGTATGTCTTTCATTTTATGCAATGCCTTTGATCCTGTTTTTAGGGTAATCCTGTCTACAAAGTAAGAGTTGAAAGTGCCCTGCTATATTCAGGAACAGCTGAATTTCATTTGTGAAAATCGAGTGGGAATTTTTCATTTGGGAATGTTTTAGTCTTAGATTTAAATCCTCTTATATTTATATTTATAGGACTGTTTAAGTCATCTAGTCCTGAAGTGAGGCTTTTTTAATTTGTGTTTTTTTTTCTATTATTTTTCTTTAATTATTCAAACATTTTAGATTCTGTGGCTCTGTAAGGTTGTTGCTATGTGCATCTTCTCTCCTTTTTCTTCATTAGTCTAGCTAGTGTTCATCACATGTTCAGGCTTCTGATCCACTGATATTTTTCTTTATTTGTAGGTGTATAGTCTATTTCTAATTTTATCAATATCATCTCCTCTGTTCCCCCTCTCCTCCTTATTTTGATATGTGTTTGGCCTTCTGTCCTTAAACAATGGGAATGAGCTTTGGGGCCCTGTAAGAGGGTTAACTTCTTTAATGTTGTGTCTGATGTCATTTGTCTCCCAAAAATTCTGATGTTTTGTTTTAAATTTCATTCATTCACAAATATTTTCTGCTGATTTTGTTTTTGACCCTTGTGTATTTATGTGTGTGCTGCTTAGAGGTTTTCCAGGTATATTTTGTAATTTTATCTCTTTATTTTTCATTTGCATTAATTTGCATGATTCAAATATATTCCTTTTCAATTTATTATTTAATAATTTTATACTTATACATAAAATTTTATCATATTTACAGCCCAACAACCTCTCCTACTTCCCCTTCCATTCTTTCTGAATATCTTCTTCCTTACATCCCCCTCCTTTCATATTTGTTTGTTTATCTTTAATTTAGTTAACTAGGACCCACCATGTGAGCTTGGTGTGGTGTTATTTACTTGAGGAAGAATACCATAACAGTACTTATACCACTAAGGATTTTCTACATGTCTGTGTAACTATTAGTTGTATTTATCTCAGACAAAGCAGAGCCTCAAGATGGAATGTTTATAGGTTCAAACTTGTGCATGTCCTATGCAGTTAATCAAAGCTACCATGAGTTCCTCAGTGGAACAGCCACACCATATTTAGAAGACTGTTGTGTTCTCTGGCTCTTAGTGTTTTGTTTTGTTTTTGTCTGCCAGCTCTTCTAAGATGATTTTCAGACATACAGGCATGATATAAATGTTCCATAAGGAAGCATGTCCGAGCAATAACTTTTTTTTTTTAACAATTTGACCAGCTGTGAGTCATTGCCTATGTTACTGCACATTGCAAATGACAATCTTTTGCCCATCACTAATCAATAATTATATATTTAGATAATTGGAAGGCAGTTTTATAACATGTTAATTAATGAAAGCATCAGTAGTAAATTCCTCTGTGGGGTTAATAAACCCCATACTCAAGGAGTTTTGACCAGATTTACAATACTATTCATGACTTTCTACACTGGAAGGGCCATCAAGTCTAACTGGAACATGGTGATGCTCATAATGATGTGTCACCATTGTAACAGTAGGGACTTCTTGTAAGCCAAGTTAATATTATAGCATATAGGATCCACAGCAGAGTAAGAAAATTGTTTATTTTTCCTCCCATATTATCTTTCCTAGCTCCTTTTGGCACTTCAAAATACAAACTATTAAGGAGGAGACTTTCAGTTCAGTTCTATCTGAAGTCTTACCATCCTGTTCCGATGTGCAACAAAAACCAATAACTTTAGTTATTATTCTTCTGTGGAGATGCTACCTTCTTTCTAAACATGGGGAGCTGTCCATATCTGACACTACATTTTTTATTTAATAATCTATCGATTAGGAGAACAGAATTATTCATCTATGCTAGTTACTTTTACTTAAGCCTTTTTTTCATTTTATTTTTTAAGTTTTTAGTTTTGAATTTAGTAAACAAACAGTAGTTTGCATATGACCTTATTTATGTATCATTAGATTTGTAGAGCCCTCTCAACTTCTATCTTGATCCTCAACCTTTCAAAACTCAATATTGCATCTGCTGTGACATTTTTCATGAAAATGATATGTTGTTTTTCGATAAAACAGTTATGTTGAACTTGACATATGTGATTGTGCCTAGTATATTTGTTTGCATTTTTGATCTTTGTATACTTTCTCCTTTTATCTTCTTAAATTAATTTTTGTTTGAATCCAGTGTATCATTCATTGTAATCTAATTTTATTTTGTGAGTATGATTGTTTTAACTTGATGTATGCATGAATACCATGTGCATGCAGTGCTCAAAGAAGCCAGAAAGAATACAAATACTCAGGAACTGAAGTTACAGAAAGCTGTGTGCCACCATGTATGTGTTACAAATTGAACCTGGTTCCCCTGAAGAATGCTGTTAGTTCTACTAACATTTCAGCTAACTACCCATCTATGGTATATCTCTTTTTTTGTGGAGAGCTTTTGGGGACACTTCTAGAAAGTTGGAAAGAATTTGACAGTGGGCTAGGATAAGAAATTAGGACAGGCTCAACATTAGCTGGAGTCATGGTATAATGTTTTCTTTTCTTTTCTTTCTTTTTTTTTTTGAATTTAATGTTTTTAAATACTGAGTAGTATTCCATTTTGTAAATATACATGGAAAATATCTCTGATAAAATTGAAGAAATATACAGAAAAATACATTGATTGACTATTTAATGGAAAAATTATACAGATAAAATGGTAGGCATAAAAATATTCCTAAATTGATTGAAAGTGGAATTATGAACATTTTCTGATGAAACTGAAGATCTAGAAGGAAAATATTTCTGATAAAACTCAAGAAATATATAGAAAAACACATTAAAACTGACTATTTCATGAAAAATTATACAGATAAGATGGTAGGCATAAAAGTATTCCTAAATAGATTGAAAGTAGAATTAAAAACATTTTCTGATAAAATTGAAGATATATGTGGAAACTATCTCTGCTGAAATTGAAGAAATTTACGCAGATAAATTGGTAGGAATAAAAATATTCCTAAATTGATTGAAAGTAGGATTATAACCATTTTCTCAGACCCTAAGAGAAAACAAATGCCAGTCCAAACTACTATACCCAGCAAAACTCTCAATTACCATAGATGGAGAAAACAAAATATTCCATGATAAAACCAAATTTACGCAGTATCTTTTCACAAATCCAGCCCTACAAAGGATAATAGATGGAAAACGCCAACATGAGGAGAGGAACTACACCCTAGAAAAAGCAAGAAAGCAATCTTTTTCCAACAAACCCAAAAGAAAGTAACCACACAAACATAAAAAGAACATCAAAAATAACGGGAAGCTGCAATCACTATTCCTTAATATCTTATGACATCAATGGACTCAATTCCCCCAACAAAAAAACATAGTCTAACAGAAATATTTTTCATGTAAATCTTAAATTTTATCAGAAAATGTTTGTGATTCCTCTTTCAATTTAGCAATGTTTTTATGTCTACCATTTTAACTGTAGTATTTTTCATGATAATCTTTAACATTTTTTCTATATATTTCCTCAATTTTATCAAAAATATTTTCCTTATAAATCTTCAATTTTGTCAGAAAATGTTTATAATTCCACTTTCAATCAACTTAAGAATACTTTTATGTCTATCATTTTATCGGTATAATTGTTCATGATAATCTTCAATTTTAATGTTTTTCTATATTTTTCTTCAATTTTATCAGAAATATTTTCCATGTAAATCTTCAATTTTATCAGACAGTGTCTATAATTTTACTTTCAATCAACTTAGGAACATTTTTATACCTTCCATTTTATCTGTATAATTTTCCATGGAAAAGTCAGTTTTATCATGTTTTTCTATATATTTCTTGATTTTTATCAGAAAGAGCTTCCTTGTAGATCTTCAATTATATCAGAAAATTTTTATAATTCCAATTTCAAAAACTTAAGAATATTTTTTTATTATTTTATTTTATTTTTTTAATTTACATTCCAAATCACTTCCCCTTTCCCGTTTCCTCCCTCCCCGAAAGTCCCATAAGCCCCCTTCCCTCCCTCTTTTCTCCATTCAACCCCCTCTCGTTACTCTGTCCTGGCGTTCCCCTACATCCAGTCTTTCCAGGACCAGGGGTCTCTCCTTCCATCTTTTTAGAAATCTATTGATATGCGGATTGTGTCTAGGGTATTCCGAGATTCTGGGTTAATATCCCCTTATCAGTGACTACATACCATGTGTGTTCTTTTGTGATTGGGTTACCTCACTAAGGATGATAGTTTCAAGTTCTGACCATTTGCCTAGGAATTTCGTGAATTCATTGTTTTTAATTGCAGAGTAGTATTCCATTGTGTAGATATACCACATCTTCTGAATCCATTCCTCCGTTGAGGGACATCTGGGTTCTATCCAGCTTCTGGCTATTATAAATAAGGCTGCTATGAATATAGTGGAGCATGTGTCCTTATTGCATGCGGGTAAAGTCTCTGGGTATATGCCCAGGAGTGGTATAGCCGGATCCTCCGGGAGTGTCATGCTCAGTTCTCTGAGGAACCGCCAGACTGCTTTCCAGAGTGGTTGTACCAGCCTGCAATTCCACCAGCAGTGGAGGAGTGTTCCTCTTTCTCCACATCCTCGCCAACAACTGCTGTCTCCTGTGTTTTTGATCTTAGCCATCCTGACTGGTGTGAGATGGAATCTCAGGGTTGTTTTGATTTGCATTTCCCTAATGACTAAAGATGATGAACATCTCTTTAGGTGCTTCTCAGCCATTAGATATTCTTCAGGTGAGAACTCTTTGTGTAGCTCTGTACCCCATTTTTTAATAGGGTTACTTGCCTCTCTGGAGTTTAACTTCTTGAGTTCTTTGTATATATTGGATATTAGCCCTCTGTCTGATGTAAGGTTGGTAAAGATCATTTCCCAGTTAGTTGGTTGCCGCTTTGTCTTTTTGACAGTGTCTTTTGCCTTGCAAAAACTTTGTAATTTTATGAGGTCCCATTTGTCTATTCTTGATCTTAGAGCATAAGCTATTGGAGTTCTGTTCAGGAAATTCTCCCCTGTGCCCATATGTTCAAGGTTCTTCCCTAGTTTCCCTTCTATTAGTTTCAGTGTGTCTGGTTTTATGTGGAGATCTTTGATCCACTTAGAATTGAGCTTAGTGCAAGGAGATAAAGATGGGTCAATTTTCATTCTTCTGCATGTTGACCTCCAGCTGAGCCAGCACCATTTGTTGAAAAGGCTATCTTTTTTCCACTGGATGGTTTTAGCTCCTTTGTCAAAGATCAAGTGACCATAGGAGTGTGGATTCATTTCTGGGTCTTCAATTCTGTTCCATTGATCTACATGTCTGTTACTGTACCAATACCATGTGGTTTTTAACACTATTGCTCTGTAGTACAGCTTGAGGTCCGGGATACTGATTCCCCCAGAGGTTCTTTTACTCTTGAGAATAGTTTTAGCTATTCTGGGTTTTCTGTTATTCCAGATGAATTTTTGAATTGCTCTTTCTAACTCTATGAAGAATTGAGTTGGGATTTTGATGGGGATTGCATTGAATCTGTGTATTACTTTTGGTAAGATGGTCATTTTTACTATATTAATCCTGCCAATCCATGAGCATGGCAGATTTTTCCATCTTCTGAGGTCTTTTTCAATTTCTTTCTTCAGAGACTTGAAGTTCTTGTCATACAGATCTTTCACTTGTTTGGTTAGAGTCACGCCAAGATACTTAATATGGTTTGTGACTATCGTGAAGGGTATTATTTCTCTTACTTCTTTCTCATCCTGCTTATCCTTTGAGTATAGGAAGGCTTCTGACTTGCTTGAGTTGAATATTTTTATGCCTACCATTTCATCTGTATTTCCATGAAATACTCAATCTTAACGGATTTTTTTTATATATTTCTTCAATTTTATCAGAGATATTTTCCATGTAAATCGTTAATTTTATCAGAAAATGGTTATAATTCTACTGTCTTCTCTTTTCAATCCTCACTCCGTCCCTAGAGACACTGTTGACTGAATGAGCTGGAATGGCATCTTTTGTTGGAAAACTATCCCTTAATGGTTATTTACAAATCCATAATTATCAAGCTATAACTTTAAGTAACACTGAATCACATCAAGAATGGAAAAAAAAATCTTACATCGTTACGATTCCATTTTTTTCTGCTCAGTGTTTCCCAATTATTTTCATGATTATGATTTTCTACACAATAAACATTACATAGTATATCATAGAATTCTGTTTTAAAATCTCATAGTCTTTTCACTGAAAATCAGAGTCGTTATGTTTAGCATTGGTAATTCTATATTTGTATTCTGCTTTATACATTAGTCTAGTTTCTATAGTAAAATACCTCACAGTGAGTACTTTATTGTTATACATTTTAATTTAAAATGTTATAACTTCACTTTCTTTTTCCCTTTCCTCTATACAGTCCCCTCAATTTCATGTCTTATTACTCCTCATTTTACAAGAAAAACAGGGGATTCCTACCAGGAAGTGTCTGAAACTCTTGCTCAGTAATCATTATTACTTATAGTTTGTTGCCAAGGGCTAGGATCTCAAGAGATTGCCCCCTTCTGAGTTAGTATGTCTATTGATATTACCATTGTTCAGGTCTTGATTATGCAGTATTTCCTATAAGAGATTGCTTCACAACATATTTCCTGGTATTTGGGTTTTATAGCACTTACAGTCTTCTCACTCTTTCTTCTATGATGTTTCCTAAGCAGCTGTTATGCTTTAGATTTATCAATAAAGGCCTGGTTCCCACACAATATCTTGATCTCTGCTTTGTGACCACTTGTGTTTTTTTGCTTTGTTTTTTTTTTTTTTGATTTTGTTTTGTTTTATGATAGTCTCCATTTACTTTAAAAAATAAGCTTTCTTGATGAAGATTAATATTCACATATCTGTCGGTATAAAGATAAGATTCAGAATGTAATTAGAAATTTCTAGTCTAGATAAATGGTAGTTATAAATTCTCATCTGAGATACATAACCTCCATGATTCTGGGATGTTGGCTAGGTTCCTAATGATAAGCATGTTTTTTCTCCTGGTGAATGAATCTAAGTTCAATTAGAGAGTTATTGTTACCAAGAATATCTGCATGCCATTTATGACACCACTATGGATACCTTGCCAGTCTTGTTGTTGTTTATAGGTGTCACATACAGGCAGAATTACATTGCATCTCTCCTTTGGCAGATTTCATAATACTTTCTGGTGGGCATGTTAACTAGACTACAGAGGGAGGCTTTCGGTTTACATTCAACTCAAACTGTCTGAGTCCTGTGTTCTAAGTGTGTTGTGCTTTTAGCAATAGTGTATTACTTTCAATTTCTGAGAATCAATCGAAAGGTAGGAGCCATATTCTATATTGTTTCAGAAGTCACTTAAACTACAATGACCAAGTATTGTTAATTTTTCGTGCCTGGTACTGGGTTTTTGCTTAGTATGCAATTCTTGTGGAGAACTTTGTCAATTCTACTGGCCTAACTTCCTATTAGTGTGAGAGTGTGTATGTGTGTGTGTGTGTATGTTCACAGTCCTACATATATATATATATATATATATATATATACAGTTTTCTAACTTCCATGCTGCTAGAATCTACCTCCTACAAATAATCCTGAGTTACTACTTACTAACTTCTATATTCCATCTTGGCTGCTTTAGCCATTTGTGGTACCCTCTGGGCAGCACTTTCTTGGCCTAGAGCCCAGAGTGCTTTCCCTTCTTCTCCACACCATTCCGGCTTCTGTCTCTCCTTTCTCTATTCTCTCATAAAGCATGGCAGATCTCCTTCTTCCTCTCCCCCTAATCCCAAGCTCAGGAATCCTAAAATCCCACCTCTGTCCTCCCCAGCTATTGGTTTGGGGAATCTTATGTACAAATTAGAACCAAATGAGGTCTATGTATAGACACTTTCATGCAAACAGTTTTTGGAGGAACATAATTGGTAATACAAGCAGGTACATTTCCCCCTTTTTGTCTAATTAAAAAGGCTCCTTTTACTCAGCTATATATTGAACATAAATATAACAATTATGAAATTATAAGGTATGATGTACACTTATATTCCTTGGGAATCAAATACTTGGGAACCAAGATAAAGTCATTTATCACTTGTCCTAACTAAAAGAGTTTACAATTTTGTAACTCGATCATGTTTAATTTTAACTCATGTTACCATCTGGAAGCTATCTTTTCAAATCTGGAATATATTCTTTAATATTAAACAAGTTAAGATTATAACTAGTCCTCAATTCTTTCAGAATCTTGAGAAGGAATTAAATATTACCTGAATATGGAAGAAACACAAAGGCACAGTCTCCACAACTTGTACAATTGACAGAGACAGCTGACTGCCTGGACAGTTACCAATATTCCTTATAACATTGGATCATCTGTCTTCTGTCTTCTGGCACAGAACCATTTGACAGACCTTAAGTGATGTAGGAATGATGAAGGAATAGTTTACCCTATCTTGGCACTGCTTAGCTGTTGCCTATCCTTCATCTTCTTTTCTTTTTTGGACAGTATTTTGTCTATAGATGAAATTTGGACATTTTTTACCTAGTAGCTGGCTTGCCACAATTGAAGTAACTTCGCCTGGAAGTAATAATGCTCAATATCTTTCTTGAGTGTGCTGTCAGGTTAGACATGTCTCATAGTCAAAGATTTTTTAAATAATGATATAACATTAAAATTCATAGTCTATGGATCTTTGACACTTTTGAAGACCATCTACTTATATATAGCATAACTGAATTTTCAAATATTAATTATTCTTAGCTCTTTACTATTTGGATAATCTTGAAAACAGTTTGTTGCAATTAAATAAATCTAAATATGACCATGAGTTTCACTTTCTGACTACTAACTTGCATGACTTACTCATCCTAAATAATTAGTAACATCAAATATTAAAAGGACTGAGTCTAAGTCCCATGTTGGGTGGCATTTGGTTGCTGTAATTTCCAATGACAATAAGGCTATATAAAAACACGCAATCAAATTTTTATAATTGTGAACTATATGCCTAGATTGACTAAATTTTTTTTGGTTTTGTTATTCTTTATTTACATTCCAAAAGATTTCCCCTTTCCTGGTTCCCCCCCTCCCCGAAAGTCCCATAAGCCCTCTTACATACACCTGTAACCCAATCAACCACCTCTCACATCTCTGTCCTGGTATTCCCCTACAATGCTGCATCGAGCCTTTCCAGGACCAGGGCCCTCTCCTTCCTTCTTCTAATGTGAATTGTGTCTTGGGTATTCTGAGCTTCTGGGCTAATATCCACTTATCAGTGACTACATACCATGTATTTTCTTTTGTGATTGGGTTACCTCAATTAGGATGATATTTTCCAGTTCCAACCATTTGCCTAAGAATTTCATGAATTCATTGTTTTTAATTGCTGAGTAGTATTCCATTGCGTAAATATACCACATTTTCTGTATCCATTACTCTATTGAGGGACATCTGGGTTCTTTCCAACTTCTGACTATTAGAAATAAGGCTGCTATGAACATAGTGGAGAATGTGTCCTTATTGCATGCTGGGGAATCCTCTGGGTATATGCCCAGGAGTGGTATAACGGGGTCCTCCGGAAGTATCATGCCCAGTTTTCTGAGGAACATCCAGACTGATTTCCAGAGTGGTTGTACCAGCTTGCAATCCCACTAGCAGTGGAGGAGTGTTGTCTTTCTCCACACCCTCGCCAACACCTGCTGTCTCCTGAGTTTTTGATCTTAGCCATCCTGACTGGTGTGAGGTGAAATCTCAGGATTTTTTGATTTGCATTTTCCTGATGACCAAGGATATTGAACATTTCTTTAGGTGCTTCTCAGCCATTCGATATTCTTCAGGTGAAAATTCTTTGTTTTGTTCTGTACCCCATTTTTTAATAGGGTTATTTAGCTCTTTGGAGTCTAACTTCTTGAGTTCTTTGTATATATTGGATATTAGTCCTCTGTCAGACGTAAGGTTGGTAAAGATCTTTTCCCAACTTGTTGGTTGATGTTTTGTCTGATTGACAGTGTCCTTTGCCTTACAGAAACTTTGTAATTTTATGAGGTCCCATTTGTCAATTCTTGATCTTAGAGCATACCCTATTGGTGTTCTGTTCAGGAAATTTTCCCCTGTGCCCATATGCTCAAGGCTTTTCCCCAGTTTCTTTTCTATTAGTTCCAGTGTGTCTGGTTTTATGTGGAGGTCCTTGATCCACTTAGATAAAACCATTCTCAAGAGTAAAAGACCTTCTGGAGGAATCAGTATCCTGGACCTCAAGCAGTACTACAGAGCAATAATGCTAAAAACTGCATGGTATTGGTTCAGTGATAGTCAGTAGATCAATGGAATAAAATTGAAGACCCAGAGATGAACCCACACACCTATGGTCACTTGATCAATGACAAACCATCCAGTGGAAAAAAAAAGATAGCCTTTTCAACTAATTGAGCTAGTTCAACTGGAGGTCAGCATGCAGAAGAATGCAAATCAGTCCATTCTTATCTCCTTATACTAAGCTCAACTCTAGATTGTCTAACTTATTCTGCAGATATAAGACCCCTTGCTACTTGTGGTTTCTTCTGGCTACATCCATGTTTCAGGTATATTGTGACTTCCTGCTCATGTTCTCTCTTCTCTCAATCACCTCTCACCCTCTTTCCTCTCTCTACTTGCTCCCACTCTCAAACTTCCTGTCCTATCTTTTCCTTCCACTGCCCAACCACAGGCTCTAGCCTTTATTCACCAGTTAAAATGGGAAGAAGGTTCACAAGAGATCACCTGTGCATGTGATGGACTGCTCATCGGTGTTGGGGGGCAACCCCTCTTGAGGAAGCAAAATTAGCATCAGAATACAAACAGCACAAGGACAACTGACAACAGGTAGAAATAAACGTGGCTGAGAAAGTGACTATTGAAAAGGATGTCAATTTCTTTAAGTATAACCCAAAAAATGGTATAGCTTGGTAAAATGATAGATTTATTTTCAGATTTAAAGACTCTGAAAATGTCAGCAGAGTATTTGGACAAATTTGCCATCCTACCAATAAATAAGAACCACCCACTCCCCACAAACATAACTTAGAGGCTGGCGAGATGTCTCAGAGCACTGACTGTTCTTCCAGAGGTCCCAAGTTCAAATTCCAGAAACTACATGGTGATTCACAACTATATATAAGGATATCTGTTGCCATCTTCTGCCAGATCTATATGCTGCATAACACTCATATATTAGAGATAGATAGATAGATAGATAGATAGATAGATAGATGATAGATAGATAAAAATCAATTCCTATTTTCCCACAACACCATCAGCATTTCTTTTTGTTGATTTTAGTCATTCTAACTGGGGTAAGGTGAAAATTCAAAGCTGTTTTCATTTGCATATACTTAATTATTAAGGATGATAAATAATTTTTGAAGTCATTCATAATGAGTTGAGAATGCTTTCTAGATATCTCAAGTTGATTTCTTAATTAGGTCATTTGTTTCTTGTCATTTTCTGATTTTGAATACTTTGTATAATCTATATTAACAACTATCAGATTTATAGTTGGCAAAGATTCACTCCCATTCAGTGTTTTTTTATTCCTTCACTTTGATGATTATTTCTTTTCCTATACAGACACTTTGTAGTCTTGTGTGATCCTATATCTCTCACTTGTTTGTCTTAACTCATGAAGAAACAGATTCCAACTACAATTTTCTTTTCTACACTTAAATACTTTATGGTACCTTTCTCATTCTCTTCATGATGTTTTAGTTTTTCAGGTTATAAATTAAAATCATTAAGCTACTTGGTGCTACTTTCATGCTGTGTGAAGGATTTGGGTCAAGTTTCATTCTTCTGCATGTGAATATATATCTATGCTCCAAATACAAGGGTACCAATATTCATAAAAGAGACTAAACTAAAGCCCAAAGCACATATTGCACCTCAAATAATAATAGTGGGAGAATTTGATACCCATTATCAACAATGGACAGACCACTGAAACTGAAACTAAATAGAGACACAATAAAACTAACCGAAGTTATGAAACAAATGGATTTAACAGATATCAATACAACAATTAATCCTATAACAAAAGAATATACATTCTTCTCAGCACCTCATGGTACCACCTCCAAAATGGACCATATAATCAGTCACAAACCAGACCTCAACAGATAGAAGAAGACTGAAGAGACAAGCATAATATCGCTTGGGTCTCGGGCTGCTTGTGTGTACCCTGCTCCCAAAGAGCTGGGCAGATCTGCAGTAACCAGCGCACCAGTTCTGCTGTGGGACTTATGCCTTGCAGAGGGACCCCCCCGCACTGGGCAGGAGCCTACCAGCTTCCATTTGGCGACCTCTGTTCAGGTAGACTGCACTGAGGAGACAGGTACCCAGGTACTCCCCAATATAATATCGCTTGGGACACAGCCTGTTGGGGCTTCTGTCTGCTCCCAAGAACGGGACAGCACTGTGGTCGTCTGGGCGCCAGCTCTGTTGTGGGCCATCCCCTCTGCTGGGTGACCTGCACCATCGAGAGAGTGCAGAGTGCACTCCCCCATCTTTGCTAAAGTGGCTAGGTAGTTGGAACCGCCAGGTTCGGAGACAGACAGGCATAATATCGCTTAGATCTCGGGTGGCTGTTGTGTACCCTGCTCCAAAGAGCTGGGCAGATCTGCAGTAACCAGTGTGCCAGCTCTGCTGTGGGACTTCTGCCTTGCAGAGGGACGCCCCCTCCCCCCCTTTCAGAGAGATCACACACCCCTGCACAGGGCAGGAGCCTACCAGCCACCCTTTGGCGACCTCTGCTCCGGGAATCCACTACACTGAGCCTTTGGATGTGCAGGGACTCCCCAATATAACATCACTTGGGGCAAGGCACATCAGGGCTCCAAAGTCACTCAGGAGCAGGGCAGGCCCAGAAATCTGTGCCAGGGAAATCCTGGTAAACCAGGGGGGGCAGAAATAGCTTTGCAGGCTCACAGGAGGTCCAACCAACAGCCAGTGACAGCAGGACCAACTAACATCAGAGGTAACCAGATGGCAAAAGGCAAATGTAGGAACGTTACTAACAGAAATCAAAGTAATATGGCACCATCCGAACCCAAGTCTCCAACAGCAACAAGTCCTGGATACCCCAACACACCCGAAAGACAAGATCTGGATTTAAAATCACTTCTCATGATGCTATTAGAGGATCACAAGAAGGACACAAATAAATCTAATGAAGAATTACCGGAGACCATGAATCAATGGTTAGAAGCCCTTACAAAGGAAACACAAAAATCGCTTAGAGAAATGCAGGAGAACATGGATCAAAAGATGGAGGCCCACAAGGAGACAACACAAAAATCGCTTAAAGAAATGAATCAACGGGTAGATGCACTTTCAAAGGAATCACAAAAATTGCATAAAGAAATGCAGAAGAAGATGGGTCAACAGACGGATGCCCATAGGGAAGCAACACAAAAATTGCTTAAAGAAATGAATCAACGGATAGATGCACTTACAAAGGAAATACAAGAACTGCTTAAAGAAATGCAGGAGATGATGGATCAACAGATGGAATCCCATGAGGAGGAAACACAAAAATCGCTTAGAGAAATGCAGGAGAACTTGGGGCAACAGGCAGAAATCCTGAAAGAGTTAATGCAAAAATACCTTAAAGAAATACAGGAAAATACAAACAAACAAGTGAAGGATCTCAGCAAATCCATCCAGGATCTAAAAAAGGAAGTAGAAACAACTAAGAAATCACAAAGGGAGAAAACTTTGGAAATAGAAAACCTTGGGAAGAAATCAGGAGTCATAGATGCAAACATAAACAATAGAATAAAAGAGAGGGAAGAAAGAATCTCAGGTGCTAAAGATTCCATAGAAAACACCGACTCAACAGTCAAAGAAAATTCAGAATGCAAAAAATGTGTAACCCAAAACATCCAGGAAATCCAGGACACAATGAGAAGACCAAACCTAAGGATTATAATTATAGATGAGAGTGAAGATTTGCAACTTAAAGGGCCAGTAAATATCTTCAACAAAATTATGGAGGAAAACTTCCCTAACCTAAAGAGAGAAATGCCGATGAATATACAAGAAGCCTACAGAAATCCAAACAGACTGGACCAGAACAGAAGTACCTCCCGCCACACAATAATCAAAACACCAAATGTACTAAACAAAGAAAGAATATTAAAAGCAGTAAGAGAAAAGGGCCAAGTAACCTACAAAGGAAGACTTATCCGAAACACATCAGACTTCTCAACAGAGACTATGAAAGCAGAAGATCCTGGGCAGATCTCATGCAGACACTAAGAGAGCACAAATGCCAGCCTAGACTACTATACCCAGCAAAACTCTCAATCACCATAGATGGAGAGAACAAGATATTCCATGATAAAACCAAATTTTCATAATATCTTTCCACAAACCTAGCCCTGCAAAGGATAATAGGTGGAAACCGCCAATATAGGGAGAGAAACAACACCCTGGAAAATATGAGATAGTAACCTTCTTGCTTCAAACCCAAAAGTAGATAACCACTCAAACATAAAGATAGCATCAAGAATGGCAGGTGGCAATAATCACTATGCCTTAATCTCTCTTAATATCAATGGTCTCAATTCCCTAATAAAAAGACATAGACTAGTAGACTTGATACGTAAACAGGACCCAGCATTTTGCTGCATGCAGGAAACACACCTCAGTGTCAAAGACAAACACTACCTCAGAGTAAAAGGCTGGAAAACAATTTTACAAGAAAATGGCCCCATGATACGAGCCGGAGTAGCCATCCTAATATCAGATAAAATTGATTTTCAACCTAAAGTCATCAAAAAAGACACAGAAGGACACTAAATACTGATCAAGGGAAAAATCCATCAAGAAGAACTCTCAATTCTGAAAATCTATGCTCCAAATGCAAGGGCACCCTCATTCGTAAAAAAAACTTTACTAAGGTTCAACGCACACACCGCACCTCACACAATAATAGTGGGTGACTTCAACACCCCACTCTCTGAAATGGATCGTTCAGGAAAGCAGAAACTAAACAGGGACACAGTGAATCAAATTGAAGCCTTGGACCAAATGGAATTAACAGATATATAGAGAACATTTCATTCTAGAGCTAAAGAATACACCTTCTCAGCACCTCATGGTACCTTCTCCAAAATCGACCATATAATTGGTCACAAATCAGACCTCAACAGATATAAGAAGACAGAACTAATCCCATGCCTCCTATCAGATCACTATGGAATAAGGGTGGTCTTCAATGGAAATAAAAACAACAGAAAACCCACATACACATGGAGGCTGAACAATGCTCTACTCAATGATAACTTGGTCAAGGTGGAAATAAAGAAAGGAATCAAAGACTTTTTGAAATTTAATGAAAATGAAGGCACAACATAACCTAATTTATGGGACACAATGAAAGTGCTGCTAAGAAGAAAATTCATAGCCCTGAGTGCCGCCAAAAAGAAACGGTAGACAGCATACACTAGCAGCTTAATGGCACACCTGAAAGCCCTGGATCAAAAAGAAGCTAATATACCAAAGAGGAGTAGAAGGCAGGAAATCATCAAACTCAATCAAGTAGAAACAAATAAAACCATGCAAAGAATCAACAAAACGAGGAGTTGGTTCCTTGAGAAAATCGTCAAGATAGATAAGCCCTTAACCAGACTAACCAGAGGGCAAAGAGACCGTATCCAAATTAATAAAAACAGAAACAAAAAAGGAGAAATAACAACAGAAACTGAGCAAATTCAAAAAATCATCAGATCCTACTACAAAAGCCTGTATTCAACACAACTAGAAAATCTCGAGGAAATGGAAAACTTACTTGACAGATACCAAATACCAAAATTAAATCAGGATCAAATAGACCATCTAAACCGTCCTATAACCCCTGAAGAAATATAAGTCGTCATTGGAAGTCTTCCAACCAAAAAAAGCACAGGTCCCGATGGTTTTAGTGCAGAATTCTATCGGACCTTCAAAGAAGACCTAACACCAATACTCTTCAAACTGTTCCACAAAATAGAAACAGAAGGAACACTACCCAACTCGTTCTATGAAGACACAATTACGCTAATACCAAAAGCACACAAAGATCCGACAAAGAAAGAGAATCTCAGGCCAATCTCTCTTATGAATACCGATGCAAACATACTCAATAAAATTCTTGCCAACCGAATACAAGAACACATCAAAACGATCATTCACTACGATCAAGTAGGCTTCATCCCAGGGATGCAGGGATGGTTCAATATAAGGAAATCCATCAATGTAATCCACTACATAAACAATCTCAAAGAAAAAAAACACATGGTCATCTCATTAGATGCTGAGAAAGCATTTGACAAAACTCAGCATCCTTTCATGCTAAAGGTCTTGGAAAGATCAGGAATTCGAGGCCCATATCTAAACATAGTAAAAGCAATTTACAGCAAACTGGTAGCCAGCATCAATCTAAATGGAGAGAAAATTGAAGCAATCCCACTAAAATCAGGGAATAGACAAAGCTGCCCTCTCTCTCCATATCTTTTCAATATAGTACTTGAAGTTCTAGCTAGAGCAATTAGACAACAAAAAGAGGTCAAAGGGATACAAATTGGAAAGGAAGAAGTCAAACTATCACTATCTGCAGATGATATGATAGTATACTTAAGCGACCCAAAGAAATCCACCAGAGAGCTCCTACAGCTGATAAACAGCTTCAGCAAAGTGGTCAGATATAAAATCAACTCAAGTAAGTCAGTAGCCTTCTTATACTCAAAGGATAAGCAGGCTGAGAAAGAAGTAAGAGAAATGATACCCTTCACAATAGCCACAAACCATATAAAGTATCTTGGTGTGACTCTAACCAAACAAGTGAAAGATCTGTATGACAAGAACTTCAAGTCTTTGAAGAAAGAAATTGAAGAAGACCTCAGAAGATGGAAAAATCTGCCATGCTCATGGATTGACAGGATTAATATAGTAAAAATGACCATCTTGCCAAAAGCAATATATAGATTCAATGCAATCCCCATCAAAATCCCAACTCAATTATTCATAGAGTTAGAAAGAGCAATTCAAAAATTCATCTGTCATAACAGAAAACCCAGGATAGCTAAAACTATTCTCAAGAGTAAAAGAACCTCTGGGGGAATCAGTATCCCGAACCTCAAGCTGTACTACAGAGCAATAGTGTTAAAAACCTCATTGTATTGGTACAGTGACAGGTATGTTGATCAATGGAACAGAATTGAAGACCCAGAAATGAATTCACACTCCTATAGTCACTTGATCTCTCACAAAGGAGCTAAAACTATCCAGTGGAAAAAAGATAGCCTTTTCAACAAATGGTATTGGCTCAACTGGAGGTCAACATGCAGAAGAATGCAAATTGACCCATTCTTATCTCCTTGCACTAAGCTCAATTCCAAGTGGATCAAGGACCTCCACATAAAAGCAGACACACTGAAAGTAATAGAAAGGAAACTAGGGAAGAACCTTGAACATATGGGCACAGGGGAGAATTTCCTGAATAGAACTCCAATAGCTTATGCTCTAAGATCAAGAATTGACAAATGGGACCTCATTAAATTACAAAGTTTTTGCAAGGCAAAAGACACTGTCAAAAAGACAAAGCGGCAACCAACTAACTGGGAAATGATCTTTACCAACCCTACATCCAACAGAGGGCTAATATCCAATATATACAAAGAACTCAAGAACTTAAACTCCCATAAGCCCTCTTCTCTCCCCCTGTTCCCCAGTCAACTCCCTCCCGTTTCTCTGTCCTGGTATTCCCCTACACTACTACTGGTCCTGGAAAGACTGGATGTAGCAATGTCTACTCTTTCAAAAGCAGGTTCTCAGAGCAGGTTCTCCATTTATTGTTAACAAGAAATTTATCTTCTGTGTAATCGGAGAGGTTACAGTCACTTTTTAAAGAGCTCCTTTGGGCTTGAACTCTAATTAGTGTAAAATACAAGAATGAGCAAAGAGCACTTTCTAGTTATAATAATGCATTTGCAAAAAGGTGACAGAAGCAAACCAAAATCAGAAATATGTTAAAAAGTAGCTTTCTCATTAATTGTTTGAAAAGGTCAAAATTAAATTATTTATACACATATACTAATAGGATGTGTTAGTTCTCTGTGTGTGTGGTGTGTGAAACCCTGATATTCCTGCCTATAATATTTATACAATTGCTTTAGCTCTCATCTATTTTTTCAAATATATGACAGTTAAAAAACGGCACTAACCAGTATTCATAGTAGTAGGGGTTGGACTGAAGCAGGGGATTACAAGCCTGAGGGCAGTGGAACTATATAGCAAAGGCTCTGCCTTTAAAATAAAAGTAAATATTTTAAAATGATAGCTCACATTTTTTTCCTGTAGGTGAAAGATCCAAATCTTTTACATTTGTAGGAAGATTAGAGTCACATGATTATCCCTCCCCTTCCCTTATTTTGATAAACCATCATTTTTGGCAATTGCCTTTGAATTTTGATGAGCTCATTTAGGAACAATTGCTTTTGCAGACCATCCTAAGCATGTATAAGTAAAATTTAGACATTGAAACAATATTTGACTCAGGCAGAGGCTGGTGGATTAATCCAATTTTTGGTCCTGGCTGCTGCTTGCAGTTTTCTCTGTAATTTTCAAGTTGTAGTTGGACTATGAAAATAGTAAGAAACTTCCAGTCTTGCTTTTAGCAGATTTGTGGCAAAAGCAACAAAAGTCAACAGAATCTTCAGTCTTCACAAGAAAAGGTAGCATTGTGACCTCTTCAATCATTTCATATTATGCCTTTTCCAGAAGGATATTTAAACCCTTCACAGCAACAAGACCTTCACCTCTGTGAGCAACATCTTAGGGTCACAGCATCCTGAAAATGTCATAGTAGAATCTTAATATTGGCACTTGAGGTTGTAAGTTATGACTATTTTTAATATTTAATCTCAGGAGCAACTTTGTTCAGTGTTACTGTTTTCCTGGGGAGATTGGATGCCTTATTGAGAAACACAAATTGAGCCAGTCTTCAGAGCCCAGTCGCGATGATTCCAAAGGGACAAGCAATCACCACTGACAAAATATTTATCAGGGGAATCTTATGAAATCATTGTTGTGTCACAAAATTTTCTTAGGATCAAAGCCAGATCCTAAAATAAAATCAAATTTATACAGCTGCTTCCCTGACGTATGTAAAGCAGCCCACAGTGTGAGTTGTAGGGACTATTTATTAATAGTAGCTTTAATTGGGCACATGCTTGACTCAAAAATCCTGCTGTAACCATATGGAATAATTTTACAATTAACAGTAGGGATTCCCCTTAAATCAAACAGCTGTCAAACTCAGCACACAGTAAGTACACATATATGAAAGCCATTTTTTTTTCGAGAGAATTGTTGCCTTCACCAATAGACCATCATGGTGCCATAAAACAATGTTTCCTTATTCACTCACCAAAATGATATTTTTCACATTGGTAATTTCAAGTCTTTCTTTAGGGTTTAGAATTGAGAGGTCAAATGAAAGTGATTTGTCAGTATAGAGCCTTTCTTTCTATGTTCATTAGAATTCAAACATGTATCGAGGCCATTTATCACGCACAATCAAACAACTCAGAATTTTTCTGTGGTTTAGATCAAAAGATATATATCTTTGTAAAGCAAGATAGGGAATTGCAAATTTTTCTCAAATGCTGTTTTAATTAATATTTTCCTGACTATTCCTCAGTTACACTTTAATTTATGTTTGATGAATGCCTGTCAAAGAATCCCATGATTTCAGAAATACAAAAAGTTTATGGTTTATGCAAGAGTGTGTCAATCAACTAATTGACTGTGGATTTTTAGTTATGATTAAGTATCCTTTAATAATGATACATTGACCCAAGCAAACCACACCGTGAGATAAAAAAGAAATTCCCTCAACAAAATAATGATCTGTAAATTATTCCTGAAAAACTTTAATAGGATGGTAATAATCATAGGCATGTCCACTTGATATATTTTATAGTGTATATTTAAAGATCATGATGTCTATGTTCAGAAAATTCCTTAATTTTGGATACAAGAATGCCTTTCAGTCCTTTGCTTTAAAATTCAAATTGTCTTTTTTTCATCAGTAGACTTAGTAAAGTAGTCTGCTACTTACCCAGGGGCCAAGGCTTTATATTTATATGAACTGGAACTAAGAGCAAAGTTAGAAATAAGAGCATAATCTCTTTGTATGTTCCTCAGGGGTCCACCAAATAACAAATGCTTGAGAGGACACGAAGCTGTGGTTCTCTATGCTGCAGATATTTAGGAAATCTGATATGGAAACATCCTCAAAGCCCAGTACACTCTATAGTCAGAAATCCTTTCTCATAGAATTAACGTAACAGAAATATTTCCTAGAATTAAATATTTTTAATACTTCTGTTTGAACTGACAAATTACATCCTTACTAATAATGAAATGAACTATCTTCAGGTAAATTTTGATCCCAATTAAGATGGAAATCCTCAGGGTCTTAAAAAAAACCTTTTGAGTAACATAAAATTTGAAAAGAATATCCTCAAAAACAGTCAAGACAGTTAGCAGTGGCCCATTCATAATAAACTGCTGAAGTCAAAAGTACTGAAATGGTCTTATTATCAACCTATATTTACATATTAGTGTCATTTTATGTGAAAAAGAAGCAAAAATATAAACATAGACCATCATAATCCCAACTCAAGTTATGAAAAAGTTCTTTGGAATGCTTCACAAATGTTTTGTATGTACACTATAATGATTCTAATCTTTTTTCAAAAATTAAAAAAAAATTATCTGTACCAAAATGTAATATCAGCGTAATCATCAGTGACATAGAGAGCTACATATTCTCTTTAAAGCAAACTGTGTTGCCACACTTGAGATTCATGATTAGTTTGCATAATGTCAAGAGTTGCTGCTCACTTACTCAACCTTTTGACCCTTAAGCACTTAGAGATAATGAATCTCATTCTTTTTCTTTTTTTCTTTATTATTTTCTAAGTATACTTTATCTACATTCCAAATGATTTCCCCTTTCCCTTTTCCTCTCTCACCGAAAGTCCCATAAGCCCCCTTCCCTCCCTCTGTTCCCTATTAAACCCATTCTTGCTTCTCTGTCTTGGGATTCCCCTATATCCAGTCTTTCCAGGACCAGGGGTCTCTCCTTCCATCTTCTTGGAAATCTATTGATATGTGAATTGTGTCCTGGATATTCCGAGATTCTGAGTTAATATCCCCTTATCAGTGACTGAATACCATGTGTGTTCTTTTGTGATGGGGTTGCCTTACTAAGGATGATATTTTCCAGTTCTGACCATTTGCCTAAGAATTTTGTGTATTCATTGTTTTTAATGCAGAATAGTATTTCATTGTGTAAATATACCACATCTTCTGAATCCATTCATCCGTTAAGGGATACCTGGGTTATTTCAAGCTTCTGGCTATTATAAATAAGGCAACTATGAACATAGTGGAACATGTATCCTTATTGCAAGCAGGGGAAGCCTCTGGGTATATACCCAGGAGTGGTTTAGCAGGATCCTCCGGGAGTGTCATGCCCAGTTTTCTGAGGAACCGCCAGACTGCTTTCCAGAGTGGTTGTACCAGCTTGCAATCCCACCAGCACTGGAGGTTTGTTCCTCTTTCTCCACATCCTCGCCAACAACTGCTGTCTCCTGTGTTTTTGATCTTAGCCATTCTGACTGGTGTGAGATGGAATCTCAGGGTTGTTTTGATCTGCATGTCCCTAATGAATGAGGATGTTGAACATTTTTTTAGGTGCTTCTCAGCCAATAGACATTCTTCAGGTGTGAGCTCTTTGTTTAGCTCTGTACCCCATTTTTAATAGGGCTATTTGTCTCTCTGGAGTCTAACTTCTAGTGTTCTTTGAATATGTTGGATATTAGACCTCTGTCGGATGTAGGGTTGGTAAAGATCATTTCCCAATTTGTTGGTTGCCATTTTGTCCTTTTGACAGCGTCCATTTCCTTACAGAAACTTTGTAAGACCAAGAATTTGTCAATTCTTGGTCTTAGAGCATAAGCTATTGAATTTCTGTTCAAGAAATTCTCCCCTACACCCATATGTTCAAGGTTCTTCTCTAGTTTCCTTTCTATTAGTTTCATTGTGTCTAGTTTTATGTGGAGGTCCTTGATCCACTTGGAATTGAGCTTAGTGCAAGGAGATAAGAATGGATCAATTTACATTCCTCTGCATGTTGACCTCTAGTTGAACCAGCACCATTTGTTGAAAAGGCTATCTTTTTTCCACTGGATGGTTTTAGCTCCTTTGTCAAAGATCAAGTGACCATAGGAGTGTGGATTCATTTCAGGGTGTTCAATTCTGTTCCATTGGTCTACATGCCTGTCACTATACCAATACCATGCAGTTTTTAGCACTATTGCTCTGTAGTACAGCTTAAGGTCCGGGATACTGATTCTCCCAGGAGATCTTTTACTCTTGAGAATAGTTGAGAATAGTGTTAGCTATCTTGGGTTTTCTGTTATTCCAGATGAATTTTTGAATTGCTCTTTCTAACTCTATGAATAATTGAGTTGGGATTTTGATGGGGATTGCATTGAATCTGTATATTGCCTTTGGCAAGATGGTCATTTTTACTATATTAATCCTGTCAATCCATGAGAGTGGAAGATTTTTCCATCTTCTGAGGTCTTCTTCAATTTCTTTCTTCAGACATTTGAAGTTCTTGTCATACAGATCTTTTTCTTGTTTGCTTAGAGTCACACCAAGATACTTTATATTGTTTGTGTCTATCATGAGTGTATCATTTCTCTTATTTCTTTCTCTACCACCTTATCCTTTGAGTCTAGGAAGGCTACTGACTTGCTTGAGTTGATTTTATATCCGGCCACTTTGCTGAAGTTGCTTATCAGCTGTAGGAGTTCTCTGGTGGAGTTCTGTGGGTCGCTTAATTATACTATCATATCGTCTGCAAATAGTGATAGTTTGACTTCTTCCTTTCCAATTTGTATCCCTTTGACCTCCTTTTGTTGTCTAATTGCTCTAGCTAGAACTTCAAGTAATATATTAAAAAGAAATGGAGAGAGAGGGTAGCCTTGTCTAGTCCCTGATTTTAGTGGGACTGCTTCAAGTTTCTATCCACTTAGATTTATGTTGGCTACCAGTTTGCTGTAAATTGCTTTCACTATGTTTAGATAAGGGCCTCGAATTCCTGATCTTTCCAAGACCTTTAACATGAAAAGATGCTGAATTTTGTCAAATGCTTTTTCACCATCTAATGAAATGACCATGTGCTTTTTTTCTTTGAGATTGTTTATGAAGTGCATTACATTGATGGACTTCCATATATTTAACCATCACTGCATCCCTGGAATAAAGCCTACTTGATTATGGTGAATGATCGTTTTGATCTGTTCCTGGATTCATTTGGTAAGAATTTTATTGAGTATTTTTGCATTGATATTCATAAGAGAAATTGGCCTGAGATTCTCTTTCTTTGTCAGATTTTTATGTGATTTTGGTATTTTCATAATTGTAATTTCATTGAATGAGTTGGGTAGAGTTCCTTCTGTTTCTATTTTGTGGAATACTTTGAAGAGTATTGGTATTAGGTCTTCTTTGAAGGTCTGATAGAATTCTGCACTAAAACCATCTGGACCTGTGCTTTTTTTCGTTGGAAGTCTTCCAATGACTACTTCCATTTCTTCAGGGGTTATAGGACAGTTTAGATGGTCTATTTGATCCTGATTTAATTTTGGTATTAGGTATCTGTCTAGGAAATAGTCCATTTCCTCCAGATTTTCCAGTTGTGTTGAATACAGGCTTTCGTAGTAGGATGTGATGATTTTTTGAATTTCCTCAGTTTCTGTTGTTATCTCTCCCTTTTCGCTTCTGATTTTGTTAATTTGGATACTGTCTCTATGCCCTTTGGCTAGTCTGGGTAAAGACTTATCTATCTTGCTGATTTTCTCAAAAAACCAACTCCTAGTTTTGTTGATTCTTTGTATGGCTTTTTTTGTTTCTACTTGATTGATTTCACCCCTGAGTTTGATGATTTCCTGTCTTCTACTCCCCTTTGGTGTATTTGCTTCTTTTTCTTCCAGGGCTTTCAGGTGTGCCATTAAGCTGCTAGTGTATGTTCTCTCCTGTTTCTTTTTGGAGGCACTCAGGGCTGTGAAATTTCTTCTTAGCAACGCTTTCATTGTGTCCCATAAATTAGGGTATGTTGTGCCTTCATTTTCCTTAAATTTTAAAAAGTCTTTGATTTCTATCTTTATTTCCTCCTTGATCAAAGTATCCTTGAGTAGAGCATTGTGAAGCTTCCATGTGTATGTGGGCTTTCTGTTGTTTTGGTTGTTATTGAAGTCCACCGTTATTCCACAGTGATCTGATAGGAGGCATGGGATTAGTTTGATCTTCTTATATCTGTTGAGGTCTGTTTTGTGACCAATTATATGGTCGATTTTGAAGAACTTACCATAAGGTGCTGAGAAGAAGGTATATTCTTTTGCTTTAGGATGAAATGTTCTATATATATCTGTTAGTTACATTTGGACCAAGGTTTTAATTAAATTCACTGTGTCCCTGTTTAGTTTCTGCTTTCCCGAACGATCCATTTCAGAGAGCGGGGTGTTGAAGCCACCCACTATTATACTGTGAGTTGTGGTGTGTGCTTTGACCTTTAATAACTTTTCTTTTACGAATGAGGGTGCCCTTGCATTTGAAGCATAGATATTCAGAATTGAGTGTTCTTCTTGGTGGATTTTTCCTTTGACCATTATGTAGTGTCTTTCTGTGTCTTTTTTGATTACTTTAGGTTGAAAGTCAATTTTATCTGATATTACAGTGTCTACTCTGGTTTGTTTCCTGGGAACATTTGCTTGTAGAATTGTTTTCCAGCCTTTTACTCTGAAGTAGTGTTTGTCTTTGACATTGAGGTGCGTTTCCTGCATGCAGCAAAATGCTGGGTCCTGTTTACGTATCCAGTCTGTTAGTCTTTGTCTTTTTAGTGGGGAATTGAGACCATTGATATTAAGAGAGATTAAGGAATAGTGATTATTGCCACCTGCTACTCTTGATGCTATCTTTATGTTTGATTGGTTATCTACTTTTGGGTTTGATGCAAGAAGGTTACTATCTCGTTTTTTCCAGGTTGTAGTTTCTCTCCTTGTATTGGCAGTTTCTACCTATTATCCTTTGCCGGGCTAGGTTTGTGGAAAGATATTGTGTATATTTGGTTTTATCATTGAATTTCTTGGTTTCTCCATCTGTGGTGATTGAGAGTTGTGCTGGGTATAGTAGTCTAGGCTGGCATTTGTGTTCTCTTAGAGTCTGCATGAGATCTGTCCAGTATCTTCTGGCTTTCATAGTCTCTAGTGAGAAGTCTGATGTGATTTGTATACATCTTCCTTTATATCTTACTTGGCCTTTTTCTCTTACTGCTTTTAATATTTAGTATACTTGGTGTTTTGATTATTATGTGACAGGAGGTATTTCTGTTCTGGTCCAGTCTGTTTGGAGTTCTGTTGGCTTCTTGCATGTTCATTGACATCTCTCCATTTAGGTTAGGGAAGTTTTCCTGCATAATTTTGTTGAAGATATTTACTGGCCCTGTAAGTTGCAAATCTTCACTCTCATCTATACCTATAATCCTTAGGTTTGGACCTCTCATTGTTTCCTGGATTTCCTGGATGTTTTGGGATACATGTTTTTTTTTGCATTTTGCATTCATTTGACTGCTTTCTATGGTATCTTCAGCATCTGATATTCTGTCTTCCATCTCTTGTATTCTATTGTTGATGTTTGCATCTATGACCCCTGATTTCTTCCCAGGGTTTTCCATCTCTGAAGTTTTCTCCCCTTGTGATTTCTTAGTTGTTTCTACTTACTTTTTTAGATACTGGATGGATTTGCTAAGTTCCTTCACTTGTTTGTTTGTGTTTTCCTGGATTTCTTTAAGATACTTTTGTGTTTACTCTTTCAGGACTTCTGCCTGTTGACCCAAGTTCTCCTGTATTTCTTTAAGTGATTTTTGTTTCTTCCTTATGGGTTTCCATCTGTTGACCATATTCTCCTGCATTTCTTTAAATGATTTTTGTGTTTCCTTTGTAAGGTCATCTACCTGTTGATTCATTTCTTTAAGGGATTTTTGTGTGGCCTCCCTATGGGCTTCCATCTGTTGACCCATTTTCTCATGCATTTCTTTATGCGACTTTTGTGTTTCCTTTGTAAAGGCATCTACCTCTTGATTCATTTATTTAAGGGATTTTTTTTTGTTGCCTCCTTATGGGCCTCCATCTGTTGACCCACATTCTCCTGCATTTCTCTAAGCGATTTTTGTGTTTCCTTTGTAAGGGCTTCTAACTGTTGATTCATGTTCTCTTGTATTTTTTATATGAGATTTATTTTTATCCTTCTTGAAATCCTCTAATAGCATCATGAGAAGTGATTTTAATTCCAGATCTTGCCTTTCAGGTTGGAGAGTTGGGTTCGGATGGTGCCATATTGCCTTGATTTCTGTTAGTAACGTTCCTAGGTTTGCCTTTTGCCATCTGGTTACCTCTGGTGTTAGTTGGTCCTGCTCTCACTGGCTGTTGATTGGACCTCCTGTGAGCCTCCAGGGCTATTTCTGCCGCCCTTCCCCCCCGGATTGCCAGGATTCCTCTGGCACAGATTGCTGATGGGCTGTCCTGCTTCTGAGTGACTTTGGAGCCCTGATTTGCCTTGCCCCGAGTGATGTTATATTGGGGAATCCCTGCACATCCGAAGGCACAGTGTAGTCAATCCCCAGAGCAGAGGTCACCAAGGGGAGGCTGGTGTGCTCCCTCCCTGTGTGGGTCCCTCTGCAGGGCAGATGTCTCCCAGCAGAGCTGACCTGTAGGTGACCACAGAACTGCCCAGCTTTTGGGAGCAGGGAGCACACAAGCTGGCTGAGTCCCAAGCGATATTATGCTTGATTGACCCTGCGCCTGGAGGTCCAAATTGCCCTGTTACTGGAGCAAAGATTGTGGAGTGCACTCTGCACTCTCTCGGTGCAGATCACTCTGCAGGGTGATGGCCCACAACAGAGCTGGTGCCCAGACGACCACAGAGCTGCCCAGCTCTTGGGCGCAGATGGAAGCCCAACAAGCTGTGTTCCAAGCAATGTTATATTGGGGAGTCCCTGAATACCTGGATGCTCAGTGCAGTCGATCCCTGGAGCAAAAGTCGCTAACAGGAGGTTGGTGTGCTCCCTCTCTGTGCGGGTGCGCTCTCTCCTCATTCTTTTTCTACTTACAAGAAATTGACAGTAGAAATTTTTAGATTATTCATAGCTTTAATGTTTTTCTTTGCACAGTTATTATAATAACAATGTTAAAAAGTAAAACTATTTTGTTCAACAACAAAAATCATCTTTAATGCTTGCAGAAATAGTGGTTACTTTATTTTGGTGAAACCAACCAGATACAGATTTAATGACTGATATATTCTCAGAGAATAAAGTAATAAAACAAATAAAATAGATGTCTGTTAATCATCTGAGCCAGATTGTGATAGACACGCAATCCAAGATGAACAAATGATGTGTCAGGCATTAAAAAATGTTGTCATCTGTAGTGCAGTTATTCTTTTGCCGAAGTATGCTATCATTGCCTCTTTGTACTTTAAGACTTTTTTTTTTTTTAACTAAAACTGGCTCTAAACTTATATGATGATTCTGAAATAAATAGAGTTGTGTTCATGAAACTGTATAGATCTGTTAAATATTGTTAGAGATGCTTGATTTACTTTTTGATGATTTAATCTACAGAAATCAAGAACTTTGTTTTAGTGGTCTTGATATGTCCAAGTATTTGTTTGGATAGGGTCTTTCATGCTTAGTAAACACTTCTTAGATATCTAAAAAATAGTTTAGTTTGTATTGTTTGTGGTTTGATGTTTTGGCATTTCAGGCTGAGAAGATGAGATATAAGGGCTAGAGAAATGACTCTGCATCTAAAATACTTGTTGCTCAGCATGGTGCTCTCAGTTAGGTAAGTAACCAGCACCAGTGACTCCTCACCCTAGGTTTCTGATGCCCGCTTCTGCCCTCTCCAGGAGCCTACACTCATGAACATATAGACATAAGTCGAAATAAAACAAATTTTTGAAAATGTATATTTTTCAAAATGGAGTTGTCATACTCCATAATTTCTGAAAAATCTAATCAATATCATAAAATTGCAGTAAAAATTATAATTACTAACATTTTATGACAGTTATTATATACCAATCAGCAGCTTAGAGATTTATTTATACTACCAGACAATTTCATGATTCAGGAGCAGATAAAACAGCACTTTTTTTTTTTTATTTTCATAGGCAAATAATTCTTAAAAAATATAATTTAGAGTTAAATTTCTGAGAAAGCAAAAAATCAAACACATGCAGGCTATCTGATATTAGAAACATAATATTTTTAAAAAATACTATACAAAATAATGGGTTTCATTATGACACTTTCATGAGCATCACAGTACCTTAGTCATATTTTCCCTCCATTCTCTGCAAATAATCTAAGAATCTTAGATTATTTGTTTTTTGGAATCTGTCTTGTTTTTCTTAACACGATATTCTCCAGTTCCTTCTACTTTGTGCAAATTACATGACTTTATCCTTTGCTGTGTTGAACAAGGCATGATTCTGAATAAATACAATATTTCATGTGGATAATGCTAACAGTTGAGTTTGTTGGGGGAATGATAAGAATTGTTGAAAGTATTGAGGTGATAGTAGTAGAATTCTGATTATACCAAAGGTACTAGTTTCAATGGATGAACTATAGGTTGAGTAAAGTATATCTAAAAAGTCAACTAAAATTTCTAATTCTACCATATTTTGATATGCATTTATACTGATTGTATTTCTTAGTTTTTGTGAATCTTGCACCTTTTACATAAGGAAGTTCAAATACCTTGTTTTGTATTGTTAGGATTCATTTAGGTGTGTAGTCAAAAGAGATGTAGCTTGATTATGGTTGCAGTTTTAAGTTTTTGTTAGGAACTTCCAGTTTTCTTTCTATTTTGAGCATACCAGGACTATAGAAATGTTTTGTGTCTCCACATCTTTGTCAGCATTGTTGACATTTGTTTCCTTAATTATTGCTTCTCTTACTGGTGTGAGATAGAATGCACATGTAGTTTTAGTTTGCAATCCTTTGATGGTTAAGCATATCGGATATTTATTTCATTTACTGGCTATTTGTATGCCCTCAAAAGGCGAAATAGATTTGCTTATTTGTTGAAGTGTGCTATTCAAGTTTTGTAATACATTAAAATTCTAGATAATGAGGCTGTTCAGGTACAAAACTGGCAATAATTTTCTCAAATTTAACTGTCTCCATACTGGAGACTCATACTATTGATCATATTAATCATTGTACTTCAGCTTCCTCATTACTTCCTCCACTATGAATATGGGGAACTTAAAACAAAACAGTCAAGTAGTGATATGAGATAAAAAAATCTCTCTTTATTTCAGATTTGGGCTCAGACTGACAACATCCACAGAGAGTTAGTGAACTACAGAATATCATAATACATTTCAGACTTTCTATATACTCTGCCTAAGATGTACATCATGATAACCATACAGTTAAAGTTTAAAAACCCTGTCCAAAGAACATTTGTAACTAACTACACATAAGCATACCTGGCAGAAAATATCCTCCTGGTATCATATTTTTAAAAGAAGTATGTGATTAGTATAATTCATTAAAATTGTTTTTCTCTTAGATCTTTCAGCTTCAACTGTATATTTAGCTATCAATACAACTGACAAATATTTGGGCAAACAAAATGCAAGTAGTTCAAAAAAATTTAAACAAGAATGTAGAATTACTCTCATCCTGGAAATCATTTTGTCATATTTTGAAATCATTTTGCCTTTAGGCTGTTATCTACTATCAAAATCCCTTTAAAAATAACATAAATTTATCATACTTTTATCCATAATCAGATGCTATATAGAGAAAAGGTTAACATAAATGCAATGCTTGTTAGTAAATATTTCTGTTATGTCTAATTCAGTAGTGCTTTCTCATGTATGTATATATGTATATGTACATATATACATATATATATATTATGTTTTTATTGGATATTTTATTTGTTTACATTTCAAATGTTAAACCCTTTCCCAGTTTTCCCTCTGCAAACCCCCATCCCAACCCCACTAACTCTGCTTTTATGAGAGTGCTTCCCCACCCACCCACTCCTACCTCACAACCCTAGCATTCCTCTACACTGGGCATCAATCCCTCACAAGACCAAGGGCCTCCCCTCCCATTGATGCCAGATAAGGTCCCTTCAGCTCCTTCAGTCCTTCTGCTCCATTGGGATCCCTGTGCTCAGTTTGATTGTTGGCTGTGAGCATCCACATTTGTATTGGTTGGAATCTGGCAGAGCCTCTCAGAAGACAGTTGTATTACACTAGTGTCAGCAAGCACTTCTTGGCACCAGCAATAGTGTCTGGATTTGGTGTCTGCTCATGGGATGTATCCCCAGGTAGGGCAGTCTCTACATGGCTTTTCTTTCAGTTTCTGTTCCATTCTTTGTCCCTGTATTTCCTTTAGACAGGAGCAATTTTGTGTTACAATTTTGGAAGTGGGTAGGTGACCCCATCCCTCCAACAGGGGGCCATGCCTAACCTCTAGATATTCTCCATAGGTTCACCCTCCTCTTTGTGGGGGTATTTCAGCTAATGTCATACCCGTGGGGTCCTGGGAGACTCTTGCTTTTCTGGCAACTGGGACATTCTGAATGCTACCTCCATTTCCTCATCCCCTATTGCTACACACTTCTGTTCAATTTCCTGACCCTCTGAACATTTCCTCCATCTCTTACCTTACCTGCTTCTGTGACTGTTTTCCCCCTCCCCTCATCTCTTTCTCTGAAGTACTTCCCATTTTCTACTTCCCTTGATTATATTGTTCCCCATGTAAGTAGGACTGAAGCATCCACTCTTTGGTCTTCCTTCCTCTTGAGCTTCATGTGGTCCATGAGTTGGATCATGGGTATTCCATATTCTTTGCCTAATATCCACTTATCATTGTGTACATACCATGTGTGTTCTTTGGTGGCTGAGTTAACTCACTCAGGATGATATTTTCTAGATCCATCCATCTTGGGTTTCTTACTTCTAGATTTGATTCTAATTGAATAGAAAATGTCTGCTTGCCATGCTATATAGTTCACCTTGATAAATACCCCTAGAAGTGTTTTATTTTTGTTATGGCACATTAAAATTCATTCTTGACTAGGAATCAACCCTAAAAAGGGTAGTTTTAGCACAAGTAATGTGTTATATGTAATTTAGATGGTGTAAATGACATACTTACACTGCTTGGAAATCAGGTAACAAAGTCATAAGCAGAACTTGTAGCCTTTATTTCCTTATTGTCAACATGTGATAATTATATTACAATATAATATTTGGGAAGGATACAATGAATATGGCAGCTTATAGTGTTTCATCATTTATTTTACATGTATATATGTTATATGTCATGTGTACCCATATCCAACATTATTAACATTTATCTTAGTGGGGAATAGAGTGCAGTGGAAGAATGCTTGATTAGTGTGGGTGAGACTCACAAACATTTGTAATCAAATGAGATAAGAATAGAAACATTGATACAAACTACAAATAAATTTTTTACTAAACTTTGAAATGTTCATAAACCATAACAATTAATTTACCTTGTAGAAAAAAACATTCTCTATGATAGTGATTCTCCAAGCATTGACTGTACATACAATATTGAAACTTGCCCAGAGCATATGAGTTAACCTAAATGTTAATTAATTCAAGCATATGGTATGAAAAGTAATTAAAATTAATGTAGAAATTTTTCAATGCAGAATAATTGTTTCTCAGATCAATTTTAACAGAGTAGACAGTAGGGAAAGTGGCACTTAAAATTAAAAGGACACTGTTTAAGGACAGCATTTTGTCAAGCAGCAGTAGAGATATTAGGACTTGAATGCAGCCAGGTCAGGAGCAGAAAATCAGTACCCTGGGCAGCTTCTGGAAGTGTTTGGAGAGAAGGTTTATGAGACCCTATCTTCAAAATATAAGACCTGTTTATAGGATGAATCCCCAGGTAGGATAGTCTCCAGATGGCTTTTCCTTCAGTCTCTGTTCCACACTTTGTCTCCATAATTGCTCCTGTGAGTATTTTGTTCCCTTTCTCAGAGAAACCAAAGCATCCCCATTTTGGTCTTCCTTCTTGAGTTTCCTGTGGTCTGTGAATTTTGACTTGTTTATTTTGAGCTTTTTGGCTAATATCCACTTATCAGTGAGTGCATATAATGTGTGTTCTTTTGTGATTGGGTTACCTCACTTAGTATTACACTTTCTAGCTCCATCCATTTGCCTACAAATTCCATGAATTCATTGTTTTTAATAGCTGAATAGTACTCCATTATGCATATATACTACAATTTCTGTAACCATTCCTATGTTGAAGGACATCTGGATTCTTTCCAGCTTCTTGCTATTATAAATAAGGCTGCTATGATCATAGTGGAGCATTTGTCCTTGTCACCAAACCCTAACACTATTATAGATGACAAGAAGTGCTTACTAAAAGGAGCATGTTATAATTGTCTCCAGAGGGGTCCTGCCAGAGCCTTACAAATACAGAGGCAGATGATAGCAGTCAACCATTGGACTAAGCGTGGGGTCCCCAATGTAGGAATTGGGGGAAAGACTGGAGATGCTGAAGGGGTTTGCAGCCCCATGGGAAGAACGATGATGTTGGCCAACCTGATGTCCTAAGACTCCCAGGGACTAAGTCATCAACCAAGGGGTACACATGGCTCTTTCCAAAAGTGTGGCAGAGGAATGCTCTGTCGGGCATCAGTGGCAGGAGAGGTCCTTGATCCTATGAAGGCTCAATAGATGCCCCAGTGTGGGAAAATCGAGGGTAGGTAGGTGGGCGTGGGTTGGGTGGAGTGGCATATTCTTGGAAGCAGGGGGAGGGAGGATGGGTTGGGGATTTTCTGGGAGGGGGTAAACCAGGAAAGGGTATAACATTTGAAATGTAAATGAAGAATATATATATATATATATATATATATATATATATATATACACACACACACACACACACACACATACACACACACATGAGTTGTGCTGTTACCTTCATTTTGATTTTGACTAACAAAAGTTCATCTTTCTTAAATGCAATTTTTTGTCTGATTGGCAGAGAGCCTTAATAGTTTCTTTATCAGAAAGTAATTTCATTTCAAATTCATTGACTATCCTAAGTATATCAATAAGATCACTGATGGCAGAGTTAGTCTTCAGATAGGCCAAGGTCCATATACCTACAGTGCTCGCTAGTGACTTTTGATATGTGAGGCAGCATAAGCACAATACCCTGAAATTACCAAGGTGAATTTTTCCAATAAAATTTTAGGCGTACTGTCAATTTAATTCTCTATGAAAAATGTATAAAGTTTACTTGTTAACTTTTTAAACTTTTTACTATGAACAAATAAATGCTCAAGAGACAATTTAAAAGAAGTAATTATTTGGATCATAGCTGTAGATAGTTCAGTCCTTGACTCTTGATTCTTGGCCTATGGTATGGTAAAAAATGACCAGAGGAGCAAATGACAGTTATTAATCACCTCATCACACAAAGGAAGCAGTGAAAGAAATAGACAGGTCACTTGAACTCCAGAGTTTGCTCCATTTTAAACATGTTGAATAAGTAACCTAGAACAGTTGGTGAATATTCTGAACCAAAATCAAGCTGTACACTCAAGATAAAGTCAAAATTTTCTTTTATTAAATATTTTCTTTATTTACATTTCAAATGTTATCCCCTTTCCTTGTTTCCCCTTCCAAAACCCCTATCCCATTCCCTCTCCCCCTGCTCACCAACCCACCCACTCTGGCTTCCATGTCCTGGCATTCCCCTACACTGGGGCATCGAGCCTTCACAGGACCAAGGGCCTCTCCTCTCATTGACATCCAACAATGCCATTCTCTGGTACATATGTGGTTGGAGCCATGGGTCCCTCCATGTGTAAAATTTGAATCATAAAATGTAGATTCTGGTGGAAGTTCAGGCCTTGTAGAACCCAAGCTTTTCTCCTTTCCCTATAATACATGTTAAAATATAATAATTTATTTAAACATATACTCCTTCTTCTACAGCCTTCCCAAGAAACCAAACTAATATTTCACCTTGTATAGGAATTTAAACTTCTAAAACCATAAGTGAAATTGCATCTCATCTTACTTCATAAAGAGATGAAGTCAGGTATGACACTCATCATAGTGATGGAAAGTTGATTGATGAAGACATGTACAGTTATAAACAGCATGTCATCAACAAGAAGGTATTTTCTTTCTCTCTTTATCAACTGGATTTTACCAACTCAGCAGCCATGTGTTCATCTTCTCATGCTAGGACTTGTATTGATGCTAAAGCATTATGAGCAGAATAGGCAACATAAGACAGTGATGGCAAGATCTTTACCAAAACCCAAATGATGGAGAAAAATCTCTATCCAGTCTTTCAACTGGGACTGTATTTGTTCTTAGTATTCACAGAAACCTGTCATTTTCACAGATAAATATGTAGTGTGAAATATAAGACAAATAAGGGTTTTTTACAAGTACATTACTCTTTTTTGCTTTTGATTTTTATTTATTGTCTAATACATAATAAAATTTACAAAACCTATAAAGCTACATTAAATTTTGATCCATTCTTGCATTTCAAGATGTGTAGATCATATATTTTCTTACATTAATAAATAGTTATTTATTGCATTATTTGTGTTGTCCTTTAAGCCTTTGGAAACAAATGAGAAATGTACACAAAATTCTGTAGTCCTTTCTATGTAATTCTCAGATTTGTTTTTCTAAGCTTCTGTGATATTTTTAAAATGGTAAAAATGTATTAAGTGTTCATAGTTAGTAATTATCAGGACCCATTTATTTATACTTTTAAGTATTTTGATTGAATGGAAAATTATAATGAATTGGTAGAGCTATGGGAGATAGTTATAATCACATAATTAATAAACATGTTTCTTTTTTGTCAGTATAAGAATTAGCCACACTTCCTGAGAAGTATTTTATGGCATTTTTCATTGAAATTAGAGTAAGACATATAGGGTATGTATGCTAACAAGAAATGGATAAATCTGAAGTAATGACAAATCAAAAAATAATAGCAACCTCAAGAGATGCAATTCACTCTAAGAAAATGCTCTGAACAAAAAAAAAAATGCAGATATATTCAAGAAGTAATGACTCAAATTACACCACTAAAGAAATGAAAATTCTAACTCTAGTAATTTGGATAAGGTAGAAAATGTTATATTAAACAAAGAAATTTTTTTTTTATTTTTGTCTAAAATAGTATATTCAATTCAGAAGCAAACTCAATAGAGTATAGTTAGATGCTGACAGTGTTTCCAGTCAGGTATAAAATTACTACTGTATATTTTCTGAACACCTACAACAAAATGGTTGAAGACAGAAACAAAACTAAATTTTTAAATCCTTTCTTTGTTGATGAATTTTGTAGAATTTTGGGGGCAGAAGCCTAAAAGTTAAATTAGGAAGAGAACTGAAAGGAGCTTCAGTTGATTAAAAACACAATTTGTCAATAGCTAATTAAACTTTTAGTGTGGGCTGACATTCCTCTCACTACATGGACTGGAGGTAGTAGTTATGTAATAATTGGATTTGGACTAGCAAAGTGTCCTGAGGCATAGATAAAAAGAGGAGGCACATATAAATCAGAACAGGAATAGTGTCTTGGTGAATATGGAAGTGGAAGAAGCATGGTGCATTAGAAAAAAAAATCTGAAAAATTAACTTGTCCACAAATTTTGACTTGAATTGCGGCTTGAGCTGCAATGATGTCATTTCTCACAGTTGCTATTTCTAGTTTTTAGTGCTGCAATGAGACCATTATAACAAATATCTCTGCCAGTACCAAAATACACTGGACCTAAACAAAGGAGCAATGCAAGATCACTTCCTCACTGAAGGATTAAAAATCACCTCTCAAAAGAATATCTTGTTTTGACATTGAACGAACAATCTCATGTTCGATTGCTACATCAATGAACCCAGCCTGGTCTTTTTGGCATTCTCAAATAGATATTATACAGAAACAATACAGTGTTTGGTAGAATATTTCTAGCTCTACAGACAAACCTACTTTTTAAAAGTAATATTCTGTTAGACATTGTGTGTTTACATATAATTATGTAATAAGCACCTGTGTCAGTACAAACCTTCAGTGCTTAGACATTGCTACAGCATTCACACAGATTGTAAAAATTTACAATAGTTTTAATCTACAATTTAATTAGCCCATTAAGTCATTCCATAATGTTTTATTATATAGCAACTCAGAGACCTTTTTTTTTCCATTTAGGGATCCAATAAAGCATAAGACATGTTTTGCAAGGAGCTTATGAGTTATTCAGCAATAATATATTGTAAAATATTGAGGAGATGAAATAATACACGTGTTAGAATCAATAGTAACAAAATGGAAGCAGTGGTTAGTTCTGCTAGAGTGAATCAAGCTTCAGAGAACACATCAAACAGACTGGAAAAATGCTCTACTATTTCCACTAAGATAATGGATGAGAAGCCAGGACAAGTGTACGAAATGGGCTATCTGATGCTGAGTTGGGTGGTATTTTAGTATGAAGCCACGAATTTCTTTAGTAGTCCATTAGTGATGAAAGAAACACTATAAAACATTACGAGAAGAAATTAGGAGTAAAAGAAATGTAATGAAGTAAGTAGTTGACCAGAAGAGGAAGTACTACAGACATGCACTTTCTAACATTGAACACAGAAATTTTGTGGAACCCATATGGCTATTGTTAAAAATGTTATTTTTCTACTGCATTTGTGTGAAGAAGGATATGAGGAAAATAATCAATAAACAAATTATGTACCTTCTCCCTTCTTCCTATGAAGTAAAATTTCAAATGCAATCCTGGTCTGTATGTGCACAGATGTCCATTTGATAGCAAGCTACTTCCTTGGCAATAATGAACTCTCATAAAGCTTCTATCTATGTTGCCATGTCAACTAGAGTAGTCATTGTACAGGTGCTGTTTAGGCAACGATATAATTAAAATTTTAGAGATGCTGCTCCTCTATCATGTCTAGAAATCTAGTTCTCATACTCTAAAATCTTCCTACATATTTGGTTCCATGTTTTCACTTCTCCACTTAATGAAGTCATACAAATACAATGTTTGAAACACATTTCAGGTAAGAACTAATGAGAAAAGCTAATATGACCACTCTAAAATTTGTTTTTATACACTTCTTAAGATCAGTGCATCCTATGTTTGTAAACAAATTTTTATCTAGAACTTGGAAAGATAATATTTTCTATTTCAGTTATTGATGTCACATTCTTTATTATTCCACATTAAAATCTTTAATATAATCTATTGAAAATTTGTTTCTTCCCTGCTACTATCAAATTTCTTAACTTGTCTCAAATATTGTCACGCTTGAATGCATTTGCTTGACATTATGATGTTCAAGTCAATTAGAACTTTCACCCTGCCTTATGTCTGAACTCCAGAGCCCATTGATATTGTGTAATCTAGTTCTGTGACAGCAATTCTCAAATGTGCCTTGAAGTTGTCACAAACAGCCTCAAATACATCATGGCTTCTTGAATCCGTCCTTCATCTTCTCCTCCACACTACAGAGTGTTCTCTATTGCCTTAAAGGAGAGAGTGTACACTCAGTCCATTGGTTGGCTGTGAGCACCCTCCTCTGTATTTGTTGGACTCTGGCAGAACCTCTCAGGAGGCAGCCTTATCAGGCTCCTGTCAGCCAGCACTTCCTGGCATCCACATTAGCATCCCAGTTTGCTAACTGTATATGGAATGGATCCACAGGGGGAGCAGGCTCTGGATGACATTTCCTTCAGTTTCTGCTCCATACTTTGTCTCCATATTTCTTCCTGTGATTATTTTGTTCCCCTTTCTAAGAAGCATTGAAGCATCCACAATTTAGTCTTCCTTCTTCTTGAGCTTCATATGGTCTGTGAATTGTATTTTGGATATTCTGAAATTTTGGGCTAATGTCCACTTTTCAGTGACTGCATAACATATGTGTTAATTTGTGACTGGGTTACCTCACTCAGAATGATATTTTCAGGTTCCATCCATTTGCCTGTGAATTTCATGAAGTCATTGTTTTTAATAGCTGAGTAGTATTCCATTGTGTAAATGTACCACATTTTCTGTATCCATTCCTCTGTTAAGGGACATCTGGATACATCCCAGCTTCTGGCTATTATAAATAAGGCTGCTATGAACATAGTGGAGCATGTGTCCTTATTACATGTTGGAGGATTTTTTAGAATATGACGAGGAATGGTTTAGCTGGGTCCTCAGGTAGGACTTTGTCCAGTTTTCTGAGGAACTGCCAGATGGATTTCCAGAGAAATTTTATCAGCTTGTCATCCCACCAACAATGGAGCAATGTTCCTCTTTTGGAGGAGTAGATTCTCTCCAGCATCTACTATGACCTGATATTTTGATGACTAAGGACGTTGAACGTTTCTTTAGGTGCTTCCTTGCCATTCGAGTTTCCTCAGTTGAGAATACTCTGATTAGCTCTGTACCCCATTTTTAATAGGGTTATTTTGACTGAGTGCAGGGTTCCCAATGTGGGAGTTGGAGAGGCTCCATGTGGGGGAGCAACAGTCTCAGCAGACCAGACCCCCCAGAGCTCTTGGGGACTAGACCACCAACCAAAGTGTACAAATGGAGGGACCCATGCCTCCACTGCATGTGTGGCAGAGGTTTGCCTTGTTGCACATCAGTGGGAGGAGCAGCCTTTGGGCCTGATGTTGTTCAATGCCCCAGTGTAGGGGAATGCTTGGGTGGGAAGGTAGGAGTGGGTGGGTGGGGGAGCACCCTCATAGAGGCACAAGAAGGGGGGATTAGATAGAGAGATTCCAGAAGGGAGACCTGGGAATGACATTTGAAGTGTAAATAAAGAAAATATCCAATCAAAGGGAAAAAAAGAAAATAAAAGTGTGCTTCTAAATCCTTCTTAGAAACCTGTAAACTCTTACTTCTCTGTACTTTCCAAGAAACCCATTCTAACCTTCCCACACTGTTCCCTGCCATTTGCTGAAGTTTCATACCCATTTTATTTAGCTGTGTACCATACCTACATTTCATCATACCATCAAAAAAACATGTAGATCCACCTAATATCTGAACAATGTAAATATGATCCATAGTGTATGAGACATGTTAATAAATTCTTTTCCATCTCAGGTTTAACATTCAAGATTTGTTTGTAGGACCTTCCATCAAATTAATAGCAAAGCGTATGATCTCCTAGATTGACATAATATTACATCAAAAAACAAATTATAAAAGAAACTGATCCTTGGAAATTTCCTAAAAGGAACAAAGATTAGTGTGAGCAAATGGCAAAGTGAGCAAGGAACACTTTGTAGTTTCCATGAAATAAGGAACTATACTGTTTAAGATGTAATCTTTATAATTGCTATTGTCATGACCACCACCACCACCACCACCACCATAGTCTCACCACAACCATCATCATCATTGTTGTCTTTGTCATCATTGTCATCATCAACATCCTCAAGAGGCTGCATGTAATCGTCTGGATTGCTTAGAATTTGTATAACTAGTCTCCTCTGAGGTGAATTTATAAAGGTCTCTACTCCAGTTGTGGGACTCTCTTATTGCATTTTAGACCCTAAATTTAATTCAGAAAACCTATTAAGCCCAGAAACTGTTTTCCTTTGCAGCTTCAACATCACAGTCATATCCTAGATCTGATTATCGGCACAGAGCTAAGAATAGCATAACGTATATAACCTATATTTTAAAGTTATTCTCCCACCAAGCATGTGTTTTAATTATAATTGCTTTACATTTATTTAAGTATTCAAATATTCTCTTTCTGCTTAGGGGATTTCCAGGGGCAGTAAGGAATTATAATTTCCCAAATTGAATTGGATTTATATAAGCTAGACTATTTTTGTAAATTCTTCAATAATGCTAAAGTTAGAGACATAAATTCCAATCAAGAAGACAAAACTGCTCTGGAAAGATAGCTCAGTACTTGTTTAACATGTATGAATCCAAGGGTTTTATCCTTAGTGCCATGTAAACTGAAACCACATTCTCAGGAAACAGATTTGGAAGGAACATAAGTTCAATGAAATTCTTGAATGCATAGCTAGTTTGACATTATTCTGAGATATGTGATATATATATATAAAATGTGTGTGTATATATGTATATGTATATATATATATGTTATACATACTGAAGAGATCCACACAGACCTTGATTTGAGAGTTGGAATTCAATAGTTCCAAGTAAGAGTAAAAATAAAAAATAATACTACTGTGAACAGAACCTTCACTGGAGGACATATGGAATGTTGGCCTGTAGAGAGCAGAACCTAGACAGAAGAAATATTTCTTGTATAGGTATTTAACATATTCAATTATGTTTAAATAAATGCTTATATATTTAATAATATTTAAAGATATTATGGCTTGGAGAATAAATCATAGTTTATATATCTTGTGCTACTCATGGCTACATAACAAGATGATGAAATACCTAAGTATATATTTTTGAAATACGTGATCATGTGATAATTAGAACAGATTATGATAGAAAGTGTTAGGTAAGAATATAGAAAGGTTCGTGAACAACAAAAGCAGATTTGAGTCATCTTTATAGGTGATTTTACTGCTGGGACTTTTTAAAGAGTTTGCTTTTTATGTGTATGAGTGTATATTCTGCATCTATGGATGTCCACAATCTTCATACACTACCTGTAGAAGTCAGAAGAGAGTCAGAGAAACCTTCGAATTGAGGCATACATAGTTGTGGCCTATAAAGGTTTCCTATTTGACATATGTCATTAAAAGTGCCACAAGGCTGAGACCTAGGGAAGATCTGTTACTATATTCTACTTTCTCTAATTTTCTACCTTCTGATATTCTTATGCCTTGAAATCAATAGAAGTTTCTAAGCATCAAATATTAGTTTCTTTGTTGAATATACAATTGATAGTATCCTCTAAACCCCCCCCACACACACATTTGAATCTAGATTGTTCGCAAACAACTAAACACTGAGTGTCACTTTAAAGATATAGAAGAACCTTGTCAGCTTTCATTTCTCATTTTGGTTTTGTTTTGTTAAATAGTTAAATAAAAATAAATATAAAAACTTTTATTTGCATATTTTGTCATATTGAATATATCACAATATCTAATTCCACAACTTGGTCATCAGCTGCTTACATTTTGGGAAGTTACAAAACCTTCAGGAGTTAGACCCAACTGAAAAAGAGGTAGGGTCCTTCAGGAAGCAACCTCCAGTTGATCGCCAATTTCTGCTTCTGCTCAAACTTTTCTCTTCTTCTTGGTCTATGGATACTTAAATAATTTGTCCACTGTGCTTGCACCTCTTCTGAGAGGGTCATCCTGCTATCAGACTCTCTATAATGGGTTGCCATTATCTAAAACCATGATCAGAATAAATCCTGTCTCCTTTGAGGTTTTACTATCAAATGTTTTGTTTCACAAATGAGAACCATATTTCACATGATATTTTCAACCATGTTCATGTGATTTAATGTTATTTTATGTTTGGTGTGATAAGTTAAAAATTGATACAAAAATGTGTTAAGTTCAGTAAAACACAACAACAACAACAAAAGGGTATGTTGGCTTGAATGAAATTGGTACCTCAGAAGCTCATATAGTTGCATGATTGATTTACAGTTGTAGAGCTTTTTGGAGGAATTAGCATGAGTGGTGTTGCTAGCTAGTGGTGGCCTTGTTGAAGGAGGCATATCACATGGAGTGAGCTGTGAAGTTTCAAAAGCCCATGCCAGGTCCCCTCTGCTAAATACCTGTGGCTCAAGATGTAGTTCTCAGCTACATATTCAGCAGCATGCCTGATTTCATGTCACTTTGTTCTCTGCCATGATGTTAGTGGATAGTGAACTAACTTGAAACTATAAGAAATCCCCCAATTAAATGTTTTCTTTTATAAGAGTTGTCTTGGTCATGGTATCTTTTTGTACCAAGATATCAGTGATCAACACAAAGAACTTACCAAGTATCATAGGTGCTAATATTTAACAGTTTTCAGAAATCACAGAAACAAACAAACATCGAGTCCTTCCACACTGATTACTATATTGCTTACTGTTATGATCCTTTAGTACTTACACTAAAATATATGTCATATAAACCACTATATTTTGTACATTTTAACTGTATTAGAAATTCAATTTTCCCACCCAAGGAAAAAGTTCATGATTTTTAAATATTTTATATAAAAATGAATTATTAAGGTATATCTCCTAACATTAGGCTTTGCTATGTGAGGTATCTTCTATAGAATTAAATTTTAATATATATTTGGATTATTTTGATTTATAATTTGATTTTTCTTTCTGAAAAGAAAGAGCATGATGATACAATATGCTCCTGGTAGTAAGGATATTTTGAACACTACAAATTTATTTAAGCATGCTTCTCAAGAATTATTGCAAAAAAAATGACATTGGACCTTCAAAATCTCTCTGAGAAAATGAAAGAAGTGCTTATGTTATATCTACAGACATAACTTTAATTAACTGCTGTGTGAATAGAACAGAGATCACACATCACACATTTAATTAAATGATTTAAATGGCATCAGAGGTTTTACCCATACACACACACACACACACACACACACACACACACACACACACACACACAAGCAAGCAAAACTCAAAAGCAATAACTAAAAGTATCTCATTTTCTTCAAACTTAATTACTCCACGCTGGGAAAAAATGCCTTTAGATGGAAAGCTGAGTCAAATTACAAACATTTTAATTGTACACATGCATACACACACATATGTACATATACATATAATGATTTACAAATACACAAAATAATTTTATTTAATTGACAAGTGTTTGTTAACCACCAAATAAAAGACTCATCATTACATTATTATTGAGTACCAAATTATTATTATCTTCTGAAGAAATATATGTTTATTTTCCAATAACTCATGTGATATGAGAGTCACAATACAGTTTAGTTGAACACTCTGCCTTGGAATCTCTTACCAAGTTCTTTAGGGAACTGGCTGAGCTGAGGTCTCATCTGAAGCTATTCTTAAAGGAAAAACAAAAGCTTTCTGTAAAAATAAATAATCTATATGTAGTTTTTTGGGAATAGTGTCCAAATTCTTATCTCTACACATAGGTAGAAACCTTGGGGATTTATGGACCAAAGACTATTTTGTCATGAAATTTTTCCACATAGAAGCTTGTATCATTAAAACAATGGAAAGAACTAATATTGTCTGCTAAATGAGAGTTACTATATTTTTTTTTCTGATGTAGTCATAAAGATGGCATCTCTTTTACCAAATTGGTAAGAACAATTCCTAAGTTGTGTTTACAGCCAACTGGGGAAAAGATCATGAGGCAGGGATCACCTGATACATAGAATTAAATATTGTGAACCACTCACAGTACAGTCATAGGTCACTGTTATATGAACAACTTTGACATGCCACCTGTCCCTGTGATAAAAGCAAAAAACACCAAATGTTATTGGTACGTTGACAGCTTTACTCTATCATTTTACCTTGGTGGTCATTTATAGGAAGTTACATATTAAGGGAGTAAGGTAAATGAAGTCCGCAAATACTACGTACCCCTGCTCCAAATATACAATGCTGAGATTTTAGCTTAGCTGTGGAGTAGTGGACATGGGCAGAAACTATCACATGAAAATCACCACTGGCAACTGGCTGTTCTTTGTAAAGAAAGAATAAAAACATGGGAGAAAGAAAGGATGGCATATATTTTTTCATCCTCACCAATTAGGAGAGTAATAACATATTCAGACTCATACTAAAGGGAAACTTATTTTTGAAAAGAGATAATGGAAGTAATTTTATATCCGATAAAGAACTGTAAAATAGAACCTACATGAGATGTTCTCCATGAGAGTAAAAGGGAAAGAAGTATGTGTCAAAGAAAGAACACAGTCGCAAAAACAGAAAGCTGTACTCCAAAAATACTTCTCTCTTCAAGAGTATGGGATAGGAGCAGAGTATTATAGAAAGGAAATTGTAGGTTGAAAGAAGAGTCTTTGAGAGTGATACTGGCTTCATTCATTTTGAAATGGAAAATGAAAAACCAAATGTTAGAGATGCTTTTCTAACTCCATATCTCTCCATCTGTGCTTTGGTCACAGCCAGCTTTCTTGGCATATAGTTGCCTCTCTCTCGGCCTAAGTACTGGGAATGTTTCCTACACATTGTCCTGAACCTTATGAACCTATCCTGAAAATAGGAAAGTCATGTTATCCCTGAGTCTCAGCATCACAATGGGAGGTGATCACTTGTGTCCAACACACCTACAAGTGTGAATTAACGTAAATGGCCTAAGAGTGTGAGTAGTCATAATAAACTGAAGTTATTATCACTATGATTGGGTTACTATGAAATTCTCTTTATAAATATACATTAATCATAAACATTCTAAATTATTTCAAATGTGTTCAGAGAAACTTCATGTTTGAAGAAAAATAACTTTTATATATTAACTTTTAAATCTCATAATACTTTCCAAATAATTGTATATATGCATGTTAAGTAAGTCCTTAATACTTTCATATTATACATTATTTCTGGCATGGTTATTGTGTCTGTCTTCATAAGACTTAAGATTTCTGTTACTCATTTTTGTGTCCTATAGATTGATACAAAAGACTAGGCTGTCTTGTCATTATTGTTTATCTTTTGTTATACCCAGTTTAAAAGTTAAATTATTTCATGACTAAGCATGGAAAGTATATGATAGAGAAGGTATTTATTTTGGCAGTTTGATGTACCCATTGGGGCTTTGGTGTATATCCTTTATGAAAATAAAAATGGGAGGAAATGTTATAAATGGATTAATTAGATTATTAATTATTTTCTGGAATATTTAGATAACAGACATAATGACATACTGGTATAGTTATTTTGTTTATTTTTGGAAGCCTGTGTAAACACAGTGTGTGTGTGTGTGTGTATAATTTATAATATAGTATATAATACATAATGTATAACATATAACATATAATAATATATTATTACATATATTAAACAAATATGTCTAATTTTTCAGTTATACAAAATATTTCACACATATTCATGTAAACCAATTAGGAGTAAAATATGTAATGAGAGAGTTTAGACTACTAGGAAAAACATGATAGCAGGAAATATTCAGATTCCAAACTATTCTTATATTCTCTTCTGTGTTTACAACTTTACCATGACAAACTTGATTTAACTTTCAGATTTTGAGAATACAGTCTGTTGCATTGAAAAAATGTTCTCTGTGCAGTGCCAGCTCACAGTGAGCTTGACTGGCTCATGGAGCACAGTGTTAGCTGTACTCACAGTACAGATACAATTGTTTGCATTTAAGTCTTAATTCAGATGTCAGAAGCAAAGCATTTCTAAGAATAAGACATGAAAGTCATACAGAGATTATGGATAGGGTGGGAGGGAAATTAAAAGATATTCAAGCATCAAGGAACTTAGCCAATTGAGACTTGAACATAGACCCTCTGATGTTAATTATCTAAAAAAAATTAGCAGACCTCCATATTTGACACTGTACTATGAATATTTTTCACTACAATATTTTCTCCCCAGAGATGATGCATAAATAATTTAAGTATATTGGGGTACTGGTAAGTGTAGTTTACTTTTTTGAAAATTAATTTATTGGTATTTTCTATTCTAAAGAATTTAACACATGATTAAAAGAAAAAAATGGCAATATTTCCTATTTTTCCTTTAATCTGCCTTCATATTCCTATATGTTTTATGTCTTTTAATAATTCACTATAAGAATGCCTATGTGTCTGCATGCATGCATATGTGTGTGCATGCATAGGTATATGAGTGTACATAGATTTGTGTGTTTGTGTGTGTTCTTGTGTGTGCATGTATATTTGTAGGGACATCCATTTGAACATAGTAATTATACCTGTGACCAAATCCTCACAAAAAGGGTGATTCTCTCTCCTGCAGTCACTTTCAAAGGCTGAGATCAGGTACCTCATCTATGCCAGGATTTTGGAAGACTTCATCTTGTGTAATTTTTAGGCATTGGTACAGCCAGCCACTGGTCTTTCAAGATAAAGTCATAAGTAATGGAGGTACTTTTGGTAAAGTATATTTGTATTAGTTAGGGTTTTACTGCTATGAACCATGATACCATGACCAAGCCAACACTTATAAGGATACCATTTCATTGGGGCTGACTTACAGGTTCAGAGGTTCAGTCCATTATCATCAAGGTGGAAATATGGTAGCATCCAGGCAGAAATGGTGCAGAAGAAGGTGAAAGGTCTATATCTTCATCTGAAGGCTGATAGCAGAATACTGGCTGGCTTCCAGGTAGCCAAGACTAGGGTCTTAAAGCCCACACCCTCAGTGACACACCTACCCCAACAAGTCCACAACTCCAAATAGTGCCACTCCCTGGGACAAGCATATACAAACTATCATATTCTACTTCCTGACCTTCATATGCTTGTTCAAACCCATGAGTCTGTGAGGGGCATGCAGAGACATAGCATAATTAAAAAAGTACCTTTAGGTCAATTTCCAATGTCCTCATAGTCTATAGTAGTTTCAACAATGTTAAAAGTCCAAAATTTAAAGTCTCTTCTGAGATTCATCGAATCACTTAACTGTAATCCCCATGGCAAGACAGGAGACCAGCTGAGCAAAACTCCAAATTATGCATCTCCATGTCTGATGTCAAAGTGGCCTTCAGCTCTCCACTACTTTTTCATCTTTGCTGACTGTAATAAAGTCCTTTCTTCTGGACTGGTTCCACTCCCTGTTAGCAGTTTTACTCAGCAGATAACCCAAGACTCTGGCATCTTTAACATCTTTGGGTCTCCAAGGAAACTTCAACTTCACAGCTTCTAGTTCCATCAGGGATCTACACATGATCTTCTGGGCTCCTCCACCTCTGTCATCTGTAGTATTCTAGGCTCTGGTTGACTCCACTTCATAGCAGCTGCTGCTCTTGCTGATCATCTCTTGGTACAGGCAACTCCAATACTCTGGGTTCTTCTGCTACAACTAGGCTTCACCAATAGCCTCTCATAGGTTCTCTTCATGGTGCTAAATTTCAACTTCTTTGCATGATCCCTTCAGTTCTGGGCCATCAACTGCAACTAGCTGCACCTTTACCAGTGGCCTTCCATGACCTCTCAGAGTGCCAAACCTCAGCTGCACTCCACGACCTCTTCATCCCCACAAAACCAGCAACACCTGGGTAATTCTTACACATTATCAAGTTCAGCTGCAGCACAAGGTAGAGCCATGGATATCTCTGGAACACAAGTTCTGTGTGCTCCCTCAAAACACATCCCAGAAGATTTCACCTCAGAGATGCTGGTCTCATCTTAATCACCACTAATTTCTTAGCTCCTACCAACCAGCATGAATTATCCCAGTAGTCCCTTCTATTATTCACTCTAAAGCAGAACATGGCTGAAGCTGCCAAGTTCTGTTGCTTGTAGGAGCAGGAACACAGCCCCTTGTTCTATTATATTATCACTAACTTTCTGTGTTCCAACTCCTTCACTGTCTAAGTTTTGCTGTCCTGGATCTTGCTTTATAGTTTGACCTTGAACTCAGACATATGGATCTGTCTTTTGGGATTAAAGGTGTGTACCACCACACCTGGACATATATCTTTCTTTATATAGAATTTGTTCTGTCCCAGTCTGGCCTTGAACTCAGAGATTTGCTTGGCTTTGTCTTCTGGAATTAAAGGTAGGTTCACCATGCCTGAACCTAAGCTTAGTTTTGTCAGATCTTACTCTAAAGTTCCACTCCCTTAATCTTGCATCTTCTAGATCACGAATTCAGCTCTACTATACTACTTCCTGGTGCCCCTTTAATTGAACCCTTGAACCATATGTTTTGTATTTTTCCTTTCTCAACTTACTCCTTTTCACTAAAATGTTCTTCATAAGAGTGAACTTTAATAAATACAGAACAGAATTTACCCCAAGCTGTTTTGAGACTTTTTTCAAAGCAATTAATCTAAATCTCTTAACGTTAACTTCAGACTCTTTGGAAAATGGCAAAACACAGTCACACTCTACAAGAAAATACCACAAAATAGTCTTTATGTCACATACTGAAATTCTTCTCCACTGAAACCTCTTGGGCTAGGTTAAGAGATTTCAAATCACAGCAACAAAGATATCCATATTCCTTCTACGTTAGCCCATTAAACTCCACTTAAAACATTCCAGTGCCTTCCAAATCCAAAGTCTCAAAATATGCATTCTTCCAAACAAAAAATATGGCCAGGTCTATCACAGCAATACCTCAGTCCCTGGTACCAAGTCTGTCTTAGTTAGGGTTTTACTGCTGTGAACAAACGCCATGACCAAGGCAGCTCTTATAAGGATGACATTTAATTGGGGCTGATTTACAAATTCATAGGTTCAGTCCATTATCATCAAGGCGGCAATATGATGGCATCCAGGCAGGCATAGTGCGGAAGCTGAGATGTCTACATCTGAAGGCTGCTAGCAGAATACTGACTTCCGGGCAGCTAGGATGAGGGTCTTAAAGCTCACACCCACAGTGACACACCTACTCCAACAAGACCGCACCTACTCTAGCAAGTCCACAACTCCAAACAATGTCACATCCTGGCCCAAGGATATATACACCATGACAATATAATAAATCTATTTTAATATTACCTTCCAGATGTTTTAAATCTTTGAGAATTTCATATATTATATTTTGATCATATTCATCCGAATCTCTTAACCTGTCTATGCTCCACCATTACTCTCCTTTAACACTTTTCAATTGCCCAGCACTGCATTTTATGCTGTCTGTAAACTCCAAGATACGGATTTTTTTACTGGAGCATGATCAACCTACAAAGTGCCATTCTTAACAAAGCCTGACTCTTCTTTTCCAAAAAAACCCTCAGCTATGCTTAGTTCCTTGGTTATGGATGAGGGATTATGAACCCCTTCACACAAAGCTATAAGGTTGACTGGCTTGATTTTGTGCATGAAATCATGGTTCCTGTGATAACTCACTCGTGGTTAAGTGCCTCATAATCACTATTTTGTCTTACCTCAGTCAAAATTGCTAGATCAAGGAAGTGAAAGATGGAACATGAGAGATAGCCCAGCAATTAGGAGTACTTTCTGCTCTTACAGAGGACCCAATCTTGTTTTCCTGCACTTGCATAATTGCCTATAATTGCATATACTCTAGTTGCAATAGAGAAAGTCCCATGTTTAAGCCTTATTGATACTGCTCACTTTAGAATAATTTACATGCATACAAGAAAATTACTCATATCTATAAGGTTAAATAATTTTATAACAAGAAAACAAAATAAAACATAAACAAATATTGATGAATACGTGGGAAATAGAGAATCCTTGTACACTGCTTGTACCATTGCAAATTGGTACAATCACTATGGGAATCAATATAGCAGTTTTTCAAAAAGCTAGAAATTTGGGAGAAAACAAGGCATCTTGCAAAGAAATATTTATTATTCCTTAGATATCATTAGAAAAAAACGAAGACTAAAGATCTCCTAGAAAAGTAGGTGAAGTAATCATCATTTAATTTCAGGAATACAGCTGAATGATAAGTGGAAAATCGTGTAGAAGGGTATAGAAATAGAAGAAAGAAGAAAGATAAGCAAGAAGATAGTCACAAATTCTCATTTCCTCTTCTTTCTTTATCACTCTTATTGTCTCCTAAGAATATGCCTGGTACCTGGTTAGTGAAAAGGAAACACAACACAAAAACACATGTTCTTCCCTTTGTGAAAATCGTTTAATTTTTCCTAAGTTTCTTTAGGTAGTTCTGAAAAGATAAAACATTTTTGTGGCTACCAAGTCTAGAAAATGGTATGTATCACAAAACCCTTTTCTGAGGAAAAGTGTTAATTTCATAAGAAATTAAAAATGCAATAACTCTCTTATCAAGGCTAAATGATTAAAAATAGAGTCACTTCTTTCTAGTTCTAATTTCACCATATCTCATGACTGAGGATCAACTGAAACCAAAGTTTACCATGTATGATGCCAATTTATAAATAAAAAAGAAGAAAAGTGAATAAATTTTCAAAGGGCCTCATTATTCTTTGTCATTGCTTAATTATTGAAGAAATAATGGAAGGATATCAGCTGCCAACAAATTAATAGAATTCTGAATGAGAGAACATTGTCATGTTATGTCTCCAAAGTTAATAAAAGAATAAAGAGCTGATATAATAAGCATGACAGAGAAAGTCAGGAAGCAAAGGTTTGAGTTCTCAGGAGTGAACAAATCTGAACTATAGAATGATTTAAATGGCAACACACTGTGAAAAAATTGTCAATTATGGAATTCTCTAAAAAATATAGAATTTTCTAAGATACATAATCTCTCACATGTATGTATTATTTTCTCAGAGTTGAAGAATGAAACTGAAGGAGTCTAGTGGGCCCTTGCATGGAAACATGGTGCCAGCAGGTCTTGCCTTTCTATCCCCCCCCACATCCCGCTAAACTGTTAGATTACATTTCTAAAACTAGCCATTATTTGGCCATTTTCTTATTCTAGTGTCATTCCTCAGGCTGACCACCAGTGTCCAACTATTTTTTATTGAATATATTCTTCATTTACATTTCAAAGGTTATACCCTTTCCTGGTTTAATTCTTCCCAGAAAACCCCCAACCCATCCTTCCACCCCCTGCCTCCAAGAATATGCCCCTCCACCCAACCCACTCCCACCTACCCCCCTCAATTTCCCCATGCTGTGGCAACTATTGAACCTTCATAAGACTAAGGACCTCTCCTCCCACTGATGCCAGACAAGGCATTCCTCTGTCAAGTTTTTGGCTGGAACCATATGTACCCCTTGGTTGATGGCTTAGTCCCTGGGAGGCCTGGGGCATCTGGTTGGCCAACCTCATTGTTCTTTCCATGGGGCTGCAAACCCCTTCACCTCTACCAGTCTGCCCTCCAACTCCTCCATTGGGCACCCCATGCTCAGTCCAATGGTTGAGTGCTAGCATCTGCCTCTGTATCTGTAAGGTTATGGCAGGGCCCCTCCAGAGACAGCCATAACAGGCTCTGTTTTGCACAGTTCTTGCCATCCATAGGTGACTGTTTATAGGATGAATCCCAAGGTAAGACAATCTCTGGATGGCCTTTCCTTCAGTCCCTGCTTCACAATTTGTCCCCATTATTGCTCCTATGAATGTTTTGTTCCCTTTCTCAGAGGAACCCAAGCACCCCCATTTCAGTCCTGCTTCTTCTTGAGCTTCCTGTGGTCTGTGAATTGTAATTTATTTATTTTGAGCTTTTGGGTTAACATCCACTTATCAGTGAATGCATACCATGTGTGTTCTTTTGTGATTGGATTACCTCACTCAGTATGACACTTTCTAGTTACATCCATTTACTTAAGAATTTCATGAATTCATTGCTTGTAATAGCTGATTAGTACTCCATTGTGTCCAACTATTAAACCATCAGGGTCCACCAAACAAATATACTCCATTTGGCCACGCTAATTAGCATACCCAGTCAGAATTTACCAACCCATCCTAGCTCATTCTAACACAGACCTCCCATTTTTCGTTCTTAAAATTTAACACTTTCAAAGCTATTTGCTCCTGTTTTTGCTCAATTCAGATTCAGCCACCTTATTTCTTTGCCTTGATAAAAAAAGATCTCTTTGTGTTTGAAAATTGGTGTTTGAATGTGGTCTGGGCCTAATCAGAGGTCCAAAGAGGAACACCTTCAGTATGCAGGTTTTAGTAATTTCCTAAAAATGGATTCCTAAGCAATAGGAATCAATTCAGAACATAGGATTGGATTAGCATCAAGCTGAGCTAATGACAAAAGCAAAGTAATAATCAATGAATGAAAACATTGCATTAATGAAACAAAGGCTCACTGTTTGCCCTATGTAGTTTATCAACCATTTGGATAATGTGAAGTGTTTGAACCAATAAAACATCCAACATTTCAACAACCAAATTGCTTTATAGTTGAAAGTTCTTCAATGAGAGAAAATATGGCTATATGTATAATTAATGATACTAGGAGTGTTAAACATTATATGTGCTATAAAATATAAACACATATTTTTTCCAAAGACTATCATACCCTTGAAAGAGATTTAACTTACTCTTGAATCATTTCTCTTATTAGCTCTTCATGAGTCGTTCTTTGATTGCATAATAACAAAATTATCTCCAATTTCTAGGAAAAGAGGGAAATATAATGATTTAAATTGGATTAACTCTTTTATTTTTAAAAAGTAATATATCAGGTTTGAAAAGAAAAACCGATCTTTGATCTGGCAACAGAACAGTTGGGACCTCCAGGTGCAGGGATAACCAAGCATAATATCGCTTGGGTCACAGCCAGTTGGTGTGCTCCCTGCACCCAAGAGCTGGGCAGTTCTGTGATCATCTACCGGCCAGCTCTGCTGTGGGACATCTGCCCTGCAGAGGGACCTGCACTGGGAGAGAGCACAGCAGACTCCCCTTAGCCACCTCTGTTCCAGGGATTAACTAAACTGAGTCTCCAGGTATGCAGGGATTCCCCAAGTATAACATCGCTTGGGACACAGTCTGCTAGGCTTCCATCTGCGCCCAAGAGTGGAGCAGATCTGTGGTCTTCTGGGTGCCAGCTCTGCTGTGGGCCATCTGCCCTGCAGAGTGATCTGCGCCGAGAGGGAGCACAGTAACCTCCGCCATCTTTGATCTGGCAGCAGAGCAGTTGGGACCTCCAGGTGCAGGGATAACCGAGCATAATATCGCTTGGAACACAGCCAGCTGGTGTGCTACCTGCACCCAATAGTTGGGCAGTTCTGTGGTCATCTACACACCAGCTCTGCTGTGGGACATCTGCCCTGCAAAGGGACCCATGCCAGCAGAGAGCGCACCAGCCTCCCCTTAGGCAACTCTGCTCTGGGGATTGACTACACTGAGTCTCCAGGTACGCAGGGATGTCCCGAGTATAACATCACTTGGGGCAAGGCACATCAGGGCTCCATAGTCACTCAGGAGCAGGGCAGCCACTCAGCAATCGGTACCAGGGGGAACCTGGTAATCCAGGGGGGCAGAAATAGACTTGCAGGCTCACAGGAGGTTCAAACAACAGCCAGTGACAGCAGGACCAACTAAGACCTGAGATAAACTGATGGCAAAAGGCAAACGTAGGAACGTTACTAACAGAAATCAGGGCAATATGGCACCATTCGAACCCAACTCTATGACAGCAGCAGGTCCTGGATACCCCATCACATCTGAAAGGCAGGGTCTGGACTTAAAATTACTTCTCATGATGCTAGAGGATTTCAAGAAGGACATAAATAAATCTCATTAAGAAACACAGGAGAACATGAATCATCAGATAGAAGCCATTACCAAGGAAACACAAAAATTGCTTAGAGAAATGCAGGAGAATATGGGTCAACTGATGGAGGCCCATAAGGAGGCAACAAAAAAATTACTTAAAAAATGCAGGAGAATATGAATCAACAGGTAGATGCCCTTACAAAGGAAACACAAAAATCACTTAAAGAAATACAGGAGTACTTGGGTCAACAAGAAGAAGTCCTGAAAGAGTAAACACAAAAATATCTTAAAGAAATCCAGGAAAGCACAAACAAACAAGTGAAGGAACTGAGCAAATCCATCCAGGATCTAAAAAAATAAGTAGAAACAACTAAGAAGTCACAAAGGGAGACAACTTTGTAGACAGAAAACCCTGGGAAGAAATCAGAGGTCATAGATGCAAGCATCAACAATAGAAAACAAGAGATGGAAGACAGAATCTCAGATGCTGAAGATACCATAGAAAACAATGACTCAACAGTCAATTGAATGCAAAATGCAAAAAAAAAAAAAAAAAAAAAGACATGTAACCCATAACATCCGGGAAATCCAGGAAACAATGAGAAGACCAAACCTAAGGATTATAGGTATAGATGAGACTGAAGATTAGCAAATTACAGGGCCAGTAAATATCTTCAGCAAAATTATGGAGGAAAACTTCCCTAACCTAAAGAGAGAGATGCTGATGAACATACAAGAAGCCAACAGAACTCCAAACAGACTGGACCAGAACAGAAATACCTCCCATCACATAATAATCAAAATACCAAATGTACTAAATAAAGAAAAAATATTAAAAGCAGTAAGAGGAAAAAGGCCAAGTAACATAAAGAAAGACATATCCGAATTATAGCAGACTTCTCACCAGAAACTATGAAAGCTAGAAGAACCTGTACAGATCTCATACAGACTCTAAGAGAACACAAATGCCAGTCCACACTACTATACCCAGTGAAATTTTCAATCACCAGAGATGGAGAGACCAAGATATTCCATGATAAAACCAAATTTATACAATATCTTTCAACAAACAAAGCCCTGCAAATTGTAATAAGTGGAAATTGCCAATACAAGGAGAGAAAATACAACCTGGAAAAAACGAGATAGTAACCTTCTTGTATCAAACTCAAAAGTAGATAACCACTCAAACATAAAGATAGCGTCAAGAATATCAGGTGGCAATAATCACTATGTCTTAATCTCTCTAACTATCAATGGTCTCAAGTCCCCAATAAAAACATAGACAAACAGACTAGATATGTAAACAAGACCCAACATTTTGCTGCATGCAGGAAACGAACCTCAGTGTCAAAGACAAACACTACCTCAGAGTAAAAGGCTGGAAAACAATCTTACAAGCAAATGGTACCAGGAAATGAGCCAGAGTAGCCATTGTAATATCAGATAAAATTGACTTTCAACCTAAAGTCATCAAAAAAGACACAGAAGGACACTACATAATGGTCAAAGGAAAAATCCCCCAAGAAGAACTATCAATTCTAAATATCTATGTTCCAAATGCAAGGGCACCCTCATTCGTAAAAGAAACTTTACTACAGCTCAAAGCACACATCACACCTCATACAATAATAGTGGGTGACTTCAACACCCCACTCTCTGAAATGGATCGTACAGGAAAGCAGACACTAAACAGGGACACAGTGAAACTAATTGAAGCCTTGGACCAAACAGAAATAACAGATATTTATACAACATTTCATCCTAAAGCAAAAGAATATACCTTCTTCTCAGCACCTCATGGTACATTCTCCAAAATCAACCATATAATTGGTCTCAAAACAGACCTAAACGGATATAAGAAGATCGAACTAATCCCATGCCTCCTATCAGATCACTATGGAATAAGGGTGGTATTCAATACCAACAAAAACAACAGAAAGTCCACATGCATGTGGAAGCTGAACAATGTTCTACTCAATGATAACTTGGCTAGGGAAGAAATAAAGAAAGAAATCAAAGACTTTTTAAAATTTAAGGAAAATGAAGGTAGGACATACCCTAATTTATGGGACACAATGAAAGCGGTGCTAAGAGGAAAATTCATAGCCCAGAGTGCCTACAAATGAAACTGGAGAGTGCATACACTAGCCGCATAATGGCACACCGGAAAGCCCTGGAACAAAAAGAAGAAAATACACCCAAGAAGAGTAGAAGGCAGGAAATCATCAAACTCAGGGCTGAAATCAATCAAGTAGAAACAAATAAAACCATACAAAGAATCAACAAAACGAGGAGTTGGTTCTTTGAGAAAATCAACAAGATAGATAAGACCTTAGCCAGACTAGCCAGAGGGCACAGAGACAGTATCCAAATTAACAAAATCAGAAATGAAAAGGGAGATATGACAAAAGAAAGTGAGGAAATTCAAAAAATCATAAGATCCTACAACAAAAGCCTGTATTCAACACAACTAGAAAATCTGGAGGAAATGGATAATTTCCTAGACAGATACAAAATACCCAAATTAGATCAAGATCAAATAGACCATCTAAACAATCCTATAACCCCTGAAGATATGGAAGTGGTCATTGGAAGACTTCCAACCAAAAAATCCACAGGTTCAGATGGTTTTAGTGCAGAATTTTATCAGGCCTTCAAAGAAGACCTAACACCAATACTCTTCAAACTATTCCACAAAATAGGAACAGTAGGAACACTATCCAATTCGTTCTATGAAGCCACAATTACGCTGATACCAAAATCTTACAAAGATCTGACAAAGAAAGAGAATCTTAGACCAATTTCTCTTATGAATATCGATGCAAAAATACACAATAAAATTCTTGCCAACCAAATCCAAGAACATATCATAACAATCATTCACCATGATCAAGTAGGCTTCATCCCAGGGATGCAGGGATGGTTAAATAAAAGGAAGTCCATCAATGTAATCCACTACATAAACAAACTCAAAGAAAAACACCACATGGTCACCTCATTAGATGCTGAGAAAGCATTTGACAAAATTCAGCATCCTGTCCTGTTAAAGGTCTTGGAAAGATCAGGAATTCGAAGCCCATATCTAAACATAGTAAAAGCAATTTACACCAAAGTGGTAGCCAACATCAATCTAAACGGAGAGAAACTTGAAGCAATCCCACTAAAATCTGGGACTAGACGAGGCTGCCCTCTCTCTCCATATCTTTTCAATATAGTACTTGAAGTTCTAGCTAGTGCAATTAGACAACAAAAGGAGGTCAAAGGGATACAAATTGGAAAGGAAGAAGTCAAACTATCACTATTTACAGACGATATGATACTATCCTTAAGTGACCCAAAGATCTCCACCAGAGAACCCCTACAGCTGATAAACAACTTCAACAAAGTGGCCGTATCAAATCAAGCAAATTAGTAGCCTTCCTATATTGAAAGGATAAGCAGACTGATAAAGAAATAAAGGAAATGATACCCTTCACGATAGCCACAAACGATATAAAGTATCTAAGTGTGACTCTAACAAAACAAGTGAAAGATCTGTATGACAAGAACTTCAAGTCTCTGAAGAAAGAAATTGAAGAAGACCTCAGAACATGGAAAAATCTTTCAGGCTCATGGATCGGCAGGATTAATATAGTAAAAATGACCATCTTGCCAAAAGCAATATATAGATTCAATGCAATCCCCATCAGAATCCCAACTCAATTCTTTATAGAGTTAGAAAGAGCAATTCAAGTTTCTCTCCATTTAGATTGATGCTGGCTACTGGTTTGCTGTAAATTGCTTTTACTATGTTTAGATATGGGCCTTGAAGTTTTTGCAAGGCAAAAGACACTGTCAAAAAGACAAAGCGGCAACCAACTAACTGGGAAATGATCTTTACCAACCTTACATCCGACAGAGGGCTAATATCCAAGATATACATAGAACTCAAGAAGTTAAACTCCAGAGAGGCAAGTAACCCTATTAAAAAATGGGGTACAGAGCTACACAAAGAGTTCTCACCTGAAGAATATCTAATGGCTGAGAAGCACCTAAAGAGATGTTCATCATCCTTAGTCATTAGGGAAATGCAAATCAAAACAACCCTGAGATTCCATCTCACACCAGTCAGGATGGCTAAGATCAAAAACACAGGAGACAGCAGTTGTTGGCGAGGATGTGGAGAAAGAGGAACACTCCTCCACTGCTGGTGGAATTGCAAGCTGGTACAACCACTCTGGAAAGCAGTCTGGCGGTTCCTCAGAAAACTGGGCATGACACTTCCGGAGGATCCGGCTATACCACTCCTGGGCATATACCCAGAGACTTTACCTGCATGCAATAAGGACACATGCTCCACTATGTTCATAGCAGCCTTATTTATAATAGCCAGAAGCTGGAAAGAACCCAGATGTCCCTCAACGGAGGAATGGATTCAGAAGATGTGGTATATCTACACAATGGAATACTACTCTGCAATTAAAAACAATGAATTCACGAAATTCCTAGGCAAACGGTCAGATCTTGAAAATATCATCCTTAGTGAAGTAACCCAATCACAAAAGAACACACATGGTATGCAGTCACTGATAAGGGGATATTGACCCAGAATCTCGGAATACCCTAGACACAATCCGCATATCAATAGATTTCTAAAAAGATGGTAGGAGAGACCCCTGGTCCTGGAAAGACTGGATGTAGGGGAACACCAGGACAGAGTAACGAGAGGGGGTTGAATGGAGAAAAGAGGGAGGGAAGGGGGCTTATGGGACTTTCGGGGAGGGAGGAAACGGGAAAGGGGAAGTGATTTGGAATGTAAATTAAAAAATAAAATAAAATAAATAATAAAAAAAAAGAAAGAGCAATTCAAAAATTCATTTGGAATAACAGAAAACCCAGGATAGCTAAAAATATTCTCAACAGTAAAGGAACTTCTGGGGGAATCAGTATCCCAGACCTCACTCTGTACTACAGACCTATGTGTTAAAAACTGCATGGTATTGGTACAGTGACAAGCATGTAGATCAGTGGAACAGAATTGAACTCCCTGAAATGAATCCACACTCCTTTGGTCACTTATCTTTGACAAAGGAGCTAAAACCATCCAGTGGAAAAAAGATAGCCTTTTCAACAAATGGTGCTGGTTCATCTGGAGGTCAGCATGCAGAAGAATGCAAATTGATCCATGCTCATCTCCTTGTACTAAGCTCAACTCTGAGTGGATCAAGGACCTCCACATAAAACCAGACACAATGAAACTAATAGAAAAGAAACTAGGGAAGAGCCTTGAACATATGGGTACAGGGAAATTTTCTTGAACAGAGCACCAATAGTTTATGCTTTAAGATAAAGAATTGACAAATGGGACCATGGTAAAATTGCAAAGTTTCTGTAAAGCAAAGGACACTGTCAAAAGTACAAAGCAGCAGCCAACAATCTGGGAAAAGATCTTTACCAACCCTACATCTGACAGAGGGCTAATATCCAATATATACAAAGAACTCAAGAAGTTAGACTCCAGAGAGCCAAATAGCCCTATTAAAAAATGGGGTACAGAGCTAAACAAAGAGTTCTCACCTGAAGAATATCGAATGGCTGAGAAGCACCTAAAAAAATGTTCAACATCCTTAGTCACTAGGGAAATGCAAATCAAAACAACCCTGAGATTCCACCTCACAGCAGACAGTATGGCTATGATAAAAAACACAGTAGACAGCAGATATTGGTGAGGATGTGGAGAAAGAGGAACACTCCTCCACTGCTGGTGAGATTGCAAACTTGCACAACCACTCTGGAAAGCAGTCTGGCGGTTCCTCAGAAAACTGGGCATGACACTCCCAGAGGATCCTGTTATACCACTTCTGGGCATATACCTAGAGGCTTCCCTGGTATGCAGTAAGGACACATCCTCCACTATGTTCATAGCAGCCTTATTTATAATAGCCAGAAGCTAGAAAGATCCCAGATATCCCTCAACTGAGGAATGGATACAGATGTTGTGGTATATTTACACAATGGAATACTACTCTGCAATTAAAAACAATGAATTCACGAAATTCTTAGGTAAATGGTCAGAACTGGAAAATATCATTCTTAGTGAGGTAACCCAATCACAAAAGAACACACATGGTATGCAGTCACCAATAAGGCGATATTAACCCAGAAACTCAGAATACCCATGACACAATTCACATATCAATTGATTTCCAAGAAAATGAAAGAAGAGACCCCTGGTCCTGGAAAGACTGGATGTTGCGGAATACCAGGTCAGAGAAGTGAGAGGGGGTTAAATGTGGAACAGGGGGAGGTAAGAGGGCTATCTGATTTTCAGGGAGGTAGGAACCAGGAAAGGAGAAATCATCGGTAATGTAAATATAAAAAATATAGAAAATTATAAATAAAAAAAAAATAAAAGGAAATCCATAGCAGCCCTGGGTTTTTAGGCAGTGTGTATCAATATAAGATTACTTAAGGAGATTGTCCTGGTCTTGTGCCATCCCAAACATGAGTTACTACCAAAATGTAGCCACTTAAGTCTAAATTTTAATTTATTGTAATTAAAAGCTCAGTTGCTTAGTTATACTATCCATATTATAAATACTCATTAGAATTTTGTCACTTGAGGTTGCCATATTTTGCTTCACAATCGTGTAGTATCTGTATAGTATTAGAACTAGCTGCTGGGCAATGTGTGTTTTCTGTTACTCAGCCTGTTACATGAATCAAATCTGCTTTTCTCCAAACTTTGTGAAGACACTAAAAATTAAAACTGTTCAGAGTTTCTCTGCAGCATGCGAGCTGTCTACCCACTATCTTTTTGTTTGGATGCTAAGGAAGATGCTGGCTATGACGATCACACTATCATGGCTACACATAATGTTGTAGACACAACTTCACCACAGGGAATCACAGTTCCAATAGAAAGGCAGACATGCAATCTGTATGTGCAGAACCACCCAAGAGATACCATAAATGCTAATGCTATCCAGTTCATCTGTTTGCTTTAATCTTAGTGTAATAATGGAGATGACACCTCCAGAGAGTGTTCATTTGTCAGTCAGTTAATTAGAACAGAAACCAACCTCTTTAAAGTATCCATTCCCTAGAGGGTATCAGGGCTCCCGGGTACTAAAATGTTTGATGTTGTGCCAAAACTCCTGGCAGGTAGGCCAAAAGCAGAGAGAAGCGTTGGAGTCATTTACCTGGGCTCTTTATATCTGAATTATGCTGCTTTATTTTTTAATCCTGTCTGGTGTTAAAGTAACAATATTCTTATCAAGTTTAGGAAAACTGGAATTTCTGGTTTCAAAGGATCCCTTTTATTATGTATCAGTTTTTACCTTCATAAAAGAAGGGGAAGGTGAAGGAGTATTTTCTCAGTGCAGACCACTGTCACATATTCAGTTTCACTCTACAAACTGTGTTCTCTATTTCTAGCTCAATTTATGTCTGCAGATTGCAGATCATATCTTACAGTTTCTTGGTGTCTGAGGGTAATATTCTTGCTGTGAATTATATATATATATATATATATATATATATATATATATATATATATAATGATTTGCAGATGATCAGATGGTTTGCAGCATTAATTTCAAAATCAGTACATCAGTCTTTGAGAAACATAGTACATCTCTTTTTAATAGGTTTCAGAGAAGAAAATAAAGTCATTCAAATTATGTAAATAAGGGTTACAAACACAGATGCAGTGTAATCCTAGATCTACAGTTTCTAGATCTGAGCTTCAGGTCCAAAGAATTAAAGGGTAATCTAGGCTGGGTAATCGCCTGAGTTCCCTCTCTTCTCTCATTCTAATTGTGCTGTCACTTTAGTTTGTAATACACACCCTCTAATCACTCCTGTAGGTTTCATAACTCTGTGGCGTAGTCTGGATGTGTAGAACCAAACAATTCTGGTGCATTATTATGCAATCTGCTTGTTTCATCTTTCTTTCCCCTCTTCAATATGTTATTCAGGCCATTAGGATCCCTTTGCATATAGACTTTATTCATCCCGAGGTTAAAATTAAAAGTGGCATGAAGCTCAGAAATCTTTCTATATTCATCTAGAAACAAACTCATTGCAGAAATTATTATAGAAATCTGCAAAGCCAAAGAGGGAGTTGTAATGATGGGTTCTAGAAAGAAACAAGAGAACAAAAACTATGTTTTCCTAGTGTAAAAGAATCTGTCAACAGGTTTGTTTTTTAAAGACAAGGAATAAAGAGATCATGGCATAAATTAGGGCCAGAAACTTAGAAAACTATATTACCAGATGAGAAAAGCTTCCATATATTTACATTATTTGGCACAGAAAAAGATCCTTGGGGAAGTTTTGATGCTTATGATTATGGCAGAGTGAGTACTTAATACGGTACAATTTCTCAAGTAGACCAATGCATCACTAGAGAGTAAGATACCCACACTCATTCTACTCTTCTAAAAAAGTACAATAATTATTTTGGAAAGAGAAATAATAAATGGTGTGTATTAGTTTTTCCCCTACATGCAAATTTACCTAGTTTCATCTTCAAGGACTTCTAAGAGTTTGTCTCACCGGAAGCAAACCCACATAACAATATATCAGACCAATGGACACCGTTTTTGTCAGGAAAATTGGGAAGTAGGGGATTCACAATGATGTTAAGGAGCAAAAGTTGCTATTATGAGATAGCAATAGAATGCCATGTCTAAGGCACAGCTGAAACACTTCTAGGGCAAAACTGTATGTGGGATGCTCTATGAGTTCCAAATACAGCAAAAAAACCTGGCTTCATTAGAATGCATCAGCCTCAGATGTCCCTAATGACTAAGGATGATGAACATCTTTTTAGGTGCTTCTCAGCCATTAGATAGTCAGGTGAGAACTCTTTGTTTAGCTCTGTACCCCATTTTTTGATAGGGTTATTTGACTCTCTTGAGCCTAACTTCTTGAGTTCTTTGTATACCTTGGATATTAGCCCTCTATCAAATGTAGGATTGGTAAAGATCTTTTCCCAATTTGTTGATTGCCTTTTTGTCCTACTGACCATATCCTTTGCCCTACAGAATCTTTGCAGCTTCATGAGGTCCCATTTGTCAATCCTTGTTCTTAGGACATAAGCCATTGGTGTACTGTTCAGGAACTTTTCCCCTATGCCCATGTGTTCAAGATTCTTCCCCACTTTCTCCACTATAAGCTTCAGTGTGTCTGGTTTTATGTGTAGGTCCTTGATCCACTTGGACTTGAGGTTTATAAAGGGAGATAAGAATGGGTCGTTTTGCATTTTTCTGCATGCTGACCACCAGTTGATCCAGCACCATTTGTTAAAAATGTTGTCTTTTTTCCACTGGATGTTATTAGCTCCTATTTCAAATATCAAATGACCATATGTGTGTGGGCTCATATCTGGGTCTTCAGTTCTATTCCATTGTTTTTCCTGCCCATCACCATACCAAATCCAAACAGTTTTTATCACTATTGCTCTGTAGTAGAGATTGAGGTCAGGGATGATGATTCCCCCAGGAGATTTCTTGTTGTAGAGAATAGTTTTTGCTATCCTGGATTTCTCGTTATTCCAGATGAATTGGAGAATAGCTCTTTCTAGATCTATGAAGCATTGATTTGGGATTTTGATGTGAATTGCATTGAATCTGTAGATTGCTTTTGACAAGATGGCCATTTCTACCATATTGATCCTGCCAATCCATGAACATGAGAGATCTTTCCATCTTCTGAGATCTTCTTTGATTTCTTTATTCAGAGGCTTGAATTATTTGTCATAGAGATCTTTTACTGACCTCCAGAAAAACCAGCACCATTTGTTGAAAATGCTGTCCTTGTCCTACAGCCTTCTGCTCCCAAACCCCTCCCAGGAAAGAGCTGTTCTCCCCTAGTATGCTACTACACCAAAGTTCATAGACTTTCATTCCCACAGGAGGGCAAAGCCTCAGTCAGAAACAGCAAGACGCACTAAAAACAGAGATAACCAGATGGTGAGAGTCAAGTGCTAGAACATAAACAACAGAATCCAAGGCTAAGTGGCATCATCAGAATCTGGTTCTCCCACTACAGCAAGTCCTGGATATCCCAACATATGGGAAAAGCATGGAAAGCCTAGGAAAGAGATCAAGAGTCATAGATGCAAGCATCACCAACAGAATACAAGAGATAGAAGAGGGACTCTCACTGACAGAAGATACCATAGAAAACATTTACACAACAGTCAAAGAAAATGCAAAATTTTCTAACCCAAACATGCAGGAAATTCAGGACACAATGAGGAGACAAAACCTAAGGATAATCAGTATAGTAGAGAGTAAAGATTCCCAACTTAAAGGGCCAGTAAATATCTTCTACAAAATTATAGAAGAATGCTTCCCTAATATAAAGAAAAAGATACACATGGACATACAAGAAGCCTATAGAACTACAAATAAACTGAACCAGAAATGAAATTTCTCTTCTCATATAATAATCAAAGCACCAAATGCACAAAACAAGGAAAGAATACTAAAAGCAGTAACGGGAAAATGTCAAGTAACATATAAAGGCAGACCTATCAGAATTACACCAAACTTCTCACCAGAAAATCTAAAAACCAGAAGACCCTGGGCAGATGTCATACAAACCCTAAGAGAACAAAAATGCCAGCCCAGGCTACCTATACCCAGGAAAACTCTCAATTAACTTAGATGGAGAAACCAAAATATTCCATGACAAAAGCAAATTTATGCACTGTCTTTCCACAAATCATTTGTATTTCTAGAGTGTGTGTCTATTCCAATCTTTTGAAAAGCTTCTTTATTTATTATAAAATAATCATGTGATACTAAAATTTTGATTGACAAATGTGTGCAGATTTAGCACATACAATATGATGATTTAAAATAAATATACTTCAGGCAAGGACTCATTTTACCTCAATTATTTACATTATCAAATCAGAAAGAGTTACAAACGGAAATACAAAAAATAAAGAAATCGCAAATAAGGGCAACTGCAGAAATGGAAAACCTTGGAAAGAGATCAGGAGCTACAAATGCTAAGAATCACCAACAGAAAACAAGTGATGGAAGAGAGAATATCAGATGTAGAAGATATCATAGAAGAAATGGAACACCCATCAAAGAAAATGCAAAGTGTAAAAATTTCTAAACCAAAACAGCCAGGAAGTTTGTGACAAAATGACAAAAACAAACCTAAGGATAATAAGAATGGGCAGACAGGGGAGGATTGCTTGGGACACACCCGGCCAGGGTTCTGCCTGCACCCAGGATCTCAGCAACACTACAGCCATCTGTGTACCTACCCTGCCATGGGGCACCTCCCTTGCGGGTAGTCATGCAATTGGAGGGAGTCCTGCATTTAGAAGTGAGGCACCACCATCTTTGCTACTGTAACTGAGTAGACAAGTGCAGACAGAGGCTCAAGGATCACCCTAGTGGAGGATCTCTTGGAATGTGCCCCACCAGGGCTCTGCCTTCACACAAGGGCTCAGCAGCACTGCAGCCTTCTGTGCACATAGTCTGCTAGGGGATATCTGCTCTCCATTGAGTCCTGTCAGTAGAGGTGAGGCCAACATCTTCTCTCCAGCCACTGAGCCGGCTTCTGCAGCTAGGAACACAGAGAACACCTGAGTGTAAGGTCACTTGGGATTCGTTCTGCCAGAACCCAACGTATACCCAGGAACTGGGCAGCCACATGGCAATCTCTGCCAAGTGAAAACCGGTCACCCAGGGGTACTGAGATAGGCCTGCAGGCACACAGGAGGGACAATACCAGCCAGTGACAGCAAAGCCAACTAATGCCAGAGATAACCAGATGGCAAAAGGCAAACGTAGGACCATTACTGAAAGAAATCAAGACAATATGGCTACATCTGAACCCAATTCTCCCACAAAAGCAAGTACTGGAAACACTAACACACCAGAAAAGTAAGATTTGGATTTAAAATCACAGCTCATGATCCTGATGGAGGACTTCAAGAAGGACATAAATAACTCCCTAAAGAAATATAGGAGAGCACAAGTAAACAAGAAGAAGCCCTTGAAGAACTAAGGGAAAACACAACAAAACAAGTGAAGGAATTGAACAAAGCCATCCAGCATTGAAAGATGGAGGAAAAAACAATAAAGAAATCACAAAAGGAGACTATTCTGGACATAGAAAATCTAGGAAAGAAATCAGGAGTCATGGATCCAAGCATCAACAACAGAATACAAGAGATAGAAGAGAGAATCTCTGATGCAGAAGATACCATAGAAAGCATTGATGCAACAGTCAAAGATAATGAAAAATGCTTAAAGCTCCTGACCCAAAATATCCAGGAAATCCAACATAAAATGAGAAGACCAAACCTATAGGATTATAGGTATAGAAGAGAATGAAGATTTCCAACTTAAAGGGCCAGTAAAAGTCTTCAACGAAATTATAGAAGAAAACTCCTCTAACCTAAAGAAAGAGATGCTCATGAACATACAAGAAGCCTATAGAATTCCAAATAGATTTGACCAGAAAAGAAATTCCTCCTGTCACATAATAATTAAAACAACAAATGTACTAAACAAAAAAAGAATATTAAAAGCAGTAAGGGAAAAAGGTCAAGTAATATATAAAGGTTGACCTATCAGAATTACACAGGACTTCTCATCAGAGACTATGAAAGCCAGAAGACCCTGGAAAGATGTCATACAGGCCCTAAGGGAACACTAATGCCAACCCATACATATCTAGCAAATCTCTCAATTACCATAGATGCAAAAACCAAGGTATTTCATGACAAAAACAAATTTGCATAGTATCTTTCCACAAATCCAACCCTTCAAAGGATAATGAATGGAAAACACCAACAAAAGGAGGGAAACTACACACTAGAGAAAGCAAGAAATTAATCTTCTTTCAACAAACTCAAAAGAGGATATCCACACAAACATAAAAATTACATCAAAAATAGAAGGAAGCAACAATCACTTTTTCTTAATATCTCTTAACAGCAGTGGACTCAATTCCCCAATAATAAGACATATGCTAACAAACTGAATACATAAACAGGACCCAACATTTTGTTGCATACATGAAATGCATCTCAGTGTCAAAGACAGACACTGTCTCAGAGTAAAAGTCTGGAAAACAGTTTTCTAAGCAAATGGCCCCAGGAAACAAGCTGGGGTAGCCATTCTGATATCCAATAAAATAGACTTTTAACCAAAAGTCATCAAAAAAGACACAGAAGGACACTTGATAATCATTAAAGGAAAAACCTACCAGGAGGAACTCTCAATTCTGAACATCTAGGTTCCAAATGCAAGGGGAACCTTATTCATAAAAGAAACTTTACTAAAGCTTAAAGCACACATCGAATCCCACACAATAATTGTGGGTGACTTCAACACCCAACTCTCCTCAATGGACAGATAAGGGAAGCACAAACTAAACAGAGATACAGTGAAACTAAAAGTTTTGGAACAAATGGATTTAATAGATATCTATAGAACATTTCATCCTAAATCAAAAGAATATACCTTCTTCTCAGCACTTCATGGTACCTTTTCTAAAATTGACCATACAATTAGTCACAAAACAAATCTCAACAGATATAAGAAGATCAAACTAATTCCATGCCACCTATCAGATCACTATGGAGTAAGGGTGGTCTGAAATGGCAACAAAAACAACAGAAAGCCCACATACACATGGAAACTGAACAATGCTCTACTCAGTGACACTTTGGTCAAGGAAGAAATAAGGAAAGAAATCAAAACCTTTTAACAATTTAATGAAAATGAAGGCACAACATACCCAAATTTATGGGACACAATAAAAGCAGTACTAAGATGAAAACTTATAGCTCTGAGTGCCTCCAAAAAGAAGCTGGAGAAAGCATACACTTGCAGCTTAACAGCGCACCTGAAAACTCCAGAACAGAAAGAAGCTAATATACCCAAGAAGAGTAGAAGGCAGGAAATCATCAAACTCAGGGCTGAAATCAACCAAATAGAAACAAGAAGAACAATACAAAGAATCAACAAAACAAGGAACTGGGTCTACTAATCAGCAAGATAGATAAACCTTTAGCCAGACTAACCAGAGAGCACAGAGACAGTATCCAAATTAACAAAATCAGAAATGAGAAGGGAGATATAGCAACAGAAACTGAGGAAATTCAAAAAATCATCAGATCCTATTAGAAAAGCCTATACTCAATGCAACTGGAAAATCTGGATGAAATGGAAAATTTCCTAGACAGCAACTACCAAAGTATAATCAGGATCAGATAGACCATTTAAAAGGTCCCATAACCCCTAAAGAAATAGAAGTGGTCATTGACAGTCTTCCAACAAAAAAAAGCACATGATCATATGGATTTAGTGCAGAATTCTACCAAACCTTCAAAGAAGACTTAAACCAATACTCTTCAAATTATTCCACAAAATAGAAACAGAAGGAACATTACCCTACTCGTTCTCTGAAGTCACAATATTGCTGATACCGAAACAACAAAAAGATCCAACAAAGAAAGAGAACTTTAAACCAATTTCCCTTATGAATAACGATGCAAAAGTACTCAATAAAATTCTTGCCAACCGAATTCAGGAACACATCAAAACGATCATTGACTACGATCAAGTAGGCTTCATCACAGGGATGCAAGGATGGTTCAATATATGGAAATCCATCAATGTAATCCACTACATAAACAAACTCAAAGAAAAAAACACATGGTCATTTCATTAGATGCTGAAAAATCATTTGACAAAATTCAGGATCCTTTCATATCAAGGGTATTTGAAAGAACAGTTATTCAAGGCCCATACCTAAACATAGTAAAAGCTATGTACAACACACCAGTAGCCAACATCAATCTAAATGGAAAGAAACTTGAAGCAATTCCATTAAAATCAGGGACTAGACAATGCTGTCCTTTCTCTCCATATTTATTCAATATAGTACTTGAAGTTCTAGCTAGAGCAATTAGACAACAAAAGGAGGTCAAAGGGATACAAATTGGAAAGGAAGAAATCAAACTATCACTATTTGCAGATGATGTGATAGTATACATAAGTGACCCAAAAAAACTCAACCAGAGAACTACTACAGCTGATAAATAACTTCAACAATGTGGCCAGATATAAAATTAACTAAAGCAAATCAGTCACCTTCCTCTACTCAAAGGATAAAGAGGCTGAGAAAGAAATTAGGGAAATGATACCCTTCACAAAAGCCACAAAAAATGTATCTTGGTGTGACTCTAACCAAACAAGTAGAAGATCTTTATGACAGGAACTTCAAGTCTCTGAAGAAAGAAATCAAAGAAGTCCTCAGAAGATTGAAAAATCTTCCATGCTCATGGATTGGCAGGATTAACATAGTAAAAATAGCCATCTTGCCAAAAGCAATCTACAGATTCAATGCAATCCCCATCAAAATACCAACTCAATTCTTCATAAATTTCGAAAGAGAAATTCTCATATTCATCTGGAATAACAAAAAACCCAGGATAGCTAAAACTATTCTCAGCAGTAAAAATCTTCTGGGGGGAATCATTATCCCCAACCTCAAGCAGTAATATAGAGCAATAGTGTTGAAAACAGCATGGTATTGGTACATTGACAGGCAGGTAGATAAACGGAATAGAATTGAAGATTCAGAAATGAACCCACACATGTATGGTCACTTGATCTTTGACAAAGGAGCTACACCTACTCAATGGAAAAAAGTTAGCCTTTTCAACAAATGGTGCTGGTTCAACTGAAGGTCAACATGCAGAAAAATACATATTGATCCATTCTTATCTCCTTGTACTAAGCTCAAATCCAAGTGGATCAAGGACCTCCATATAAAACCATACACATTGAAACTTATAGAAAAGTAACTGGGGAAGTACCTTGAGCACATGGACACAGGAGAACATTTCCTTAGTTTATTTGTTTTTTTTGTTTGTTTGTCTGTTTTGCTTTTTGTTTTTCTAGACAGGGTTTCTCTGTATAGCCTTGGCTCTCCTGGAACTCCCTCAGTAGACCAGGCTGGCCTCGAACTCAGAAATCTGCCTGCCTCTGCCTCCCAAGTGCTGGGATTAAAGGCGTGCACCACCACTGCCCCATAGTCGTTAACACCTATAGCTTATGCTCTAAAATCTAGAATTGACAAATGGGACCTCATAAAATTACAAAGTTTCTGTAAGGCAGAGGACACTGTCAAAAGGACAAAATGGCAACCAACAAATTGGGAAAAAATCTTTATCAACCCTACATCCAACAGAGGGCTAATATCCAAGATATCCATAGAACTCAAGAAGGCAGACTTGAGAAAGCCAAATAACCCTAGTAAAAAATGGGGTACAGAGCTAAACACAGAATTCTCACTGGAGGACTATCGAATGGTTGATTAGCACCTAAATAAATATTCAACATCCTTAGTAATCAGGGAAATGGAAATCAAAACAACCCTGAGATTTCACCTCACACCAGTCAAAATGGCTAAGATCAAAAACTCAGGAGACAGCAGGTGTTGATGAGAATGTGGAGAAAGAGGAACATTCCTCCACTGCTAGTGGGATTGCAAGCTGGTACAACCACTCTGGAAATCAGTCTGGCATTTCCTTAGAAAACTGAACATAATAATACCAGAGGACTCTGATATCCACTCCTTGGCATATACCTAGAGCATTCTCCAGCACGTAATGAAGACACATGCTCCAGTATGTTCATAGCAGCCCTATTTATAATATCCAGAAGCTGGAAAGAACCCAGATGTCCCTCAACAGAGGAATGGATACAGAAAATGTGGTATATTTATACTATGTAATACTACTCAATTATTAAAAACAATGAATTCATGAAATTCTTAGGCAAATGGGTGGAACTAGAGAATGTCATCCTGAGTAAGGTGACCCAGTCACAAAAGAACACATATGATATGCACTCACTAATAAGCAGATATTACCCCAGAAGCTAGGAATACCCAAGAAACATATCTAGAATCATATCAAATGATGACCAAGAGGAAAGAAGGAGAGGCCCCTTGTCCTGGAAAGGCTCAATTAAGCTGTATAGGGGAATACCAAGACAAGGAAGAGAGAAGGGGTTCATTGGGGAACAGGGGGAGGGAAGAGGGATTATGGGACTTTCTGGGAAGGGGGAACCAGGAAAGGGGAAATCATTTGAAATGTAAATAAAGAATATATCTAGTAAAAAAGGAAATAGTATAATTACAATTCAAATGTGAAACCCTGACAACCCTAAAGCAATGTTTAAGCAAGCCAATTTAAAGGCCTCCATTACATAATGGTAAATACATTAAAAAAAAATATTGGTCCAAATACCTTTATTTTCAGCTAATAATATACTCATTTATCCTATAAATTTTATATATTATATAATTACATGCACTATATATACATGAAAAAAAGAATAATAAGAATGAAAGAAGATGAAGACTCCCAGTTTAAGGGTACAGAAAACATATTCAACAAAATTGTAGCAGAAAGCTTCCTTATGCTAAGGAAGAGATGTCCATAAATATAAAAGAAGTCTACAGAATACCAATTAGATTGGACCACAGTATAATAATTGCAACACTAAATGACCAGAACAAATAAAGCATATTAAAAACTATAAAGGAAAAAGTCCAAATAACACATAAAAGCAGACCTATCTGTATTATACCAGACTTCTCAAGAGAGAGAGTTTCTGAGAGCCAGAAGTTCTTCAAAGATGTCATACAGACTCTAAGAAGACTTAGGTACCAACCCAGGATACACTACCCAGCAAAAATCTCAATAACTGTAGACAGAGAAACCAAGATATTCCTTGACAAAATCACATTTAAATAATATCTTCCTATCAATCCAGTCCAACAGAGGACACTAGAAGCAAAACTCCAAAAATCAACTCTAGGATTGTTCAATAGTTAGTGAATGCTATTTTCTCTTCATATTCAGATGTAATTAAAGGCACCAGGTCTGAAGTGAGCAGAGCCCTCCATCTCCTTTTTTTTTTTAAGCTTTGCTGCCAGCACAATTTTAGATTTGACTATCCATAAAATCCTACTGAGCCAGACTTCTCCAATGACAATGATCTGATCATTTACTTTAACATATCCATGATTGGAGCATGCTGAGTTGGAGTTAGGGTTAGGGTTAGGGCTAGGGGTTTTTATTTCCATTTTTATAAAATGGAAATGCATTACTCCCAAGAAACACAAGAAATTAATCATCCCACAGCAATCCAAGAAGAGTATTAAACACACATAATACCACCTCCAATAACAACAACAACAGAGAACAACAGGAACTAACCATCACTGGTCTTTAATATCTTTCAAAATTAACGGACTCAAAGCCTCAATAAAAAGACACAGGCTAACAGACTGGATGTGTAAACAGGATCTAAAATTTTGCTGCATATGAGAAACACATTTCAGCAACAAAGACCGACACTACCTCAGAGTTAAGGTATGGAAAAATGTTTTCAAAGCAAATGGTCTCAAGGAATAGCTGGAGTTGCCATTTTGATATCCAAAAAATAGACTTTTAACCAAAAGTTATCAAAGAAAATGGAAAAAGATACTTCATATTCATAAAAGGAAAATTCCACCAAGAGGAAGTTTCAATTCTGAAAATCTATTCCCCAAATGCTATAGCATCCACATTCATAAAAGAAAAGTTATTAAAGCTCAAATGCATTGAACCTCACACAATAAATGTGGGAGACTTTAACACTCCACTCTCACCAATGAACAGGCCATTGAAAGAGAGATTCAACAGAGACACAGTGAAACTAATAACAATTATTAATCAAATTGATTTAACAGATATCTATAGAACAGTTCATCCTCAAACAAGAGAATATACCTTTTTCTTAGCACCTCATGGAACTTTCTTCAAAATTGACCTTATATTTAGATGCAAAACAAGCCTCAACATATGCAAGAAGATTAAAATAATCCCATGCATTCTACCACAACAGGAACTACTAAGGCTAGACTTCAATAACAAGAAAAACAACAGAAAGCCTACATATTCATAAATACTAAACAGCAGTCTGCTCAAGGATTAGTTGTTCAGGGAAGAAATAAAGAAAGAAATTAAGAACTTTATAGAATTCAAGGAAAATGAAGACACGACATGCCTAAATCTATGGGACACTAAGACAGTAGCGTTAGGAAAATTCATAGCGCTAAGTGCCTTCATAAAGAATTTAGAGTGATCCCATACAAGTAGTTTAACAGTACACTTTAAAACTCTAGAACATAAAGAAAGAAACACCCAAGAGGAGTAGATAGCATGAAATAGTCAAAACTCCCAGCTGATAACAACCAGCTAGAAACAAAGAACAATACAAAGAATCACAAAACCAAGAGTGGTTTCTTAGAAAAAAATTAGCAAAATAGATAAACCTTTAGTCAAAATAACTTAAGGGAAAAGAAACAGTATCCAAGGTAACAAAGTCATAAATGAAAAAGGAGACATAAAAACAGAATCTAAGGAAATTAAAAAAATATCATATCTTACTACAAAAGCCTGCTCTCTTCAAAACTGGAAAATCTAGATGAAATGGATGATTTTCTAGACACCTACTAGGTACCAAATTAAAATAAATTTCAGGTAAACTATCTAAAAAGTCCCATATCCTCTAAGCATATAGAAACAGTCATCAAAAACCTCCCAAACAAAAAATGTCCAAGGCATGATGGGTTTTAGTGCAGATTTCTACCAGACATACAAAGAAGGGCTAATATCAGTACTAGTCAAACTATTGTACAAGAGAGAAACAGAAGGATCACTACCTAATTCATATCAATCTTGCTTATGAATATCAATGCAAAAATACTCAATAAATTTCTTGCAAACCAAATCCAAGAATACATCAAAACTATCATTCACCATGACCCAATTGTCTTTATCTCAGGGATGCAGGAATGTTTCAATATACATAAATCCTTCAATATAATACATTATATAAACAAACTCAAGGGAAAAAGTCACATACTCATCTCATTAGACGCTGAAAAAGCCTTTGACAAAACAAAGCACCTCTTCATGCTAAAAGTCTAGAGACATCAGTACTTCATGGCATATACCTAAATGTAATAAAAGAAATATACTGCAGACAATCATCCAAAATCAAGTTAAATGGAGAGAAACTAAAATCCAGGACAAGACAAGGTTGCTCGCTCTCTCTCTCTCTCTCTCTCTCTCTCTCTCTCTCTCTCTCTCTCTCTCTCCAATATATTGCTTGAATTTCTAGCCTGAAGAAATAGAAAGCAAAAAGAGATCTAGGGGATACAAATTGGAAAGGAAGAAGATGAAGTTCTACCATTTATAGATGATAGGATAGTATATATAAATGTCCCCATAATTTCACCAGAAAACTCCTACAGATGATTTAATTATGTCATCAAAGTGGCTAGATATAAAATTAACTCAAACAAATCACTAGCCTTCTTTTAAGCAAATGATAAGCAGGCTGAGAAAGAAATGAAGGAAACCACACCCTTCACAACAGCCACAAATAGTATAAAATATCTTAGTCTAACACTTACCAAACAAGTAGTAGAGCACAAGTAACAAGAACATCAAATCCCTGAAAAAAGAAACTGAAGAAGACCTCAGAAGATGGAAAGACCTCCCACATTCATGCATTGGAATGATTAACATAGTGAAAATGGCCATCTTACCAAAAGCAGTCTACAGATTTAATGCTACCCCCATCCAAATTCCAACATAGTTTTTCACTGACATGGAAAAACCACCTTACAACTTCATATGGAAAAACAGAAAATCCAGAAATGTCCAAACAATACTCAACAACAAAAGACCTTCCAGGGGAGTTACCATCCTTAACCTCAAGGTGTACTACAAAGCAATGGTAATAAAAACTTCATGGTCTTGGTACAGAAACATATAGGTCAACAAATGGACTAAAATCAAAGACTCAGATGTAAACACATACAAATACAGACACTTGGTCTTTGACAAAGAATCTAAAATCATACAATTGAATAAAGAAAATATATCCAATAAATGTTTCTTGTCTAACTAGCAATCTGTATGTAGGACAATGAAAATATCCATATTTATCACCCTGCACAAAGCTCAAATCCCATTTGATCAAGAACTGCAAAATAAAACCAGATACACTAAATCTAATAGAATAGAAAGAGGGAAAGAGCCTTGAACTCATTAGCACAGGGGGAAATGTCCTGAACAGAAAACCAATGGTCCAGTCTCTAAGATCAAGAATTAATAAATGGGACCTCATGAAACTGAAAAAAAAACTTCTGTTTTTCAAAAGACACAATCAATAGCACAAATGTACAAAATAAGACAAATCTATAGATTGTTTAAAAAACTAATATTAGAGGACTAATATACAAAATGTATAAAGAACTCAAGAAGATAACCTCCAAAAAACCAAATAACCCCATTAAAAATGGGGTACAGAGCTAAACAGAAAGTACACAATAGTAGTATCTTGAATGGCTTAGAAGAAGCACTTAAAGAAATTTTCAAAGTCATTAGTCACCAGAGAAATGCAAATCAAAATGACTCTGAGGTTCCACCTCATATCAATCGGAATGGCTAAGATAAAAAACTCAAGTGACAGCACATGCTGGCAAGTATGTTGAGAAAGTGAAACACTCCTTCATTGCTGGTGGGATTGCAACCTTGTGCAACCACTCTGGAAATCAATCTGGAGGTACTCAGAAAATTAGAAATAACTTTACCTGAAGACCCAGCAATACCAGTCATGGGCATAGACCCACAAGATGCCCCACTATGCCATAATGATACATGCTTCACTATGTTCATAGCAGTCTTATTCATAATGGCCAGACACTGGAAACAACTCAGCTGTCCATCAACTGAAAGAATGGATACAGAAAATGTGGTTCATTTACACAATGGAATACTATTCATTTACTGAAAAGGAAGACATCATGAATTCTGCAGGCAAATGGATGGAACTAGACAATATCATCCTGAATGATGTCACCCAAACCCAAAATGACATTAATGGCATATACTCACTGTTAAGTGGATAATATTGAAAAAGTACAGAATACCCATGATACAACTCACAGACTGTATGAAGGTTAAAAAGAGGAAAGACCCAACTATGAATACTTTAATCCCACTTAGAAGGGAGAATTAAACAATCACAAGGGACAGAGGGAGAGAGTTTTGTGAAAGATGGGAGCAAGAGGAGAAAAGGGAACAGAATTAGATATGGGAAATGGAGACAGGAGAGAAGTCCAAAGGGCCAGAAGAATGAATGAAATATGTAGCTGCTATGGTTGTAGGGATCAGAGGAAGCTCTAGAAATCTCAGATACCTGGGATATTAGAGGCTCCCAGGGGTCAATGGGGACGACCTTAGCCATAATGCCCAACAGTTGGGAGATGAAACCTGAAGAGATCACCTCCAGTAGATAGACAGGGCTCCCAGTGAAGGGAACGAGCCATCCACCTATCTTCAAAATTTTTGACCCAGAATTGTTCATGTCTAATGGAATTGTAGGGACAAAAAATGAGGTGAGTCTGAAAGAAAGGCCATCCAGTGACTGGCCCAATTTGGGATTTATCCTATGGACAGGTATCAAACCCTATACTATCACTGATGAAATATTGTGCTTGCAGAAAGGAGCCTAGCATGGCTGTCCTCTGAGAGGCTCTACCAGAAGCCAACTAAGACAGATACAAATACTTACAGCCAACCAATAGACTGAGGGCTGGGACCCCTATGGAAAAGTTCAGGGAAGGATTGAAGGAGCTGAAGGTGACTGCAATCCCATAGGAAGACCAAGAGTATCAAGCAACACATATCTCTCAGAACTCCCAGAGACAGCCACCTTCCAAAGAGCATACATGGTCTAGTTCATGCCTCCTGGTACATAGGTAGCAGAGGACTGCCTTGTCTGGCCTCAGTGGGGAAGGATGGACTTGATCCTATAGAAACTTGATGCCCTGGGGAAGGGTGAGGCTGAGGTGGGTAATGTGGTGACAGGTGGGTGTGGAGGGGTGGTGTAATACACTCTCAGAGAAAAAGGGGATGGGGTGAATAATTCTGGGATGGGGGACCAGGAAAGAGGGCAATGTTTGGAATGTAAATGATTAAAATAATTTAATAAAAATAGAATAAAATACTTTATGTAGACTCTGCTAATTTTGAACTTTGTATAGCATTGTTACCATTTACAATTATTTTAAATTTAAAATTTTTATTTAAATTTTATTTATTTATTGAAATATTTTTAATTCATTTTAGACATATTCTTTGTCTTCTTAAAATCCTTCAAGATCCTTTCTCCATATTCCTCAAATTTGAGTTCTTCCTTTGAAAATGAACAAAAATACAAAACCACCACTTGTAAGAGTAAGAAAACAAAATAAAACAAGAGCACTAGTCTTTAAAAATTTTAACCAAATAAAAGCACCCATATATAACCTGCAGAGTTCATTATTTGTTGGTTAACTTCTCACGAACATGAGGCTATATCTCGAATAGTTGATATACTCAGTGTTATGTAATGGAGACAACAAATTCCCTCTCCCAGCAGATATAAGAATTAATTCAGTTATTAACATTTACTACAGTGGATAGGTTTTCATTAATGCTTTCATTTACTAAAATATAGAAACAAAATATAAGATAAAGCAAAAAAATAACACAACACAGTTGGAAAAGAAAAACAGAAGGAAAAGAGACTAAGAAGTCACAAAAATCAAAGACCTACTTGTATGTACTCAAAAAATTCCATAAAACCACTAAACTGGAAGCCATAATATACACCCAAAGGAATTGGTGTAGATCCATGCAGTCCCTGTGTATGCTGGTTCAGTCTTGGTGAATTCACATGAGATTTGTTCACATTGATTTAGAAGGCCTTCTTTTCTTTTCTTTTTTTAATTTTAAAATAATATTTTAATTTATTTTCCTTCTTTTTTATATTCTATATTTTTATTTACATTCCCAATGATTTCCCTTTTCCCAGTTCACCACTCCCCAAAAGTTCCATAAGCCCTCTTCCCTCCCCCTGTTCCCCAGTCAACCTCCTCTCGCTTCTTTGTCCTAGTATTCCCCTACACAGCTACATCCAGTCTTTCCAGGACCAGGGGTCTCTCCTTCCTTCTTCTTGGAAATCAATTGATATGTAAATTGTGTCTTGAGTATTCCAAGCTTCAGGGTTAATATCCATTTATCAGTGACTGCATACCATGTGTGTTCTTTTGTGATTGGGTTACCTCACTAAGGATGATATTTGCCAGTTCTGACCACTTGACTAAGAATTTCATTAATTCATTGCTTTTAATTGCAGAGTAATATTCCATTGTGTAAATATACCACATCTTCTGTATCCATTCCTTCATTGAGGGACATCTGGGTTCTTTCCAGCTTCTGGCTATTATAAATAAGGCTGCTATGAACATAGTGGAGCATGTGTCCTTATTGCATGCCAGGGAGGCCTTTGGGTATATGCCCAGTATGGCAGTTCCTCAGAAAAGTGGGCATGACACTCCCAGAGGCCTTGTTTTCTTGGTGTCCTCCATATGCTTTGGTCTTTAAATTCTTTTAGAATCCCTTTTTGTAGGGCTTCCTGAATTCTTAGGTGAAGGAATTGATGTAGATTTCCAATTAAGACTTAATTTTCCAGTCTCTCACTCATTGCATAATGCCTGGTTATAAGTTTCTGTATTTGATAGTTTCTGCTACATAAAATAGCTTCCTTGATGATGTCTGAACAAGGCAATGATCTATGAGTATATCAGAATATCATCAGGAGTCATTTTTGCCACTTCTTTTCTTCCCCATTTTAAAATAGTATTTTTTGGATGGACTCTAGGCACCTGGGCTATACAGTCTCTGGTAGATAATCATACAAGAATTCTCAGGCATGGATTTCATCTCTTGGAGTAATCCATAAGTCAAACTAGATGTTGGTTGACTACTCCTTAAAGTGTTGTACCACTGTTGCTATAGTACATAGTATCCTCTAGGTAGATAGTACATCATTTTAGATAAAGGCCTTTTTTCGCCTACTTCTGAAAGTATTGTACCACTGTTCCTATAGTACTTAGTATCCTCTAGGTAGATAGTACATCATTGTAGATAAAGGGCTTTTTTCATTGACTTGGTATTTATCTTTCTTTTTTGATATCATGGAACATACCTTCCTGTACCACAAACACTAGAACACACTAGTGGAGCTTCATCTATGGCACATTACTCAGGGCCTGCAATGGTAGTGTTGCTGGGGTCTCTACTGGAGACATCTTGTCCTGGCGAGTATTTACTGTGATTTTACAGTGGCATGTAGACATCTGGGTATTGTAAAAGTGTTATTATAGGTTCTGAAATCTGGTTTTCTCTTTGTTGGTGGGTATTTTGTACTTTGGGTTCTGTTGCCATTTCTGGTTCTTTGGATTATGTACTGACTGTGTGTTGTCTGGTAGGAAAATTCTTGCCTAACACTTAGACCTCACTACTGAGAGTTCAGGTAAAATATGTTTCTTCATATTGGACGTAGATGCTTACAAATGGGGTTGGGCTATTGATGCCTGCTGAAGGGGTTCACAGGTTGGAAGAAAATGGGGTACACGTATTACCAGGATCTGCTTAGTCCTTTGGGAAATGGGGCAGAGTTAGAAGAGGCCTCTGCAGAAGGTCTGCTTGAGAGCTAAGGGCTGGGCTGGGAGATTATACTTGGAGCAGGAGATGAAAATCTTCAGTTATCCTACTGGCTTAGCTTGCTGAAATAACTTGTACTTTCTAAGGGAATGCCTGATGGAGATAAGAGCTGAGACAAACTAATTAACCAGGGTGGAGGGTGGGGGTGAGGAGGGCTTTGAATAAGATCTGTGTGATTAATTTGATAGGGTTAGCATCTTGAGACAGGTTTGCTTTCCAGGTTAAGTTTCTTAAATTTATAGTATTCAAATAACTTAAATTTGAGTAGGATATGGATTATTGATACACCATAAAATATCAAAGCTGAACCAAAAAGTATAATTAGAGAATTGCCCACTAAAGTTTGATTGTCCTTTCCTCTCACTTCCTATTTTTCTCTAATGGATCCTGTTTTCAAATACACTCTACTAGTCTGTACCTTTATTGGGGAATTGAAACCATCTATGTTGAAAGATATCAGTGAACAGTGTTTGTTAATTCCTTTTATTTTGCTGTTATGATGTGTGCATATGTGTGTGTGTGTGTGTGAGTTAGTGTGTGTGTGTATGTGTGTGTGTGTGCATCTGTATGTGTTGTCTCTGTTTATTTGCTTGTCAGAGGTTATTTATTCCTTGTGTTTCCTTATGTATGGTTTACTTTCTTAAGTTTGGGTTTTCCTTTCTATATATAGTGCTGCATTTGTAAATAGATATTGCTTAAATTTGGTTTTATTATAGAATGTCTTGCTTTTTTGTTCTCAAATTTTCCCCTGCACTGGAAGTTTCCCTTTTTATTATATAAGAAACCCCCATGGGCTGTGCTTAGTCCCTTTAAAGTGTCACTGAGTCTACGAATGATGTTTCAAATGCTAATCTTAGGGCTATGCCCTAAAGCTGAAGGTCCATGGAACCAAATATAAACTAAACATTATTTCCACTCCAAATATCTGTGACAGAAAGCACACAGTGCCAGAGGCCTAATAATGTCAAACTTCTCTTAAAATAAAACAGTTCAACACTCAAGGCAGAAAAGCAGGTAGGGTGATTGCAGAGTTCCACTTCCAGTGTCATCCCAGCTCTATAGCAGTACACATCTGATAGCTTCTTCCCAGCTCATCTCTAGTCAGTCTCACAGATTGTCACCTTTTATCCTCCTTGATAAAACTGGAAACAATCTAGGTGTCCCTCAGGTAAAAAATTGATAAAGAAAAGGTGATAAATCTTCAAAATGGAATACTATTTAGCCATGAAAAACAAAGGAATCATAAATTTTACAGGGAATGGATGGATCATGAGGCTATCATCTTGAGTGAGGTAGCCCAGTCACCACAGGAGATGCATGATATGTACTCACTTATAACTGGGTATCAGCCATAAACTACAGGATACCCATGCTACAATCCACAGACCGAACAACACTAAACAATAAGTAAACTCCATGCAAAGTTGGCTAAATCATACTTAGATGAGGAAAATAAAAGTAACAGGAGGTAGATGTAGGGAGGGAACTGAGTGGGAGAGGTAATGGGGAAGGGATAGATGGGGGTTCAGAATCAGATGTGGGAAGGGATGGGAGCAATGACCAGATGGTCATAAGAATGAATGGAAATATACAACTGATGGGACTAGGGAGATAGGAGCTATCTTCAGGATAAGAGAAAGACCTGGGAGGTACCTAAGAATCAATGGAGATTTCCTTAACTTTGACTCAGAATTTGGTATGTGGAACTTAAAGAAGACACCTCTTGCAGCCAGGCAAGAACTGCAATGGAGCAATAGGAATGTCAGCCCACCCATACAACTTTAGACCCTAAATTTTTTCTGTCTACAAGAAATGCAGGAATGGGGTGGTTAGAGCAGAGACTGAGAGAATGGCCTACCTATAAACCAGTCCAACTTAAGACCCAATACATGGGCAGGCATTAATCTCTGACACAATTAATGATATTCTGTTATGACTGCAAACAGGAGTCTAGCCTGCTGTCCTCTAAGAAGTTCCACCAAGCAGCTGACTCAGAGATGTAGACACCCACACCCAAGCAGTGGATGGAGCTTAGGGACTTTTACAGAAGAACAGTAAGATTGTGGCCCTGATATGAATTTCACAAGAAGATCAATACTTAGCTCACCTAGACCCTTGGGCCTCTCAGAGTCTGAACCACCAACCAAATACTGGACCTAGATCTCCCCATACAAATGTAGCAGAAATACAACATGGTCTTCCTGTGGGTCCCAACAATTGAATCAGGGGCTATCCCAAAAATGGTTGCCTGTATGTGGAATATGTTCTTGTACCTGGACGGCCTGGTCTGGTCTCAGTGAGAGATAAAGAGCACCTAACCTGGCCAGGACTTGAAGTGCCAAGGTGACAGGATACCTAGGAAGGCCCTCACCCATTCACAGGTAAAGGAGAAGGAGGAGGTAAGATAGTGGAAGGGGGTGACCAGAAAGTAGGGAATGAGCAGGATACAAATTTAATAATAAAAAATAGCAATGAATAAATAATATTTCATCTTCAAAGAAAACAAAGAAAGAAAAATAAAAACACAGAGCAAACCCCTAAGACAGTATTCAATGGAAAAGTATAATCTAAATCAGTAAACATCTCTCTTGTTCTCAAGGTATTCAGTATACTTTGAGCAACATAACTGGCAGCATGTAGTATATATGATATCAGTATCAGAATCCTCTTTCTTATTTACTAATTAATAAATGCTGGAAAGTCATTCAACTTCATTAATGACTCAAAATCACAAATTCTTCCTTCTCAAAATTATTTTGAGTATTGAAAGATGTTGTAGCATATTGTAAAAGCTATAAACTGCACCATATATAAACATTAATTCGTTAAGCTTCAATATGGTTTAAAATTATCTATAAGTCACAGTTAAGGGCATATAATATTTACATTTTATATCTTCTGCAAAAAGGAATATAAATTTGGAAGAATATTGTCAATATTCTTTGTTTACTTCTCTGTATTTTACTTGTTAGGAGATTAATTGGAACAGTCATATTTTCCCATTCCCTTCCACTATAACATAAAAATGACTGTGATACCTATTTACTCTTAAGTAAATAGTAACTTTTAAATTAGTTGAAAATGATAGCAAAAAGAACTTATATTTTTCAAATATATATTCATTTTTTATTCTCAATGGAACATATTTTTCTAAATGACTCTTCTTCCCTGGTTATAGTTTAATTTCTGTATAACTTTATTTATATTTGAGGAACAACTATGAATAGTGGTGAGGATTGATAGGAGATAGGACATGCACAGATTTGACTCTTAAGGGTTGCAATGATTCTGTCTGAAAAGGAAGAGACTCTAATGATGAGGAAACATATATTGATTGTGAACAATATTATAGAAGAAAACTTCCCAAACCTAAAGAAAAGGATGCCTATTAACATAGAAGAAGTCAACAGAACACCAAATAGATTGGACTAAAAAAGATATTGCTCCCATCACATAATAATAAAAACACCAAATGTACAAAACAAAGAAAGAATATTAAAATCAGTAAGGAAAAATGTCAAGTAAAATATAAAGGCAGACCTATCAGAATTACACCAACTTCTCACCAGAGACTATGAATGCTAGAAGATCCTGGGCAGATGTAATACACAGACACTAAGACAAATGCCAGCCTTGGCTACTATATGCAGCAAAATTCTCAATTATCATAGATGGAGAAACCAAGATACTCCATGATGAAAACAAATTTGCACAATGTATTCCACAAATTCATCCCTACAAAGGATAATAGATGGAAAACACCAACACAAGGAGAGAAACTATACCCTAGAAAAAGCAAGAAAGTAATCTTCTTTCAACAAATCCAAAAGAAAATAGCCATGAAAACATAAAAATAACATCAAAACTAACAGGAAACAACAATCACTATTCCTTAACATCAATAGACACAATTACCCAATTAAAAGACATAGACTAACAGACTGGATACATAATCCGGACTCAGCATTTTGCTGCATACAAGAAATGCACCTCAATGACAAAGACAGACAGTACCTCAGAGTAAAGGGCTGAAAAATAATTTTCCAAGCAAATGGTCCCAAGAAACAAGATGGAGTACCTATTCTAATATTGAATAAAATCAATTTTCAATCAAAAGTAATCAAAAAGGATAAGGAAGGACACTTCATATTCATCAAAGTAAAAATCTACCAAGATGGACCCTCAATTCTGAACATCTATATTCCAAATTCGAGGGCACCCACATTCATAAAAGAAACTTTACTAAAGCTCAAAGAACAAATTGCACCTCCCACAATAATAGTAGGAGACTTCAACACCCCACTCTCATCAATGGAGAGATCATGGAAATGCAAACCAAACATAGACATAGTGAAACTAACAGAAGTTATGCACCAAATGGATTTATCACATTTCATCCAAATATATATATATATATATATATACCTTCTTCTCAGAACCTCATGGTAAGTTTTCCAAAGTTGACCATATAATTGGTCACAAAACAGGCCTCAACAGATACAAGAAGATTGAAATAATCCCATGCATCCTATTAGAACACCCCAGAATAAGGCTGGTCTTCAATAGCAACAAAAAAAACAGAAATTGCTCACATACACATAGAAGCTGAACAACACCCTACTCAATGATAACTTGGTGAAGGAAGAAATAAAGAAGCTAAAGACTTTTTTAGAATTTAATGAAAATGAAGGCACAACATACCCAAACTTTTGGGACACAATGAAAGCAGTGAGTGCTAAGAGGAAAACTCATACCTCTGAGTGAGTCCAAAAAGTAAATGGAGAGATCATACACTAACAGGTTAACAGCATTGGAATGAAAAGAAGCAAATACAGCAAAGAGGAGTAGACAGCAGGGAATAATCAAACTTAGGGACAAAATCAACTAAGCAGAAACAAAAAGAATTATACAAAGAATCAATAATCAGGAGATGGTTCTTTGAGAAAATCAACAAGACAGAAAAACCATTAGCCAGCCTAACCATAGAGCACAGAGATAATATCCCTGCCACAAAAGACTATATTCAACAAAACTGGAAAAACTGAAGGAAATGGACAATTTTGTAGACAGATACCAAATGCCAAAGATAAATAAGGATCAAATAAACGATCTACACAGTCACATAATGCCTAAAAGTATAGAAACAGTCATTAAAATTCTCCCAACCAAAGAAAGCCAAGCATCAGAAGAGTTTAGTGCAGAATTTTATCAGTCAAAGAAGACCTAGTACCACTGCTCTTCAAACTATTCTCCAAAATAGAAAAAGAAGGAACACTACCCAATTCATTCTATGAATCCACAATTATACTGGTAATCAATTTCCCTTATGAAATATCAATGTAAAAATAACCAATAAAATTCTCGAAAACTGAATCCAAGAACATATCAAAATGATCATTTACCATAATCAAGTAGGCTTCACACCACGCATGCAGGGATGGTGTGAAATACAGAAATCCATCAATGTCATCAATTACTTAAACAAACTCACAAAAACAAAAAGACCCTACATGACCATTTCATTAGATGCTGAAAAAGCTTTTGGCAAAATTCAACATCCCTTTATGTTAAAAGTTTTGGAAAGATCAGGAATTCAAGACCCATATTTAAACATAGTTAAAGCAATATACAGAAAACCAGGAGGCAACATCAAAATAATGGAGAGAAACTTGAAGCAATCCTATGAAAATCAGGAACTAGACAAGGCTGTCAACTATCTCCATATCTATTCGATATAGTACTTGAAGAGCTAGCTAGAGCAATTAGAGAGCAAAAGAAGATCAAAGTGATACAAATTGTAAAGGAAGAAGTCAAATATTACTATTTGCACATGATATGATGGTATACTTAAGTGACCACAAAAACTCCACGATAGAACTCCTACAGCTGATAAACAACTTCAGCAAAGTAGCTGGATATAAAATTAACTCAAACAAATTAGTACCCTTCCTATACTCAAAGGTTAAATGGGCTGAGAAAGAAATTAGGGAAACAACAAAAGGGACCTAGTGACCACACTCCAGAAGACCCAAGAAGCAGCTGAAAGAGTCAGATGCAGATATTTGGACCCATCCAATGGACAGAAGCAGCTGAACTCTGTTGTTGAATTAGGAGATGCTGAAAGAAACTGAGGAGAAGGGCAATCCAGTAGGAAGACCAGCAGTCTCTATTAATCTGGACCCCGGAGACCTCTCAAACACTGGACCACAAAACAGGTAGCATATACCAGCTGATATGAGGCCCCCAACACACATACAGTAGAGGACTGTATCCATTCAGAGATGATGCACATAACCCTCAATACCCAGGGAGTTTAGTGGTCAGGTGGAGTGGGGCCTAGCTACATCCACGTGGAGACAGAGATGTGGGGAGGAAGTATTGGTGATGGAACAGTCAGATGGTGTACAGGGGGGAATAAAATATGGAGTTTAAAAAATTAATAAATTAATTTATTATAAAAATGATAGTCACCAACAATATAAAATATCTTGTTGTAACTCTAACCAAACAAGTGAAAGAAAAGTAGGACAAGAACTTCAAGTCCCTGAAGAAAGAAATCAAAGACCTCAGAAGATGGAAAGATCTCTCATGCTCATGGATTGGCAGGATAAAGAAAGTAAAAATGGCCATCCTGCCAAAAGCAATCTATAGATTCAATGTAAGAGCCTATCAAAATTCCAATTCAATTATTCATAGAGTTAGAAAGAACAATTTTCAAATTTATTTGGAATGACAAAAATCCCAAAATAAAATAAATAAAATAAATAAAAGAACTTCTAGGGGAAATCACCGTCTCTGACTTCAAGCTGTATTACAGAGCAACAGTGATAAAAAAAAATTGCAAGGTACTGGTAAAGTGACAGGCAGATTGATCAATGTAATAGAATATAAGGCCCAAAATTGAACCCAATGGTCACTTGCTCTTTGACAAAGTGGCTAAAACCATCCAGTTGAAAATAGCATTTTCAACAAATGATGCTGGTTCAACTGGTGGTCAACATGTAGAAGAATACAAATTCACTCATTCTTATCACTCCCTGTTCCAAGCCCAAATGCAAGTGGATCAAGGACATAAACAGAAATCCAGATACACTGAATCTATTAGAAGAAAAAGTGGGGTAAATCCTTGAACACATGGGCATAGGGGAAAAGTTCCTGAACACAACACCAATGGCTTATGCTCTAATATCAAAAATTTACAAATGGGAATTCATAAAATTGCAAAGCTTCTATAGGGCAAAGGACACTGTCAATAGGACAAAATGGCAACCAACAGATTGGGAAAAGATCTTTACTAATCCTACATCTAATAGAGGGCTAATATCCAATATATACAAAGAATTCAAGAAGTCAGACTCCAGAGAAACAAAAATCCCTATTGAAAAATGGGGAACAGATCTAAACACACAATCCTCAACTGAGAAATGCTGAAGTGTTGAGAAGCACCTAAAACAAAAAATGTACAACATCCTTAGTCATCAGGGAAATGCAAATCAAAACAACCCTGAGATTCCACCTCACACCAGTCAGAATGGCTAAGAACAAAAACTCAGGTAACAGCAGATGCTGGTGAAGTTGTGGAGAAATGGGAACACTCCTCCTCTGCTAGTGGTATTTTGAGCTGGTACAACCACTCTAGAAATTAGTCTGGCGGATTCTTAAAAAATTGTACATAGTTCTACCTGAGGACCCAGCTATACCACTCCTGGTTATATACCCAGAAGGTGTTCCAACATGTAATAAGGACACATGCTCCACTATGTTCATAGCAACCATATTTATAATAGCCAGAAGCTGGAAACAACCCAAATGTCCATCAATAGAGGAATGGATACAGAAAATGTGGTACATTTACACAATGGAATACTACACAGCTATTAAAAACAATGACTTCATGACATTCTTAGGCAAATGGATGGAAGTTGACAATATCATCCTGAGTGAAGTAACTCAGTTACAAAAGAACACATATGGTATGCACTCACTGGTGAGTGGATATTCACCCAAAATTTTGGAATAGCCAGGATTCAATTCACAGAGGATATGTAGCCCAAGAAGAAGGACAAAGTATGAATGCTTCAGTGCTTCTTAGAAGGGGGAGCAAAATACTCACAGGAGGAAATATGAAGATAAAATATGGAGCAGAGACTGAAGAAAAGGTCATCCAGAGACTCCCCACCTGGCATTCCATCCCATATATATAGTCACCAAACCCAGATGCTCTTGTGTATGCTGGGAAGTGCTTGCTGAAGGGAGCCTACTATGGTTGTCCTCTGAGAGGCTCTGCCAGAGCCTTACATATACAGAGGCATATGCTCACAGCCAACCATGGAACTGAGCACAGGGTCCCTAATGGAGGAGTTAAAGAAGGGTCTGAAGGAGCTGATGGGGTTTGCAATCTTATAGGAGGACCAACAGTGACAACTGGCCAGACTCCCCAGAACTCCTGGGGGATAGAACACCAACCAAGTATGTACCCAAGGCTCCAGCCACATATATTGCTGAGGATGGTCTTGTTGGACATTGGTGGGAGAAGCAGTACAGAGAGCCATATTGGTGTGCCATTCCACCTGGCAGGAACTTGACAAAGGCCAAGATGAAGCCCATTGTTCTCCAAGGACCTGCAGTTTCTTGAGAGGCACTACCATCTGAAGCCAACTACCTGCGGAGCAAGCTATCCAGTTCTGCGAGAGTCTCCAGCCTTTCCGGGAAGGGTTTTCCCCTGCCTATATATATTTGGAGACCCCCATTAAACTTTGAGCCTTGAACAGGAAATTAGTCTTTGCTTCATTTTTCTCTTTCCATCCTGTTCTATCCCCAGCTTTCTTTCCAGGTAACCCAGTAACCCATTTGAAGTAACTGCGGGCAGTTACAGATTGGTGCCCGAATGAGGGACTTGGAAATGGAGAGACCAACTGAGGGATGCTGTCTTGTGTGGAGCTCCACTGAAACGGAAAAAAAATTTGTGTATCCAGCACAGTAAGCAACATAGAGTATTAATTTTAGCGCAATAAATGTCAGTTTTTGAAGGCTGTTGTTGCAGGTATGCAAAAGGGATACAGGCTAAATTGAATCAGCATAGGCCCGATGCTGAGATCAGCATGGGTGTGACAGTGAATTGGGATGGGGAATTCTGTTAGGCAAATTTTCTGCAGTCTAGAACTACATCGGGCGAGAGGAATAGGGCATAAAATAAAATAAAATAAAATAAAATAAAATAAAATAAAAAGAGTAAAAAACAACAACCAAAAAAAAACCAAACAGATTTTAGAAACATGAGAAAGAAAAGGGAAAGAAAATGGATAATAAAACTCTCCCAGGGACAAATGGAAATATGGAGACGTCCTGTTTCTTCTATGAACCCTACTGGAAATATTCTTAGTACAGCACAACAAGTGCTCTTCCCTCTCTACGTATTGTTCGTCTTTGGTGCACCAATTTGTCCACATGTCAATTTGTGTCTGTCTTTGTTTTGTCATTTGAATGACTATTGTTCTATGTTTCATGTTGAAAAGAAAAATTGGTAAAAACTTTGTCTGCTAGTGGTCCATTTCTTAATCGTCTCAGTTTACACAGCAGAGGATGATTTAAGCTGCTCCACATCTAGCTAGGAGTCAAGCACAGCTGGAGAAAAGTTTCTTTTAAAAGGGCCAGCAACTTCTCAAGTTCTAGGGCAAGTGGGCTGATGGCTGTTTCTCTTAGAAAATTCTCTACAATTGTGATTATTTGGTCCAAAATGCTTTTTCTCTTGAAATTGCACTTAGAAAAAAATTGTTTGGTTTAAATTTACAAGATTTATGTAGTCACTTCATTTTTGTTTCTGATTGGTATTAAAGGTATAAGTATGTTTTACATGTATTGCCTTATAAGTTGCTGGGCATGAATAAAAATTATTACATTGGTAACAAAAAGTTAGTTTAAAACTGGTAATTCAGCATTAGAGCCATCTTAAACAACATATGTCATGACCCAACCCAGGAAAAACAGGCCTCTAAAGATATTTCTAAATTGGCAGAGTATTCTATGTAATTCTTATCCTAGAAATTAAACTTATAAGGGATAAGATTTAAAACAATGTTTTCTTAATATTGGGTTTTGCTTTCCAAAGTTGTAGTTATGCTCTAATAGTGTAAGAGAAAGTTAAGAATTATGGTTAACTGCCAGTGCACCATTGACTGCAGTTTGCAGTCTGATTGAAGACTCACGATTCTTAACATATTTTGTAATTGATGGTTTCAAGAGTGATAAAAGTTAAAAACATCTGTGGACAGTATAGGCCTGTTGCCACTTTTTCACAAGTTTATTGGATACAGTGGTAGAAGCAAAATTTAACCCCCCCCCAAGATTAAAAAGGAGATCTCAGTGGGAATTTATTTGGTATCAAACAGGCTTCTTTTGAACTGCTGCAAAAATTTGTAGATAAAGACTACTAAAAACAGCTAGTAGAATTTTTCCAGGAACCCTCAAATACAGATTTCTTTTGTTATTTGACCCTAATACAATGAGGTCTGGTTGCAGGCTGCTGACCTGCAGGGCAGATGGGTGTTGGGCCTGGCTTTGGGAAATAGGCTCAGATTAGAAAATATTTATATTTGAATCAATGCAAAACTCAGAGCTGCCTTTATGGAGTTGTGTTTGGTACTGCTTTTGTCTTGCAAACCCCAGCTAGGGAGTTTCTGGCCAAAACAACATTGTTGACAAAATTATCCAAGTATGGTTCAAAATTCAGTTCAAACTTAAGATCTATAAAAGAATAAAAAGGCTATGTAGAATTTACAAAGGCATTAAAATCTGGCCTGCCTACTCCATACAAAATTATTATGGATTTAAAAAGTTGTTTTTTGCTTTGTAGATCCTGATAATTGTAAAAAAAAAATATTGCTTCAAATGAGCTAACTTTAAAGAACCAATGAAGCCATTTCATTAGAAAGTTTATCCTCAAGAAATGGCTGATAGCCTTATCTTATGTGAGAAAAAAAAATGTTTTGTCTTTGCTTCAATATAAGAAGCTAGGATTTTAAATCTTTCAGTGTATATTATTCATAGAATTTTATTACATGCCTTTGCTCTTAACAATGGGCTTTAAAAATTTTTAAGCAGTTATTGCTCCACAAAATTCAAATAAAAGATAATTTGCTTATTCTAAATGATTTTCAAAAGTTAAGATATATTAATTGGCCTTATCTTATATATTAGCCTCACCTTAAGCTTCCCACAGGAGAACTCAAACCTCTGCTCTCAAGTTGGATGCAAATTAACTGGTGGGAGACAAATAACTTGGAGGAAGCTTCTGTAATCATTTGCCAATAGTTTATGTTATATGTTCACTGCCATTCCTTGGCAAAGGGAACATTAATGTAGAATCACCTTTTTTTTTTCATCTCCAAGTAAATTTTTACCATCCTCTGATAAAGATATTGGTGTGTTAATAAAGTATTGTAAGATAAAATCATGAGAGTATTTTGAAAGGAATGTCTTAAGAACCTACTGAAACATTTGTTCCTTGTTTCAAATGTCAATAAAATTGGTCATTGCATAGTATTGATAGTTGATCTATTGCATGGAAAGCTTTTCAGGCAAAATTGATAATTGTTACCCAAAAGATAAGTTGTTAAAATTTGCTTCCATTCATGCCTTTGTATTTCCTATAGATTTATACCTGCATTACATAAAAGAATGCATCTACTGTGGGAGTGAAGCTCTTGTAATTGGATCACATGTTTATTCTTTTGAGTTTTCCCCTGCTTCAGCACAGATAAATGAATTAGGTGCTGTAGCTGCTAATTTTTTTGAAGATTTATTTATTATTATATGTAAGTACACTGTAACTGTCTTCAGACACTCCAGAATAGGGAATCATATCTCATTACAGATAGTTATGAGTCACCATATGACTGCTGGGATTTGAACTCAGGACCTTCGGAAGACTAGTCATTGCTCTTAACCACTGAGACATCTCTCCAGACCCTGTAGCTGCTATTTTTAAAATGTTAAAATTTGGGTCTTTAATTTGTATACTGATAGCCAATATATATGTATGTATGTATGTATGTATATATATATATATATATATGTGTGTGTGTGTGTGTGTGTGTGTGTGTGTGTGTGTGTGTGTGTGTGTGTATCATGGCTTACAATTGCTTGAAATTGTTCTTTTTTAGATGCTGCTTATTCTTACATTTTACTATTATTTATACAAATACAATAAAAGTTAAGAAAAGGTACTGTTCCTTTAAATAACTGTTCTCTGGACATCTAAGAGCTCATCTGGGGCTGGAGAGATGGCTCCATGGTTTAAAAAAAAGAACCTGACTGCTCTTCCAGGGGTCCTAAGTTCAATTTCCAGCAACCACATGGTGGCTCACAACTATCTTTAATGAGATCTGACACCCTCTTCTGGTGTGTCTGAAAACAGCTACACTATACTTATATATAATAAATTAATAAATCTTTAAAAAAAGAGCTCATCCTAGATTACCTGGACAAGACCCCTTAAGGGAAGATAACAAGAGATTTATATCCAAGGCAGACTATAGGCCTTTCATAGAAACAATTAGCCATACAATCATATTCTTTACATCATCAAAATAGTAATGACTTGAAAATAATTTTATATTTTTAGAAAATGTAAAAATCAAATTGTAAAGACTTGTTCTCTGTGTCCTCAATTTCTACCTGTACCACGTAATGGTGCTAATTCTAGAGGACCTAATCAATTATTACAAATAAATGGTACTCCTATTTCTGATTTTAGAAAATGAAAATATGTGCATCTGACTAATCATACATTTTCAGACTTTCTAGTTGCAACTGCTCTAACAAAAAAAAGCAACTAAAAACACTACAATTATTTTCTATGCTTGCATAGTCATTGCCTACATTACCACCTATTCTTGGTGTTCCAACTTAGATTAAAGCAGATAATGGAACTGGTTATTTATTACAGTAATCAAACATTTGAGACATCTTTGACATCAGTTTAACAACAATTTAATTCTTTATAATTCTCAAGGACAAGATATTGTAAAATTTTAAAACAATATCTTCTAAAGAATGGGAGAAATTATATCCCTGTGCATATTATTTAAATCATGCTTTGATATTTTTAAGAAAATTTTAAAATGTGGATGCCAAGGAACTCCTTGCTGAGTGTCTACAGCATCTGACAACTAGGCATAATCATGCTTAAGTGAGATGGAAAGATCCACTTATTGGCATATGGCATGCTCCTGATCAGTTATTTAATATAGGGAAGAAGGCATTTTTGTGTTTTTTCCACAGAATGCTGCAGAAGCATGCTAACTGCCAGAGTGATTGGTGTGGCATGCTGAAGATAATGCCAACTGTGGGCTTGCTGAGTGCCCTGACAGGAAAGCTGTATTGGGTATATGTTCTTGACCCACCTATACTTGTCAATGTGAACGCCAGGACAGAGCAATGAGAGGGGGTTGAACAGAGAAAAGAGGGAGGGAAGGGGGCTTATGGGACTTTCGGGGAGGGAGGAAACGGGAAAGGGGAAGTGATTTGGAATGTAAATTAAAAAAAATAAAATTAAATTAAATTAAAAAAAATTACTGGAAATATAAACTTATAAGGAATTAAATGGAAAAAAAAATGTCCTAGATTAGATAAACTGCCTTGCATCAAGCTTTTAGACCTTGTGGGACAGAGAGCATGGAGACTGTTAAAACTGACTTAGACTGCTTTCCAGAGTGGTTGTACCAGCCTGCAATTCCACCAGCAGTGGAGGAGTGTTCCTCTTTCTCCACATCCTCGCCAACAACTGCTGTCTCCTGTGTTTTTGATCTTAGCCATCCTGACTGGTGTGAGATGGAATCTCAGGGTTGTTTTGATTTGCATTTCCCTAATGACTAAGGATGATGAACGTCTCTTTAGGTGCTTCTCAGCCATTAGATATTCTTCAGGTGAGAACTCTTTGTGTAGCTCTCTACCCCATTTTTTAATAGGGTTACTTGCCTCTCTGGAGTTTAACTTCTTGAGTTCTTTGTGTATCTTGTATATTAGCCCTCTGTCAGATGTAAGGTTGGTAAAGATCATTTCCCAGTTAGTTGGTTGCCACTTTGTCTTTTTGATAGTGTCTTTTGCCTTGCAAAAACTTTGTAATTTAATGAGGTCCCATTTGTCTATTCTTGATCTTAGAGCATAAGCTATTGGAGTTCTGTTCAGGAAATTCTCCCCTGTGCCCATATGTTCAAGGTTCCTCAGAAAACTGGGCATGACACTCCCGGAGGATCCGGCTATACCACTCCTGGGCATATACCCAGAGACTTTACCCGCATGCAATAAGGACACATGCTCCACTATATTCATAGCAGCCTTATTTATAATAGCCAGAAGCTGGAAAGAACCCAGATGTCCCTCAACGGAGGAATGGATTCAGAAGATGTGGTATATCTACACAATGGAATACTACTCTGCAATTAAAAACAATGAATTCACGAAATTCCTAGGCAAATGGTCAGAACTTGAAAATATCATCCTTAGTGAGGTAACCCAATCACAAAAGAACACACATGGTATGCAGTCACTGATAAGGGGATATTGACCCAGAATCTCGGAATACCCTAGACACAATCCGCATATCAATAGATTTCTAAAAAGATGGAAGGAGAGACCCCTGGTCCTGGAAAGACTGGATGTAGGGGAACGCCAGGACAGAGTAACGAGAGGGGGTTGAATGGAGAAAAGAGGGAGGGAAGGGGGCTTATGGGACTTTCGGGGAGGGAGGAAACGGGAAAGGGGAAGTGATTTGGAATGTAAATTAAAAAAATTAAATAAAATAATAAAAAAAACTGACTTAGAAAAATTAATCTAAAGGAGGAGTTATAATGACTCTTCTGTTTCCTTTAATGTGATCAGTTTACTCAATCATGGACTGGTCTGGAAATAAATCCAATATTAGAGATTCCAATTATGAAGATGGATAGTAATCTTTATCAGCCACCTGAGTTAATTTAGAATATAGTCTCCTCTCTTTCTGAGAAGTAACAGCCTCTGCTAATTCTCAAAGCCACTTCTTCCACACAGGGAAGCCAGGCTTTTTGTCTGATAGTTGCTAATTTGCAACTGAATTGGATACCTTGGGCCATCTGCAGACAAGTTAATTCTGTTTTGCTTCTAACTTTTAACCTTGTATGTTAAGCAGACTGGTTGTCTCCACCCAGGCTCACCTGTATTGAAAACTGGCATGTCTGTTAAACACACTTGCAGGGCATTTGGCAACCAATCAACTCTCTGGCATCAATCCTATACAAGTGGATCTCCTCTCACGAGCCACATAGAACTCAGATCTATGTGTGTCTACTCACAAGCCAACATGGGCAAGAGTGGGAGGTGCGAGGCAAAGCGCTGCAAGGGGATGACCATGTTTTCTGCCTCTGAGTCCCGTGTGAAGCAAACCTGATTGCATAGAGGTTGGTGTTTAAAGGAATTCCTTAGAATAATAGCAAGGAAGCCTAGAACTTCTCCTCTTTAAAAAGACATCATAGGAGGATCAGGTCAATCTTCCACTCCCTGGTTTATGCCAACAGCCCTTTGACAGATGACTGTCTAGTTGGTTGTTACCTCCTTATCTTAAAACTAATAAAATGGGATGAAATGTAGAGAGCCATATTGAGGTTCCATGCCACATTGCAGGAACTTGACACAGACCAAGAAGAAGCCCATTGTTCTCCAAGGATCTACAGTTTCCTGAGAGGCACTAGCCACCTGATGCCAGCCACCTGTGGAGCAATCTAGCTGGTTCTGTGAGAGTCTCCAGCCTTTGGGGGGAAGGGTTTTTCCCCTGCATATATATATATATATATATATATATATATATATATATATATATATATATATATATATATGGAGACCCCCATTAAGCTTCAAGCCTTGAACAGGAAATTAGTCTTGGCTTCATGTTTCTCTCGCCATCCCATTCTATCCCCAGATTTCCTTCCAGGAAACCCTGTAACCCGTCTGAAGTAAATGTAGGCAGTTCCAGAGCAGTCCTTGTGCCTGAGGGTGTTTGATGCTCCAATGTGGGGGAATGCCAGGGCGGAAGATGGAAGTAGGTGGGTGGATTGGGGAGCAATGTCATAAAGTCATGGGGAGGAGAGATGGAATAGGGGGTTTCTGAAAGGGATACCTGGATAGGGGAAAATATTTGAAATGTAAATAGAAGATTTTTAAAAAATAAAATAAATGAAAATAAAAATAACATGGCTTTGATGACTTAATATTCTTTTTTAAAAAAGCATCATCCTAGAGGCATTTGCATGGAGTAAGCATGTAGGTGAGTTTTCAGGGTAGTGACCTCTCATCCCAGTTACTAGCTTATTTTAGCTTACTTGTCAGGAAGTGAGGAGACTAGACATTTATTCTTCTTTGTCTGGATTCAATAATAGAAGAGAGAGAGAGAGAGAGAGAGAACTGGATATGAATGCTCTATGTCGAAATCCCTTGTTACACTTTTAGTTTTAAGTACCTCTTCTTGATTGATTCAGTTGTCAGTTTATGATAATGATAACCAGAGGCTATAACTACCCATGAGAGGTGAGAGTTTGATTCTATTTCTCTTCCTCCTCCTCCTCCTCCCTCCACATCTTTCTCATTTGTTAGAGCATCAGAATTCTGGCTTTTAAACCAAAAACACTCAAAATGTCTTCTTATGCAAGAAATTATGACATTTGTTTAATTGAACATGTGCTTATCAAGTATCTAATGAGCAACTTGCCTTTCCTGGCCTCACCTAGATGGCAATTTGCAATGTTTCCCTTAATGAGTAATTCTGGAAGGAAATTTTTCTCTCCTTAAGTCACAGGGTATTTTTGAAAATATTATAAGTCTATTGCATGTTCCTGTATTACCAATGATAATAGTAGATTATAAAAAAGAAATATAAAAAATATTAGATTTTTTATTAATTTAAAGTTTCCAACATTCAGGAATGTCTAAAAGATGTGGACATTTTAGAAAGTGTGGCTGGTTCATTTAATGATTCAACTAGGTTTCACACCAGTATCTCTTTCCTGTGTAAATGATGAGATTAATTGTTAAACTACCAATGAGCTAGGGTACACTAAAGCCAAATTTTCGATAACAAAGATTCAAATAACTTAGCCTATATGGAACAGATGAAATGTGTTATTAAGTGTCCTCTGACATTAAGAATTTTCACAAGAAATTAGGAAAAAGATACACAAAAGTAATAATACTTAATTGCAAAATTATATATATATGTATGTATATTTAATAACTGTATTTCAAGTACTTAGTGAGCCACCTGTTAAGTAGAAGCATATAAAATACAGAATATCATACAAAACAGACAAAACAGTTATCTATACATAACAGCAGTAATCAACAATATGTGAAGAAAATAATAAAAATAAGTGATAGAATGGAGAGGGTGATTAATTCTAATTTGAGGATTCAAGATCCTTGGAGTAGACAATACATGGCTAGTGTGTTGATGATGAGAATGGCTTTTTTCTGGTGAGTGAGTAAGGAAGAGGAATTTCATGTCAAGAAAACAGGTGCATAAAGGCTTAAAGTATAAAACCACATGAAGCTTTCATGGATGCATGAATCAACTTGCATTGAAGTGAGAAGAGGGGTGGCCTGAGTATTCAGTAGATTGAAAAGTTGGAAGTACCAAAAATGTGTAGTCCAGCATGCCAGCATGTAGCATCTGCTCTTACACTTAGGAAATCAAATGCCACAGAAAAAACTGACATAATTTATGTTAGTTACTGTGAACATAATTAACTGGTATTAAGATTGCTTTACTATATGAGAGTTTCACAAGTTACTTGTATTTAATAATTTTTAAAATACACAACCAAAGCCTCTTATGACTGCCACAACACAAGACCTTAAGAAATTAGGTCAATCAGATATTTTAGTAGGGTAAATTGAACTTTTGCCTTCTGAGTACCATGCTGTAGAACAGAGCAACACACTCCTTCTTTATTGTGTTTCATATCAAACCTTTGTATTTTCCACTTCTCAGGGGAAAAATAATGCATTTGTAGTCATGTGAGGCAGAAGAAATCTAACATTTACTTGGCCATAAATCAGTCAAGCAGAGAAACCACAGAAGACAAGATACAGTCAACTGATGTGGAAAGTGGCAACAATGAGGTTTCATTAGTCCTTCATCAATAGTAGACAGCAAAAGTTGTAGGGTAGGTGGCAAATAACTGTATTTCAAACATTTAAGAGGTTAATTCAGGAGAATCATGAATTCAAGAGTACCATCTCCTGCACAATGAGTTTGAAGTTACCTTGGGCTAAAAAATAAAATACCTTCTCAAAACCCAAAAAGTATTGGTTAAGAAAGAAAGGTCAATTTGAATCAGTAACAGATATGTATATTAGTATTCCCAATAACATTTACAGTATCTGGCATGTAATGGGAAGAAATGATTGAAAAGAAATGAAAGAGTCATGGAGGGAGGGAGAGAGAGAGAGAGAGAGAGAGAGAGAGAGAGAGAGAGAGAGAGAGAGAGAGAGAGAGAGAGAGAGAGGATTCAAATAAAGGAAGGAAGAAGTAAAATAACAGGTAAAGTCATCAAAATGATTTTTAGTAATTCTGTCACTACATTCATGAATACCCAACTTACAAATGGAACAATATAAAGTCTTAATTTTACATAAAAATAGTATATTATTTTTCTCAAGACTGAGCTTTTTGAGATGAACATAGATGTTGACAGCTCAGTCCTCAAGGGATATTTAGGAAGCCAGGATTACTCACTCAGCTTTGACATCATGACTGAGATCTAGCAAGACAAGAACATTTAGTAAATGAAGAAATAACTGTATTCAAAGACACTTTGATGCAGCCAACAATATTTTCTGATATGCAGAGGGTACATATCAGGGAAAATGAGTTCTGCTCCCAGAATGTTAAAGACATCAGACCAGAAACCTCTCAGGCTCTCTACTTTGTTTTCTCACAGCTACCAGCTAAAAATTCCAAGGAACATTTTCATTGTTGTCACTAGCAATATCATTTGCACAGTGCATATGTTACAGGAACCAGTAAGTTGAACATTCCCTCTATAGCTCAGAGTGCCTGGGTTACTGCACTCAGATGATATTTTCTAATTCTGTCCATTTGCCTAAGAATTTCATGAAGTCATTGTTTTTAATAGCTCAGTAGTACTCAATTTTGTAAATGTACTCCATTTTCTGCATCAATTCCTCTGTTGAAGGATATTTGGGTTGTTTCTAGCTTCTGACTATTATAAATATGGCTGCTATGAACATAGCGGGAACATGTGTCTTTGTTATGTGTTGGAGCATCTTTTGGGTATATGGCCAGGAGTGGTATAGCTGCATCCTCAGGTATTACTATGTGAAATTTTCTGACAAACTGCCAGACTGATTTCCAGAGTGGTTGTACCAGCTTGGAATTCCACCAGCAATGAAGAAGTGTTCCTCTTTCTCAGTAGCATTGGCTGATACCTGCATTTTTGATATTAGCCATTCTGACTGGCGTGAGGTAGAATCTCAGGTTCCTTTTTATTTATATTTCTCTGATGACTAAGGATGTTGAACATTTCTTTAGGTGCTTCTCAGCCACTCGAGATTCCTCAGTTGAGAATTCTCTGTTTAGCTCTGTACCCCATTTTTAATAGGTTTATTTAACTCTCTGGAGTCTAACATCTTGATATATATATATATATATGGGATATTAGCCCTCTACTGGATATAGGACTGGTAAAGATCTTTTCCTAATCTGGTGGTTATCATTTTGTCCTATTGACAGTGTCCTTTGTCTTACAGAAGATTTGCAAGTTTACAAGGTCCCATTTGTCAATTCTTGATCTTAGAGCATAAGCCACTGGTGTTCTGTTCAGGAAATTTTCTCCAATTCCCATGTGTTAGAGGCTCTTCTCCACTTTCTTTTCTATTAGATTCAGTGTATCTGGTTTTAAATGGTGGTACTAGAACCCCTTGGACCTGACATTTGTAAAAGAATATAAGAATGTATCAATTTGCTTTCTTCTACATGTCAGCAAACACTTGAGCCAGCACCATTTATTGAATATGATGTCTTTTCTCCACTAGATGACTTTGGCTTCTTTGTCAAAAAAAAAAAAACAAAAAAAAAAAAACAGGTGACCATAGGAATGGGGGTTTAATTCTGGGTCTTCAATTCTTTTCCATTGACATGCTACCTGTCTTTGTATAATACCATGTGATTTTTATCACTTATGCTCTGTAGTAGATTTTGAGGTCAGTGATGCGGTTTCCCCCAATAATTCTCTTACTGTTGAGAATGGTTTTCACTATCATGGGATTTTTGTTATTCCAAATGAACTTGAGAATTGCTTTTTTTTATCTCTGTGAAGAATTGAGTTGGAATTTTGATGGGGTGGAATTGAATCTGTAGATTGGTTTTGGTAAGATGGCTGTTTTTACTATGTTAATCCTGCTGGTTCACGAACATGGAACATCTTTCCATCTTCTGCCATCTTCTTCAATTTCTTTCTTCAGAGACTGGAAATACAGATCTCGTGTATTTCTTGTCACACAGATCTGTCACTTGCTTAGATAGAGTCACAGCTAGCTATTTTATATTATTTGTGACTATTGTAAAGGGTGTCATTTCCATAACTTCTTGCTAAGTTTCTCTCCATTTAGTTTGATGTTGACTACTATTTAGCTGTATATTGCTTCTACTATGTTTAGTAACTGGCATTGTATACCTGATCTTTCCAAGACTTTTAACATAAAGTGGTGTTGAATTTTGTCATATGCTTTTTCAGCATTTAATGAGATGATCATGTGTTTGTTTGTTTTTTTTTTTGAGTTTGTTTATATAGTGGATTACATTGAAGGATTTCCATATGTTGATCCATTTCTGCATCCCTACGATAAAACCTACTTGGTCAAGGTGAATGATTGTTTTGATGTATTCTTTGATTCAGTTTTTGAGAATTTAATAGAGTAGTTTTTCAGCAGTATTCATAAGGGAAATGGGTCTAAAGTTCTCTGTCTTTGTAGGGCTTTGTGTTATTTAGGTAACAATGTAACTGTGACATCATTGAATTAGGTAGTGTTATTTCTGTTTATCTTTTGTGGAATACTTGAAGAATATTGGTATTAGGTTTTCTTTGAAGTTATCATAGAATTCTGCACTCAGCCCATCTGGTCTGAGAATTTTGTGGCTGGGAGACTTTTAATGACTGCTTCTATTCTCTTAGGGATTATGGTACTGTTTAGATAGCTTATCTGATTCTGACCTAACTTTGGTATCTGGTCTCTGTGTAGAAAATTACCCATTTCTTCCAAATTTTCCAGTTTTGTTGACTATAGGCTTTTGTAGCAGGATGTGATGATTTTTAAAATTTCTTTGGTTTCTGTTGTTATATCTCCCTTTTTATTTCTGATTTTGTTTATTTGGATACTGTCTCTGTGCCTTCTGATGAGTCTGGCTAAGGACTTTCTATCTTGATTTTCCCAAAGAACCAGCTTCGGGTTTTGTTGATTCTTTATAAAGTTCTTTTTGTTTCCACTTGGTTGATTTCAGCCCTGAGATTGGTTATTTCCTGCTCTACAGTTTCAGATGTGCTGTTAAGCTGCTAATACAGGATCTCTCCAATTTCTTTTTAGACTCACTCAGAGCTGTGAGTTTTCCTCTTATCACTGCCTTCATTTTGTTCCATCAGTTGGGGCATGTTTTGCCTTCATGTTATTTAAATATGAAAATATCTTTAATTTCTTTCTTTCTTCCGTGTCCAAGTTATCATTGAGAATATACTTGTTCAACTTCTATTGTTTTTGTTGTTATTGAAGAACAGCTTGATTTCATAGTGATCTAATAGGATGCATGAGATGATTTCCATTCTTGTATAGGTTGAGGCTTGTTTTGTGACCAATTTTGTGGTCAACTTTTTGAGAAGGTGCCATGAGGTTCTGAAAAGAAGGTATATTCTTCTGTTTTGGGTTGAAAGGTTTTATAGATATCTGTTAAAACCATTTGATTCTTAACTTCTGTTAGTTTCGCTGTGTCTCTCTTTTGTTTCTGATTCCATGATCTGTCCATTGGTAAGAGTTGGGTTTTGAAGTCTCCCACAATGATTGTTTGAGGTTCAATGTGTGCTTTTAGCTGTAGTAAAATTTCTTTTAAAAATTTGATTGACCTTGCATTTGGAGAATAGACGCTCAGAATTGAGAGTTCATCTTCTTAGATTTTTTCTTTGATGAGTATGTAGTGTCCTTCCTCATCTTTTTTGATAACATTTGGTTGAAAGTTGATTGTATTTGATATTAGAAACATGCATGTTTCTACTTTATCATGTTTCCTTGTTCTATTTTCTTGGGAATTTTATTTCTAGGCTTAACAACCCTGAGATTCCATCTCACACCAGTCAGGATGGCTAAGATCAAAAACACAGGAAACAGCAGTTGTTGGCGAGGATGTGGAGAAAGAGGAACACTCCTCCACTGCTGGTGGAATTGCAAGCTGGTACAACCACTCTGGAAAGCAGTCTGGCGGTTCCTCAGAAAACTGGGCATGACACTCCCGGAGGATCCGGCTATACCACTCCTGGGCATATACCCAGAGGCTTTACCTGCATGCAATAAGGACACATGCTCCACTATGTTCATAGCAGCCTTATTTATAATAGCCAGAAGCTGGAAAGAACCCAGATGTCCCTCAACAGAGGAATGGATTCAGAAGATGTGGTATATCTACACAATGGAATACTACTCTGCAATTAAAAACAATGAATTCACGAAATTCCTAGGCAAATGGTCAGATCTTGAAAATATCATCCTTAGTGAGGTAACCCAATCACAAAAGAACACACATGGTATGCAGTCACTGATAAGGGGATATTGACCCAGAATCTCGGAATACCCTAGACACAATCCGCATATCAATTGATTTCTAAGAAGATGGAAGGAGAGACCCCTGGTCCTGGAAAGACTGGATGTAGGGGAACGCCAGGACAGAGTAACGAGAGGGGGTTGAATGGAGAAAAGAGGTAGGGAAGGGGGCTTATGGGACTTTCGGGGAGGGAGGAAACGGGAAAGGGGAGATGATTTGGAATGTAAATTAAAAAAAAATAAAATAAAATAAATAATTAAAAAAAATTTTGAGTGACCTTGCATTTGGAGAATAGACGCTCAGAATTGAGAGTTCATCTTCTTAGATTTTTTCTTTGATGAGTATGTAGTGTCCTTCCTCATCTTTTTTGATAACATTTGGTTGAAAGTTGATTGTATTTGATATTAGAAACATGCATGTTTCTACTTTATCATGTTTCCTTGTTCTATTTTCTTGGGAATTTTATTTCTAGGCTTTTACTTTAAGGTAGTGTCTATTACTGAGGTGCATTTGCTGTATGCAGCAAAATGCTGAGTCCTGTTTACATATCCATTCTGCTAGTCTATGTATTTTTGTTGGGGAATTGAGTCCATTAATTTTAAGAGATATTAAGGACCAATGATTGTTGCTTTCTGCTTTTTTTTGTTAGAAGTGCAATTATGTTTGTGTGGGTACCTTCTTTTGGGTTTGTTGAAAGTACAGTACTTTCCTGCTTTTTCTTGGGTGTAGTTTTCCTCCTTGTTTTGGAGTTTCCCATCTATTATCCTTGGTAGGGCTCTATTTCTGGAAGGATATTATTTAAATTCAGTTTTGTCATGGAATATATTGATTTCTTCATCTATGGTAACTGAGAGTTTTGCTGGGTATAGTAGCCTGGGATGGCATTTTTGTTCTCTTTGGGTCTGTATGACATCTACCCAAGATCTTGTTTTTAGTGTCTCAGTTGAAAAGTCTGGTGCATTTCTGATAGTTCTACCTTCATAAGTTGCTTGACATTTTTCCCTTACCACTTTTAATATATTTTCTTTGCTTTGGGCATTTGGAGTTTTTATTTTTATGTGACAGGAGGAATTTTTTTTCTGGTCCAATTATAGTTCTGTAGGCTTCTCATATGTTTATGGGAATCTCTTCTTTATGTTAGGGAAGTTTTCTTATATAATTTTTTTGAAAATGTTTACTGGCCCTTTGATTTGGGAATCTTTGCTCTCTTCTATACCTATTCTTCCTTAGGTTTGGTCTTTTCATTGTGTCCTGCATTTCCTGAATGTTTTGGGTTAGGAGCCTTTTGTATTTTGCATTTCCTTTGACGTTGTGTCAATGTTTTCTATGGTATCTTCTACATCTGAGATTCTCTTGTAGCTCTTTTATTTTGTTGGTGATGCTTGCATCTAATGAATCCTGATCTCTTTCCTAGGTTTTCTTTCTCCAGGGTTTTCTACCTTTTTGGTTTCTTTATTGTTTCTATTTCTACTTTTAGATCCTGGAGGGTTTTGTTCAATTCCTTCACCTGTTTGATTGTGTTTTCATGTAATTCTTTAAGGGATTTTTGTGTTTCCTCTTTAAGAGCTTCTTCCAGCTTACCTGTGTTCCCCTTTATTTCTTTAAGGGAGTTATTTATGTCCTTCTTAAAGTCCTCTATCATCATCACAAGATGTGATCTTAAATCAGAATCTTGCTTTTTGAATGTGTTGTGGTATCCAGGCTTCATGTATTGGGAGAACTAGTGATACCAAGTTGCTTTGGTTTCTGTTGCTTATGTCCTTGTGCTTACTTTTGGTCATCTGGTTATCTCTGGTGTTAGCTAGTCTTACTGTCTTTGACTCTAGCTTGTCCCTCATTTGAGCCTGTGAGCCTGGGTACCTTATCACTCCTCTGATCTTAGCTATGTCAGCACTCCTGTGAGAAAAACTATCTCCAGGTGTGATTAGAGTACAGAGAGCTGTGTACAGGGTCATCGCCTGGGCAAAGATGAAAACAGGAAGGATCATTTCCCAGGCTGGAACTCAGTTCCTATTTCCTCTGTGCCCTGACTAGGGTGGGCCTTGTATTCTGGTAGTAGTGATGCTCTCATTTGTGAGCATAGGTGTGTCAGCACTCCTGGGAGACAAGCTATCTCCAGACAAGATTGGGGTGTGTGGAGTAGTGGCCCATGGCCAGCTCCAGGCTGCAGATGCAAACTGGAAATATAGTTTCCCCAGCTGCTCCTTGGTTCTAGGGTCCTGTGGGGCATTAGAAGGTCTCACTTGGGCCAGGTATTGTGGCATTAGTGGTGGTCTCAACTCTGAGCTTAGGTGTCAGCATTCCTAGGGGACAAGCTATCTCCAAGCATGATTGAGGTATGGAGAGCTATGGCACAGGGACCTTTGCTTAAATTTTCACTTTTATACAGTCTACCATACACATATCCATTCAGCATACAAAATGTCTTTCTGTGTTTGATAACTTGTATCATCTACCAGTGCTTGCAACCCATATTTTTTACTTAAATTTTTATCAGCCACAAAGGCATTACTATGTGACTCTTCAGCACTGAACACAATATCTATCTGCCCTTTCATTCATTACATACAATGGAAAAGAAAATGTTTATGATATCCAAATGAGTAAAGATAATGCCATATACTTATGAGTCTATTATCCATTTTATAACATGAACTTCAGTGAGCTAGATAAAAGGAAAGTATTGTGAAAGAGAAAAAAGATGGATCCGTGAGAAATACTGGAGAAAGTTAAAAATCACAAAAGACAATATATGATGATAATTAACATTCCTTAAAATATGTCAAACATTTCTTTCCAATTCTCTCTACCAACACTTTACCAAAGAAATTTCTTTACTTTGATATTAATCAGTTCCAGGCATTTGTTTAATGATATCTCTTGATAAGTATACACATACACAGAATCATTACACACTATGCTAGCTCCTGTTTTCAAACAATCTATGAATAGCATACCTGGAAATCATATAAGTCATTTAAATCATGTATAATATTCCGAGGAGTCTTAATATTTACCTATTCTCTTATTAATGAAGCAGATCACATTTGCTACCACATATGAAGCAGCAATTTACAACTTGTTTAATGCTGTGTAAACTCCTTCTCTAGGATGTGAGCATATTTGTTATTATTTATGTTATTATAGTTATTTTTATATATTATTTATGATGGTTAGTATCACCATAACTATTTATTGAATCTCAACTGTGCTCAGTTCAGATTCTAAAGTGTCAGTTGAACATCCTTATCAAGATGGAGCAAAGTTTTCATTAACTGTCCCATATCCCTGTCATCTCAAAGTATCAATTTAAATTTTAATACTTGAAATTTTCTGCTCTTTGTATTCTCCAAATAATTCCAGAAACAGTGCATTTGTTTCCACAAACTGGGTTTTTGTCCACATTTTCTCATTCACTTTTTCTCCTTACCTGTCAGAACCTTAACTGTTTCCATCCTCATTTGTAAGAGCTCATTGTCATTCAAAAGTCTGAATCTTTTTATCAGATATTTTCATATGCTTTAGTCTTTCCTATTCTATAGCTTGTAATTTAATTTTGTTTACAATGTCTTTGATGACCAGAGACTTTTGATTCTAATAGAATTTGTCATTTTTTAAATATTTATATTGTTTTGTAACTTAATACAGTATTTATTAGCTGAAGATTATCCAAATATTTTCGTAATTAGTGGTTAAAATGCAAAATGTGCATGTCTTTCTTTTAATTTTTTTTGTTTGTATAGCGAATGAGAATCTCATTGTTCTTACATTTTATACATTCAGTAATTATTAGCTAATTCTTTTAAAGACACATCTAGAATATGTTTCAAATATAATATATGAGAAAGAATAAATAAATATATTAATTAATTAATTAACTGGAAACATTAGAGATACTTCTAAGAGAAAGAGATTAAATAAAATGAAACAAAACATTGTCTTTTTAATGTATCTAGTTTCTTAAACCATTTTTAGTTGTCTACTTGCCTAACCTCACACAGCTAATAACCTAACATTATAATTAATGTACTATTAAATAAGCTTGATATGGGGTTGCACTCTTCTCCAAACCCATCTAGCCCTTTGTCAGTTCATTTAAATGCTTTCTTTCATAAGAGCTGCTGTGGTCAGATTATCTGTTCACAGTGATAAAACCCAAAATTAATATTTAAAGTAACACAACTAACGTTTTATTTACTGTTCAATATACTGGAAACATCCATTTTAAATCTATGAAACAGTGATGAATTATAGATATTTTACCACATATGGTGAAACATGTAAATAGATGATTTGATGTGTTAATTATCTTACTTTTAATAGCTTTTATATTATTGAAATGATCTTATCTTCCTGGGATCAACTATACATGGTACCAGGATATCTACTTTCAGATAAAACTAAATTAAATGTGCTACTCTTGAGAGATATGCTTCAGAATTTATAAGTGCCATCCATTTATAATTACCTATAATTTTCTTTCTTGAACATTTATTACCTAATTTTAGTCTCAATTTTATGCTAAACTCATTAGAATGAGTTTTGTCATTTCCTCTCTTCTCTTCTGCAGAGAATACTTCAAAGACAGATTGCTTATTTGGTAGACTAATTTGGCATTATATGATTTCCTGTGTGTTGAAATAGAGGTGGCATCATTACTAAAGGGCCTCGTAGCATTTCTGGGCTCCAGAAACTGAGCTTGGCCCTAAATCCACATGTGTTTGCCACGTTCAGTCCCCATTGTTCTACAAGAATATGTCCTCTGTTGCCCCTGGCCACTGACTATGTCATGCTTCCTATACCAAGATCATGACTGAAGCTTTGACTGCTTATTTATATTTTACTCCTGCTTAGCTCTAGAAATATTTTAGTTTGTTTTTGAATGCAATACTGTTGCAACTGTTTTTATATTTTATGCATCATTTGCATGGGTTTAGAAATGAAGACTTGAATTTAAATGCATGTGCATTCTTTATTATATACCAAAAGTCTCTTGAAGAGAGTCTTATTGACCAAATTTAGAACTTATCCTCCTAAATTTGACTTACTTCACCTGTAATTATTTATGCTTCCATCAAACTAGGGAGCATATGATTCATATACTGAAGGTCTATCTGGCCCTGTACTTTTGTATATTCTCTTATGAAATCTGGAATTTTCATCATCATCCATACACTCAAGACTATCATAGTACTCTGCCATCACCTTGTCATTTTTCAACTCCAGAGATGCCCACCCTGATGAACTGTGGCATTTCCACGGCATTCCCAGTGTTTCTCAGAGTATTATGTGGTTTTCCTTATAATACATCAAAAGTGTGATGAAATACCTATTTGATTATTTTTATTAATACTTTTACAAATTGATTTGCCATAAGCCTGCTGAGGACAAGAATATTACTTATATTTCTCACTATATTTCCAGTACCTATCACACTGCAAATATAATCAAACATTATTAAAATACCAAATGATTTGACTTTCTTTCTATTCATAAGATTCATAAAAAAATATAGAGTTGATTTTTCAAATTAAATTCATCTACATAGTCATGGCAACAATAAATTTAGAATTTAAAAAGTATGTATACCATATAAGGAATGGTGATAATAAAATATGAAAGGCAACTTTCAGGCAAATAGGCAAAATATAATTCAAGGATTTAGTCTTATACAAGCACTGAAGAAATAACATGGAGATATTAAACCACGTTCTGTAAGTCGGAGAAGAAAATAGCATCCTGAGAAAAGTTACACATTAATAGGTAATATAAATGAACAAGATATTATGGATGGTAACAGTTAAATGTAATCAGAGTTAAAATGTATAAAATCATTCTCAATACAATATGTATTAGTTGATTTTTCTTTTAATTTGACAAAACACAATTACCAAGGAAGCTTATAAAGGAAAATGTTTAATTGAGCTTGCTCTTTCAGAGGCTTAGATTCCATGGAGGCAGAACAGAACCTGTGGCAGAAACAACTGAGAGCCCACATAGTTACCCTCAAGTAGGAGGTAAAAAGGCTGACTGGGAGTGAAATCTGTCTTTTGAAACCTCAAAGCCCAACCCAAGTGATACACCTTCTCCCACAAAGCCACACATTTCAATTTTAGTGAAGTATTCTTAATAAAACAACCAAAAAGAATTTGTAAGTGTGAGAAAAAAGACTCCACCTCAGTTGGAGAAATAAGTTTTTAAACAGACACAAACTATAACTCTTACAAATGCAAATGTTTAGGGGCTCGATGAGTTAGATCTGATCTGTTGCCTCCCATGCTAATATGCTTTGAAACAGAGCCATACTCATATATTTCCATGCTAGTTATGGGATTTTTTTCATGATCCAGTAAATATACTGAGCAACTGTAGTAGAAGAAATTACATGGACTGACAAAGCATGTTTCCTAGAATTACTCCTGTTCCTTATTCTAGAATTGTCCTAAGTTAATTGACATAAAATAAGACAAATCTCTATCTCTCTCCTTCCCTCCCTCCCTGTTCCTCTCCCTCTTCCTTTCCCTCTTCCTTTCCCTTTTTCTGTCATCTTCCCTTCCTTCATTTTTCTGGTCAAAATTGCCAAGCTAAATATAGCATATAAATTATACATTTCTGTTAAACTAATATGAAAATTAAGTTGCTGGTCAAATTGTACTAGTTTTTTTCACTTTCCAAGAATTCTTTAAAGTTGTCCAGATGAGAAACTGTCAAAAAAAAGAACAACAATAACAAAAACAAACAACAACATAACCAAAGTTATGGGTGTTATGGTAGTTTGAATATGCTTGACCCTAGGAGTGGCACTATTAGGAGGGGGTTCCTTATTGGAGTAGGTATGGCCTTGCTAGGGAAAGTGTGTTTTTGTACAGGTGGGCAATGAGAGCCTCCTCCTAACCACACGGCCGGCAGTCTTCTCCTAGTAGCACTCGGATGACAAAGTAGAACTCTCACCTCCTCCTGCACCATGCCTTCCTGGATGTTTCCATGGTGCAGGATAATAATTGACTGAACTTCTGAACCTGTAAGCCAGCTGCAATTAAACATTATCCTCATAAGAGTTGCCTTGATTATGGTGTCTGTTCACACCTAAGAAAGATCCCACTGATCTGCGTTGAGTCTATGGAGGGTAAACCAAGGCAGGCAGTGAGGTATATCATCTTCAGGGGACAGTGCTGGGAGAAATTGATGGGGATTGGCACTAAGAGGGGCTAATGGAGGTTGATCTGAATAAGCAGCCAGCAATTAGAGAAATTACTCAGCATACTTTTATCTGTAGGAAAAAATCTTGATTCATTGGGACTGGCACTCCCTGAGGCCAGCAAAAGTTTTTGAACTCTCTTAACTCTTAGGGACTGACAAGAAAGAAAAGGAAAGAGAAAATTTACACACACACACACACTAAAATGATGAAGCAAAAAATAGACTCTAATAACTTCATACATACATGCATGCATACAGACAGAGAGATAGAGATGGACAGACAGACTTATACACATTCACACATTGAATGGATGGAGCACACATATAAATATATATACATACATATAATATATAAATATATACACTATAGACATACACACATATATACATACATACATGTATATATACATATGTATATATACATGTACACATATATATATATATACATATACATATATATATGTACACACACATATGTTCATATATACACATAGTTGCAGGAAGGAAGGAAATATATTCCAACACCACCCCTTTACTTTCCCAGCAAAATCTTTCAAGCAATACAAAATTACAATGTAATTATATTTTAGCTTTCTTCTAGTGAATGACTAGTTCCACAATAACTTTACAAGAACTAAATTATTAGTACAGGTAAAAAAAAACCCACATTATTTTAAAAAAAAACATGCACAATCCTAACTAAGCAACTTGTTATAAATTAACAAAGTGTGAACAAGCCAAATAGTTCTCTCAGCTAGGTTCTCTTACTGGCAGGCAGCAACTTGCAGTTACCAAGAAAAGAATAATTATTTTATTATTTATCTTTTAAAGTAATCTTATAAGATTCTCAAAAGAATCACAAATCTTCACTTTTATATAAAATCAGTCATATCCATTTTAAATCCTCAGAATGTATATCTATGCATCAATAATTCTTATTAAGTCATACCAGGAAGCTGTGGGCAAAAATGAGTATAAGAAATCAATCATCAGTCCAGCCCTAATGATAGTCACATCAGCTGGTGATGTCATTGTTCTTGTACCCTGACCTCATAAATCTCCTAGCTTAGCTATTAAGAATGTGCCTTTTGAACTTCTAATTGTACCCTAAAATTTTCTCTATCAGAAGTAGTAGCAAAAATATCTTAACCTAGCTTCTCTAACAATCATATTTTTGCAAATGATTCTAAGGGTGGTGGTCATAGTTGACAATCTACAATTGTACCTTCTTTCCATGGATGGTTATTGAATCATTAATCTACTCTGCAGCAATGACTCAAAAGATTAAGCACTATTGTGCCAGAGATAATCACAAAATATTGTCATTGCTATGGGTTCTCCACTGTTGACCCTCAAATCAAAATAAAGCTGTCAGCTTTTAAATTACTTCTTGTTGAGTATTTAATGAGAAGAAAAGTAAATTAACTAACACATACTAATAGCCATTTCGAAACACCCAAAAATAACCAGCCAAAATTATTTGAAAAAGAACAAAGATAAGAATTCATACTTTGCACGTTCAAAACACTTCATGGATATAGCAATTATGTATTTCTGGCATAAAGGCTGAAAACTTGACCAATCATGCATAATCTAATGCTCTGGATGAACTATAATATGTACCAGAAAATGTTCTTCAATAAGAATATCAAGACCTATTCAACTAATGATGTAGAAGAATCTGAATATCATATGCAAAACAATAAAATACATTCTTATTTTATACCATATTTAGATAGTAAACAAAAGGGCCCAGGTGATAGCTCAGCTGATAAACTGTTTGCCATGTTAAACTGGGAACTAAACATTAGACATCTAATATGAATGTAAAACTCCAGAAGTCTACACTGTAATCCAGTAATAGGGAGGATCCCATGAGTTTTCAGGTCAAATCTAGCAAATTTTCAAATTTCAAGTTCTGTAAAAATAATCTCACACAATGGAGCACAATAAAGGGAGGCATCCTATAGCAATCTCTGGCTTGTATGCATAGGCAAAGATGAAAAACAATGACAAGACAGAAAAGTACATATATTTAGGACATACAAGTATGAAATTTATAACAAAATATAGGGAAGTTACATGATACCCAACTTGCTAATGGTTTCTACATGTGTCCTCTTTCACCAACTCTAGTCAACATCACACTAGATGCTATAGTGACAAACAGTGACAAGGGCATTTTGATAATAAAAAAAGTAAAATGAAATTCCATTTATGAATATGTATATATATATATATATATATATTCATACATATATATATATGACTATATACATATATACATGTATGCTTGTAAAACACTTAAGAATTGTAAAACAACTACTAGAGGTAATAGAAATTTCAGTAAGGTTTCTGAATATAAATATTTTAAAAGTCATCTTTATATCCACAATTAGTAAGAGTTATTCCTATAATATAATCAAAACCTATTTTATCTATTATTGTATCAAAAGAAATAAAAAACTGGAGTAATCTTAACCAAGAAAAATTAAGATGCATTGAAAGCTGTAGTAAGTAATATTATAAATCCTAGCATGAGGCTTCTTCTCTGCCTTAGACCATTTATGTTCCTGGATGAAAGAGACACACAGCTTTTATATTTTTAAATATGCCTTAAGCAACAAAATAACTGGGCAACTGCCTACCCTCCATGCTGTTGGAGTCTACATTCCCATTGAGAACCACAAGATATCACTCACTATTTATTATATTCCATCTGGGCTGCTCTCAATTCCAACCAGCCAATTTTATTGGCCACTCCCAGTCCATGGCAGCTCATTATTCTTCTATTCAATGATGGCTTCTTTCCACTCCTTCTCTTTTGTCCTGTCTCTAGGAAGTTCATAAAATCTCAACCCCACCTATGTCTCCTCTGCCCAGGCTGTGAGCCTCTTTATTGTCCAATCAGAATTAACTTGGAAGTCAGGTCATATGTGCTATGTGCAAACTCCAGGTTTTGGAGGCCTGCACTTAGCATTAAAATAGACAGTAAATCCAGCAGAAAGACAGTACACAAAGTGAGGAATGGGGTTGCTATCCCACTTTCAAAACTCTGACTCAAAATTAGTTCCCGTCTGAAAGAACTGCAGAAATGAAAATGGAGAAGAGCCTGAGGAAAAGAAGGTCCAGCAACAGGCTCAAAGTGAGAACCAGCTAACAGAGGTCCCAACACCTGACATTCTTACTAAGGTTATGGTGCGCTCACAAAGAAAGGGGCCTATCATGACTGCCCTCTGAAAGTCCCAACAAGCAGCTGAAAAAGTCAGATGCAGATATTTGCACCCAAACAATGGACAGAAGTTGCTGACCACAGTGGTTGAATTAGGGAAAAGCTGAAAGAAGCTGAGGAGGAGGGCAACACTATATGAGGAAAAGCAGTCTCAATTAACCTGGACCCCCAAAATCTCACAAACACTGAACCACCAACCAGGCAGCATACACCAGCTGATAAGAGGCCCCCACACATATACAGTAGAGAACTGCTGTGTCTGGATTCTATCAGAGAAGATGTACCTAACCCTCAAGAGACTATAGGCCTCACGGAGTTTAGAGGTGTGGTGGGGGACATGGTCCTGAAGATAGGGGATCAGAGAGGAGGTATGGGTTGAGGAACAGTCAGAGGGTGGACCAGGAGGGGAATAAAATCTGGAGTGTAAAAAAAAAAAGAAAAAGAAATGATGATAGTAATAAATAAATTAAATTAAATATTAAAAAACAAAACCTCAACAAGAAACTATAAAACATTATTAAAAAATTCCCATAATTGGTAAAAGGCATTCTGTGTTCACATATTAAAAATCATATCAAAATTAACCTACAGTCAACCATCTCTATTTTTATCTATGGTTTATTTCTGTATTCTAGGAAACCCTATAATTTATACCAAATTTTACAGATAATCAAAGTTAAAGGTCAGTTTTGGATTTTCATTTTATTTTTACTTTGCCTAATTTCAAAATTATTTTGAGCATTTAAGGTAATTATTTGGGTATTCAATGGCATTGTCAAAACAAAAAACAAACAAACAAAAAAACCCACCTTATCTTCCACACCCATTTTCCTTCATCTGTTCATAAAAAGTTTATGCTTTGTGTTACAGAATCAGTCTCAGAATTTGAGCAACACTGCAACTCTGATGCAAGAATACTATAATAGTAACATTATATAAATTCATTATGTCAATAAATCAAAAATTATGATAAATCAAAATGTATAGAAAGAACTTGTGTAATAGGAATTAAACTAAAGCAATAAAAATTTATTCCAAAATTTCTTTTAAAAAATATGTGTATACCATGAAGTCTCATCAGGATAGATGCCTGAACAAGACCTCAAAAGCAGTGACAGTCTAACATAAAAGGGAAGTGCTTATAGGTCTCTAAACAGAGAAAGAATTTTGGTCAACTAGAAAATCCTGGGAATGTGTGAAATTATCTTCCCCAGGGAAAAGCTTCCCCACAATTGGTTATCCAATACAAAGTGGACAGTCAGGAAATTATGTGCATACAAGTAGCAGCATTACATGGTCTAAACAGGTTGCAGTTATATATTAAGGAACATATGTGTATATCCACATTTATAGGAAAGAAGCCATGAATTTGAGAGCAAGGGGTATTCATGGGAGAAAAAAGAAGGGGGAAGTTATGTAATTATATCATGATTTTAAATATAAAATATATTTTAAGAGAAAGTATTAGATGATTGTATTTCAAAAGTGTTATGGCTTCTAGGCATAATGTCTCAAACTTGTAATTCCATCACTAGGTGGGCTGAAGTTCAAGTCTAGCTTGTACTGTTATGATACAAAACTCTGTATCAGCTCTGTGAGAACAGGAAAGGAAGAAAAAAAGAAAAAGAGCAATACAAAGACAGACAGACAGACAGAGAGAGAGAGAGAGAGAGAGAGAGAGAGAGAGAGAGAAACTAAATAAGTAAGCAAGTTTTGACTTGTTTAGAGGTAATTATCAGATTCTGGAGACATTGCTCAGTGGTTAAGAATTACTACTCTTCTGACCATTTGCCTAGGAATTACCTGAATTCATTGTTTTTAATTGCAGAGTAGTATTCCATTGTGTAAATATACCACATCTTCTGAATCCATTCCTCCCTTGAGGGACATCTGGGTTCTTTCCAGCTTCTGGCAAAATAAGTAAATAAATAAATAAATAAATAAATAAATAAATAAATAAAAAATTACCACTCTTACAGAGGTCATGAGTTCAGTACCATTACCCACAAAGCAGGTCACAACTGCCTATAACTCCAGTTTAGGGAATCCAATGCTCTCTTCCAATCTCCACAGCCTACTTGATGCATGTGCAAGGACTCACCTATACATAAAATAAATAAAATATAAAACTAGACTTAATTTATTGATATTCAAATAATTGAAATTGTTTTACTGAGAATAATTCCAAAGAACAACTTTTCAAAACAACCTTTACTAAAGGCTCATTTCAATTTATTTTGGTATCATTAGCCATTTTGAATTAGTAATCTCCCTATGATATATCCTTATTTTCTAAAGCAAATCATATTTGTGACTTAATACAATTATTGCCAGATGTTTGCTTCACAGTGAATCTTAGCCAAATGTACACCTGGCTTCTTTTCAAATGTTGTATACGTCTGAGCAGAAGCTAAAACATATGCTTCAGTACACATAATTAGTCTTTGTAAAAGATCTTGTGGCTTCTCTTTTGTCAGAATGTCTGCTCATTGTCCAATTCCCCAAACACATCAGGTGACTGATTGCTAGGCAACAAAGCAATACCATCTAGAGAACTTTCACTCTCACTTCAGCAGATGCCATTTCACTTAGATACAGAGGGGTTCAAAGCTTCTTAACTTGTTTATATGACCCAATAAGTTGACGTTATTTGTAGTGCTTTTAAGATAAGTTAAAAATCCTCATGGGCCATACTGAAAATGTGCAAATTTAGGTATATATTAGCTACACTTGATAACTGAATAGCATCTGGTAGTTTTATATATATAGTTGAAAAATATGAGTGAAATGTAGCTGATGTTGAAATCACCTTCTTTTCTCACAAAAATCTAATACTTTGTAAAACTGGTCTTTGTCTAGAAAAGTTGTTTGCAGGTAATTGGGACAACAAAGTAATTAGAATTAAATTATTTTAGATAATACAATGGGTATGAAAGTGTCCTCAAATATTGCATAACCTTGAGTTCTCAATGTGACTGTTTCAGTTTCACAAAACCTGTTATATTTGATTCTCTCATCATGTAGGGTTTCAATGCAGTTGAAAACTGCTCATACCAAGTCCCTCTATAGACATCAACTGATGTTCAGATCGCAAAAATTCAATAAAATATCTCTATAGTTTTCTTTTGGTAATTTATTTATGAAGGTCCTCAGAAGTTGTTAAGAACTAAATACTTGTGCATTGGCAGAACCTCTCACCATGTCACATAAGCCAGCATAGTACATTATTGTCAATGAGGGCAGCCGGGTGAAAGACTATGAGTTTTGGATTCCTATTGTTCTGATCACATTGAGACTGCTCCAGTATATTAGGCAGTTATACTTTTAAAGTAGTTTGTTGTAGCAAGCTTGTAGATAAGTGCCTCAAGTTTCCCAAAAGAAGGGTTTAAGTTAGCACTATTCCACTATGACAAACTGATTTTCATTGCAAAAGGAGAGGTTAATCCAGGTCTAGATATCTTACTCAGGTGCCAAATAGGTAAACAGCTACATACAGAATGTAGGCATTAGTTTGTAACTGAACAAAGATTTTGCTCATAATGACACATTCACTGTGGAAAATGACTAATGTAGATATCATAAGTGACATTTGTAAGGATCTTTGACATATTTTACTTTCTTAATAGCACTCAAAAGGGTCATGCTGTATGGGTGAGTCTTTCAATTGTATGGAAGAAGAAATTAAATTCAGCACAAGGTTTACAGATGTAAGGTCATGCCCATGCCCCTCACATGTTAGTGGTTAGGTATCTTTCTTATAGGCCTACAGGTAAGAGCAAGTATCTTTAAAGTTTAGATATTTTTTGCAAGTTCTTGATATATAACCAAGGTTGGCCCCAAACATAGGACAATCCTCATGTCTTGACCTATCAAATACTGAATAAGAGGCATGAGCCACAACATTTCACTATACTTTTGTAACAATTGAGGGTGAACTATTTCTACTTTAAAAAGTTTAGAATCTGCATAGTAACTTTAACATTTAATGCAATCTGAGTATTGATGATGTTAAATTGAACATAATAGTAGATTTTATAATCAATCAGGAAATCATTACCATATCAGAAACGAACTAAGATATTTTGGAAAATAATCTAGGACAAGAAGCTTCTTAGTGAAAAAAAAAATCACAAATAAACCAGAAATGCTCAAAGTAAATGATAACAGCCAGGCAGTTTCATGAAGCCTTAATTTGTACACATTGAGTTTAGGGATTTGAGTTGGCCTTGTTTATTCTCCCTCTGCAAGTGATAATTCAGATAAAGACTTTGAATAATGTCATTTGATTTGAGTTACTCCATATAGATCCTCATAGAGTTAAAAGTAAAAAGATTCACATTAATATTGATAAACTGCTCATTAAAAGTATGTCAAGATGGCAAGTTTCTTTATGAAGACAGAGTAAAATATTATTTCAGTAATAACTCTGAAGTGTCTCCCAAATAATGTTTTCATATCATTTATTAATTTGTCTTTTTACATATATTGTTGATGTAAAATGGAACCAAAATAGCTTTATCTACCCTGAAATGTAGAGTGCTGTGCTCAACCAGTTTCCTTGAGAGTCTTCTTACAATCAAGGAAAATTATTGCCAAATGACTGTTCTTATGCAGTCAGATAACTCCATCATAATCTCCAAAATCCTATTCATTCTGGGTGAATGCAGCTACATATGGTTATTGTTTGTGAATTTAAAATATATAAATCTACTCTGATCCTGGATCCTCCAAGTCTACCATTTTACCTCTCTCTTATTTAGTGCTTTTGCTAAATAAACCACTGAAAACCACTTAGTACTTCCCACATACATATATATCTCTACTGAAAGTCTTCAACATCAAAGAACACAAACCTTTTGTATTAAAATGTGAGGGGATTTTGCTTAAACAAAAATTGGATAAAATTTTAAGGGTATTTCTGAAAGAAATTGAAATTTGATTCATATGCATATAAAGTTTGGAACTTGAGCATGTATAGCCTTTAACATCCCTGAAGAAAACTCTCCCTCTGTGCCCAGCAGACATCTAGTGTGTCAACTGATGAACTTTCTTAATGGTGCTGGGATTTTGGCTTTCTTGATCTCCTGCAGGGTTTGTACTCATTATCACAACATTAGTGAATTCATGTATGTAACAACACAGTCATGTTAAGAAAGTTTAATTCCCCACAAGCATATACTACCTCTTGCTTTTACTGTCCCTTCTGTAAGGATACTGAATTTTGTGAATCTGTAAGGTATCATAGTGAGGAACTATAATAGGGAAAATCTGAACGTATATTTAAGGGCAGAACCACATCTTCTGGTTACAGGTATGAATTCATTCTTGGCATGTGGTGATCTAGCTGAGTGACTATTCATTTTTACCACATGGTGATCAGGGTGGAATATGTTTCATTCATATTTAGGATAATGTACACCAACAAATTTTGCAAAATATTCAACCAAATCCATCAATTTGCTTCCATATGTTATGAGATCAGTGGATATATTTTAAAAGACCAAATTTAATTGGTACATTTTAAAAATAAGAATAGGAAATATAAATAAACTTGCCAATTCTTTACTCTTGCCTTATATCAAGTCAGCATTGCATGGACTAGGTTTTGTTTTGTAATTTTGTTTTGTTTTACAGAGCATAATGTGGTCTTGGAATACATACAGGTGTCACAATCAATCCAGATGTGGCAATCAGTACTCTTCTGGAAATTAATTATGTACTGCTCCTAAATTTTCTGTTTTCATATATTGAGCTATGATTTATTTGTGTTTTTTAACTGTCCACATCTTTGCATGTGAGACTTAGTGAAGTAAATCTTTCAGTGGTTGCCCTTCTGTGTAGAGACTGTAATTTGTATCCTCAATAGCTGTAACTAGATGTGTTTGTTAAAACCTTTCGGCTTCAGTTTCATTTGTGGGTTATCAAAATGTACCACATAGGGTTTTTCATGAAAAACAAATTCAATATTTTCTGTGAATTTATTGGCAAAGTACTGGACACATTTTATTATTCAATATGACTGTTAGTAGCAACTTCAAAACATGGACTCACTATATTATTGACACAAACCCTTAAATAGATTGAAAGAATGAGTCTATATTTTATCACCCTCAAGTACATTTAATGTAACAGGAACTCAACCAGCTTAGCTGGTTCATTTAGTCCAGTGATATTCCTATTGGCATTCTTCAGAGTCAAAAATCTAAACTCTATTAAAATGTGAGTGGTGTTGATTCAATAATAGACTCTTACTGCTGTTAAGATAAAAACCATTGTGGAACCAATTTTAAGGATATGTCTGAAATAAATTAGCATTTGAGTCAATGAGAATAATAAAGACATCCCTTGTCACCAATGTGTCTAGGTCTCACTTAAATTAGTAGGGAGAAAAATTTGTAAAACTAAAGAGGAAAGTAAACATGAGTTCTTTTTCCATGAACAATGAAATGCATCTTCTCTTGCCCTTAGACAACAGATAGATAGATAGATAGATAGATAGATAGATAGATAGATAGATAGATAGATAGATAGAGATAGATAGATAGATAGATAGATAGATAGATAGATAGATAGATAGATAGACAGACAAATAGATAGATGATAGATAGGTAGATAGATAGATAGGTAGATAGATAGATAGATAGATAGATAGATAGATAGATAGATAGATAGATGGATAGATGATAGGTAGGTAGGTAGATAGATAGATAAATAGATAAATAGATACATAGGTAGATAGGTAAATAGATAAATAGATACTTACATACATACATACATACATATATACATACATACATACATACATACATACACAAAGTTACATAGATACATGAATAGGTAACATAAAGAGATACATAGAGAGATAGAGATAGAGAAATAGATAAGAAATTGTGTTCTGCTGAAAACCCTAAACAAATAGTGCATCTTATTTTGTATACATCTTGTTTATGTCTTTTTACCTATGATATATCTTGTACAAATAGTAACACGATTGTTACATACTTAAAGAATGCATTTCTATAATTCTGTCCTAACAAACTGCATTTAGTCTGACAAATTTAACTTTAAATTTTATATGAGTGTTATAATATAATGTACACATCCTTTCTATAATTACCAGCAAGTTATTACCATGTAATTAGCATGCCCATGATCTGAATGTCATTTTGTTGTTATTGTAACACTCAAAATATACACTCATAGCATTTTCAAGAATGTATTTCTATTAGTGATGATAGTCACTAACTTGCACATTTAATAACTGAAGGTATTCATATTATTAATGAAAAATTAATATTAAAGCAATACCTTCTTACTCCCCATTCCCACAATTCCCCTAAAATATCATCCTACAATCTCTTCCTGAACTATTTTAGGCTTGTTATACAAGTAAGCCTAAGCTGTGCTTTTCCTTGCATCTTAGTCATCTTTCAGGTTCATTGTCATTGTCAGCATAATCCTCAAGAACCCTTCTTTTGAGCAAGATTTTGTACACATACACATATAAAAATTAACAAAAAAAGGAGCCCATAAATTTTTAAAATAGCAAGGAGAAGGTAAATTTTGGAGGGAAGAAATTGAAAGGAAAAATATTGTAATTATATTTTGATTTTGTTTTTTATTAACTAATGAGGAAAACATATTATTTTTATTTCTCTGTTTCTATTTAGAAACTTCAAAACACGCAGCAATTCAATTTACAACAAAAATTTCTTTTTAAACAAAGGTTCCATTATTTCTGAAACTAAAATGTGTAAATGAACCACCTAAAATGCCTAAAATGCTGTGAAACAAATCATTAGCCAGATAAATGATCATCAGAATGGATACTTTTTACATGTCCATATTTCATTTACATCATTAAAATTGTGATTGATTTGGCTAGAAAGGCAGTCATAAGCTTTAATTTTTTTTAACAAACAATTCTCTTCCTCAATGTGAAACACCCACTGATTTAAAAGACTACAAAAGAGGAAAAATAAGTAAATATTTTTCTTTGTCTACTGATCTAATATTTGTAAATTCTAAAATAATTCATATATACAACTAGGCCAGCTATATAGGTATACATGTTCTCATTTCGAAGTTTTTGTTTTTATTTTTGTGTTTTGTTTTGTTTTGTTTATCATATAGTATTTGGAAAGCCTTTGGGATCACTAGATTGCTTTGCCATAGAAAAAATCTTGAAGCAAAATTAATTTTTTAAAAGAACAAGATTCGAGTAACCAGCGCGCCAGCTCTGCTGTGGGACTTCTGCCTGGCAGAGGGACCCCGTACTGGGCGGGAGCCTACCAGCTTCCCCTCCGCTACCTCTGTTCCGGTAGACTGCACTGAAGAGACAGGTACCCAGGCTCTCCCCAATATAACATCACTTGGGACACGGCCTGTTGGGGCTTCTGCATGCGCCCAAGAACGGGACAGCACGGTGGTTGTCTGGGTGCCAGATCTGCAGGCCATCTCCTCTGAAGGGTGACCAGCGCCACAGAGAGAGTACAGAGTGCACTCCGCCATCTTTTCTCCAGTGGCTGGGAAGTAGGAACTGCCAGGCTCTAAGACAGACAGGCATAATATTGTTTGGGTCTCGGGCGGATTGTGTGTACGTGGCTCCCAAGAGCTGGGCAGATCTGCAGTAACCAGCTTGCTAGCTCTGCTGTGGGACTTCTGACTGGCAGAGGGACGCCCCCTCCCCCCCCACTCTAGGAAAGATCACACACCCCTGAACAGGGCAGGAGCCTACCAGCCTCCCTTTGGCGACCTCTGCTCCAGGAATGCACTACGCTGAGCCTTTGGATGTGCAAGGACTCCCCAATATAACATCACTTGGGGCAAGGCACATCAGGGCTCCAAAGTCACCCAGGAGCAGGGCAGGCCCCAGAAATCGGTGCCAGGGGAATCCTGGTAAACCGGGGGGGGGGGGCAGAAATAACTTTGCAGGCTCACAGGAGGTCCAACCAACAGCCAGGACCAACTAACATCAGAGGTAACCAGGTGGCAAAAGGCAAACGTAGGAACGTTACTAACAGAAATCAAAGTAACATGGCACCATCCGAACCCAACTCTCCAACAGCAGCAAGTCCTGGATACCCCACTACACCCAAAAGACAAGATCTGGATTTAAAATCACTTCTCATGATGCTATTAGAGGATCACAAGAAGGACACAAATAAATCTAATAAAGAATTACAGGAGACCATGAATCAACAGTTAGAAGCCCTTACAAAGGAAACACAAAAATCGCTTAGAGAAATGCGGGAGAATATGGATCAAAAGATGGAGGCGCACAAGGAGACAACACAAAAATCGCTTAACGAGATGAATCAACGGGTAGATGCACTCACAAAGGAATCACAAAAATTGCATAAAGAAATGCAGTCTGGCGGTTCCTCAGAGAACTGAGCATGACACTCCCGGAGGATCCGGCTATACCACTCCTGGGCATATACCCAGAGGCTTTACCTGCATGCAATAAGGACACATGCTCCACTATGTTCATAGCAGCCTTATTTATAATAGGCAGGAACTGGAAAGAACCCAGATGTCCCTCAACGGAGGAATGGATTCAGAAGATGTGATATATCTGCACAATGGAATACTACTCTGCAATTAAAAACAATGAATTCACGAAATTCCTAGGCAAATGGTCAGATCTTGAAAATATCATCCTTAGTGAGGTAACCCAATCACAAAAGAACACACATGGTATGCAGTCACTGATAAGGGGATATTGACCCAGAATCTCGGAATACCCTAGACACAATCCGCATATCAATAGATTTCTAAAAAGATGGAAGGAGAGACCCCTGGTCCTGGAAAGACTGGATGTAGGGGAACGCCAGGACAGAGTAACGAGAAGGAGTTGAATGGAGAAAAGAGGGAGGGAAGGGGGCTTATGGGACTTTCGGGGAGGGAGGAAACGGGAAAGGGGAAATGATTTGGAATGTAAATTAAAAAAAAATAAAATAAATAATAAAAATAGAGAATCATAGCTAAGGGTATCTTTTACATAGTTGCTCAACATGATATATAGCCATTTAAAAATCTATTTTACTTTTATTGACTTGTTTTGTGAACTAGAGTGAGGTTTAGCACATTTTGTACACTGGAGAAAATATATGATGATAATCAGTTTGGATTGCTTGGAGAATTTCTGTTAATTCTTCTGTCATGAGACCATCCTGTTGCTTCATTCTCCTTTTTTTGTCCCAGTCCATCATCAGACCCTGCCTGCTCCAAAACCTCAGTCACTTCCATTTTCTACTTTTGAACTCTTATGTGTCCAAATGACATCAGCCTATCTTTCTTCTGAACAATTTGAGTTGTTCTCAGAATAGCACTTTTTGTATGTTGTTTATTTCCATTCCTTTACCACCCAGTAAATGTGAAAACATATCTTTCTCCTACTTAAAGTTACTAAATATATTTTCTTTACACTGAAAATAAAACTAACTCTCCCATGGTAATTTCAAAGATTCAGTATTTTTTGTTTTGTTTTGTCTTATTTTTCCTCAAAAATCCCAATTTTTTTTCTCAAAAATCTTAATCATCTAGCTTCTGTTTGCCTGTCTGACTTCATCTTCCATTGTTTTCTCACCAACTTAAAATACTCAAGACAGTGAATTTTCATTCCAATAATATGTCTGCATATACTTCTTTCTACTTTACTGGATATTACGTGATAATGTTCTTCTTATCCATAAGAGTGATACCATAGGGTGTACAAGCTAAAATATTCCTCCTTTGTTCTGAACTCCAGAATACCAATTACTTCGAAAAGTTATTTATATCTCATAAATAGTTTACATGTAAAATTACATGTTCGTGCTTCTGCATTTGTTTAAAACGTCCATAAGGAAAGAAACCTTCAGCCCCTTGTTCACTAGATGCTCTTCCTTGTGAGAAGGTAAACATGTCTAAAGTTGCACTAAATACAAATTTAAATTTTGCTCACAGATTTTGTCAAAGTCTGTACTCTGTCTAATATCCTTCAATATTTTACCTTGTTTCTGATTGTTTGGGGTTATTTAATATGCAATAAGTTATTTTTACATGTGTATTTTAATTAAATATATTCTTATGTGTTTTTAAAGTTTGAAAATAAGTTACAAATGTTTTTATTTTCTACTCCTTTATGTTAAATGACAAATAGAAAACAAACCTGTCAGAACCACACAATTATGAAGAATCTTAAATGTGTAGTTCAGGTAGTGTGGTAAATGCAGTGGAAAATAACAAGAGATTATATTTGAAATGCATTGGAAGATGAGAGTTACATGAGTTTGTCCTTTTATAACATATTGTGGCAACTTGCATGAATATGTATATACATTTACATAAAAAGACACAATACACACACTTGCATGCATGTACACATGCACACACATATACAGACACATATAAACACAAAGAGAGAGAGAGAGAAAATAATTAAATATTTAGCCATGAATTAGCAATTCTTTCTACATATACATAGTTATAACCTCAGACTTTCTGAACCTACTTCTCATCGTCAGTACAAAGTATATCAGATATGATCTACACATACCCAAGCTTTTCTACATCTAGATAAAACCTTATAAACATGAAAATGTATGTTAAATATGAATTCTTTATCATATATTTTATTCACTTGTTCTAGCTAATTAAAAACGTAATATTTATTGTAAACTATGAACTGTTCAAACCCAGGCAATGGTATTAGCCAATGAGCTATATTTACTAATATATGAACCATATTAATATATTGTAGATTCCAAGAAATCTTTCTTTGAAAAACAATTATTAAAATATCAAATGTTCTTTGAAATGTTTTGAAATCCCTTTTTCATCATTTAACTTGCTTCTGAGTTAACAATATGGTTCCTCTTGAACATAAATATTGTATTTGTTCATCAGTTTCAAAGTTAGGATTTAAAAATATAAAAAACCTTATAGGAAATAGTTTAATGAATAATTTTTATAGGAACATTTTAAATGCCACCTAGTCAATAAATCTACACTACCTAGATAATACACTTCCCACAGATCCCTTTTATCTTTTTTATTAGCATTTGAATATAAAATGTGAGTGGAATTGAAACAGCTCCCAAAATAAAAAATATTCAATATAGGTTAGAGTGAAGCTCAGAAAGAAAGTAGCCTTTGCAAGGCCCTGGGTTTTATCCCCAGGGTCAGAATTAAAATATCCACAATAGAACCAGATTCCACTGTTGAAGAAATAGGTTTTATTTCCTATATTAGGAGGATTTTAATATTTAAACTATGGTGACTTTCTTCACACATTTTTATTTATATATAGTATATCTTTAGCTTTTAAAAGGTGGCTATTTTGATGTGGAATGACAAGGAACTGTTCTCAAATTAAAAAAAAAAGTTAGGGTGGCTGTATTAAAAAAAAAAACCTGAAAATTTTGCTTTGTTCTACCTAATCTCTGTGTTCTGGCCTACTTGGCAGGCGACTGAAAGGGGACCTGGCCAGGAAATGGATAGTTTCAGTAGTAGAAACTACTTACTCCCTCTCTTCAATCTGTTACCTCCTGGAGTCTAACCATGTCCCATTAAAAATATTATTTTACATTCATGAAAGCCACCAATGACTCAACTTCTTACAGCTTGAAGTGAATGGAAAATGGCTTTCTAAACAAGTTGGACTTGCTTCATGGAGAACACCAAATGATTAGAAAGAGAAACACTTTTCTGGAGGACCTAGACAGCAGAGACACCAATCTGCACACCAGTAGATTTGAATGTAGCAAAAATCTCTGTGAAGGGAAGAAGAGGAGAAAAATGTATGTAAACTTGAGAGGTCATATTAGGACACTGAAGTCTCCCAGAAGTTCTTTCTGGAGACAACCCTAGATGTGTAGCTTGCAGGATTAGATAGACCAAAGAAACACTTATCAAAAAAAAAATCTGGGGCTGGTGAGATGGCTCAGTGGTTAAGGGCTCTGACTGCTCTCCCGAAGGTCCTGAGTTCAAATCCCAGCAACCACATGGTGGCTCACAACCATTCGTAATGAGATCTGACACCCTCTTCTGGTGTGTCTAAATACAGCTACAGTGTACTTACATATAATAATACGTAAATTTTAAAAAAAATAATTGAAGACCCAGAAATGAATCCACACACCTATGGTCACTTGATCTTTGACAAAGGAGCTAAAACCATCCAGTGGAAAAAAAGATAGCAAAAAAAAAAAAAATCTGGAAAATATCATCCTTAGTGAGGTAAGCCAATCACAAAAGAACACATATGGTATGCAGTCACTGATAAGTCGATATTAACCCAGAAGCTCGGAATACCCAAGACACAATTCACATATCAATTGATTTCCAAGAAGAAGGAAGGAGAGACCCCTGGTCCTGGAAAGACTGGATGTAGCAGTGTAGGGGAATACCAGGACAGAGAAGCAAGAACAGGGGGAGGGAAAAGGGTTTATGGGACTTTCAGAGAAGGGGGAACTGGGAAAGGGGAAAGCATTGGGAATGCAAATAAAAAATATGGAAAATAAGAAAAATTAATCAAAAAATAATCTTTTGTAATTTGAAGACTGTCCTGGAGTCAGCTTATCTCAACCCTTCCCTACACCCCCAGGAGTTCTTACACATCCAGGATCACAGGTGTGGCCCTAACTCCCATCCCAAGACCTGGCTTAAGATCCTCTGGGACACAGGTGACACAGGAAACCCTGGCCAGCCAAAAGCACACATTCCTTCAGGTTTGCACCTGATCAGAGAGTGGAGCCTGGGCTCTGGATCTCCACACACTGTCTACACTCAGAAGTAGCTTGTTTCCAAGGAGTTATGACATATCTAGGATCACAGGCAAGGCCACAACCCTAACTGCAATACCTGGCCTAAATGGGAACCTGTATATCCAGGGAACACAGAAAACCCTGGCCAGCCAGAGACACACATTCTACCCAGTTTGCACATGCATCTGGGAGTGGACACTGGATTATGACTCTCCACACAATCCACCCACACCCAGAGGCAGCTTGAATCTCAAAAGAACTGACCCATCCAAGATCACAGGGTCAAAGGGACAGGTAGACCCCCCAGGAGTTCTGACACAAAAATGATGACAGGATCACAAGATCACAGACTCGGAGGAGCTACAGGGTCCACTCAGAGACAGTAAGGCCTGTTAACACCAGAGAAAACCACATGTCAAAAGGCAAGGACTAAAACATAAGCAACAGAAACCAATGCTACTTGGCAACATCAGAATCAATTTTTCCCACTACAGCATGCCCTGGTTACCCCAACACACCTGAAAAGCAAGATTCAGATCTAAACCTCCATCTCCTGAAGATGATAGAGGACTTTAAGAAAGACATAAATAACTCCATTAGAGAATTACAGGAAAACACAAGTAAAGAAGTAGAAGCACTTAAGAGGAAACACATTTATCTCTTAAACACATACAGGAAAACACAAACAAGTAAAGGAATTGAACAACACGATCAAGGATCAAAAAGGAGAGATAGAAACATTAAAGAAAACACAAAGGAAGATAACCCTTGGGATGGAAAACCTAGGAAAGAGATCAGGAGTCACAGATGTGAGCATCACCAAGAAAATACAAAAAATAAAAGAGAATCTCAGGCAAAGAAGATAATGTAGAAGACATTGACACCACAGTAGAAGAACATACAAAAACCAAAAAATTCCTAACTAAAAACATTCAAAATATCCAGGAAATGAAAAGACTAATCCTAAGAATACTAGGTATAGAAGCCCAATTCAAAGGGCTAGTAAATATCTTCAACAAAATTATAGAGGTAAACATCCCTAGCCTGAAGAAACAGATGTCCATAAATATACAAGAAGCAAAAAAATTGTACCAGAAAAGAAATTTCCCCATTTTATAATAATCAAAACACCAAATGCAATGAACAAACAAAGAGTATTAAAAACTATAAGGGAAAAATGTCGAGGAATATATAAAGACAAACCTATCAGAATTACACCAGACTTCTCAATAGGGAATCTAAAAGTAAGAAGATCCTGGGCATACAGACCATAAGAGAACAAAAATGCCAGCACAGGCTACTATACCCAGCAAAACTATCAATTACCATAGATGGAGAAAACAAGATATTCCGTGGCAAAACCAAATATAAACAATGTCTTTCCACTAATTGAGCCCAACAGAGGATAATAGAAAGAAAACTACAATACATGGAGGGAAAACTACACCTGGGATGAAATAAGTAACTAATCTTCTCATAACAAACTCAAAAGAAGAGAACCACACAAACAAAATTTCATCTCTAATAACAAAAATAACAGGAACCAACAATCATTGGTCCTTAATATCTCTTAATATCAATTGACTCATTTCCCCACTAAAAGGATACAGGCTAACAGACTGGATATATAAACAGAGCCCAGCATTTTCCTCCATACAGAAAATATATTATAGTGACAAAGACAGACATTACTGCAGAGTAAAAAGCTGGAAAAAGTATTTCCAAGCAAATGGTTCCAAGAAACAAGCTGGAGTAGCCATTCTAATATCCAATAAAATAGACTTTCAACAAAAGTTATTAAAAAAATGGGTAATGACACTACATATTCATCAATGGAAAAATCCACCAAGATAAACTCTCAGTTCTGAACATTCATGCCCCAACTACATAGACAACCACATTTGTTAAAGAAACATTAGTAAAGCTCAAACCACATACTGAACCACACACAGTAATAAAGGGAGAATTTGACACAGGACTTTCACCAATGGACTGATCATGGAAACAGAAAGTAATCAGAGACATAGTGAAACTAACAAAAGTCTCCTAACCAAAAAAAGGCCAGGGTCAGTCAGTTTTAGTGCAGAACTCGGACCATCAAAAAATAAATAAATAAATAAATAAAAACAAAAAAACAAAAAAAACCCTAATATCAATACTTCTGAAACTATTTCACAATATAGAAACAAAAGGAACACTACCCAGTTCATTCAATGAAGCAACAGTTACACTGATATTAAACCAAACAAAGACCCAACAAAGAATGAGAACTTAAGACCAATTTCACTTTTGAGTATCTAGGCAAATGCTCAAAAATAATCACAAACCAAATCCAAAAACTCATCAAAATTATCATTCACCATGATCAAACAATCTTCGTCCAAAGAATGCAGAAAAGTTTCAATATATGGAAATCAATCAAATAACACTATAAAAACAAATTCAATGAAAAAAAAAACATGATCATCTCATTAGAAGCTTAGAAAGCATTTGACAAAACACAACAACCCCCCCCCCTGTTAAAAATGTTGGAGAGGACTTCACCATCTTTGCTCCGGCAACAGAGCAACTGGTACCTACAGGCGCAGGGATAATCAAGCATAATATCGCTTGGGACTCAGCCAGATTCTGTGCTCCCTGCTCCCAAGAGCTGGGCAGTTCTGTGGTCATCTACACGCCAGCTCTGCTGGGGGACATCTGCCCTACAGAGTGACCTGCACTGGGAGAAAGTACACCCATACAGAGAGAGAGTGCACCAGTCTCCCCTTGGCAACCTCTGCTCTGGGAATTAACTACTCTGAGCCTTCGGATGTGCAGGGATTCCCCAATATAACATCAATTGGGGCAGGGCACATCAGGGCTCCAAAGTCCCTCAGGAGCAGGGCAGCCCCTCAGCAATCGGTACCAGGGGAATCCCAGTAATCCAGGGCGGGGGGGGAGCAGAAATAGCTTTGCAGGCTCACAGGAGGTCCAACCAACAGCCAGTGACAGCAGGACCAACTCACCAGAGATAACCAGATGGCAAAAGGCAAATGTAGGAACATTACTAACAGAAATCAAGGCAATATGGCACCATCCGAATCCAACTCTCTGACAGCAGCAAGTCCTGGATACCCCATCACATCCAAAAGATCTTTCTGGAATTAAAATCACTTCTCATGATGCTGTGAGAGGATTTCAAGAAGGATGCAAGTAAATCTCCAAAAGAAATACAGGAGAACATGAATCAATGGGTAGTAGCCCTTACAAAGGAAACATAAATTCGCTTAGAGAAATGCAGGAGAATATGGGTCAACTGATGGAGGCCCTTAAGGAGGCAACACAAAAATCTCTTAAAGAAATAGATCAACGGGTAGATGCCCTTACAAAGGAAACACAAAAATTGCTTAAAGAAGTGAAGGAGAATATGGGTCAATAGATGGAGAACCATAAGGAGACAACAAAAAATTGCTTAAAGAAATGAATCAATGGGTAGATGCCATTACAAAGGAAACAGAAGAATCGCTTAAAGAAATACAGGAGAACTTGGGTCAACAGGCAGAAATCCTGAAAGAGAAAATGCAAAAATATCTTTAAAAAATACAGGAAAACACAAACAAACAAGTGAAGGATCTGAGCAAATCCATCCAGGATCTAAAAAAGGAAGTAGAAACAACTAAGAAATCACAAAGGGAGACAACTTTGGAGATAGAAAACCTTGGAAAGAAATCAGGAGTCATAGATGCAAATATCAACAACAGAATACAAGAGACAGAAGAAAGAATCTCAGGTGCTGAAGATATCATATAAAGCATCGACTCAGCAGTCAAAGAAAATGCAAAATGTAAAAAACGTGTAACCCAAAACCTCCAGGAAATCCAGAACACAATGAGAAGACCAAATCTAAGGATTATAGATATAGATGAGAGTGAAGATGTGCAACTTAAAGAACCAGTAAATATCTTCAACAAAATTGTGGAGGAAAACTTCCCTAAGCTAAAGAGAGAGTTGCCGATGAACATACAAGAAGCCTACACTACTTCAAACAGACTGGACCAGAACAGAAATAAATCCCGTCACATAACAATCAAAATACCAAATGTACTAAACAAAGAAAGAATATTAAAAGCAACAAGAGAAAAAAGCCAAGTAACATACAAAGGAAGACCTAACCGAATCACATCGGACTTCTCACCAGAGCCTATGAAAGCCAGAAGATCCTGGGCAGATCTCATGCAGACTCTAAGAGAACACAAATGCCAGCCTAGACTACTATACCCAGCAAAACTCTCAATCACCATAGATGGAGAGACCAAGATATTCCATGATACAACCAAATTTACACAACATCGTAACACAAACCAAGCCATGCAAAGGATAATAGGAGGAAACTGCCAATACAAGGTGAGAAACTACACCCTGGAAAAAACGAGATAGTAACCTTCTTGCATCAAACCCAAAAGTAGATAACCACTCAAACACGAAGATAGAGTCAAGAATAGCAGGTGGCCTGAGATTCTTTTTCTTTATTGGATCTTTGTGTGATTTTGGTATTAGCGTAATTGTGGATTCATAGAAATAGTTGGGTAGTGTTCCTTTTGTTTCTATTTTGTGGAATAGTTTGAAGAGTATTGGTGTTAGGTCTTCTTTGAAGATGTGATAGAATTCTGCACTAAAACTGTCGGGACCTGTGCTTTTTTTGGTTGGAAGACTTCCAATGACCACTTCTATTTCTTCAGGAGTTATAGGACAGTTTAGATGGTCTATTTGATCCTGATTTAATTTGGGTATTTGGTATCTGTCTAGGAAATTGTCCATTTCCTCAAGATTTTCTAGTTGTGTTGAATACAGGTTTTTGTAGTAGGATCTGATGATTTTTTGAATTTCCTGTTTCTGTTGTTGTCGCCCTTTTCATTTCTGATTTTGTTAATTTGGATACTGTCTCTGTGCCCTCTGGCTAGTCTAGCTAAGGGCTTATCTATCTTGTTGATTTTTCTCAAAGAACCAACTCCTAGTTTTGTTGATTCTTTCTATGGTTTTATTTGTTTCTACTTGATTTATGTTAGCCATGAGTTTGATGATTTCCTGCTTTCTGCTCCTCTTGGGTGTATTTGCTTGATATTTGACAAAGGAGCTAAAACCATGCAGCGTGAAAAAAATATTTTCAACAAATTGTGCTGTTTCAACTGACAGTCAGCATGTAGAAAAGTTCAAATTGACCCATTCTTATCTTCTTGTACAAAGCTCGGATCAAAGAAATACACATAAATCCAGATACACTGAATCTGATAGAAAAGAAAGAGAGGAAGAGCCTGGAATACAGTGGCACAGGGGAAAATTTCCTGAACAAAACACCAGGAAAGCTTAAAGTTTAAAGTTCAGACTATAAGAACAACAATTTACAAATGAGACCTCAAAAAACTGAAAAGCTTCTAAGGCAAATGACACTGTTAATATGACAAAATGGCAACCCACAAATTGGGAAACCATCTTTACCAACCCTATATGCAATAGAGGTATAATATCCAAAATATACAAAGAATTCAAAAAGCTAGACTCCAGAGCACCAAATATTAAAAATTGGATACAGAGTTAAACAGAGAATTCTCAACTGAGAAATCTTGAAAGGCTGAGAAGCACTAAAAGAAATGGCCAACAGTCTTATTTATTGGGATATGCCAATCAAAATGACACTGAGATTCCACTTCACATCAGTCAGAATGGCTAAGCTCAAAAATGCAGGTGAGATCAGATGTTGGTGAAAATGTGGAGAAAAAGTAACATTCCTCCAATGCTGGTGGGATTGCAAGCTGGTAAAACCACTTCAGAAATCAATCTGGTGGTTCCTCAGAAATTGGAAATAGATCTACCTGAAAACACAGCTATACCACTCCTGGGCATATACTAAAAGATGTTCCAACATATAACAGAGATATGCTCCACTATGTTTATGGCAGTTTTATTTATAATAGCTAGAAGCTGGGAACAATCCAATCCAGATGTCCCTCAACAGAAAAATTAATACTGAAAAATGTGGTACATTTTCACAATGGATTGCTACTCAGCTATCAAAAGCAATGATTTCATGAAATATGCAGGAAAATGGATAGAACTAGAAAATATTATCCTGAGTGATGTAACCCAGACACAAAGAACACACATGATGTGTACTCACTGATAAGTGGATATTAGTCCAAAAGCACAGAATGCCCATGATATAACCCACAAACAATTTGCAAATTAATAAGTAGGAAGATCAAAGTATAGATGCTTCAATCCTAGATATTAGGGTGAATGAAATAATCATAGAAGATAAAGAGAGGGAGGGACCTGGAAGGGAGAGAGGAGGGGGAGGAAAAAGGGGGGGCAGGATTAGGTATTTGAAAAGACAGTAGAGAAAACTGAATAGAAATATGTGGCATTGGAGGATGGGGAACAGGAGATAGCCACTAGAAAATCCCAGATGCCAGGAAAATGAGAGGTTCCCAGGACCTGGTGACAGATCACCCCACCTAGTAATCCATCCCATCTTCAGACAGGAAAAACCCATACTATTGCTGATTCCAAGAAGTGCTTGCTGACAGGAGCCTGATATTGCTGTTCCCTGAAAGTTTCTACCAGCTTCTGACCAATACATATGCAAATACTCACAGCCAATATCTAACTGAGCCTAGGACCCCAGTGGAGAGCTGGGGGAAGGACTGAAAGAGCTGAAGGGGATTGCAATACCTTAGGAAGAACATTATCAACTCAGAGCTCCCAGGAACCTAACCATTAACAAAAGAGCATGTAGATGGAGGGAGCCATGGCTCCAGATACATATGTAACAGAGGATGGCCTTACCTGACCTCAGTGGGAGGAAAGGCCTTGTGGATGCTTGATGCCCCAGCATAGGTGACAGCTAGAAAAGTTAGGCAGGAGCACCCTCACAGAGGCAAAGGGGAGGGGGATAGAGGGGGATGGGACTCCGAGGGATTTTTAGAGTGGTAACCTGGAAGGGCAATATCATTTGAAACTGGGAAGTGCAATGTCATTTGAAATGTAGACAAAAAAATGGTTAATAATATACTACATAAAAAATATATTCCTTTTTCTTTTGAAGAAACAAAGGAATGAAAAGATGTGACTGTGACTACTGATAAAGTACTTAAGTAAAGATTAACATAAAAGAAAATAAAACTTTCAAACCAAACAAAATGCTTATTCCCTGTAGATCTGGGGAATATTGGCAATGATGTCTGCAGATCTAAATTGAAAAGATGGGAAATGGCTGTTCTTAGTTCTGAACTTGAGAACATGGGCAATGGTTATTCTGGAGCTTTTTTATTTTTTTTTTAAGTTTTTTAATTTACATTCCAAATTATTTCCGCTTTCCTCCCTCCCCGAAAGTCCCATAAGCCTCCTTCCCTCACTCTTTTCCCCATTCAACCCCCTCTCGCTTCTATGTCTTAGCATTCCCCTACATCCAGTCTTTCCAGGACCAGAGGTCTCTCCTTCCATCTTCTTGGAAATCTATTGATATGCGTATTGTGTCTAGGGTATTCCTAGATTCTGATTTAATATCCCCTTATCAGTGACTGCATACTATTTGTGTTCTTTTGTGATTGGGTTACCTCAATAAGGATGATATTTTCAAGTTCTGACCATTTGCCTAGGAATTTTGTGAATTCATTGTTTTTAATTGCAGAGTAGTATTCCATTGTGTAAATATACTACATCTTCTGAATCCATTCCTCCATTGAGGGACATCTGGGTTCTTTCAAGCTTCTGGCTATTATAAATAAGGCTGCTATGAACATAGTGGAGCATGTGTCCTTATTGCATGCAGGTAAAGCCTCTGGGTATATGCCCAGGAGTGGTATAGCCAGATCCTCCGGGAGTGTCATGCTCAGTTTTCTGAGGAACCGCCAGACTGCTTTCCAGAGTGGTTGTACCAGCTTGCAATCCCACCAGCAGTGGAGGAGAGTTCCTCTTTCTCCACATCCTCGCCAACAACTGCTGTCTCCTGTGTTTTTGAACTTAGCCATCCTGACTGGTGTGAGATGGAATCTCAGGGTTGTTTTGATTTGCATTTCCCTAATGACTAAGGATGATGAACATCTCTTTAGGTGCTTCTCAGCCATTAGATATTCTTCAGGTGAGAACTCTTTGTTTAGCTCTATACCCCATTTTTTAATAGGGAAGAACCATGAACATATGAGCACAGGGGAGAATTTCCTGAATAGAACTCCAATAGCTTATGCTCTAAGATCAAGAATTGACAAATGGGACCTCATAAAATTACAAAGTTTCTGTAAGGCAAAAGACACTGTCAAAAAGACAAAGCAGCAACCAACTAACTGGGAAATGATCTTTACCAACCCTACATCCGACAGAGGGTTAATATCCAATATATACAAAGAACTCAAGAAGTTAGACTCCAGAGAGCCAAGTAACCCTATTCTGGAGCTTTTAAGAACTTGTTTTCTTGATTTCTATAATGCAGACAATATCATATTTAGCTTTTAGAATCGGTTTTAAGAAAATCAAATTTTACAAACAAAGAAATGAAATCTTGTATACACAGATTTTCAGGCCAACATATCATTCTTATATTAACAATATTAAAACTTTTAAAATTTTATGGTTCAAAATCAATATCACAAGGTGTCTGTAGGCACCCAGACAAAATCTTACCCATGAGCAATATCAATGCATTAATTCTAGGTAAACATTGATTGAAATTTTGTGTCTGGGTGATTGTCAGAATTGTTTGCCTCGAAAGCAACTATGAGGAATTTGACATTCTCAATGGTATTTCTTTATTGGATGTGAACACAAGTATAGAAAGTGTAGGAGAAGCACAATTTACCACTACCCCTCCCCAAAATAATGAAAGACAGAAAAAGTTAACTGGTTAGAATGCCCAGAAAAATAAGAAGAAAAAATTGTGGTGTGACTAAGCATATCAGAAGGCAGCCATCCTTGCCTCTCCTCATAGCTGTTGATTTTAAGAAATTATTCTTGACAAACTCCGTAAGCTGTAGCCTTCATCACACTACTCGTTTTTCTTGATCAATAATTCAGAAACTCCTGGAGTTGATTCCATTGTAGGAAAAACAGATATCCCTCAAATCTTCGTATCCCCTATCCTTGGTTTATAAATGAGAGTTATCAAGTTAACATTTTTACTATTCCCTATATGAAATGTCAATATTACAAAAATGTACCTCTTTTCTTTGCAAAGTGATATAATGATCACAAACTATTAATACACCTTGCATGATGCATAATGAATTACAACATTTCCACATCATTTAACATTCTTCTAGAAGTTGGTGCTACGTGGAATGCATATGTATATACATATGAGTACATAATTATAAAACCAATTCACCTTTTTGAACATTTAGTTTACTCTGATTTTTTGATGATGCTTGATTCTTAGATGAATCCTTTTGTAGATGAATGTAACACCTTTGATTATTTCCTCATAGTACATTCCTGAAAGTCAAACTCTTGAAAGCAGGAATACATGTACATTCATAACTTCGTTCCCAGCCTTTTATAAGACGTCTGAGTCGAGGATGTTATAAAAGAATTTTATCCATATATCCTCTTGTTAGTGCTTGTATATGTGCACTTACTATTTTCATTACTCATTTTCAAGATAAAATGGTAGTGTATTATTCCTACACTTTATTTTTTCCATCTAATCATCACTGATTAGTATTTCTTTATGTACCAGTAGCCTGGTTATTTAGACAGTTTCCCTTTTTATATTAATTATATGTCCTTAAGAGTTTATATATGTAAAACTTATTAGCTTTTTTTCATATACCTTGAAATAAAAGGCATTTATTAATTTTATCCTCTTCTTCAATCTCATTGTTCCTTTCTTTGTGTTTTAGCTGTATTAATAAATTCATATCTTTCCTCTTTGATTTTCTTCTCTGACTTGAATCTTAGGATTTTATAAACTTAACAGAAGATGAGCACAACTTATGTCTTCATATGATTTTTTAGATGTAGTTTCATTGTTTAGCTCTGAACTCCACAAAATATTTTACTACAATATAAGAAGATTTTGCTGGTGTCTAAGCCATTGTAACAACTTCCATAGAACTTTCATGCTGTCTGTCAACACAATAAGTAGCTACAACAAAGTCTTTCCTGTTTTTGAATTGTCATGATGTCTTTATTAACAAATTAATAGGCTTTTTACCTTCTGTACTTACAATCTTGATAGCAACTATATTCCCATCACTTCCTCAAGGATTATGTTTGTAAGGTCTCTATTATCTCACAAGCAGTTAAAACTACTTACATCTTAGTGAATCCAACTGTTATTCCCATATCCTTACTATCCAGGGTCACATAGAAAATTTCAAACTCTTACCTGCATAAAAACTCAAATAGATTTAGAGAATACAGTGGAATAGTTTTAGAGGGTGTTTCCATTTGCATACATGTGGTAATTAGAATATTACAGATGCCCTCTATTCAGAACATAGTGTTCTGCCTTAATTCCTACATGTGTTAATACCACACCCTGACTATGTCATGTTGCTTTAATTAAAATGGTAGTGGAGATGTCAATTGCTGTTAGTATTCAATCACCTTTGTAAAAAGTATCTTGAGCTGTCATTTGAGTTAACCTAATTATATAAACCCTTATGAAACAGACTTTTTTCTCTAGAGTAGCATCATAAAAAGTCAGAGTTCTGAATAACAGGGGAGACTTGGTATAATATTGCAGACTTTTAAAATGAAGGATGGAAATTGCCATTAGTAGCTGAAAGCAGCCCCAGCTGAGAGCTAGTAATGACATGTTCAGTCTCACAATTGTAGAGACTGAATGAGCCTGGAAAATGTATGTTCCAGAAACCATGAAGAGCTCAACTTATATAATAACATCATGATACAAAGCAGAGAACCAACCATACTGCTCTGACCTTCAGATCTACAGAATGAGATCATATTAAGAGATGATAAATGCTATCTTTTAGTGCCACTAAACAAGTTGGTGAGTGTCTACTGTGGCAGCAGTAAAACTCCAAACAATATCTGAGTCTTGTCAAAGGATTAGATGACATATCACAAGAAGTAGAAAAGAAGTAACTACAAATTAGAGTTTATATCCTTATAAGAGAGACCCAGTCACTTAAGAGAAGTTGGGAAGACCAGGAAACATGACTCCTATGGAAATTCTATTGAATTTCTTTCCCTGTGTAATTCTCTGCAACCTCTACAAAACCTTATATATCATTCATTTGGTCGCAGCACAACTTTTGGAGACTGAGTAGAGCTGTGCCAGTAGTCACCAATTTGCTTTGTAATACCAAAAAATAGCCCCACCAGTAGATAATGCTAGAGTAAAAGACTGTAAACATGAAGTGGAATATAGCAGAGAATCGTATCTGTATCTATAAGAAACAACATCAAAGCTCCTGCTGCAAGTGCTGCTTTCTGAAACCTATCAGAGTCTTCTTACTAAGGTCAAGTTTCCCTTGACTTTTCTCAGTTCATAATGGAGGGAAGCATAGTCACTCAAGTTGTCTGTTTTCCTGGATTGGGGAACTCAAAGGAAGGTTCTGCCTAGAATACAACTCAATGGCCTAACACTCGACTTTAAGCATAATCCAGTGGTCTTGCAGATTTTCCCTAGAACTGTCCTGAGGAGAAACTTTGAGCCAACATTTCCTTACCACTAAATAGAGTCCCATCTTAAATAATGGTTGATGCTGTGAGAGTCTTGCTACAATCTGCTGCATCTTGATTTCCCTCACAGACATTTCTCCTACCAAATTTCATCACATTTAGTCCTGTTTTAGTATCTTCCTGTTTCTTACAGTACTTAAGTGAATCAACTGTATATAAAGGAAAGTGAAACTTGCTTTGACCTGTGAAGGAAATGAAGCCAATCACAGATAGATATAGAATGGTAAGCACAGTAATTCTTAGGGTTGACATAGGCACTGCTAATGCCTTTAGAATATTGAAGCTCTACTAATATCTTTGTGGAGTAGAGGTTCTGCTGTTTGGTTTGCACAGTTGAGGACTGGCTATTGCCTTTGTAGTGTAGATGATCTACAAAGATCTTCATAGAATAAAGGCTGTCCTAATGTCTTTGTTTAGTAAAAGCCCTACTACTGTCTTTGTATGGTAGAGGTCCTGAGATTATCTTTTTGAGGTAAAGGTGCACATATAAAGAATCTTCTTGTTGTCTTTACCATACTGGTAGTGTCTTTAAGGAAGAGGCATGCCAGTATCTTTGTAGGATTGAGGCCCTGATATTGTCTCTGTAGTTTGCAACCCTGTGATTGTATTCATAGCATATAGGTCTTATGAGTGACATTGTAGGGGAGAGGTCTGTCCAGTATCCTTAGGATATAGAGGCTGTGCAGTGGTTTTAGTAGGTTAAAGGCCCTGCTAGTGTCTTTAAGATGTAAAGAGCCTTTAGTGACTTAGTGGGGTAGAGACCAAGCAAATGTCTTTATAAGGTAGAGGTCTTCATAGTATCTTTGTGAGGTAAAGGTCCTGCTAGGGTTTTTGTGGGATAGAGACCCTGTTTCTAGCTCTGTGCACTAGAGTCTAGTCTAGACACTTCTGTATGTTAAAGACCCTACCAATGTCTTTGTTGAGTAGGAGTTCTGCTAGTGTCTTTGTAGGGTAGGGGCCTTGGTATTGTCTTTGTGAACTGGAGGACCTACGGCTATCCATGTAGGCAAAGGCCCTCTTACTGTCTTTTTGGGGTAAAGGACATGCTAGTGGTTTTCTGAGAGAGGCACTAAAATTGTCTTTCAGGAGTAGAGGTAATGATAGTGTCTTTTAGAGGTAGAGGCTATCCTATAATCTGTGAGTTGTAGGCCCTGGTAGTGTCTTTGTGGGGCATAGTTCCTAAAAGTGGTATCTTTTTAAGGTAGCTGCTTTGCTAGTGTCTTTGTGGTAGAGAAGCCTTTCTAAAGTCTTTATAGAGGAGAGGCCTTGCTATTAGATGTCTTTGTAGGGTAAAGGACCAGATAGTTCCCTAGTATTTTAGAGGCCCCTTTAATGTCTTTCTGTGTTGCAGGCCATGTTAGTGTCTTTGTGAGGTAGAGGTCCTGTCAATGTCTGTGTGGTTCATAAGTTATGATACAGGTTATGCTAATTTCTTTGTAAGGTAGAAACTATGATATGTGTGTGGTTTACATGCTATGCCAGTTTTTTTGTAGTATAATGGTCCTGTTGATATGTTCCATAGGTAGAGGCCCAGCTGATGTCTTTGTAAGGTAGAGACCTTGCTACTGTCTTTGTAGTGTAGGTACCATGATACTTTCTTACTGGTTTAGATGCCCTGATAATATCTTTCTAAGATAGAGTCCCTGCTAGTGTTGTTGTGAGGTAAAGGCCTAGAGGCCTTGGTAGTGTCTGTGTTTAGGAGAGGCTCTCCAAAATTTGCTGGGGAAAGGGGTCCAAAGGCATATTCATAGTGTAGATGTTTTGCTAGTGTCATTGTAGGCTAAAGATTTTGCCACTATTGTTCTGAGATAAAAACCCTACTAGTTCCATTGTGGTGTAGAAGCTTTCTAGTGTCTTAGCCCTGAAACTGTCTGCATAGTGTAAATGCTTCTCTCTCTCTCTCTCTCTCTCTCTCTCTCTCTCTCTCTCTCTCTCTCTCTCTCTCTCTCTCCTCTCTCTGCCATATAGAGGACCTACTAGTGCCTTTTAAGGAATAGGGCCTATGACTATCTTCATGGTATATATGATTTGCTAGTGTCATTTTTGGGAATGGCCTTGCTTGCCCTGCAAGTGTCTATGTGAGGTACATGCTCTGCTAGTGTCTATGTTGTATAGAGGCCTTGTTAGTGTCTTTATGAGGTAGAGATTCAATTAATGTTTTTTTTTAAATTTTTTTGTATTTTTTTTATTTACATTCCGAATGATTTCCCCTTTCCCGGTTCCTCCCTCCCCGAAAGTCTCATAAACCCTCTTCCCTGTTCCCCATTCAACCCCCTCTCACTTGTCTGTCCTAGTATTACCCTACATCCAGTCTTTCCAGGACCAGGGTCTCTCCTTCCATCCTCTTGGAAATCTATTGATATGTGAATTGTGTCTTGGGTATTCCGAGTTTCTGTAGAGGACCTGCTAGTGTCTTTCTTGGGTTGAGGTGCTAATAGTGTCTTTTTTATGGTAGAGGCCATGCTAATACATTTTTTGAGTAAAGATCCTGGTATTTATTCTTCTTTTGGTGTAAAGTTCCTGGCAGTATTTTTGCAGTATAGAGGTCTTGCTAGTATTTTTTTGATATAGAGGCCCCACTAATATCTTTGTAGTCTAGACGTCCTGCTAGAGTCTATGTAAGGTAGAAGTCCTGATTGTGTCTTGATATAGTAAAGCCTCTGCTACTGTGTTTGTAGAGTAGAGTCCTTGGTAGTTTCATTGTGAGGCAGAGACACTTATGTCTTTTCAGAGTCCCTTCTAGTGTCTTTGTGTGGTAGAGGTCACATGCATGTCTTTGTGATGTAGAGGCCCTATTTCTGTCTTTGTAAGTAAAGGCCCATCTAATATCTTTGGAGGGGGATGGGATACTTTCTACTAGTCTCTTAAAGTACAGCTTCTGGTAAAATCCTTGTAGGGTAGAGTCCCTGGTGTTAACTCTGAAAGTTATAGGTCCTGATAGTGTGTTTGCATGATAAAGAAACTGCTAATGTCTATGTAGTGTTACGGCATTGCTATTGATTTTGTAGGGTATAGTCCCTTCAGTTACATTCATCGGATATAGATCCTGCAATTATCTTCATAAGGCAGAGAACTGACATTGCCTTTTATAAGGTAGAAACCCTGCTAGTGTCTTTGTGATATAGAGGTCATTCTAGTTTCATTGTAGCGTAGACATCTGAGTAATGTCTTTGTGAGAAAGAGGTGCTAGTGTCATTGTACAGTAGGGGTCTTGGTAGGGTACAAACCCTGAGATTATTCTCATAAGATATAGGCCTTGCTGCTATCTTTTGGTGTAGAGGCTCTGCTCCTCTCCCTGCTAGTGTGTTTATGTTGTAGAGGTCTTGCTATTATAATTGTAGATTAGTGACCTTGCTAATTTCTTTGGTATATGGAGATTCTTCTGGTATTTTTGGGTAAATGTCTTGCTTGTGTCTTTGTGATATAGAGATAGTGGTATAGAGATGATATTGAGGTAGATAATATAGAGACCAGCTGGTTCTTTTTAGTGTAGAGGCCTTGCTAGTTACTTTCTGAGGTAGAGGGCCTCCTAGAGTCTTTATAGGTTAGAGGGACTGCTAGTTTCTTTGTAATCCAGAGTCACTGCTACTGCTTCTTTGAAGCAGAGACTTTGTTAGTATCTTTGCAGGTGAGAGGCCCTGCTTGTATCTTTGGATAGTAAAGGCCCTGATATTGTCTTTGTAAAGTCCCTGCTAGAAATTTTGTAAGGTAGAGGCTCTGCTAATAATTCTGTAGCATAGAGATCATGCTAGTGTCTTCGTAGTAATCTCAAGACTATATACCCTGACACTATATTAGGTTCATTTTAAATTGTACCTTTGCTTCAAGCTGTCAGACACATATGTAAAATGTCGCAGAGCCACTTCATCACTTTCTGATGTAGATTTTCAATAAAAATGAAAAGTCAAAACCCTTTCTCTGTTAGCAAAGTGTAATGAGCCACATACTCTTTATTTGTGGATTGCCTCCAAAATAAATATAGCCTTTGAGTTTTTGGGGGGTGTCAGGTAAAGTCTTGGGAATGAAGATAATTAGAGTATGTTACACTTTCTTAACTGAGCAGGGAATAGTTGCTTAGACTGATCAGAGGTAACATTTTCTAGAAGGTAAACTATCATTTCTGAAGATTTTTACTTGCTGAGGTACTTCTTAGCCTAATCTTAGTCCACCGGACAAGAGTTTATTCAATGAGATATGTAACTATTTCCAATGCAAGACCAAACTCTCACAAAATAGAGTCACCAACATGAAAGCCTATTTATAGTTGCACAAACTGAAGCTCAGAGAAGTTATTTGACATGAAGTCAGCTACACAGTTGGTTGGAGATATGAAAAGGAATAAAATCTAGTGACTATTAAACGGTGACTTATGAAATGTACCCATCTGTTCTTAACTGAAGGACTAGTCTGTTAGAAGCAACTGAAACAAATGAGCCACAGGTCAGAGGCAACATGGAAGAGAGCATTATTTAGAGTCTAGTGTTACTTTTCACATGATTAATACAGCTCTGTCTCTTAGGTTGCCACAAAACTATCTGCTGATTTACTCTGAGCTCCTGATCCTGCCTCATCAAAGCATCTTTGTGATTCTCATCAGAAGCCATCCTCTGGGATGAAAAATAACATCCGTCATGAAAATGACAATCATAATATGGATGAAGCCAGAGAAGACAATCTTTTAAAGCTGTCAGTGAAACAAAAGAGATTCTAAAAGATGCTGATGTAATCTCCTTAAAATCTTTGAACATTTCCAGACACAAAGATGAACTGTCTCTTTGTACCTGCAGGATGATCCCCTGACTGTAGCATACCTCAATCAAACTCATTGTGTCTGAAGGTGAGATGTGATAACCTGAAGGTCAGTTCCTGCTGGACAACCTCAAATGAGCTAGTGAGCTCTATCCAGGGTGGGAGTAATGGAGGACAGGCAGACAAACAGGAAACATATAGTGAATCGCAGGAAGAGGAAGTGGGAAGCACAGCCACTGTGGGGGCCAAAGTAGAAACAATAGATGCAAACTGGAATTGGTGTTCATATAAGCAATGAAATAAACAATACAGCTCAAATTGTCAGTTTTGCAGAACCGAAACTCACTTTAAGCAATGGTAATTTCTCCCTATCTTCTTCACAATTTATTTTTTTAGGACTAGAAAATGCTGAACTCTCAGTATGCCAATTTCTATAACTGTAAAACATATGAGAAGAAGAGAAATGAAATGTCCCTTTAAAAGAAAAGTAGGAGGAAAAGGAGAAGAAGAAATGGAACTGGAACTCATGTCCTTTGCTCATAGGGGCAGAAAGCTAATTATTCTAAATAGGCAAAAATGTGAATCACCAAGACTAATGAGCAGACTTGCTTCCCCCAGGAAGGAAGCAGAAAGTCTATGAGCAGCTGCCACAGCAGAGGAGCAGAATGTAGAGCACGGAGTTTACCTGTCTCCTGAGGGCTAAGGGTGTTTCTAAGGGAGATGGCTTTCCTTGGAGCTCATATGTCTATGTATATATTCAGGAAAGCAGGACCGGCAATGACATTAACAGGGTCAAAACACATCCACATATTGTTGCTTCTCCATGCCAGTTCCCAAACTGTGCTTAAAGCATTCCATTTATTAAACTTTACAAAAAGCTCTAACAGCAGCAGCCAAAGCAGAGGCCAAAAAAACCCTGAAAGTCTGCATTATTAATTCTCTGTTCCTTAAATTTTTCTCTTATTTTGTAATATATTTGATGGTTCTCTGTTCTTGGTCTACAGTGTATTGTGGACTTACTGAAGACCCTTACAATCCACAGAGTTTCTAGACTAGGGTGTGAATGTGGAGTAGAAGACAGACCAGAGGTTAGAATAAGTTTCCTGTGCCACTGCTTGCTGACATGGCATTTAATCTAAGTACATCCTGCTTCCAAGATACTACTTCCATAATTACCAAGAGTGATTCTATTTTCAGTGCAGTAGCTAATATGATATAATCACACACCACAGAGGTAGAGTATTTTTGCTTTCTTTGAGGGTCTTTCATCTATCATCATATAATATTCACCTACTCATTCATAGCAGTTGCTTGTCATGCTAATTGAGAATACCACTAGTTCTGAAGTGCTTTTGCACTACAAGTTATATTGCTTGGAATGTACAAATGTTGTAAGATAGTTGCCCATGAGATAGCTAAAGTTCTCTTCAGCTAAACTTAATATTATACTGGTTGTTTTTTCCTACCTTTTGAACCTCTACCCCCTCTAACTTAGCAACATCATCCTCAAGGACCGAGTGCCTAGATCCATTTGTTTCTGAGGCTAGAAACCCCTCATCCCCAGAATGAGCTTTTATGTGGTTCATTTAAACAACTTTAGCACTTTTTTGCTAACTGTCCAGTTGGTGTCTGACATGCTTGTTATCTCTTATTCTCTCTTTATTCCACAATGGGTTTGCCAATGGAGAATAACAACACATTATATTGTGGACAAAAAAATAATAATAACATAGGTTTGACATCAATTACTGGTGGACTTCAGGTTTCTGTATCCAGGAAATCCTAGGGCATTCATTTGTAGGATAGTTGAATTATGCAGCCAAATTCTGTAACTCAGGGTTGCTTCCTAGGGCAGGGACACTGTTAGGTTTTATTAATTAGTTTCATATTACCTGCTATTTGGGAATCTCAAGCATACCAGTGTCAAAGAAGCTTCTCATTAACAAGCTGCCATGATAGCCTGTGTTTGATTAATTCAGAAGGAAATATTGACAATAATTGTTCTCAAGATATTTTGATGGAACAGATGGGGAAAATGTTGTAATTCCCAAAACATTTCCAAATGTGTTGCAGTTTCAGCAATGTGAAAGGGGAAGGAATGAGATGCTGTACTAGAACACCTTCAAACTGAAGCCAATGAAATGTTTCCTCTATCTATTTAGGAAATGTTTTCTACTAGTAGTAGGGGTGTTATAGTGACACCATAAACTTTTCACTTAATTTTCTTTTTCTTTCCTGGAAAAACTGGTAGCAATCTAGAATGCAAGACTAAGATCCAAATTTCCTGTCTTGATATGTAGCTAATTTAATTAGAATAGAACATTTGATAATATAAAACATTATTCAACAGACCAACAATGCATGTTTACCCATGAACCTAGCACCCATCCTATGTGTATACACACACACACACACACACACACACACACACACACACACACACACACACATACACACACACAAGGCCAGCATTTTGCAACTTTTATTGATTTCTATCCCACTCAATTCCTGTTTCTTAGCTGTCTTACTGAGGGCATTCTGTCCTGCCTTCTCCCTGTCCAAAAGTCCTATAATCTCTGTTCCTGTGATTCTTCCCTGTCTACTGAATACATAGGCAGGTATTGCCAATGTACCTAGCTGATCAACTTTCAGTCTAACATTTGAAAAAGAAACTCATTACTGAGATTGTATGAAAAGGTTTTGTTTATCAGACATGGTGTCACATCTTCAGGAGTATGGTTACTGCTTCTGTTTATAAGTTGTTGTGACCCCAATAATCACCCAGGTTTCTCTTAATGTTTGTTCTTCATAGTAGCAAACAACACAGTAAAAGTAAATCACACAAAAATTTTGTGTGATTCATAAATCACACGAAAAATTATTTAACATGGTTGAAAGATGTAGAGAGTTCATGAGTAAATGTGATTATGATGTGGTAGTACAGATAATTGGATCATTGCAGATAACATGACTTCTCTGTGTAAGAGAAGAGATGGTGAAAGTTTCTAATTAATTATTAATTAAGCTTTGAAATTCACAATAGTTGTACTCCCTTTCTTATTCCCTCCTATTCCAAAGCCCTATTCCTGTAATTTAAAAAAAAATATATACCTCAGTGTGTAAACTCTAGAAAAATTAGTAGTTAATCAGAAGAATACTAAACAGACTATTGGGAATGTTTTTTCATTGATCAAAAATTTTAATGAAAATTATGAATAAACAAAGTTTAAGAGAAAAGTTTTACCTTCAAAGAAATTATGTGAGTGGGTGTATGTCTACAGACATTTCTAAAGTGTAGTTTGTGTGTTTTAAACTCAACTTTAAAAATGTTCTCTAGATTGACCAGAATAGCTAATGATTTTAGAAGGTCATAATACATGATGTGTTAATGGAGTCTAAATTCTAGTTCTGCAGTTTGAATTGATTCTGTGACTCAGCACAAGGCAACCTCTGTGCTCTTATCTACTTACTATCCACTGCTCTGCCTGGAGTATGAAGACAATATAGAATGGCCCTTAGATATAGAGAACATTTAAATAAATAATTAAAAGATCAGTGTACAAGAGGCATTAGAAATATGTAAGTGAGAAATTATACTGTGACCATTCCAGACTGTAGATCCAATGAACATATTTAAGTGCATAATGAAATACTGTGTCACAAAATGAAGGCTGAAAATTCAGAAAACACATTTTAGTTACCAGGTGAAACCAGAGTTTATGCAAATATGAGAATCCTTTTCCCATTGAAATAATTTCTCAAGAAGCTACAGGAACATTTACAAAGAGAAGTTCCTTTTTTAGGTAAAAATTTAACCCAGATGGGCTGGAGAGATGGCTCAATGGTTAAGAGCACTGACTGCTCTTCCAGAGGTCCTGAGTTCAATTCCCAACAACCACATGGTGGCTCACACCCATCTGCAAAGGGTTCTGATGCCTTCTTCTGGTGTGTCTGAAGAGAGCAATGGTGTACTCAATATACATAAAATAAATAAATCTTTAAAAAAAACTCAGAAGTTAGATACAGAGTTCTTTCGGGTACAGACCTGCCCTGATACTTCCCACCACACACTGAATAAAACCCTAAACTAAAGCAAAAGCAACATCAGCTGAAGTGAACTGACATATTTGTTGGCAAAAAGAAAAAAGAATATGTACTCTAATCAAAGGTATCATTTTGCTTGAATAGGGTCCAGAGTTGAAAACACAGAATTAACAGGCCATTAGGACTCTCCAAGCACACAGATATGCAGCCTGGAAACAGCCTTACTGTGAGCTAAAACCGCTTGAAGATGCTGTGGTCCTCTCTGTCTACACCCATCAAATATTACCATGGCAATATTCTACAGGCCCTGTACAGAGGAAACAGGTAGCCCTGCCTACATTGCCTGATGTGTCATAGTTTTCAAAACCCTAACAGTGGCCAGTCTTCACGAATTGGAATGGTCCATTCACCCTGCACTCCCATGATGCCCAAAACATATTTTGTTGTTCTTCAAAAGCAGGTGATTTCAAATGACTGATTACATCCTTGTCAAACACACACTTTCCAAGTAGTGGGGAAAAAAGGCACTTCAGTTACTTGAGAATGAACTGTGAGAGTAACTTGACCTCAATTAGTCCCACTTGGCAAGCTTTTTTGATTCTGTCTGCTCTGAGATGGTGATAAATGTTGCTTACTTCATGCTTCATATTAATCAATACAATTTTGTACATTTTTCTGCTCTTGTGAATCAGAAAATAAGACAAAAAATCATTAGAACTTTGCTATAGCTATTTTGTGCTAAAAGCAAAAAAGAAAGAAAGAAAAATCTATCCTCCTGCCTTTGTACAGGAGCAAGACAAAACTTACAGGGAAAACTTAATTATTCTAGGATTGATTCCTACCATTTGGAAGCAACTATGGGTGTGCTTTCTTGTAAATAACATTTTTTTAAGAACAAAATAAAACAAAATCAAAATTTCCTTTGCTTTGACAGACTGATTGCTTAAGAACAGTAATTGAGGCTAAGGCTCTTAGATCATGCCACTAGGCAGAATTAGCTCAAGACTTTGTTTATAGTTTGAAACTCTTATTAAGCCACATTTCCTTGGCAAAGGTAAAAGAGCAAGTTTCTGAATGGAGCCACACCGCAGATACTTGCTATAGGAATTCTCACATAGCCTGAGAAGAGAGGGCTGGGCCTCAAGGTCTAGTGCGTATAGATGTCTGTAAAATGTCCTCAAGGACTACTGCATGCAAATATTTATAAAATATTTCATTTCATAAGGTGCTTCTCATGTCATCCCTTCACAATCTAAAATCACAACACAATAATTAGTAGTGTCTTGCTTTCTCTCTCGTTTCCACTGAAACTTTTCTTTCTTCATAATTCCCATTAGGTAAAATAGGGAGAAAAACTGAAAACCATGTCTCAACTGACAGTTTATTCTTAAGCAGAGACTCAGGCCTGTGACTCTGACTCAAGGCCTGTGAAGCAGTGATAGAAACGTATATAACTTATACGTATTGCAATCAAATGATCATCTCACATATCCCACAAATAAGCAACAATTTCCTTTTTATAAGCACTGAGTTCTCAAAGTGAAGTTATCCCCATGAATTTAGGTTCTACCACTTCTCCTCAGAGAAACCAAGATATTAGTAACAGTAGTGATACATTGTTGGACAGCTGACATTTAAGGACTTCTGGAGGAAAATTTACACATAAATGGTTTTAGTTAATCTTTTTTACCATCCTGGAGATAGATTAGCATTTCAGTCTTATTGGGAAAATCACTGAAATGTTAAGTTCAGAAATGAGAGCTCTCGATAGAACTCTTCCTATTTGGTAAGTCTGTCTTATAGATAACAGTTTCAAAGTCTGGGAATATGAGACAGTCTGTAACTCATTTGCACTAAGGTGTAATCCTAAATGGTGGTAAAAGATACCATTATGCCTATTTTGTAGAACAAAAACCTGGACACAGAAAACACTGAGTCCTGTGCTTACACACATTCTCCTAAACCCATGGATTCAGACTCCATTTATAGAAAGACCAGAAAGGAGTTCTGCTTCCAAATTGGAAACTTCAAAGTGCTACAAGTATTTTTTTCTGAAAAATTAGAGAAATCTGACAGCCACGAAATTCAATTTATCCAATTCTAAAAATAGTAACTTAGTAATGAAAGTGATTTTAGGAGTAATCTGAGAGAGAGAAGGAGAGAGAGAGAGAGAGAAAGAGAGAGAGAGAGAGAGAGAGAGAGAGAGCATTTGACAAGCAGTTGAAGTGTGTGTGTGTGTGCAGTGTTCCTACTGCATGTGGTTGTTTGAGTAGGGGCAATTCTGAGACATGGCTGAAGCCTGTTACCTGCTACTAGAGAAGGACAGACTCTGATACTGCTGTTGGGAAGATCACTGTAATATTCAGTCTTAAGTCCTCTGTTAGTCACCTTTATTGGAAAAAATAGTAAAAGAAAGAGAATGTATCCCCAGTGCTGTGGTAAGATTTGCAGAGCAACTAAGTAAGCAGCTATGTTGTCTGCTTGTCTTCTATCTGTAATATAAGACCTATATCCCATTGCAGTTTCAAAAGTTTGACTATCTCATAGGATGAGGAATGCAAACCAAACCATACCAATCACCATAGACCCTCTTTTTAAAAATATTTTATCAACAAAGAATACTAAATAGGGTGAGTTTTGCTTTTAACCAGCCAGTTTAAATCTCTAAATCTTTGTGCAATATTTTCCTCTATAATACAAAGCTATAAAAGTCAATATCACAAGACTTTAGCTACTGACCCAGGCTTACCTCATAGTATCTCTCTGGCTTTGGACAGACCGCTTTACTTCCTCATGCCTTTCCTTTGTGGAATTAAAATGCCTACTTTTTAGAGCTTTTCTTCTTCCACAAAGATTGTGAGGAATATAGGCACACCCATACATAAATAAGAATGTAAATATGTACTAAACATACATATTTTTATGTATGTATAAAATATTTCTGTATTACAAGAGTGCTTTTTATATAAGTAGTGTTTTATATGATGTTCTTTGTATACTAAAATACACATATAGGTAGAGATTGATGTTATATCTGTCACTTTCAGGTTGTTTGATGCCATGTAACAAGGCTCGGTGAGGTTTACTGTTGGTTCCCAACACTATATTTCAGTTATGTTCATGGATGGAACAAGACATTCACTTGCTGTTCATTAGGTCAATAGCCACTGAGTTTTATTCCTTTCTTAGCTGTTTCATCTCTCATGGGTATCCCTGTAATGCAGAGACATTAGTATGACATAGATAGTTATAAATGTGGTCCTCCAATACCTCATAAATGAGCTCTCACTGGAATCCTTACACACTTGATGCCCAAAACTTATGTCAGAACTTATATATCTAACTTGTACCAGACCCATATTTTCTCTGGCACAAATAAATCATTTTGAAAGTAACAGCAGATTATTGCATAAAGAAAGAAATTAGAGGTAAAACTTAAATTAATGGTTAAGTAGGGCTTTGTGCTATCATGACTTGAGAGGTTTAACCAGCACTTGATATGAAAGAAGTCTTGTGGAATACCCTGACACCCTCTTTTCTTCTCCCTGCCTTTTGTGTGTCTAGCTTTCTCTTCTCTTAGACAGCCTTCACTTCTTAGGGAAGACTATTACTGGAAAGAAACATTTCTGTTTTCACTCAGGCAGTCTGATTATATGTGTCAGTTCATGCTGGTGTTTCTCATTTGGCATGCTCATCTCCTTAGAGAACAAGTCAAAGCAAAGCTGCTGCAATTGCTTGAAGCTGTGATCTAATCCTACCAAGACTGTAGTGAAATATATATCTTCCTTCACCTTATAGAAGGTAGGCATCCCAGGCTACTTTTCTGTTTGGTTAGCTAAAACATCTAAGACACAAAACCAGTGTTTTAAACTTTAGGTGAAACTTCCCTATTTGTTCCAGGAGTATTTGGTTCATACACAGGAAGGGTTTTACCATGGAGTCAAAATTTTTTCTCAAGTTACCAGTGTCTCAGTACTTTTGCCCCACTTATCTACGAAGAAAACACCAGAAGATAATCTCTCCTAACAAATTAGAGATGGGAATTAGGAAGATGTTAACGTTACACCCTATCTGGGAACATGAATCAAAGATACCTGCTGAAATTCCTTATGAAGAGTTATCACACTGGCTTCTAAATATAATTCTCACTTGCTCACGAATAGAGTCAGTGAAAGTTAGAAAGGACATTTTTCATGTAGTATCAGCCTGATTATCACAATGCTGCTAAGTAGGAGGTCTTGCAATAGCAGAAACATGTCCTAAAATATAAGGTATATGGGCTTGAAATTATTGTCATATAGTTCTTTCACTTGTTTGATTAGTTACCCCAAGATATTTTATATTATTTGTGGCTATTGTGCAGGGAGTTGTTTCCCTAATTTCTTTCTCAGCCTGTTTATCATTTCTATAAAGGAAGGCTACTGATTTATTTGAGTGAATTTGATATCCAGCCACTTTGCAGAAGTTATCAGCTGGAGAAGCTCTCCGGTAGAATTTTTGGGAATGCTTATGTATACTATCATATCATCTGCAAATAGTGATAACTTTATTTCTTCTTTGCCAATTTGTATCTCCTTGTTCTATTTTTTGTTGTCTTATTGTTCTACCTATCACTTCGAGTACTATATTGAATAGATATGGGGAGAGTAGGCATCCTTGTCTTGTCCCAAATTGAGATCTCAGAAAATGTAGAAATCTTCCATGTTCATGGATTGGCAAAATTAACAGAGTAAAAATGGCCATCCTACCAAAAATAATCTATTGATTCAATACAATCTCCCATCAAAATCTCAACACAATTCTTCAAAGACATGGAAAGAGCAATTCTCAAATTCATCTGGAAAAGCAAAAACCCTAGAATAACTAAAACAATTCTTAACAATAAAAGAATGGCTGGGGGCTTTCCCTCAGTTTCTGCTCTATACTTTGTTATCTCTTCCTATGGGCATTTTGTTGCCCCTTCTGTGAAGAACTGAAGTGTCCACACTTTGGTCTTCCTTCTTCCTGAGCTTCATGTGGTCTGTGAGTTATATCTTAGGTATTCTGTGCTTTTGGGCCAGTATCTGTGTATCTGTGAGTCCATACCAAGTGTGTTCTTTTGTGATTGGGTTACCTCACTCAGGATGATATTTTCTAGTTCCATCCATTTGCTTAGGAACTTCATGAATTCGTTGTATTTTTTATAGCTGGGTAGTATTCCATTGTGTAAATGCACTACATTTTCTGTATCCATTCCTCTGTTTCAGGACATCTGGGTTCTTCCAGCTTCTGGCTATTATAAATAAGGCTGCTATGAACATATTGGAGCATGTGTCCGAATTATATGTTGGAGAATCTTCTGGTTATATGTCCAGGAGTGGTATAGCTGGTTACTCAAGAAGTACTGTATCCAATTTTCTGAGGAACCAGCAAAATGATTTCCAGAGTGTAGAGAGCCATATTGGGGTGTCTCGTCACCTGGCAGAAACTTAACATTGACCAAGGTGAAGTTCTCCCAGCCTGTGAGCTGAAATTCCTGTGCTGGCCATAATCCTGCTCCACCTAGGGTGGAGTGAAGTTCTTTGTTACTCCAGATCAACTATTTCTGAATTAAGCAGGTGACCTGCCCAGCTACCCAAGCTAACACCTAGGGGACAGCCAGACCAGATCTGCAGACATGGTTCCAGTTTCTAGGGGGAAGGACTTTTTCTCCTGCCTATATATTTGAAAAGACCATTAAAGTTTTGAGCCTTAAGCAGGAAATATCGCCTTGGCTCCATGTTTCTCTTGTCACCCTGTCATTTTTCTAGCCCCAGGTCTCTGTCCAGAGAACCCAAGTTTGTATGAAGCAGCAAGCCGTTTCTCCAGAGTGGTTGTACCAGCTTACAATCCCACCATCAGTGGAGGAGTGTTCTTCATTCTTCACATCCTCGCTAGCATCTGCTGTCACCTGAGTTTTTAATCTTAGCCATTCTGATTGATGTGGGTTTGAATCTCAGGGTTGTTTTGAATTGGATTTCCCAGATAACTAAGGATGTTGAAATTTTTTAGGTGCTTCTCAGCCAAGACCATGCAAAGACTGACCCATCTGGAGATCCATTCCCTGCACAGTTACAAAACCAAGACACTATTAGGGATGCCAACAAGTGCATGCTAACAGGATCCCAATATAGCTATCTTCTGAGAGGCTTGGCCAGTGCCTGATAAATACAGAGTGGGATGCTCTCAGCCAACCTCTGGACTGAGCACAAGGTCCCCAGTAGAGGAGTCAGGAGTTGAATGGGGTTTCTAGCACCATAGGATGAGTAATTACAATATGAACCAACCAGGATCTCCAGAGTTCCCAGGGACTAAATCACTAACCAAAGAGTATACATGGAGGGACCCATGACTCCAGCCACGTATGTAGCATAGGATGGACTTTTTGGACATCAGTGAGAGGAGAGGCCCTTGGTCTTGTGAATGCTTGTTTCCTTAGTATAGGGGAATGCCAGGACAGGGAAGCAGGAGTGGATGGGTGATTGAGCAGAGTCAGGGGGAAGGGGATGGGGGTTTGGGAGGGAAAAGGAGGAAAGGGGATAACACATGAAATGCAAATAAAAAAAATCTTAAAAAAAAAGAAAAAAGAATTACTGGGGAATCATCATCCCTGACCTCAAGCTTTACTACAGAGCAATGTGATAAAATCTGCATGGAATTGGTACAGAGACAGACATGTTGATCAATGGAACACAATTGAAGACCCAGAAATAAAACCACACACTTACAGATACTTGATCTTTTACAAAGATGCCAAAAATATACAATGGAAAAAAGAAACCATCTTCAATAAATGGTGCTGGTCTAACTGGCTGTCTGTATGTAGAAAAATGAAAATAGACCCACATTTGTCACCTTCCACAAAGTTCAAGTCCAAGTGAATCAAGGACCTCATCAAAAACCAGATACACTGAATGTAATAGAAGAGAAAGTGGGAAAGAGCCTTGAACTCATTGGCACCAGCGGATATTTCCTAAACAGAACTCCAAGGGCTCATGTTCTAAGATCAAGAATTGATAAATGGGACCTCAGGAAACTGGAAAGCTTCTGTAAGCCAAAGGGCATAGTCAATAAGACAAATCGGCAACTCACAGATTGGGAAAAAATCTTCACTAACTCCACATCTGATACAGGATTAATATCCAAAATATATAAAGAACTCAAGAAGCTAATCAAATCATGAAAAAAATCAAACAAACCAATCAAAAAACATGATATAGATCTAAACTGAGAGTTCAAAATTGAGGAATCTCGAATGGCTGAGAAGCACCTAAAGAAATGTTGAAAGTCCTTAGTGATCAGAGAAATGAAAATCAAAAGGACTCTGAGATTCCACCTTACACCAATCAGAAAGGCTAAAATCAAAACCTCAGGTGACAACACATGTTGGAGAGGATATGGAGAAAGAGGAACACTCCTCCATTGCTGGTGGGATTGCAAACTGGTACAACCACTCTGGAAGTCAATCTGGAGATTCCTCAGAAAATTGGAACTAGATCTACCTGAATACCCAGTCATACCACTTTTGGGAATATACCCAAAAGATGCCCCACCATGCCACCAGGGCATGTGTTCCACTATGTTGATAGCAGCCTTATTTATGATAGCCAGAAGCTGGAAACAACCTAGATGTCCCACGACAGAAGAATGGATACAGAAAAGGTGGTTCATTTACACAATGGAATACTACTCAGCTATTAAGAATGAGGACATCCTGAATTTTTCAAGCCAATGCAAGGAACTAGAAAATATCATCCTGAGCGAAGTGACTCAGACTCAAAAGGACATACATGGTATGTACTCACTAATAAGTGGATATTAGCAAAAAAAATTACAGAATACCCAAGATACAGTTTACAGAACTCAAAAAAATCAACAAGCTGAAGTGCCCAAGTGAGGATGCCTCAGTCCCACTTTGGAGGAAGGGGGAAGAAATTGATCACAAGTGGGGAGGGAGGAACATAAGAGGAAATGTGGGCAGGGAGGAATGAGGGGGGAAGGGAAACCTGATCTGATATTGGGTGAGGGAAAAAGACTGAAGCCCTAAGTGTCAGCAGAAAGATTGGAAACAGGCGACCTCAGCAGATAGAAGATTGGGGGAACCCTCCAGAATGCACCAGAGTCCTGGGAGATGAGAGACTCTTGGGACTTAAAGGGAGGGATCTTAGATGAAATGACCCATAGTAGGGAGAGGGAACTTATAGAGCCCACCTCAAGCAGGAAGATAGGGCATCAAATGAGGGAGTAGGGGGCCATCTCACAGTCACAACTCTGATCCACAATTATTCCTCTTGAAAGAATTACAGGTATAGAAATTGAGAGGAGCCTGATGAAAGGAAGATCCAGTGACAGGCCCAAAGTGGGATCTAGCTCGATGGAATGTCCTAATGCCTGACACTATTACTGAGGCTATGGAATGCTTACAATTAGGGACCTAACATGACCACACTCTGGAAGACAGAATGATCAGCTCAAAGTGTCAAATGCAGATATTTGAACCCAACCAACAGACAGAAACAGGTGACCCTGTTGTTGAATTAAGGAAGGTTGAAAGAAACTGAGAAGGGTGACTCTGTAGGAGGTCCAACTGTCTCAATTAATCTGGACCCTGGAGATCTCTCAAACGCCAGATCATCAAACAGGTAGCATACACCAGTTGATAGGAGGCCTCAAACACACATACAGTAGAGAACTGCTGGGTATCTGTTCATTAGGGAATACCAGGACAGAGAAGCAAGAGGGGGGTGAATGGGGAACAGGGGGAGGGAAGGGGGCTTATGGGACTTTTGGGGAGGGAGGAAACTGGAAAGGGGAAATCATTTGGAATGTAAATAAAAATATATAGAAAATAACAAAAATAAAAAAATAAAAAATAAAAAAGGCCATAGTATCAGGAAGTTTGAGAACCACTGTCTTACAGTCGACTGAGGGTTTAGACACAAGTCAGTCTGGTTCTAAATAGTGGTCTCCCATGGCGTCTTCTGTCTCTATTCATTAGAATGGAATTTCTGCAAAGGGCATCCATGCACAGTACTTACAGGTAGTTAGCTCCTTCTCTACAGCGCCCTCTTGAACTTAATCTTTTGTCTTATCTCAAGGTTTAGACAGCTGGAAATATCTAGACCTTAAAGAAAATCACTCAACAGAATAGCAAGAAAATGCACAAGCATTGGTGTGAGGAGCAAGCCAACCCAAGGCTTTCTCAGAGGTCCTAATAAAAGGACAAAGGTACTGCTAGTTCTGTATCCTTTTCCAGGAGTCGACTTAGCAAGGCTGGTTCAGGGCTGAAGATGGTGACTTGAAGGAGTCCAGATTGTGGTTGCTGGGGATCCAGCTCCCCGCCCCTGGGATGTGGTTATCAGACCTAAAGGACTTTTACTTCATGATACAGTAATAGAAAGAAAACAATTCATTAGGGATATGGGTCAGTAGGTCAAGTGCTTACCTTATAATCTTTAGGACCTAAGTTAGAATCCACATGAAAAAACCAGATGTGGTGCATAGAGTGAGTTCCAGGCCAGCCCGGACTATGTAATGAGACTTGCCTCAGACAAAACAAAGCAACCCAACAAAAACAAGAAGAAACCAGATATAGTGGCACATTCTGATAACCCCAGTGCTATGGAAGGAGGGAATCCCTGACTCACTACTTTAGCCTACAGACCAGTGAGTGACCTTCTCCAAAAACTTGACTGTGGAATGACAACCAAACTTGTCCTCTGGCCAGCACAGACATGCACATATGCATGCATTCCCCCATACATGAGTATCTGTGTACACAAGTACATATGAAAAATTTCCTAGATTAAAATACACTATAATTTTGGTGTGTAATATTTTTATTTATTTGCAAGGTTGTTTTTTTACAATAAAGTTTACTAAATGAAAATAAATAATAAAAAAAAGAGAGATGATGTACCTAACCTTTAAGAGACTGGAGGCTCCAAGGAGTTTAGAGGTCAGGTGGAGTGTGGGGTGGGGACATCCACATGGAGACAGGGGGCTGGTAAGGAGGTATGGGGTGTGAAACATCCAGAGGGTGGACAGGATGGGGTGGGGAATAAAATATGGAGTGTAAAAAATTAAATGCATTTAAATTTTAAAAAAGGTATATGGGCTTCTTCATTGATTTTCTTATTTCATCTAAAAAAATGTAACACAAAACAAAACACAAAAACAAAAAAAATACTCCTTCAAGTCACTGAGTATCCCTTGATAACTACACTTCCTTCTATGTGTTATATGAGAGCAATATAACACACCCCCAACAATAAATACATTCTGCACTAATATTAAGATGGTCAGTCTCTGTCATGACAGAACAAACCTTGAAAAAAATCATATTGATCAAAACAAACCATATTGCCTTCCCTTTAATCTGTAAAAGAAATGTGTTTCTTTAGTATGTCTTACAAATATTTCACAAAGGCACAGCAATGCTAATGTTATCCAAGTCAAGGATCTTCACATATGTAGTCAGACTCACAAATGCAAACATCCTCAGTGTGGGTTGTGTTCCAGGATCTGAACAGATGAGCACCGATACATATTAATAGTATATAAGTATCACCTCAAAGGTTCCTGTGGCAGTAATTTTGCTTACAATTGCCCCTGGAATATGGTAATGCTTGGTCCAAAGCATAGGCATTTCCTACATGGAATTCCTTTTGACTAGAATCTATCAGTAGCCAGCATCCCCATTGGTAAGGAAGGACTTTGGGAGTAGTTCAGTCCAGATAGCTTTATTTTTGTCTTTGGAGACTTTAGAAGATATTATTCATGCTGCAAGATGACCTAATCATCTATAAGTAAAGTATATATCACCCAGCTGCGGGCAATGCATGTTTGTTGTTAAGGATATTCATACTTTCTTGTTCCACATCATTGGGATTTTTTGATAATGAGTCATTGATGGTTCAATGGAAAATTATATGACTTACAGATTTGGGAATCTACAAACACTTCAATTGAAGATGGCCCCAGGGTTGTCTTGTTCTTATACAAGGAATATAAGAGAATCTGGGTGAGCGATTAGAACACTAATATATGGCATGTGCCCTCAAAATAGCCTTGGCAATCTATGTGTTATTTAATTTAGAAGTAACTCTAAAGCTTTGAAATGGACTTATAAAGATTAATGGATGTCCCCATATTTAAAGGCAATAGAAAACAGCAGAATAAGAACTTGAACTCAGGGCCAAAGAACTCCCAATTGTCCTAATCTTTTTCTAGTAATAATGGGCCTGAATGAAACTTGTTGATAATTATCCAGTGTTGAGTGTATAACTTTGATGATGGTAAGTGAACAGGCAATGATTATATATATTCTTTCCTCTCCAGTCAGCAGCTCTGATAAGTGGGGGCTAATTTTCAAAAAGCATTAAAGTACTTTAAGAACCAGACTTGGCAGTGAGCCATCAACCTGTTTTCTCTTGAAGGTAGTCTCCTACTGTCATTTTAGCAGATTATGACTTTGCTGAAAAACACTAACTAGTATAAAGTCCTTGCTTCCAGCCATGTGTGATAGAGTAAGAGAAGTATTAACCATGGCTTGCCGTCCAGGGAAGACACGAAGGCTCAGCCTGGAGCTTTGACCCTAACCTCCTGGTACTCAGTAGAGCTCTCAGAATCTATCTTCTTTCCTGTTTCGTTAGCCCACTCAGGCTATTATAATGACATGCCATGAGCTCGGAGACTTTTAAGAAGCAAAAATTTATTTCTTAGCTCCATAGAAGGAAGGAATCCATGATCAAGGTGCTGGCAGATGTAGTATTTAACAAGGACACCACTCTTTTACAGGAAATTCTTTGTATGAGGATCTTCCTGTATTGGAAGTTAAAAACACGAGTTCTCCAGAACATAGTTTGTGAGAATATGCTACTCCAGGCCTTGTTTTTGACCTAATCCCTTTGCAAGTTAATTTTGAAGTCTAAAGTTTTTACAAGAATTACTTTGATAGTTCAGACCTCAACTTAAACTTGGGAAAGACACAAGCATTTATAACTTAGATTTCTATTCCTCGAAACCCTGAGATCCAGAGTACCTGGTGTACCAGGGCTGAGGAAGAGGAATATTATAGTTCAAAAGAAAGACAGTGTGTATTTCCCATCTCTGTGGCCAATTCGGGTTCTCAGTATATTAGAGAAGTCACTTACATTGGTGAAAGTATATCTTCTTTAATTATTCCAATGATTTAAATGATAAACTTTAGAAAATTATCTTTATCTTTAAAGACACAATATAGTATTTCTAAAACGTATTTGTTTCAGGTGTATGAGTATTTTCTGGGGGGGAGGACACATTGGGGGTCACACTCGAGGGCATCCATGTAATTTGTTCCCAAAAAGGTCTGAAGAGGGCACTGCAATTCCTTGGAACAGGAGGTGTAGATGATTGTATATATCCATGTGCGTTCTGGGAATCAAACTTAGATGCTCTACAAGAGCAGCAAGTGCTGTTAACCACTGAACCATCTCTCTAACAAATATTTGATCTGCTATCTGGATATCCTTGAGCCTGTCTGGCTGGCACATATAAATTAACCATCTCCAATGATGATGAAGTGACTGTAAGCTCTCGATAGGCTTTTGATTCTGAGGTTTTGTTATATATTGATTTTCTTGAAAGGATTCATGCAAGGGCAAGAAGAGGGAAACATATCAATTCTATCACATTAATTGACCAGATTTACTGTTAGAAGAATGGTTCATTTGAATTCAGAGTTGTTTGTGGAACATTTGATTTTATCTTGGTCTAAAACAATGAACAATCAATAGAAATCAAAAATCTGGTTGGAATTTGAACTAATGGTTAAATAATTAAGATTTATATTGTGGAAAGTTATCTTTAGATTGTCAAACATTTCCAAGAAATAGCTATGTCTTTTGTCTTAAGAGGCAAGTGTATTCAGGGCTCTGGTTCTCAGTTTCTATTAGAAAATCATACGATATTCCCACATGGAGTAAAAACCTGGTTGTACTTTTCAACATTCTTATTTTAAAATAATTTCTGTATTTATCAAGGGTCATATAACTTACATATTGCTCCCAGCAAGCTGCTTGCTCAGGAGAACAAAAGTCTAGAAGCAGTTAGAATTGAGGCCACCAGTCTGATTAACTTCCCATTGTGAACTGATGGTTCCTCAGGGCAAAGTATGACTCCTCTGTCCAGATTTGTGATTCACTAACTATTGGTACACAGTGATCTCACAAAGCTCAGGTTGATTATCTCTCTCAAAGAGTGATAGGTGTCTTCGACTAAGAAGGGCATAGCATTGAGATAAAAGCATGGCATTTAAAATCATGTTTTATACTTCATTCCTTAATGAGTTCATGATTATTTCCTCATCTGCTAGGTGAGGTCTTTGTGGAAACTCATTTAGTGCCTTATTTCCATAAACAGACTGAGGTATATTGGGTTTAAGGGCTCTATTTTTCAGTCTTCATATATTCTGATACCTACAATGGTCTCAAACTCCTGGTCTAATGCCGGACTCAGCCTTATGGTACAGAAGTATACCATGGATGAAAAAAGTTGTCCCTAGAAAGGCCTTGGAGAGTCACTTCTAAATGTGTGTTAGCTTGACTCATTTCATATGGAAGTTCAAGGTTACAGTTTCATAGCCACTATGTACCAACCCTAGCTTTTAGTACAGATATGCAAGCTCTTATTCTCTCAGTGTTTAAATAGACAAGCTGTCAACATGATACTTTGTTCATCTATTGATATAGTGTGTATACTATGTTTCTAGAGCACAGAAATGAGATCAAAGATAATGTCACCATTAATGAACCTTAAAATAGACATTTGCTGAAATTTTATTTAATGAAATAGAATCAATTAAGCATAATAACAGATCACTTCTCCTTCTTTTTTGTCCTCTAGTCTTTTATCTAGAGGAAATTGATTGTTACGGAACAAGTTGAATTTAACCAAATATAACAATATGAACAATAGTTACAGTTTGAGGTAATGGTATATGTAAGACACAGAAAAATCAGGTCCATTAGCTCCTCTTAGAAATGGTATTAGACAAAGAACTCAAGAAGTTAGACTCCAGAGAGCCAAATAACCCTATTAAAAATGGGGTACAGAGCTAAGCAAAGAGTTCTCACCTGAAGAATATCTAATGGCTGAGAAGCACCTAAAGAGATGTTCATCATCCTTAGTCATTAGGGAAATGCAAATCTAAACAACCCTGAGATTCCACCTCACACCAGTCAGAATGGCTAAGATCAAAAACATAGGAGACAGCAGTTGTTGGCGAGGATGTGGAAAAAGAGGAACACTCCTACATTGCTGGTGGGCTTGCAAGCTGGTACAACCCCTCTGGAAAGCAGTCTAGTGGTTCCTCAGAAAACTGGGCATGACACTCCCAGAGGATCCTGTTATACCACTCCTGGGCATATACCTAGAGGCTTCCCCTGCATGCAATAAGGACACATGCTCCACTATGTTCATAGCAGATTTATTTATAATAGCTAGAAGCTGGAAAAAACCCAGATGACCTTAAATGGAAGAATGGATTCAGAAGATGAGGTATATTTACACAATGGAATACTATTCTGTAATTAAAAACAATGAATTCACGAAATTCTTAGGCAAATGGTCAGAACTGGAAAATATCATTCTTAGTGAGGCAACCCAACCACAAAAGAACACACATGGTATGCTAATAAGGGGATATTAACCCAGAATCTCAGAATACCCAAGACACAATTCACATATCAATAGATTTCCAAGAAGATGGAAGGAGAGACCCCTGGTCCTGGAAAGACTAGATGTAGGGGAATACCAGGACAGAGAAGCGAGAGGGGGTTGAATGGGGAACAGGGGGAGGGAAGGGAGCTTATGGGACTTTCAGGGAGGGAGGAAACGGGAAAGGGGAAATCATTTGGAATGTAAATAAAAAAATATATGAAATAAAAAAAGAAAAAGAAAAAATAAAAAAATAAAATAAAAAAAAGCACAGAGACTATCATAGTCATGTTAGATATCTCTGCCTATTTTTATGCTTTGACTTAAAGTGAAAAAAAAAAAGAAAAAAGAAAAAGAAATGGTATTCAGGTCTGAATGTCAACCAGATATAGGAATGTGCAGGAGGGGGAAAGGGGAAGGTTGGACAGGTAAGCAATACCAACTGCTCTCTTAGCAATTTTCAGCACTATAAAAGCTAGCCAGGATGGAGGATGCTTTCAGTTCCAGTATAACTTCTCTGTTTTTTGTAAGTTAGGTATAGTATCTTTGAAAAAGGCCCAAGAATAGCAGTGGTAGTTGTCTCTATAGTTTGGGGCACCTCTGGAAACATGAAACAGTTCTCTGGATACCTGTCCATTTCTAGGAAGGTGCCCATAATTTGGCAAGAAGATGTATTTTTATTTTATGTGCATTGGAATTTTGCTTGCATCTTTCTGTCAGAGGGTGTTAGATAAAACTGGAGTTACAGACTTCTGTGAACTCCTATGTGGGTGTTGGGAATTGAATCCAGGTCCTCTGGAAGAGAGGCCAGTTCTCTAAATATCTGACTCTCCAGCCCATGATTATCTTTTCATAAACCCTGGTTTCTAAGATTGGCATTATCTACCCATGCATGATACTACTATTTAAACTCCAAATTAAAAGTTTGGCTTCTAATTAACTTGTAAGGTAGTAGGTTTCATTGTGGCATCTTCATATGTTGTTAGTTTTGATTAATCTTTCCCATAAGCTCTCTTGTGTCTCCAACCTATCTCTCACATCCCGTCACAATTTAAAGCTTGCCACTCCTTGTAGTTCCTCTTTTGTTTTTCATAGCATATGTGTACTACTTTTCCCTTTAAGATCTTTTTATCACACTTCCATGGTTCCCTTCTCCCAGACAAACAAACAAATCTAAAATATCAAAGCTATCATCCATTTTTGTGGCATTTCAGTTTGGGGCCTGGGTTATTTTGCTTATTATATCTTCAAGTTCCATCTACTTTCCTGCAAATTTCATGATTCCTTTTCAGCAAAATTAAAACCCCATTGTGTATCTGTGTCACATTCCCATCTCTCATTTATCAGTTGGTGAGTATCTAGGTTGATTCCACTCTCTAGCTGTTATGAGTAAAGCAACAATAACATGGTAGCAAACATATTATATTTTAGAAAGGCCATTGTAATGTTAGAACTAGAAATGTCTCAATATATTTTAGAACTGGCCAAGAAAAAATATGGCACAATTTCAAAATATGTTACATAAAATTTCTAAGTTACAAAGCAAGTCTAGTGTGGTGAAATACACTTGGGATACTAGCCCTGGGAAAATGGAGGAGGAAGGAGCACCAGCCTCAGTAAATAGTGTGCCACCTGCATGGGTTATAAAAGACTATCTAAAAACCAAAGTTTCTAAGTCTCTGAAAAATTATAGTTTGAAATTTTGTCTTCAGTAAATAATATTATTTGGAATTACTTTAGTCACAAGTAATAATAATATGGAGTTATATATTTAACATTTCAACAATCATGCTACATGTTCAAGAATAAATATTTAAGACTTATTTTTCTCAAATTTTTTTTTGGTTTGCTTAGTATTGATTTTTTTTTCTCTTTTGGACAGGATCTTACATAACACATGATGTCCTCAAACTTACTGCATATCTGAGGATAAGCATGCCTTAAATGACTGGATGCCCTGCCTTTCTCTCTCAAAGGCTGTGATTTCAATAGTCCAGTAACACATCTAGTTTGTCAGTTGTTACTACAAAGTCAGTTTACATGCTATAGTAATAATGCTAGAAGCACTTTCAGTGTTCCCTCTTTCTTAGTGAAATATTTGGGGAGAAACACAACTACATATAAAAGTTACTCCTAAAAGACTATAGGAAACTGCCTAAAAAGAACAATGGGTTAGATGTTCTCAGATATAAACTCTTCATGCCAGGCTCCATCGCCTCCCTGAAGAGTTTCTCTCTCAACAGCATATACAAGCTTTGTCTAGCAGAGGTATGTATACTCCTCTGGGGAGCTGCTAATCTGCTTTTTCAAATACAGAATCTCTTACTTTAAATCATCACCCACCTACTACCATGAACCACTAGGAATATTCACACTCCAAATGATAGTACAGCATTGTTAAGAAATGATGTTCCAGGCTTAGAGATGAACAACTTACTTGCATAGTATGATTAAATGATCAAAATAACAATGAAATATTGTTATTATTAAAACCCCAAATCAGAGCAAACTGAGGAGCTGCAAGATGAAGATTGCCCAAGATTACAGTTTAGTTTTGAGTCTGAAATCAAAGGTTGAATCAAGTGTATAATTCCAAAGTTGCACTTTTCCATTTGTCTGTAGCACTGTAAGAACTCCTCCCTTCAAAATCTTAATGTATATATTTTACTTCCTTTTATTCCAGGTCAAAATGTTTAACTCCTATCACTGGGGACTGAGGCTATTATTCTACTTCCTTTAAGCAAGACTGATGGCAGCCATGTCAGCACTGAGATTTCCTGGCTCCCATGTAGTGCTGGCTTAATAGTTCAAAGAAGTACCAATAGAATATATGGTGAATTTCAGGCTGGGAATCTGGAATTGAACTTGGGACCAATTTTCTCCTGGGTGGGTCGAGAATTTAAAGTCCCAAAATCTAGAATGTTACAATCTTAAAGGATGTTAATTTTAGCTGAGAACCACAATGTTATAAAAATACTCAAGCTGTCACAACTTTGAGTGGTTTAATATTATCCTTTCATCTTTGAAATAGAATTTAAAGAGCCTTGTGAAGGTTCAGTGTGGCAGGTAGCTAGATCACTCCATTTGATCCTCAATTTGAAGGTCTATTATAGGAGGAGCTGTTATACATGCTTCAGTTCACTTCAGAGGATCTCCCCATAGCAAGTTTGACTCTGTCTTTATTACTTGGGTATTTCCATGTCATTTTTCTCTGTGACTATCCTCAGTTATAAGGTATTACAGGGAAACTGGAAATGCAAGTTTTCCTGAAATAAAGAAGCTTATTCAGTTGGTTCTTGCCTGAAATTTTTCGAGTTTCAACGCAGAAGTCCGAGTAGCTGGTAAAAACCAGAAATACAGAATGGGCACATTAGAGAAACTGGGAGCAAAACAGAGTAGCATACTATCAGTTTGGCTCATTTATAATTTTATATCATTAAATACTTATCCTTTGGATAATGAAGTACAAGTTGATTTTTTTTCCATTGGGACTCCATTTTTAATAGCCATAAGAAAAATATTCTGAACAAAATACATGTTAACTTCCCCTTTGTAGGAGTCAGTGATATTTTTATCAGTGAATGTTGAGAGCAATTCAATGCTGAGAGTGATTCAAGTGAGTCTACAAATCCTTTGGCGGTCATTTTCCTTTCATTGACCTCAGCAACAATTAAGGCCTTCATTTCTCTCTATATTTCTTTTTCTATTATCTCAATATTATAGAATGAATAGAAGGCACTATAGGAACAATTTGAGCTATGGGCCACTCTCACCCTTCAAACTGAGAGCATGACACTAAATCCATTCCACTGAGTCAATGACTTTGAATGTGTGTTGAAATTTGTAATATCTTATAGTCATGAATATACGTCATGACAAGAAGTTAAAAATAGAGCATTGGCAATTGTGCATTCTTCCCTGAACTGTGTGCATTATCTCTGGATTGTTCTGACAGCAGGCTGTCCTGGAAGGAAACCAGAGAAGTCATTTCTTTTTACTCTCTACCCATCATTGTATCCCAGGGCAGCATGATTTAACATCATGCTGCCACAATTACATACACTTCAGAGTTGGGGGACTAAGAGTTGTGGTGACTGAATCATATTTAAGAAATGTGGTTTTGTTCATGAAAAAATGGATCTCTCTAAATCCATTATTGCTGGATCAAATGATTCAAATATCTGTTTCTGATTTTATAAATTAAAAGAAGTTCTTAAGCCTCAAGTAATATAAACCAATGCTTACTCCAATTTCTCAGACCAGAGAAATGGATGCCAGAGATAGCTTCATATTTTCCCTGGCTCAATAAGCTGCTTTAAATTAATAACTATTCAGTATTAAAAGTAACCAAATATGTGCTGATCTGAAACAAATCCAATGTTATTGCTTTAGTCTTTGCCTTTTTTTCTTCTTCAAGTGTCCTAGATACTTTCCTCTCTCAGGAAAGCCTTCACTGATTAAAATGTAAATGGCATTGCCCTGTACATAAGTTATTTTCATTTTCTCATTCTATAAATTAGAGTACTGGTTTGTCTGAGGCTAAATATCTGAAATTCCCTTTGATCTAAAAATAATCTATTTAAAGTGAACCAACTTATCTTTAAATTACTTTATTGAGATACCTCCTTATTCATTTTAGCATGAAACTGAGTTATTTTTGGTAGTGAAACCCAGGAGCCATCCCCAGAGATTTCAAACACTGTTATTATGAAACAAACAAACAAAAAACAAACTTGTCTTCTTATTTGAGTTGTCTTGGAATGTTTACAGAAAATCAATGGAAAATGTTATGAATTTTCCAACTTCATTCATTTTCAAGGTCATTTGTTTGTTCTGGGTCTCTTGCAATATCGTACTATCATTATGGCCAGCTTCCTAATTTTTTTTTTTTTTCGGAAAACTTTTTTTTTTTAATTTAATTTTATTTTATTTTTTTAATTTACATTCCAAATCACTTCCCCTTTCCCGTTTCCTCCCTCCCCGAAAGTCCCATAAGCCCCCTTCCCTCCCTCTTTTCTCCATTCAACCCCCTCTCATTACTCTGTCCTGGCATTCCCCTACATCCAGTCTTTCCAGGACCAGGGGTCTCTCCTTCCATCTTTTTAGAAATCTATTGATATGCTGATTGTGTCTAGGGTATTCTGAGATTCTGGGTCAATATCCCCTTATCAGTGACTTCATACCATGTGTGATCTTTTGTGATTGGGTTACCTCACTAAGGATGATATTTTCAAGTTCTGACCATTTGCCTAGGAATTTCGTGAATTCATTGTTTTTAATTGCAGAGTAGTATTCCATTGTGTAAATATACCACATCTTCTGAATCCATTCCTCCGTTGAGGGACATCTGGGTTCTTTCCAGCTTCTGGCTATTATAAATAAGGCTGCTATGAATATAGTGGAGCATGTGTCCTTATTGCATGCAGGTAAAGTCTCTGGGTATATGCCCAGGAGTGGTATAGCCGGATCCTCCGGAAGTGTCATAAAGTACAAATATACTGCTGAAAATTTGTCAAAGTCTGCATTTAATTTGTAGATCAAATTGAAGAATATTCTTAACATTGTATTCTAATTCACAGACATTGGGATTTTTATTTATTTGGGCTTTTTAACTTTTTATTTAGTGATGGTAGCTTATTATTTGAAAATTTGTTTTTAGATTTCTGCTATTAAATTTATTCATAAATACTTTATTCGTTTTGATAATATTTAAATGTTTTATCTGATTAAACAATATTTTTATTGAATATATTCATTTACATTTCAAATGTTATACCCCTTCCCAGTTTCCCCCCTCCCTGAAAACCCCCAACCCATCCTCCCACCTCCTGTCTCCAAGAATATGCTCCTCCACCCAACCCACTCCCATGACCCCCCCACTCGATTTCCCCACACTGGGGCCTCTATTGAGCCTTCACAGGAGCAAAGACTTCTCCTCCCACTGATGCCCTACAAGGCATTGCTCTGCCAATCTTTTGGCTGGAATCACATGTACACCTTGGTTGATGGCTTAGTCCCTCGGAGCCTTGGGGCGTCTGGTTGACCGACATTGTCACTCTTCCCATGGGGCTGAAAACCCCACCCCCTAGCTCCTCCAGCTTGCCCTACAACTCCTCCATAGTGAACCCTTCGCTCAGACCAATGGTTGGCTGCTAGTATTTGCCTCTGTATCTGTAAGGCTTTGGCAGGGCCCCTCCAAAAGACAACCATAAATGGCTGCTTTCAGTATACACTCCTTGTCATCCATAGTAGTTTCAGGGTTTGGTGACTTTTTATAGTTGATTAAACAATCTTATTAGCATCTACTCTAGCCATATTTACTCAAGTTTAATGAGATGGGCATTCTTTTTTTTTCTGTATACCACATTTGTTTTACTCATAATTTTATACACATTGCAAATCTGTCATTATAGTTATTAATTTAATAAATTAATTATTTCAAAGAGCACAGAAAAATGTATACGTTTAACATTAGTTATTGTATTTTGCTTCTTCTCTATTTCTTTTTCACTATTTTATTGTTTGATTTATTTCTTTTTTATATAAATGACAAAGCACTTTTATTTCCTTATGGTGTTAGTTTTCTACTGTTATAAATACATGCCATGACCATGGCAACCCTTATAAAGAAAAGCATTTAATTAGGGTTTGGTTACAGTTTCATAGGTTTAGTTCATTATCATTAGGGTAGGAAGCATGGTTGCACGGAGGCAGGTATGGTGCTAGAAAAGTAGCTGAGAATTCTACATCCACAAGCACTGGGAAGAGTGGGGGCGCAAGACCTAATTTGGGCCCTTAAAACCTCAAAGCCCACACTCAGCAACTTCCACCAAGGTCACATCTACTAATCCTTTTTTCTACTTTTTTTTATTAGATATATTCTTTATTTACATTTCAAATGTTGTCCCCTTTCCTAGTTTCCCTGCCGAAAATCCTCTAACCCATAACCCATCCACCTGCTCAACAATCCAGTCACTCCTGCTACCCTGTGCGGGCATTCCCCTATACTGGGGCATCTAGCCATCTCAGGACAAAGGTCTTATCCTCCCTTTGATGTCCAACAAGCCCATCTTCTGCTGCATATACATCTGGAGACATAGGTCCCTCCATGTGTACTCTGGTTGGTGGTTTACTCCCTGGGAGCTCTGGGAGGTACTGGGTAGTTCATATTTTTGTTCCACCTATGAAGCTGCAAACCCCTTTAGCTCCCTGAGTCCTTTCATTAGCTCCTACATTGGTGACCCTGTGTTCAGTTAAATGGTTGGCTGAGAGTGTCCCAATCTGTATTTGTCATGCACTGGCAGAGCCTTCCAGGTGACAGCTATATCAGGCTCCTGTCAGCAAGCACTTGTTGGCATCCACAATAGTGTCTGGGTTTTGTAAGTGTATAAGGGATGGATCCCTAGGTTGGGCAGTAACTGAATGGCCTTTCCCTCAGTCTTTGCTCCACAATTTTTCTCTGTATCTCCTCCTGTGAGTATTTTGTTCCACCTTCTCAGAAGTTCCAGTACATTTTCCTTCCTCCTTAAGCTTCATTTGGTCTGTAAATTATATTTTGAGTATTCTGAGCTTTTGGGCCAATATCTGCATATCAGTGAGTACATACCATGTGTGTTACTTTGTGACTGGGTTACCTCACTCAGGATGATATTTTCTAGTTCCATCCATTTGCTTAAGGATTTCATGAATTCATTGTTTTTAATAGCTGAGTAGTACTCCACTGTGTAAATGTACCACATTTTCTATAAGCATTTCTCTGTTGCGGGACATCTGGGTTCTTTCCAGCTTCTGGCTATTATAAATAAGACTGCTATGAACATAGAGAAGCATGTGTCCTTATTACATGCTGGAGAATCCTCTAAGTTATGCCCAGGTGTGGTATAGCAAGGTACTCTGGTAGTATTATGCCCAATTTTCTGAGGAACCACCAAACTGATTTCCAGAGTGGTTGTACCAGATTGTAATCTCACTAGTGTTCCTCTTTCTTCACATCCTTGCCAGCACTTGCTGTCTCCTGAGTTTTTTATCTTAGCCATTCTGACTGGTCTGAGGTGAAATTTCAGGATTGTTTTGATTTGCATTTCCCTGAAAACTAAGGATGTTGAACATTTCTTTAAGTGCTTCTCAGCCATTCCATATTCCTCAGTTGAAAATTTTTGTTTAGCTCTGTACACCACTTTTTAATAGGGTTATTTGGTTCTCTGGAGTCTAAGTTCTTGAGTTCTTTGTATATATTATATACTAGCTCTCTGTATGAAGTAGGATTGGTAAAGATCTTTTCCCAATTTGTTGGCTGCCATTTTGTCTTATTGACAGTGTCCTTTGCCTTACAGAAACTTTGTAATTTTATGATGTCCCATTTGTCAATTCCTGATCTTAGAGCATAAGCTATTGTTCTCTTCATGAAAATTTCCCCTGTGCCCATGTGCTCATGGCTCTTCCCCCCCCTTTTTTTCTATTAGTTTCAGTGTGCCTAGTTTTATGTGGAGGTCCTTGATCCACTTGGACTTTTGGAATTTTGATGGGGATTGCATTGAATCTGTACATTGCTTTTGGCAAGATGGCCATTTTTGCTATATTAATCTTGCCAATCCATGAGCATGGGATATCTTTCCATCTTCTGAGATCTTCTTCAATTACTTTCTTCAGAGACTTGAAGTTCTTGTCATACAGATCTTTCACTTGTGTGGTTAGAGTCACACCAAGATACTTTATATTGTTTGTGAATATTGTGAAGTGTTTCATTTCCTTAATTTCTTTCTCAGCCTTTTTCCCTTTGAGTATAGGAAGGCTACTAATTTGTTTGAGTTAATTTTATATTCGGCCACTTTGGTGAAGTAGTTTATCACTTGTAGGAGGTCTATGGTGGAATTTTCAGGGTCGTTTAAGTATACTATTATATCATCTACAAATAGAGATATTTTGACTCCTTCCTCTCCATTTTGTACCCTTTTGTCCTCCTTTTGTTGTCTAATTGCTCTAGCTAGAACTTCAAATACTATATTCAATAGATATGGAGAGAGAAGACAGCCTTGTCTAATCTCTGATTTTAGTGGGATTGCTACAAGTTTCTCTCTATTTAGTTTGATGTTGCCTACTGGTTGGTTGTATATTGCTTTTACTATGTTTAAATACGGCCATTGAATTCCTGATCTTTCCAAGACTTTTGACATGAAAGGCTGCTGAATTTTGTTAAATGCTTTTTCAGCATCTAGTGAAAGGACAGTGTGTTTTTTTTCTTTGAGTTTGTTTATGTAGTGGATTACATTGATGCATTTCTGTATAGTGATCCATCCCTTCATTCCTGGGTTAAAGCCTACTTGACCATTGTGAAAGATCATTTTGATGTGTTCTTGGATTCGGTTGGCAAGAATTTTATTGAGTATTTTTGCATCAATATTCATAAGGGAAATTGGTCTGAAGTTCTCTTTCTTTGTTGGATCTTTGTGTGGTTTTGGTTTCAGAGTAATTATGGATTCATAAAACAAGTTGGGTAATGTTCCTTTTGTTTCTATTTTGTGGAATAGTTGAAGAGTATTTGTATTAGGTGTTCTTTGAAGGTTTGATAGAATTTTGCACTAAAACCAAATTAAACTTTGTTTGGTTGGGAGACTTTCAATGACTACTTCCATTTCTTTAGGCATTATGAGACTGTTTAGATGATCCTGACTGAACTTTGGCATTTAGTATCTATCTAGAAAACTGTCCATTTCATCCAGATTTTCCAGTTGTGTTGAGTACAGTCTTTGCTAGTAGGATATGATGATTTTTTGAATTTCCTCAGTGTCTGTTGTTATATCTCCATTTTCATTTCTGATTTTGTCAATTTGGGTACTGTCTTTGTGCCCTCTTTTTAGTCTGGCTAAGAATTTATCTATCTTGTTGATTTTCTCAAAGAACCAGTTCCTGGTTTTGTTGATTCTTTATATAGTTCTTTGTTGATTCTTTGTATAGTTGATTTCAGCCCTGAGTTTGATAATTTCCTGCTCTCTACTCTTCCTGGATGTGTTAACTTCTTTTTGTTCTAGAGCTTTCAGGCGTGCTGTTAAGCTGCTAGTGTATACTCTCTCCAGTTTCTTTTTGGAGGCACTCAGAACTATGGGTTTTCCTTAGCACTGCTGTCATTGTGTCCCATAAGTTTGGATATGTTGTGCCTAGATTTTCATTAAATTCTAAAAATGCTTTGGTTTTTTGTAGTCTAACTTCTTGAATTCTATGTATATTTTTTTATATTAGCACTCTATGGGATATAGGGCTAGTAAAAATCTTTTCCTAATCTACAGGATGCCATTTTATCTTATTGGCAGTATTCTTTGCTTACAGAAGCTTTCAGTTTCAAGAAGTTCCATTTATCAATTGTTGATAAGAGTCTAAGGGATTGGTATTCTGTTCAGGAACTTTCTACTGTGCCAATACATTCAAGGCTATTTTCCACTTTCTCTTCTATTAGACTCAATGTATCTGATTTTATGCTGACAGCCTTGATCTACTTGGACTTGAGTTTTGAGCAGTTTGGTTAATATGGATCAATTTGTATTCTTCTTACAATTAGAGAAGTACTATTTGTTAAAGATGCTGTCTGTTTTACACTGTACAGTTTTGGCTTCTTTGTCAAAAGTGAAGAGTGCATAGGTGTGTGGGTTTATTTCTGGATCTTTATTTAATATATTTATCCTATTGATCAACTGGTCTATCTCTACACCACTAATATAGGTTTGATTTTTAAATCACTATTGCTCTGCCGCATTGCTTGAGGTCAGGGATGGAGATTTCTCTAGAAGTTCTTTTTAATGTTCAGAATTGTTTTGGCTATCCAGGGGTTTTTGTTTTTCCATATGAAGTTGAGAAATGCTCTTTCAATGTCTTTAAAAAATTGTGTTGGAATTTTGGTGGGAATTGCATTGAATCTGTAGTTTACTTTTGGTAAGATGGACACTTTCACTATGTTAATCCTACCACTCCATGAGCAGGAGAGATCTTTCTGTCTTCTAATATCTTCCTCAGTTTCTTTCTTCATGGACTGGAAGTTCTTGTCATGTAGATATTTCATTTGTTTTGTTAGAATTACACCAAGATACTTTATATTATTTATGGCTATTATGAAGGGTTTTGTTTCCATAATTTCTTCCTCAGCCCCATTATGATTTATGTAAAGGAGGCCTACTGATATTTTTAAGTTAATTTTATATTGAGCTACTCTACTAAAATTGTTTATCAGCTGTAGGATTTCTACTGTAAAATGTTGCAGGTCACTTATGGATACTAACCATGTCATCTTCAAATAATGATGCATGACTTCTTCCTTTCCAATTTTTGTCCACTTGATCTCCTTATGTTGTCTTCCAAGAACTTCAAATACTATATTGAATAGACAGAATGGGAGCCTTGTCTCTGATTTTTGTGGGAGTGCTTCAAATTTCTATCCATTTATGTTGATTTTGGATATTGGTTTGTTGTATATTGCTTTCATTATGTTTAAGTATGTATTTTGAATTCCTGATATCTCCAAGGCTTTTAATATGAAGGGACATTGGATTCTGTTAAAAGTTGTTTTCAGCATCTGATGAGATGGTCATGTGATGTTTTTCATTGCGTTTTTTATATTGTGGATATGGATGAATTGTCCTATATTGAACCATACCTGCATCCCTTTGATGGAACCTATTAGATCATGGTGAATAGTGTTTTTAACATATTCTTGGAATCAATTTGTGAGGATTTTCTTGGGCACCTTTGCTTCTATCAATATGAGTAAGTGAAGTGGTTTGACGTTCTCCTTGTTGGGTCTTCCTGTGGTTTAGGTATCAGGGTAACTATAGCTTCATAGACTGAATTAAGTTGTGTTCACTCTCTATTTTGTGGAATAGTTTGAGGAGTTTGCTGTTAGCTCTGCTGCCATGGACCACCCTAGTTGTGTATGAGGGACCCTGGGAAGTGGGCTCTTGAAGTCCAGATGGGTAAGGATTCAGCAGTGACAAGCAGAAATAAATGCAGAGGCATTTTGAATCTGACTGTATTTTGCAGCTCTCAAGCAGGAGATTTTATACATTAAAAACCAAACAAAACAACTCTTAGAAACCATTTCCAGTGAAACAATCATGAATACCTACAGGAATCATTTGGCATAGCAAAATATAAAAATCACCTAAGCATTACAACTCTGAAACTACATGTTCAGTGAATCACAAACAGAACAGGTAACATCACCATCAAAATATAACAATTCTAAAAGAATATTTTCAATAGGACAGTCATCCAAGGTTAGTGGCATATTCCCAAGAACAAGTTAATAGATCTTTATGGTCAGTGCTCTTAACCACTGAACTAACCATCCAGCCCTTATGGTTAACTATTGCTTAACATCTAATGCCTGATTTTTTGTAAATCTTCAAAGCACAAATTTAAACTATTTTAATTCTTTCTAATTAAGGACTTTTTTACCACATACCAAAACCCACCCCACATGACACACCTGTAGCCATATGAAATTTTCTTGCTGGGAAAGATTTTATCTATCATAATAATTTTGTAAACTATTTGAAAAGTAAAGTGTTGGTTTCTCTGGAGATAAGGCCACATTAGTGACCCATCTCAAGGGATGGTTTCATACCCAATATTCTTGCTTAAAAATATTACCAATAACCTTCAACTAAAAAAGAAATGAAAGAGAACAAAACAAAACAAGACAAAATGGCTCAATATGTTTGAACCAGCCAAGAGTTCCACAACCAGTTCCAGGAGACCTCCTTCTTTTGAAGTCTAATGCCTCAGTCTGTGGAATTTGTCAGACAGATTCTACTGGGGTCTGGGTCAGTGTGGCACTCTTCTTTGAAGATCTGGTAGATTCTGCACCAAAACCTTTGGTCCCTGGGATCTCTTTGGGAAATTTTTAATGACTGGTTCTATTTCCCTGGGAGATATGGGACTGGATAAATAGTTTACCTGAACTTGATTTAACTTTGCTAGATGGTAGCTGTCTAGAAAATCATCCATTTCTTCTAGATTTTTCAGTTTTGAAAAGGAAAGGCCTTTGTAGTAAGATATGATTTTTTTAAAATTTCATCAGTTTCTATTGTTATGTCACTCTTTTCATTTCTGATTTTTAAAATTTGAATATTTTTTCTGAGCCTTTTAGGTAATTTAGCTAAGTGTTTATCTTGTTGATTCTCTCACAGAACCAGCTCTTGATTTTGTTGATTCTTTATATTGTTATCTTTGTTTCTTTTTTTTTCTTTATATTAAAATTTATTTGCATTCAGACAGAATAAACACAGTAACGTCATACAAAACTAACCACTGCAGTGTTTAAGTATGGGTTCACATATAATTAAGACAGTAACAGTACCAGTTACTAAAATCCAAGAGAGGTTTCATCTCTGGAGGTTCAAAAAAACTCAAATGACTTAAAGAGGCAAATATGTTGTGTCATTTGTAAGACTGGCTACACCAAGCTAGTTCACAGCATTTTCTAACACCTCTTTCAGTCGCTCTGACATCTACAGGCAGGGGTCAGTTCTGGTCAACAATGCTCTCCAGTTCACCCTTGGTAAGTGTCGCTATCAGGGAGATAGCTCTCATCTTGTATCCTGACAAACCTGTCTGTTGATCTCAGACATGGTCATGGGGAATATGGAGAACAAGTTCTGGCCCATTGTTTTCCCAAATGGCTTGCCCCATATAATATAGTGGTATTCACCTAGGAACAAGAGACTTCTGGTATCACTAACCTCAGTTTCCTGGAGCTCAACACAGGGGAGCTCTTCTTAAATTTTAACATAATGTCAGAATGTCTCCCACATGCTTTGGCTAGTGACTCAGGCAGTGGCCATGCAGAACAGAACCAGCACAGTCAAGTCTGTTTGGGGTTTGCCCAGAGCCTCAGGATAAGTCTGGGCTTACACAGAGCATCTGGAAACTGACTGCACTGAACATATTAACAAAATTTTGCCCATGGTCTTCTTTGCTCCTTAACAGTCAGGGTGACTTTGCCTCTAAACTCTCAATGCCCAGTGCAAGGCTCAACCAAGAACACAAGAACATGTCCAGAGAATGAGTCGTGGATAAGTCCTTTAGGTATGACTATGACACATCTTTGAGGTTTTATGTTCCTGGTACATCTTTTATTTGTCCTCAGCCTTTCAAGTCCTGTGTTTTGGAGACTTGTGATCTGACTCTGAGAACTTGCCAGGGGGCACTTGTACCTAGTTAGACCAAACATAGTCACATAAACCTAAGCTGGCATCACCATTCTATAATCAACACTTGGCACAGGACTGGACCTAAATCTATAGAATATCTATAGAAGGTTCCAGGTCTTAAGGAAGAGACCAATTTTGCAGGGCAGACATGATACTTGGACTCTGACTCACTGCCTTGGAATGACCAAGCTCCGTTTTACTTCCATTCCTTTTTTTGGTCCCTTTTTTCAGTTTAACTTTTAAGCCCACATAGAGTGCATGAATCAAGGCCAAACTCCTTTATATTAGCTTAATGCTCAGTGAAATGATCAATTTAATACAGAAGTTCTAGACCAGGTTCAGTTACAAGGATAGTTACTATCCCTTACAACCAGAAAGCCAGGCAGGAGAGGCAACCTGAAGCCAACTGGGTGAATTTTACCTGTAACTCCAGAAATTTCCAGGCAAATACAGGAAGGCTGCTAGTTGGCCTAGGCTATATACTATAACCTGTCTCAAAAGCAAAGGAAAGGCCAACAAGATGGTTCACAAGGGAAAGGTGCTTGCTGCCAAGGCTGACAGCCTGAGTTCAATCCCAGGGACCCACATTAAAGATAATAGACTCTCATAACTTTTCTCTGAACTCTGCATTTGTACATATAATGACAGTCTGCCACCTGGAGTTATTGTGGGATTTGTCCTCAGCCCTCTTATTCTCCAAGCCATCTAAACAGCTTATATGTTTTTATTTGGAATATTCAAAGCCAGTATAGGAAGGAAATGAAGTGGAGGGGAAAGAATGGGAAGTGACCCAAGGCCACAGTTCAAAGATTGCCTAACTTGAAGACACAGGCATGACTACTGACTGTTTGGCAGGTCTCCCCACAGGTTGTACTGTCAGAGATAAGATGCCTTGCAACAATTCATGGGGTTAGGGGAGAGATTTGCTGCCTACCTTTCTCCTATCTCCCATTCATATTAGTCTCCTCACAGGGCTTGATTTTGGTGACCCCATGAAATGCCAGATGTCATGTCTTGAAATGGGTATTATATCCAAGAGTGAAGGGAAGACACAAACTCTGGGCATGTGAACAGTGAAGGCCAAAGAGAATCTGATGCAGTATATATTATATGTCCAATATGTTCTAACACTAAGATGTAATAAGAAAGCATAGTGTTCAAAAACATTTCCTATGGTCTGGCGTTCTCTTTGTATTTGATTGATTTTAGAACTGAGTTAGACTATTTCCTTCCATCTACTTCTCTTTGGTGTAGCAGCTTTTTGTTTTGTTTTGTTTTGTATTGATTTGTTTCAGAGCTTGCAAGTACACTGCTATTTTGCTAGTATAGGACCTCTAATTTTCAATGAATTTTACAAAGTCTTTAATTTCTTTATTTCTTCCCTGACCCAGAGATCATTGAGCAGAGTTGTTCAATTTCCATGAGCATGTGGGCTTTCTCTTATTTATGTTGTGGTTGAAGTCCAGCCTTAGTCCAGGATGATATGATAGAATGCTAGGGGTTAATTCAATTTTATTATATCTGCTGAGGCTTGTTTTGTGTCCAATTATGTGGTCAGTTTTGGAGAAGGTCTTGTGAGGTTCTGAGAAGAAGGTATATTTGGGGAAGGGTGAGTGAAATGCTCTTTAGATACCTGCTAAATCCATTTAGTTCATAATTTCTGTTAGTTTCTTCGTGTATCTGTTTGCTTCCTGTTTTGATGACCTACCCGTCCATTGGTGAGAGTGGGGCTAAAGTCTCCTACTATTATTGTATGAGATTCAAAGTATGTTTAAGTTTTAGTAAAGTTCCTTTTACAAATGTTGTTGTACTTGCATTTGGGGCACAGATGTTTAGACTTGAGACTTCATCTTGGTGGATTTGTCCTTTGATGAACATGAACTGTTCTTCCCTATCTCCTTTGAATACTTTTGGTTGAAAGTCTATTTTATTGGATATTGGAATGGCTACTCCAGCTTGTTTGCTTGGGATAATTTGCTTGAAAATTATCATTGTTACTGAGGTGTGTGTCTTGTATGCAGCAGAATGATGGATCCTCTTTATGTATCCAGTATATTGGCCTGTGTCTTTTTATTGGTGAATAAAACCCACTGATGTTAAGAGATATTAATGACAAATGATTGCTAGTTCCTGTTATTTTTGTTGGAGGTGGTACTATGTGTGTGTGATTCTCTTCTTTTGGGTTCTTTGTTTTGTTTTGTTGGTTAGTTGTTTTTTGTTTTGTGTGTTTATGTGTGTGTGTGTGTGTGTGTGCCTGTGTGTGTCTATGTTTGTCTCAGTGTGTGTCTCTCTGGGTGCCTATGTGTGAGGATTAGTTTCTTGTGTTTGCTTGCCTACATATGTTGCAATTTACCTTCTAGTTTCCTGTATAGGACTGGATTAGTAGAAAGATATTGTTTAAATTTGGTTTTGTTATGGAATACCTTGGTTTTTCCATTTATGGTGATTAAGAGGTTTTCTGGTTAAAGTAGACTGGGCTGGTCCTGTGGTCTCTTTGGGTCTGCAAGACAGCTGTCCAGGGTCTTCTGACTTTTAGAGTCTCTGTTGAGAAATCAGGTGTAATTCTGACAGTTCTGCCTTTATATGTTACTTGGCCTTTTATCTTATACCTTTTAATATTCTGTCTTTGTTCTGTAGGTTTAGTGTTTTGATTATTATATGGTGAGAGGACGTTTTTCTGGTCCAATCTAGTTGGTGTTCTGGAGGCTTTTTGTATGTTTATGGCTATCTTTTCCTTTAGGTTAGGGGAGTTTTCTATGATTTTGTTAAAGGTGGTTTCTAGGCTTTGAACTTTGAATCCTTATCACATCTTGTCATATCATAACTTGTCATAACCTGAAGTAACTATACTTGGAGGTATTGATGTTCATTTCCTTTGTGAAGTGGAATGGGGGTATGTCTCATAGTCAAAGCATCTTTCAATACTGAAATAATATTAAACGTCATATTCTTTGGATTTCTGACACTATTAAAGATCATCTACCTATGTATAGTACAACTGAATTGGTAAACAAAGATTTTTTTTAGTTATTTGTCATGGGAATAATTTTGAAAATATTTTATTATAATAAATTAAATGAAATTTAGTGTGACCAATAGTTTTATTATCTGACTATTAACTCATATTACTTAATCATATTAAACAGTTTATAATAGTAGCTATTAAAGGACTGGGTCTAAGTCTTGTACTTTCAAATGAGTTGAATAGGCACAATGCCTATCTAAGTGTAACAAAATTGATTTTAAATTTTATATCAATATATAAAGATTAATTTCAATTAAAATATTAAACCTGAAATAAAATATAAATGTTGCATCAATGTAAAAAATATAAATTTAGTTTTGTATCAAAATGTAAAGGTTTCTACCCAAGGTAAAATTATGGCTATAAAATGTTATATTTTATAGTAAATTTAACAATATATCTCCAAGTCTTTTATTTTTTATAATATTACTCTATCCCCCTTTTTTCTTATTAATCCCTTCCCTTTATCTAAAAATGAAAGGATACAGAAGAGGAAAGAAATGAGAAATCTCCAAGTCTAAATTTTTCATTTACGTTCTCAGATAAAAGACCAAAACACAGCCTTTATTGTTTTAAATATGTCTTATGCAGTCAAATAGCTGGACAACTGCCTAACTTCTGTGTTACTAGAATCTATATTTTTATTGATAACTCTGAATTACTCTTTACTAATTTCTATGATCCATCTTGGCTTCTTTTACCCAATTGAGTTGCCCTCTGGGCTACATTATCTTGGCCCTCAGCACATGATGGCTCTTCTTCTTCCTGTATGTTCTTCTTCTTCCACAACAGCTCCCTTTCTCCCATTGCATCTTCTTATTCTTCCATAGCCATTTCTTTCTCCTCTCTCCCTTCCTGCTCCTGATTTCCAGCCCAAAAAACCTAAATTCCACCAATGTCTCTTCTCACCAGTTACTGACTGCTGACGTTGGGGGTTCCTCAATCTACATACAGACTCCAAATCATAGAGGTCAACATTTTAAAATTACAATAAAAAATAAAATACAAAACCTGAACATCTTTTGACATATTCTAAAAAGGAAATGGTATAGATATAATACACAGTATCTTCTCTGGGACATAAAAAATATCTCCACTCACAACTTACTAGTGAAAAGGGATTAAAAAAAGACATACCATGGAAAATTATACCGACAAAATGGTAGGTGCAAAAACATTCCTAAATTGATTGAAAGTGGAACTACAAACACCGCCCCCCCCCACGAAACTAAAGATCTACATGAAAAACATCTCATACAAAATCGAAGAAATACACAGAAAAAATGTTAAAATTAAAGATTATCATGGAAAATACAGTCAAAATGCTAGACATAAAAAGCATTACTGAATTGAAAGAGGAATCACAAACATTTTCTGATAAAATCGAAGATCCACATGAAAAACATCTCTGTTAGACTATGTTTTTTATTGGGGAATTGAGTCTATTGACATAAGATATTAAGGAATAGTGATTGTTGCTTCCTGTTATTTTTGATGTTCTTTTTATGTTTGTGTGGTTACTTTCTTTTGGGTTTGTTGGAAAAAGATTACTTTCTTGCTTTTTCTAGGGTGTAGTTTCCCTCCTCATGTTGGCATTTTCCATATATTATCCTTGGTAGGGCTGGATTTGTGGAAAGATATTGCATAAATGTGGTTTTATCATGGAATATCTTGGTTTCTCCATCTATGGAAATTAAGAGTTTTGCTGGGTATAGTAGTTTGGGCTGGCATTTCTATTCTCTTTTGTCCCTACCATTTTGTCGGTATAATTGTCCATGATAATCTTCAATTTTAACATTTCTCTGTATTTTTCTTCAATTTTATCAGAAGTATTTTCAATGTGGATCTTCAGGTTTATCAGACAATGTCTATAATTTTACTTTCAATCAACTAAGTAACGTTTTTATACCTTCCATTTTATCTGTATAATTTTCCATGTAATACTCAGTTTTAACATGTTTCTCTATATATTTCTTGAATATTTTCAGGAATATTTTCTTGTAGATCTTCAATTTTATCAGAAAGTGTTTATAATTCCACTTTCAAAAAACCATAGAACTATTTTTATGTCTACCATTTTATCTGTATAATTTTTCCATGAAATACTCAATCTTAATGTGTTTTTTTATATATTTCTTCAATTTTATCAGAGATATTTTCCAGATAAATTTTCAAATTTATCAGAAAATATTTTTTAGTTTCACTTTCAATCATCTTAGAAATATTTTTATGCCTACAATATTGTCTGTATAATTTTCCATGATAATCTTCAATTTTAATGTTTTTTCATATATTTTTTCAATTTTATCATAAATATTTCCCATGTAAATCTTCAATTTTATCAGAAAATGTTTCTACTTCTACTTTCAGTCAACTGAGGTATATTTTTATGCCTACTATCTTATGTGTATAATTTTTCATGAAATAGTTTTAACGTGTTTTTCTATATATTTCTTAAGTTTTATCAGAAATATTTTACTTGTAGACTTTCAATTTTATCAGAATATGTTTATAGTAAACTGATAAGAACAGATTGAGAAAGAAATAAGAAAAATGATACACTTCACGATAGACACAAACAATATAAAGTATCTTGATGTGACTCTAACCAAACACGTGAAAGATCTGTATGACAAGAACTTCAAGTCTCTGAAGAAAGAAATTGAAGAAAACCTCAGAAGATGGAAAAATCTTTTGCGTTCATGGATCAGCAGGATTAATACAGTAAAAATGACCATGGTGCCAAAAGCAATATATAGATTCAATGCAATCGCCATCAAAATCCCAACTCAATTCTCCATAGAAATAGAAAGAACAATTCTCAAATTCATCTGGAATAACAGAAAACCCAGGATAGCTAAAACTATTCTCAACAGTAAAAGAACTTCTAGGGGAATGAGTACTCTGGACCTCAAGTTGTACTACAGACCTAGAGTGTTAAAAACTGCAGGGTATTGGTACAGTGACAGGCATGTAGATCAATGGAACAGAATTGAAGACCCAGAAATGAATCCACATTCCTATGGTCTCTTGATCTTTGACAAAGGAGCTAAAACCATCCAGTGGAAAAAAGATAGCCTTTTTAACAAATGATGCTGGTTCAACTGGAGGTCAACATGCAGAAAAATGCAAATTGATCCATTCTTATCTCCTTGCACCAAGCTTTATTCCAAGTGGATCAATGACCTCCACATAAAACCAGACACACTGAAACTAATAGAAAGGAAACTAGGAAAGAACCTTGAACATATGGGCACAGGGGAGAATTTCCTGAACAGAACTCCAATAGCTTATTCTCTAAGATCAAGAATTGACAAATGGGACCTCACAAAATTACAAAGTTTCTGTAAGGCAGAAGACACTGTCAAAAGGACAAGTCACAACCAACTAACTGGAAAATGATCTTTACCAACCCTGCATCCAACCGAGGGCTAATATCCAATATATGCAAAGAACTCAAGAAGTTAGACTCCAGAGAGCCAATTAACCCTATTAAAAATGGGGTACAGAGCTAAACAAAGTGTTCTCACCTGAAGAATATCTAATGACTGAGAAGCACCTAAAGAGATGTTCATCATCCTTAGTCATTAGGGAAATGCAAATCAAAACAACCCTGAGATTCCATCTCACACCAGCCAGAATGGCTAAGATCAAAAACACAGGAGACAGCAGTTGTTGGCGAGGATGTGGAGAAAGAGGAACACTCCTCCACTGCTGGTGGGATTGCAAGCTGATACAACCACTCTGGAAAGCAGTCTGGAGGTTCCTCAGAAAACTGGGCATGACACTCCTGGAGGATCTGGCTATACTACTCCTGGGCATATACCCAGAGGCTTTACCTGCATGCAATAAGGATACATGCTCCACTATGTTCATAGCAGCCTTATTTATAATAGCCAGAAGCTGGAAAGAACCCAGATGTCCCTCCATGGAGGAATAGATTCAGAAGATGTAGTATATTTGCACAATGGAATACTACTTTGCAATTAAAAACAATGAATTCACAAAATTCCTGGGCACATGGTCAGAACTTGAAAATATCATCCTTAGTGAGGTAACCCAATCACAAAAGAACACACATGGTATGCAAGCACTGATAACGGGACATTAACCCAGAATCTCGGAATACCCTAGACACAATTTGCCTGTCAGTAGATTTCCAAGAAGATTTCCAAGAAGATTGTAGGAGAGACCCCTGGTCCTGGAAAGAGTGGATGTAGGGAATGCCAGGACAGAGAAGCGAGAAGGGGTTGAATGGGTAAAAGGGGGAGGGAAGGGGCTTAGGGGACTTTTGGGGAGGGAGGAAATGGGAAAGGGTAAATGATTTGGAATATAAATAAAAGAACTTAGAAAATAAAAGAAAGAAAATGTTTATAATTCCACTTTCAATCAACTTAGGAATATTTTTATGCCTACCATTTTATCTATATAATTTTTTCATGAAATAGTCAAACTTAACCTGGTTTTCTATATATTTCTTCAATTTTATCAGAGATAATTTCCATGTATATTTACACAATGGAATACTACTCAACAATTAAAAAAATGAGTTCATGAAATTCTTAGGCAAATGGGGAACTAGGGCAGGGAAGAGGGCTTATGGGACTTTCGGGGAGGGGGAACAGGGAAAGGGGAAATAATTTGGAATGGAAATAAAGAATATAGAAAATAAAATAATAATAATAATTAATAATAAAAAATGTCATACCAAATTTAGGATCAAGAAAACGTGAAAGGTTTGTTGAACCTGATGTCAAGAAAGGAACTGCCATGGAGAATCTCCTTTTAAAAAGAAAGCTTTTCCTCTTAGATTGTTTGAGTAGGTAAATGTGGGTGATTGTGTGTGTGTGTGTGTGTGTGTGTGTATTTGTGTCTGTCTTTTCCTTTCTTTCCAGATCATTTGGCTCTATAGCCTTAACTACAAATATTCTCTTAGTACAAGTAACAAATTAGCTGAAATTATAGTCTTCAGATAATAAGAAGACAGTTTGATTGCCTAACTTGGGGTCAGATTTCCATTTCTGATCCAGTCATCTCTGTCTCCAGCAAAAATGTTTGTGGACTTTCTATTTCACAGGAGAAATGAGAGAACCTGGAAGAAATGATATATGATTTGATCTTCATGTTTAGTACTGACCATTTTCTGAAGCAGGACTGAATGTGTATATTTAAGCCATTATTCATATTTCCAACCCTAACATCTAGAATATGCTGATGAAGCCTCTTGGGGGTCCACAGCCAGTAATGGGTAGCCATCAGGGGAGTTTCTTTCCTAAAGAAGTAGAGAGAACACATACAAATATCTGCTTACTCGAACACAGACTGAAAACACACTGGTCATAGCTGAGAAACTATGAGATAAAAACACGCACTTCAGCATAGTCTAATCATATGTTACAAGTATTAAATCTCTTTATGTAGACCAGTCAATAGCCATTGGTCTAAGTCTCCCAATTGACAATGTATACATTGAACATGTCATTTTTTCTTTTCCTGAACTATGGCCACCCTCCCATATCTACCTTTTCAAACACTTCCAAATAATGAACTGTTGTATGGTAGTTATAGAGCCTCAATAGAGTCTGTAACCAGCTGTTCAATCAATGCCTTGTCCTGTTACTTTAAACTCCTTGGTTATCTCTAGGTTACTCAAACAATTGTCTTCGAATTACTGGTCATATGACTTTGAGTTCAGCTCTTTTTTTAACTCTTGCCAAAAAATATATATTTTCTCTTTGGTATTAAATATAAGACTCTCAGAAATTGGGTTTTAAGACAAAATTAGGTAAGAATTAATCCAAAGCATGTTTGTAATTGAATATGCATCATTTGCCTTTTCGTCCGGGAATCCTCTCTCAAAACAAGTAAACATAATGACTTTTTCCAGTTGCTTCTCATGAGAATGCCCAAATAATTTCATGGGCCATATTTACAAATATAAATATATTGCTAAATTTTAGTGTGAGGGGGGTGCTGGAGGATAGCAAATAAATTAGTCAAATGAATGAGTTGATTAACAAATGCATAAAATATTTTCAAATAAAATCTACACTTAAGCATACACACATATACACAAACTTTTATCATCTGAACATCCCATGCCCTGTTTTAAAATGGTGCACTATAGCAATAGAAGGGAAATATAGTGACTGGATAAATAACTCAGCAGTTCAGAGTGCATACTACTCCTGGAAAGGATTTAAATTTGTATTCTAGCACTCATATCAAGCAGTTCTCAACCAATAGGAACACAGGCTTCAGGAGATATGACACCTTTACAGACACCAGCACTCCCATGCACAAATCCATATACATACATACATGTGCATGCATGTGGAACTTTTGAATTTCTGTGCGTGTGATTGTATATGCCTCTGTATCTGTATATGCCCCTTAAACTTTTTCTTTGGCTCCTTTTTCTTCTCTGTTTTTTACTGTTCTTGTTTGGAATCAATTTTATTACTCATTACTATTGTTATTACTATTTTAGATAAATATTGTATCCCATGTGTGTGTATCACACACATAGAAGGAGAGAGAGAGAGAGAGAGAGAGAGAGAGAGAGAGAGAGAGAGAGAGAGAGAGAGAAAGAGAGAGAGAATGAGGTGAATTTGGGTAGGTGGGGAAGTTAGGAGGAGCTAGGGAAGGGGACCATAATTAGAATATAATGTAACTTTTAAATACTTTCAGAAAAAAAAAACACTTTAAAAAGGCAAAGTTAATTTGTAATTGCAGATGTCTCAAATTCATATTTTAAAACTGAACAGCTATTAGAATGCTCACAATAAGTTGTCTAAATTCAATAAATTAATCCTGGAAATTACCATCATTTTACCCCATAAAAAGTACTATTTGTCAGTTACCACATAGGAAATTTGAGTTCAATTTTCTCTTCACATTTGTATGAATGTTTTATTAAATATACTCTTAGTCCTGTCTTCTGAGACAGAGTAGATGATTTTATCATTTAGTGATCTAACTGTCTCATAATATTATTATTGAAAGTTTCCACATGTACAGTGGTATGGCTTGGGCTGTTAAAGTCAATATATGTTTCTCCTCAGAAGGAGGTATTGTCCCAATACCTATTTGTTCCAATTTGTCCCAATACCTAATTGTCACAAACCAAATTTCATCAACTTGTAAAGGTAAAGTTTTCACCTGAAAACTGTGTTTTTATGTTCCCCGCCATTCTATTGTCTTATCTACACAAGCATCATTCACCTTCTCTGAAAGTCATTACTTCTCTGCATTTCACCAGAACTGAGGATATCCTGAGAAGTGTTTGGGGCTTTATAAACTCCATGTCCACTAATGGATTATAATCTCCAACTAGATTTGTATTTTTAAAGGTGGAGGATTTGGAACTAAACTACCTCCCTATAAACCCCTACATTGTTATATGGATATGTGGTCTGGACAAGTTGTCTCCTTGCATTCAAGTTCAGGTAATTGCTTGGAAAGTGGTGAATTTTTTTTTTTATGGATAAGCATGATGCTCAATGTGGACTTCTTGTAAAAGTCCTGATATTTACCTCTTATGTAACTCTAGGAACTCTATTAGTCACAATACATTCTGCTACTATTCTCTGTTTTCAGGCTCCTGCTAGGGCTCCAAGGGGGCATAATTTTCAAAATATGTCACTCTGTAGGGCATCAGAACAGCCCTCAGCCCAGTCCATTGTGCTTCTTGAAGTTACCTCTCACTTCATCAAAGATGACACCAGGATAGGAGCATGGATAGAAAAATGTGGTGAAGGTTAATCTGGAGCAGTCACATCTTCCTGTCCCACTACTTCATGTCAGCCATGAACTCTCCATAGAGAAGGACATATCTTCCTCACTGCAGTTTCAACCTTAATTTTCTAAATTTTAATTGTCTGTGTATTGAGGTAAGGTACTAAATTTATGGATTTCAACTCAAAATCTTTTACTTTTGTTTAGCAGATATTGATATTTCAGTGAATTTTATTCCCTTAATAATTTCATTTATGGCTCCTTCCAGTTTGCAGTTGTGCCCAGAGTGGAGACTCTGCCCTGGATCCCAACCCACTTAACCCATACCCCAATTGCAGCTTGAACCCTAAGGTGTTCTGACATATCTAGGATCACAGGATCCCAGAATCACAGGATCAGAGGATTACAGGAAGGACAGGTAACAGTCAGAGACAGTGAGACCAGTTAACACCAGAGATAATGAGATGGTGAAAGGCAAGTACACAAACATAAGCAACAGAAACCAATACTACTTAACAACAACAGAACACAGTTTTCCCATCACTGCATGGCCTGGATACCTCAACACACCTAAAAGCAAGATTCATATCGATAATCCCATCTCATGAAGATGATAGAGGACTTTAAGAAGGAAAAAAATACATTCTTTAAAGAAATAGAGGAGAACAGAGGTAGAGAAGTAAAAGTTCTTAAAGAGGAAACACATAAATCTCTTAAACAAATATAGGAAAAAACAATTAAAGGAAGGAATTGAACAAGAGCATCAAGGATCTAAATATAGAGATAGAAATATTAAGGAAAACACAAAGGTAGACAACCCTGGAGAAGGAAAATCTAGGAAAAAGAGCAGGAGTCACAGATGTAAGCATGCCCAATAGAAAACATAGATAATCTCAAGCATGGAAGATACCATAGAGGACACATCAGTCACAGAAAATATAAAAAGCAAAAAATTCTTAACTCAAAACATTCAAGGAATCTGGGAAACAATGAAAAGACCAAACCTAGCAATAATAGGTATAGAAGTGACGGAAGATTATGAACTCAAAGGCCCAGCAAACACATTCAACAAAATTGTAGAAAGAAGCTTCCCTAACCTAAAGAACGAGATACCCATAAACATACAAGAAGCCTACAGAACACCAAACAGCTGGAACAAGAAAAAATGTTCCTCCTATCACATAATAATTAAAATGCCAAATGCACAGAACAAATAAAGAATATTGAAAGTGGTAAGGGATAAAGGTCAAGTAACATATAAAGACAGACCTATCAGAATTATACCAGACTTCTCAATAGAGACACTAAAAGCCAGAAAGTCTTGGGCTTTCAGCTACCATAGGGGAAGAAACCAAGGTATTCCAATACAAAACCAAATTTAAACAATATCTTTCCACTAATCCAGCCCAACAGAGGCCAGAAGGAAAAGTCCAACACAAGGAGGGAAACTACATCCAAGAAAAATCAAGAAATTAATCTCACAATAAACTCAAATGAAGTGAACCACACAACATAATTCTACTTCTAACAACATAAATAACAGGATTCAACAATCATTTGTCCTTAATATCTCCTAACATCAATGGACTCAATTTCCCAATAAAAGGACATAGGCTAACACACTGGATATGTAAACAGGACTCAGCATTTTGCTTCAAACAGAAAACACACCATAGTGACAAAACAGAAAAAACCTCAAAGTAAAAGGTTGGAAAAATTTTTCCAAGAAAATGGCCCCAAGAAACAAGCTGGAATAGCTATTCTATCCAATAAAATAAACTTTCAGCCAAAAGTTACTGAAAAAGACGGGGAAGGACACTACATACTCATCAAAGGAAAAATACACCAAAATGAACTCTCAATTTTGAATATCTATGTCCCAAATGCAAGGGCACCCATATTTGAAAAAGAAGCATTACTGAAGCAAAAATCACAAAATGAACCTCACAAGACAATAGTAGAGGACGTTAACACACCCACTCTCACCAAAGAACAGATCATGGAATCAGAAACTTAACAGAGACACATTGAAACTAATAGAACATATGAGTCAAAAGGATTTAATACCTATATACAGAACATTTCACCCTACAACAAAAGAATATATCTTCTACTCAGAACCTCATGGTACCTCCTCAAAAATTGACCATATAGAGTTGGGACCTCCAGGCACAGGGACAATCAAGCATAATATTGCTTGGGTCTCAGCCAGCTTGTGTGCTCCCTGCAACAAAGAGGAGGGACCCCCCTCTGGGAGACAGCGCACAGCACAGGGCGGGAGCATACCAGCCTCCCCATGGCAAACTCTGCTCCAGGGATCAACTGCACTGAGCATACAGGTACCCAGGGAACGCCCAATATAATAACACTTGGGATACAGCCTGTTGGGCCTCCATCTGTGCCCAAAAGCAGGGCAGCTCTGGGTGCCAGTTCTGCTGTGGGCCATCTGCCTTGCAGAGTGATCTATGCTGAAAGGGTGCACAGTGCACTCTGCCATCTTTGTTCCTGCAACAGAGCAGTTGTGACCTCCAGGCACAGGGACAATCAAGCATAATATCGCATGTGTCTCAGCCAAATTGTGTACTCCATGCACCCAAGAGCTAGGCAGGACTGCGGTCACCTATGCTCCAGCTCTGCTGTGGGACATCTGCCCTGCAGAGAGACCCCCCCCCCTCCCGCACTGGGAGAGAGCACACCTGCATAGGGCAGGAGCACACCAGCCTCCCCTTGGCGACCTCTGCTCCAGGGATCCACTACGCTGAACCTTGGATGTGCGGAAATTCCCCAATATAACATCACTTGGGGCAAGGCACATCAGGGCTCCAAAGTCCCTCAGGAGCAGGGCAGGCCCCAGAAATAGGTGCCAGGGGAAACCCGGTAATCCAGGTGGGCAGAAATAGCATTGCAGGCTCACAGGAGGTCCAACCAACAGCCAGTGACAGCAGGACCAACTAACACCAGAGGTTACCATATGGCAAAAGGCAAACGTAGGAATGTAACTAACAGAAATCAAAGCAATACGACACCATCCAAACCCAACTCTCCTACAGCAGCAAGTTCTGGATACCCCATCACACCGGAAAGGCAAGATCTGGATTTAAAATCACTTCTCATGATGCTACTAGAGGATTTCAAGAAGGACACAAATAAATCTCATAAAGAATTACAGGAGAACATGGATCAATGGGTAGAAGCCCTTACAAGGGTAACACAAAAATCGCTTAAAGAAATGCAGAAGAACATGGGTCAACTGATGGAGGCCCATAAGGAGGCAACACAAAAATCGCTTAAAGAAATGGATCAACGGGTAGATGCCCTTACAAAGGAATCACAAAAATTGCATAAAGAAATGCAGAAAAATATGGGTCTACTGATGGAGGCCGATAGGGAGGCAACACAAAAATCGCTTAAAGAAATGAATCAATGGGTAGATGCCCTTAAAAAGGAAACAAGAGAATCGCTTAAAGAAATGCAAGAGAATATGGATCAACAGATTGAAGCCCATGAGAAGGAAACACAAAAATCGCTTAGAGAAATACAGGAGAACTTGGGTCAACAGGTAGAAATCCTGAAAGAAGAAAAGCAAAAATATCTTAAAGTAATACAGGAAAATATAAACAAACAAGTGAAGGATCTGAGCAAATCCATCCAGGATCTAAAAAAGGAAGTAGAAACAACTAAGAAATCACAAAGGGAGACAACATTGGAGATAGAAAACCTTGGGAAGAAATAGGGGGCATAGATGCAAACATCAACAATAGAATACAAGAGATGGAAGAAAGAATCTCAGGTGCTGAAGATACCAAAGAAAGCATCGACTCAACAGTCAAAGAAAATGCAAAATGCAAAAAACGTGTAACCCAAAACACCCAGGAAATCCAGGACACAATGAGAAGACCAAACCTAAGGATTATAGGTATAGATGAGAGTGAAGATTTGCAACTAAAGGGCCAGTAAACATCTTCAACAAAATTATGGAGGAAAACTTCCCTAACCTAAAGAGAGAGATGTCGATGAACATACAAGAAGCCTACAGAACTCCAAATACACTAGCCGCTTAATGGCACGCCTGAAAACCGTGGAACAGAAACAAGCAAATACACACAAGAGGAGTAGAAGGGAGGAAATCATCAAACTCAGGGCTGAAATCAATCAAGTAGAAACAAATAAAACCATACAAAGAATCAACAAAACTAGGAAATGGTTCTTTGAGAAAATCATCAAGATTGATAAGCCCTTAGCCAGACTAGTAAGAGGGCACAGAGACAGTATCCAAATTAACAAAATCAGAAACAAAAAGGAAGAGATAACTACAGAAACTGAGGAAATTCAAAAAATCATCAGACCCTCCAACAAAAGCCTGTATTCAACACAAGTAGAAAATGTGGAGGAAATTGACAATTTCCTAGGTAGATACCAAATACCAAAATTAAATTAGGATCAAATAGACCATGTAAACCATCCTATAACCCCTGAAGAAATAGAAGTGGTCATTGGAAGTCTTGCAACCAAAAAAAGCACAGGTGCAGACGGTTTTAGTGCAGAATTCTATCAGACCTTCAAAGAAGACCTAACACCAATACTCTTCAAACTATTCCACAAAACAGAAAAAGAAGGAAAACTACCTAACTCGTTCTATGAATTCACAATTATGCTAATACCAAAATCACACAAAGATCCGACAAAGAAAGAGAATCTCAGGCCAATCTCTCTTATGAATATCGATGCAAAAGTACTCAATAAAATTCTTGCCAACTGAATCCAAGAACACATCAAAACGATCATTCACCACGATCAAGTAGGCTTCATCCCAGGGATGCAAGGATGGTTCAATATAAGTAAGTCCATCAATGTAATCCACTACATAAACAATCTCAAAGAAAAAAAATCACATGGTCATTTCATTTGACAAAATTCAGCATCCTTTTATGCTAAAGGTCTTGGAAAGTTCAGGAATTCGTGGCCCTTATCTAAACATAGTAAAAGCAATTTACAGCAAACTGGTAGCCAACACCAATCTAAATGGAGAGAAACTTGAGCAATTCCACTAAAATCAGGGACTAGAGAAGGCTGCCCTCTCTCTCCATGTCTTTTCAATATAGTATTTGAAGTTCTAACTAGAGCAATTAGACAACAAAAGTAAGTCAAAGGGATACAAATTGGAAAGGAAGAAGTCAAACTATCACTATTTGCAGACCATATGATAGTATACTTAAGCACCCCAAAGAACTCCACCAGAGAACTCCTACAGCTGAGAAGCAAGTTCAGCAAAGTGGCCAGATGTAAAATCAACTCAAGCAAGTCAGTAGCCTTCCTATACTCAAAGGATAAGCAGGCTGAGAAAGAAATAAGAGAAATGATACCCTTCATGATAGCCACAAACAATATAAAGTATCTTAGTTTGACTCTAACCAAACAAGTGAAATATCTGCATGACAAGAACTTCAAGTCTCTGAGGAAAGAAATTGAAGAAGACCTCAGAAGACGGAAAAATCTGCAATGCTCATGGATTGGCAGGATTATTATAGTAAAAATGACCATCTTGCCAAAAGCAATATACAGATTCAATGCAATCCCCATCAAAATCTCAACTCAGTGCTTCATAGAATTAGAAAGAGCAATTCAAAAATTCTTCTGGAATAACAGAAAACCCAGGATCGCTAAAACTATTCTCAAGAGTAAAAGTACTTCTAGGGGAATCAGTATCCGGGATCTCAAGCTGTATTCCAGAGCAATCGTGTTAAAAACTGCAGGGTATTGGTACAGTGACAGGCGTGTAGATCAATGGAACAGAACTGAACACCCAGAAATGAATTCACACTGCTATGCTCACTTGATCTTTGACAAAGGAACTAAATCCGTCCAGTGGAAAAAAGATAGCCTTTTCAACAAATGATGCTGGTTTAACTGGAGGTCAGCATGCAGAAGAATGCAAATTGATCCATTCTTGTCTCCTTGCACTAAGCTCAATTCCAAGTGGATCAAGGACCTCCACATAAAACCAGACACACTGAAACTAATAGAAAGGAAACTAGGGAAAAACCTTGAACATATGGGCACAGGGTAGAATTTCCTGAACAGAACTCCAGTATCTTATGCTCTAAGATCAAGAATTGAAAAATGGGATCTCATAAAATTACAAAGTTTCTGTATGGCAAAAGACACTGTCAAAAGGACAAAGTGGCAACTAACTAACTGGAAAACGATCTTTACCTACACTACATCTGACAGAGGGCTAGTATCCAATATATACAAAGAATTCAAGAAGTTATACTCCAGAGAGCCAAGTAACCCTATTAAAAAAATAGAGTATATAGCTAAACAAAGAGTTCTCACCTGAAGAATATCTAATGGCTGAGAAGCACCTAAAGAGATGTTCATCATCCTTAGTCATTAGGGAAATGCAAATCAAAACAACCCTGAGATTCCATCTCACACCAGTCAGAATGGCTATGATCAAAAACACAGGAGACAGCAGTTGTTGGCGAGGATGTGGAGAAAGAGGAACTCTCCTCCACTGCTGGTGGGATTGCAAGCTGGTACAACCACTCTGGAAAGCTGTCTGGCGGTTCCTCAGAAAACTGGGCATGACACTCCCGGAGGATCCTGCTATACCACTCCTGGGCTTATACTTAGAGGCTTTCCCTGCATACAATAAGGACACATGCTCCACTATGTTCATAACAGCCTTATTTATAATAGCCAGAAGCTGGAAAGAACCCAGATGTCCCTCAATTCGAGGTATGGATTCAGAAGATGTGGTATATTTACACAATGGAATACTCCTTTGCAATTAAAAACAATGAATTCATGAAAATCCTAGGCAAATGATCAGAACTTGAAAAATATCATCCTTAGTGAGGTAACCCAATCACAAAATAACAGACATAGTATGCAAACACTGATAAGGGGATATTAACCCAGAATCTTGAAATACCCTAGACACAATTCACATTTCACTAGATTTCCAAGAAGTTGAAAGGAAAGACCCCTGTTCCTGGAAAACTGGATGTAGGGAAATGCCAGGATAGAGATGTGAGAGGGGGTTGAATGGGGAAAAGAGGGAGGGAAGGGAGCTTATGGGATTTTCGGGGAGGGAGGAACTGGGAAAGGGGAAATGATTTGGAATGTAAATAAAAAAACTTAGAAAATAAAATTTTAAAAATATTGACCATGTAATCAGACACAAAACAAACCCAAACAGATACAAGAATGTTGAATTATACCACAGATTAAGGCTGGACTTCAACAACAAAAACAACAACAAACAAAAACAAAACTGACCATATAATCAGACACAAAACAAATCCAAACAGATACAAGAATGTTGAATTATACCACAGATTAAGGCTGGACTTCAACAACAAAAACAACAACATACAAAAACAAAACAAAACAAAACAGACAGCCCAGATAAGCATGAAAGCTGAACAACTATCTACTCAATGATAACTTGATCAGGGAAGAAATAAAGACAGAAATGAACGACTTTTTAAAATTTAATGAAAATGAAGGCACAGCATATCCAAAATTATGGGAAACAATAAAAGCAGTACTAAAAGGAAAACTCATAGCCATGATTGCCTCCAAAAAGAAACTGGAGAGAGCATGCATTAGCAGCTTAACAGCATAATTGAAAACTCTAGAACAAAAAAAAAAAAGCTAAACAACCAAGAAGAGTAGATGGGTGGCAGGAAATATATCAAACTCAGGGCTGAAATCAACCAAGTAGAAACAAAAAGAACTATACAAAGAATCAACAAAACTAGGAGCTTGTTCTTTGAGAAAATCAACAAGATAGTTAACCTTTAGGCAGACTAACCAGAGGGCGCAAAAATCCATCAACATAATCTATTACATACCCAAACTCAAAGAAACAAACCACATGACCATCACATTAGATGCTGAAAAAGTCTTTGACAAAATACAACATCCCTTCTTATAAAAAGTATTGGAAAGATAAGGAATTAAAGTTCTATACCTAAACATAGTAAAAGCAATATAGAGCAAACCTATAGCCAACATAAAAGTGGAGAGGAACTCAAAGCAATCCCTTTAACATTGGGGACAAGAAATTGTGGCCCACTCTTTCCCCATATATTCAATATAATACTCAAAGTTCTATCCAGAGCAATTATACAACAAAAGGAAGTAAAATTGGTGCAAATTGGGAAAGAGGAAATCAAAATATCACTATTTGCAGAGGATATGATGGTATACCTAAGGACCCCAAAAATTCCACTAGAGAACTACAGTTGATAAACAACTTCAGCAAAGTGGCTGGATATAAAATTAACTCTAACAAATAAGTAGTCTTCCTCCACTCAAATTATAAAAGGGCTGAGAAAGAAATTATGGAACCAACACCTTCACAATAGTTACAAATAATATAAAATATCTTGGTGTGACTCTAACCTAGCAAGTGTTCTGTATGACAAGAGCTTCAAGTCCCTAAGGAAAAAAATTGAAGAAGACCTCAGAAGATGGAAATATCACCTATGCTCATCAATTGGCAGGATTAATATAGAATAAAAAGTGGTCATCTTACCAGAATCAATCTACAGATTCAGTAAAATCCCCATCAAAATTCCAACACAATTATTCACAGAGATAGAAAATGTAATTTTCAAATTCATCTGGAATAGCAAAAATTCAGGATAAAAAACCCATTCCCAACAATAAAATAACTTCTGAGGTAATCACCATCCCTGACTGCAAGCTCTACTACAGAGCATAAGTGATAGAGACCACATGGTATTGGTACAGAGACAGGCAGGTAGATCAATAGAATAGAAGAAGACAGAGAAATGAACCCACACAGCTATGGTCACTAGACCTTTGACAAAGAATCTAAAACCAGCTAGTAGAAAAAAAGACAGTATTTTCAATGAATGATGTTGGCTCAAATGGTGATCAGCATGTAGAAGAATGCAAATTCATTCATTCCTATCTATTTGTAAAAACTACAAGTCCAAGTTGATCAAAAACTTCCAAATAAAATGAAATATGCTGAATCTAATAGAGCGTAGTCGATCCAAGGGGAGGGTGGTGCGCTCCTGCCCTGTGTGGGTGCGCTCTCTCCCAGCGCGGGTCCCTCTTCAGGGCAGATGTCCCACAGCAGAGCTGGTGCGTAGGTGACCACAGAACTGCCCAGCTCTTGGGAGCAGGGAGCACACAAGCTTACTGAGACCCAAGTGATATTATGCTTGATTGTCTCTTCGCCTGGAGGTCCAAGTTGCCCTGTTGCTGGAGCAAAGATGTTGAAGTGCACTCTGCACCCTCTGTGAGCAGATCACTCTGCAGCGCAGGTGGCCCACAGCAGAGCTGGAACCCAGAGGACCACAGAGCTGCCCCGCTCTTGGGCGCATATGGAAGCCCAACAGCCACTGTCCCAAGCGATGTTATACTGGGGAGTCCCTGGGTACCTGGATGCTCAGTGCAGTTGATCCCTGGAGCAGAGGTCGCCAAGGAGAGGCTGCTGCGCTCCCGCCCTGTGCGGGTGCGCTCTCTCCCAGTGCGGGGGGGTGGGGGGGTCCCTCTGCATGGGTGATGTCCCACAGCAGAGCTGGCGCGTGGGTGACTGCAGACCTGCCCAGCTCTTGGGAGCAGGGAGCACACAAGGTGGTTGAGACCCAAGCGATATTATGCTTGATTGTCCCTGCATCTGGAGGTCCCAGTTGCCCTATTGCCCGAGCAAAGATGACGGAGTGCATGGATATTTTATGATTTTATAATTACTAAGTGACTTGCATGTCTGAGGGCCATATTTAAATATAAAAGACGCCTGATGACTTTGCTGTTCAGCTGAGATGATTTCAAGAAATGAATTCATTTTTAAAACTCTGGTTTTGTCCTTTGTAAAATATGTATGCTTGCGATAACCCCTAGGATTTATTTTAGATATGAATATGAGAATAAGTGCAACATGCATAGTCTGATATTTAGTAAAATTTCAGATTGTTTTTTAAGGATGATGTCATCATCCTTAAGAAGGAACATTGTCATTGTATAAAAGGCAGGGAGGCAGGAGTCAGGGGCATGTGGAGGAACACCCTCATAGAATCTGAGGGACGGGATGAGATCAGGGGTTTCTGGGAAGGGAGGAAACCGGGGTAAGGGGATAACACTTGAAATGTAAATAAATTGTAAATAAATAAATAAATAAATGTAAAGAAATTAAAAATTTAAAAAAAAAAGATAAAAGCTCACAATGCCCACAATAGAACTATATGGAGTTTAGGAGGAAGGAAGATCAGGTTATGGATGCTTCAGTGCTGGATTTACGGAGAAACAGAATGATCATGGGAAGTGGAATTGGAGAACCTGGGATGGAGAAAGGAGGGGGAGAAAATAAGGGGGAAGTATCAGATACTGGAGGGGACAGGATAAAGGTTCATAGTCAGGAAATCAAATAAAAATATGTAGCAGTGGGAGATGAAGAACTAGGGATAGCCACTAGAGGTTCCTAGATGTCAGGGAAGCGAGACGCTCCAAAGACCCAACGGGAATGACTTTAGCTGATATGTGAAGTGAAGGGAAGATTGAACCTTTAGAAACCACATCCATTAGATAGGCATGGCCTCTGGTCCCCCATCCCTTGATCATCTCAAAGTTCTTAACCGGGAAATGATCCTGTCCAAAGGAAAAACAGGGACAAAATTGGAGCAGAGACTGACTGAAGGGCCATCAGGAGACTCCCACAGCTGGGGATCTATCCTGTCTGCAGACACCAACCCCCTATTTTTGGCAAGTGTTGCTTGCTAATAGGAACCTGGCCTGGCTGATTCTGCCAGCAACTGAACAATGCAGATGTGGATGCTTGAAACCAACTATCAAACTGAGCTCCAGGACCCTGGTCTGGGAGCTGGCACAAGGACTGGAGGAGTAGAGGGAGATTGCTACCCCCTAGGAAGAACAGTGTTGGCTCGCCAGACTACTCAACGCTCCTCCTACACCAAAAACCAAGGAGTGTACAGGGAGGTATCCATGGCTCCAGATACATATGTAGAAGAGGATGACCTTGTCTGACATCAACGAGATGGATGGTCCTAGGTCCTGTGGAGGTTTGATACCCCAGCATAGGGGGATGCTGGAGTGGTGGGGTGGGAGTGTGGGTGGATGGGGGAGCACTCTCATACAGGCAAAGGGGATTGGGGAGGGCAGATGGGGGATGGGGGTGTTGCTGAAGGGGTAATCAGGAAGTGGGAGATCATTTGAGATGTAAGCTAATGGAATGACTAATACAAATAAATAAATAATTTCATTTATTATATTTTTATTTTCTTTGAGAAAATGGCATTTAAATTCACTTTATCTAAGGGCAATAATTTATGTGTTTTAGAGCATGGTTAAAGTAATAAATAATTTAGTAAATATATTTTTAAGAAAAAATACAATATTTAACTTTAGAATAACTATTTTTGAATGCTTTAATACATTCTGATGTAAGCCAGCTCTAGGATATAGAATGCTGTGTTTTAACATATTTTAGCCATCATATTATGAAACTAATCTGACATGACTTTTTTTTTCTTTAAAGAAGCAAGCCATTGGCTGGTTGATATGCATAACAGGCCCCTCCCTTTCTGAAGAGAAGCAGAGGAGGTTATTGAATGGAGGGGGAAGAGAGGAAAGGGAAGGGACTGGGAGAAGAAGGAGGGAAAACAGTCAGGATGCAAAATAAATAAATAAATAAATAAATAAATAAATAAATAAATAAATAGAGACTTTCAGCAGGCATAATGGTACATTTATCATCACAACACTGAGGCTGAAGGAGGAAGGTCACAAGTTTGAAGATAGACTCCTCTTCAACTTCTGGTCCTTTTGCATTCAGACACGAGTGTTTCAAAGTTCTCACATGTAAATGAGGATTGTTGTAATCTAAAAGGGGATATGTTACAAAAATTAGTACTGCTAATATCTATTCTGTGGCCAGATTGCTTGGCACATCAAATAATTGTGAATAAAAATGACTGGGAAAAAAACACAACACTGTAACTTAACATTTTGTTAAAAAGCATTGACAATGTATTAAGCATTTTGAGTAATCCAGTGAGATGATAACATGGTTATGTGCAAATACCTTATTTCCTATACTGACCTCGAGAATCTACAAATTTTGATACTGACTATATGTCCTAAAACAAATCCTCAACAGCTATCAATGAACAACTCTACTTAACAACTAATGCCTAAGCAGTTTTTTAAAAATTGAATTTAAAAAAAATCACTTGTTTGTTTCATTAATCTAACAAATATTTGTTGAATAGTCAAAAACCTTCTGAGAACTGTGACCCAGAAACAGAGGAATGGTTCAACAGACAGAAGTATGTCCTTGTGACTTGCATTTAACACCCAGAAACCAACTAAAGGTAGGAGAGAGACTTGACTCCTGACTCCCAAGATTGTCCTCTCACTTCCACAAGGAACCTTAGCTATTTGTCCATGCACAACACACACACACACACACACACACACACACACACACACACACACACACACACACACACACACATGCAAGCATCCTCTCACTACTTCCATCCTACCACCATCACATCTTTCTCTCTCTTCTCTCTCTTTCTCTCTCCTCTCTCTCTCTCTCTCTCTCTCTCTCTCTCTCTCTCTCTCTCTCTCTCTCTCTCTCTCTCTTTCTCTCTCTCCCTCCTCTCTCTCCTCTCTTTCTCTCTCTCTTCCTCCTCTGTCTCCCTCCTTTCTCTCCTCTCTCTCTCTCTTCCTCCTCTGTCTCCCTCCTTTCTCTCCTCTCTCTCTCTCTCTCTCTCTCTCTCTCTCTCTCTCTCTCTCTCTCACACACACACTACATACATACATAGATAAAGAATATAATTTTGCCATGAAATACTCAATCTTAATGTGTTTTTATATATTTCTTCAATTTTATCAGAGATATTTTCCATGTAAATCTTCAGTTTTATCAGAAAATGTTTACAATTTAACTTTCAAACAACTTAGGAATATTTTTACGCCTACCACTTTATCTATATAATTTTCCATGACAATCTTCAATTTTAATGTTTTTCCATATATTTTTTCAATTTTATCAGAAATATTTTCCATGTAAATCTTCAATTTTATCAGAAAATGTTTATAATTCGACTTTCAATCAACTTAGGAATATTTTTATGCCTACCATTTTATCTGTATAATTTTTCCATGAAATAGTCAATCTTAACATGTTTTTCTATATATTTCTTCAATTTTGTAAGAGACATTTTCCATGTATATTTACACAATGGAAACCTACTCAACAATTAAAAAAATGAATTCATGAAATTCTTATGCAAATGGGGAACAGGGGGAGGGAAGAGGGCTTATGGAACTTTTGGGTATGGGGGAACTGGGAAAGGGGAAATCGTTTGGAATGTAAATAAAAAAATATAGAAAATAAAAATAATATAAAAAAGAATTTTCTCCTTTATTTAGCCTTTTTGTCCTTCAAAAATACAGTGTGTGTGTGTGTGTGTGTGCGTGTGTGTGTGTGTGTGTGTGTGTGTGTGTGTGTGTTCAATTCCATGAGTACTTGTATGTACTGATGTGCTTGCCCATTCTGGGACATATGGAAGTCAGAGGTCAATATTTATTATCTTTGTTATTTTCCACTTAAATTCTTAAGATGAGGCCTTGTACTGAGCCTAAAGTTTATCATTTGGCAGGACTGGCCAACAGGCATTAAAGAATCTTCCTGTTTCTGTTCCTCTCTACTAGTGTTGGGGTCATCAGTATGCTCAGCTTTTGTGAAGGTGATGGGGATATGAAATCATATTTATGCTTATGCAGCAAGCTCTTTACCCAATGAACTATTTCCCCAATGCCACTATTACATAATTAACCTTTAGCAATGAATACAGCTAAGTTTAAATATCTTAGAACAAAACTTTTCTATCGTTTGCATAATCACATAGTTCTTACTTGAGATTCTACATCATTAGCAAAAATTATTAAAATTGCACAACTGAGAAATAATATAACTCTAAAACTAATTGGGGATGTTTATGAGTAAGGTCCTCACAACCCTCTACTGGTTAATGGATGTGAGTTAACACCTAAGGCTATGTGTGTTACTGTGGAAGAGAAAATGACCTTGTGACAGCCTTCAACCTTCCCATTTTAGCAGATGAATTTCATTTTCTGAGTCAGTGGTTTGAAGTCAATAACCATTGACATTCTGCTTCAGGACTTCTTGGGCTTATGAGGGTAATATTTATGAATGAGAACAGTCTGCTGATAAATAAGTATCTCACACACTACTCTGTCTCCCTCCTTGATGGTAACAAGAGTTTGAAGCTCCACAATTCTTGATCCTTTGCACTTTTAAGTAGCCTTTGGGCAATAACAGTGCATAATTCTCAGATCCACTCCCTGAGTGGGCAAAGGTTTATCCACCAGGAATTGTCAAACATTTGTGTCTGTGATGCATCACTCTCACTCTCCATGCAGAGCAATGACAAACGCAAATTCTGTTAGGAAGCATAGTGAGAACTCTTTTAAAATGAGCTTTGTTTTTAACACTATTGCTCTGTAGTACAGCTTGAGGTCTGGGATACTGATTCCCCCAGGAGTTCTTTTACTCTTGAGAATAGTTTTAGCAATCCTGTATTTTCTTTTATTCCAGATGAAGTTTTGAATTGCTCTTTCTAACTCTATGAAGAATTGTGTTGGGATTTTGATGGGGATTGCATTGAATCTGTATATTGTTTTTGGCAAAATGGTCATTTTTACTATATTAATCCTGCCAATCCATGAGCATAGAAGATTTTTCCATCTTCTGAGGTCTTCTTCAATTTCTTTCTTCAGAAACTTGAAGTTCTTGTCATACAGATCTTTCACTTGTTTGGTTAGAGTCACACCAAGATACTTTAAATTGTTTGTGGCTATCGTGAAGGGTATCATTTCTCTTACTTCTTTCTCAGCCTGCTTATCCTTTGAGTATAGGAAGGCTACTGACTTGCTTGAGTTGATTTTATATCCGGCCACTTTGCTAAAGTTGTTTATCAACTGTAGGAGTTCTCTGGTGGAGTTCTTTGGGTCGCTTAAATATACTATCATATCGTCTGTAAATAGTGATAATTTGACTTCTTCCTTTCTAATTTGTATCCCTTTGACCTCCTTTTGTTGTCTAATTGCCCTAGCAATTCATATATAAGTAATATATTTATATCCCTCCCCCTAACTTTCTTCTCAAATTTCTTACTTCTCGAATTATTGGTGTGTGTGTGTGTGTGTGTGTGTGTGTGTGTGTGTGTGTGTGTGTGTGTGCATGTGTGTGTGTGTAAATCAGAGGTCCTAAGTCATTTTAATGTTGTACATATGTGTATGTATTTAGAGTCTGACCTCTTAGAATTCAAATACCTATCAAGAAGCTCATCCTTGGTGAATACCAATTTTCCCTCTTTTAGGATCCCTTCACTGTCTATACATCATCATCTAAAAGTAGAGTCTTGTGAGATTTCCTTCACCCATGTTGGCATGTAAGCTGATTGTGTCATTGTGATTTTCTTGTTCAGGCAATTGTATAATCGAAATTTCATGAGTGTGGCTTCCCTGTTGTATATGGAAAATATTGCCTCATAGCAGAGATAACAGTCCTCTGGCTCTTACAATAACTCTACCCCTATGACTGTAATGTTTTCTGGGCATTTGGTATGGTGGTGTTCTTGCAGATGTATCAAACTTAGCACTCTAAATAGGTAGCTGTTCTCTACATTGTGACAAGTTGTAAAGGTCTCCATTTACTGTAACAAGAAGATTCATTGGTGAGAAGTAAGCCCTACATTTACCTGTAGGTATAATGTTAAGTATTGAGAATGTAGTTAGACTTTATACTCATTTAGGAAAGTGACACTAATAATGGGTCTACAGTCTCACTAGCTATAAGTAGGTGGCTAGATTTCCAGCATCAGAAAAGAATTACTTTCTCTTAAGTAGGACTTAAATCCAATTATAAAGTTGTTGTTTGCTTCTGAGATGTAAGTGGCATGATTGCATACTTGAAGATTTCTTTGATGATGGTCATTGTTGTGCTTCACAGGATTTATAGCTGGTCATTTCTACTGCTTGCATGTCTTCCTTGGCAGCTTGCATAGTGCTTTCAGATACTACGATACTTACTATGAGATTTAGTCCTCAAAAAAGAATCTTCAAGGTTACTTCTTGCCATATTTGAATAAGAAGGATGAACATGAACCTGAACAGAGATGACAGCTGCAGTATTATTCCTTAGTACTTCACCAAAACTTTTATCATATCATATTATACCTATGTTTTATATATTTGTCTTCTCCTCCATACTTTGATGACTCACAACCAAGAATTGTTTGTTTCTCTCTGCAATCCCATTTATCTGACCCCTATTCTATCTATAGTAGATAATAAAGTTGAAAAGTGAAGTATAAAGGAATGACTATGACAACTTGTATTAGATAGTTATAAGGAACATTTTGTTAATATATGCTATAGAGATTACATGATATCCTGAATCAAATTGTAAAGCATTGTGATTTATAATAAATGTTGTAAAGTAATAGAAATACACACACACACACACACATACACACACAAATCCACACACATATGCATGCATATATATGAACACACATACAAATAGATTCATGCTAACACCAAAGAAACACAATGACACTAACATGAATATTTTTTCCCCAGTTTGTTTGGTTTGTGTTTATTGAAAATAATTTCTTCTCTCATAATATATATCCTGATCACAGTTTTTTTTCACCCTCCACTCTTCTGAAATCCTCCGCACATCTCTCCTGCCCCAGATCCATAATTTCTCTACTTCCTCTTCAGAAAAGAACATGCCTCCAAGAAAGCAGAGCCAAACAGGAAAAAATTTTACAGCCACTATGGAAATTACTATGGCATTGTCTTGAGGTGGATAGACTGCCAATTTTCAGAGACACTGCCATAGTAATTTCCATAGTGGCAGTACAAGTTTGCACGTCCACCAGCAGTAAAGAGTTTTCCCCGTGTTCCACATCTTTACAAGCATGAAATATCATTTGTGGTTTTGTTCCTAGCTATAGTGACAGGTATAAGATTGAATCTCACAGTCATTTGGATTAGCATTTCCCTGATGACTAAGGACATTGAACAGTTAAGTGTTTTTCAGTTATTTAAGAGTCCTTTGTTGAGAATTCTCTGTTCAGATCTGCATTCCATTTTTAATTGGGCTATTTGGTTTGTTGAAATCTAATTACTTGACTTTTTCATGTATTTTTGTATATCAGCCTTCTATCTCATGTGGAGTTGATGAAAATTTTCTCCTGTTCTGTGGGTTGACAGTTTAAGCTACTTGCAGTGCCCTTTGCCTTACAGAAGTTTTTCATTTTCATGAGGTCCCAATTATTAATTACTGATTTTAGGGCTGGAACAATTGATATTCTGTTCAGGAAGTTGTCTCCTGTACCAATACACTCGAGGCTATTCCCCACTTTCTTTTTTTATCAGATTCAATGTATCTGGTTTTACATTGAGGGCTTTGATCTACTCTCACTTGTGTTTTCTGCAGGTTGGTATAAATGGATCTATTTGTATTCTTCTACATGCAAAAAAAAATCAGTTAGACTATCACAATTTCTTGAAGATAGTTTCTTTTTTCCATTGTATAGTTTGACATCTTTGTCAAAAATAAAGCATCTATAGGTGTGCAGATTTACTTCTGGTTCTTCAATTAGATTATGTTAATAATCCTGTCCATTTTTATGCTAATACTGCCTGGTTTTGATTACTAATTGTCTGTAGTATAGCTTGAAACCAGGGATGGTGATACCTCCAGAATTTCTTTTATTGTACAGGATTGTTTTACCTATTCTGGCTTTATTGTTTTTACAAATATAGTTGAATGTTGTTTTTTCAAGGTCTGTACAGTACTGTTTGAAATTTTTATGGGAATTATGTTAAATTTGTAGATTTCTTTTGGTAGGATAGACATTTTACTATGTTAATCTTACTAATGCATGAGCATGGAAGATATTTCCATCTTCTGACATTATTTTTATTTCTTTCTTCAAAGACTTAAAAAGACTTAAAGTTGTTTTCATACAAGTCTTTCACTTGTTTAGTTAAATTTACCCCAAAATACTTTGTATTTTTTTGTGGCTATTGTGAGAAGTGTTGTTTCCCTGATTTCTTTCTCCATTCATTTGCCATTTGTATATAGAAGGGTTACTGATTATTTTTTAGTTAATCTGGTATTCTACTTTATCAATGAAGGTTTTATCAGTTGTAGGATTTCCATGGTAGAATTTTTGGGGTCTCTTTTGAATACTATCAACTGCATTAATGATACTTTCACTGTCTACATGTCTGCTGTTAATTGCCTATATTGTATTTAGGTATGTCCCTTACTTTGTGATATCTCCAAGAGACTTATCATGAAGGGTGATGAATTTTATCAGAGATTTTTTTCACTGTCTACTGAGATGATCATGAAGTATTTTTTCTTTCAGTTTGTTTATATGGGGAATTACATTGATTGACTTTCATATGTTGGACCATCCTTGTATCTATATTTTGTGGAATAATTTTTAAAAGTATTTGCATTAGCTCTTCTTTGGAAGTCTTGTAGAAATCTTCTCTACAGCCATCTGGCCCTGGGCTTTTGTGGGGGATGGGGATAGAAAATATCTTTTAATTTTTTTTTTATTCATTCTATACCTAATTGCTACCCCCATCCCACCTTCACCTAGTCTCTCCCCCTTCCTCCTCTGCTATAAATAATGAGAGGGTAGAGGCCTCACCTGGTATTCACTCACCCTGGCACATCAAGTCTCTCCAGTGCTAGACACATCCTCTTCTACCTAGGCCAGACAAGGCAGCCAAGTTAGGATAGCATATTCCATACACAGGCAATATCTGCTAGATATGTGTAGGGGGAGGACTGGGTCTGCATTAGTTGCCTCTGTTAGTCTTCCTATGGATTTCCTATCCCTTTCAGGGTCCCCAATTCTTTCCCTAATTCTTCCCCCCAACTATTCTGTAAGTATTCTCAAGCTCCATCCAATATTTGCCTGTGGGTCTCTGCATCTGCTTCCATTAGCTGCTGGATGATATCTCTCATAAGAGTTATTCTAGGTTCCTATGCAAAAACATAACAGAGCCATGTGCCAGCAATTGGTGCTTGAACATGGGATGGGTCTCATGTTGGGCCTGTTATTAGGTGACCATTCCCTCAGTCTCTGTTCCATCTCCCATTCCTGCATTTTTTGTTTACAAGATAAATTTTATGTGGAAAGTATGTGTGTGGGTTGGTGTCTCTATTGTTCCAATGGGGTTCCTGCCTGATTACATCAAGATGGCCACTTCAGTTTTCATATTCCCACTGCTGTGAGTCTTGGTAAAGGTTACCCCCATTGATTACTGGGAGCTTCCCCAATCCAAGATCACTGTCACATCCTCAAGATGTCCCCCAATCCTCCACTCTCATCAAGGAAGATTTATCTTCATTCTCCTGGCCCTCTGGCCCTCTCTCTCTCTCTCTCTCCACACACTTAATCCTAAACACTCCCATTCCTCTCCCCAGAGTCTCTCCCATCCGGTTCCCTCACTCCATCTGCCTCCTTTGACTATCTTATTCCCCCTTTTAAGTTAAATTTAAGCATCCTCACTTGGGCCTTCCTTCTTGTTTAGCTTCTTTGGGTCTGTGGAGTGTAGCATGGGTATCCTGTAGTTTATGGCTAATATCCATTTATAAGGGAGTATATACTATGCATGTACTTTTGGGTCTGGGTTACCTATTCTCAAATTCCATACATTTGTCTGCAAAATTGAATGTCTTTGCTTTTCATAGCTAAATAGTATTCCATTGTGTAGAAACACTACTTTTTATTTTATCCATTCCTCAGTTGAGGGATATATTGGTTGTTTCAACTTTTTGATATTATAAAGCTGCTAGGAGCATAGCTGAGCAGGTGTTACTGTGGTATACTGGGATATCTTTTGGGTATATGTCCAGGAATGATATAACTGGATATACCACTATTCACAGAATATTGCCAGTTTTCTGAGAAACAGCCACATTGATTTCTAAAGTGGTTATAAAAGTTTGCATTTCCACTACCAATGGAGGAGTGCACCCCTTGCTCCACATCCTCACCAGCAGGTACTATCACTTGGCTTGTTGATCTTAGCCATTCTGAAGGGTACAAGATGGAATCTCAGGGTTCTTTTTATTTGCATTTCTCTGATGACTAAAGGCTTTGAACATTTCTCTTAAGTGTTTTTTTGCCATTGTTAATTCCTCTGGTGATAACTCTCTGTTTATCTCTGTACCCCAATTTTTAAATGGGTTATTGGATTGTTGATATTTAACTTCTTGAGTTCTTTATATTTTGGATATTAGCCCTCTTTGAGATGCAAGGCCGATGAAGATCTATTCCCAGTCAGCAGGCTGTCATGTTTTCCTATTGTCAGTGTCTTTTGCCTTACAGAAGCTTTGCAGTATTTTCAGGAGCCATTTCTGCATGAATTGTTGATCTTAAAGCCTGACCTCCTGGGGTATTCTTCAGGAATTTGTCTCCTGTACCAAATACTTCAAGAGTATTCTCACTTTCTGTTTCTATTAAATGTAGTGTAATTGGTTTTATATTGAGGACTTTGATCCACTTGGACTTGAATCTTCTGTGGGGTGATAGATATGGATCAATTTGCATTCTTCTATATGCAGACATCCAGTTAGACTAGTAGCATTTGTTGAAGATACATTCTTTTTTCCATTGTATGGTTTTGTTTCTTTATCAGAAATCAAGTGTGCACAGGTGTGTTGTATTTATTTCAGGAACTTCAGTTCACTTTCATTGATTAACCTGTCTATTCCTATACCAATATATGATGCATATTCTATTACTGTTGCTCTGTAGTACAGTTTGAGTTCAGAAATGGTGAAACATCCTTAAGGTTTTTTATTGTTCAGAGTTGTTTTAGCTATCTTGTGTTTTCGTTTTTTTTCTTTGATGTGAAGTTGAAAATTGCTCTTTCTATGTACGCAATTCTGTTGGAATTTTGGTGGGAATTGCATTGAATGTGTATATTGCTTTGGTGAGACAGACATTTTTATTATGTTAATCCTTTTAATCCATGAGCACATGGGATCATTCCAACTGCTGATATTGTCTCAATTTCTTCCTTCAGTGATTTGATTTTTTTTTTTATCATATAGGTTTTTCAACTTCTTGGTTGGAGTTACACCAAGATATTTTATATTATTTGTGGCTATTATATAGTGTGTTATTTTCCTATTATCTTTCTTGACCCATTATCATTTGTATAAATGAAGGCTACTGACTTATTTTAGCTAACTTTGCATCCAGACACTTTGCTGAAAATATTTATTAGCTGTAGTTCTCTGGTAGAATTTTGAGGGTTGTTTACATATACTAAGATATCATCTGAAAATGATGATACTTTGATTTGTTCCTTTCCAATTCATATCCCTTTGATCTCCTTTAGTCGTCTTACTGCTCTAGCTAGAATTTCAAGTTATGTAATAGAATAGATAGGAAGAAAGTTGACAGCCTTGTCCCTGATTTTAAGGGAATTGCTTTAATTTAATCTCCATTTAAATTGCTGTTGATGATTGGCTTCCTGTATATCACTTTTACTATGTTTGGGTATGTGCTTTATATCCCTAATCTCTCCTTTGTCAAGAAGGGGTGTTGGAGTTTGTCAAAGGTCTTTTCTTCATCTAATGAGATGATCATGTCCTTTTTTAGTTAGTTTATATAGAGGATTATGTTGGTGGATTTTCATATTTTAAACCATCCCTGCACCCTTGGGATTAAGCCTATGTGGTGGGTGCCCACCTACCCACCTAATGATTCTTTGAATTTCCTTCTTGTAGGTTGTTATATATCCCTTTCTTTTCCGAAAATTGTTTATTTGGCTACTGTCTCTCTATCTTTCAGTTAATTTTAGTTAGTTTGTCTACCTTGTTGATTTTCTGAAAGAACCAACTCTATATTTTGGGATTTCAGTGATTCTTTTTATTGTTTTTCTTTATTTTAATTGATTGATTTCAGCTCTGGTTTTGATTATTTCCTGCCTTTTAATTTTTTTCTGCAGCTCTTAGATGTACTTTTTTTTAATTTTATTTTATTTTCTAAGTTTTTTTATTTACATTCAAAATCATTTCCTGTTTCCTGTTTCCTCCCTCCCCGAAAGTCCCATAAGCCCCCTTTTCTCCCTCTTTTCCCCATTCAACCCCCTCTCACTTCTCTGTCCTGGCATTCCCCTACATCCACTCGGTCTAGGACCAGGGGTCTCTCTTCCATCTTCTTGGAAATCTATTGATATGCGAATTGTGTCTAGGGTATTCCGAGATTCTGGGTTAATATCCCCTTATCAGTGACTGTATACCATGTGTGTTCTTTTGTGATTGGGTTACCTCACTAAGGATGATATTTTCAAGTTCTGACCATTTGCCTAGGAATTTCGTGAATTCATTGTTTTTAATTGCAGAGTAGTATTCCATTGTGTAAATATACCACGTCTTCTGAATCCATTCCTCCGTTGAGGGACATCTGGGTTCTTTCCAGCTTCTGGCTATTACAAATAAGGGTGCTATGAACATAGTGGAGCATGTGTCCTTATTGCATGCAGGTAAAGCCTCTGGGTTGCTGCTATGAAAAATTTCTAATTTCTTTATGGAGGCAGTTAATTCTATGAACTTTCCTCTTAGCACTGCTTTCATTATGTCCCATGAATTTGGGTATATTGTGCTTTTATTTTCATTAAATTATAGAAAGTCTTTAATTTCTTTATTTATTCTTCCCTGACCCATTGAGTGACTGAGTAGATCATTGAGGAGAGAGTTGTTCAGTTTCCACGGGTGATTCTGTTATTGTTTAAGTCCAGTTTTAATTCTTGGTGGTCTAATAAAACACAAGAAGTTATTGTAATTTTCTTGTATCTCTTACTGCTTGATTTTTTGGGATACTATAGGGTCAATTCTGAACAAGGATCCATGAGGTGATGAGAAGTTGATATATATTCTTTTGTGTTTGGGTGAAATATTCAGTAGGTATCTGTTTGGTCCATTTGATTCACAAGATTGGTTAATTTCTTTCGTTTTCTGTTTAGTTTTTATCTGGATCACCTCGCCATTGTTGAGAGTGGGGTATTAAAGTCTCCCTTATGAATGTGTGGGGTTTAATGTGAAATTTAGGCTTTAATAATGTGACTTTCTTTCTTTCTTTCTTTCTTTCTTTCTTTCTTTCTTTCTTTCTTTCTTTCTTTCTTTCTTCTTTCTTTCACAAATGTATCTGCCCGGTTTGAGAGGCATAAATGTTCAGAACTGAGACAGCATCTTGCTAATTTTTTTTTCTTTGATGAGTATGGAGTGTCCTTCCATGTCACTTTTGATTAATTTTGGTTGAAAGTCTATTTTGTTATATATTAGAGTGGGTATGCTATCTTGCTTTATGGGTTCCTTTGCTTGAAAAACTTTTCCCAGCTTTTCACTCTGAGGTAATTTATATCATTTTTGCTGAGGTGTGTCTTTTGTATGCAGCAGAATGGTGAACCCTGTTTTTGCATCCACTCTTTTAGTCTGTGTCGCTTTTTGGGCAACTGACACCATGAATGTTGAGAGATATTGATGATCTATGATTGTTAATTTCTGTTATCTTGGTGTTAATGGTGTTGGTGTGTGGGAATTTGTGTGTAATTCCCTTGTGTTGGCTGATATCGAACTAAATATTTCTTGTGATTTCTTGGATGTAGTTATCCTCTTTGGGCTGGAATTTTCCTTCTAGTAGTTTCTGTAAGGAGAGATTTGTGACTAAATGTTGTGAAATTTTAATTTGTCTTGAAATATCTTGTTTTCTCCATCTTTGGTAAATGAAAGTTTTTCTAGCTATCATAGCCTAGGTTGGCATCTGTATTTATAGGTACTATTCTAACTTTTAGAGTGTCTGTTTAGAAGTTGGGAGTACTTCTGATAGCTCTGCCTTTTATGTTATCTGGTCCCTTTTCCTTGCTGTTTTAATTTTTTTTTGTCTGTAGATTTTGTGTTTTGATTGATATGTATTAGGAGGATTTACTTTTCTGGTCTGTTTTAGTTGGGGTTCTGTAAACTTCTGCTTTGTTTATATGCATCTCTTTAAGTTGAGAAAGGTTTATTCTATGATTTTTTTTTTAAACATATGCTGGTCTTTAGAGTTGGGACTCTTTACTTTCTTCTATTCCTATTGTTCGTAGGTTAGGCCATTTCATTGTGTCACAGATGTCCTGGATGTTTGTTGAGAGTATTTTTTTTAGATTTAACATTTTTTTTAATTGATGTATCAATTTATTCTATTGTATCTTCTACACGTGAGATTTTCTTTTCCATTTCCTATATTCTGTTGGTTATGCTTGCATATGCTGTTCCTATTTTCTTCCCTAGCTTTCCACATCCAGTATCCCCTCAGTTTGTGTTTTTCTTATTGCTTAAATTTGCATTCTTAGATCTTGAACTGTTTTATTTTCTTTACTTTTTTAATTGTACTTTTCATTAAGGTGTTTATTTGTTTCCTTATTCAAGCCCTCTATGTTTGATTTTATTTTCTTGTGTTTTCTTAAGGGATTTATTTCCTCTTTAAATGTCTCTATGATCTTCATCAGATTGGATTTAAGATTATTTTCTTGTGCTTCATTTGTCTTAGGCTATCCAGGGCTTGCTGTAGTATGCTAGCCGTGTTCTGATGGTGTCATGTTGCCCTGATTTTTGAACACAGAATTTAGTAAGTAGTAACTCAGAAGTATTGGCAAGAGGTAGATTCTTGCCATGGTGAAAATTAGGCAGTGACCCAGTTATTGTGCTGTTTAAGGCATATTCAAATTTAAAGGCTATGTTTGTGTCTTTCATTTGGGAACATGAACTATTGAAGCTGGTAGTGAACCTGCCACTAGAATTTATTAATAATTCTTTCTACGGATGATAAACATGGGGCAATTACTCTCTTTTAAAAATTAATTGGAGATTCCTAAGTGGAATACACATACCTTCCCTTTAAGATTAGGAGTCAGGGAGAAATAGTCATGGTTATTTCCATCCCTCTGGAGTTCTGAGCTCCTGCTAGGACAAGGAAGGCCACAGAAAGAAGCCTTATCTCCTGGAGTAAGGTAGGCTTCAGAAGGCAGAAATGAGATAGGAATTGAGGAATTGTTCAAAAATTAAGAATTCAATGCTTCACAAGCAATCAGATTCATGGAACATGGGAATACTGGGATAGATTAACATGGCATTCATCCATAAATCAGCCTGAAAATAGGCTCATACATAAAATAGAAGAGCATTTAACTGAAGTTAAATACATAGGAAAGGATGTTAATCCAAGTTATATAAAGAGAAATGGAATATAATTATGTATCTATAGATACTAATCTCCTAAGAAGGAAGGAATAAAGAAAATTTATATTGTTTTAAGGATAGAAGCGAGAAATAGCAGTAATTGATTGTTTATAAATATACATGGAAGAATAAAGAAATTCAGGTTTTTGATCTCAAATGTACAAAACAAAGTCACAGAGATAGAGAGAAACTCTGACTCAACAAATAATGGTAAAGAGATATTAATCTCTATAGAAGGGAGGAATAAAGGAAAATTGGAATTAATTGAGGATAGAAGGAAAATATAGTGGTAATTGTCTAAGTGTTTTAAGTATACTTGGAAGAATAAAGAAATCCAGGCCTTTGCTCTCAAATGTAGGAAACAAAAGCACAGAGGTAGAAAGAAGCTCTATCTCAACAGATAATAATAATTGTTTTAAAATGTTTTAATTGCTTTGGGTTTTTATCATTATCAAAATGAGGGTAGTTATAAGTTTGGTGGCATTAATGACATTACTAATCCTCTGGGAGAAATGTCAGAGTAGATCAGGCCCTGAGAAAAGAAGAGGCTTCAAAATTAAACCAATAGATTTTAGGTGGCCAGACCAAGGACATGCTATTATCGGAGAGAGGCTCTGTATTTTTGTAACAGGAAAGGAGAAAAGGCTTTTGACCCCATCACAAAATTATATGGACCATATATTATAGGGGAAGACCCCGTGAAGATCATGGCTACAGACAGGAAAGAAAAATTCAAGAAGACGAAACAGAACAGGTAGCATAAGTTACTGGTCCCTCCAGATGGGAACAGCCCTGAAACTGACTTAGAAATAAAAAGATCTCTAGCTGCTGGGCAAGGGTGATGCACTCCTTTAATCCCAGTACTTGGGAGGCAGAGGAAGGCGGATTTCTGAGTTCAAGGCCAGTCTGGTCTACAGAGTGAGTTCCAGGACAGCCAGGGCTACACAGAGAAACCCTGTCTCAATCCCCCTACCCTCAAAAAAATCTCTAGTCAAACCTTCAGTTAAAATTAGCCAATAAATTTTGTTGGTTATGGAATCCTTAAAATTCATCATGCCATCCTTCACATGGCATGACATGAATAAAGATGTATTATAATTGGTTATTGTAAGGAATAAATGTAAGTAATATAAAAGAAATTACATATGTAACCCAGCCCAGAGTATGTGAGTGTGAAATGTGCTAAGTGAAATGTGATAAATGAAATCGGATTAACTGAATGCCTCAAATTTAATTGACTAAAAAGATACCATGGAGACTAAGTCTGGAGTGTGTGTGTGTGTGTGTGTATGATAAAGCCTAGTGTCAGATAGAGTGGTGCTGAAGGCCTGAACTGAAAGAAACTTAAAAACCCTATTCTGACAGCTAAGATTTATTCCCAAGAGCTCCAACAGAGATTTTTCGTGTTGAGACTGACTCATTCCTGGAGCCAACCCACCGATCCCAGACACCCCAACTCTGGACCCAGACTCCAGCAGGGATCCAAACCAGAGTGAGGAAATGGTGTGCGCCTGGCCCATGCTTCCATCATAACTAGGCTACAACACTTATCAGACCCGAGGTAAGAGTGTGTGTGTGTGGGAATGAATGTGATTCCTTTTTGCTTTATATTTGTTCATTGTTTCTTATGAATAAATATAGTGGAACTTGATCCTCTGAGACACCAGCACTTTCTCTTACTCTCAAGTCCATCACTAAACCTGACTCGAGGCAGCTATCAATCAAACTAACTCATAAAAAAGAAAGTTGTCTGTCACCTTCTCAAACAAGGAGCAAAAATTCATCCTTAACTGATCTGTGCACTTTGCATAATCCATACAAATATATTAACAGAACTAAAAATTTGGTTGTAAAATTCATATATTAGAAAAGAAAACACCAAGAAACAGCTCTGACAAGACTCATCCTCAAGGATGCTGAAATGACCTACTGTTCCAGCTCCCTGCTTCACCTATTGCTGTATCCAGAGACTTACTCCTGGAACAGCTTCAGGAATAGCTGCTGATTCCCAATGAGGTGGTTTATCCAGGCTTTCAGACAGATCCAGTTAAGCTTGAACGTTTTTAAGTATAGAGAGATTGGATAACAAATGCTAAAGCTACCATTCTAAAGTCTAACAATTTTTTTCTAATTTTCTTACCCCTCCCTAGCTCTTAAGAAAATTCATACTCCAATTCAACAGAAAGAAGCTGTGGAGAGTCGTCATGCCAATTCCCTGGGTTTGGGTATTAAGTTATGGTTATTTTATATATTATAGGAAGATTGTCATTTTAAGGGATAATTAGGAAATGGTCATAATTTTGGACAAGTGTTTTCAAGATTACTCAAGCATTAAACAACTAAGAGTAGGCAATGTTTATCAATTCAAATATACTACATATAAAGAGTTGGTCTTCAAAAGCATTAGAGATCCTCAGGGTATGGCATTTAAAATCATTTTTTTTTATTAATAGATCTTTTGACTATGAGACATGTCTACTCGTGAATGCACCCCCATCCCACTTCAGAGAAGAAATTGGGTATCATTGCCTCCATATGGAGTTGCTCCAATTGTACCAAGTTAATCACTGGGTAATAAGTACCTGAATTTCATCTGCAGACAAAATATTGTCCAAAACAAGGACAAAGGGATGTGGGAGAGTTGACTGCTAACCTCTGCCAATGTAGGGTAAGCTAGTCCTTCATAATTCTTCTTCACTTAAGGTCTGTCATATAGTTCTGGACCAGAAGGCTGAAGACAGATGTTCCAACATTATAAGGAATATCAGGGACTGTCCAGGCAGTCAGCTATCTCTACAAATTGCAAAAGATTTGGAAGCTATGCCGTGGTGCTTCCTATACATTCAGCTAATATTTAATTCCATCTCAGGTGTCTGATGGGATTGAAAACTAATTATGGTCTTATAATTGAATTTAAGGTGTTTAGAGTTAAAGAACATGTCCTAGTGGCCACTTTTCTGGGTTCTTACATGGTGAAGGACTCTCAAGTCTGATCTCTCTTCTAACCAATCATGGCATGGCTAGTCCTATGATTCTCATGGTAGACTCCCTTCTTCTCCCTCTGTTTTTCTTGACTGAGAATCCTAAAGTCCCTCCTTTTCCCCCCTATCTAACCATTGGCCACTGCTCTTTATTGATCAATCAAAATCAATTGGGGATAGGCACCCTCAGTGTATGGACCCATATATTCCCATGTGATTCTGGGGGCCAAATTAAAACAAAACATTAGAACAAATCCCTAACAGAGAATTGTTCAATTTCCATGAGTTTGTAGACTTTGTATTGTTTCAGTGGTTGTTAAAATCCAGCTTTAATTCATGGTGGATAGGATTCTGGGGAGGGGGGCAGGGGTGACATTGTTTCAATTTTTTGTATCTATGAATACTTTCTTTTGACTAAGTTTGTGGTCAGTTTTGTAGAATGTTCCTTGAGGTGCTGAGGAGAAGGTGCAAATTTTCTCTTTGGGTGAAATGTTCTTTAGATATCTGTTAAGTCCATTTGTTTCATAATGTCTATTAGCTCCAATATTTCTCTCCTTACTTTTTATATGCATGACCAGTCCATTGGTGAGAGTGGGATACTGACATTTCCCACTATCAATGTGTGGGGGTCAATGTGTGATTTAAGCTTTGGGTATGTTTTTTTTTTTTTTTTACAAATATGGGTGCTCTTGTGTTTAGGGCATATATGTTAAGAATTAAACCATTGTCTTGGTGGATATTTTTCTTTGATGAGTATGATTTGTCCATCCCAGACTCTTACAATTAATTTTGGTTTGAAGTCTATTTTATTAGATATTAGAATGTCTAACCAGCTTATTTCTTAGGTCCATTTCTTTGGAAGACCTTGTTCCAAACTTTTACTCTGGGGTAATATGTATCTTTGGTGTTGGAGGATATTTATTGTATACAGCAGAGGAATGGATGCTGTTTTTGCATCCACTCTCTTGTCTGTATTTTATTGGGGAATTAAGCCCACTGATATTGATAGATATCAGTGACCAATAATTGTTAATTATTGTTGTTGCTGCTTGTGGTGGTGGTTTTGTAGGTATTGGTGGTAGTAGTTACTTATGTGTGTATATTTGCCTTCTTCTGGGAGTGATATTATTTCCTGTGTTTTATGGCTGCACTTAATCACATCAAGTGGGAGGTTACTTTGTAGTATCTCCTGTAGGGATAGATTTATAGATACGTATTGTATGATATTGATTTGTAATATGGCACATCCGAACCCAACACTCCAACAGCAGTAAGTCCTGGATACACTATCACACCCGAAAAACAAGATCTGGATTTAAAATCACTTCTGATGAAGCTATTAGAGGATTTCAAGAAGGACACAAATAAATCTCATAAAGAAATACAAAAGAACATGAATCAACGGGTAAAAGCCCTTACAAAGGAAACACAAAAATCACTTAGAAAATGCAGAAGAATATGGGTCAACTGATGGAGGCCCATAGGGAGGCAAAACAAAAATTACTTAAAGAAATGAATCAATGGGTAGATGCCCTTACAAAGGAAACACGAGTATCACTTAAAGAAATGCAGGAGAATATGGATCAATAGATTGAAGCCCATGAGGAGGCAACAAAAAAATCACTTAGAGAAGTACAGGATAACTTGGGTCAACAGGCAGAAATCCTGAAAGAGGAAATGCAAAAATATCTGAAAGAAATACAGAAAAATACAAACAAGTGAAGGATCTCAGCAAATCCATCCAGGATCTAAAAAAGGAGGTAGAAACAACCAAGAAATCACAAAGGGAGACAACTTTGGAGATAGAAAACCTTGGGAAGAAATCAGGAGTCATAGATGCAAACATCAAAAATAGAATACAAGAGATGGAATGTAGCCGCTTGCAGCTACATGCAAACTGGTGACCTGTAAAAGATAGATAGGATTTTGATGGGGATTGCATTGAATCTGTATATTACTTTTGGTAAGATGGTCATTTTTACTATATTAATCCTGCCAATACATGAGCATGGCAGATTTTTCCATCTTCTGAGGTCTTCTTCAATTTCTTTCTTCAGAGACTTGAAGTTCTTGTCATACAGATCGTTCAATTGTTTGGTTAGAGTCACGCCAAGATACTTTATATGGTTTGTGGCTATCGTGAAGGGTATCATTTCCCTTACTTCTTTCTCAGCCTGCTTATCCTTTGAGTATAGGAAGGCTACTGACTTGCTTGAGTTGATTTTATATCCGGCTACTTTGCTGAAGTCGTTTATCAGCTGTAGGAGTTCTCTGGTATAATTCTTTGGGTCGCTTAAGTATACTATCATATCGTCTGCAAATAGTGATAGTTTGATTTCTTCCTCTCCAATTCGTATCCCTTTGACCTCTTTTTGTTGTCTAATTGCTCTAGCTATAACTTCAATTCTTCATAGAGTTAAAAAGAGCAATTCAAAAATTCATCTGGAATAAAAGAAAACCCAGAATAGCTAAAACTATTCTCAAGAGTAAAAGAACCTCTGGGGGAATCAGTATCCTGGACCTCAAGCTGTACTACAGAGCAATAGTGTTAAAAACCGCATGGTATTGGTACAGTGACAGGCATGTAGATCAATGGAACAGAATTGAAGACCCAGAAATGAATCCACACTCCTAAAAGTCAATTGATCTTTGACAAAGGAGCTAAAATCATCCGGTGGAAAAAAGATAGCCTTTTCAACAAATGGTGCTGGCTCAACTGGAGGTCAACATGCAGAAGAATGCAAATTGACCCATTCTTATCTCCTTGCACTAAGCTCAATTTCAAGTGGATCAAGGACCTCCACATAAAATCAGACACACTGAAATTAATAGAAAGGAAACTAGGGAAGAACCTTGAACATATGGGCACAGGGGAGAATTTCCTGAACAGAACTCCAATAGCTTATGCTCTAAGATCAAGAATAGACAAATGGGACCTCATTAAATTACAAAGTTTTTGCAAGGCAAAAGACACTGTCAAAAAGACAAAGCAGCAACCAACTAACTGGGAAATGATCTTTACCAACCTTACATCCGACAGAGGACTAATATCCAATATATACAAAGAACTCAAGAAGTTAAACTCCAGAGAGGCAAGTAACCCTATTAAAAAATGGGGTACAGAGTTAAACAAAGACTTCTCACCTGAAGAATATTTAATGGCTGAGAAGCACCTAAAGAGATGTTCATCATCCTTAGTCATTAGGGAAATGCAAATCAAAACAACCCTGAGATTCCATCTCACACCAGTCAGAATGGCTAAGATCAAAAACACAGGAGACAGCAGTTGTTGGCGAGGATGTGGAGAAAGAGGAACACTCCTCCACTGCTGGTGGAATTGCAAGCTAGTACAACCACTCTGGAAAGCAGTCTGGCGGTTCCTCAGAAAACTGGGCATGACACTCCCGGAGGATCCAGCTATACCACTCCTGGGCATATACCCAGAGGCTTCCCCTGCATGCGGTAAGGACACATGCTCCAATATGTTCACAGCAGCCTTATTTATAATAGCCCGAAGCTGGAAAGAACCCAGATGTCCCTCAACGGAGGAATGGATTCAGAAGATGTGGTATATCTATACAATGGAATACTATGCAATTAAAAACAATGAATTCACGAAATTCCTAGGCAAATGGTCAGAACTTGAAAATATCATCCTTAGTGAGGTAACCCAATCACAAAAGAACACACATGGTATGCAGTCACTGATAAGGGGATATTAACCCAGAATCTTGGAATACCCTAGACACAATTCGCATATCAATAGAATTCTAAGAAGATGGAAGGAGAGACCCCTGGTCCTGGAAAGACTGGATGTAGGGAACTCCAGGACAGAGAAACGAGAGGGGGTTGAATGGAGAAAAGAGGGAGGGAAGGGGGCTTATGGGACTTTCTGGGAGAGAGGAAACAGGAAAGGGGAAATGATTTGGAATGTAAATAAAAAAACTTAGAAAATAAAAAATAAAGATAGTTAGGGATGGTTGGGGAGGACAACGAAAGAAACATGGACCAAGATAACACCACTGTTCAAAGTCCACATTTACTTAGGAGAAACAGGAGATATAAGCTTTGGGGGCATGACCCTCCCTCCAAAAGCTGCGAGTCTTGTCAGCCGGTCTCCACCAGGCTGAGAGATGTTACCATAACAGCTATCAGGAACATGTTAATTCTATAGGGTCAGTAACTCTGCAGGAGATGGTGACTGACCTCTTTTGCTGGAAGCTGCTTCTCCTTTGAAGACAAAGGCTAGTTCCCAAAGCTCTGCCAGCTCAACCAGGTGGGGGGAGGTGTGGTTGGAATTCCTCTGGTCAGTGTAGATGAAATGCAGGCAGCTGAATTATGCCTAAAGGCTATATGGCATTACAATGACTCTCTACAATGGAAGAAAGAATCTCAGGTGTTGAAGATACCATAGAAACAATCTACTCAACAGTCAAAGAAAATGCAAAATGCAAAAAACCTGCAACCCAAAACATCCAGGAAATCCAGGACACCATGAGAAGACCAAACCTAAGGATTATAGGAATAGATGAGAGTGAAGATTTGCAACTTAAAGGGCCAGTAAATATCTTCAACAAAATTATGGAGAAAAACTTCCCTAACTTAAAGAGAGAGATACCGATGAATGTTCAAGAAGCCTACGAACTCCAAACAGACTCGGCCAGAACAGAAGTACCTCCCGTTACATAAAAATCAAAACCAAATGTACTAAACAAAGAAAGAATATTAAAATCAGTAAGAGAAAAATGCCAAGTAACATATAAAGGAAGACCTATCCGAATCACATCAGACTTCTCATCAGAGACTATTAAAACCAGAAGATCCTGGGCAGATCTCATGCAGACACTAAGAGAACACAAATGCCAGCCTAGACTACTATACCCAGCAAAACTCTCAATCACCATAGATGGAGAGACCAAGATACTTCATAATAAAACCAAATTTACACAACATCTTTCCACGAACCCAGCCCTGCAAAGGATAATAGGTGGAAACAGCCAATACAAGGAGAGAAACAACACCCTGGAAAAAACAAGATAGTAACCTTGCATCAAACCCAAAAGTAAATAACACTCAAACATAAAGATGATGTCAAGAATAGCAGGAGGCAATAATCACTATTCATTAATCTCTCTTAATATCAATGGTCTCAATTCCCCAATAAAAAGACATAGACTAACAGACTGGATATGTAAACAGGACACAGCATTTTGCTGCATGCAGAAAACACACCTCTGTGTCAAAGACAAACACTACCTCAAAGGCTGGAAAACAATTCTACAAGTAAATGGTCCCAGGAAACAAACTGGAGTAGCCATCGTAATATCAGATAAAATCGACTTTCAACCTAAAGTCATCAAAAAAGATATAGAAGGACACTACATACTGATCAAAGTAAAAATCCACCAAGAAGAACTCTCAATTCTGAAAATCTATACTCCAAATGCAAGGACACCATCATTCATAAAAGAAACTTTGCTAAAGGTCAAATCATACATCGCACCTCACACAATAATAGTGGTTGACTTCAACACCCCACTCTCTGAAATGTATCATTTAGGAAAGCAGAAATTAAACAGGGACACAGTGAATCTAATTGAAGCCTTGGACAAAATGAAACTAACAGATATCTATATCTATATCTATATCTATATCTATATCTATGTCTATATATATTTATATATATAGATATATATAGACATAGATATAGATATAGATATATCTATAGATATATATATAGATATATCTATATATAGATTTAGATACAGATATAGATAACAGATATATATATATATATATATATATATATATATATATATATATATATATAACATTTCATCTTAAGCAAAATAATACACCTTCTTCTCAGAACCTCATGGTACCTTCTCCAAAATCGACCATATAATTGGTCACAAATCAGACCTCAACAGATATAAGAAGATCGAACTAATCCCATGCCTCCTATCAGATCACTATGGAATAAGGGTGGTCTTCAATGGCAACAAAAACAATAGAAAACCCACATAAACATGGTGGCTGAACAATGTTCTACACAATGATAACTTGGTCAAGGAGGAAATAAAGAAAAAAATCAAAGACTTTTTAAAATTTAATGAAACTGAAGGCAAAACATACCCTAATTTATGGGACACAATGAAAGCAGTGCTAAGAGGAAAATTCACAGCCCTGAGTGCCACCAAAAAGAAGCGGGAGACTGCATACAGTATAAGCTTAATGGCACACTTGAAAGCCCTGGAACAGAAACAAACAAATACACCCAAGAGGAGTAGAAGGGAGGAAATCATCAAACTCAAGGCTGAAATCAATCAAGTAGAAATAAATAAAACCATACAAGGAATCAACAAAACTAGGAGTTGGTTCTTTGAGAAAATCAACAAGATAGATTAGCCCTTAGCCAGACTAGCCAGAAGGCACACAGACAGTATCCAAATTAACAAAATCAGAAACGGAAAGGGAGATACAACCTGAGAAACTGAGGGAATTAAAAAAATCATCAGATCCTACTACAAAAGCATGTATTCAACACAACTAGAAAATCTGGAGGAAATGGACAATTTCCTAGACAGATACCAAATACAAAAATTAAATCAGGATCAAATAGACCATCTAAACCATCCTCTAAACCCTGAAGAAATTGAAGTGGTCATTGGATTCCTTCCAACCAAAAAAAGCACATGTCCAGATGGTTTCAGAACTGAATTCTATCAAATCTTCAAAGAAGACCTAACACCAATACTCTTCAAACTATTCCACAAAACAGAAACAGAACAAACACTACCCAATTCGTTCTATGAAGTCACAATTATGCTAATAACAAAATCACAAAAAGATCCGACAAAGAAAGAGAATCTCAGGCCAATCTTTTTTATGAATATCAATGCAAAAATACTCAATAAAATTCTTGCCAACCCAATACAAGAACATATCAAAACAATCATTCACCACAATCAAGTAAGCTTCATCTCAGCAATAAAGGGATGGTTCAATATAAGGAAGTCCATCAATGTAATCCACTACAAAAACAACCTCAAAGAAAAAAACCACATGGTCATTTCATTAGATGCTGAGAAAGCATTTGACAAAATTCAGCATCCTTTCATGCTAAAAGTCTTGGAAAGATCAGGAATTCGTGACCCATATCTAAACATATTAAAAGCAATTTACAGCAAACCAGTAGCCAACATCAATCTAAATGGAGAGAAACTTGAAGCAATCCCATTAAAATCAGGGACTAGACAAGGCTACCTTCTCTCTCCATATCTTTCCAATATAGTACTTGAAGTACCAGCTAGAGCAATTAGACAACAAAAGGAGGTCAAAGGGATACAATTTGGAAAGGAAGAAGTCAAACTATCACTATTTGCAGATGATAGGATTGTATACTTAAGCCACCCAAAGAACTCCACCAGAGAACTCGTACAGCTGATAAACAACTTCAGCAAAGTGGCCAGATATAAAATCAACTCAAGCAAATCAGTAGCCCTCCTATACTCAAAGGATAAGTCAGTTGTGAAAGAAATAAGTGAAATGATACCATTCATGATAGCCACAAACAATATAAAGTTCCTTGGTGTGACTCTGACCAAACAAGTGAAAGATGTGTATGACAAGAACTTCAAGTCTCTGAAGATTTTGAAGAAGACCTCAGAAGATGTAATAATCTGCCATGCTCATGGATTGGCAGGATTAATATAGTAAAAATGACCTTGATGCCAAAAGAAATATACAGATTCATTGCATTGCCATCAAAATCCCAACTCAATTCTTCATAGAATTAAAAAGAGCAATTCTCAAATTCATCTGGAATAACAGAAAACCCAGGATAGCTAAAACTATTCTCAATGTTAAAAGAACTTCTAGGGGAATCAGTGTTCTGGACCTCAAGTTGTACTACAGACCTAGAGTGTTAAAAACTGCATGGTATTGGTAAAGTGACAGGCATGAAGATCAATGGAACAGAATTGAAGACTCAAAAATGAATCCACACTCCTATGGTCACTTGATCTTTGACGAAGGAGCTAAAACCATCCAGTGGAAAAAAAAAGATAGCCTTTTCAACAAATGGTGCTGGTTCAACTGGAGGTCAGCATGCAAAAAAATGCAAATCAATCCATTTTTATCTCCTTGTACTAAGCTCAATTCCAAGTGGATCAAGGACCTCCACATAAAATCAGACACACTGAAACTAATAGAAAGGAATCTAGGGAAGAACCGTGAACATATGGACACAGGGGAAAATTTCCTGAACAGAACACCAATAGCTTATGCTCTAAGATCAAGAATGGACAAATGGGATCTCACAAAATTACAAAGTTTCTGTAAGGCAGAAGACACTGTCAAAAAGACAAATCAGCAACCAACCAACTGGGAAATTATCTTTACCAACCCTACATCTGACAGAGGGCTAATATCCAATATATACGAAGAACTCAAGAAGTTAGACTCCAAATAGCCAAATAACCCTATTAAATTGGGGTACAGAGCTAAATAAAGAGTTCTCACCTAAAGAATATCTAATGGCTGAGAAGCACATAAAGAAATGTTCAACATCCTTAGTCATTAGGAAAATGCAAATCAAAACAACTCTAAGATTCCACCTCAGACCAGTCAGAATGGCTAAGATCAAAATCAAAGGAGGGAGCAGGTGTTGGCAAGGATGTCTAGAATGAGGAACACTCCTCCACTGCTTGTGGGATTACAAGCAAGTACAACCACTCTGGAAAGCAGTCTTGCGGTTCCTCAGAAAACTGGGTATGACACTCCCAGAGGCTCCTGTTATACCACTCTTGTGCATATATCCAGAGGCTTCCTTGCCATGCTATAAGGACACATGTTCCACTATGTTCATAGCAACCTTTTTGATAATAGCTAGAAGCTGGAAAGAACCCAGATGTCCCTCAATGGAGGAATGGATTCAGAAGATGTGGTATATTTACACAATGAAATACTACTCTGCAATCAAAAACAATGAACTCTTGAAATTCCTAGGCAAATGCTCAAAACTTGAAAATATCATCCTTAGTGAGGTAACCCAATCACAAAAGAACAAACATGGTATGCAGTCAATGATAAGGGGATATTAACCCAGAATCTCGGAATAACCAAGACGCAATTCACATATCAATAGATTTCCAAGAATGTGGAAGGAGAGACCTCTGGTCCTGGAAAGACTGGATGTAGGGCAATATCATGACAAAGAAGCGAGAGGGGGTTGAATGGGGAACAGGGGGAGGGAAGAGGGCTTTTGGGACTTTCGTGGAGGGAAGAACCAGGAAAGGGTAAATCATTGGGAATGTAAATAAAAAAATATAGAAAATAAAAAAAAAGAAGCAGAGTGGAGAAAGATAAGCAGCTTTTTACTTCAGGGATATCAGTTGAATACAAAGGTCAGCTAGGTGCTTTCTTTCCATCTCTGAGCTCACAGATTTCACCCCAGTATCTGCCTCCTCAGTCATCATTGGTAAAATAAAATGGCTGGAATCTGTTTTAGAATAATACAAGTCTGCAAAAGTATGCCTTCTTCAGCATTCTTTCTCTCTCTTTCACAAACATCCATCCACAATGGATTTCACAATCTGCCCTTCCAAATTTCCTTCCCCCCAAACCTTCCATTGTCCCAGCCCCATAACTCCAAAAAACATTCTTTCCCTAGGAACCCACAGGCCACTCTGAATCTATAAACAAGTAGACTAACAATAAATCTTCATCTCTTCCTCCTTTCCTCCAGGTTCAAACCCCAGAATCATATCCAACACTATAGCAGACCTTCTGCTATGGTTTCACCTCATTTCTGTCCCCATTCCCAGCGTGATTAACTAAACAGATACCAGTGAAAATCTCTTCTTTTCTCCCTCCAGTTAACCTCCTGAGCCTCCCAAACTCACCCTCTTTCCTAAGTGTCAGCTTGCAATACCTAGAAAGACACCTGGAACTCCTAGAAGCCACACCTATCATGATCCCAGAAGAATGTCCTACCAGAAAACCGACAGCCACCACACTCTTCTACGAACCATAGAGAAAACAGAAATCAAGGAACAAAACATGTACCTAATAAAGAAAAGACCAGATATTATCACCTGGAATTATAATCTTTTGCATAGATGCTAGCACAATAGAAGGGAAAGGGTCCCAAGACCAGGCAAAAGAACCAGAGATATTTCCACTCCTATTGTCAACTGTTCTCCCCAAACACCAAGCCAACAACCATAACATATAAGCAGAGGACCTAGTACAGATCCATACAGGCTCTGTGATTACCAATTCAATCTCTCTGATACCCTGAGATCACTACCTAGTTGATTCCTCTGTGCTCTCTTAGTATAGCTGACCCTTCTGGCTCCCACAATTCATCCCCCCATTTCTATTTTGGGGTTTTCTGAGCTCTGAAGAAGGAGCCTGATGGAGAACTCCAACACAGTTCCACCTCTGGAGGCCCAGAGCCAGAGGAGGGGAACCAATACCCAGCAACCGTCTAAACCCACCTTCCCTCTGGATCACCACGCCCCTTCCGTCTCCTCTACCCCTCCCTCCTTTGCTGCCCATCCTGTTCCTTCTGACATGGTAGACGTGTGCTAGGTCTGCCATGGGCAAAGACCCCATTTCCCAGTGCTTTCTAGAGATCCAGCAGCAGTGGGGCATTCGAGATCCAGCACCAGCAGGGCAGTCGAGATCCAACAGCAGGACAGTCGAGATCCAACAGCAGCGGGCATTCAAGATCCAGCAGCCTCAGGGCATTCGGCCTGTGCCATGTCTGCCTGGGGGACACCAGCATTTCCAGATACCAGCAGCAGCAGGGCATTCAAGAACCAACAGTTTGAAGGACATTCAACCCTTACCAAGTCTGTGACAGGGAAGACCCCATTTCCTGATACTTCCTGGAAAATCTGCTGTATGCAGGACATAAGAGAGAAAGGGAACAACAGGAGTACAGATACACAGGCCTGAAGGACAGAGAAGTCATAGTCAGAGACAGCAACATCAGCTAACACTGGAGATAACTAGATGGCCAAAGGCAAGTGCAAGATCATTACCAACAAAAACCAAGGCACCATGGCACCATCAGAACCAAGTTCTCCCACAACAGCAAATTCAGGATCCTCTATCACATCAGAAAAGAAAGGGCTGGATTTAAAATCACATCCCATGATGCTGTTAGAGGAATTCAAGAAGGACGTAAATAATTCCCTTAAAGAAATCAATGAGAACATGGGACAATGGGTAGAAGCTCTTAAAGAAAAATCACAAAAATCCCGTAAAGAAATGCAGGAGAATATGGGTCAACAGGTAGAAGCCCTTGAAGAGAAGACAGAAAAATCCCTTAAAGAAAAATGGGAAAACGTGGGTCAACGGGTAGAAACACATAAAGAGGCAACACACAATTTCCATAGGGAACTATGGGAGAACATGGGTCAACATGCAGAAGCCCTTAAAGAGAAATCACAAAAATCTCTAAAAGAAACACAGGAGAATATGGGTCAACAGGTGGAAGCCCTTAAAGAGGAAACACAAAAATGCCTTAAAGAATTTCAGGAAAACACAAACAAACAAGTGAAGGAACTGAACAAACCTATCCAAGATCTAAAAGTAGAAATAGAAACTATAAAGAAATCACAAAGTGAGATGTCTCTGGAGAGAGAAAACCTTGGAAAGAATTCAGGAGTCATAGATGCAAGCATCAACAAAAGAATACAAGAAATAGAAGAAAGAATCTCAGATGCTAAAGATTCCATGGAAAACATTGACACAACAGTCGAAGAAAATACAAAATGCAAATAGCTGGTAACACAAAACATCCAGGAAATCCAGGACACAATGAGAAGACCCAACCTTAGGATTATAGGTATAGAAGAGAGCTAGGATTTACATCTTAAAGGGCCAGTAAACATCTTCATCAAAATTATAGAAGAAAATTTCCCTAACCTAAAGAAAGAGATGCCCATGAACACACTAGAAGCCTATAGAACTCCAAACAGACTGGACCAGAGAAGAAATTCCTCCTATCACATAATAATCAAAACACCAAATGCACTAAACAAAGAAAGAATATTAAAAGCAGTAAGGGAAAGAAGTCAAGTAACATATAAAGGCAGAGCTATCAGAATTGTCCCAGACTTCTCAACAGAAACTATGAAAGCTAGAAGATCCTGGGCAGATGTCATACAGATCCTAAGAGAACATAAATGACAGCCCAGACTGCTATACCCAGCAAAACTTTCAGTTAACATAGATGGAAAAAGTAAGACTTTCCATGACAAAGGCCAATTTACACAACATCTTTCCAAAAATCCAGCTCTACAAAGGATAATGGGTGGAAAATACCAACCCAAGGCTTCCCACACCATAGAAAAAGCAATAAAATAATCTTTCAACAAACCAATAGAAGATAACTATACAAACAGAATTCCACCTTTAGCAAAGAAGATAACAGTAAGCAACAATCACTTTTCCTTAGTATCTCTTAACATCAATGGTCTCAATTCCCCAATAAAAATCATAGACTAACAGACTGGATACGTAAACAGGACCCAACATTTTGCTGCATACAAGAAACCCACCTAATTAACGAAGGCAGTCACTAGTTCAGAGTCAAAGGTTGGAAAACAATTTTCCAAGCAAATGGTCCCAAGAAACAATCTGGAGTAGCCATTTTTATATTGGATAAAATTGACTTTCAACCAAATGTTGTAAAAATGATAAGGAGGTTCACTTCATTCTGGTCAAAGGAAAAGACTACAAAGATGAGCTTTCAATTCTGAACATCTATGCTCTAAATGAAAGGTCAACCACATTCATAAAAGAAACTTTGCTAAAGCTCAAAGCACACATTGCACCCCACACAATAATAGTGGGAGACTTCAACACCCCACTCTCAACAATGGACAAATCATGGAAACAGATACTAAGTAGAGACACAGTGAAACTGAAGTTATGGACCAAATGGATCTACACATATTTATAGAACATTCCACCTGAAAGCAAAAGAATATACATTCTTCTCAGAACCTCATGGTACCTTCTCCAAAATTGACCATATAATTCCTCAAGAAACAGGCCTCAACAGATACAGAAATATAGAAATTATTCCATGCACCTTATCAGATCGCCATGGACTAAGTCTAGTCTTAAGAGCAAACAAAAACAATGGAAAACACACATACACTCCGACTTTGAACAATGCTCTTCTCAACAAAAGATTGGTCAAAGAGGAAGTAAAGAAAGAAATTAAAGACTTTTTAGAATTTGATGAAAATGAAGACACATCATACTAAAAATTATGGGACACAATGAAGGCAGTGCTAAGAGGAAAACTCATAGCTCTGTGTGCCTACAAAAAAAATGGAAAGGGCCTACATTAACAACTTGACAGAGCCCTTGAAATCTCTAGAACAAAAAGAAGCAATTACATCCAAGAGGTGTAGGCAGCAGAAAATAATCAAACTCAGGGCCAAAATCAGCCAAATAGAAACAAAAAAGAACTATACAAAGAATCAACAAAACCAGGAGCTGGTTCTTTGAGAAAATCAACAAGATAGATAAACACTTAACCACACTAACCAGAGGTCAAAGAAGCACCACTCAAATTAATAAAATCATTAATGAAAAAAGAGATGCAGCAACAGAAACTGTGGAAATTCAGAAAATTATCACGTCCTACTACAAGAACTTTTACTCAAGAAAGTTTGAAAATCAGGATGAAATGGACAACTTTCTTCATATATACCATGTGCCAACATTAAAAAAGGATCAGATAAACCATATAAATAGTCCCATAAATCTTGAGGAAATAGAAGCAGTCATTAATAGTCTCCCATCAAAAAAGAACCCAGGGCAAGATGGGTTTAGTGGGGAATTCTGTCAGATCTTCAAAGAAGATCTAATATTGATACTCTTCAAACTATTTCATGAAATAGAAACTCAAGGAATACTATCCAATTCATTCTATGAAGCCACAATAATGCTTATACCTAAGCCAAACAAAGACCAAACAAGGAAGAAGAACTTCAGACCAATCTCCCTCATGAATATCACTGTAAAAATACTCAACAAAATTCTGGCCAACCGAATTCAAGGATGCATCAAAACTATAATTCACCATGATCAGGTAGGCTTCATCCCAGGGATGCCGGGATGGTTCAATATAGAGAGATCCATCAACATAATCCACTATATAAATAAACTCAAGGAAAAAACCACATGGTCATTTCATTAGATGCTGAAATTTTGACAAAATCCAGCATCCCTTTATGATAAAAGCCTTGGAGAGAGCAGGAATCCAAGGCCCATACTTAAACATAGTGAAAGCAATATACTGCAAACCAGTAGCTAGCATCAAACTAAATGGAGAGAAACTTGAAGTCATCCCGCTAAAATCAGGGACCAGACAAGGCTGCCCACTCTCTCCCTATTTATTCAACATAGTACTTGAAGTTCTAACCAGAGCAATCAGACAACAAGAAAAGGTCAAAGGTATACAAATTAGAAAAGAAGAAGTCAAAATATCACTGTTTGCAGATGATATGATCGTATACTTAAGTGATCCCAAAATTTCCATCAGAGAACTCCTAAAGCTGATAAACAACTTCAACAAAGTAGCTGGATATAAAATGAAATCAAGCAAATCAGTAGCCTTCCTCTACTCAAAGAATAAACAAACTGAGAAAGAAATTAGGGAAATGACACCCTTCGCAATAGTCCCAAGTAATATTACATACCTATGTATGTAATATGACCCTAACAAAGCAAGTTAATGGTCTCTATGACAAAAACTTCAAGCTTCTGAAGAAAGAAATCAAAGGAAATCTCAGAAGATGGAAAGATCTCCCATGTTCATGGATTGGCAGGATCAATATAGTAAAAATGGTAATCTTGTCAAAAGTAATCTACAGATTCAATGCAATTCCCAACAAAATCCCAAATCAATTCTTCATAGATCTAGAAAAAGATATTCTCAAATTCATCGGGAATAACAAGAAACCCAGGATAGTGAAAACTATTCTCCACAACAAAACATCTCCTGAGGGAATCACCATCACTGACCTCAAGCTCCACTACAGAGCAATAGTGATAAAAACTGTTTGGTGTTGATATGATGACAGGCAGGAAGATCAATGGAATAGAATTTAAGACCCAGATATGAACCCACACATGTATGGTCACTTGATATTTGGCAAAGGAGCTAAAAACATCCAGTGTTAAAACGACAACATTTTTAACAAATGGTGCTGGATCAAATGGTGGTCCGCATGCAGAAAAATGCAAATCGACTCATTCTTATCTCCCTGTACAAACCTCAAGTCCAAGTGTATCAAGGTCCTACACATAAAACCAGATACACTAAAGCTTATAGAGGAGAAAATGGGGAAGAATCTTGAACACATGGGTATAGGGGGAAAGTTCCTAAACAGTACACCAATGGCTTATGCCCTAAGAACAAAAATCGACAAATGTGACCTCATGAAGCTGAAAAGCTTCTGTAAGGCAAAGGAAACTGTCAGTAGGACAAAGAGGCAACCGACACTTTGGGAAAATATCTTTACCAATCCTACATCTGATGGAGGGCTAATATCCAAGGTATACAAAGAACTCAAGAAGTTAGCATCAAGAGAGTCAAATAACCCTTCTATGCAATTAAAAACAATGAATTCACAAAATTCTTAGGCAAATGGTCAAAACTGGAAAATATCATCCTTAGTGAGGTAACCCAATCACAAGAGAACACACATGATATGCAGTCACTGATAAGGTGATATTAACCTAGAAGCTCGGAGGACCCAAGACACAATTCACATATCAATTGATTTCCAAGAAGAAGGAAGGAGAGACCCCTGGTCTTGGAAAAACTGGATGTAGGGGAATACCAGGACAGACAAGTGGGAAGTGTTGAATGGGGAACAGTGGGAGGGAAGAGAGCTTATGAGACTTTTGGGGAGGGAGGAACCAGGAAAGGGGAAACCATTGGGAATGTAAATAAAAAAAAAAAGAAAAAAAATGGGGTACAGAGCTAAACAGGGAATTCTCAATGAGGAAACTCGAATGGTTCTAAAGCACCTAAAGAAATGTTTAGCATCCTTAGTTATCAGGGAAATGCAAATCAAAACAACACTGAGATTCCACCTTACACTGGTCAGAATGGCTAAGATGAAAAACTCAGGGAACAGCAGATACTGTAGAGGATGTGGGGAAAGAAGAACACTTCTCCATTTTTGGTGGGATTGCAAGCTGGTAAAACCACTCTGTAAATCAGTTTGGCTATTCCTCAGAAAATTAGACATAGTACTACCTGAGAACCCAGCTATACCACTCCTGGGTATATACCCCGAAGATACTACCACATGTAAAAAGGACACATGCTCCACTATGTTCATAGCTGCCTTGTTCACAATAACCAGAAACTAGAATGAACCCAGATGTCCTTAAACTGAGGAATGGATACAGAAACTATGGTATATATACACAATGGAGTATTATTCAGCTATTAAAAACAATGAATTCGTGAAATTCTTAGGCAACTGGATGGAACTAGAAAGTGTCATCCTGAGCGAGGTAACCCAATCACAAAAGAACACACATGGTATGCACTCACTGATAAGTGGATGTTAGCCCAAAAGCTCAAAATAAACAAGTTACAATTCACAGACCACAGGAAGTTCAAGAAGGTGGAGGAATGAAGTGGGGGTGCTTGGGTTCCTCTGAGAAAGGGAACAATACACTTACAGGAGAAATAATGGAGGCAAAGTGTGGAGCAGGGACTGAAGAAAAGGCCACCCACAGACTGTCCTACCTGGAGATTCACCCTATGAAAAGTCACCAAACCCCAACACTACTATGGATGACAAGAAGCACATATCAAAAGGAGCATGCCATGGTTTTCTTCACAGGGGCTCTGCCAGAGCCTTATACATACAGAGGCAGATGCTAGTAGCCCATCATTGGTCCTGGAGTGGGGTCCCCATTGGAGGAATTGAAGGGTGGTCCAGAGGAGCTGAATGGGTTTACAGCCCCACGGGAAGAACAATGATGTTGACCAACTAGATGCTCCAGGATTCTCAGAGACTAAACCAGCAACCAAGGGGTACACATGGTTCTAGTCAAAAATGTGGCAGAGGAATGCCTTGTCGGGCATCAGTGGGAGGAGTGGTCCTTGGTCAGGTGAAGGCTAAATAGATGCCCCAACAAGGGGTAACTGAGGAGGGGAGGTGGGAGTGGGTCGGGTGGAGGGGCATATACTTGGAAGCAGGGAATGGGAGGAGGGGTTGGGTTGTTTTGGGTAGTAGGAAACTGGGAAAGGTTTTACCACTTGAAATGTAAATGAAGATTATAATTATATATATATATGAGACACACACTCAGTCTTCAAATTTTAATATGTGTTTAGGAGCACAACAGCTGGGTAGCTACATATCTTCCATGCTTTTCGAATCTACCTCTCACTGATAATCCTGAGTTGCTACATACTAAATTCTATGATCTATCTTGGCTGCTCTAGACTCAGTTGGATAACCCTCTGGATTTAGCTCTTTGTAGAGGCTATTCCTGGTTGTCAACTTGGCTATATCTGGAATGAACTACAATTAAGAATTAGAAGGCTCACCTATAATCCTAATCTGAAGGCTCAGAGACACAAGTTTCTAACCTGGCTCTTGGCATGGAGATCTTGAAGTATAGTGGCTATGAATTCCAGAAGATTAAGACGAGGAGATCATAGAGTTCAAGGTCATCTGGAAACACCCTCTGCTGGAGACCTACAGCCTTTAATCTGGGCCATACCCTCTGCTGGAGACGTATATAAGGACATTGGAAGAAGACTGTCTCAGTCTCCCTTGTCTTCTGGCCTTGTGGGACTGAGCAATTGCTAGATCCTTGGAATTCCATCCACAGCTGCTGCTGATCATTGTTAGGGAGTTAGACTACAAACTATAAGTCATCGACACATTCCCTAACTCTATAGAGACTATCCATATGTTCTGTGACTCTAGAGAATACACACACACACACACACACACCTAAACCAAGCTTATTTAGTCATGGAAACTCTTTTTAGTTCCAACTAGAACCTCTGCTTAGTAGAACATAAGTTATGTCGTGCAGATGAAAGCATTTCTTGAGAAAGTAAAGAAAAAGTAATTACCCAAACAATTTGAATCTGTAATATCATTTTATGTTGGTATGAACATAATTCATCTTGTGGATTTGCCAAGATGCTGCATAGCTAATTAATGTAATTGCTCCTTGGAGACAATTGCATTATGACCTCTGTTGGTCAAGTTGTTGCCATGTCTTTGTAGTAGAAGAGCACCTGTAATCATCAAGGCCTCTGGGCACAGTGACTGAGCCTTGTATCTACTGTGGAATTTGTCCAGAATTACAGCTGGAGAGGCAGCTTGGATGGAACAGCTGATCTAGATGCCATGGAATTGGTCCATCTCTAGAAAGGTCAATTTTGACTCTGCATGGACAGACAAAAACAGAAGCATTTTCCTAGCCCAAAGTGGTCTGGTTCCTGCTCTTGGAATGCCCAGTGATTGTGAAATTGTGTTGCAACTGATTTGAATCTCTGAGCACTTTAATCATAATATATAAATAACATATATTAATATAACATAACATATATTAATAAATATATAAACATAAAAACATAAAATAACATATACTAATATGTTATTTGAGTCTCCCCCTGTTAATGTCTAATTTATGGATACTTTTGGAGGAGTTTAGCATTCTTTCCTTGGCAACCACTACCTTTACATATTTCAAGTCTTAAAAGATATTGAGGAATCTGAGATGATTGAGTAACTGTATCACTTGACAGCTTCATTTCTGTGATTTTTAATCTTCTGGCACATCTTGTGTCCATATGATAGATTGTCTATATACCTATCATTTTTTCTAAGATCAATTTCATAGTTTTCTCTTATAGATTTACATGGTCACCAACTAAATATATTTCTGCAAAGTCTTTTACTTTATCTTTTTCTTTAAAAAAATAGATACACAATCACACTTTGTAGTTCAGACTGAACTCAGAGAGAAATCCACCTGTCCCAGCTTTTTAGGTTTTACATTTAGATGCATTAGCCATCAAGCATGGCCAGAAATGTTTTATAAGCAGCCAATGAGAAAATGTTTTCTGTTCCTAACTTTCTACAGTTCTTGCAGTAAAAGGAAACAAAATTCCCCAGTGATTAAAAGAAATGATACAAAATTCATTTATAGATTTATTTGGTGATGTTACTTCAGAGATCTCTTGATGTGAAAGTATGATATCTTAAATACTTTTTGTAACCTAATGGTGTTTCTTCTCATAGTAGTAAGTCATTTGATCAATTAAAATTCCTAAAGTCATTGAAGTTCTCTAGTGAATATATAAACATATGCTACACTGTAAATTTCAAGTGAATTGATTTAAAAACATTGGAATAGGTTAAAAGACAGGAAGACTGCTTAAATACTGAATGGCTGGTACTGGGATTCAGAGAGAGCATCACCTCTTTGCTGAATTTCAGCTCTTAGACTCTCTATGTGTCCCAGGGTAAGACATGGATTATAGTGCTGATATGGTAACACTAAGGATCTGATGTTCCATTTTGTGCCCAGTTTTCACTAGATTTGGGTTTGTTGGTTTGTTTGTTGTTCATTCATTCATTTTTTATAAGTGATTGGGTATAAGTTGGGGTTATAGGCATTATAGTAATGACAGGGTAAGCATCTCCCTGAGATATTGGACTGCCATGGAATCTGACACACATGCTTTCTGACCTGTAATAGACATATTTTAGTTTTCTGAAACCCAAACCACTTCAGTCATCCAAAAAAGCTTCCTCTTTGTTAAGATGTGTACTCTTGGTTGTTGAAGTTGAGGCTGTGTGTTAATTTGTGTGATCCAGTAATGATGCTGGGGAAAAAACAATGAATGTCATAAAAATTCAAACTCTTTAAGTTTGAAGACATTTGTTTGTTTGTTTGTTTGTTTTGCTCTTTGAGAAACCAGGAGTCTTAGTTTGAAATCAGAGATATTTAAGGCACAGCAACTGGCTGCAATTGATTGTCCATTTATTTATTTGTTTGTTTGTTTGATACCCTTTTCATTATTATTAGATATTGACTTTATTTATATTTCAAATGTTATCCCATTTCCCATCCCCCCCTCTTTCCAGAAACCTCCTATTCCATCCTCCCTCCCCCTGAATCTATGAGGGTGATCCTCCACCCATTACACTCCCACATCCCTGCCCTTGATTCCCCTACACTGGGGCATCTATCAAGCGTTCATAGGACCAATGATCTCCCCTCCCATTGATTCTTGGCAAGGCAATCCTCTGCTGCATATGGAGCTAGAGTCGTATGTACTCCTTTGTTGATGGCTTAGTCCCTGGGAACTCTGGGGGTTCTGGTTGGTTGATATTGTTGCTCTTCCTATGAGGTTGCAAACCCCTTCAGCTCCTTCAGTCCTTTCTCTAGCTCCTCAGGCCAATGGTTGGCTGTGAGAATCCTTCTCTGTATTTCCAAGACTCTGGCAGAGCTTCTCAGGAGACAGTCATATGAGGCTCATTTCAGTAAGCATTTCTTGGCATCCACAATAGTGTCAGGGTTTGGTAACTGTATATGGAATGAATCCCCAGGTGGGACAGTCTCTGGATGACCTTTCTGTCAGTCTCTGCTTTATAATTTATTTCCATATTTACTTGTGTGAGTGTTTTGTTCAACTTCTCAGAAGAACTGAATCGCCCACACTTTGGTCTTCCTTTGTATTAAGCTTCATGTGGTTTGTGAATTGTATCTTGGGTATTCTGAGCTTTTGGACTAATATCCACTTATCAGTTAGGACATACAAAGTGTGTTTTTTTTTGTGATTGGGTTACCTCACTCAGGATAATATTTTTCTAGTTTGATCCATTTGCCTAAGAATTTCATGAATTCACCATTTTTTAATAGCTAAGTAGTACTCAATTGTGTAAATATAGCAAATTTTCTGTATCCATTCCTCTGTTTTGGAATATCTGGGTTCTTTTCAGCTTCTGACTATTATAAATAAGACTGCTGTGAACATAGTGGTACATGTGTCCTTATTACATGTTGGATCATCTTCTGGGTATATACTAAAGAGTGGACATAGCTATGTTTAATTTTCTGAGGAGTCAACAAAATTATTTCCAGAGTGGTTGTAACAGCTTGCAATCCCACCAGCAATGGAGGAGTGCTCCTCTTTCTCCACATCCTCACCAGCACCTGCTGTCACCTGAGTTTTTTATTTTAGACATTCTGACTGGTGTGAGGTGGAATCCCAGTGTTGTTTTGATTCATATTTCCCTGATGACTAAGGATGTCAAACATTTCTTTAGGGATCTTCTTGGCCATTTGATATCCTCAGTTGAAAATTCTTTGTTTAGCTATCTACTCCATTTATTAATAGGATTATTTGACTCTTTGGTGTCTAACTTCTTGAGTTCTTTGCACATATTGGATACTATCCCTCTATTAAATGTAGGATTGCTCAAAATCTTTTCACAATCTGATGATTGCCATTTTATCATATTGACAGTGCCCTTTGCCTTACAGACGCATAGAAGATTCTTGTTCTTAGAGCTTAGTCCATCGGTGTTCTGTTCAGAAAATGTTGTCCTTTGCCTATGTGGTTGAGGACCTTCCACAAATTCTCCTCTCTCTATATATATATATATATCAGAATATCTGGTTTTATGTGGAAGTCCTTGATCCACTTGGACTTGAGCTTTGTACAGGGAGATAGAATGGGTCGATTTGCATTTTTCAACATGCTGAAAACTAATTGCTTCAGCACCGTTTGTTAAAAATGCTGTGTTTTTTCCACTGTGTGGTTTTAGCTCCTTTGGCAAAGATCAAGTGGCCATAGGTGTGTGGGCTCATTTCTGAATCTTCAATTCCATTCCATTGAACTTCTTGCTTCTCTCTGTACCAATACCATGCAGTTTTATTACAATTGATCTGTAATATAGCTTGATATCAGAGATGGTGACTCCACCAGAAGTTCTTTTATTGCTGAGAATAGTTTTCATTATCCTGGGATTATTGTTATTCCAAGTGATTTTGCAAATCACTCTTTCTAACTCTATGAAGAACTAAGTTGGAATTTTGATGGGCATTGCATTGAACCTGTAGATTGCTTTCAGCAACATGTTCTTCAGCTTCTTTCTTGAGAGATTTGAAGTTCTTATCATACAGATCTTTCACTTGCTTGGTTATAGTCGCACCAAGGTATGTAATATTATTGGTGACTATTGTGAAGGGTGCTGTTTCTGTAATTTCTTTCTCAGACTGTTTTTTCTTTGAATAGATGAAGGCTAGTGATTTGTTTGAGTTAATTTTATATACAGCCACTTTACTGAAGTTGTTTATCAGCTTTAGAGGTTCTCTGGTGGAATTTTTGGGGTCACTTAAGTATACAATCATATCATCTACAAATAGTGATATTTTGACTTCTTTCTTTCCAATATGTATCCCTTTGGCCTCCTTTTGTTGTCCAATTGTGCTAGCTAGAACTTCACATACTATATTGAATAGATAGGGAGAAAGTGGACAGCTTTGTCTAGTCCCTGATTTTAGTGGGATTGCTTCAAGTTTCTCTCCATTTAGTTTGATGTTGGCTACTGGTTTGCTGTCTATTACTTTTACTATGTTTAGGTATGGGCTTTGAATTCCTGAGCTTCCAAGACTTTTAACATGAAGGGATGTTGAATTTTTCAAATGCATTTTCAGCATCTAATGAAATGATCTTGTGATTTTTCTCCTTTGAATTTGTTTGTGTTGTGAATTACTTGATGGATTCCCCTTTATTGAACTATCCCTGCATCCCTGGGATGAAGCCTATGTGATCATGTTGAATGATCATTTTGATGTGTTCAGTTGGTGAGAACTTTATTGAGTATTTTTACATCGATATTCAAAAGAGAAATTGGTCTAAAATTCTCTCTCTTTGTGGACTCCTTGTGTGGTTTTGGTATCAGCTTAACTGTAGCTTCATAGAACGAAACGGGTAGCATTCCTTCTGTTTCTATTTTGTAGAATAGTTTGAAGAGTATTATGTCTTCTATGGAAGTCTGATAGAATTCTCCACTAAACCTGTCTGGTACTGGGGTTTTTTTTTCCTTTTTTGGTTGGGAGACTATAAATGACTGCTTTCTATTTCTTTATGGGTTGGAGAATGTTTAGATTGTTTGTCTAAAAAATTGTCCATTTCATCCAGATTTTCTAATTTTGTTGAGTATAAGCTTTTGTAGTAGGATTGATGGCTTTTTGGATTTCCTCTGTTTCTGTTGTTATGGCTTCCTTTTCATTTTTGATTTTTTTTTTTTAATTTGGATACTGTCACTGTGCCTTCTGTTTACTCTGGTTAAGTGTTTATCTACCTTGTTGATTTTCTCAAAGAACGAGCTCCTGGTTTTCTTGATTCTTTGTATAGTCCTTTTTGTTTCTATTTGTTTGATTTCAGCCCTGAGTTTGATTATTTCCTGCCATCTATTCCTTTTGGGTGTATTTACTTCTTTTACTTCTAGAAGTTTCAGGTGTGCTGTCAAGTTGCTAGTGTATGCTTTCTCCAGTTTCTTTTTGGAGACACTCAAAGCTATGAGTTTTCCTCTTAGCACTGCTTCCATTGTGTCCCATAAGTTTTGGTATGATTTGTCTTTATTTGCATTAAATTCTAAATAGTCTTTAATTTCTTTCTTTATTTCTTCCTTGACCAAGTTATCATTGAGTAGAGCGTTGTTCAGTTTCCATGTTTATGTGTGTTTTCTGTTGTTTTTGTTGGAATTTAAGACCAGCCTTAGTCCATGGTGATCCAATAGGGTGCAAGGGATTATTTAAATCTTCTTATATCTGTTGAGTCCTGTATTGTGACCAATTAAATGGTAGATTTTGGAGAAAGTACCGTGAGGTGCTGAAAAGAATGTATATTCTTTTGCTTTAGGATGAAATGTTCTACAAATATCTGTTAGATTCACATGGTTCATATCTTCTGTTAGTTTCACTGTGTCTCTATTTAGTTTGTTTCAATGACCTGTCTATTGGTGATAGTGGGGTATTGAAATCTCCCACTCTTATTATGTGGGGTGTAATGTATGATTTGAGTTTTAGTATTGTTCTTTTATGAATCTGTTTGCCCTTGCATTTGGAGCATAAATGTTAAGAATTGAGAGTTCATCTTGGTAGATTTTTCATTTGACCAGTATGAAGTGTCCTTCCTTATCTTTATTATTTTTTTTTGATAATGGTTGGTTGAAAGTCGATTTTATTTGATATTACAATGGCTACTCTACCTTGTTTCTTGGGACCATTTGCTTGGAAAATTGTTTTCCACTCTTTTACTCTGAGGTAGTGTCTGACTTTGTCACTGAGGTGCATTTCCTGTATGCAGCAAAATGCTAGGTCCTGTTAACATATCAAGCCTGTCAGTGTATGTCTTTTTATTGGGGAATTGAGTCCATTGATGTTAAGATATATTAAGAAAAAGTGATTGTTACTTTCTGTTATTTTTATTGTTAGAGGTGGAATTACATTTGTGTGACTATCCTCTTTTGGGTTTGTTGAAAGATTACCTTCTTGCTTTTTCTAGGATGTAGTTTCCCTCCTTGGGTTGGTGTTTTCCATCTAACATCCTTTCTTAACCTGTATTTGTAGGATATTGGGTAAATTTGGTTTTGACATAGAATATCTTGTTTTATCCATTTATGGTAATTGAGAGTTTTGCAGGGTATAATAGCCTGTGCTGGCATTTATGTTCTCTTAGGGTCTGTATGACCCAGGAGATTACATAGATTCTGGTGTGAAGTCTGGTGTAATTCTGCTGGGTCTGCTTTTCTGTGTTAGCTGATCATTTTCCTTTACTGATTTTAGTATTCTTTCTTTGTTTAGTGCATTTAGTGTTTTGATGTGACAGGAGGAATTTCTATTCTGGCCCAGTCTATTTGGAGTTCTGTAGGTTTCTTCTATGTTCACAGGTATCTCTTTCTTTAGGCTAGGGAAGTTTTCTTCTATAATTTTGCTGAAGATATTTACTATCCCTTTAAGTTGGGAATCTTCACTCTCTTCTATACCTCTATACCTATTATTCTAAGGTTTGGTCTTCTCATTATGTCCTGTATTTCCTGGATGTTTTGGGCTAAGAACCTTTTGTCTTTTGCATTTTCTTTGACTGTTGTGTCAAAGTTTACTATGGTATCTTTTGCACCTGATATTCTCTCTTCTATCTCTTGTATTCTGTTGGTGATGCTTGTATCTATGTCTCCTGATCTTTTTTCTAGGTTTTTTAACTCCAGGCTTCTCTCCCTTTATGATATTTTGTTGTTTCTATTTCCATTTTTAGATCCTGGATGGTTTTGTTCATTTCTTTTGCCTGTTTGATGGTGTTTTCCTGTAATTCCTTAAGGATTTTTTTTCCCTTAAGGGTATTTCTTCTATAAGGGCTTCTAGCTGTTTATCTGTGTTCACTTGCATTTCTTTGAGGGAGTTATTTATGTCCTTCTTAAAGTCCTTAGCATCATCATCATCATGAGAAGTGATTTTATATATGAATCTTGCTTTTCCAGTGTGATCTTATATCCAAGACTTGCTATGGTTGGAGAATTGGGTTCTGATGATGCCAAGTTACCTTGGTTTCTGAAATTTATGTTCTTATGCTTGCCTCCCACCATCTGATTGACTCTAGTGCTACCTGCCCTCCTTTTATCTGACTGGAGCCTACTTTTCCTGTGATCCTGGTTGTGCCAGAACTCCTCAGAGTCCAGCTGTCTCTGTAGTACTGTGATTCTGGGTATCATATGATCCTGAGGTACTGGGTGTGTCAGAGCTCCCATGCATCAAACTGCCTCTGGGGGTCCTAAAATCCTGGTATGACCAAGCTCCTGGTGTCCATATGATCCTTGGTATGTTAGATTGTCTAGGCCTGGAGTTTCCTCTGGGTGTTACAGGACTTGCTGGAGAGTTCCTGCCCAAGGTAAACCAGCACAGATAGGAAAATACCTGTGCCACTGGTTGGGCAGGGTTCCTGTGTCCCTGGATCCTGCTGGCTCTAGTTAAGTCCAGTGGTGTTGGGACAGATGTTATATCATCCTCACTTCCAATCCTATGACCCTCTCATTGTCCTTTTAATGATGTTGGTTTATTATAGAACATCTTTCTCTCTGAAAGGATATCAACATTAATTCTTATTTCTTCTGAAAATTTTACTTTTGAAAATGTCGGTGTTTAATGATTATCTCAAAATAATCTCATTTTCAGCTTAAATGTACAACATTAATAATTTGTCATATTAATATATTTTCCGTATTAGTGACAGTTCTTAAAATAAATTCATTAATAATTGGAAACCTACAAAACTAGATAACTACATGTTTTCTTGGAGTGTTTTAATAGGTTATAACAACATGAAGGAATCTCAGTACTAGTGCAGCCCTGTTCATTTGATTCTCAGATGAAGAGGTTAAGACCAGGAAGGTAGAGTATGAGAACAAATCTTTAGTCTAGGACACTGTGTAGTTAGATCTGTGCTGACCCTCATGACATCACACTCTCTGATATCTTTCCTGATATAATACTGCTCTTGGGACCTCTAGTTTGGTTTACCTCATCTCAAAGAAAAATAATTTTGCTTAAAATGCTGTAAAATGTCAAATTTTTGCCATCAGTTCTCAGAAGCAAAATCAAAACAGGAGAAAAAAAATATTCTTCTAATAATATTAATAGAATAATAATATTCTTCTAATAAAAAGCTGCATGAGTTCATTGGTAGAATTTTTTTTAAAAAGTTATTATCACTTACTTGGATTCTTTAAGAGTTTTAAAATTAACGCAGCACAAAAAAATTGCAAACCTACAAAATGTAAGTTGTTTTAGAGAAACATCAAAGAGGAAGTCAAGGGGAAGCCACCTGCTCAAGTCAGTCAGGACTGCTTACTCAGTTCTCCACCACCCACCTGCTCACCTAATGAGCTTGTTTTGCCTCTCTCTCCTTCTTACACTTCAAGTCTGCAAGGCTAATTGCTTCCTCTTCCACTGAGGCCAGAGAAGGCAGTCCAAGTAGTAGAGCATACCTCACATACAGGCAACAGATTTTGGGATAAACCCTGTTTCAGTAGTTTGGAACCCACATGAAGGACAAGCTACTTATCTGGTACATATGAATAGGGAGGCTGGTGTATGTTCTTCGGTTGGTGGTTCAGTCTTTGAGAGTTCGAAGAGTCCAGGTTAGTTGACTCTGTTGTTCTTCCTGTGGAGTTCCTATCCTTCTCCTAGTTCTTCCATAAGATTCTCCAAGCTCCATCCACTCTTTGACTATGGGCATCTGTAGCTGTCTGAGTCAGCTGCTGGATGGAGCTTCTCAGAGGACAGCCATGCTAGACTCCTGGTGGCATGCATAATATAGTATTATTAATAGCATAGGGATTGGTGCTTGCCCATGCATGTATCTCAAGTTGGATCAGTTATTGGTTCACTATTCTCTTAGTCTATGTTCCATCCCCCATCCCTGCTTACTTGTAAACAGGATAAACTTTGGGTTGAAAGTTTTGAGGTTGGGTTGATGTCTCTACTATTTCACTGGGGTTCCTGCTTGGCTACAGGAGTTGACATCTTCAGGTTCCATATCCCCAGTGTATTATTTCCCAGGTCTCTGTTTCATCCTGGAGATGCTTCCTACCTTCTCACCCCAGTCACATTTTTATGGGTCCATTCATTTTTATGGCCTCTAGCTATCTCTCCTGTACTTCCTCACTCTTAATCCTGCACTCCCCCATTCCCCTAGCCATCCCACTCTCTCCTAGTACCTTCCCTCTATCTTTCTCTTATGACTATTTTATTCTCCATTCTAGGTGAGATTCAAGCTTTCTTGCTTGGTCTTCCTTCTTGTTTACCTTCTTTAAAATTGTGAAGTATAATGTGGTACCTGTATTTCATGGCTAATCTCAACTTATAACTTAGTACATACCAAGCATGTCATTATGGAACTGGGTTAGCTCACTCACTAAGATACTATCAAGTTCCATGTATTTACCTACAAAATTTATTGATGTCTTTATTTTTAATGGCAGAATAGTGTTCAATTGTGCAAATATACCATTTTCTTTATCCATTCTTCAGGTGAGAGGCATATAGGTTGCTTCAAGTTTCTGGCTCTTAAGAATAAAACTGCTTCTGTATCAGAAGGACACTGTCAATAGGACAAAATGGCCACCATCACATTGGGAAGAGATCTTTATCAATCCTACATACAATAGAGGGCAAATATCCAAAATATATAAGGAACTCAAGAAGTTAGACTCCAGAGAATCAAATAACCCTATTAAAAATGAGGTACAGAACTAAACAAACAATTTTCAACTGAGGAATATTGAATGGCCAAGAAGCACCTAAGAAATGTTCAACATTGTTAGTTATCAGGGAAATGCAAATCAAAACAACCCTGAGATTCCACCTCACACCAGTCAGAATGACTAAAATAAAAAAAATTCAGGTGACAGCAGATGCTGGTGAGGATGCGGAGAAAAAAATAACACTCCTCCATTGCTGGTGGGATTGTAAGCTGGTACAATGACTCTGGAAATGATTTTGTTGACTCCTCAGAAAATTGGACATATACTCACTGAAGACCTAGCTATACCACTCCTGGGCATATACCCAGAAAATGCTCCAACATGCAGTAAGGACACATGGTCCACTATGTTCATAAAAGCCTTATTTATAATAGTCAGAAGCTGGAAAGAACCCAGATATTCTTCAACAGAGGAATGGATACAGAAAATTTTGTATATTTACACAGGGGAGTACTACTCTGCTATTGAAAACAATGAAATCATGAAATTCTTAGGCAAATGGATGGAAGTAGAAAATATCATCCTGAGTGAGGTAACTCAGTCACAAAAGAACACACATGGTACACACTCACTGATACATAGATATTAGCTCAGAAGCTTAGAATACCCAAAATGTAATTCACAGACTACATGATGCTCAAGAAGAAGGAAGACCAAAGTATGGATACTTCTGTCCTTCTTAGAGGAGGGAACAAAATAGTCAAAGGAAGAAATACAAGTGTGGAGCAGAGATTAAAGGAAAGGCCATCTTGAGTCTGTTTCACCTGGGGATCTATCGCTTATATAGTCACCAAACCCTGACATTATTGTGGAGGACAAGAAATGCTTGCTGAAAGGAGCCTGATATTGCTGTCTCCTGAGAGGCCCTGCCAGAGTCTTGCAAATACAGAGTTGAATTCTTACAGCCAACCACTGGGCTAAGCAAAGGGTTCCCAATGGGGAAGTTAGAGAAAGAACAGAAGAAGCTAAAGGGGTTTGCAACCTCATAGAAAGAACAACCAACCAGATCTCTCAGTGCTCACAGGGACTAAGCCATCAAACAAGGAGTACACATGGCTCCAGATACATATGTAGCAGAGGATTGCCTTGTAAGGCATCAATGGGAGGAGAGGTCCTTGGTTCTATGAAGGCTTGATAGATGCCCCATTGTAGGGGAATGGAAGGCAAGGAGGTAGGAGTGGGATGGGTGGAGGAACACCCTCATAGAAGCAGGAAGAGGGAGGATGGGATAGGGGGTTTCCAGGAGGGGGGGAAACTGGGAAAGGGGATAACATTTGAAATGCAAATAAAGAAAATATCCAATAAAAAAAGAATAAAACTCCTATGAACAGTCTTTGAGAAATGTTGGAGTACCTTTTGGGTACATGCCCAGGAATAGTATAGCTGGGTCTTTAAGTGTTTTACCTCAAGTTTTCTGAGAAACTACAAATTTGATTTCTAAAATAGTCATACAAGTTTCCGCTCCAAGTAGCAATGAAGAAGTCTTCTTCCTGCTCTAAATTCTTGCCTGCATGTGCTGTCTCTTGAGTTTTTAATCTTAGCCATTTTGATAGGTATAAAACAGAGCCTCATAATTATTTTGATTTGCATTTCCCTGATGACTAATGACTTTGAACATTTTTAAGTGCTTTTTGACCATTTGAGATTCCTCTGTTTAGAATTCTGTTTAGCTCTGTAAGCTATTTTTAATTAGGTTACTTGGGTTATTGGTATCTAACTTCTAGAGTTCTTTATAAATTTTGATTATTAGCTGTCTGACAGATGTAAGTTTGGTAAAGACCCTTTCCCACTCTGTGGGCTACTGACTTCTCCTACTGACAGTGTCCTTTGCCTTACAGAAGCTTTTCACTTTCATGAGGTCTTACCTATGAATTGTTGATCTAAGAGCCCAAGCCATTGGTGCTTTGTTCAAGGACTTTGCTGCATCAATACATTCAAATTTATCTCCCACTTTCTCTTCTATGAGGTAATTGTTTTCTTCCCTTATTTTTCTTGGGTATTTATGTTTTCTGTATATTTGAAAGTTCATCCAAAATTCCATGCCATCTATTCCTGTATCACACAATATGCTTGAAATAATTCTTCATATAATTAAAATAATTTATATTCATAACTTTAGAGTCCCTAAATATATTATCATTAAATGAAAAAATAAAATAAAATAAGAATGTGACTACTCCTAAAATATTGAGATTTTTATATTGCATACTTAAGGGAGAAAGGAGGAAGAGTCCAGTCTGAACTTGGCCCGTAGAGCAAACCAAACAAGGGGACAAGAGATGAGGAGAGCAAGAGTGCAAGAACACAGGAGACAGCAGTTGTTGGCGAGGATGTGGAGAAAGAGGAACACTCCTCCACTGCTGGTGGAATTGCAGGCTGGTACAACCACTCTGGAAAGCAGTCTGGCGGCTCCTCAGAAAACTGGGCATGACACTTCCGGAGGATCCGGCTATACCACTCCTGGGCATATACCCAGAGACTTTACCTGCATGCAATAAGGACACATGCTCCACTATATTCATAGCAGCCTTATTTATAATAGCCAGAAGCTGGAAAGAACCCAGATGTCCCTCAACGGAGGAATGGATTCAGAAGATGTGGTATATTTACACAATGGAATACTACTCTGCAATTAAAAACAATGAATTCACGAAATTCCTAGGCAAATGGTCAGAACTTGAAAATATCATCCTTAGTGAGGTAACCCAATCACAAAAGATCACACATGGTATGAAGTCACTGATAAGGGGATATTGACCCAGAATCTCAGAATACCCTAGACACAATCAGCATATCAATAGATTTCTAAAAAGATGGAAGGAGAGACCCCTGGTCCTGGAAAGACTGGATGTAGGGGAACGCCAGGACAGAGTAATGAGAGGGGGTTGAACGGAGAAAAGAGGGAGGGAAGGGGGCTTATGGGACTTTCGGGGAGGGAGGAAACGGGAAAGGGGAAGTGATTTGGAATGTAAATTAAAAAAATAAAATAAAATTAAATTAAAAAAAAAAAAAAAAAAAGAGTGCAAGAGAGGAGACACCAACCAAGAGAGGAGGCTCAGGCAAAAAAAAGTCAAAAGTGAACTTTTTAGACAAAATGGCTGAGTTATTTAGAGATCAGGGAGGGAGAAGTTTAGGGAAGGATTGGTGTAAGTAGTGCTGGGAGGAGCCACAGGGTCTAATTGATTCTATGGGAGCTGCCCAGAGTACTCTTTGATATGTTAATAGGCATCTCAGTTTTTTGTTCTGGATTTCAAAGACCTAATAATTAGTTGTGTACAACCATTTTCTCTATAATAACTTGTACACTTTTACAATTTGCAAATATAAATAAAATTAATCCAAATTTAAATTCCTGATCCATAATTAAATATATCTGAAAGACTTGGTTTCTCTTAGTGAATCATTAACATTGGTAAACTAACTTTCCATATTAGCTTATAAAATCCCAGAATATAACAATAAAGGGAGGAACCATAGCCAGAAAAAGTATTACTTCGGATGGCTGTATTTTTAATTCTATCATTTATGATTCTAGACTTGGTAATTAAATTCACTGATCTAAGATTTTACATCAGTAATTGTGCAGCCCCAGCCTTGTGTCCTCACATCTTTCTTGTGAAAACACCAAACATTAATAAATACAGAATTTGGAGTGATACCATGTTGGGTGTAGGATAATGACAAAAATGTGCAGAAATAGAGTCAAAGAGAAAGCCATTTCCCCTCCTTCTTTATAGTATCACATAGTTTCAGGATCATGAACATTTGCAGATAACAAAACATAGTGTCTTGCAAAACAGATTGTGTGCATAGCAACCAACAAGAATATGGAGGACAGGCTGCAACTGTGGTCCAGGTTCTTGCTGATATTTGCAATGTCAAGAGAACATCTGGAGGTTGACTAAATCTTCCATTCATCACAAACATTTTTCCTGGTATAACCGAATTACAAAGAACTATAGGCTATCTAGTCTAGCAAATTTGCATTGTGTATCTTGATTAGACATTCCATGAGACTTCCACAAAAACAGGAGAGCAACGCTCAGCTTCAGGTTTAATAGCCATTCATTTTGCTGCAAATAAACCAAGTGAAGTCTAGGAGCACTGTACCCTGAACTCTACTTGGTGAGTGTTTTTTATTTCTTCTTAAACTCTTTTTTCCCCAGCCATAGCTTTTCAATTAAAAAAAAAAGTCACTGTAATTAGTAGTCAGAAATGGAAAATATCCATGTTTCTTTTACTAGTTTCTGAGACTAAGAATGGACTCCTTCAGGCTATAAAACCAATGAGTTGAAAATCTCATACCTTAACCTGAAATGTAAACTAACACATCCAGACTCCAGACTAGGGTAAGCTTTCAGAGCATTGAGGTAAGTCATTTTTCCCCAATCCCCAACTACATAGAGTAGAAGAAGCGAGTAAGCACTGTGGACATATGATTGATATTTTTGATTTGAAAAGAAGAATAAAAAAAAAGAAATCAAATGGAAATGAAAGGACAGTTCTACACCTAGATAATGGAGAGGAGAAAGTTTCTTATAGAAATGTGGCAGCATAGTCAGAGCCAGACACATTCAGGAGAGTTAAGAGTGGTTATTGTTAGCGTTCTGTTTAAACTCCACCCCACAATTACCTGCAACTCCCAGGTATGCTCCTCCCCACAATTACCTGGCAACACCCCAGGTACTCTCCTCCCCACAGTTACCTGGCAATAGCCAGGTAGGCCAGACCCACTATAAAAGGGGATGCTTGCTCCCTCCTCCCTCTCTTGCCTTTCTCTATTGCCTCTTGTCTCTTGCTCTCTTTCTCCCTCTCTGTCCCCATTCCCTTCTCCACTCTCTCCAGGTGATCATTGTTGTGTTCATAGTATGGCTCCAGAAAGACCACACCAAGCCAAACATTTCCATTTGAAGTCATGTGAGGTTATTAAGGGAGAGAAGGGCAAAGGGGGAGGTGAAAAGAGAAGGGGGTGGGAAGGGAGAGAGACCAGAGGAGTCTTCCTTTTACATGGATAGTGATGTAGCTGCAGGTAAAGGTGAGAGGTAAGCCAAGTGGATTCTGGGAATATGGTGGCTGTTGCCTTTGCAACAGGAGTGTAGGTCACACTGTTGCCTAGGTGTGATGTCACTGGGTTCAGAGATCCTGATATCAACCAACATACCTCCCTTCTTATTATTATATAGAGAAAAAGAGGAGGGGCAAGCTGATGGTGAAAAGGGAATGGGGCCATCATGTCTCTTAAGTTGCTTCATGCTGTCTAGGGGCTTCCTCAATTTTGGGGTGTAGCTGACTTTCATCATTGGAGACCACTTGGTAAACATTCTCATCAGGTTCCACTGTGGACAGTGGCTCTTCTGTAGACAGCAACTCGTAATTCTGTAATAGGAACTGATTAATAGTTTGGTTAGATTTTTTTTGTATTTGTCATTGAGGGAATGTAGAAACAAGATTAATTAGGCAGGGAGCAAATAATAATACCAGGAAGATGACTAGAAAAGGTGTTACAAAAGGGAGTATCCATTTCCATATAGGGTTTTCGAAAATCCCAGAACTGGAGGTCTCATGTTCCCTGAAATTCCTTATGTCTGACTGTAGCTCCTGGATTTTATTTCTCACTATCCCAGATTGGTTGACTTAGAAAAAGCATTGTGGAGGAATAGGCAAGGACATCTAGGCCCTGTTGGTTCTGAAGCACCACAGCTGCCAAAGAATTGGTCTGTTTCTGGATAGTAAGCACAGTTTCAGACATTTCTTGAAAATTGCTTTTAAACTGGGAAGTGAATTTTTCATATTGGGTCATGGAAGTCTTTACCCATGCAATTCCAGTACCAGCACCAATGGCTATTCCCGTAGTGACCAAGAGTGGCATGACCTGAATTGCCCTCTTAAGTTGTTGTGCAGGTATCATATCTACAACTGGAATTGGCAGGGTCTTGGTTCCCTGGATTACTCCAAGTTCAGGGAAAAGGAGTAACAACATGCAAGTTCCTGACAAGCTGGCAGGTAGGCGATGACATACCTGAGTGCCACAAAGAACTGACGAGTTCTGGACTACAGGGCATTGTGACAGAGATGATGTATCAGGGATTGTGGTTCTAAGTCTAGGGAGCTTAGTGTTCCTACAGAACATGTCCCAGAGATCTTAAAAGAGTTTGCCATGCCAAAGAGAGGGAGAGAGGTAAAGTATGGGATCATGGCAACATCAGAGTCAGGGCAGCTGACAAAGGTGAGGTAAGGTTACTTGGCAATATAACTAGAGAGGCTGAGGCTGTAAGTGGCAATTGTGAGTTAATTCCAGGGTTTATGCATAGCCAGCAATATTTAAAGTAACCAGGTCTGGTGACATTAATGAGTTGGTATGCCGAGGTCAGGTCTGAAGCAAAAGGCAAAATGAAAAGTTAGAATATCTAATGGCTGAGAAGCACATAAAGAAATGTTCAACATCCTTAGTCATTAGGGAAATGCAAATCAAAACAACCCTGAGATTCCACCTCACACCAGTCAAAATGGCTAAGATCAAAAACACAGGAGACAGCAGTTGTTGGCGAGGATGTGGAGAGAGAGGAACACTCCTCCACTGCTGGTGGGATTGCAAACTGGTACAACCACTCTGGAAAGCAGTCTGGCGGTTCCTCAGAAAACTAGGCATGACACTTCCGGAAGATCCTGCTATACCATTCCTGGGCATATACCCAGAGGCTTCCCCTGCATGCAATAAGGACACATGCTCCACTATGTTCATAGCAGCCTTATTTATAATAGCCAGAAGCTGGAAAGAACCCAGATGTCCCTCAACAGAGGAATGGATTCAGAAGATTTGGTATATTTACACAATGGAATACTACTCTGCAATTAAAAACAATGAATTCATGGAATTCTTAGGCAAATGGTCAGAACTGGAAAATATCATCCTTTGTGAGGTAACCCTATCACAAAAGAACACACATGGTATGCAGTCACTGATAAGGGGATATTAACCCAGAGTCTCAGAATACCTAAGACACAATTCACATATCAATAGATTTCCAAGAAGATGGAAGGAGAGACCCCTGGTCCTGGAAAGACTGGATGTAGGGGAATACCAAAACAGAGAAGCGAGAAGGGCTTGGATGGGGAACAGAGGGAGGGAAGGGGGCTTATGGGACTTTCTGGGAGGGAGGAATAGGGAATGTGGAAATCATTTGGAATGTAAATAAAAAGACTTAGAAAATAAAAAAAGAAATAAATAAAATTTAAAAAAAAGAAAAGTTAGTGCCATTTATGAGGGATGATGTCAAAGAGGTAAGGACCTCAGAGGAGTGCTTGATAACTTCTCCTACTTTCTAATATTTAGAGTTTGGGCAATTGAGACATATTTCTCTGGTTATGGATAGTAATTACTGGGGACCAGGGTTGATTTTACAGTAGAACTTACCAACAAGGCCTGTCTCTTACCTGGAATCCCATGAGTTTTGTATGTAGAAAAAGAGGGTCTTGCAGTGCTGATAGAAGAAATGATTGGTCCCTGATCATAGCATATGTATCTGACAAGACCAATATGGGTGACCCCCATATTTATCTGGTCATTTTCTACAATAATCTTTGGTCTAGTCAAAGAGAAAACAAATATAGAGATCCTAATATTTAAATGGGATAATAGATACAAAGATGATAGCAATTTGAATCAGTTCCTGGCATCTGGCTATGGAGCAATTTCCTGAACCTACTTGGAAAGATTGTTTGTTACCTGTGGGAGTTTCTTGAACCTCAAATATCCAGATGTAAGGAATGCCCTGGATGGAAATGAAGAACAGCAAGGGTAGGACAAGAAACCCATCTCTAATACAATGAGGTCGAGCTCAGGTACTAGAGTGGAGTCTCATTTTCTGGGATTGGGGACTAGTTGGGTAGTCTCCTTGTCCTCTGGAGCTTGACAAAGCACGGTCCTGTTAGGGTTGATGTGTATGAAGAAGAGTCAAGTTTAGGTGGAGGGATGAAAGATTTGAGGTGAGACAGGTGGACCCAATGAGAGAGTCCCTCGAATTTAGCAGCTGTAGGGGTCACAAGAGTTACTTTAAAAGGACCCTGCCATTTGGGAGAGAGGAGTGAGGACCGATGATCTAGAGGGGAGAGAAGGACTAGGTCTGCAATGTTGACAGGTAGTGGACAGGAAAGTGTGTGATTGCAAAAGATGGTGGTCAACAAATTTCCATAGGAGAGAACAGAGTTAACAAAGTAATGGGGTGAGTAAATGGTCTGGGAGGGGAGAACATTTAGGTGAAAGACCAGGAGTTAGGACTGGACATCTATATATGAGTTAAAAGGGTAAGCTGAGAAATCTCCTGAAGAGATCTCATAGCCTGAAAAGAACCAGAGGTAGGAGTTTAAAGAGTGGTTGTTTCTTTCTACCTTGCCTGAAGATTGAGGGTGGTAGGGAATGTGAAAATGCCAGGGTTTGTCTAGGGCCTTAATAGAATGTGAGAAATTTGGGAAGTAAATTCAGGACCATTGTCTGACTGGAGAGAGGCTGGGACACCAAGCCAGGGAATGATCAGAGACTGAGTCCTATTGTTAGATGTGGGAAATGCCTTCACCCACTCTGAGGTGTCCACTAAAACCAGGAGGTACTTGGCATGTTTGACAGCAAGCATGTGGGTAAAATCAAGTTGCCAGACAGTTCCAGGAAGGGAACCTCTAGCCTGATGGGTAGGAAAAGGGGTTCTACAATCCCTTGAATTGGAGTCTGACATCTGACAGATTTTACAAGAAACAGTGATGGACTTTAAGAAACTTAAGTCCTCAGGAGTAGGCTGTAGGTGGGTCTTGACAAAAGAAGACAATGCTTGACTGTTAGGGTGAAAGATAGGACAGAGTTTGGTGAGTGTGAGAGTGTGAAAGTAGGGATGTGGGTTGTAGTGTGAGGATGTCCTGAGGAGAGTGAGATGAGTCTAGTCCCCTAAGGGCCACAACTCTAGTTGCTTGTTGGCTTTGTTTCCCTTTGGAACAATAGAGTCATCCATCTGGTGAAATCTGCAGTGGACAATCCCTATAGTTGTGGGGAGATGGGAGGCCTTTATCATGGCCATAATATGGTTTGCATTAGTTACTGATCCTCTTTTTGTGGTAAGCAACCTGAAATCCTTCCAGATAATGGTGTGGGACAGAAGGATATGGAAAGCATATTTAGAATCTGTGTAGATGTTGAGAAACTGTCCCTCTGCCAGTTGAAAGGCACAGGTAAAGGCTATTAGTTCAGCCTGTTGAATAGTGGTTTGAGTAGGAAGGACCTGTGCCTTAGGGAGTGGTTAGTACTGGGTCAAGAAGAAGATTGAAAATATTAATAGGTGAGAATGATTGGAAGGTGAGAGTGGAGTCTTCTACTAGTGCTACCTAAAGAGAAAGAACCCTGAAGAGTATTTAAGCCTTTGTAAGTTAGGAGCTCTGACAGGTTATGAGAAGAGAGAACAGTTATAGGCAAGCCCAAAGTTAGGATTGTTGTTTTTTTGGTTTTTGTTTTGTTTTTTTTTTTTTGACTCCTGAATAAGGAGTTCAGGGGCTGCTAAGGTAGGAATACAAGGTGCCCATCCCTGGATGGTTAGATCTAGTTTTTTTGACAATTATGCTACAAGTGCAAAAGAAGGTCTGGTTGATGATCTAAGACTCCAAGGGCAAATCCCTTCTTTTCAGTTTTGTAGAGGGTGGGAAACAGAACGAGTCATGACAGGGAGATGTAAGGCTTTAAAGAGAGCCTGTTGGAGCCTCTGAAAGGGCTTGGTAACAGGTTTGAGAAGAGGTTCATGGATTGGGCCTAAGGCTGCTTCATACAAAGGGCGAGAAAGAGGGAAAGGAACTTTAAAAGCTAACCATTCCTAGAAATGATAGAATCTCTTGCTTTGTAGGAGGAACAGTTAAAGACTGAATCAGATTCTTTCTATCGAAGGTAATAGCCTTGTGGGTTGGGGTAATTGTTAGTCCCAAATAGGTGACTTGAGGAGTCGACAGTTGAACTTTAGAAGGTGAGACCATGTAGTCTCAACAGGAAAGGAAATTTAGAAGGGAAGAGGTGTCAGCTAATCTCTAGAGAGGGACTAAAGAGAAGACCATCAACTACGTAAAGTACAATCTTAGATTTAGGGAGAGATAAAAGAGAGTAGATTAGAAGTCAGGGCCTGGCCAAATAGGTATGAACTGTCTCGGGATCCATGAGGTAGAAAGTCCAGGTAAGTTGGGTAGAAAAGTGAGTGTCAGGATCTGTCCAGTTAAAGGCAACTATGTTCTGTTACTGGGCATCAAGAAGGATAGTTAGAAAAAAAAATGCATCCTTGAGATCTAGGATTGAGAAATGTGAAGTCACTGGAAGAATATTGGAAAGAAGTGTATAAGGGTTAGCCACAACAGGATGGAGGGGGACCACTGCAGAATTACAGTGTCTAACTTACATCTTGAACTAGGGAATAGGTACCATTAGGTTTCTTAAGTGCTAGTATAAAGGTCTTGAAGGGGGAAAAGGTGGGGTGAAGGAGTTTTTCCTAATAGGTCAGAAATTATCAGCCTAAGTTCCCTGAGGCTCTGGAGAGAGAGAGAGAGAGAGAGAGAGAGAGAGAGAGAGAGAGAGAGAGAGAGAGAGAGAGAGAGAGAGAGAGAGAGAAGGTATTGAGTTTGGGTGATGTATCTGGTAGAGTCCAGTAACTAGATGACAACAGGAGAATGGAGAATGATGTTTAGCAACAGAGGGGTCTGGACATCCCAAACTCAGTGGCCCACTGAGAAGATGCTAAAGGAAACAATACGTTAGTGTTAGTATGTTGACTGGCTAGAAGAAGAAACAGAGGAACTACTGGGGAGCTTGAGTTTAGGCAACGGAAATAGAGGCTCCCAACTTAGCTAAAAGTTCCCTTAGCAATATGAGGTCAGGATATGTCAGCACTAGCAAAAAGGAATGAGTGAGGCATACACCCCTAAAAATGCAACTAAGTGGTAGGATCTGGTGAGGAAGATATGGCTTTCCTCCTACACTGATGATAGGAAAATGAGAAGGTGAAGTGAGTCCCTAAAACTCTGTCAGAACCAAGTAAGTGGCCCCAGTGTCCAAGAGGAAGGAGATGGGTTGCCCACATACCATGATGATTACCTGTGGCTCCCTGCTAGTGATAGGCGTGGTCAGGTGGAGAGAGCTCAGGCCCCTTCAGTCATCTATAGCCAAGCCTAGGAGGTTGACTGGAGGGTTACCTGGGAGTCATGTCCCTCTGTTCTGTGCAATGTTTGGGCAATCAACAGTCCAATGTCCCTCATGATGGCATAAAGATATGGCCCCCTTGGCTTGCTGGGGATAGGGCAAACCCTCACCGAGTAACTTTGTTGACCACATCTGTAGCAGGGGCCTGATGGTCTCTGAGTCTTAGAAGGCCAGGAGTCCAGGGTAGTAGTTGGGGCTAGTCAGACAGCTTTTGACAGCATGTAATATTTTTGTTTTGGGGCTTTCTCATCTTTCTTATGGTACACCTTGAAGGCCAGTATCAAGATTTTTGCCAGTGGAGTTAGGGGCCTCTTCTCCAACTGCCTAAGTTTAGTTTTTATGTTGGGGTAGTTCTGGGAAAAAAGTAGGCCATCAGAAGTTGCTTACCTTCTGGGTTTTCAGGATTCAGATTAATGTATTGCAATAAAGTCTTTGTGAGGCATTCCAAAAATTGAGATGGGTTCTTCTGTTTGTCCTGGACAACCTCTTGGAGTTTTTCAAAATTTACTGGCTTTAAAGCTGCCTTTCTTAGGCCAGCCAGAAGGCATGTAATAAACCTGTCTATGGCTAAGATACTGCCTGTGGACTTGCAATTCCATGGAGGATCCTAGTCAAGCACTGTCTTATATCCAATTGAATATGTTCTATTTGTTTGGTGAATTTCATCTGCATGCATTTTTGTGTCTTCCAAAACCTGCTTGCTTTCATCAGGAAGTAAATTATTAGTAAGAATCATATGTACATCATGGAAAGTCAATCAATAAGATTGAGTGATGTACTGGAACTCTTTAATAAAGCTGGAGGAGTGAGGGGTATAGGAACCCATTCTACTTTCTATTTGAGACAGTTCACTCAGTGAGAAAGGAACACGTACCCTGACCAGACAATCGACCCCAGCCACTTCCTTTAGAGGAAGGATCAAAGCTGGCTTAGCTCTCTCTGGAGGAGAATGAATTGGGGTTTGGCTGTGACATTAGAATTCGTGATAGGAGGGGTAAAGGTCAGAGCAAATGTGGGGCAACCAGCAGCTAGCATAGAAGGAGGGGAGGGGTCTAGAGAGGTCGAGCTAGTAGGCTCTGGGGTATCCTGGTGAGAAGGAGAAACTGAGGCTGCAGATTTGGTTTTTGGCGAAGTGGAAGCTGGTCTGTGATGGAGAGGAGGCGATTTGTTAGCTGGATCTAGGTTTTAGCATCCTCTAGTGGTGGCTGAGTAGGTTTCATGGCTAAGAGAACTTGGAGTGGGGAATGGATGGAACACATGGAGGGATGAGAGTGAAGATAGATGAATGCTTGGATATTTGGGACCTCTTTCTTTTTTTTTTTTTTTGTTTTTGTTTTTTGAGACAGGGTTTCTCTGTATAGCCCTGGCTGTCCTGGAACTCGCTCTGTAGACCAGGCTGGCCTCGAACTCAGAAATCCGCCTGCCTCTGCCTCCCAAGTGCTGGGATTAAAGGCGTGCGCCACCACCGCCCGGCAAGAGCGATCTTTAACTCCCATGACAGAGCGAGAACCTGAGGGAGTGAGCAAGCCCCTCCTAAGCCAGACTGTGCTGAGCACAGAGCACAGGGACAGATTGCCTAAGGAGGATCAGGCCATCGCATCAGGCAGGCTTCTGCTGTGTGGGCCCAGGACCACCTCATCATCCATGACACTTCAGACCAGACTGACAGGGCTTCTGGATGATTCCACTGTAAAGAGGTGACTTGTCTAAGAGGGAACATTCTTGAGTTGTAACATTGGTGAGTGTCTGATTTAATCCCCAGAAGATTCATGCGTGTTTGGGAAGAGTAGAAAACTCTCTCTTTCCCTCTAACTTGCAGTGATCTGTGTGCTGAGAATAACAATCTTCCCTTCTTTTCGACCAAATGCATGATGTGGTTTTGTTGTTGTTACTTTATTATTTGTTTGTCTCTGAGTGTGTGTGTGTGTGTGTGTGTGTGTGTGTGCGCGTGTGTGTGCGTGTGTGTGAGTGTGTGAGTGTGTGTGAGTGTGTGTGTGTGTGAGTGTGAGTGTGTGTGCATGTGTGTGTGTGTGCGTGTGTGTATGTGTGTGTATGTGTGTGTGAGACTGAGTGTGCGCACACACGTATACATGGTGCACATGCAGAGATCAGAGGGCGATATTCAGTTGGGAATTGGTTCTTTGCCTGGGTCCTGGGAATTGAACTCATGTCCTCGGGCTTAGTGCAGGTACCTTTACCTCCTGAGCATCTTGTCAGCCCTTTGCTTCTTGGTTTCTCTCTCTCTCTCTCTCTCTCTCTCTCTCTCTCTCTCTCTCTCTCTCTCTCTCTCTCTCTCTCCCTCCCTCCCTCCCTCTCCCCCCTCTCTCTCTCCCTCCCTCCCTCTCTCCCCCCTCACTCTCACTCTCTCTCTGTCTCTCTCTCTCTCACTCTCTCTCTGTCTCTTCTCTCTCTCTCTCTCTGTCTCTCTCTCTCTCTCCCTCCCTCCCTCTCTCCCTCCCCCCCCCCACTCTCACTCTCTCTCATTTGTCCTCAGGAAGAATGAGGTCTGGCCCAGGAGGACTTAGATGAAAATTTAAGGGGCAAGAGAGAGAGAGGGGGAGTTTCCCCTTCAAATGACCTTGTTCCCTCCGCTCTGCAGCCTAGGACCCTCAAGGTCAGAGCCGCCCTCTGACCAGGATGGAGGGATGTCTGCCGGGACCTCTTTCTATTTACCAGACTGCTGACAGTATGTGTGGAGATCTCTTAAAATGATCAGGTTTAGTATGCCATTAAATGGCCATTTGGAATATTATCTAAAGGGTATTGAATTCAGACCTTATTGCAGAGGTGTATCGGTTTTGAGGGCATTAATTTTAGAGATCTGAGGTTTTCCAGGAGACATATCAGTGGGATGTCTCAGGATACATTCAAAGACAATTTAGCGCCCATTGGGTGATGGGGATTTTACTGAACTATTCATACTGGCGTCCCGAGAAGAGTTCAGTAATGGGTCACAACTGTATAGCCAAGCTAGAAATTCACATGTCTAACCAGGGGCTATAGCAGCCATTCCCTGGAAATCCCCAGAAAGCAGTTCAACCTAGTACTAGGAATTTCTGAGTGACTGTCAGAGTTCAAGGGGTTTGTGAACTGCTTTCAAGAAGGGAAGTCACCCAAGGGTCTAAGTCTTTACTTGTAGGTAAGCCAGGAGGTCAGTCATAAGGACCAGGGCATTGAAAAGTCAACCCCTCAGCCCAGAAAGGGATGGCCAGGCACTTAGGGTTCCTCCCACCCCGACTAGAAAAACTCCTTACCAATCAATAAGCCAGTGTGTTTGCTGGCTTCCACAGACTGGTAGCAGGAAGTGTAAAATCATGTGGTCAGTGTGGGGAGAGGTTAGGTCCACATGGTGGGCCATAGTATCACAGCTCTTATGGTAGAAGCCTGTGAGTCTCTCAGTGGCAGAGATGGAGATGGTTTGCAGCAGTAGAGGAAATCCTCACTATGGGTGCCAGTGGATAGAGTCCACATGGTGTAGTAGCGGCAGCAGGTGGTGATGGTGATGGAGGCAGTCCACATGGCATCGGTCCTTCATGGTCATGCCAGCCGGTAGCAGCAGCAGCTTCATGGTCATGTGAGGTGGCGACAGCCACCTGGACTCCTCAGGTCCCCTGGGTAAGCTATTCCCAAAAGTCTTTGGCACCAAAGTGGTGTTTGTCATCTAGCTCCAGAAAAAACCCACCAGGCCAAACAGTTCCACATGAGATTTATTGAGCGAGAGAAGGGCAAAGGTGGTGGTGAAAAGAGAAGGTGGGGGGAGAAAGAGAGAGTTCAGAGTGGTCTTCCTTTTATATGGATAGTGATGTAGCCTCAGGTAAAGGTAGGAAGTGAGCCAAGTGAATTCTAGGAATATGGTGGCTGCTGCCTTGGCAGTAGGTGTGCAGGTCACACTGTTGCCTACGTGTGATGTCACTGTGTTCGGAGATCCTGATACCAATAGTAATGGGTGCCTCTACTTCTCTCCTCTGCTTCTCTCTCTGCCTTTCTCTGCCTCCACTACCCTCTTAACTCCACTCCCCAAGCCCTGAATAAACTCTATTCTATACGATACTGTATGTGGCTGGTCCCTCAGGGAAGAGATGCCTTGACATGGGCCCTCCAAGGCACTCCCTTCCACCATACCTCACCACATCGTCACAGAAAATATTCTTATATTTCTTTATCTTTTAATAAACACATCATCTGGTGCTGTGAAAGCTAACAGTCATATTCCTGAATCATGTCAGGAGAGGGGAAGGACAAAAGGAAGAGAGAGGAATGAAGCACAGCAGCCAGGAGAACAAAGGTACAAAAGAAGAGGAGTAGGTAACCCAAATGTCTGGATCATATACGAAAGAGCTTCTGTAGGAAGCTAAATGGCTGAACACTTCAGGATAGAGGGTGGTGTTAGCATTCCTTCTAGGCTCCACCCCACAGTTACCTGGCAGCATCCAGGTAAGTGTGGTTTACTATCAAGAGGGATGTCTTGTCCTGTCCTTGCTTGCTCACTTATACTCTTACTCTCTCTGTTCCTTCTCTCCCTGACTGCTTTCTTCCTCTCTCCACTTCCCCCTTTTCCCCACTTGTTTATGGCCTCTCTCTCTCTCTCTCTCTCTCTCTCTCTCTCTCTCTCTCTCTCTCTCTCTCTCTCTCTCTCCCTCTCCCTCTCCCTCTCCCTCTCTCTCCCTACTTCCTCCCTACCTCCCTTTCCCCTCTTCCTCCCCCCTCTCTCTCTTTCTTCTTCCCTCCCTCACCCCTCTCTCCTCCCTTCCTTCTAACTCCCCTTCCCACACCCTAAATAAACTCTATTCTACAGTATACCCATCATACCCATCATATATCTGGTACCTTCAGGGGAAGATTAGCCTCAGCATGGGCCCTCAGAGGCACCTCCTTCCACCTCACCATACCTGGCTCTATCAAACATATCCTTGACTCTTTTGTTTTTTTATAAAACACAATAATCTTAATAGAAGCATGCATTTCACTTCATTCTCTGACTTAAAGTACTTTCAGTCTCATCCCCATTCTCTTTTCTATATGCAGATAGATAAAAGTATTGATTTACATCAATTATGCTTATTTATTTACACAGTGTCTTGCTTCTTATGATGATGATGATGATGATGATGATGATGATGATGATGATGATGATTATCATTATTATTATTTAGAAGGAGGCTCATTTCCTTTCCGGACAGATCATGCCAGGCCAGCAGAGTCCCATGAGAAAAGGTTTTCTATTGGGATAGGGAGGGGGTAAGGAAGAGGAAAAGAGGAAAAGAGGGCAAGGGGTCAGGACCTCTGAGCTTTATTTGGGATGTGAAGTAGATTCCAGGTAATGATGCACACAAGTGAGGTATTCCACAGGAGTATGTGGTGGTTGCCATGGCAACAGAAGCAAGAGGGTCCTTGTTGCCTAAGGATGACATCATGATTGGTTTAGGAGGCTGACTGTAAAACTGCTTCTGATGCTAACAATTATTATTGTTGTTGTTGTTATTATTGAATCTTTCAAATAACAGAGAAAAAAATCAACAAATAACAGAAAAATACACCTCATATTGAGTTGTTAGTCTCCTGTGAACATAAATGCAGCTTCTGCATCAGAAATTCCACTCTTCCCTGTGCCCACTCTTGATTTATAACTGTGGCTAGGGAGAAAGGAGGAGTTTGTACTTTCTAAGAAGGGCACTGCCAGAGTATTTACGTTCAGGAGGAAGCCAGACACTTCTCTTGCAGAACACCAGAGAACATTTGATGCAACAGGAACTGATATTTAATCTTTAGGTGTTACAGAGAGATAGATGAGAATAGTTTTAGCATAAGGAATTAAATATCTGTCAAGCTATTCTATAGCTTTAGTATAGGAAAAAAAAATTCACCCCAGCAGCTTCCTTGGCTTAGATTCAATGAGTAGTTATTAGCTCCATTATTTAGTGGAAGAATTGCTATCAATGAGCTGATATATCTACAGTTCTTAATTTGAATGTGTCGGACTATTTTTGTCCTGTTGTTGTTGTTGTTGTTGTTATTATTATTATTATTATTATTTAGAAGGAGGCTCATTTCCTTTCTGGACAGATCATGCCAGGTCAGCAGAGTCCCATGACAAAAGGTTTTCTATTGGATGGGGAGGGCGTGAGGAAGAGGAAAAGAGGAAAAGAGGGCAAGGGGTCAGGGCCTCTGAGTTTTATTTGGGCTATGAAAGGAAGAAGGACTATTTTAGTAAGAAGGATGCTATTATTTGTTCTATGTGCAATAATGAACTAAATCTATGGGTATTTGGTAATGGGTATATTCCTAGGATAAAGAATACAGTAAACTAATTGAGGTGTTTTCCCTTTCACACAGATATTGTATCTCTGATTAATTTCAAATGCTCTGTGTCTTGTTCTAGTCCATGGTGTATTTTAGAACCATATTTGAACCTTATTTGCATTTAAGTAAGCAGGATTTTGTACTTACAGAATGATATTTGTTAGTACATCAATGCTTTTACCAGCTTTAAGACATAATGCTGATCATTTGTGGGTGAGGGTTATGATGGTTCTGAAGAAATCAAGAATAGATTAGATGAGATTAAAGGCAATATTTCACAATGACAGAATGACTTACTTAGATCTTTTTCTTCAGAAAATTCTTAATCATTTTTTTTTACCTATGTTGACCTCTCTGTGGGAAATAGAAAACATTGAAATGTGCTAAATAGTGAAGAAATTTTAAAGTTTTTCCCTTAATTTTTATGTCAGAGAAACTTGCTCTTTGTTTTCAGATAGTTCTAACTCTGTTAGATAGGATATTACCAGTATACAAAAATATAGAAAGGTCTTTTTACTGAATATATGTATGCAACCAAAGTTACTAGACACCACCCAAAGACTCTTCAGTGCTGAGTATGGGGGTCTTCCTTGGTTGGTGACATGGTAGAACCTGAGGAGATAAGAAGTCAGGGAGCAGTGAGTCAAGTATGGTGATCAGGGGAATCTTGCAGCTGTTACTGACTAGCAATCCAATTAATTCTTTATTCATACAGGTTTCACAGAACAAAGACTAAGGATTACTAAAGAACTACAGATTATGTAAATTTGCCTCTAAACATGTGTTTGATTTTCATTAAATGTATGGAGCTACAAGTTGAGTCACAAATAGAAAGTACAAATAGAATAAATTTCATTTTTGTTATTATCCCTATAACTCCAATTCAAAGAATCCAAAAATTGTCTCCTTCAATGAAATTACATTTATTATATGGCAGCCTTGCAATTTTTAAAGCACTCCAGACAATCAGAAAAGATCTGAACCATTATTTTTTATAAATAGCAAATACTAATACCTAACCCCTTTTACTATGTTGATTTATCATCTACAGTATAAAGTAGGAAGTGTTTATTTTGGTAAATTTATCTTATTTACTAAGTTCTATCCATCTAGGGTTTGATCTTATATAAACTCTCTCTTTAAACCACATTTTCAATGAGCTCTAAGCATATTTTAACAAGATTCCTAAATCTGTAAATAATTCTCCTGGGTAGTCAGAGTTAGTTAATTGTCTCTGTTTACCCTGTACCAATTACACTGTTTGAGTTTTCTTAGTCATAGATACCCCAAGAAGATTTCTGGAGTCATGGACTCATTTAAAAAGTCCTAACTTTTGCTAATCTGAGTTTAACACAATCTCCAGGGTATAAAGAAGACTTCCAAACAGTAGCTAGATATAGTTATTTTCCTAAAAGCATAAGAAATGGTAAGTTTCAACATAATTTTCTAGGGAAAAGACATAAAATTAATCATAATACAGAAAGTCCTCAAGAATACAACATATAGAGACCAAAACCTAAAAGTGAAAGGAAGAATGACAACAATCGCTAGTAACATAAATAACTAAGGATACAAGCTAAATGGACCACAGCAGTAAGGTGAGCTCTGGGAGTTTGTGCAGTGTGTGTATTTGGGGAAAGGAAAAAAAATTAAATACAAATTAAACATATATTTTAGAACCTAATCATCTCCAGCACCAAATCAATTAGGTATTAACAGTTTTTAAGCATTTGCCATGGTAGCTACCTTCCTGCACATAATTTGTCTTGAACTTATTCACTTTACATCTTTCTCACTGACTCCCTTCCAGTCACCCCTTCCCACAATCCTTCCCCCAATACCCCCTTCCCTTCTCCTCTGAGTGGGTGGGGACCCTCCTGGGTATCCCTCCACCCTGGTACATCAAGTCTCTTTGAAGCTAGGTGCTTTCTTTCCCACTGAGGCCAGACAAAGCATCCCAGCTAACTAGAACAAATCCCACTTACAGGCAACAGCTTTCAGAATAGCCCTCATTCCAGTTCTTCAGTAACCACATGAAGATCAAGCTGGACAGCTGCTACATATATATGGGGAGGCCTAGGCCAGCCTGTGTATGTTCTTTCCTTGGTAGTTCAGTCTCTGTGAGACCCAAGGGTCCAGATTAGTTGACTCTGTTGGTCTTCCTGTGGAGTTCCTTTCTCCTTCCAGTCCAGAATCCTTCCTTCTGTTCTACCATAAGAGTCGCAGAGCTCTATATACTGGTTGCCTGTGAGTGTATCTGTCTGAGTCAGCTGCTGGGTGGAGCCTCTCAGAGGACAGTCATTATAGGAAGTGGTAACGTCATGTTCCATATCTCCAATACTGGGTGTCACAGCTAAGTTTGTCCTCATTGATTTTTTTGACACCTCCCTTATCCTAGGTCTCTGTCTTGTCCTGGAGATGGCCCCTACCTCCCCAACCCCATAAGTTGTAGATTTTCATTCATTTTCACAGCCATCTGGTCATATTTTCTGTCCCTCCCCATACCTTATCCTGACCCCCCATTCTCCTTCCTATCCCCACTGCTACCCATTCCCTTTCTCAATCTGTCTCTTATGACTATTTCATTCCCTATTCTAACTGAGATCCAAGCACCCTCCCTTGAGCCTTCCTTCATTTTTAGCTTTGTTGGTCTGTGGAGTATAACAAGAGTATCAAGTATTTTATGGCTAAAGTCCACTTACAAGTTAGTTCTTTATAAATTTTGGATATTAGCTGTAGGGTTAATGGGGTCCTGCATCTGCTCTGTCACAGGGCTCAGCTGCTTGTGAAGGCAGAATAGGGAGTTTTTACCTCTCTTACCCCATGCAGTAACTGGGTGGGTGTCAGGCTATGGGGAATCCATGGGATACCTCTACAGGGGTGGGAGGGGTGCAGTCTGAGGACCCAGGGACACCTGGATCTGGCTTGGGGGTACCTAGGCCTGCAATGAGGCTGGGGGACATCTGGTTCTAACCCAGGGCAGAGGGGGAAAAGAGGAGAGCTTTGGCTGTATCCCTCAGGGATAGTCCCTGGCTTGATGGCTGCTGGCTTGGCTTAGCCTTGGTCTTGGCAGGGAGCATAGAGAGACCTTCTATGGGAGGTTAGATGGCCAGTTCTTTAGACAAAATCCTTCTCCATTGATCTCTGTGTGGGATTCTGATGAAAAGAGGCAGTCTATGGTTTTAAGACATTTATTATCATGGCAGAAAATGGATGAGTAAAACTGTACCCCACATCACAGGGCAGGCCTGAGGTTGAGTACTTTTTGCAGGGAGGAGTAGGAAAGTTTAATTTGCTAAGCCTCTTCAGGCCTCATTAAAACAGAGATATATCTTGAGTCTACATCACCTGTGGAATGTGATGTACTCTACATCTGGAAGGGCTTGGAGCTGGCCCTTACATGACTGATGGCCACAAATATATGGAGGGTTGAGGCCTCCTGTCAGGAGCCTAGTATCTGAGAACCAGGAAAAATGCCTGCTGTCCCTTTAGGGTCACTGGGGTTTCTAGCTTAGGTCACCCAGAAACCAGGCTGCCTTTCACAGTCCTACAACTAGCCCTCTGTCAGATGTAGGGTTGGTGAAGATCCATTCCCAATCTGAAGGTTGCCACTGTGTCCTATTAATAGGACATTTGCCTTACAAAAGCTTTGCAGTTTCATGAGGTCCCACTTATCAATTTTTGATCTTGGAGCCTGAGCCACTGGTGTCATGTTCAGTAAATTGTCTCCATTATCAGTGAACACAAGGCTATTTCTCACTTTCTCTTCTGTGATATTTGGTGTATCCAGCTTTATGTTGAGATCCTTGAACCACTTGGTCTTGAGTTTTGTTCAAGGTGATAAATACGAATCTATTTGCATTCTTCTACTTTTAGACATCCACTTAGAAAAACAGCATTTGTTGAAGATGCTTTCTTTTTTCCATTGTATGGTTTGGCTTCTTTATCAAAAATAAAGTTGCCATAGGATACACCCACATAATTTTACTGATTTCCCCTAATGATTTTGTATGTTACTCTTGCTGTCCTGCTTCATGGAGGAATAAAAAAAAAAAGAAAGAAAGAAAAAAGAAAACCAAAAAACAAGACAAAACAAAGCAAAAAAAAACAAAACAAAAACAAACAAACAAAAAAAGTAAAATAGAAAGAAGCTGCGCATGTTCCAAAATTTTTCAGAAATTCAAACCATACAGCTTACACTATCTACGTGGTTAGCAGGAAGTTGAGACATCAGAATTAAAGGCTGTAGGCCAGTGTTTTTCAGCCTTTGTAATGTTCCAGTGACAGCCAACCATAAAATTATCTTATTGCTAGTTCATTACTGTAATTTTGCTTATGTCATGAATTTTAATGTAAATATCTTATTTGCAAGGTATTTGTTCTGTGACCCCAAAATGGGTTGCAACCCACAACTGCTCCTATAGGCATACAAAAGTTGCATCTAAAGTCAAGGTCTAAAAACTACTTACTAGAGGCCACTGTCTTAAAGGGCTGTGACTCAGTAAAAAGATGAAAAAAAAATCTGTTTTTTCCTTCTTGCACCCACTTCTTAATCTACCAAGCAACATTGTTTCTTTCTTTTCTTCTTTCTTTTCTTCTTTCTTTCTTTCTTTCTTTCTTTTTCTTTCTTTCTTTCTTCCTTCCTTCCTTCCTTTCTTTCTTTCTTTCTTTCTTTCTTTCTTTCTTTCTTTCTTTCTTTCTTTCTTTCCTTCCTTCCTTCCTTTCCTTCTTTCCTTCCTTCCTGCCTCTCCTTCCTTCTTTCCTCTACTTTTCTCCTCTCTTTCTTTCTCTCCTTCAAATCATCTACTCCTCCCTCCTACTTCTTTCCTTGCCCCCTTTTATTTTTATTCCCTCTACATCTATTCTTTTTTATTTTATTCTCTTTTTTATTTTTCTTCTTTTAAATTTGTTTTTCAGCATTTGTCAGTATAGATTTAGAACAATGTTTTGCTTGATGGGACATTTAGGGACAGATTTGAACCGGAATTGCTCATGTCAGGGGATAGTAAAGAAACTGCTTGCCTGTTGTGGGTCTAAAGGCTTCTTGCCTGACTAGTTATTTCTGGACTCTGCTGTTCAGTCTCAGTGAGTAAAGAGCACCTGAAATTGCACAGTTTTCTGGTTCAGATCCTTTGTCTAGTCTCATCTGAATTTGATTAAAGCATCGAATGTGGGGGTGTGGAGGAGTACTGACTGAACAAAAGGAGATTTTACATCTGCCAGAGCCCACATTAGGAAAGGACAACAGGTGGAACACAGTCTCAAATTGCGATATTGATAGTGTATTTAAAAAGAAAGTAGCAAATCTAAGGATACATTGACCATATTTACACTCTGTAGATATTGCTCCACTATATTCATAGCAGCCTTATTTATAATAGCCAGAAGCTGGAAAGAACCCAGATGTCCCTCAACGGAGGAATGGATATAGAAGATGTGGTATATTTACACAATGGAATACTACTCTGCAATTAAAAACAATGAATTCATGAAATTCTTAGGCAAATGGTGAGAACTGGAAAATAACATCCTTAGTGATATAGATTACTTCTAAGCCATGCTTTCGGAGATGTTTCACAAAGACTGAGTTAGCAAACTGGTCCTCGGTCTCACCTGTGATAAAATAGATGTGCTTCTGGTTTTCCTTCATTCTGGTACAGTAGTCCTTCAGAGAAACCATTTCATCCCCAGAAGCAGATGTGTAGTACCGCAACAGCTCTGACAGCTTCTTCCAATTTTGAGAGTCTTCGTGAATTCCAAGCTTTATGTTTTTTTTCTATACTTTTTTATTTACATTCCAAATGATTTCCCCTTTCCTGTTTCCTCCCTCCCCAAAAGTCTCATAAGCCCCTTTCCCTCCCTCTGTTCCCCATTCAATCCCCTCTTGCTTCTCTGTCCTGGTGTTCCCCTACAGCCAGTCTTTCCAGGACCAGGTGTCTCTCCTTCCATCTTCTTGGAAATCTATTGATATGTGAATTGTGTCTTGGGTATTCCAAGATTCTGGGTTAATATTCCCTTATCAGTGACTGCATACCATGTGTGTTCTTTTGTGATTGGGTTACCTCACTAAGGATGATATTTTCCAGTTCTGAACATTTGCCTAGGAATTTCATGAATTCATTGTTTTTAATTTCAGAGTAGTATTCCATTGTGTAAATATACCACATCTTTTGAATCCATTCTTCCGTTGAGGGACATCTGGGTTCTTTCCAGCTTCTGGCTATTATAAATAAGGCTGCTATGAACATAGTGGAGCATGTGTCCTTATTGCATGCAGGGGAAGCCTCTGGGTATATGCCCAGGAGTGGTATAGCAGGATCCTCCAGGAGAGTCATGCCCAGTTTTCTGAGGAACCACCAGACTGCTTTCCAGAGTGGTTTTACCAGCTTGCAATCATACCAGCAGTGGAGGAGTGTTCCTCTTTCTCCACATCCTCGCCAACAACTGCTGTCTCCTGTGTTTTTGATCTAAGCATTCTGACTGGTGTGAGGTGGAATCTCAGGGTTGTTTTGATTTGCATTTCCCTAATGACTAAGGATGTTGAACATATCTTTAGGTGCTTCTCAGCCATTTGATATTCTTCAGGTTAGAACTCTTTGTTTAGCTCTGTACCCCATTTTTAATAGGGTTATTTAGCTCTCTGGGGTCTAACTTTTTGTGTTCTTTGTATATATTGGATATTAGCACTCTGTCGGATGTAGGGTTGGTAAAGATCGTTTCCCAGTTTGTTGGTTGCCACTTTGTCCTTTTAACAGTGTCCTTTGCCTTACAGAAACTTTGTGATTTTATGAGGTCCGATTTGTCAATTCTTGATCTTAGAGCATAAGCTATTGGTGTTCTGTTCAGGAAATTTTCCCCTATGCCCATATGTTCAAGATTCTTCCCTAGTTTCCTTTCTATTAGTTTAAGTGTGTCTGGTTATGTGGAGGTCCTTGATCCACTTGAAACTGAGCTTAGTGCAAGGAGTTAAGAATGGATCTATTTGCATTCCTCTGAATGTTGACCTCCAGTTGAACCAGCACCATGTGTTGAAAAGGCTGTTTTTTCCACTGGATGGATTTAGCTCCTTTGTCAACTATCAAGTGACCGTAGAAGTGTGGATTCATTTCTGGGTCTTCAATTCTGTTCCATTGATCTACATTCCTGTCACTGTACCAATACCATGCAATTTTTAACACTATTGCTCTGTAGTACAGCTTGAGGTCTGCGATACTGATTCCCCCTTAAGTTCTTCATGTTTTTTGAAAACTGCTCATAGAACTTTTTGTAATTCTCTTTATCTTCTGCCAGTTCAGTTAATAGTTCTAAGCATTTCTTGACCAAGTTCTTTCTGATAACTTTTAGAATTTTGCTTTGTTGCAGCATTTCACAGGAAATATTTAGAGGGAGATCCTCAGAATCCACCACTCCTCTAAAGAAATTCAGATACTCAGGGATTAACTCCTCACAGTTATTCTTGACAAAAATTCTGCGAACATACAATTTGATGGTTTTTTTTTCTTTGTTTTCAAACAGATCAAAAGGAGCGTGTCTTGGGACAAAAAGAAAGGCCCGGAATTCTAATTGTCCTTCAAAAGAAAAATGCTTTACTACCAAATGTTCTTCCCAATTGTTGGTTAAGCTCTTGTAGAACTCTCCATAGTCTTCATTTGTAATGTCAACAGGATTTCTGATCCAAATTGGCTTTGTTGTTGAGTTCTTCTTGATCCATGTGCTTTTCCTTTATCTTCTTTTTCTTCTTGTCACCATCCTCCTCCTCCTCTTCCTCCTCTTCCTCCTCCTCCTCCTCCTCCTCTTTCTTCTTCTTTTTCTTCTTCTTCTTCTTCTTCTTCTTCTTCTTCTTCTTCTTCTTCTTCTTCTTCTTCTTCTTCTTCTTCTTCTATCAGAACCAACATCTTCTATTTCAGGCTTGTCATCAGACTCCTTTTCTTCTTTTTCTTTGTCTTCCTCTTTCTCTTCCTTTTCTTCAGCCTCATCATCGCTAACTTCCTTATCACATTCCTTCTCCACAAAGAGAGTAATGGGATAACCAATAAACTGAGAATGCTTCTTCACAATCTCCTTTATTTTCCTTTCCTCCAAATATTCAGTTTGATCTTCTTTCAGATGCAAGATAACCTTTGTGCCACGGCCCATTGGTTCACCTGTGTCAGTACTCACGGTGAAGGATACCCCTGCGGAGGACTCCCAGGCGTACTGCTCGTCACTGTTATGCTTTGTGATGACTGTCACTTTCTCGGCAACCAAATACACAGAGTAGAAACCAACACCGAACTTGCCAATCATAGAGATATCTGCACCAACCTGCAGAGACTCCATGAAGGCTTTGCTTCAGCGTCCTGGTGCGGTTCGTCATAGTCCGTGTGTGTTCATTCAGTCAAGATGCCTGAGGAAACCCAGACCCAAGACCAACCAATGGAGGAGGAGGAGGTCGAGACCTTTGCCTTTCAGGCAGACATTGCCGAGTTGATGTCCTTGATCATCAATACTTTTTACTCGAACAAAGAGATCTTTCTGAGGGAGCTCATTTCCAATTCATCAGATGCTCTGAGTAAAATCAGATACGAGAGCTTGATGGACCCCAGTAAGCTCGACTCGGGGAAGGAGCTGCATATTAATCTCATTCCCAACAAGCAAGATCGAACCTTCACTATTGTGGATACTGGAATTGTAATGACCAAGGCTGAATTGATCAATAATCTCGGCACTATTGCCAAGTTAGTACTTTTTTTAGTGAAGTTTCTTTTATGAACGTGGGTGCCATAGCATTTGGAGCACAGATGTTCAGAATTGAGAGTTAATCTTGATCAATTTTTACTTTACCAGTATGAAGCATCCCTCCTTATCATTTTTGACAACTTTTGGTTGAAAGTCAATTTTATCTGATATATGAATGGCCACTCCAGCTTGTTTCTTGGGACCATTTGCTTGGAAAATTGTTTTCCAAACTTTTACTCTGAGGTAGTGACTGTCTCTGTCACTGACGTGGGTTTCTTGTATGAAGCATAATGTTGTGTCCTGTTTGTATATCCAGCCTGTTAGTCTATGTTTTTTTATTGGGGAATTCAGTCCATTGATGTTAAGAGTTATTAAGGAAAAGGGATTGTAACTTCCTGTTTTTTCAGTTTTTTGTTTTTTGTTTTTTGGGGTTTTTTGTTTTTTTTTTTGGTTTGTTTTGGTTATAGGTGAAATTATGTTTGTCTGGCTATCTTCGTTTGGGTTTGTTGAAAGAAGATTACTTTATTGAATTTTCTAGGGTGTAGTTTCCCTCGTGTTGGTGTTTTCTACCCATTATCCTTTTTAGAACTAGGTTAGTGGAAAGATATTGTGTAAATTTGGTTTTGTCATGGAATATCTTGATTTCTCCATCTATGGTAATTGAGGGTTTTGCTGGGTATAGTAGCCTGGGCTGACGTTTATGTTCTCTTAGGGTCTATATGACATCTGCCCAGGATCTTCTAGCTTTCATAGTTTCTGGTGAGAAGTGTGGTATAATTCTGATACATCTGCCTTTGTAGGTGACTTGACCTTTTCCCTTATTGCTTTTAATATCCTTTCTTTATTTAGTGCATTTTGTGTTTTGATTATTAAGTGATGGGAGGAATTTCTGTTCTTGTTCAGTCTGTTTGGAGTTCTGAAGGTTTCTTGTATGTTCATGGAAATCTCTTTCTTTAGGTTAGAGAAGCTTTCTTCTAAAATTTTGCTGAAGATATTTACTGGCCCTTAAAGTTGGAAATCTTCACTCTCTTCTATACCTGGAATCATTAACTTTGGTTTTCTCATTGTGTTCTTGATTTCCGGCATGTTTTAGGTTACAAGCTTTTTCCATTTTGCATTTTCTTTGACGATTGATTTCTTTCCAAGGTTTTCTATCTCCAGCATTGTCTCCATTTGTGATATCTTTATTGTTTCTACTTCTGTTTTTAGAACCTGGATGGTTTTGTTCAGTTCCTTTATTTGTTTGTTTATGCTTTCCTGTAATTCTTTAGGAGATTTTTATGTTTCCTCTTTAAGGGCTTCTACATTTTGTCCCATATTGTCCTTTATTTCTTTAAGGGAGATGTTTATGCCCTGCTTGAAGTCCTCTATCAGCATCATGAGATGTGAATTTAAATCCAGATCTTGCTTTTCCAGTGTGCTGGTGTATCCAGGACTTGCTGTTGTGGGAGAACTGGGTTTGGATGGTGGCATGTTGCCTTGATTTCTGTTGGTAATATTCTTGTGTTTGTCTTTCACCTTCTGATTGACTCTGGTGTTACTTGGTCTTGCTATCTCTGACTGTGGCTTATCTGTCATGCAAGCCTCTGTATCTGTGCTCCTGGGAGACCTGTTCTTTCTGTGTACACAGGTATGTAGGCACTCCTGGGAGACAAGCTCTCTTGTGGTGATATTTGTGTATGTAGCTCTGTGGCCCAGGATTAGCTCTGCACTCTCTGGCCTCTCCACAGTCGTGGGAGGTTAGCTATCACCCTGTGCCACCTGGATATGGCACACTGTGGCTGAGGATGGTCCCCAGCTGGAGACAGAAACTGGAAGACTCCAGCCTGAGGGTTCCAGATAGGTTCCTCTGAGCAGCAGGGGTGTTCCTACCTGGGCTATCATGCCTCTCTGCACTTCAACTGCTCTGAGTGCAGTGGGTTCTCTAGGATGGATGGATCAGAAGATGGTTTCTTTGCTGTAGCAGACCTGCCAAGAGTCTGTAGCAGCAGAAAGACCAGGCGGCTGAAGGACTGGGATAGATATTAAATTTGTTTATTTTCATGGAATATTTTGTATTCTCCATTTATTGTGATTGAAAAATTTGCTGTGTATAGTAGTCTGGGCTGGTATCTGTGTTCTCTTAGAACCTGCATGATACCTACCCAGTCCCTTCTGTGTTTTAGTGTCTCTTTTGAGAATTGTGTGTAATTTTGATAAGTCTTTATATTTTACTTGACTTTCCCCCCTCATAGCTTTTAATATTAATTCATTATTTTAGACAATAGTTTTATTTGTTTTGTGACAGGAATTCTTTTTGTCCAATCTATGTGGTGTTCTGCATGGTTCTTTTATATTTATAGACATCTCTTTCTTTAGTTTAGGAATTTTTTTCTTTTATAATATTGTTGAAAACATTTTCTAGACCTTTTAGCTAGGAATCTTCATCTTCTGTTCCTATTATTCTTAGGTTTGGTCTTTTCATGGTGTCCCAAATTTCTTGGATGTTTTGTGTCAGAAACATTTTAGTTTTAACATTTTCTTTGGCTGATTTATCAGTTTCTTCTATCATATCTTCAATTCCTGAGCTCCTTCCATCATTTTGATTCTGTTAGTTATCTATAGTTTCTATTTTCTTCCCTAGGTTTTACATCTCCAGGATTGTTTCAGTTTGTGTTTTCTTTATTGCTTGTATTTCTATTTTCAGGTCTTGAACAATTTTACTTAATTCTTAACCTATTTGATTTTATTTTCCTGCATTTCTTTAAGAGATTTAGTCATTTCCTCTTTAAATGCCTCTATCATCTTCATAAAATTGGATTTAAAGTCATTTTCTTGTGCTTCACTGGTGTTATAATATCCTGGGTTTTCTGTAATAGGAAATCTGGCCTCTGATGGTTCCCTATTGCCCTGGCAGTTGTTGAAAGTGTTCTTATACTGGCCTTCAGGCATCTGGGTTTTGTGGTTATTATACATTTAGATGCTGATTTCTAAGTTTGTCCTTGTTGGATGAGTGGGTTTGTTTGTTGTTTTGATGTTATTTCCTCTTGATTTCTGCTTCCTCCATGTCTTTTGGTCTGAGTAGCTTGGGATTTTAGTGACTTCTGAGTATTCAGGTCCAATAGGGCATCTCTTCTTGGGATTTTATGATCTTCATTGTTTCTGGAGTTTGGGATGCTAACCTTGACCTGGTGTTCTTAGTACCAAAAGGGCTTAGAGTCTGTAGTACTAGATTCAGCTCCAGAATTGCAGGCAGAATTTCAGGTAAGAAAATGAAGTCAAGGACGTGGTATTTATTTTAAGGCTGTAATATATGTTTTAAGGGGACTTCAGGGACAAGGGATTGGAGATGGGTCTTAACTGGTTGTAGTTGTACTTTAAGGGGACTTGGAAGGCAAGGGCTTGGAAAAGGGTCTCACCTGGTTGTCCCTGGTGATGACAGGTCTCACAAAATGCACACAGAGTTTTGGGATAAAAAATGGAGCATAGGAAACAGGGTACATTTTATTGATGTTGAGTGGGCTTTAAAAAGACTTGGCAGATAAGTGGTGTGGGGGACTCTTTCCTGGTTGTCCCTGGTGCCATCAGGACTCTTGGAAAGCAGGCAAAGTTGAGATCCAAAAATGCATCTCAGGGAATAGAATACAGTTTACAGCTTTTGGGTGTGCTTTAAAGAGATTTTGCAAGCAGGGGATTGCTAATGTGGCAGGGTCTTACCTGGTTGTGAATGGCCCTCGCAGACCTCATGGAAAGTTGGCACTTTATATGAGCTATAAAGTGGAGTGCAGGGAACACAGAGCTACAAACACTGAGTGTCCTGCTAGTTCTCCAGTGTCCTTGTAAATTCTTCACAATGATCCATTTGGGTGTTTACTGTGGATCACATACTCTCAAATATGGGTTGAATCCAGCTTGACTTCTTTTCCTTGCAGGTAATATCTAAGCATGGGGTTTCTTGGCATTTATCATGAACATTTTGTGTTAGTTAGGAAGTCTTTGTTTCTAGTCCTAGTACCTGACATCTACAAGAATGAGTTTGATTTCTGTAGTATTCCCAGGTAATCAGACACAACAATACCTCAGCAGTATGTGTAGCTGTCCTCAACTTCCACTTAGCAGTAGGAAAACTGAAACCACAGATATTTGTAAGTGCCAAAGATTTCATACCACCTATATGTCAAAGTTCATTCCACACCTGACTTTCATGATTTGGATTGATGACTTTTAAACTGCATTCTTGACTAGGAAACAAATTGCAAATTAGAAGTGAAAGAAAATTAAAAGACTAGAAAGAAGAATACCTAGTAGAGAAATTATAAGTATTTGCCTGAGGAAATGAAGCCAATGAAATACTCCATTTCTGTCTGTATTTAAGGTCATAACATTCTTTACACAATGTATTAATCTCTCATTAAGACTTGAATTGATTGTTAAAAGTTCACGAACATGAAAGGTCAATTATTTCTCAGGACAAAATTACATACATTTTTCTTGGAACAGTGTTTTTAACAAATAATCAAGATCTAGATGTGCCTGTATTCGTATTTGTGAGGTATTGTGAGCCTCCTGCTCAAATCATGGAAAACTCAGATGAGAGTAGAACCAAGTGTGGACAGAATCCCAACTGCTGAGGGGGCCCTTTTATTCATGTGTTCCTCAAGCACAGTCCATGTAACAAACACTGAAACAATGCATATCCACACAGAATGGAAGAAAGTGACCTTCTGAGAGTATGCAATGTCTGACCTTCTGAGACATGCTTTCTGCTTAAGTATGAAATGCTTTGAAAAATACATGATAGTCAATTGCTACTGACTCAATTTTTTAATTTTGATGAAATCAAATAATGAATATTAGTCATAAGATGTTGTACACAGTGGATTACTTAGCAAATATTTATCAACAATTCCTCTTCTTTAGAATGGAACTCTCCAATTCTCTTAAGCTGGTATAGAGAAATGACAAGTCAGGAATACAGAGTTAATTCTAGTTACCTATTCTCACTAGACAGTATATTGGATCTTACTCCATGGGACTTCTGCCAAAGAAGCAATTTGCCGAGTTGTGCTTGTGGCCTGGGGAAGAGCTGAGGTGCCTGTGACAGTAGAGATATGAGACTCAGACATCAAATTCAGATATGAGTCTCAGACAGATTCAGACACAAGGCCAAACCAACTCACCCAATAGCTTTCTACTCAGCTCTTTTGAAGTTTTTCCTGTATTAAACTCTTTGTCCAGTAGCAAAAGAAAGAGTTATATTTTAGGAGAATAGTTTATAGATATGAAACAGATACTCAAGTTCCCCTAGATTGAAGCCATTTTATAACCAGAATTTTCAAACTATCTTTTTCTTGCTCTGGCCTGTTTGATTTTGGGAAGTACCCTAGCATTTGAGTATTACCAAGTCAAATATACCCTTTGAATGTGGGGCTTTGGAGATCAAAACAATGTCCTGGGTTCATTTTCCTGTTAAGGACCTGACAAATTTTTCATAGCTAATATATAAAGGAAGACTATATCATTACAAAATTGGCATTTTTCCACACTCATGAAGTACATTTTTATAATTCTTTCCTGGGACATTTTTATGCTGATCTTACTCATTATACAAATATCTTGAACACAATCTAGGACTAAAAAAAAAGAATGAAGATCTCCAGTTCAATTACATAGAAAATATATCAGTGATCCTTTAGAGACACTGTACACTCAAATAATATTAAAGAAGGTGTAGGCAGAAATATGCCTCAGGATTCATTTCAAAATAATGACACAAATTAATGGTTTAAAACTATTTCTTGTGAATTTCATAAACTATTATGTTGATGGTTTTTTGTTCTGATGGTGCATTATTGCATCTTACACATTTTCTTTTGTTTAATGGTTAGAGTTTCTGGCTTTTCCTATCATTAAAACAACTATAATCAGTGATTTCTTAAATGCTGTTTTCTTCTTTGAAGCACAATATAGCACAGAGATAATTCTTACCCTATGAAACATACATTTTAGTGAAGATAGATAAGAAAGGAAACAGGTAGGTTGGACTGTGTGACAATGGGGATGGTGAATTCCTTATGGGCAGAATGTTTTATATTTTGTGTTACATGTGCATATTGATGCATTTATACATACATAATATGCTCTTGCATTCCAGTAATTTCCACCATTATGCATAACTACAAATCACTGTGAAGGATGGTCAGGTATAGTGCTAAAATTGAGAACCAGATGATGAAAGGGCAATGTCCTATCTTAAAAACTGAGTTTTGATTATGTCAGCAATGGACATACTGAAAGACTCTTAGCAGACGGAAGATGCACACAATTTTGATTAGAATGCTGTGCTTTCCAGCCTTGATAAAAAGGTCCTCAGTTGCCAATTGATGTTAGAGAGGTCTGAAATAGTTTTGATAAATTAAATTAATTTTGTCTATCATGAGTGTACTAAATTATGTGTATTTTCATCAGTGAAAATGATACATGTGGACAAAAAGTAGATGATGAAGGAAATGTTCAAATAACACTCATCTATATCAACAATTAAGGTAAAAATAAGAGGCTTTACATAATACTCAAAAAGATAACAAAATCCAGGAAGGCTGCAGCACTGTAAATTGACTTATAGGAACAGGAGTTTAGAGGCTGTGCATGAATTGAAGGCTATGTAAAACTTTTTGGTCATTATTTTGAAGCAGGAAATCACTACAATGGCAATAGGCAGAAAACAAACGTGACATTATCTTACATATATTAACAAAGTGGCTTAGAGATACTGAGTCCAAGGTGTAGAGGGAGTTACAGAAAACTGACTGGAGAGGATTTCAGCCATCTTGGAGTCTGATGGTGACTCGAGCTTCAGTGATATCCCAAATGATGCTGTGAAGTGATCAGGGCACAGGTATACTTTAGTGGATAATACAAAGAAAAATACGGAGAATTACTTCAATATTTGCACATTAGATGAGTGGTAAGATTCATTTCTATAACTGCAGATTAGGCTGTAGAGATGACCCAGCATTAAAAATGCAAATTGCAACTTGAAGTTATCTGTTTGATGCCACTTATGGAAACCTTAAGTAGGATCATAGATATGTGATGTAGAGTCAAAGGGTGAGAGCTGTTTTACAGGGTGTACTGTCCAATGCAGTGGTCACTGGCTGCCTGATGTGCACAGGATTTCCACCAGCCTGACTTTAGAATCAGAAAAGTAAAGGTGTAATCCTGATTCTGCATTATCTGCTGTTTGAATTTTTGAAGGTTAGCTAAAAATTCTGTGCATTATTATCATAATCTCCACATTAGAAGTGTCTTAGTCCTCAATGCAGTGAGAATTTCAGTTTCTTTAAAAACATGGAAATATAAAAATATATTTTCTTTTAAATCCCAAGTGTGGGATATGAGGCCACTTAAGATTGTCCACAGCAGCTGACTTTGATTTGACTAGTGAAGTGGTATGATTTGCCAGCTACAGATTGTTTGTAAAATTGTGTAATATTAGAAATTCTGAGGACTCTGCAGAGGGTATAAAAATGCTAGAGCCCCAAGAGATGGAGAGAGTTGTTCACTGTTGGTAGGTTGCTGTTGGTTGGAGTTTGTTAAGTAGGCATGTGCAAAGAAGAAACAACAACAAGAAGAAATTAGGTATCTTGACAGTAAAGATCAAACTTGCCTCAAGGAACTCAAAGCCCCTAATCAGAAGCAAGTAGTCTAATGATAAGGTTGCCCCATTTCCCCTCTATAGCTTTTTCTATTTTATCTAGTGTTAGGGGGGTTGAAAGGGTAGAGAAAAGGGTGGAAAGGTTGGAAGAAAAAAGGAACCCGTAAAGTAGTAAAAGTCTGAATACAGTTGTATTGTGAAGAGATACCGTAACTATGGCACTTCTTATACCTAAGACCATTTAATTGAGTCCTCTTTTCTGTTTTACAGTTTTAATTTTGTGAGATTTCGTTTATTATCTGGATTTTAAGAAGCATGATGACACTCAGGCATACTTGGTGCAGGAGAAATAGCTGAGGCAACAAGAAGAGAAAGGTACTCTAGATTTTGGAATAGGATTTTTGAAATCTCAAAACCCACACCCAGTGACACACTTCCTCCAACATGGTCACACTTCCTAATTCGTTCAACTAGTGATACTCTCTGGTGACGATGTATTCAAATACGTGAGCCTGTGGGGAACATTCTCATTAAAACCACCCCAGGAAGTAAATTTAACTATCCCATTACATTTTTTAAAAAAGAAAACCTATAAATACCTACACTACACCGTATGTGAAATATATACCTAAATTTCCCATTTTTCCCTTTAAGAAGATCAAATTTTTAGCTTTTTAACTTTCAGATGTTCTGGATTTTTCTATGAAGACACTCAGTGCAATGAACTTGCATCTTAGAACTGCCTTCATTGAGTGCTATATTCTTGGATATATTTTGTGTTAAATTTTCGTATTTCAATTCTATATAGTCTAAATGCTTGAAATGCTTAGTTCATAGAAAACGAAACAAAGACAAACATTAGCTTGGTCACATTCTTCACTCACTGTGTATGCTATGTATGACAGTTTCATTTTCTCTTCATTGAGATTTGAAAAGATGTAAAGTAAAATATTATAGTGTTTTGATTTTAGTAGACTGTGGTGGACATATTATTTCTTATGAATTTTCTACTACTTCCTTATTTGCCTTTCTTTATTACATACATATTCCCATTTCCTCCATGTTGCATTTTCCTTGCAGCCTTATTATATGGGGACGATGAGAGAGAAAACATTACAAGAAGTCTAGACACCGACAGCTCAGTGTATCCACATACAGATACAGGGTTTTCAGAGTGCATTAGCCATCATGAGCTCTGTGTTTCTTTTCACATCCAGATATCAAATTAATGCACTATTTTCTATCCTAAAGGGCATTTTATATTAAAACAAATATGGGAGAAATTCAAAATAAGCCTGGTTGATTCAAAACAGAGCATTTACAGCTCACAAACAGCAAGAACAAAGTGAAGATCATTCATTACATTAATAAAATTATCAACATAAATTCTGTTTGGTTTCTTTCCTGGCTGAATTATTGTTCAAGTATTGATGAATTTCTTTGCACATTTGTGACAATACTATGATGTCAGTTGACATAAATTCAAGGTTAACAATACATACCTTAACATGTAGAATAGACATAGTGATGTAAAAGGGTATGGGAAGGATAAGATAAAAGAAACTATAGCTTCCAGAGAATTTTCTGTAAGAGTTTGGTGTGGTTAGCTGCCTGCCCAGTTTGTGTGTGTGTGTGTGTGTGTGTGTGTGTGTGTGTGTGTGTGTGTTATTTTGTTCCAGTTCATTTTCTGCTCAAGTTTGGAAGTTCCAATCCATGCTTAGGCTATAGCACTCAGATCATTCTAAATCAATATTCAATTTAAAAATCCATATAATCTATATAAAAATTAAAAGTTTATAAAAATTATGAGGCAAAATCAATGAGAACTGATGAATTTGGAGAAATTATTTTAAAATCTGTTATTATTATTATTTATAATCACTTATTAAGACTAGAAGGAAAATAATAAAAATGTGGAAGATGTTAACATCATAAACAAAGACTATATATAGAGATAGTTTTAAGATGTGCAGTATATTTCATGGCATGCTATTTATTATTTTAATTGAAAATAAATTCCTCACAAATTGATCTGATGTCTTGTGTGGAATAAGGAAGGAAAAAAAGATAAAATGTATTTCTATTTATTTACAGAAGAATGAAAGTGATTAGAAATGAAAGGAAACATTCCAGGCTTCCATCATAGGAAATAAGAGGGAAGAGCATGGAGAATGAAAACATAGCTAGACAATTCTCTGCTTATAATTTTTGTTTCAGATTTAAGTTTTAACACTATACCAACATTTCATATACTACTCAAAAACAGATTATTAAAATGCTATAAATACAAGTAACTCAAGATGGAAAGTAAACAAAATCAGATGAATCTGAGTGTATTATATATGAGTAAGTAGCATCACCATATCCATAGACTTGGGAAAAGGAAATTCTAAGAGTCAACTTGGGAACCCACAAGTCACTCCAGTCAGAGATGCTAGGAGGTTAACTGTAGATCTTCACCTCTCCCTTAAGTCCTCTACAACCAATCTCTCAGGCTTATGCTCAGCTCTGTCACTGACCACCTATAACAGCCTCCTTCCCCTCCCCTTCCCACCACCAAACCTTTCTGAGTGGATAACACAGATTTTCCTCTCCAAACTTCCTTACCCCTACTTATGGCTTTATTCCCATACCTCCTCCCATCCCCTCTGTATTCATGAGGATGTCACCTCCCCACCACCTACCCAACCAGACCTCGAAACTCCCTGGGGTCTCTAATCTCTTTGAGGTTTAGGTGCATCTTCTCTGACTGGACCCAGACCTGGCAGTCCTCTGCTGTATATGTGTGGGGGCTTCAGATAAGCTGATGTATGCTGCCTGGTTTGTGGTTGAGTGTTTCAGAGATATCAGAAGTCCAGGTTAATTGAGACTCCTGGTCCTCCTACAGGGTTACCCTTCTCCTCAGCTTCTTCAACCTTTTCCCTAATTCAAGAACAGGGATCAACAGCTTCTGTCCATTGGTTGGGTGCAGATATCTGTATCTGACTCTCAGCTGCTTGTTGGTTTTTCTGGAGTGCCATCATGCTAGGTTCCATTCTGTAAGTACTCCATAGCCTCAGAAATAGTTTCAGGCATTGGGACCTCCCCTTGAGCTGGATCCCACTTTGGGCCTGTTGCTGGATCTTCTTTTCCTCAGGTTCCTCTCCATTTCTATCCCTGCAGTTCTTTCAGACAGGAACTATTATGGGTCAGAGTTGTGAATGTGGGATGGTCCCCCCGCTCCCTCATTTGATGCCCTGTCTTCCTGCTGGAGGTGGGCTCTATAAGTTCTCTCTTCTTACTGTTGGTCATTTAACATAAGGTCCATCCCTTTGAGTCTTGAGAGTCTCTCACCTCCCAGGTCTCTGGTTCATTCTGGAGGGTTCTTCCAACCTATTATCTACCAAGGTTACCTATTTCCATTCATTCTGCTGGCCCTCTCGGCTTCAGTCTTTTTCCCTCACCCAATACAAGATCAGGTTCCCCTCTCCCACTCCATCCCCTCCTGCCACTTCCCTCCCTGGTTCCTCCTTCCCTCCCCACTTGTCATTGCTTTCTTCTCCCTCCCAAGTGGAATGGAGACATCCTCACCTGGTCTTTTCAGCTTGTTTACCTTTTTTAATTCTGTGGACTGTATCTTGGGTATTCTGTTTCTTTTTTGTTTATTTGGTTTTTTCTTTTTACTTTCTTTTTGTTTTTTATCAACATCCACTTTTTATTGAGTACATACCATGCATACCATTTTTGGGTCTGAGTTTACTCACTCAGGATGATATTTTCTGGTTCCATCCCTTTGTCTGCAAAACTCAGGATGTCCTCATTCTTAATAACTGAGTAGTATTCCATTGTGTATATGAACCACCTTTTCTGTATCCATTCTTCTGTCATAGGAAATCTGGGTTCTTTCCAGCTTGTGGCTATCACAAACAAGGCCGCTATGAATATAGTGGAACATGCCTCTTTATCATGTTGGGGAATATTTTGAGTATATTCCCAAGAGTGGTATTGCTGGGTCTTCAGGTACATCTATTTCCAACTTTCTGAGGAAACTCCAGATTGATTTCCAGAGTGGTTGTACCAGTTTGCTATCTTTTTTTCCCCCCCTAAGGTTTTTTATTTACATTCCAAATGATTTCCCCTTTCCTGTTTCCTCCCTCCCTGGAAGTCCCCGTAAGCCCCCTTCCCTCCCTCTGTTCCCCATTCAACCCCCTCTTGCTTCTCTGTTTGCTATCTTATCAGCAATGGAAGAGTGTTCCTCTTTTTCCACATTCTTGGAAACATGTGTTGTCACTTGATATTAGCCATTCTGATTGCTATAAGGTGGAATCTCAGGGATGATTTGATTTGCATTTCCCTGATGACTAAGGACTTTGAACATTTGCTTAGCTGCTTTGAAGCCATTGGGGATTCCTCCAGTTGTGAATTCTCTGTTTAGTTCTATACCCCTTTATTTTTATTGGGTTGCATAGTTTTTTGGTGGTTAGCTTCTTGAGGTCTTTATATAATTTGGTTATTAGCCCTCTATTGGATGTGGGGCTAGTGTAGATTTTTTTCTCAATCTATAGGTTGCTGGTTTGTCTTATTGACTATGTCCTTTGCCTTACAGAATCTCTCCAGCTTCATGAGGTCCCATTTATCAATTCTTGATCTTAGACCATGAGCCATTAGAGTTCTGTTTAGGAAACTTTCCCCGGTGCCAGGGAGTTTAAGACTCTTTCCCAATTTCTCTTCTATTAGGTTCAGTATATCTAGTTTTATGATGAGGTCCTTGATCTACTTGGACTTGCACTTTGTGCAAGGTGACAAATATGGGTCTATTTTAATTTTTCTACGTACAGAAAGACAGCTAGACCAGCACCATTTATTGAAGATGCTTCCTTTTTTCCATTGTACATTTTTGGTATCTTTGTTAAAGATCAAGTGTCTGTAAGTGTGTGGTTTTATTTCTGGGTGTTCAATTGTATTCTATTGATCAATGTGTCTGTCTCTGTACCAGTATCATGCAGTTGTTATCACTATTGCTCTGTAGTAAATCTTGAGGTAGGAATGTGGCCTATTCTGGACTTTTTGCCTTTCCAGATGAATTTGAGAATTGCTCTTTCTATGAGTTTGAAAAATAGTGTTGGGATTTTGATGGGGATGCATTGAATCTGTAGATTGACTTTGGTAGGATGGTCATTATTACTATATTAATTTTGCCAATCCATAAGCATGGGAGATCTCTCCATTTTCTGAGATTGTCTTCAATTTTTTTCTTGAGAGACTTGAAGTTAATGACATACATGTCTTTCATTTTTTTGGTTAGAGTTACCCAAATATATTTTATATTATTTGTGGCTATTGTGATGGGAATTGTTTCCCTAATTTCTTTCTCAGCCCATTTATCATTTGTATAAAGGATGGCTACTGGTTTATTTGAGTTAATTTTATATCTGACCACTTTGCTGAAGTTGTTTTCAGCTAGAGAAGTCTCTGGTAGAATTTTTTGGGTCACTTAATGTATAGTACCATATCATCTGCAAAAAGTGATACTTTTATTTCTTCTTTGCCACTTTGTATCCCCTTGATCTCTTTTTGTTGTCTTATTGCTCTAACTAGTACTTCAAGTACTATATTGAATATATATGGAGAGAGTGGGCATCCATGTCTTGTCCCTGATTTTAGTTGGATTGCTTCAAGTATGTCCCCATTTAATTTGATATTGACTGTTCATTTGCAGTTCTTTTATTATCTTCAGGGATTGGCTTTGAATTCCTAATATTTCCAATACTTTTAAAATGAAGGAGTATTGTATTTTGTCAAATGCTTTTCCTGCATCTAAGGAGAAGGTTATGCGATTTTTGTCTTTGAGTTTGTTTATAGAGTAGATTGTGTTATTGGATTTTTGCATATGGAACTAACCTTGCAACCCTGGGTTGATCATGGTGATTGATGATTTTGATGTGTCGGTTTGCAAGAATTTGATTATTTTTGCATATATATTAATTAGTGATATTGGTCTGAAGTTCTCTTTTTGGTAGGGTCCCTGTGTGTTTCAGATATCAGAGTAATTGTGGCTTCATACAACAAGCTAAGAAGTGCTCCTTCTGTTTCTATTTTATGGAATAGTTTTGAGAATATTGATATCAGGTCTTTGAAGATCTGGTAGAATTCTGCACTAAATCCATCTGGCCTTGGGCTCTTTTGGTTGTGAGGATTTTAAATACTTCTATATCCTTGTGCAATATGGGCCTGTTTAGATAGTTTATCTGCTCTTGATTTAACCTTGGTATGTAGTATCTGTCTAGAAAACCATTCATTTCTTCTAAATTTTTCAGTTTTGTTGAGTTTAGACCTTTATGATAGTATCTGATGATATTTGAACTTTGTCCATTTCTCAACAGAAATTTCATCCGTTTCCCCTTTCATTATTGATTTTGTTAATTTAGATACTGCCTCTGGGCCCTTTAGTTAGTTTGGCTATGTGTTTATCTGTCTTGAAAATTCTCTCAAAGAACCAGCTTTTGGGTTTGTTGATTCTTTTTGTTGTTTTCTTTGTTCCTATTTGGTTGCTTTTGGACCTGAGTTTGACTACTTCCTGCCATCTACTCCTCATGGATAAGTTTGCTTCTTTTTGTTCTCGAGCTCTCATTTGTGCTGCTAGGTTGTTAGTATAAAGATCTCTCCAGTTTCTTTACCAGGGCACTTAGTGCTATAAATTTTCCTCTTAGCACTGTTTTCATTGTGTCCCACAAGTTTGGGTATCATGTGTCAGCATTTTCATTAAATTCCAGGAAGTCTTTAATTTCTTTCTTTATTTCTTCAGTGACCAATTTATCATTTAGTAGAGAGATCTTCAGTTACCATATGTATGTGTGCCTTTTGTTTTTGCTGTTATTGAAAACTAGCCTTAGGCCATGATGATCTGATAAGATGCATAGGATTATTTCAATTTTGTATAGATTGAGGACTGTTTTGTGACCAATTTTATGGTGGGTTTTGGAGAAAGTACCATGAGGTGCTGAGAAGTTGTATACTTTTGTTTTAGGGTGAAATTTTTTGTAGATACCTGTTAAATCCATTTGACTCATAACCTCTATTAGTTTCACTGTGTCTCTGTTAATTTCTGTTTCAATGATCAGTCCATTGGTGAGAGTGGGGTGTTGAAGTCTCCAACTATTATTGTTTGGGGTTCGATGTGGGTCTTGAGCTTTAGTAAAGTTTCTTTTATGAATATGGGTGCCCTTGCATTTGGATCAAAGATGCTCAGAATTGAGACTTTGTCTTGGTGTATTTTCCCTTTGATGAATATGAAGTGTCCTTCTTCATCATGTTTGATAACTTTTGGTTGACAGTCTATTTTATTGGATATTAAGATTGCAACTCCAGTTCTTTTCCTGGGGCAATTTGCTTGGAAGACATTTTTCTATCATTTTACTCTGAGATAGTGTCTGTCTTTACTACTGTGGTGTGTTTCTTGTATGCAACAAGATGCTGGATCTTGTTTGAATATCCAGTCTGTTACGTTATGCCTTTATATAGGTGAGTTGAGTTCATTAATATTGAGAGATTTTAACGACAGATGAATGTTAGTCCTGGCTATGCTTTTTTGAAGGTGGCTTTATGTGCTTGTGGTTCTTTCCTTTTGGCTTTGTTGTGAGATTTTTTAATATCTTCTCTTTGTTGTTGTTGTTTTTTGTAATTACCTTCCTTGTTTTGGAGTCTTCCTTCTAAATTCCTCTATAGGGCTGGATTGGTAGATAGATTCTATTTGAATTTGGTTTTGTCCTGGAATATTTTGGTTTCTCCATCTATGTTGATTGAGAGTTTTACTGAGTATAGTAGCCTGAGCAGGCATTTGTGTTCTCTTAAAGTCTGTATGACCTCTGACCAGGCTCTTCTGGCTTTCATAGTCTCTGTTGAGAAGTCTGATGTAATTCAGATAGGTCTACCTTTGTAAGTTACTTCGCCCTTTTCTCTTGAAGCTTTTAATATTCTTTCTTTGTTCTGTGTTTTTAGAGTTTGGTTATTATGTAAGAACAGGATTTTCTTTTCTGGTCCCATTTATTTGGTGATCTATATGCTTCTTGTACCTTTATGTCCATCTTTCTTTAGGTTGGGGAAAATTTCTTCTGGGATATTCCTAGAATATTCTTCTAGGAAATTTCTTCTAAGATATTTTCAGGTCCATTGAGCTGGGAATCTCATTTTCCTCTATTGCAATTATTCATAGCTTTGGTTTTTTCATTATGTCCTGAATTTCCTGGATGTTTCAGGTTAGGAGATTTTTACATTTTGAATTTTCTTTGACAGTGGTGTCAATCTCTTCTACTGTATCTTCTGTACTTGGGATTCTCTCTTCTTTTCCTGTATTCCATTTGTGATACTTACATCTATAATTCCTGACCTCCTTCCTAGGTTTTCCATTTTCAGGTTTGCCTTCTTTTGTGTTTTCTTTATTGTTTCAACTTCCACTTTTAGGTCTTGAACTGCTTTAGTCAATTCCTTCACCTTTTTCATTGTGTGTTCCTATATTTCTTTAACGGAATTGTTTCCTCTTTTTCTTTAAGGGATTTTTCTTTAAGGGATTTGTTTCCTTTTTTTCTTTAAGGGATTTTGTTTCCTCTTTAAGGGCTCTTTACCTGTGTGTTCCTGTATTTATTTCAGTGAATTATTTATATCCTCCTTAAAGAACTCTACTATCTTCATGAGATAGGATTTTAGATCAGCTTCCTGATTATCAGGTATGTTGGTATATTCAGGGCTTACTGTGGTGAGAGAACTGGGTTCTGATGATGCCCACATATATTGACTTCTGTTGCTTATCGTCTTGAGCTTATGCCATTTGATTATCCTTGGTGTTTGCTGGTCAGGGTGACTCTATGAAGCCTGTCTCTTCTGTCCCTGGGTTGCTACATGTCTCCTGGTAGGCCTGTAGCACTGGATGTATTATACCACCTCCAGGGAACTTCCAACTGGGGGCTCTTCAAAGGGGCAGTTAAGCTCCTTATCTGTTGCCTTAGCTGCAGTAGATCTCCTGGGAAGTCTTCAGACTGTTGCATCTTTAAAGGAGCAGTTAAGCTGTTTTCCTGTTTGGAGATGTTCTCCAGTGGGGCCTACAGACTGTGTTTTCTGTTTCCCTTTGTGCAGCAGAACTGCCGGGAGGCTTTCAGTCCTCTGGGTCTATTGTCCTGTATACCACAGAGCCCCTAGGAAATCTTTAGACTGTAGTGTCTCTTACCCAGTAGCCCTGTGTACAGAGGAGTTCCTGGAATGCCTTCAAGCTGTGGTGACTTGAGAGGAGAAGCCAAGCTGGTGATCAGTTGCTCAGTTGCCCTGTGTGTAGTAGTTCTTCTGGGATGCCTCAGGCTGTGGTGTCTATTGCCTGACAGACCAGCTATCAGTCTGTCCCAGAAGAAAGGACTGAGTGGAAAGATGGTGGTATTTGTGGAGTAGGGGTTTAGGTATGTGATGAGTCCTGGATCTACTGGGCTCCAAGCAGCAGCCCTGTGACTTTGGTGGGTAAGAGGGTTATTAACAACTGCACTGAGTGCAGCTGATTCTCTAGGTTGGATATGGTGTCTTTATGGGAACAGACCAGCTAGCAATCTGCCACAGCAGAAAGGATAGGTTTTATTTTGATAACGTTTTGTAAAGGCATTTTCCACAAACCTATAACCAACATCAAATAAATGGAAAGAAACACAAAGCAAGTGTTTACACTAAGTCTGTCTATTCTCTCCAAACATATTTGATATAGTACTCGAAGTCTTAGCTAGAACAGTAAGACAATTAATTGAAGGAGATCAAGGGGATAGAAATTGGAATTGAAGAAGTCAAAGTGTCTCTATTTGTAAATGATATGATGGTATGCAATACTCCACTGGACATATTGCCATTGGCATCTTGACAAAAACTAAACAAAGAAATGCTAGAGGTAAACAACTTTTAAATCAAATGGAACTAATGGAAATTTACAGAACATTTCACCCAAACACAAAAGAATATGCCTTCCTCTCATCATCAAATGCAACTGTCTCCAATATTAAGCACAAACTAAGAGACAAAGCATATTTAAACAGATTTAAAAAAAATAGAGCTACCATCCAACATCCTATCTGACAACTACAGATAAAACCTAGATATCAGAAATCACATAAAACTGAACAAGTCTCTATTTAATGAAAAAAATAGACCAAGAAAGAAAAGACAATATAGGCTATATAGAATTGAAATACAAAAAGGTTTTGCAAGGCAAAAGACACTGTCAAAAAGACAAAGCGGCAACCAACTAACTGGGAAATGATCTTTACCAACCTTACATCAGACAGAGTGCTAATATCCAAGATATACAAAGAACTCAAGAAGTTAAATTCCAGAGAGGCAAGTAACCCTATTAAAAAATGGGGTACAGAGCTACACAAAGAGTTCTCACCTGAAGAATATCTAATGGCTGAGAAGCACCTAAAGAGATGTTCATCATCCTTAGTCATTAGGGAAATGCAAATCAAAACAACCCTGAGATTCCATCTCACACCAGTCAGGATGGCTAAGATCAAAAACACAGGAGACAGCAGTTGTTGGCGAGGATGTGGAGAAAGAGGAACACTCCTCCACTGCTGGTGGAATTGCAGGCTGGTACAACCACTCTGGAAAGCAGTCTGGCGGTTCCTCAGAAAACTGGGCATGACACTCCCGGAGGATCCGGCTATACCACTCCTGGGCATATACCCAGAGACTTTACCTGCATGCAATAAGGACACATGCTCCACTATGTTCATAGCAGCCTTATTTATAATAGCCAGAAGCTGGAAAGAACCCAGATGTCTCTCAACGGAGGAATGGATTCAGAAGATGTGGTATATCTACACAATGGAATACTACTCTGCAATTAAAAACAATGAATTCACGAAATTCCTAGGCAAATGGTCAGATCTTGAAAATATCATCCTTAGTGAGGTAACCCAATCACAAAAGAACACACATGGTATGCAGTCACTGATAAGGGGATATTGACCCAGAATCTCGGAATACCCTAGACACAATCCGCATATCAATAGATTTCTAAAAAGATGGAAGGAGAGACCCCTGGTCCTGGAAAGACTGGATGTAGGGGAACGCCAGGACAGAGTAACGAGAGGGGGTTGAATGGAGAAAAGAGGGAGGGAAGGGGGCTTATGGGACTTTCGGGGAGGGAGGAAACGGGAAAGGGGAAGTGATTTGGAATGTAAATTAAAAAATATATATATCCAAACATATAGCACTCAATGAAGGCAGTTCTAAGATGCAAGTTCATTGCACTGAGTGCCTTCATAGTAAAATCTAGAACATCTGAAAGTTCTAGATCAGAAAGAAGAAATCACAATAGCAAAAAAGAATAAATGGAAAGAAATAATCAAACTCAGGGCTGAAATCAATAAAAATAAATACAAAACAACAAAGAATCAATAAAACCAAGACTTGGTTCATGGAGAAAATCTACAAGATTGGAAAATGCTCACCAAATTAAGTAAAAAGCAGAGAGAGAATATCCAAATTAACAACGTTAAAATTGAATGACGGGTGCATAATAAGGAAAACCAGAGAATCGTATTGACATACTTTAATAATCTATATTCAACCAAATTTGAAAAGAATGGATGATTGTATCAAAATATTCTACTTACCAGAGATAAATCAAGAAAAGATGAATATTAATCCCCAGAGAAATAGAAATTTTCATTACAGAGCAGACAAGTGCAGCCATGTACACAGGGAACAACCCAATGGAAGATCACTTGAGACATGATCCTCCAGGGACACACATGCACCCAGAAGCTGGGCAGTGCCACAGCCATCTGTGTACCTATCCTGCCAGGGGACATCTGCTCTGCAGGGAGTCCCACAATTAGAGGTGAGATCATCATCTTTACTCCTGTTATTAAGCAGGTTGTTACAGCCAGGAACACAGAGAAAACCCGAGTGTAAGATCACTTAGGACTCGGTCTGCCAGGGCCCCACCTGCACCCAGGAGCTGGGAAGTTCCACAGCCATCTATGCACTTATCCTGCCAGGGAACATCTGCCTTGCAGGGAGTCTGGCATTTAGAGGGAGCCCTGCATTTAGAGGTGAGACCACCATATTTGCTACTATGACTGAGCAGATGAGTGCAGCCAGGAACGTAGGGAACACCTAAGTATAAGATCACTTGAGACAAGGTCTGTCAGGGCCCTACCTGCACCCAGGAGCTGGGAATCTCCTTCCAGGGGACATCTGCTCTGCAGAGAATCCCACAATAAGAGATGAGGCAACCATCTTCACTCCTGCAACTGAGTGGGCTGTTACAACCAGGAAAGCAGGAAACATTCGAGTGTAAGATCATTTGGGACTCAGTTCACCAGGGCCCAGCAAATGCTGGGCAGTACCACAGCACTCCGTGCCAGGGGAGAACCAGTCACACAGGGTTGCTGAGATAGGCTTGCAGGCACACAGGAGTGACAAGCACAAGCCAGAGACAGCAGGACCAACACCAGAGATAATCAAATGGCAAAAAGCAAGCATAGGAACATTACTAACAGAAATCAGGGCAACATGGTACCATCCAAACCCAATTCTCCCACAGCAGCAAGTCCTGGATACACCAACCCACCAGAAAAGCAAGATTTGGAATTAAAATCACAGTACATGATACTGATAGAAGGCTTCAAGTAGGAAATAAATAACTCGCCTAAAGAAATACAGGAGAACACAAATTAAACAGGAAGAAGCCCTTAAAGAACTACAGGAAAAACAGTAAAACAGGTGAAGGATTTGAACAAAACCATCTAAGATCTAAAAATGGAGGTAGAAACAATAAAGAAGTCATGAGAAACAAATCTGGACATAGAAAACTTATGAAAGAAGTCAGGAGCCATGGATGCAAACATCAACAACAGAATATAAGAAATAGAAGAGAAAATCTCAGGTTCAGAAGATACCATAGAAATTATTGACACTATAGTCAAAGAAAATACCAAATGCAAAGAGCTCCTGACCCCAAACATCCAGGAAATAAAGGATAAAATGAGAAGGCCAAAACGAAGGATTATTGGTATAGAAGAGAGTGAAGATTTCCAACTTAACGGGCCAGTAAATGTCTTCGACAAAATTATAGAAGAAAACTTCACTAACCTAAAGAAAGAGATGCCCATGAATATGCAAGAAGCCTACAGAACTCCAAATAGATTTAACCAGAAAGAAAATTCATCCTGTCACATAATAATTAAAATGAGAAATGCACTAAATACAGAAAGAATATTAAAAGCAGTAAGGGAAAAAGGTCAATTAACATATAAAGGTAGACTTATCAAAATTACACCAGACTTCTCACTGGACACTATGAAAACCAGAAGAGTGTGGGCAAATATCATATAGACTCTAAGAGAACACAAATGACAACCCAGGCTACTATACCCAGGAAATCTCTCAATATCTATAGATTGAGAAACCAAGATATTCTATGACAAAAACAAATTTACACAATATCTTTCTACAAATCCAGCATTCCAAAGGATAATGAAAGGAAAACACCAACAAAAGGAGGGAAACTACACACTAGAAAAAGCAAGAAATTAATCTTCTTTCAACAACCCAAAAGAAGATAACTACACAAACCTAAAATTATATCAAAAGTAACAGGAAGCAGCAACTCTTCCTTAATATCTCTTAACATTAATGGGCTCAATTCCCCAATAAAAAGACATAGACTAACAGACTGGATACTTAAACAGGACACAACCTTTTGCTGCATATAGGAAACATATTTCAGTGTCAAAGACAAGCACTACCTCAGAGTAAAAGACTGGAAAACAATTTTCTAAGCAAATGGTCCCAGAAAACAAGTTTTAGTAGCAATTCTAATATCCAATAAAATAGACTTTCAACCAAAATTCATCAAAAAGACATAGATGGATGCTTTATACTCATCAAAGGCAATGTCTACCAAGAAGAACTATCAATTCTGAAAATTTATGCTACAAATACAAGGGCACCCTCATTTGTAAGAGAAAATTTATTAAAGTTTAAAGCAAACATTGCACCTCACACAATAATTACGGTTAACTTCAACACCCCACTCTTCTCAGTGGACAGATCAGGGAAACATAAACTAAACAGAGTCACAGTGAAACTAACAGAAGTTTTGGACTAAATGGATCTAACAGATATTTATAGAACAGTTTATCCTAAATCAAAAGAATATACCTTCTTCTTAGCACCTCATGGTACCTTCTCCAAAACTGACCATATAATTGGTCACAAAACAGACCTCAACAGATACAAAACAAATCTAACTAATTCCATGCCTCCTATCAGATCACTATGGAGTAAGGGTGGTCTTGAACAGCAACAAAAACAACAGAAAGCCCACATACACATGGAAGCTGAACAATGCTCTACTCAATGATACCTTGGTCAAGGAATAATAAGGAAAGAAAACAAAGACTTTGTAGAATTTAATGAAAATAAAGGCATAACATATGGAAATTTATGGGACACAATGAAAGCAGTGCTAAGAGGAAAACTCATGACTCTGAGTGCCCCCCAAAAGAAGTGGTAGCTTAACAGCACTCCTGAAAGCTTTAGAAAAGAAAGAAGCTAATACACCCAAGAGGAGTAGAAGGCAGGAAATCATCAAACTCAGGGCTGAAATCAACCCAGTAGAAACAAATAAAACCATACAAAGAATCAACAAAACCAGGAACTGGTTCTTTAAGAAAATCAACAAGATAGATAACCCCTTAGCCAGACTAACCAGAGGGCACAGAGACAGTATCCAAATTAACAAAATAAGAAATGAAAAGGGAGATAAAACAACAGAAACTGAGGAAATTCAATATATCATCAGATCCTACTAAAAAAAGCCTGTACTCAACACAACTGGAAAATCTAGATGAAATGGACAATTTCCTAGACAGATACCAAATACCAATGTTAAACGAAGATCATATAGATCATCTAAATGGTTGCATAACCCCTAAAGAAATATAAGTGTTCGTTGAAAATTTCCCAACCAAATAAAAGAACAGGACAAGATGGTTTTAATGCAGAAATCTATCAGACCTTCAAAGAAGACCTAACACCAATACTCTTCAAACTATTCCACAAAATAGAAACAGAAAGAACTCAATAGATTTCTAAAAAGATGGAAGGAGAGACCCCTGGTCCTGGAAAGACTGGATGTAGGGGAACGCCAGGACAGAGTAACGAGAGGGGGTTGAATGGAGAAAAGAGGGAGGGAAGGGGGCTTATGGGACTTTCGGGGAGGGAGGAAACGGGAAAGGGGAAGTGATTTGGAATGTAAATTAAAAAAATAAAATTAAAAAAAAAAAAAAAGAAACAGAAAGAACACTACCCAACTTGCTCTATGAAGCTACAATTTCACTGATACCAAAACCACACAAAGATCCAACAAGGAAAGAGAACTTTAGACCAATTTCCCTTCTGAATATTGATGGAAAAATACTCAATAAAATTGTTAGGTTACATGAAGGTCTGCATCTACTTATTCACTGAATAAATGAATTTATATAACTATCTTCATGTTTTGGATATGGGAAATTAATTCTGACATTTAAGTTAATTTTAAACAAAACAGATAAATTTAATTTAAATGATATTTCTTTTCTGATACTATTAATTTGTATCATATGATAAGTCAAATAAGTAGTTATATTAATTTTGCGTAGAGATGCAGGCTTTAATTGGCAAAACCAAGCATAATTTTCTAGTTTTGAAACTTACTTGAAAGCTTCAGTGAAAATACTTGCTTCTTTTTTATTCCTATCTCATTTTACTTATAAAACATGGGGCGAAGATTAACAAGAAGACAGCAGGAATCCTTTGTAACTGAAGCTTGCTCTCTAAATATTCTCCTTGAAGGGTACCAAGAATTCTTATCTAAATTCCCACTATGATTTCTAAAGCAGGTGACTTACAAAATAAACTAACACAACTATTTAATTCCTAAAGAAGAAACCAATCAAAGAATCTTATAAACAAGACTCTGATTCAAATGACTTAATTTCACCTTTATATAAATTTGGGACTGTTTCAATAGAAATTCTGTTTGGTGGGCAAAATTTATTCTTTACATTTTGTAACAGGGGAGAATTACATTATTTTTATAAACTCATTTTAGATAACAAAGGCAAGCAAATTGTTGACTACCACTATTTTAAAATGCAATGAAATTATGGATCTGAGTAGCAATCAATGGATGGTATATTGCCACTAAGAATGTAGCAACAAGCTAACTGTGCTTCTGTCAAAGCATGTGTGAGTCAGCAAGGGATGCTGAAAGAAATATACTTCACAACAAATTATTTAAATAGCAAAAATTTACTTTTTCCTTCTTCTGAAGATTAGAAGTCAAACCTAAGTACTGTCACAGTCATTATTTCTGGTACAGGCTGTTTTCCAAGTTTAAATAAAGTTGACCTCACCTGTTCTTTCCTGTGGATGCACAGAAAGGTAGGGAGTGAGATTGAAAATGAAAATGTGAAAAAATTGCTCTGAGATATTTTTCTGTACCAACACTAATCCTGATTTATCAGGTTTATATTGTTTTCATTTAGCCTTAATAACTTACTGAGAGATCCTACCTCCAAATAAGACTCCAGTGGAGAACAGTACTTTAGCACAAGTCAGTTGGCACACACATTCTTCCTATAATAGGTATCCATTTTAAATAATGTTCATAGAATAATTAATTCTCTAGACAAGCTACCAATTTAATGATGATACAGAGGAGAAATATATATGTTAAATGATATTAATGAGCCTTTCAAGTGGATTTTTATAAAATTCTGCAGGAATAATGAACCTTCAACAAAACATGGCAAAGTGGGAAACAGGAGTAAAACCAAATAGTATATATTTTAATTAGATAGTACTTTCATCAAATTGAAAGATAGAGGGCAGTTAGATGATCAATGGAAGGTCAGGTGATAGATAGGTATATAAATAGGTAGAAAACCAGATAGATAACAGTACACAAACAAATAATTGACAGGTCGCTAGATGATTACTAAGTAGATATGTAGATAGAGCATGACTTTTCCAGAGCATAAACAAAAGGTGCAGATTACAGGCAGCAATTTATCCTGTGCTATCACCACTACTCTCTTCCAATTTAATGACAAATTCATCTTCTACACTTTTTAAATCTTTACAATTATATCTTATTTTATCATTTCATCATGAGCTTTGTGTGAATGTACACCCACTTGACAGAAGAGGACATGAGAAGAGGACTCCTGAGAATTCTCTCATCCATGTTATCATATCTGCTTGTTCAGGTCATGTTTAGAGAGACATGTTTGTGGGACTTCATAGATGTAGCTTCTCTGACATTTCTAGGAAACACAATCTCACAGCGACTTCCTGTTCCTCTGACTCTTACAATCTTTCTTCCCTCTCTTCCACATTGTCTTGTTCTCAATAAACATTCACAATTTTATTTTGTCAAAGAAATTGATCTGGACTTTTGAATGAAGTAGCTTATGCTGAATTCTACTTGAGTTTAAGCACAGGAGGATTGATGTCTTCACTCACAAATCCAGATTGACTTTATGAAAATTAGAGGCTTCATAGGAACAGAGGAAGTTGTGGAAAGTTTGTAGAGACTTTTGAAAAAATTATAATAAAAATTCTTTGATACATTATAATTGTGAATGATTATGTGGTACCATGCAGATTTTAGATAACATTTAATTAGGTAAACATACGTGTCTCTTCCAACACATATTTATTTGTGATGCTAATTATAAGGCTGCAGAAGAAAAGACTGACAACAATATATTCACTCACCCATGTTAAGTTTACAGTTCTTAAGTCTGTATGAATATGATTGTATGAATCGCTTTGCAGTTTCTCTAAAAGAAAAATACCTAGTGCTTTGTTTCATAATTTTATCCAGGAAATGAGGACATATCTTTCTACTTAGAGAAAGATAGTTTCTATGTCTGAAAAAATGACTCAATATAGTCTGATCAATTGTTGCTGATTTTATCTAGCTAGCTTGGCAGTGATTCTCATGGGAAGTAATTGGAGGGAATAAGTAAAAGAAGGGAAATGATATAATTGTATTACAATCTCAAAGTTTAATATGTATGTGTATTAGAAAGCATTATACATGTATCTCTAGGGGATAGCACTCCAGACTTTAAAACTATTTATAAAGGATTTTCTCAGAGCTAAGTCTGTCTTTGTAAATGAATGAACAGAAAATTCTGACTAATTTCACGTCATTAGTGTCTATCAGGTTTATAGAAGGGCAGAGATGTCTTGTTTTGATGTGAATTTTATCTGCATTTCCACCACTGTGGCTTATGTATACAATATAAAAGTTGCTCTGTGTAATTTATTCTTGTGTGTGAATATGCATGCATTTGAGACAATACAGATACTTGCAAATGTTATCTCTTTTGAACTTTAAAGTCAAGCTCTGTATTTGAATCTTCGACTTGTGGTAAAGAAGAGTTTCTTGATATTGGAAGATGCATGTGTAGAGTGACAAAGAGGTAGACTATATGGACTAACATAATACTGTGTCATTTAGTTCAATCTGGTAATAGACTACTGAAGACAAATCTTACATGCCTTTGTTTTATATCTCTCAGTATAATTTCATCTTCATTTCATCTGAGCATTAAACCAAATGAACCATGTGCTTAATATCCAGTTAAGCCAAGGTATGTTAAAAAATATCTTCTTTGTAACACCCTATCTTAGAAGAAATGGCACTAAACTCTTCAGTGTAGAGCAAGCAATAGCATATACAGGACAAAACTCACCCTCAGCTGTAATCTGTGACATGTCACATTCTGTGACAGGCTGTGAAAAAAATATATTATTAAACATTTTTCACATTTTGCAACATTTTTTATCATTTTGCAAACAGCATTCAAAAGAGTAACTGTTGGAATACTCTCACATATTAGGCCAAAAATTATTCCAGCCTTCTGAACATTGTAGTGGCCTAGAAGTTATTTGAGGTTTCCTTGGTATTACATACCTTTCAAAAAAACATCCAATATTTGGAAGTTTCACTGATTCAAATGAATGGGAGTCCAGATCTAGTTCCACACTTAATTCTTGTTAAGTCTATATTTTCTCAGACTGAGTCTTTTGTATGAGGGATCTCACAAGCTGATATTGCCAGCAGCATTTCACTAGGGGAGGGGGCTTTCACTACAGGTGGTGTTTGGAAGATTCTGTTCCTTCTTGTTTAGTGAGAAGAAAATACTTCTACCTGGTTCCTAGTGCACACACAATCTCACATTTGAAGACAAAATTATTCTATATAAGTATTTGTCTGTAGAATAGGTGACATAGAAATTTAGATTTCTACTAAGATATAAATTAGTCATGAGAGAGATTTTTTTCTCAGGAGAAGTATGTAGGATAAATGAAGGAAAAGGGAGAACAAGAACATGCCAAATGAACAAAAATGTGTCATAAAAACTTGGAGACAGGAATATGTTGAGAGGCTAGTGGAGGAATGTCAAACTTAATAGAAGTTTTAACTTTTTTGTAGTTTGGCCTTTCAACACTGATTATGTTCAAAGCTATCATCAACTTAGTAACTGCAGCTGGCTGCTATTTTCATATTACTAACTGAGGTGGCTTGGAGTGTTAGAAAAATTGTGCTAGACTGGGCTGATCATGACTATGCTTACAATCTTTCTTTCTTTCTTTCTTTCTTTCTTTCTTTCTTTCTTTCTTTCTTTCTTTCTTTCTTTCTTTCTTTCTTGTAAGCCATTAATCATGCCTGAGGACATCATGACAATTCTCCTTTTTTGACTTGTAGTTGTCTCTCATAAGCCAAGAACATATACACAATGCCTGGAAAATTCCTAGTTCAACTGACATTACAATTGCCTAATGATACACAGTGATAGAGACCATGACTTATCTTGTCCCCTGAAAATGGCTTTGACAGAGAAGGAAAGGGAAGCCAATAACACTGGAATAACTGTGAGATAAAAGCCCATTTGCTGAGTATGACAAAAATTGCAACAGGATTGTTCTTCTTGCAGCATTTAGATTGAGAAGTTACCTTATCTCAGTTCTAAATTCATTCTCCTCCTTAAGGAGTTTCCCAGGTGAACAATCCATTTTCTATTCCTTTTTTAAAAACTTGAAACCTGGGCTGAAGCCTGAGGTAGAATATATTTGCGTTCTTTGAGGTCATTAGTGACTTCATTATTCTCTGTTCTCCTCAATAGGGAGACTGTCTCTATCCATCAACTCTCACTGAATTGATGTACAAAGTTCATAGGGTTCATTTATTAACCAGTTTTTCTCCCCCTTTCTTCTTTCCTTACTTTGCTGTGGAGATACTCATAGTGAAACAGGACAGCTAACATTTGGATTTTGATTGTCTACATAGCATGTAGTTTCTACATCATGCAGAGCTAAGGGTGATGCTAAGGTAAGTGAAGTCCTGAACTAATGGGGAGGTGGCTCAGGCATCATAAATTATGGCCAGTGGAGCCAAGATAAATGAGACTAGTAAGAGGACACAGAGAGACAGATATTTCCTAGCCATTTAATACATGTTCAGAGATTACATAAAGGAGACCTGAGTAAACAGAAATCTCAAAGCAGATTGCACTCATATTGTAAGAACCATGGCATGTTCCTAGGAAGACATGGGGATGAAATTGGGGACCCTTAATAGAAGAAAGCAAGAGGGTCACAGGTTGCTGCATGAGTAGAGGTGCACACAAAGCTGAGACTACAGACAACCATGTGTGTCAAAAAGAAAATGGTTAAAAAAAAAGAAAATAGTTGCTAGGGAATTTGATCAATATTATGCAGTCAAAATTAAATACACAGAATTGACATAGACTATAATAACTTATTAAACATGGCAGAATAACCAGAAAGATTGAATATTTCAAGTACATAGGTATGATAAATGTTTAAAATGATGGAAAGGCTAATTATTCCAATATTATCATTTCGTATTATTTAAGCATACTGAATTTTCAGTTTGCTTCACAAATGAGACGAAGAATATGTCTATAAAAAATGAAATGATGAGATTTGGACTTTGTAAAATAGGCCTTTACATCCTGGGGTTGGAGATAAGGAAGAACATTTATCAAGACTGTAGTAGTATTGGATTTGGGCATGACAATTTGATTTTCATTTTACTTCAAAACTGGAACTCCATGCACTTTTACTATGAATGCTGGCAATTGCTTAATGTTGTGATAGAGAATTCTGAATAACAAGAATTTAGTTTTCTGAAATAAGAGAAAGTTTTTCTGAAAATAGCCCCAAATATTGACAAAGAGTTGTTTTCATTCTTGATGTTCTGACATTCTACGTGAAGTAGCGTACCATCTAGTCCAAGTAACTGGGAGTTTGTGGGACCTTAATGAGACGTGTTGCCACACCCCAGGTTCTAGCCTGACTCCGCCTAGGCAGTCACCTGCTTGCAGCCACACTGTCCCCGCCTTCTGGTTACCTGACCGCCCAACTCACTATAAATAACACCCCTCAGTGTGTGTTCTCTCTCTCTCCCCGCCTGTTCTCTCCCAGCCCTCTCTTTGTCTATCTCTCTGTCTTCTCCCCTTTCCACGTGGTCATGGCTTCTCTTATCTATTTTCTCCTCTTTCTTTATCTTTCTATCTCTTTTCTCTTTCTATTTTCTTAGTAATAAAACATCAAAGCTATGGGCCACCTCTTAAATTCACCACATGGAGCTAGCTGGTACGCACCGTCTGAGACTCTGGGATTCAGCTAAGCAGACAGTCTGAGCACAGGTAACATGCAGAGAGATCCAGGATCTCTCTGCACCCCCGCACGCCATGCGCGGGACCTGCCGGCAGTGTGACCACCCGCTCCCGGTTAGGCCGAGGCACACGTGCATCTTGCCTGTTTCCCCAACTCCCCCCCCACCCCCCCCACCCCCTGCGGAACCTTGTCCGCCTGTGTCCTTTGCATATGTACGCTGCCTTGGCCCTAGAGCAAGGCCTGCGCGCTGCGTGCCCTGCCTGGCGTGTGTCCCTGTGTCCGCCCGCGCCAGGCTCTGCTTTCTTTTTCTTTTTTTTCCCACAGGAGTCTACAGTATAAAAAGGGAATTCTTTCTAAGACAAATCTTGCTGAATTTCTTATATAGAATGCCTATTTCTAGATGTTTAAGAGATTCCAACAAATATAGGTGAGGAGAAAAATAGAGATAGATGGTAGAGTCCTACCTCTGAAATTAAACAGAAAATTGAGGGCAAATGTCATGTACCTGGAAATACATTAAAACCCATGGGGAATTATTAGGTATTGACATGGAAAGTTAATCTTTGTAGGTCTTTGGATTGACATACTGGAAATCATCAGGACACAAGCTAATGAGTTTTCTTGCAGAGGGAATAAAACAAAAATATGGGACACTGTCACATTGAGTTAAATATATTTAAAAACAAGTGCAATTGACTCCAGTGAGACATTGAAAATAATTGATCATTTCTTATTTTATTCCACTGTAGTTTATTAATACAAATTTTAATTAACTCTGTTGACAGTATTATTTGTCTCTTGCAGCAACTGGCTCCAAATCTAGGGCAAATTCTAGCAATAATTGTGCTGAATCTCTTCAGGGAAAAAGTGAGATCTATAATATTTATTAAACTCACCCACGGTTTGTGTTAAAATTGTTTTTCTAAGACTGCATATTTTCACTTTTTTTATTCTCAACTGAAATACCTGTTTTATTCTCAACTGAATTACCTTTTGGAGCTAGAAGAAATTTTTACTTTTTATGAGAACTTGAGAAATCATTTTAAAGGAAATTAAAACCTCTATTTTTAATTACATTAAAATTATTTACTTATTCATTTTACATCCTGCTCACTGTTCCCCTCCTGGTCATACCCTCCCATTCACACCATCCCACAACCTTCCCCAATCCTTTCCCCATTCTCTTCTGAGCAGGTAGGGACCACTAAGTAAGCCTCCTCCTCCAACACTTCAAGTCTGAAAGACTTGTCACTGCCTCTCCTACTGTAGCCAGATAAGACAGCCCAGCTAGTAGAATATATTCTACTTACAGGGAACAGCTTTTAGGATAGCTCCCTTTTCAGTAGTTCAGGACCAATATGAAAGCCATGTTGCACATCTGCTACATATGAGCAGGAAGGCCTAGGTCCAGCCCTTGTATGTTCCTTGGTTGGTGGTTTAGTTTCTGAGATCTCAAAGGATTCAGGTTAGTTAACACTTTTGGTCTTTCTGTGGAGCTTCTATTCCCTATAGAGACCTCAATTTTTCCTCCGAAACTTCCATAAGAATCCCCAAGCTTCATGTTTGGCTGTATGTGTCTGCATCTGTGTGAGTCACCTGCTAGGTGGAGTCTTTCAGAGGACAACATGCTCATATCCTCAAGCATAACAGAGTACTATTAATAGTGTTAGTAATCGGTGCTTGCCCATGGGATGGATCTCAAATTGGGCCAGTTACTGATTGGTCATTCACCTAGTCTCTGCTTCATTGCTCACCCCTGCATTTCTTGTAGACAGAATAAATTTTGAGTTGAAAATTCTGTTAATGGATTTGTGTCTCTATCAATCCACTGGGGTTTCTGTCTGGCTACAGGTATTTGCTTCTTCAAATCCATAACCCTAATGTCACCATAAGGTCACCCCCATTGACTCTTGGGTGCCTCCTTTATTTCAGGTCTCTGTCTCATCCTGGAGAAGCCTCCCATTTCCTCACTGCCCTCAGTTGCAGATTTCCATTCATTTTCATGGCTGTCTAGCCACCTTTCCCAGGCTTTCCCACACCTGATCTTGAACCTCATTTTCCCCTAAACATCCAGCTCCCTCACAGTTCCCTCCCTTCGACTATGTCTTAAAACTGTTTTATTTCCCCTTCAAGGTGAGATTCTAGCTCCCATTCTTGGGCCTAACTTTTTGTTTAGCTTCTTTGAATCTATGGAAAATAAACTGGTACCTGTATTTTATGGCTAATATCCAGTGATAAGTGAGTACATACCATTCATGTCTTTTTGGGACTGGGTTACCTCACTCAGGATGATATTCTCAAATTCCATCCATTTGCCTGGAAAATTAATAATTTGTTTTTTTTTTAAAATGACTTTTATTTATTTTTTATGCTTTTATATCTAAGTTTTTTTTATTTACATTCCAAATCATTTCCCCTTTCCCGTTTCCTCCCTCACTGAAAGTCCCATAAAACCCCTTCCCTCCCTCTTTTCCCCATTCAACCCCCTCTCGCTTTTCTGTCCTGGCATTCCCCTACATCCAGTCTTTCCAGGACCAGGGGTCTCTCTTTCCATCTTCTTGGAAATCTATTGATATGCTAATTGTGTCTGGGGTATTCCGAGATTCTGGGTTAATGTCCCCTTATCAGTGACTGCATACCATGTGTGTCCTTTTGTGATTGGGTTACCTCTCTAAGGATGATATTTTAAAGTTCTGACCATTTACCTAAGATTTTCATGAATTCATTGTTTTTAATTGCAGAGTAGTATTCCATTGTGTAAATATAACACATCTTCTGAGCCATTCCTCTGCTGAGGGACACCTGGGTTCTTTCCAGCATCTGGCCATTATACATAAGGCTGCTATGAACATAATGGAGCATGTATCCTTATTGCATACAGAGAAAGACTCAGGGTATATGTCCAGGAGTGTTATAGCAGGATCTTCCTGGAGTGTCATGCCCAGTTTTCTGAGGAACTACCAGACTGCTTTCCAGAGTGGTTGTATCAACTTGCAAACCCACCAGAAGTGGAGAAGTGTTCCTCTTTCTCCACATCTTTGCCAACAACTGCTGTCTCCTGTGTTTTTGATCTTAGCCATTCTGACTGGTGTGAGATGGAATCTCAGGGTTGTTTTGATTTGCATTTTCCTAATGACTAAGGATGATGAACATCTCTTTAGGTGCTTCTCAGCCATTAGATATTCTTCAGGTGGGAACTCTTTGTTTGGCTCTGTACCCCATTTTTAACAGGGTTACTTGGCTCTCTGGAGTCTACATTCTTGAGTTCTTTGTATATATTGGATATTCGCACTCTGTCAGATGTAGGGATGGTAAAGAACATTTCCCAGTTAATTGCTTGCCGCTTTTTATTTTTGACAGTGTCCTTTGCCTTACAGAAACTTTGTAATTTTATGAGGTCCCATTTGTCAATTCTTGATCTTAGAGCATAAGCTATTGGAGTTCTTTCTGTTCAGGAAATTCTCCCCTGTGCCCATATGTTCAAGGTTCTTCCCTAGTTTCCTTTCTATTAGTTTCAGTGTGTCTGGTTTTATGTGGAGGTCCTTGATCCACTTGGAATTGAGCTTAGTGCAAGGAGATAAGAGTGGATCAATTTGCATTCTTCTGCATGTTGACCTCCAGTTGAACCAGCACCATTTGTTGAAAAGGCTTTTTTTCTACTGGATGGTTTTAGCTCCTTTGTCAAAGATCAAGTGACCATAGGAGTGTGGATTCATTTCTGGGTCTTCAATTCTGTTCCATTGATCTACATGCCTGTCAATGTACCAATACCATGCAGTTTTAAACACTATTGCTCTGTAGTACAGCTTGAGGTCTGGGATACTGATTCCCCCAGAAGTTCTCTTACTCTTGAGGATAGTTTTAGCTATCCTGGGGTTTTGTTATTCCAGATGAATTTTTGAATTGCTCTTTCTAATTCTATGAAGAATTGAGTTGGGATTTTGATGGGGATTGCATTGAATCTGTATATTACTTTTGGTAAGATGGTCATTTTTGCTATAATAATCCTACCAATCCATGAGCATGGCAGATTTTTCCATCTTCTGAGGTCTTCTTCAATTTCCTTCTTCAGAGACTTGAAGTGCTTGTCATACAGATCTTTCACTTGTTTGGTTAGAGTTACGCCAAGGTACTTTATATTGTTTGTGGCTATCGTGAAGGGTATCATTTCTCTTATTTCTTTCTCAGCCTGCTTATCCTTTGAGTATAGGAAGGCTACTGACTTGCTTGAGTTGATTTTATATCCGGCCACTTTGCTGAAGCTGTTTATCAGCTGTAGGAGTTCTCTGGTGGAGTTCTTTGGGTCACTTAAGTATACTATCGTATCATGTGCAAATAGTGATAGGTTGACTTCTTCCTTTCCAATTTGTATCCATTTGACCTCCTTTTGTTGTCTAATTGCTCTAGCTAGAACTTCACGTACTATATTGAAAAGATATGGAGAGAGAGGGCAGCCTTGTCTAGTCCCTGATTTTAGTGAGATTGCCTCAAGTTTCTCTTCATTTAGATTGATGTTTGCTACCGGTTTGCTGTAAATTGCTTTTACTGTTTAGATATGGACCTCGAATTCCTGATCTTTCCGAGACCTTTACCATGAAAGGATGCTGAATTTTGTCAAATGCTTTCTCAGTATCTAATGAAATGACCATGTGTTTTTTTTTTCCTTTGAGATTGTTTATGTAGTGCATTACTTTAATGGACTTCCTTATATTGAACCATCCCTGCATCCCTGGGATGAAGCCTACTTGAGCGTGTTGAATGATCATTTTGATGTGTCATTGGATTTAGTTTGTGAGAATTTTATTGAGGATAATTGCATCAATATTTATGAGCAAAATTTTTCTGAAGTATTCTTTCTTAGTTGGATCATTTTTGGTTTAGATATCAGAGTAATCATGGGTTCATAGAATGAACTAGGTTGTACCCCTTCTGCTTCTATTCTGTGGAATAATTTGAAGAGTAGCAACATTAAGCATTCTTCAAGGTCTGTTAGAATTCCGAATTAAAACATTCTGACCCTCAGAATTTTTTTTTGGTGGGAGACTTTTTTATTAAATATTTTCTTTATTTACCTTTCAAATGATATCCCCTTGCCTGGTTTACTCTCTGGAAACCCCATCCTATCGCCCCTCCCCTTGCTCACCAACCAACTCACTCCCACTTCCCTGTCCTGGCATTCCCCTATACTGGGGCATTAAGCCTTCTCAGGACCAAGGGCCTCTCGTCTCTTTGATGTCCAACAAGGCCATCCTCTGCTAAATATGCAGCTGTAGCCATGAGTCCCTCCATGTCTACTCTTTGGTTAGTAGTTTAGTCCATGGGTGCTCTGGGGGTATTGCTTGGTTCATATTGTTGTTCCTCCTGTGAGGCTGCAAGCTCCTTCAGCTCCTTTGGTCTTTTCTCTCTAGCTCCTCCATTGGGTACCTTATGCTCAGTCTGATGGTTAGCTGAGAGTATCCACCTCTGTATCTGTCAGGCTCTGGCAGAGCCTCTCAGGAGATAGCTTTATCAGGCTCCAGTCAGCAATCACTTGTTGGCATCCACAATAGTGTCTAGGTTTGATGATTGTATATGGGATAGTTCCCCAGGTGGGGCAGTCTCTCGGGATGGTCTTTCCATCAGCCTCTGTTCCACACTTTATCTCTATATCTCCTTCCATGGTATTTTATTCCTCCCTTTTATTGTAAGCTAGTACAACCACTCTGGAAATCAGTTTGGCAATTCCTCAGAAAATCAGACATAGTACTACTGGAGGACACAGTTATACTACTCCTGGGCATATGTCCAAAAGATTCTCTAACATGTAATAAGGATATATGCTTCACTATGTTCATAGCAGCCTTATTAAAAACAGCCAAAAGTACACAGATATCCCTCAACAGAGGAAAGGATACAGAAAATGTGGTACATTTACACAATGGAATATTACTCAGCTATTAAAAACAATGAATTCATGAAATTTTTATGCAAATGGATGGAAGTAGAAAATATCATCCTGAGTGACTTAACCCAATCACAAATGACACATGATATGCACTCACTGATAAGTGGACATTAGTCCAGAAGCTATGAATACCCAATATAGAATTCACAGACCAAATGAAGCTCAAGATGAAGGAAGACCAAATTAAGGATACACTGGTGGGATACTTAATGACTGCTTCTATTTCTTAGGAGTTGGGAGACTGTTTAGATAATTTATCTGTTCTTGATTTAATTTTGGTACATGGCATCTCTCTAGAAAATTATCCATATCATCTAATTTTCCAGTTTTGTTGATTTAGGCTTTTATAGTAATATCTGATGAGTTATTAAAATTTCCTCTGTTTTTGTTGTTATGTGTCCCTTTTCATTTCTGATTTTGTTAATTTACACACTGTCTCTATGACCTTTAATTAATTTGGCTATGGATTTATCTATCTTGTTGATTTTCTCAAAGAACCAACTCTTAGTTTTGTTCATTCTTTATATCTTTCTCTTTGTTTCTAGTTGGTTGGTTTTAGCTCTGAGTTTGATTAATACCTACCATCTCCTCCCATTGGGTGTGTTTGCTTTGTTTTGTTCAAGAGCTTTCAGATGTGCTGTTAAGTTGCTAGTGTAAGATCTCTCCGATTTCTTTATCAAGGTACTTAGTGCTATGATTCTTCATTGTAACACTGCTCTCATTGTGTCTTATAAGTTTGGATATGCTATATATTCATTTTCATTAAATTCTGGGAAGTATTTAATATCGTCCCTGACCAAGTTATCATTGAGTAGAGAGGTTTTCAGTTTCCATGGGTATGTGGGCTTCTTTTTGTATTTGTTTTTACTCAAGGCCAGACTTATTCAATGGTGATCTGATAGAAGGCTTAAAATTATTTCAATCTTCTTGTATTTGTTGAGGTTTCTATTGTGTTAGTTTTGGAGAAGGTACAATGAGACACTTAGAAGAGAGTATATTCTTTTGATTTAGGGTAAAATGTCCTGTAGATATCTGTTAAATCCATTTTGTTCATAATTTCTATTAGTTTCACTATGTCTCTGTTTAGTTTCTGTTTCAATGACCTGTCCATTGGTGAGAGTGGGATGTCGAAGTCTCCCATGATTATTGTGTGAGGTTAAATGTGTGTTTTGAGTTTTAGTGAATTTTCTTTTATGAATGTGGGTACTTTCTTGCATTTAGGGCATAGATTTTTCAGAATTGAGTCTTCATTTTGGTAGAATTTTCCTTTTATGAGTAAGAAGTATCCTTCCCTATCTCTTTTGATAACTTCTAGTTGAAAGTCTATTTTATTGGATAGAAGAATGGCTACTCCAGTTTGTTTCTTTGAACAGTTTCTTTGGAAAACTCTTTTACAGTCTTTTCCTCTGAAGTAATATCTGTTTTTTATGGTTGAGTGTGTTTCTTGTATGCAGTGGAATAATAGATTCTGTTTCTGCATTCATTCTGTTTGTCTGTGACTTTTTTTTTTGGTGGGGATTGAGTCCATTAAATATATTTAAATTCTGTTATTTTTGTTGTTGGAGGTGGTATGTGTGTGTGATTCTCTTTTGGGGTTAGTATGAGTTGAATAATTTCTTGAATTTTCTTGGGTGTACTTGTACTTCTTGTATTGGAGTTTTCCTTCTAGTAACTTTTGTAGGACTAGATTAGTAGAAGAGAATTATTTAAATTTCATTTTATTGTGGAATATCTTGATTTCCCCATCTATGGTGAGTGAGAATTTTGCTGGTTATTATAGCCTGAGCTGGCAATTGTGTTCTATTGGGGTTTGTATAGTGTCTTTCCAAGATGTACTGGCTTTTACAATTTCTCTTAAAAAGTCTAGGGCAATTCTGATAGGTCTATCTTTACCTGTTACTTGATTCTTTCCCTTACATATTTTAATATTCTTTTTTTCATTCTGTGTATTTAGCATTTTGTTCACTATGTGACGGGAGGATTTCATTTCTGGTCCAAACTATTTGGTTTTCTGTAGGCTTCTTATATATTTGTGGCCATGTTGTTTTTTAGGATAAGGGAGTTTTCTTGTATGATTTTGTTGAAGATGTTTTCTGGCACTTTTAATTAGGAACCTTCACTCCCTTCTGTTCCTTTTGATTTTAGGTTTTTTCTTTACATTGTGTCCTGAATTTCCTGGATGTTTTGGGTTAGTAGTTTTTTGCACTTTGTATTTTCTTTGATGATGTGTCAATATCTTCTATGGTATCTTCTACTCCTGAGATTCACTCTTCTATCTCTTGTATTCTCCTGGTGATGCTTGCATCTGTAACTCACAATCTCTTTCCTAGATTTCCATCTCAAGGGCTGCCTCCAGTTGTGATTTCTTTATTGTTTTTATTTCCATTTTCTTAGGTCTTGGATTATTTTCCAATTACTTAAATATTTTCCTGCTTTTCTTTCTTATTTTATTAGTCATTTTATTCATTTATACTTCAGATTTTATCCCCATTCCTTGTTACCCCTCCATAGCCCCCAGCAAATCACTCCTCCTTTCTCTTTGCCTACATGAGAGTGATTCTCCACTCCTACCTCACTGTTCTAGCATCCCCCTATGCAGGAGCATCAAACTTCTACAGGACCAAAAGCCTCCCCTGCCCATTGATGTCAGATAAGGCCATCCTCTGCAGCATAAGTATCTGGAGCCATTTGTCCCTCCATGTACACTCTTTGATTAGTGGTTTAATCTCTGGGAGCTCTGAGTAGTCTGGTTAGTTGATGTTGTTCTTTCTATCAGGTTGCAATCTCCTTTAGCTCCCTCAGTTTTCCCCCTAATTCTTCCATTGGGGTCCTTGGGCTCAGTCAGATTGATGACTATATCTGCATCTGTATTGGATCTGATAGAACTTCTCAGGGAACAGCCATACCAGGCTCCTGTCAGCAAGAGCTTCTTGACATCAGCAACAGTGTTGAGATTTGGTGTCTACAGATGGGATGGATCCCTAGGTGCAGCAATCTCTTCATGGCCTTTCCTTCAGTCTCTGTTCCATTTTATGTTTCTCTCTTTCCCTTAGAAAGGAACATTTATGGGTTAAAAATATTGAAATGGGTGGGTGGCCCATCCCTCAACTGGGAGTCCTGCCTATCTACTGGAGGGGGGTCTCTACATGTTCTATCTCCCATTTGTTGGATATTTCGGTTAAAGTCATCCCTATTGAGTCCTGGGACCCTCTTGCTTTCCTGGCATCTGGAACTTTCTTGTCTCTATCCCAAGTTCCTCATCCTCTACTGCTACATATTTTTATTCTATTTCCTATCTTTCCTGTCCCATCTAGTACCTGCCTCTCCCCTTTTTTTGTCTCCCCCTCCTCTCTCTCTCCAAGGTGCCTTCCTTCCTCTACCATCTGCGATTATTTTGTCCCCCTTTTTGTGTAGGATTGAAGCATCCACACTTCAGTCTTCCTTCTTCGTAAGTTCCATATGGTTTGTGGATTGTATTGCGTATATTCTGAAGTTTTGGGATAATACCCACTTATCAGTGAATACGTATCATGTATGTTGTTTTGTGTCTGGAGAATTTCACACAGGGTCTAGTTCCATACATTTGCCTGCAAATTTCATAAAGTCATTGTTTGTGATATTTTGACCTCTTTCCAATTTGTATCCTTTTGATCTTTTGTTGTCTAATTGTTCTGGCTAGAACTTCAAGTACTATATTGAAAAGATAGGCAGAGAGCGGGAAGTCTTGTATTGTCCCTGATTTTAGTGAGATTGCTACAAGTTTATCTCCATTATGTTTGATGTTAGCTATTGGTTTGCTGTATATTGCTTTTATTATGTTTAGGTATGGACCTTGATTTCCTGACCTCTCCAATACTTTTAACATGAATAGGTGTTGTACTTTGTCAAAGGCTTTTTCAGCATATGATGAGAGGATCATGTTTTTTTTCCTTTGAGTTTGTTAATATACTGGATTACATTGATAGATTTCTATATATTGAACCATCTCTGCATCCCTAGAATGAATACTACTTGATCATGGTGAATGATCATTTTGATGTGTTGTTGGATTAAGTTTGTAAGAATTTTATGGAATACTTTGCATTGATATTCATGAGGGAAATTGATCCGAGGTTCTCTTTATTGTTGGGTCTTTGTGTGATTTATGTGTCAGCACAATTGTGACTTCATAGAATGAATTGACGAGAATTCCTTCTGATTCTTTTTTGTGGAATAGTTTGAGAAGTGTTGGTATTAGGTCCCCTTTGAAGGTAGAATTCTCTAAAACCATCTGGTCCTGGCCTTTTATTGGTTTAGAGACTTTTAATAAGTGCTTCTATTCCTTAAGGGTTATAGGATAATTCAGATTGTTCATCTAATCTTTATTTAACTTTGGCTTCTAGAAAATCATTTCATATAGATGTTCAGTTTTGTTAAGTATAGGCTTTTGTAGTAAGAATTGATAATTTTTTTGAATTTCCTGTTTTTGTTGTTATGTCTCCCTTTTCACTTCTGATTTTGTCAATTTTGATTCTTTCTTTGTGCCATTAGTTTTGCTAGGTGTTTATATATCTGGTTGATTTTCTCAAAGAACCACCTTTTGTTTTTTTTTGTTTTTGTTTTTGTTTTTGTTTCTTTGTATTATTCTTTATTTCAAGTTGCTAGATTTCAGGCCTGAGATGGATTATTTCCTGCCATCTCCCTCTCCCTCTTGCTTTTTTTTTCAGATATGCTATTCAGCTGCTAGTATATGATATATCTAATTTATTTTCATAGGCATGCAGTGTTATGTGATTTCCTCTTATTACTACTTTCATTCTGTCCCATAATTTTGGGTATGCTGTGCCTTCATTTTCATAAAATTCTAGAAAGTCTTTAACTTATTTGTTTCTTGCAAGAAAAAGTTATCATTGAGTAGATAGTTGTTTATCTTCTGTGAGTATGTGGGTTTTCTGTTGTTTCTTTTGTTGTTGTTGTTGAAGACCAGCCTTAGTTCATGGTGGTCAGTTAAATTACCTGGTATTAATTCATTGTTCTTGTATCTCTTTAGGCTTGTTTTGTTTCCAATTATATGATCATTTTTGGAGAAGGTACTATGAGATGCTGAGAAGGTATATTCTTTTTTTGGGTTGCAATGTTCTATAGATATCTGTTAAATCCATTTAGTTCATAATTTGTTAGATTCACTATGTTTCTGTTTAGTTTCTGTTTCCATGATCTCTCAATTGGTCAGAGTGTGGTGTTGAAGTCTCCTACTATTATTGTGTGAGGTTCAGTGTGTGCTTTGAGCTTCAGTAATGTTTATTTTATAAATGTTGTTGCCCTTGCATTTAGGGCAAAGATGACCAGAACTGAGAGTTCATCTTGGTAGATTTTTCCTTTGATGAGTACGTAGTGTCCTTTCCCATCATTTTTGATAACTTGTTGAAATTCTATTTTAATTGGTATTAGAATGATTACTTCAGCTTGTTTCTTGAGACCATTTGCTTAGATTTTGTTTCCAGCCTTCTACTTTGAGGTAGTGTCAGTCTTTAAGACAGGTGTGTTTCCTGTGTGCAGGAAAATGCTGGGTCCTGTTTTCATATCCAGTCTGCTAACCTATGTCTTTTTATTGGGGAAGTGAGTTCATTGATGTTAAGAGATATTAAGGAATAGTAACTGTTGCTTCCTGTTATTTTTGTTGTTAAAGTCAGAATTAATTTCTTTCTTTGTCTTTCTTTTCTTTTTTTTTTTGGTTTTTTTTTTTTTTTTTGGTTGGGTGTAGTTTCTCTCCTTGTGTTGGAGTTTTCCTTCTATCATCCTATGGAGGACTGGATTAGTGGAAATGTATTGTTTAAATTTCATTTTTTCATAGATTATCTTGGTTTCTCCATCTATGGTAATTGAGAGTTTTGTTGTTCTCTAGGGTCTGTATGACATCTGACCAAGATCTCAAGAATCTCTGTTGAGAAGTCTGGTGTGATTCTAATAGGTCTGCCTTTATTTGTTACTTGACATTTTTGCATACTTCTTTCAATATTTGTTTTTTGTTTTGTGCATTTGGTGTTTTAATTATTATGTGACAGATGAAATTACTTTTCTGGTCCAATCTGTTTGGTATTATGTATACTTCTTGTATGTTTATGGGCATCTCTTTCTTTAGGTTAGGAAAGTTTTTTTTTTTTCTATCATTTTGTTGAAGATATTTACTGGCACTTTGAATTGGCAATCTTCAGTCTCTTCTATAACTATTTTCCTTAGGTTTGGTCTCTTCATTGTATCCTGGATTTTGCATTAGGAGTTTGTTGCTTTATGTGTTTTCTTTGACTGTTATGTGAATGTCTTCTATGATATCTTCTACACCTGAGATTCTCTCTTCTATCTTCTGTAGTCTGTTGGTGATGTTTGCATCTGTGACTCCTGTTCTCTTTCCTAGTATTTTCTATTTCCAGGGTTATCTCCCTTTGTGTTTTCTTTAATGTTTCTATTTCCATTTTTAGATCATGAACCATTTTGTTCAATTCCTTCACCCATTTGATTATGTTTTCCTGTATTTCTTTAAGGAATTTGTGTTTCCTTTTTAATGGCTTCTACTTGTTTACCTGTGTTTTCCTGTACTTCTTTAAGAGAGGTATTTATGTCCTTCTTAAAGTTCTCTATCATCATGAAGTGGTATTATATATCTGAATCTTGCTTTGCATTTGTTTTGTTCTATCCAGTGCTTGCTGTGGTGGAAGAACTAGGTTCTGATGGTGAAAAGTAGCTTTAACTTCTCTTACTTATGTTCTTGGATTTGCCTCTTACCATCTGGTTATCTCCGGTTTTCACTGGCCTTGTTGTTTCTTACTGGATGCTGCCACTCCTATGAGCAAGTAATCTTAGGTGTACCAGAACTCCTGGGGGCCAAGCTATCTCTGGATGTGGGATGAGTTGGTGGGGATCCAGAGTACAGGCTCTGCTCCAGGGTGCAGTTGAAAACTGGAAGGAAGGTGAGTTTCTGGCTGGGTATGGGTTCCTACATCCCCTTGCTTCCTAGCGGTTCCCAGCTAAGCCAGGTGTTGGGGAAAGCATTGGGGCTTCACCTGTGGTCCTGGATGTGTCTGAATTCCTGGGTTTCAAGTTATATCTGGGTATGGGTTTAGTGGGTAGCGATCCAGATCACAGGCCCTTCTCCTAGGTCTTCCTGTATTTTCCTTAATGGATTTATTTGCTTCTACTTTAAGGGCTTCTATCTCTTTACCTGTGTTCTCCTGTATTTTTTTAAGGCAGCTACTTATGCCATCCTTAAAGTCCTCTATTAGCTTCATAAGATAAGATTGTAGGTCAGAATCTTGCTTTTCAGGTATGTTAGGGTTTCCAGGGCCTGCTCTAGTGGGAGAACTGGGTTCTGATGGTGCAAAATTACGTTGGCTTCTGTTTTTTATATTCTTTTTTTTCATCTTCAATTTCTTTATTTTTTTTATTTTCTAAGATTTTTTTTTATTTACATTCCAAATCGTTTCACCTTTCCCGTTTCCTCCCTCCCCGAAAGTCCCATAAGCCCCTTTCCGTCCCTCTTTTCTCCATTCAACCCCCTCTCGTTTCTCTGTCTTGGCGTTCCCCTACATCCAGTCTTTACAGGACCAGGGCTCTCTCCTTCCATCTTCTTAGAAATTTATTAATATGCAAATTTTGTCTAGGGTATTCCGAGATTCTGGATTAATATCCCCTTAGCAGTGACTGCATGCGATGTGTGTTCTTTTGTGATTGGGTTACCTCACTAAGGATGATATTTTCAAGATCAGACCATTTGCCTAGGAATTTCGTGAATTCATTGTTTTTAATTGCAGAGTAGTATTCCATCGTGTAGATATACCACATCTTCTGAATCCATTCCTCCATTGAGGGACATCTGGGTTCTTTCCAGCTTCTGGCTATTATAAATAAGGCTGCTATGAACATAGTGGAGCATGTGTCCTTATTGCATGCAGGTATAGCCTCTGGGTATATGCCTAGGAGTGGTATAGCCGGATCCTCCGGGAGTGTCATGCCCAGTTTTCTGAGGAACCGCCAGACTGCTTTCCAGAGTGGTTGTACCAACTTGCAATCCCACCAGCAGTGGAGGAGTGTTCCCCTTTCTCCACATCCTCGCCAACAACTGCTGTCTCCTGTGTTTTTGATCTTAGCCATTCTGACGGGTGTGAGATGGAGTCTCAGGATTGTTTTGATTTGCATTTCCCTAATGACTAAGGATGATGAACATCTCTTTAGGTACTTCTCAGCCATGAGATATTCTTCAGGTGAGAACTCTTTGTTTAGCTCTGTACCCCATTTTTTAATAGGGTTACTTGCCTCTCTGGAGTTTAACTTCTTGAGTTCTTTGTATATATTGGATATTAGCCCTCTGTCGGATGAAAGGTTGGTAAAATCATTTCCCAGTTAGTTGGTTGCCGCTTTGTCTTTTTGACAGTGTCTTTTGCCTTGCAAAAACTTTGTAATTTATTGAGATCCCATTTGTCTATTCTTGATCTTAGAGCATAAGCTATTGCAGTTCTGTTAAGGAAATTCTCCCCTGTGCCCATATGTTTAAGGTTCTTCCCTATTTACTTTCTAATAGTTTCAGTGTGTCTGATTTTATGTGGAGGTTCTTGATCCACTTGGAATTGAGATTAGTGCAAGGAGATAAGAATGGGTCAATTTGCATTATTCTGCATGTTGACCTCCACTGAGCCAGCACCATTTGTTGAAAAGGCTATCTTTTTTCCACTGGATGGTTTTAGCTCCTTTGTCAAAGATCAAGTGACCATAGGAGTGTGGATTCATTTCTGGGTCTTCAATTCTGTTCCATTGATCTACATGCCTGCCACTGTACCAATATCATGCAGTTTTTAACACTATTGCTCTGTAGTACAGCTTGAGGTCCGGGATACTGATTCCCCCAGAAGTTCTTTTACTGTTGAGAATAGTTTTAGCTATCCTGGGTTTTCTGTTATTACAGATGAATTTTTGAATTGCACTTTCTAACTCTATGAAGAATTGAGTTGGGATTTTGATGGGGATTGCATTGAATCTGCATATTACTTTTGGTAAGATGGTCATTTTTACTATATTAATCCTGCCAATCCATGAGCATGGCAGATTTTTCCATTTTCTGAGTTCTTCTTGAATTTCTTTCTTCAGAGACTTGAAGTTCTTGTCATACAGATCTTTCACTTCTTTGGTTAGAGTCACAACAAGATACTTTATATGGTTTGTGGCTATCGTGAAGGGTATCATTTCTCTTACTTCTTTCTCAGCCTGCTTATCCTTTGAGTATCGGAAGGCTTCTGACTTGCTTGAGTTAATTTTATATCCACCCACTTTGTTGAAGTTGTTTATCAGCTGTAGGAGTTCTCTAGTGAAGTTCTTTGGGTCGCTTAAATATACTATCATATCGTCTGCTAATAGTGATAGTTTGATTTCTTCCTTTCCAATTTGTATCCCTTTGACCTCTTTTTGTTGTCTAATTGCTCTAGCTAGAGATTCAAGTACTATTTTGAAAAGATATGGAGAGAGAGGGCATCCTTGTCTAGTCCCTGATTTTAGTGTGATTGCTTCAAGTTTCTCTCCATTTAGATTGATGCTGGCTACCGGGTTGCTGTAAATTGCTTTTACTATGTTTAGATATGGGCCTTGAATTCCTGATCTTTCCAAGACCTTTAGCATGAAAGGATGCTGAATTTTGTCAAATGCTTTCTCAGCATCTAATGAGATGACCATGTGGTTTTTTTCGTTGAGATTGTTTATGTAGTGGATTACATTAATGGATTTTCTTATATTGAACCATCCCTGCATCACTGGGATGAAGCCTACTTGATCGTAGTGAATGATCATTTTGATGTGTTCTTGGATTCTGTTGGCAAGAATTTTATTGAGTATTTTTGCATCGATATTCATAAGAGAGATTGGCCTGAGATTCTCTTTCTTTGTCGGATCTTTGTGTGCTTTTGGCATTAGCATAATTGTGGCTTCATAGAACGAGTTGGGTAGTGTTCCTTCTGTTTCTATTGTGTGGAACAGATTGAAGAGTATTGGTGTTAAGTCTTCTTTATAGGTCTGATAGAATTCTGCACTAAAATGATCTGGACCTCTGCTTTTTTTGATTGGAAGACTTCCAATGACAACTTCTATTTCTTCAGGTGTTATAGGACGGTTTAGATGGTCTATTTGATCCTGATTTAGGTATTTGGTATCTGTCAAGGAAATTGTCCATTTCCTCAAGATTTTCTAGTTGTGTTGAATACAGGTTTTTGTAGTAGGATCTGATGATTTTTTGAATTTCCTCAGTTTCTGTTGTTATCTCTCCCTTTTCTTTTCTGATTTTATTAATTTGGATACTATCTCTGTGCCCTCTGGTTAGTCTGGCTAAGGGCTTATCTATCTTGTTGATTTTCTCAAAGAACCAACTCTGCGTTTTGTTGATTCTTTGTATGGTTTTATTTGTTTCTACTTGATTGATTTCAGCCCTGAGTTTGATGATTTCCTGCCTTCTACTCCTCTTTGGTGTATTTGCTTCTTTTTGTTCCAGGGCTTTCAGGTGTGCCATTAAGCTGTTAGTGTATGCTGTCTCCCGATTCTTTTTGGTGGCACTCAGGGCTATGAATTTTCCTCTTAGCACTGCTTTCATTGTGTCCCATAAATTAGGGTATGTTGTGCCTTCATTTTCATTAACTTTCAAAAAGTTTTTGATTTCTTTCTTTATTTCCACCTTGACCAAGTTATCATTGAGTAGAACATTGTTCAGCCTCCATATGTACGTGGGTTTTCTTTTGTTTTTATTGCCATTGAAGACCACCCTTATTCCATAGTGATCTGATAAGAGGCATGGGATTAGTTCTATCTTCTTATATCTGTTGAGGTCTGATTTGTGACCAATTATATGGTCAATTTTGGAGAAGGTACCATGAGGTGCTGAGAAGAAGGTGTATTCTTTAGCTCTAGAATGAAATGTTCTATATAAATCTGTTAGTTCCATTTGGTCCAAGGCTTCAATTAAATTCACTGTGTCCCTGTTTAGTTTCTGCTTTCCTGAACGATCCACTTCAGAGAGCGGGGTGTTGAAATCACCCACTATTATTGTGTGAGGTGCGATGTGTGCTTTGAGCTTTAGTAAAGTTTCTTTTATGAATGAGGGTGCCCTTGCATTTGGAGCATAGATATTCAGAATTGAGAGTTCTTCTCGGTGGATTTTTCCCTTGATCAGTATGTAGTGTCCTTCTGTGTCTTTTTTGATGACTTTAGGTTGAAAATCAATTTTATCTGATATTAGGTTGGCTACTCCACCTCGTTTCTTGGGGCCATTTGCTTGTAAAATTGTTTTCCAGCCTTTTACTCTGAGGTAGTGTTTGTCTTTGACACTGAGGTGCGTTTCCTGCATGCAGCCAAATACTGGGTCCTGTTTACGTATCCAGTCTGCTAGTCTATGTCTTTTTATTGGGGAATTGAGACCATTGTTATTAAGAGAGATTAAGGCATAGTGATTATTGCCATCTGCCATTCTTGACGCTATCTTTATGTTTGTGTGGTTATCTACTTTTCGGTTTGATTCAAGAAGGTTATTATCTCATTTTTTCCAGGGTGTTGTTTCTCTTGCCTCTTGCCATATGTTTATCTCTGGTGTTAACTGGCCTGATTGTCTCTGATTAGAGCCTGTCCATTCTTGTAGTCAGGTAGAACTCTGCGACATGGGTTAGAGCTGGACTCCTGGGAGGCAGGCTGTTCTGTCTCTGATTATAACATATCTCCTCGGAGACAAGAAGGCTGTGTTCCTGAGTACAGCAGACTCTCTGGTAAATAGATAGGCTCTGAGCAGTGGGAGAGGGTCAAGAGCATGCAGGCTGCCCTGGGCAGAGTTGTAGATTAGAAGGAAGATGTGCCTCTGGCAGAGGAGATTTCTCCCATGTTTGCTGGCCCTTTAAGTTGTAAATCTTCACTCTCTTCTATACCTAATTTCCTTAGGTTTGGTCCTCTTAATGTCCTGGATTTCCTGAATGATTTAGGTTAGGAGATTTTTGCATTTGGAATTTTCTTTGACTGTTGTGTTAATGTTTTCTATGGTATCTTCTTTCCCTGAGATTCTCCCCTGTATCTCTTGTATTTTGTTGGTGATGACTCCTGATCACTTTCCTAGATTTTCTATCTCCAGAATTGTCTCCCTTTGTGATTTTCTTATTGTTTCTACTTCTATTTTTCGATCCTGGATGGTTTTGTTCAATTCCTTCACCTGTTTAATTGTGTTTTCCTATAATTCTTTAAGGGAATTTTCTGTTTCCTCCTTAAGGGCTTCTACCTGTTTGCCTGTGTTCTCCTTTATTTCTTTTAGGTAGTTATTTATGTCCTTCTTAATGTCCTCTATCAGCATCATGAGATGTGATTTTTAATCCAAATCTTGCTTTTCCAGTGTGTTGTGGTATCCAGGACTTGCTGTGATGGGAGAACTAGGTTCTGATGATGCCACATAGACTTTGTTAGTTGGTAGGGTTCTTGCACTTGCCTTTCACCATCTGGTTTCTCTGGTGTTTGTTGGTCTTGCTGTCTCTGCCTGAGCTTGTCCCTCCTGTGGGTTTGTAAGCCCATGTCAGCACTCCTGGTAAACCAGTTCTTTCCTGGTAGCACTTGTGTGCAGAGGGCTGTGGAACAGCTTTAGGTCCAGGTGCAGATGGCAATGGGAAGAATCATGTCCCAGCTGTTCCTGTACCCTGTGCACTCCTAATGGGTACAGCTTTAGACAGTTATTGGAAAGAAATTGGTTATCCTACCTCTGAACCTCAGAGTGTTCTCACTCCTGAGAGAATAGCTCTCTTCAGGAAGGACCTGCACACAGAGGGCTGTGGAACAGTCTTAGATCTAGGGTGCAGATGGTGACTAGAGTAAATAATTTAAATATGTAGACATACTGTATTTGGGTTTCCATCCATTTGTATACCTGCTTACTCAGTATTCCTCAAGCTTCAAGTGTGAGTATAATGTGAACATAACTTGCTGCAAGTGTAATGTGAACATACATGCTTCTTGATATAAGCTTGGAGAGAAGTATAAAGATACAGCGAAAATATGTGCTTAAAATGCACTGTGTGGTCATGAATGCCTTAGCACTGTTCTCATAAAGCACCTTCTATGGTAAGTGTTGTCTTAAAAGAAGCAGCATTAGAAAATAAAAATATAGTTTCTGGAATCAGAGCAGTAATCTTGCTGCTGAATATGTGGATTGTTAGTATCATAAAACATTTTCCAAAGCTCTTTGACAGGCACTCTGGTGGCAGAGAGAAATCTGGAGGCCATGATGCAGAGGCTGAGCATAACTATTTTTGGTTCAGGTTCTATAGCATGATTTTGCTTCAATTTAACTGAAAACTAAGAGTACCTCAGTCTAGAAATTTAGAGGTTAATATCTTAGTTACATTTCAATTGCTTTGATATGACACCATGAGCAAAGAAATTTAGAAACAAAATGCTTAATTTGAGGCAAGGAGTTAAGAATCCATAGTCATCATGGTAAGGAACATAGCAGCAGTGATGCTGGAGAGGTAGCCAAGAGCTCACATTCTGTTCCACAAGCAGAAGGCAGAGAGAGAGCCAGTCAGAATGGCTAAGATCAAAATCTTAGGAGACAGCAGGTGTTGGCACGGATGTGGAGAAAGAGGAACACTCCTCCAATGTTGGTGGGGCTGTGGTTGTGCAAGCTGGCACAACCACTCTGGAAATCAGTCTGGTGGCTCCTCAGAAAACTGGGCATGACACTTCTGGAGGACCCTGTTATACCACTCCTGGGCATATGCCCAGAGGACTCCCCAGCATGCAATAAGGACACATGTCCCACTATGTTTGTAGCAGCCCAATTTATAATAGCCAGAAACTGGAAAGAACCCAGATGCCCCTTGACGGAGGAATGGATACAGAAAATGTGGTATATTACTCAGCTATTAAAAATAATGAATTCATGAAATTCTTAGGCAAATGGTTGGAACTAGAAGATATCATCCTAAGTGAGGTAACCCAATCACAAAAGAACACACATGGTATGTTGTCACTGATAAGTGGATATTAGCCCAGAAGCTCATAATACCCAAAACACAATTCACATACCAATTGACTCCCAAGAAGAAGGAAGGCGAGGCTCCTGGTCCTGGAAGGACTTGTTGCAGCAGTGTAATGGAATACCAGGACAGAGAAATGGGAGGGGGTTGAATGGGGAACAGGGGGAGGGAAGAGGGCTTATGGTATTTTCAAGGAGGGGGGACTGGGAAAGGGGAAATCATTTGGAATATAAATAAAGAATATAGAAAGTAAAATAAACAAAAATAATCACCCAAGAATTCTTTTTTTCTTAAAATAAATGACTTAGAAATATCTATGAATGTGTAGAGAAAATTGTCATAACCTGTAAATGTATAGAATATTTTCCATATATTTTGTACATTTTGACATTTATGTATTCATTAATTCACACATATTTTCCTATAAATACACACATATGTATATTTCACTTATATTAATACATATTTTTCATTTGTTTTATCACTTCATACATTATAAACATGTGTTTGTGCAAATATATATCTAAAATTTACTGCTATATAATTATGCCCTAATGTGTTCATCTATAATTTTGTCACTTTCTTAGCTATCCTAAACATTCATGTCTATAAACAATGCAAATACTTTGCATTAATTCATATTTTACAAAGTGGAAATACTAACTTTACAATAAATGCACATTAGTTGTTTGATAACTATTCTTAAATAACCTCCCTAAAATTTATGTGATTTACTCTATGGAGTTTCAAAGTGATCATTTCCACAATCTACTGTTTTAAATGTTTTTTTCCAGTTGATTAATTTTAAATTTTAGCCTATAATAACTTTTAAAGTTTGTGGTTACATATGAGTTTAGATACTCTTTACTATAATTAGACATATATTCATTTATTTAAATTGTTCATCAGACAGTTTATTGTAGATTGGTATCAATATATTTTTATTTGTTTATGAGTGTGTTTTATGTAGAAAAATGTAAAATTTATACACTTAGTTAAGACGCTTATTGAATAATTGCAGAAATCTGTCTTTAAAATGTAGCAGCTATTGCCATCTTCCTCATAGCTGCTGTGAGTACACAGAGACTCTTGATCCCCAATCAACCCTCTCCTGCTTCCCAGTTCTCGTATTCCCCTACATTGCAACATCAAGTCTACCCAGGACAAGGGGCCTATCCTCCCTTTGATGTCCAACAAAGCCATCCTCTGCTGCCTATGCATTTAGAGCCATGGGTAACTCCATGTGTACTCTTTGGATGATGGGAGCTCTGGGAATACTGGGTGACTCATAATGTTGTTCCTCCTATGGCATTGCAAACCCCTTCAGCTCCTTGGGTCCTTTCTATAGCTCCTCTATTGGAGACCCTGTACTCAGTTCAATAGGTGGCTGAGAGTGTCCCCCTCTGTATTTCCCATGCACCAGCAGATCCTCCCAGGTGACAGCTATATCTGGCTCTGGTAAGCAAGCACTTATGGGCATTCATAATAGAGTCTGAGTTTTGTAACTGTATATGGGATGATCCCTAGGTGGAGGTAGACTCTGGATGGTCTTTCCCTTAGAATCCACTCCACCCTTTATCTCTGTATCTCCTTCTGTGGATATTTTCTTCCCCTTCTACGAAGGACCAGAGTATCCATACTTTGTTCTTCCTCCTTCTTGGGCATCATTTGATATATGAAATATGTCTTGGGTATTCCAAGTTTCTGGGATAATATACATTTCTCAGTGAGTGTATACCATGTGTGTTCTTTTGTGATTAGGTTACCTCACTCAGGATGATATTTTCCAGTCCCATACATTTGTCTAAGAATTTCATGAATTCATTGTTTTTAATAGCTGAGTAGTATTCCGTTGTATAAATATACCACATTTTCTGTATCAATTTCTCTGTTGACCTGGTTCTTTCCAGTTTCTAGATATTATAAAGAAGGCTGCTATAAACATAGTAGAGCAGGTGTCCTTAATACATGCTGGAGAATTCTGTGGTTATATGCCCAGGAGTGGTAAAACAGGGTCCTCCGGTAGTATTATGCCCAGTTTTCTGAGGACTCGCCAAACTGTACCAGCTTGGAATCCCACCAGCAGTGGAGGGGAGGGTTCTTCTTTTGTCACATCCTCTCCAGTCTACCCCTGGTCCTGGGTAGACTCTGCTGTCTCCTGAGGTTTTGATCTTAACCATTCTGACTGGTGTGAGGTAAAATCTCAGGGTTGTTTTGATTTGCATTTCCCTGATGACTAAGGATGTTGAACATTTCTTTGGGTGTTTCTCAGCCATTCGATATTCCTCAGGTGAAAATTCTTTGTTTAACTCTGTACCTCATTTTTTAATAGGGTTATTCGATTCTCTGGAGTCTAACTTCTTGAGTTCTTTGTACATATTTGATATTAGCTGTCTGTCAGATGTAGGGTTGTAAAAGACCTTTTCCCAATTTGTTGGCTTCCATTTTGTCCTATTGATAGTGTCCTTTGCCTTACAGAAACTTTGTAATTTTATGAGGTCCCATTTGTCAATTCTTGACCTTAAAGCATAGACTATTGCTTTTCTGTTCAGGAAATTTTCCTTTGTGCCCAAGTGTTCAAGACTCTTCCCCAGTTTCTTTTCTATTAGATTCAATGTGTCTGGTATTATCTGGAGGTCCGTGATCCACTTGGACTTGACTTTAGTACAAGGATATAAGAATGGATCAATTTGCATTTTTCTGCCTGCCAGCTGCCAGTTGAGTCAGCACCGTTTGTTGAAAAGGCTATCTTTTTTCCAGTGGATGGTTTTAGCTCCATTGTCAAAGATCGAGTGATCATAGGTGTGTGGGTTCATTTTTGGGTCTTCAATTCTATTCCATTGATCTATCTGCCTGTCACTGTAGCCATACCATGCAGTTTTTAACACTAGTGCTCTGTAGTATTGCTTGATGTCTGGAATATTGATTTCCCCAGATGTTCTTTTATTGTTGAGAATTGTTTTCTCTATCCTGGGTTCTTTTGTTATTCCAGGTTAATTTGAGAATTGCTCTTTCTAACTCTATGAAGAATTGAGTTGGAATTTTGATAGGTATTACATTGAATCTGTATATTGCTTTTGGCAAGATAGCAATTTTTACTATATTAATCCTGCCAATTCATGAGCATGGAAGTTCTTTCCATCTTCTGAAGTCTTCTTTGATTTCTTTCTTCAGAGACTTGAAGTTCTTGTCATACAGATTTTTCACTTGTTTGGTTAGAGTCACAGCAAGATACATTATATTGCTTGTTACTATTGTGAAGGGTGTCATCTCCCTAATTTCTTTCTTAGCCTGTTTATCCTTTGAGTATAAGAAGGCTACTGATTTGTTTGAGTTAATTCTATCCATCTTCTGAGGACTTCTTCAACACTTTTCTTCAAAGACATGAAGTTTTTGTCATACAGATCTTACACTTGTTTGGTTAGAGCCACACTGAGATACTTTATATTGTTATATTGTTTATATTGTTTCATATCCAGTCTGTTTATCTATGTCTTTTTATTGGTGAATTAAGTACATTGATGTTAAAAGATATTAAAGACCCTCCTCTGCTGCCTGTCCCATTCATTCCAACGTGGTAGAACTGTGCTAGGTCTGCTATGGGGGAAGACCACATTTCCTGGTGCTTTCTAGAGATCCAACAGCAGCAGGGCATTCGAGAACCACCAGCAGCAGGCTTTTGAGGACCAACAGTTTGCAGGACATTCAACCCTTGCCAAGTTTGCCACAGGGAAGACCCCATTTCCCGATACTTCCTGGAAAACCAACTATTTGCAAGACATTTGAGAGAAAGGAAATCCCAGTAGTACAGATACACAGGCCTGAAGGACAGAGAAGTCACAGCCAGAGACAGCAAGACCAGCTAAGACTGGAGATAACTAGATGGCCAAAGGCAAATGCAAGATCATTACCAACAAAAAACAAGGCAGCATGGCACCATCAGAACCAAGTTCTCCCCAACAACAAATTCATGATACTCTATCACATCAGAAAAGAAAGAGCTGGATTTAAAATCACATCTCATGATGCTGTTAGCTCCTTTGTCAAAGATCAAGTGGCCATAGGAGTGTGGATTCATTTATGGGTCTTCAATTCTGTTCCATTGATCTACATGTCTGTTACTGTACCAATACCATGCAGTTTTTAAGACTATTGCTCTGTAGTACAGCTTGAGGTCCGGGATTCTGATTCCCCCAAAGGTTCTCTTACTCTTGAGAATAGTTTTAGCTATTCTGGGTTTTCTGTTATTCTAGATGAAATTTTGAATTGCTCTTTCTAACTCTATGAAGAATTGAGTTGGGATTTTGATGGGGATTGCATTGAATCTGTGTATTACTTTTGGTAAGATGGTCATTTTTACTATATTAATCCTGCCAATCCATGAGCATGGCAGATTTTTCCATTTTCTGAGTTCTTCTTGAATTTCTTTCTTCAGAGACTTGAAGTTCTTGTCATACAGATCTTTCACTTGTTTGGTTAGAGTCACGCCAAGATACTTAATATGGTTTGTGGCTATCGTGAAGGGTATTATTTCTCTTACTTCTTTCTCAGCCTGCTTATCCTTTGAGTATAGGAAGGCTTCTGACTTGCTTGAGTTGATTTTATATCTGGCCACTTTGCTGAAGTCGTTTATCAGCTGTATGAGTTCTCTGGTGGAGTTCTTTGGGTCGCTTATGTATACTATCATATCGTCTGCAAATAGTGATAGTTTGACTTCTTCCTTTCCAATTTGTATCCCTTTGACCTCTTTTTGTTGTCTAATTGCTCTAGCTAGAACTTCAAGTACTATATGGAAAAGATATGGAGAGAGAGGGCATCCTTGTCTAGTCCCTGATTTTAGTGGGATTGCTTCAAGTTTCTCTCCATTTAGATTGATGCTGGCTACCGGTTTGCTGTAAATTGCTTTTACTATGTTTAGATATGGGCCTTGAATTCCTGATCTTTCCAAGACCTTTAGCATGAAAGGATGCTGAATTTTGTCAAATGCTTTCTCAGCATCTAATGAGATGACCATGTGTTTTTTTTTCTTTGAGATTGTTTATGTAGTGGATTACATTGATGGATTTCCTTATATTGAACCATCCCTGCATCCCTGGGATGAAGCCTACTTGATCGTGGTGAATGATCGTTTTGATGTGTTCTTGGATTCGGTTGGCAAGAATTTTATTGAGTATTTTTGCATCGATATTCATAAGAGAGATTGGCCTGAGATTCTCTTTCTTTGTCGGATCTTTGTGTGCTTTTGGTATAGTGTAATTGTGACTTCATAGAACGAGTTGTGTAGTGTTCCTTCTGTTTCTATTTTGTGGAACAGATTGAAGAGTATTGGTGTTAGGTCTTCTTTGAAGGTCTGATAGAATTCTGCACTAAAACCATCTGGACCTGTGCTTTTTTTGGTTGGAAGACTTCCAATGACAACTTCTATTTCTTCAGGGGTTATAGGACGGTTTAGATGGTCTATTTGATCCTGATTTAATTTTGGTACTTGGTATCTGTCAAGGAAATTGTCCATTTCCTCAAGATTTTCTAGTTGTGTTGAATACAGGTTTTTGTAGTAGGATCTGATGATTTTTTGAATTTCCTCAGTTTCTATTGTTATCTCTCCCTTTTCGTTTCTGATTTTATTAATTTGGATACTATCTTTGTGCTCTCTGGTTAGTCTGGCTAAGGGCTTATCTATCTTGTTAATTTTCTCAAAGAACCAACTCCTCGTTTTGTTGATTCTTTGTATGGTTTTATTTGTTTCTACTTGATTGATTTCAGCCCTGAGTTTGATGATTTCCTGCCTTCTACTCCTCTTTGGTGTATTTGCTTCTTTTTGTTCCAGGGCTTTCAGGTGTGCCATTAAGCTGTTAGTGTATGCTGTCTCCCTTTTTTTTTTGGCGGCACTCAGGGCTATGCATTTTCCTCTTAGCACTGCTTTCATTGTGTCCCATAAATTAGGGTATGTTGTACCTTCATTTTCATTAACTTTCAAAAAGTCTTTGATATCTTTCTTTATTTCCACCTTGACCAAGTTATCATTGAGTAGAGCATTGTTCAGCCTCCATGTGTACGTGGGTTTTCTTTTGTTTTTGTTGCCATTGAAGACCACCCTTATTCCATAGTGATCTGATAGGAGGCATGGGATTATTTCTATCTTCTTGTATCTGTTGAGGTCTGATTTGTGACCAATTATATGGTCAATTTTGGAGAAGGTACCATGAGGAGCTGAGAAGAAGGTGTATTCTTTAGCTCTAGGATGAAATGTTCTATATATATCAGTTAGTTCCATTTGGTCCAAGGCTTCAATTAGATTCACTGTGTCCCTGTTTAGTTTCTGCTTTCCTGAACGATCCATTTCAGAGAGCAGGGTGTTGAAGTCACCCACTATTATTGTGTGCGGTGCGATGTGTGCTTTGAGTTTAGTAAAGTTTCTTTTACGAATGAGGGTGCCCTTGCATTTGGAGCATAGATATTCAGAATTGAGAGTTCTTGATGGTGGATTTTTCCCTTGATCTGTATGTAGTGTCCTTCTGTGTCTTTTTTGATGACTTTAGGATGAAAATCAATTTTATCTGATATTAGGTTGGTTACTCCACCTCGTTTCTTGGGGCCATTTGCTTGTAGATCAATGGAACATAATTGAAGACCCAGAAATGTATTCACACTGCTATGCTCACTTGATCTTTGACAAAGGAGCTAAATCCATCCAGTGGAAAAAAGATAGCCTTTTCAACAAATGGTGCTGGCTCATCTGGAGGTCAACATGCAGAAGAATGCAAATTGACCCATTCTTATCTCCTTGCACTAAGCTCAATTCTAAGTGGATCAAATATCTCCACATAAAATCAGACACACTGAAACTAATAGAAGGGAAACTAGGGAAGAACCTTGAACATATGGGCACAGGGGAGAATTTCCTGAATAGAACTCCAATAGCTTATGCTCTAAGATCAAGAATTGATAAATGGGACCTCATTAAATTACAAAGTTTTTGCAAGGCAAAAGACACTGTCAAAAAGACAAAGCGGCAACCAACTAACTGGGAAATGATCTTTACCAACCTTACATCCGACAGATGGCTAATATCCAAGATACACAAAGAACTCAAGAAGTTAAACTCCAGAGATGCAAGTAACCCTATTAAAAAAATGGGGTACAGAGCTACACAAAGAGTTCTCACCTGAAGAATATCTAATGGCTGAGAAGCACCTAAAGAGATGTTCATCATCCTTAGTCATTAGGGAAATGCAAATCAAAACAACCCTGAGATTCCATCTCACACCAGTCAGGATGGCTAAGATCAAAAACACAGGAGACAGCAGTTGTTGGCGAGGATGTGGAGAAAGAGGAACACTCCTCCACTGCTGGTGGAATTGCAGGCTGGTACAACCACTCTGGAAAGCAGTCTGGCGGTTCCTCAGAAAACTGGGCATGACACTCCTGGAGGATCCGGCTGTACCACTCCTGGGCATATACCCAGAGGCTTTACCTGCATGCAATAAGGACACATGCTCCACTATATTCATAGCAGCCTTATTTATAATAGCCAGAAGCTGGAAAGAACCCAGATGTCCCTCAACGGAGGAATGGATTCAGAAGATGTGGTATATTTACACAATGGAATACTACTCTGCAATTAAAAACAATGAATTCACGAAATTCCTAGGCAAATGGTCAGATCTTGAAAATATCATCCTTAGTGAGGTAACCCAATCACAAAAGAACACACATGGTATGCAGTCACTGATAAGGGGATATTGACCCAGAATCTCCGAATACCCTAGACACAATCCGCATATCAATAGATTTCTAAAAAGATGGAAGGAGAAACCCCTGGTCCTGGAAAGACTGGATGTAGGGGAACGCCAGGACAGAGTAACGAGAGGGGGTTGAATGGAGAAAAGAGGGAGGGAAGGGGGCTTATGGGACTTTCGGGGAGGGAGGAAACGGGAAAGGGGAAGTGATTGGGAATGTAAATTAAAAAAATTAAAAAAAAACTAAAAAAAAAAAAAGATAATCTAAAAATTTCTGTGGTTCACAGCAGTTTAGCACCATTATTATTTAATATAAAATTTAATGCTAAAATTAAACATTATTTGATTTTCTGTGATAGGGGAATATAGTTGAAATATCTAGGTGGAGTACAACCAGCATTTACAAACTATAAAGTGTGGCTAGTGTCTATCTGATTCAAGATACCCAGCCCATTTCAGTAGATTTGCAGTTTGTATTCTGTCTTATATTTTTTAAAGAGTGGTCAGCAGAATCAGTTTTGAATTGCCATAGGCCCTATGTTCTGTGGATCTTTGAGGGATAAACAGCATATCCAAATCAAAGCAAATACTAGAGACAGATGTAGTCACATAAACAAGGAATAATATTGTGACATAACTTGTCATTTGGCAACATTGTATAAAGTTTTATCTTAGAATAACCTGATGTTTTAATTTGTATTGAAAGCAAATATTAACTATAGGACTTTATTGTCTTGCTATTTCATATTTTGCCTTTCTTTTCTACTATATGATTTTTCCTACAACTAACAACCATTGTTCACACTTTAAATCTGAATACATTGAATGTAAGTTGGTGATTTCAGATAGTTGGGGGGGGGCTATAATATAATTATATTATATCCTTTTCCCTTTCTTTCCTCCAAATCTTCCCATGTTCTCACCTCCTTGCATTTTTCAAATTCATAGTCTCTTCCTTTAATTGTTTATGTGTTTGTATGATATATGATTGTACATGTGTAGGTGCACCTCTCTCTCTCTCTCTCTCTCTCTCTCTCTCTCTCTCTCTCTCTCTCTCTCTCTCTCTCTCTCCCTCTCTCTGTGTGTCTGTGTGTGTGTGTGTTTGCGTGTGTGCGTGTGTGTGTGTGTTGATATATAGAGAAAGATTTAAGAGACTTAACTCATACTATTTCCCCAATCAGTATGTGCTACATTGCTAAAATGATTATTAAGAACATCATTTAGAAGGGATATTGAACATGTTTGTCTCAGTACACAATATATATACTTAGAAATGACTGGATGTCTCTGTACAAAAGTCTGTATAATACTCGAAATATAAATACTGTGAAGTATAATACTGGAAAATTGTTATCTACATGCATGTTTATCTCCTTTAACTGGCATAAACATTTATTATATAAATTATATTTTCACACATCAGAATAAGGTATGATGTCTCAAAGTTTCAGGCTGCTCAGTAACTGGACAAGTACATAACTAGTTGCCAATAGTGCTTAAAAAATATTTAACAGAAAATTCTACTTTGTTGAGTATACTGTATTTTGTGTGGTTTTCATTGCTGCTGCCAAAATATTTACATCATTCTTATTTAATGCTATATCCTTAGTAAAGCTGAGTATGTGTGCTATTTTGGTTTAAGAAACTGTTTTCGTTAAGCATTGTAAACATGTACGTAGCCATTTTAACTGTCAGAGAATCCATGACATTCATTTTCTGGTTAGGCAGCAGAATAAGAAGGGGTGTGATTTATACAGCTTTTTTTCCATCTTTATCATTTTTTAAAAGCAAGCACATTTTTATAAGCATTTAATAAGCAAAAGACCAAAGATTCAAGCTCAATTACTTGATATCAGCCTGAAAAGATATCAAACAGCAGAAATTTATTAATATTTTCTCATTAAATCACAGATGGCTTGACTGTGCACAAAGGAAAGGTCTGCAATATCTGTGTCAGATCAGACTTGGCTGAACATTGAAGTCATTCACAGTTGCCAGAGAACATTAATATTATGGCTCCCAAGAGTGGAATTGCAGTTATCTCTGTGTTTAGCTGTTAAAAGGCTTGCAGCTTGGGCATAGAAGATGAGAAGTGCTGCAGTAGTGCTCAAAGGACAAGCCCAAAATTATTTCAAAAGAGACAAAAGAAAAATAATGATTTTTGAGGTATCTTTACATGTTATTACTTACTTGATAAAATCCTATCTTTCTTGAAAAATGGATAATTCCGATACTGAGAAGTTAAATTAGTTTGTCATTCTTTCACATGTGTATCCAAATATTTATTTTTTCTCTTTGAAGATGACTGATTGGTAATGCAAAGTAAATATTTAATACACTTAATTAAATAAACTATTGGATAATATGGAAAGGAAACAGATGTATTTGAAACAACATTTATCATTAACCTTCAAAATAATTTTGTTTAAAGCCTTGAAATAATCAACAAAAAGAAATTGGTTTTCATTCTTCAGGTTATAGAAAGTATGAAAATGAAATTAGCAGTTATTCAAGAGTTTTACTTGTAATGAATCATGGATGATATAATTGACCAAATCTCTTCATGAATCAAATATCATACAGACATGAAATATCACAGGGTAGATTGAGGCCTGTGGATATTGTCCTCAGAAATACCTGTCTTTTACTTAACCACATACCTCCCTGTATCCCAACAAACCACATTATGGCAGCAAGAAAACAGAAGTTTTGCAATGTGCATGCTCATTACTCTTTCTACCCCTCTGCTAACCAACACATACATGCACTTCTGCACAGTCCAGTTATAGAGAAAGTTATGTCAAGGCTAACTGACTGCCTAATGTTCTTCAGTTCATTCTGCTTTGCCTTGACTTTTGCATTTATGTCTTTGATCCCTTTTTCATTATTAATCACTATGTATTCACTGGTCCCATTTAAGCAGTTATAAACATCTATTCAAAAAAGTTATTAAGAATTTTTCTGTAGAGATAGAATGTACAATAGAATAACAAAAATATAATGTACAAGGGGAATAAAAACTGATATTATATAATAAAACAGATTTAAAATGCAAACATAATGGGTTCACATTTTTACATTTAAAATACTTAAGTGTGTTCTTTGATTTTAATTCAAAATAACTTACTGTATATACTCATCATACATGGCACTTTCATATAGAAAATGTTCATGCAAGTATGTAATGTGCTTTGAACATATTGACCATGACTTGCTTTCCATTCTTCAAACCTTCTTTATAACCCAATTCTCCACTTGTATGACTTTGCTTCTGCTTTCATGTCATATACACATATATAATTTCATGTGTTTAGATAAGTTCTAGGAGACACAAATGAGAGAAAACACACAGTGCTTACTTCTCAGACTGATTTTATTTGCATCTGTTTTCTGCAAAAGCTATAATGTTGCATTCTATAGCTGAAAAAAGTACTATATATACCAAACTCTCTTACTAAGTCTTGTGTTGTTAAACTCCTGGGTTAATGTAGTAATTTTACTGTAGTAAATGGAGCTTCTGTGAACATGGGTGTAAGTATCTCTGGGAAACACCCAAGGGAAAAGCTGACCAATATGTCTGTATGGTATTCAGGTTTTGGAAGACCCTCCTACTGATTTCTGTCATACAAAGATATGTTTCCTTTCCCACCAAAGTATATCGAAAAAGGTTCCTCTGATGGTTACTCTTGATTATCAACTTGAAAAGATCTAGAACTAGAAATATAGCATGACAAACCTACGGTCATCCTTTAAGGGAATTTTCTTTTGCTTTTGTTCTGCTTTGTTTAGTCTTAAATATTTTTCTACTCTTTCTCTGATTTTTCCAGAGTTACAGGTTTTGTACCAAGTCTTCATCAATTAGGAAAATGTCTGGAAGAGAGATCTATTTCATACTTCTATGTATGGAAATTTTGTATTTCCAGCACCATTTATTAAAAGATGTTTTTCCTTTAGGGCTAGATAGATTGCTTAGGAATAAAGAGAACTTTCTGCTCCTGCAGAGGATACAGGTTGAGTTCCTCACACTGACATGCTACACCTGGGACTTCAATTCTAGGTCATTAAATCATTCTTTGGGCTTACATGGCACTAGGCACACACAGTATACATACACATATGCAGAAAAATGGTTAATGTATACAAAAATACATAAATCTATTTTTAAAAATTCTGTAAAAGACTCTGTCTCATCTCTAATAATATATATATTTGACAGCTTTGCCAAAAGTTTGAGTTTGATAGCTATATCTAAATGAAATTTTATCTGAGTCTTATATTCCATTTCATCATCCACTAGTTTATTTTGTTTTGCTAGGACTATACAGCTCTGCTACTATGGATGTGTAGCAAACTTGAAATCAGGTATGGTCATACATGTCACACTCTTTTTGATGGAATGCACTATGTGAGGTCTCTTGTGCTTCTATATAAATTTAAGCTTTTTAATTATGTGGAGAGTGGCATGATCACTTTGATAATAATTTCACAGAATCAATACATAGCTTTTAGCTGTACAATATTTTAATGGTATTAATTTTTCTAATTCATAAAAATGAAAGTCATTCCATCCTCTAGTATGAAATTCAGTTTCTTCCTTTCATGTTTTATAATTGTCGATGTTGAGGTATTCCACTTCCTTTTTGAGGTCTTTGCTCCTTGGTTTGTTTGAAGATAAAGATTTGTGTTTTGGTTTTCAAAGTTGTGAGTAGGATTCTTTCACTGATTCTTTTTTCTAAGCAAGTTTGTTATTGGGATAAGAGAAAACTACTGATTTTTTTGTTTGATAATTTTGAATCCTAACACTTGTTGGAAGTACTTATCATGGTGGTGGCTTTTAGATTTTCTTATAAATAGAATTATTATGTCATATGCTGCATCCATGTGCTTTTCTGCCTAGCCCATTTGCCAAATGGCTCATTATTTATTAAAAAAATATGCCTTTAACTTAAGCTAAGCTTGCTCACATTAGCTCATAACTTATCCCATGCTTACTCATTCTGCAGTGTGACTTGTTACCTCTCTTCAGTTTTATATGTTTTACTTCCTCTGCATCTCAGTCAAAAATGTTCCAATTTTTGATGCTTTCCCAGAGTTCTTGCTCTGTCGGATGTCCCACCTTCTATTCTATACCTTTCCTAAGGCCATAGGCTTTTATTTTAAGCAGTCAGGAGGTATATTAGGCAGGCAAGGAAGGACAGAGACACATCTTAACACAGTATGTGTAAGCATTATCCCTTTTTATCCAATAAAAAGCTTTTTCTCTAACATCCATAAACTATACACAATAAGAAAAACTATGAAAACTATCAGGTAAGAATTAGATTCATAATGCCCAGTCCATATGTATTTAGCAACCTTGGAGAAAGAATTCTACTGACAATCCTATCTTGTAGAGTACAAAGTTCTGTACCTAGTTCACTTTCTATCATAGCTTACATTTATCTTCCTATAAAAATTGTCTACACTTTAAAACATTTTCTAAAATCCTAAAAAAGATTAATCTTCATAGCAAGAACATAACTATCTAATGTTCAACCCAATCTGAGACCTCAGAAGGAATAAATATTAACTGAATGTACAGGAAGTGAAGAGTGTGCAGCTTTCAAAGCAACAAAAATGAAAAAGACAGCCGACTGCCTGGAAAGTCACCCAAATTCCTCTGCAACATGGATCATTTTCTTCAGGTTTCTGGCCCAAAATATCTGATAGCCGTTTCTGTGAAGCAAGGCTTGTGAAGGACTGTGAAGCTTGGCAATTGACATCCCTGCATTCTGTTTGTCCAATTTGAACTGCATACTTTCAGCAGTTGAAGAAAAAGAAGTTTCTTGTCCAGTTGCAGCTTGCCACGTTTGAAGTAAACTTCATATGGAAGTTCATCTATGTTCATCATCCTCTTTGACATAAAATGGGGTTTCTGCCAGGACCTGACTTGTCTCCCGGTCAAAAAAAATCTTTTATTAACAAAATATTCTTAAATGCCATGTTCTGTATATCTCTGAGGTCTTTGAAGACCATGTACCTATCTATAGTATGTCAGTATAGGCAAACATCGCTTGTTTCTAGCTCTTTACAATTGGTTTAACCTAGGATGCATTAGTCTGTAATTAACTAAACAAGTGACTAACATAGATCTGCACCCAGGTGCTAGGCTGATCTACAGCACTGGTCCTGCCAGGGGAGAACTGGTCTCTAGGGAGAGTGACCCCCATTTTCTCTCTGATGACTGGGCAAGCAGATATGGTCAGGAGCACAGGGAATACAGGAGAGGCAGAGCAGCTGGGACAGTGAACAATCAGGCTCCATCTGAAATCAAGGGCTGGCCTGAACAACAATCCACTGTGCCAGGGGAGGCCTGGTCTCCCAGAGGTCCTGAGAGAGGCTTCCAGGCCCACAGGAATGAAAAGCTTCAGCCAGAGACAGCAGGATCAACTAACACCAAAGATAACCAGACGGCAAAAGGCAAATGCAAGAACATTACCAACAGAAACCAAGTCAACATGGCAGCATCTGAACCCAGTTCTCCCACAACAGCAAGTCCTAGATACCCCAACACTAGAAAAGCAAGTTCTGGATTTAAAATCACATCACATGATGCTGATAAAAGACTTAAAGAAGGACATAAATAACTCCCTTAAAGAAATACAAGAGAACATGGGTCAAAAGGTAGAAGCCCTTAAAGAAAAAACACAAAATCTCTTAAAGAATTACAGGAAACATAAACAAGTGAAGGAACTGAACAAAACCATACAGGATCTAAAAATGGAAGTAGAAAAAATAAAAAAGTCACAAAGGGAGACAATTCTGGAGATAGAAAGTCTTGGAAAGAAATCAGGAGTCATAGATGCAAGCATTAACAACAGAATAAAAGAGATAGAAGACAGAATCTCAGGTGCTGAAGATACCATAGAAAACATTGACTTAACAGTCAAAGAAAATACAAAATGCGAAAAACTTGTAACCCAAAATATCCACAAAATCCAGGACACAATGAGAAGACCAAACCTAGGTATAGAAGAGAGATTTACAACTAAAAGGGCGAGTAAATATCTTCAACAACATTATAGAAGAAAACTTCCCTAACCGAAAGAAAGAGATGCCCATGAACATACAAGAAGCCTACAGAACTCCAAACATACTGGAATAGAAGAGAAATTCCTCCTGTCACATAATATTCAAAACTCCAAATGTACTAAACAAAGAAGGAATATTAAAAGCTGTAAGGGAAAAAGGTCAAGTAACATATAAAGGCAGACCTATCAGAATAACACCAGACATTTCACCAGAGAACATGAAAGCAAGAAGATCCTGGGAAGACCTCATACAGATCCTAAGAAAACACAAATGTCAGCTCAGACTACCTGGTAAAACTCTCAATTACCTTAGATGGAGAAACCAAGATATTCCATCATAAAACCAAATTACACAATATCTTTCCACAAATCCAGAGCTACAAAAGATAATAGATGGGAAATGCCAACACAAGAAGGAAAACTACAACATAGAAAAAACAAGAAAGTAATCTTTTTTCAACAAATCCAAAAGAAGATAAGCACACTAACATAAAAATAGCAACAAAAATAACAGGATGCAATAATCACTACTCCTTAATATCTCTTGTTTTAATACTAAATATAATCTTAATTTACATTTCAAGTGGTAAAACCTTTCCCAGTTTCCCCCTCCTCAAAACCCCCCAACCCCTCCTCCTACTCCCAGCCTCCAAGCATATGCCCCTCCACCTGAACAACTCCTACCTCCCCCCCTCCCAATTTCCCCTTGTTGGGGCATCTATTTAGCCTTCATCTGACCAAGGACTACTCCTCCCACTGATGTCCAACAAGACATTCCTCTGTCACATTTTGGCTGGAACCATGTGTACCCCTTGGTTGATAGTTTATTCCCTAAGAGTCCTGGAGCGTCTGGGTGGCCAACATTGTTGTTCTTCCTGTGGGGTTGTAAACCCATTCAGCTCCTCCAGACCACCCTCCAACTCCTATATTGGGGACCCCACTCCCAGACCAATGGTTGGCTGTAAGCATCTGCCTCTGTATGTGTAAGGCATTGTCAGGGCCTCTCCAAAGACAACCATGGCATGTTCCTTTTGATATGTGATTCTTGTCATCCATAGTAGTGTTGGGGTTTGGTGACTGTTTATAGGGTGAATCCCCAGGTAGGGAAGTCTCTGGGTGACCTTTACTTTGGTCCCTGCTCCACACTTTGCCTCCACTATTGCTTCTGTAAGTATATTATTCCCTTCCACAGAGGAACCCAAGCACCCCCACTTCAGTCCTCTTTCTTCTTGAGCTTTCTGTGGTCTGTGAATTGTAACTTGTTTATTTTGAGCATTTGGGCTAAAATTGACTTATCAGTGAGTGCAAACCATATGCATTCTTTTGTGATTTGGTTACCTTCCTCAGGATGACACTTTCTAGTTTCATCCATTTGCCTAAGAATTTCATGAATTCTTTGTTTTTAATAGCTGAATAATTCTCCATTGAGTATATATACTGCAGTATCTGTATCCATTCCTCAGTTTAAGGACATCTTGATCCTTTCCAGTTTCTGGCTATTATGAATAAGGCAATTATGAACATAGTGGAGCATGTGTCCTTATTATGTGTCGGAGCTTCTTCTGGGTATATACCCAGGGATAGTATAGCTGGGTCCTCAGGTAGTACTATGTCTAATTTTCTGAGAAATCACCAAACTGATTTCCAGAGTGGTTTTACCAGCTTGCAATCCCACCAACAATGGAGAAGTGTTCCTCTTTGCCCACATTCTCTCCAGCGTCTGCTGTCCCCTGCGTTTTTCATCTTAGCCATTCTGACTGGTGTGAAGTGGAATCTCAGTGTTGTTTCGATTTGCACTTCCCTGATAACTAAGGATGCTGAACATTTCTTTAGGTGCTTTAGAGCCATTAGAGTTTCCTCACTTGAGAATTCCCTGTTAAGCTCTGTATCCCATTTTTTAATAGGGTTATTTGACACTCTTGAGCCTAACCTCTTGATTTCTTTGTATATCTTGGATATTAGCCCTCTATCAGAGGTAGGAGTGGTAAAGATCTTTTCCCAATTTGTCAGCTGCCATTTTGTTCTACTGACCATGTCTTTTGCTTTACAGAAGCTTTACAGCTTCATGAGGTTCCATTTGTTGATTCTTGTTCTTAGCGCATAAGCCATTGGTGTTTTGTTCAGGAACTTTTCCACTGTGCCCATGTGTTCAAGATTCTTCCCCACTTTCTCCTCTATAAGCTTCATTGTGTCTGGTTTTATGTGTAAGTCCACTTGGACTTGAGCTTTGTACAAGGAGATAAGAATGGGTCAATTTGTATTTTTCTGCATGCTGACCACCAGTTGATCCAGCACCATTTGTTAAAAATACTGCCTTTTTCCCACTGGATGTTTTTAGCTCCTTTGCTAAATATCAAGTGACCATACATGTGTGGGTTCTTTTCTGGGTCTTCAATTCTATTCCATTGATCTTCCTGACTGTCATCATACCAATACAAGTTTTTATCACTATTGCTCTGCAGTAGAGCTTGAAGTCACGGATGGTGATTCCCCCAGGAGATCTTTTGTTGTGGAAAATAGGTTTTGCTATCCTGGGTTTCTTACTATTCCAGATGAATTTGAGAATTGCTCTTTCTAGATCTATGAAGAAATGATTTGGGATTTTGATGGGAATTGCATTGAATCTGTAGATTGCTTTCAGCAAGATGGTCATTTTTACTATATTGATCCTGCAAATGCATGAACATGGGAGATCTTTCCATCTTCTGAGAACTTCTTTGATTTCTTTCTTCAGAAGCTTAAAGTTTTTGTCATACAGATCTTTAACTTGATTCATTAGGGTCATACCAAGGTATGAAATATTATTTGAGACTATTGTAAAGGGTATCATTTCCTAATTTCATTCTCAGCTTGTTTATCCTTTGAGTAGAAGAAGGATACTGATGTGGTTGAGTTAATTTTATACCTAGCTACTTTGCTGAAGTTATCTATCAGTGTTAGGAGTTGTTTGGTGGAAGTTTTGGGGTCACTTAAGTATACGATCATATCATCTGCAAACAGTGATATTTTGACTTCTTCTTTTCCAATTTGTATCTCTTTGACCTCTTTTTGTTGTCTGATTGTTCTGGCTAGAACTTAAAGTACTATATTGAATAGATAGGGAGAGAGTGGGTAGCCTCCTCTGGTCCACGACTTTAGCAAGATTGCTTCAAATTTCTCTCCATTTAATTGTATGTTGGCTTCTGATTTGCAGTACATTGCTTTCACTATGTTTAGGTATGGGCCTTGGATTCCTGCTTTCTCCAAGTTTTTATCATAAAGGGATGCTGGATTTTCTCAAAAACTTTTTCAGCATCTAATGAAATGATCTTTGTTTTTCTTCCTTGAGTTTGTTTATATAGTGGATTATGTTGATGGTTTTCACTATATTGAAACATCCCTGTATCACTGGGATGAAGCCTACCTGATCATGGTGAATTATACCTTTGATGCATTCTTGAATTCTGTTGGTGATAATTTTATTGAGTGTTTTTGCATCAATGTTCAAGAGAAAGATTGGTCTGAAGTTCTCCTTCCTTGTTTGGTCTTTGTTTGGTTTAGGTATAAGCATTATGGTGGCTTCATAGAATGAGTTGGGTAGTGTTCCTTGAGTTTCAATTTTGTGGAATAGTTTTAAGAGTATCAGTATTAGCTCTTCTTTCAAGAACTGATAGAATTCCCCGCTAAAGCCATCTGGCTCTGGGCTCTTTTTTGATGGGAGACTATTAACGACTGCTTCTATTTCCTCAGGACTTATAGGACAATTTAGATGGTTTGTTTGATCCTGTTTTAACATCAGCACCTGGTATGTATCAAGAAAGTTGTCCATTTGGTCCAGAATTCCAAACTTTGTTGACTATAAATTCTTGTAGTAGGATCTGGTGATATTTTTAATTTCCACAGTTTCTGTTGTTATGTCTCCTTTTTAATTAATGATTTGGGTGGTGTTTTTTGCCCTCTGGTTAGTCTGGCTAAGGGTTTCTCTATCTTGTTGATTTTCTCAAAGAACCAGCTCCTGATTTTGTTGATTCTTTGTATAGTTGTTTTTATTTCTATTTGGTTGATTTTTGGACCTGAGTTAGATTATTTCCTGCTGCCTACTCGTCTTGGATGTAATTGATTCTTTTTATTCTAGAGCATTTAAGTGCTCTGTCAAGCTGTTATTGTAGGCTCTCTCCATTTTCTTTTTGGAGGAAATGAGAGCTATGAATTTTCCTCTGAACACTGTTTTCATTGTGTCCCATAAGTTTTGGTATGATGTGTCTTCGTTTTCATTGAATTCTTTTTTTTATTTATTTATTTATTTTATTTTATTTTTTTAATTTACATTCCAAATCACTTCCTCTTTCCCGTTTCCTCCCTCCCCGAAAGTCCCATAAGCCCCCTTCCCTCCCTCTTTTCTCCATTCAACCCCCTCTCGTTACTCTGTCCTGGCATTCCCCTACATCCAGTCTTTCCAGGACCAGGGGTCTCTCCTTCCATCTTCTTAGAAATCTATTGATATGCGGATTGTGTCTAGGGTATTCCGAGATTCTGGGTCAATATCCCCTTATCAGTGACTGCATACCATGTGTGTTCTTTTGTGATTGGGTTACCTCACTAAGGATGATATTTTCAAGATCTGACCATTTGCCTAGGAATTTCGGGAATTCATTGTTTTTAATTGCAGAGTAGTATTCCATTTTTTAATAGGGTTACTTGCCTCTCTGGAGTTTAACTTCTTGAGTTCTTTGTGTATATTGGATATTAGCCCTCTGTCGGATGTAAGGTTGGTAAAGATCATTTCCCAGTTAGTTGGTTGCCGCTTTGTCTTTTTGACAGTGTTTTTTGCCTTGCAAAAACTTTGTAATTTAATGAGGTTCCATTTGTCTATTCTTGATCTTAGAGCATAAGCTATTGGAGTTCTGTTCAGGAAATTCTCCCCTGTGCCCATATGTTCAAGGTTCTTCCCTAGTTTCCCTTCTATTAGTTTCAGTGTGTCTGGTTTTATGTGGAGATCTTTGATCCACTTAGAATTGAGCTTAGTGCAAAGAGATAAGATTGGGTCAATTTGCATTATTCTGCATGTTGACCTCCAGCTGAGCCAGTACCATTTGTTGAAAAGGCTATCTTTTTTCCACTGGATGGTTTTAGCTCCTTTGTCAAAGATCAAGTGACCATAGGAGTGTGGATTCATTTCTGGGTCTTCAATTCTGTTCCATTGATCTACATGTCTGTTACTGTACCAATACCATGCAGTTTTTATCACTATTGCTCTGTAGTACAGCTTGAGGTCCAGGATACTGATTCCCCCAGAGGTTCTTTTACTCTTGAGAATAGTTTTAGCTATTCTGGGTTTTCTGTTATTCCAGATGAATTTTTGAATTGCTCTTTCTAACTCTATGAAGAATTGAGTTGGGATTTTGATGGGGATTGCATTGAATCTGTGTATTACTTTTGGTAAGATGGTCATTTTTACTATATTAATCCTGCCAATCCATGAGCATGGCAGATTTTTCCATCTTCTGAGGTCTTCTTCAATTTCTTTCTTCAGAGACTTGAAGTTCTTGTCATACAGATCTTTCACTTGTTTGGTTAGAGTCACGCCAAGATACTTAATATGGTTTGTGGCTATCGTGAAGGGTATTATTTCTCTTACTTCTTTCTCAGCCTGCTTATCCTTTGAGTATAGGAAGGCTTCTGACTTGCTTGAGTTGATTTTATATCTGGCCACTTTGCTGAAGTCGTTTATCAGCTGTAGGAGTTCTCTGGTGGAGTTCTTTGAGTCGCTTATGTATACTATCATATCGTCTGCAAATAGTGATAGTTTGACTTCTTCCTTTCCAATTTGTATCCCTTTGACCTCTTTTTGTTGTCTAATTGCTCTAGCTAGAACTTCAAGTACTATATTGAAAAGAAATGGAGAGAGAGGGCAGCCTTGTCTAGTCCCTGATTTTAGTGGGATTGCTTCAAGTTTCTCTCATTAATTTCTTTCTTTCTTTATTCTTTGACCAAGCTATCGTTGAGAAGACCATTGTTCAAAGTCCACATGTATGTGTGTTTTCCATTGTTTTTGTTTGCTCTTAAGACTAGCTTTAGACCGTGGTGATCTGATAAGGTGCATGAAATAATTTCAATATTTCTGTACTGTTGAGGCCTGTTTTTTGAGGAATTATATGGTCAATTTTGGAGAAGGTGCCATGAGGTACTGAGAAGAAGGTATATTCTTTTGCTTTAGGGTGGAATGTTCTATAAATATGTGCTAGATACATTTGTTCCATAACTTCAGTTAGTTTCACAGTGCCTTTGTTTAGTTTCTGAGTTGCCCATTGTTGAGAGTGGGGTGTTGAAGTCTCCCACTATTACTGTGTGGGGGGCAATGTGTGCTTTGAACTTTGGTAAAGTTTCTTTTATAAATGTGGCTGGCCTTGTGTTGGGAGCATAGATGTTCAGAATTGAGAGTTCATCTTTGTAGACTTTCCCTTTGACCAGAATGAAGTAAACCTCCTTATCTTTTTTGACAACTTTTGGTTGAAAGTCAATTTTATGCGTTATAAGAATGCCTACTCTAGCTTGTTTCTTGGGACCATTTGCGTGGAAAATTGTTTTCCAGCCTTTGACTCTGAAGTAGTGACTGCCTTTGTTAATTAGGTGGGTTTCTTGTACACAACAAAATAGCGGGTCCAGTTTATGAATTCAGTCTGCTAGTCTATGTCTTTTAATTGGGGAATTGAGACCATTGATGTTAAGAGATACTAAGGAAAAGTGATTATTGCTTACTGTTATCTTCTTTGTTAAAGGTGAAATTCTGTTTGTGTAGCTATCTTCTATTGCATTTGTTGAAAGATTACTTTATTGCCTTTACTATGGTGTGGTATCCCACCTTTTGTTGGCATTTTCCACACATTATCTTTTGTAGGTCTGGATTTATGGAAAGGTATTTAGTATATTTGCTTTTTTCAAGGAACATCCTGTTTTTGCTGTCTATGGTAATTGAAAGTGTTGCTGGGTATAGCAGTCTAGGCTGACATTGATGTTATCTTAGGATCTATATGACATCAGCCCAGCATCTTGTAGCTTTCATAGTTTTTGGTGAGAAATCTGGTGTAATTCTGATAGCTCTGCCTTTATATGCTACTTGATCTTTTTCCCTTATTGCTTTTATTATTCTTTATTTGTTTACTGCATTTGGTGATTTGATTATTATGTGAAGTGAGGAAGTTCTGCTCCGGTCCAGTCTGTCTGGAGTTCTATAAACTTAAAGAATGTTCATGGGCATCTCTTACTATAGGTTAGGGAAGTTTTCTTCCATAATTTTGTTGAAGATGTTTACTGGTACTTTAAGATGTAAATCCTCACTCTCTTCTATACCTATAACCTGAGGTTGAGTCTTCTAATTATGTCTTGGATTTTCTGGATGTTCTGGGTTACCAGCATTTTGCATTTTGTATTTTCTTTGACTGTTGAGTCAATGATTTCTATGGATTCTTCAGTATCTGAGATTCTTTTGTCAATCACTTGTATTCTAATTTTGATATTTGCAGCTATGTTTCCTGAATTCTTTCCAAGGTTTTCTTTCTTTTTTTTAAATTTTATTTTATTTTATAAGTCTTTTATTTACATTCAAAATCATTTCCCCTTTCCCATTTCCAACCTCCCCGAAAGTCCCATAAGCCCCCTTTCCCCCATTCAACCCCCTCTGGCTTCTCTGTCCTGGCATTCCCCTACATCCAGTCTTTCCAGGACCAAGGGTCTCTCCTTCCATTTTCTTGGAAATCTATTGATATGTAAATTGTGTCTAGGGTATTCCGAGATTCTGGGTTAATATCCCCTTATCAGTAACTGCATACCATGTGTGTTCTTTTGTGATTGGGTTACCTCACTAAGGATGATATTTTCAAGTTCTAACCATTTGCCTAGGAATTTCGTGACTTCATTGTTTTTAATTGCACAGTAATATTCCATTGTGTAAATATACCACAACTTCTGAATCCATTCCTCCATTGAGGTACATTTGGGTTCTATCCAGCTTCTGGATATTATAAATAAGGTTGCTATGAACATAGTGGAGCATGTGGCTTTATTGCAGGCAGGTAAAGTCTCTGGGTAGATGCCCAGGAGTTGTATAGCAGGATCCTCCGGGAGTGTCATGCCCAGTTTTCTGAGGAACCGCCAGACTGCTTTCCAGAGTGGTTGTACCAGCCTGCAATTCCACCAGCAGTGGAGGAGTGTTCCTCTTTATCAACATCCTCACCAAAACTGCTGTCTCCTGTGTTTTTGATCTTAGCCATTCGGACTGGTGTGAGATGGAATCTCAGGGTTGTTTTGATTTGAATTTCCCTAATGACTAAGGATGATGAACATCTCTTTAGGTGCTTCTCAGCCATTAGATATTCTTCAGGTGAGAACACTTTGTTTAGCTCTGTACCCAATTTTTTAATAGGGTTACTTGCCTCTCTGGAGTTCTTTGTATATAATGAATATTAGCCCTCTGTCGGATGTAAGGTTGGTAAAGATTATTTCCCAGTTAGTTGGTTGCCGCTTTGTCTTTTTGACAGTGTCTTTTGCCTTGCAAAAACTTTGTAATTTAATGAGGTCCCATTTATCAATTCTTGATTTTAGAGCATAAGCTATTGGAGTTCTGTTCAGGAAATTCTCCACTGTGCCCATATGTTCAAGGTTCTTCCCTAGTTTCCTTTCTATTAGTTTCAGTGTGTCTGTTTTTCTATGGAGTTCCTTTATCCACTTGGAATTGAGCTTAGTGCAAGGAGATAAGAATGGGTGAATTTGCATTCTTCAGCATGGTGACCTCCAGTTGAGCCAGCACCATTTGTTGAAAAGGCTATCTTTTTTCCACTGGTTGGTTTTAGCACCTTTGTCAAAGATCAAGTGACCATAGGAGTGTGGATTCATTTCTGGGTCTTCGATTCTGTTCCATTGATCTACATACCTGTCACTGTACCAATACCATGCAGTTTTTAACACTATTGCTCTGTAGTACAGCTTGAGGTCTGGGAAATTGATTCCCCCAGAAGTTCTTTTACTCTTGAGAATAGTTTTAGCTATCCTGGGTTTTCAGTTATTCCAGATGAATTTTTGAATTGCTCTTTCTAACTCTATGAAGAAATGAGTTGGGATTTTGATGGGGATTGCATTGAACGTGTATATTGCTTTTGGCAAAATGGTCATTTTTACTATATTAATCCTGCCAATCCATGAGCACGAAAGATTTTTCAATCTTCTGAGGTCTTCTTCAATTTCTTTCTTCAGAGACTTGAAGTTCTTGTCATAAAGATCTTTTACTTGTTTGGTTAGAGTCACACCAAGATACTTTATATGGTTTGTGGCTATCGTGAAGGGTATCATTTCACTTATTTCTTTCTCAGCCTGCTTATCCTTTGAGTATAGGAAGGCTACTGACTTGCTTGAGTTGATTTTATATCCGGCCACTTTGCTGAAGTTGTTTATCAGCTGTAGGAATTCCTGGTGGAGTTCATTGGGTCGCTTAAGTATACTATCATATCATCTGCAAATACTGATAGTTTGATATTCTTCCTTTCCAATCTGTATCCCTTTGACCTCCTTTTGTTGTCTAATTACTCTAGCTAGAACTTCAAATACTATATTGAAAAGATATGGAGAGAGAAGGCAGCCTTGTCTAGTCCCTGATTTTAGTGGGATTGCTTCTAGTTTCTCTACATTTAGATTGATGTTGGCAATCGGTTTGCTGTAAATTGCTTTTACCATGTTTAGATATGGGTCTCGAATTCTTGATCTTTCCAAGACCTTTAACATGAAAGGATGCTGAATTTTGTCAAATGCTTTCTCAGCATCTAATGAGATGACCATGTGGTTTTTTTCTTTGAGATTGTTTATATAGTGGATTACATTGATGGATTTCCTTATATTGAACCATCCCTGTATCCCTGGGATGAAGCCTACTTGATCGTGGTGAATGATCATTTTGATGTGTTCTTGGATTCGGTTGGCAAGAATTTTATTGAGTATTTTTGCATCGATATTCATAAGAGAGATTGGCCTGAGATTCTCTTTCTTTGTCGGATCTTTGTGTGATTTTGGTATTATCGGAATTGTGGCTTCATAGAACAAGTTGGGTAGTGTTCCTTCAGTTTCTGATTTGTGGAATAGTTTGAAGAGTATTGGTGTTAGGTCTTCTTTGAAGGTCTGATAGAATTCTGCACTAAAACCATCTGGACCTGTGCTTTCTTTGGTTGGAAGACTTCCAATGGCGACTTCTATTCCTTCAGGGTTATTGGACGGTTTAGATGGTCTATTTGATCCTTATTTAATTTTGGTATTTGGTATCTGTCAAGAAAATTGTCCATTTCCTCGAGATTTTCTAGTTGTGTTGAATACAGGCTTTTGTAGTAGGATCTGATGATTTTTTGAATTTCCTCAGTTTCTGTGTTAGCTCTTCCTTTTCTTTTCTGATTTTGTTAATTTGGATACTGTCTCTTTGCTCTCTGGCTAGTCTGGCTAAGGGCTTATCTATCTTGTTGATTTTCTCAAAGAACCAACTCCTAATTTTGCTGATTCTTTGTATGGTTTTATTTGTTTCTACTTGATTGATTTCAGCCCTGATTTTGTGGATTTCCTACATTCTACTCCTCTTGGGTGTATTTACTTCTTTTTGTTCCAGGGCTTTCAGGTGTGCCATTAAGCTGCTAGTGTATGCTGTCTCCCATTTCTTTTTGGCGGCACTCAGGGCTATGAATTTTCCTCTTAGCACTGCTTTCATTGTGTCCCATAAATTAGGGTATGTTGTGCCTTCATTTTCATTAAATTATAAAAAGTCTTTGATTTCTTTCTTTATTTCCTCCTTTACCAAGTTATCATTGAGTAGAGCATTGTTCAGCCTCCATGTGTATGTGGGTTTTCTGTTGTTTTTGTTGCCATTGAAGACCACCCTTATTCCATAGTGATCTGATAGGAGGCATGGGATTAGTACTATCTTCTTAAATCTGTTGAGGTCTGATTTGTGACCAATTATATGATCCATTTTGGAGACAGTACCATGAAGTGCAGAGAAGAAGGTGTATTCTTTTGCTCTAGGATGAAATGTTCTATATATATCTGTTAGTCCCATTTGGTCCAAGGCTTCAATTAGATTCACTGTGTCCCTCTTTAGTTTCTGTTTTCCTGAATGATCCGTTTCAGAGAGCGGGGTGTTGAAGTCACCCACTATTATTGTGTGAGGTGCGATATGTGCTTTGAGCTTTAGTAAAATTTCTTTTACGAATGAGGGTGCCCTTGCATTTGGAGCATATTTATTCAGAATTGAGAGTTCTTCTTGGTGGATTTTTCCTTTGATCAGTATGTAGTGTCCTTCTGTGTCTTTTTTGATGACTTTAGGTTTAAAGTCAATTTTATCTGATATTAGGACGACTACTCCACCTCGTTTCCTGGGACCATTTGCTTGTAAAATTGTTTTGCCGCCTTTTACTCTGAGTTAGTGTTTGTCTTTGACACCGAGGAACGTTTCCTGCACGCAGCAAAATGCTGGGTCCTTTTTATGTATCCAGTCTGTTAGTCTATGTCTTTTTGTTGGGGAATTGAGACCATTGCGATTAAGAGAGATTAAGGAGTAGTGATTATTGCCACCTGCTATTCTTGATGCTATCTTTATGTTTGAGTGGTTATCTACTTTTGGGTTTGATGCAAGAAGGTTACTATCTTGTTTATTCCAGGGTGTTTTTTCTTTCCTTGTATTGCCGGTTTCCACCTATTATCCTTTGCAGGGCTTGGTTTGTGGAAATATATTGTGAAAATTTGGTTTTATCATGGAATATCTTGATCTCTCCATCTATAGTGATTCAGAAATTTGTTGGGTATAGTAGTCCAGGCTGGCGTTTGTCTTCTCCTATTATCTGCATGAGATCTGCCCAGGATCTTCTGGCTTTCATAGTATCTGGTGAGGAGTCCGATGTGATTCGGATAGGTCTTCCTTTGTATGTTACTTGGCCTTTTTCTCTTACTGCTTTTAATATTCTTTCTTTGTTTAGTACATTTGATGTTTTGATTATTATGTGATGGGAGGTATTTCTGTTCTGGTCCAGTCTGTTTGAACTTCTGTAGGCTTCTTGTATGTTCATCGGCATCTCTCTTTTTAGGTTAGGGAAGTTTTCCTCCAAATTTTGTTGAAGATATTTACTGGCCCTTTAAGTTGCAAATCTTCACTCTCATCTATACCTATAATCCTTAGGTTTTGTTTTCTCATTGTGTCCTGGATTTCCTGGATGTATTGGGTTACACGTTTTTTGCATTTTGCATTTTCTTTGACTGTTAAGTCAATGAGTTCTATGGTATTGTCAGCACCTGAGATTCTTTCTTCCATCTCTTGTATTCTATTGTTGATGTTTGCATCTATGACTCCTGATTTCTTCGTAAGGTTTTCTATCTCCAAAGTTGTCTCCCTTTGTGATTTCTTAGTTGTTTCTACTTCCTTTTTTTGATCTTTGACGGATTTGCTGAGATCCTTCACTTGTTTGTTTGTATTTTCCTGTTTTTTTTAAAGGTATTTTTGCATTTCCTCTTTCAGGATTTCTGCCTGTTGACCCAAGTTCTGCTGTATTTCTTTAAGTGATTTTTGTGTTTCCTCCTCATTGGGTTCTATCTGTTGATCCATCATCTCCTGCATTTCTTTAAGCAAATCTCGTGTTTCCTTTGTAAGAGCATCCATCTGTTGATTCATTTCTTTAAGCATTTTTTGTGTTGCCTCCCTATGGGCATCCATCTGTTGACCCATATTCTTCTGCGTTTCTTTTTGCGATTTTTGTGATTCCTTTGAAAGTGCATCTACCCGTTGATTCATTTCTTTAAGCGATTTTTGTATTGCCTTCTTGTGGGATTCCATCTGTTGACCCATGTTCTCCTGCATTTCTCTAAGCGATTTTTGTGTTTCCTTTGTAAGGGCTTCTAACCATTGATTCATGATCTCCTGTAATTCCTTATTCGATTTATTTGTGTCCTTCTTGAAATCCTCTAATAGCATCATGAGAAGTGATTTTAAATCCAGATCTTGTCTTTTGGGTGTGGTGGGGTATCCAGAACTTGCTGCTGTTGGAGAGTTGGGTTCAGATGGTGCCATATTACATTGATTTCTGTTAATAACGTTCCTACATTTGCCTTTTGCCATCTGATTACCTCTGGGGTTAGTTGGTCATGCTGTCACTGATTGTTGGTTGGACCTCCTGTGAGCCTGCAAAGCTATTTTGACCCCCCTGGATTACCGGGATTCTCCTGGCAGAGTTTTCTGGGGCCTGCCCTTCTCCTGAGTGACTTTGGAGCCCTGATGTGCCTTGCCCCAAGTGATGTTATATTGGGGAATCCCTGCACATCCAAAGGCTCAGTGTATTGGATTCCTGGAGCAGTGGTTCCCACAGGGAGGCTTCCCTGGCATGCAATAAGGACACATGCTCCACTATTTTCATGGCAGCCTTATTTATAATCGCCAGAAGCTGGAAAGAATGCAGAAGTCCCTCGATGGAGGAATGGATACAGAAAATGTGGTATATGTACACAATGGAATACTACTCAGCAATTAAAAACAATGAATTCATGAAATTCTTAGGCAAATGGTCAGAACTGGAAAATATCATCCTTAGTAAGGTAACCCAATCACAAAAGAACACACATGGTATGCAGTCACTGAAAAGGGGATATTAACCCAGAAGCTCGGAATATCCAAGACTCAATACACATATCAATTTATGTATGTAAAGGTATGAATAATTTTGCTTCTTGCTATTGGTATCATCTTTGTGTCTTTTTTGTAAAATTCTGTTTTAAGATTTATTGAATATGAATGTAGAAAATTGATACTCTTGCGTTGTTTATGAATTTAGTATATTTTGAGGGTTTTTTTTCAAAAAGTAACATTGGCTATATAATAGTCAATATAGCATTTATTATTTTGAGATACATGCAATCTATACAAAGTCTCTTCAGCATTTCCCTCTGATCAAATGATACATTTTATAAAAAGCATCTCCTACTGAATCAATTTATGTGATATTTTACATTTATTGACTTGTATATATTAACAATCCCACATCCCTGAAATGAAGAAAAGTTGATCATTGTTAATGATCTTTTTGTTGCTTTTCTAATTTACACATTGGATATAATTTTCTGTTGTTGTTGTTGTTGTTGTTGTTCTTTTGTCTTTATCTGGTTTTCATTATCAGGATAATACAAGTTATGTAAAAAGAACCGGAAGTCTTCTTTTTACCACATTTTGGAATAATTTTGGGAGCATTAATATAGCCCTCCAATGGCATGTGCTCAACTCTCAAGTAGACACACCCACAAATAAAACTTACTTTCTCTATCCCAGAAGGCATCAGCCACTTACATCTCCTCAGGCAGGTCATGAACCCTTTTCCATTCCTGCTAAAATGTTGACTGTCTTGGTCTTTTTTTAATAGATTTTTCACTACTGCTGCAAATTTATTGCTTGATACATAACTTTTTAGGCCAATTTTCACATCTAAATTTAATTTCTTAGACCACATGGATAGATAAAAGCCAAATGGTATCATTATCAATAAGAAATTTTGCAAATATGGTCCAGAAGTCCTAAATGGCTAGTCCAGCAATACAATAATTTAATACTGATGAGCTGGGTAGAATACCCTCGAACCACAGTCTTTATCTAGGGCTTAGTTTTACCAGCAGGGACTGACCTTATTTGTAGTATTCCTATGTGCATGAAAGAATTTGTATGCCAGGAAAATTTGTCCACAGAAGCTCATATTAACTTCTAAAAACTGTACATGGGCTAATCTGCTTTTTCATTCCTTCAGGAACCCTCCCACAATTACCATAATTTAATGAGTACTAACCCAAAATAGAGAGTGAGATAGACCAGTGTCTAGCTTCTACTTAGTCTGTTGCACTCTTCCAATGTCTTCAATACACTAATCCTCCCACTACTATGTAAAAGGTTAATTTGTTCACTATCTACTGAGCCTTTCTTCACTATCATAGGGTCTACTCCAGATTTCACTGGCAGCTACTAAAATTCCCATCTCCCTTTTGGTTGATAAGACTTGGGTCTCTTTTCTCTCTTACCATTAATTTGATAAACAGTATGTTGACCATGTTTATCTTTTTGATATAATAAACTTCACTCATTGATTTTTTTTGTACTGTTTGTTCATTAATGCTTCCCTGATTTATCGTAGTTTTTCTGTCTGGTGGTTTGTGTTTGGCTTGTGTTTTCATACAGCTCACAGGTCTATTGTCATTTCCTTGTGGTGTCTCAGCCTTTTAAAAACAGCCACTTTTTGCTATAAATTATCCTCTTCAGATTGCTTTCATTGTACGCCATAGGTTTTAGTATGTTGTCCTTTCATTTTCACTTGCTTCTAAGAATTTGTTTTATTTTCTTTCTGATTTTTTCTGTGGCCTTTTTGTTGTTCAGCAGTATGAGGCTCAAAAGCCATGTTATGTCTACTTGATGCATGGTGTCATTTCTGTCAGATATTGCTCTGTTCATTTTTAGGAGAATGACTTTCCTATTGACAAGAGTGGGAGTATAGAAGACACATATTATTATGTTTTGTTTAACCGGTGACTTTATAAGTAGTAGTGTGTTTATTTTATTAAAGTGATGCACCTGAGCTCAGTGTACATATGTTTAATATTGTTCTTAATCAGTATGAAGTTACATTATCTCTTATTAATTTTAGTTTAAAGACTATTTTATTAGATATTAGAAATGTGGTTTTTATTTCCTTTGCTCAGGATACTTTTTTAATAATAATAGTAAGTAATAAAGAATATTTCTTGCCATTGTTTCATTTGGTTGTGATTGTGAGGTATGATTCTGAAAGGCAATCTACTCACCTAATGTGCTAGTATGTGACTTTTGTCTTTTAATTGCAGAAGTGAGATCATTAATATTGACAAATGTGTATTAATGCTTGATATTTTTTCTTTGCAGGTTTTATTTTCCTATCTACTGCTATAGTGTGGTTTATTTATATTCTTTTATATTCATAAGGATATGCTTGCCTTTCTTTTTAAGTCTAACTTGTTTAATGGTCATGAGTTTCTTTATTATGTTTATGGAAAATAGTTTTTCTCCTGTTATGATGGATACTTTTACTGAGTTAGGTAGCTGTGTTGGGTTGGCAGTTATAGTTATTTTAGCTCTCAGAATGGAAGGACTCTTTTCTTTTTATACTTGTTTTAAGAAACTCACTGCTATTTTGATGTTTCACACACACACACACACACACACACACACACACACACACACACTTTTCTCCTGAAGTTTTTAGCATTTGTACTTTGTTTTTTATATTTACTTATTTAACAATACTAAGATGTGGAGAGGTTCCCCTCATGTCCCATTTGGTGTTCTAAATGCCTTCTTATCAGCACAGGTATCTCTTTTTCTGGATTTTAGAAAATTTATATTGTGAGTTTATTGAAAATATTATCTAGGTCTTCAGTTACAAATTCTTTTCCTTTATCTGTGGACAATACTCATAAATTTAGTCCTTGCTTTGTGCCCTATAGATATTGAATGTTCTGTTCATAATGTGTCACTATCATTGTATGAATGCCCAATATCTCTACTTTGTCTTCAACACCTGGCATTCATTCTTTCCCATGATCCATTCTATCAGTAATGCTTTTAGTGGAACTTATTTAACTTAGTGAATTTTTCATTTCCAGTATTTCAGTGTTCCCCACTATTTCTTTCCATTGAACTCCATTTTCAAAGTCTGTCTTGACCGCCTTCTTTCATTCATCTGTATTCTTTGGAATTTTTTTCAAGAATTTCCTTATATGCTTTAGATGACTTTGTGATGCATTTACAATTACTGTTTTAAGTTCTTGTAAAAATTTATCTAATTTACTCTCATTGGAGGCTTTACATTGAAGTTAGCAATATTAGAAGGAGCAATCTTGTCTTGCAGTTTTGTGTATTGTGGTTTTATGTCACAACTTCTGCATCTAGGGTAAGGTCATTGATGTTTTTCTAAATCATATTTTTCAGGTGTTGTGTTTGTAATATTCAAGATGAGGTTATAGTGGGCATGACTTATTGCTTTTCTCTGCTGTATTTGGAGTCTAGTTAAGTTATGCATGCCTAGGTAGGGCAGATTTACTACTATACTACTTTTTTCCCCATGAGATTCTTTGCTACTTGCAGCCTCTCCAGGCCATGTGTTTCTGCTCCATCTTCCTTCCACCTCCTCTTCCTCTGTCTTCTTCTTTCTCTCTCTCTTCTCTCACACTCTAAACATCTAGTCCCACCTTTGACTGTCAATCACAGGCTCTAGCCTTTATTTGACCAGTTAAAATGAGAAGTTTCACATGAAATCATCTGACTACATAATGCACTCCTGTTCAAAGTACCCCCTTTAAAGGAAGCAGAATTAACATCAGAATATAGACAGCACTAGGGAAACCAACAATCACAAAGGGAGACAACCCTGGGGAGAGAAAATCTAGGAAAGAGATCAGGAGTCAGAGATGCAAGCATCACCAACAGAATACAAGAGATAGAAGACAGATCTCAGGTGCAAAAGTTATCATAGAAAACACTGACACAACAGTCAAGGAAAATGAAAAATGCAAAAAGCTTATAGCTCAAAACATCCACAAAATACAGCACACAATGAGAACACTAAAACTATGGATAATATGTATAGAAGAGAGCAAAGATTCCCAACTTAAAGGGCCAGTAAGTATCTTTAACAAAATGATAGAAGAAAACTTCCCTAACCTAAAGAAATATATGCCCATGAACATACATGAAGCCTACAGAACTCCAAATAGACTGAACAAGAACAAAAATTCCTCTCATCATAATAGTCAAAACACCAAATGCACTAAACAAAGAGAGAATATTAAAAGCAGTGAGGGGAAAAAAGATCAAATAACATATAAAGGCAGACCTATAAAAAATTACACTAGATTTCTTGCCAGAAACTATGGAAGCTAGAAGATCTTGGGCAGATATCATATAGACCCTAAGAGTACATAAATGCCAGCCCAGGCTACTATACCCAGTAAAACTCTCAGTTGCCATAGATAGAGAAAACAAGATATTCCATGACAAAACCAAATTTACACATTATCTTTCCAAAAATCCAACTCTACAAAGGATATTAGATGAAAAACACCAAAACAAGGAGGGAAACTATACCCTAGAAAAAGCAAGAAGGTACTCTTTCAACAAACTCATTGATAGTCACACAAACATAATTACACCTCTAACAAAAAAAGGGGGTTACAATCCCTTTTCCTTAATAACTCTCTTAACATCAATGGACTCAATTCCCCAATAAAAAGACATAGACTAGAAGACTGGAAACATAACCAGGACCTAGCATTTTGCTGCATATCAGGAAATGCACCTCAGTGACAAAGACAGACCTTAGAGTAAATGGTTGGAAAACAGTTTCCCAAGGAAATGGTCCCAAGAAACAAGTTAGAGTAGTCATTCTAATATTGAATAAAATCTACTTTCAACCAAAAGTTATCAAAGCAAGATAAGGAAGCACACTTCATACTGGTCAAAGGAAAAAAATCTACCAAGATGAACTCTCAATTATGAACATCTATGCTCCAAATGCAAGGGCACCCATATTCATAAAAGAAACATTACTAAAGCTCAAAGCACACATCACATCCTGCAGAATAATAGTTGGAGACTTTAACAACCCACTCTCAGCAATGGACAGATCATGGAAACAGAAGCTAAACAGAGACACAGTGAAAGTTACAGAGGTTATGAACCCAATGGATCTAGCATATATTTATAGAACATTTCATCCTAAAGCTAAAGAATATACCTGCTCAGCACTTCCTGGTACCTTCTCCAAAACTGATCACATAATTGGTCACAAATCAGGTCTCAAGAGATACAAGAAGATTGAAATAATCCCATGTGCTCTATTAGATCACCATTGACTAAGACTGGTCTTAAATTCCAATAAAAATAACAGAAACACATATACATGGAAGCTGAACAACGTCCTATTCAATGATAACTTGGTCAAGGAAGAAATAAAGAAATTAAAGACATTTTAGAATTTAATGAAAATGAAGACACATCATACCAAAACTTATGGCACACAATGAAATCAGTGCTAAGAGGAAAACTCATAGCTCTAAGTGCCTCCACAAAGAAAAGAAACTTGAGAGATCTTACACTAGCAGTATTTTTAACAAATTGTGCTGGTGCAACTGGCAGTTAACATGTAGAAAAATGCAAGTGAACCCATTTTTTTCTCCCTGTACAAATCTTAAATCCAAGTGGATGAAGGACTTTCACATAAAACCAGATACATTTAAGTTTTTAGAGAAGAAAGCGGAGAAGAGCCTCAAACACATGGGCACAGGGGAACATTTCCTGAATAAGACACCAATGACCTATGCTCTAAGATCAAGAATCTACAAATGGAACCTCATAAAACTACAAAACTTCTGTAAGGCAAAGGGCACAGTCAATAGGACAAAGACAACCAACAGATTGGGAAGAATCTTTACCAATCCTACATCTCATAGAAGACTATTATCTAATATATACAATGAACTCAAGAAGTTAGACTCCAGAGAAACAAATAACCCTATTAAAACATGGGGTACAGAGCTAAAGAGAGAATTGTCAGCTGAGGAATGCCGAGTGGCTGAGAAGCACCTAAAGAAATGTTCAACATCCTTAGTTATCAGGGAAATGCAAATCAAAATAACCCTTAGATTCCACCTCATCCCAGTCAGAATGGCCAGGATCAAAAATTCATGTGACAGCAGTTGCTGACAAGGATGTGAAGACAGAGGAAGATTCCTCCACTGCTAGTAGGATTGTAAACTGGTACAACCACTCTGGAAATCAGTTTGGTGGGCCCTCAGAAAATTGGACATAGTACTACCGGAGGACCTAGCTATACCACTCCTAGGCATATACCTAGAAGATTCTCCAACATGGAATCATGCCCCACTATGTTCATATCAGCCTTATTTATAATAGCCAGAAGCTGGAAAGAACCCAGATGTCCTTCAACAGAGGAATGGATGAAGGAAATGTGCTATATTTTCACAAGGGAGTACTACTCTGCTATTAAAAATGAAGAAGTCATGAAATTCTTAGGCAAATGGATGGAACTAGAAAATATCATTCTGAGTGAAGTTGCCCAATCACAAAAGAACACACATGGTATGCGCTCACTGACAAGTGGAAATTAGCTCCAAAGCTCAGAATATCCAAGATATAATTCACGGACCACATGGAGTTCAAGAAAGAAGACCACTGTGGATGCTTCAGTTCTTCTGAGAAGGTGAACAAAATACATGCAGGAGTACATGTGAAGACAAAATGTAGAGCAGAAACTGAAGGAAAGGTCATTCAGAGACTGTACCACCTGGGGATTCATCTCATATACAGTCACTAATCCTAAGCACTACTGTGGATGCCAAGAAATGCTTGCTGAAAGGAGCCTGATATGACTCTCTCTTGAAAGGCCCTGCCAGAACCTTGCAAATACGGAGGCAGAGTCTAACAGCCAACCCCCACTGGGCATAGGGTTCCCAATGGAGGAGTTAGAGAAAGAACTGAAGGAACTGAATGAGTATGCAATCTCATAGGAAGAACAATATCAACCAACCAGGCCCCCAGAATTCCCAGAGACTATTCCATTAACACATGGCTCCAGCTGCTTATGTAGCCAAAGAATGCCTTGTCAGCCATCAATTCATCAAGGAAAAGGAGAGGTCCTTGTTCCTATGAAGGTTTGATAGATGCCCCAGGGTAGGGGAATTGAGAGCAGGGAGGTAAGTGTGGGGTGAATGGAGGAACACCCTCATAGAAACAGGGGGAGGGAGGATAGGATAGGGGGTTTCTTGGAGGGGGAGAAATGGGGAAAGGGGGATAACATTTGAAATGTAAATAAAGAAAATATCCAATATAAAAAAAATGATCATGGGCTGGAAAATAAATAAACACAAATAAATTTAAATCTATCTGTATAAAGCATCACTTATTCCGGTAGAACAAGTAGGAAAAGAACATCTTCATGAAGGTCAGCATTCGTGAGTCACTGAATGGCAAAGGCTTATAAACCTGGCTGCCAATGCCAGACTTTTAACAGCTTAAGACATGGTTTACAATTCTAGTCTTATGATTCTAGGCTGTCAAAAGCTAAGCTGAACCCTGGGTACCAGAACTTTTCAAGCTAGGCTTTCAGGGCAGAGGTTTATAGCCCTAAGCCTGAAGAACCAGAGATTTGTGGTTCTATTTCCACAAAACCAGAGACTTGGGAATTCCCATTTCCAGAGACTTTCTGTTGAGATCTTGTCAAACTCATTGTATAGCAGCAACATTCAGCTACTGGTTCAGCCCCTGAGTTTCAGACCTTGGTGTCTTAGGCTCTAAGTCACTCTAGGTGGCTTATCTGGGTAACCTGAAATTTATTCCAGCATTGGGGTCTGTAGTTCATCTGCTTGGTTCTTGTACAGCCTCTTACCTTCTATAATCTTTGCAATTTGCTGAGTCTTGCCTTCTCTGCACCTCCACTGTACTTCAGAGCCCCTTAGCTTCACCTCAGCTCTTCTCTGGAACTATTCAACCACCTTTATTTTCTGGCACAGGACTTCGCTTGAAGCTGATAGATTTTTGTCACTCTACGCAGCCAGTGCAACCTGTTTTACTTGCAATAAAGGCTCCAGATGGACCAGTAAGAGACTATCCAGAGAGTTTGACTATTTGTGCCCTATCTTGCAACACAGGGAGGTGATACACATGAGAGGAGACTGGGAGGAGTTGTGCTTATACAGCTCATCTCTGATGTGTACCAACTGTGATGTGTAGAATAGCAGGGGCTACTCTCTTATAGGAAGGAGACCATTTGTGGTAAGGTGCATAGGACCAGTAGGTGGGACCATCTGCAGGAGTTACAAACTAGATAGTATACAGGTCTGCTGGAACTGGCTAACCAGAACATCACTGGACCTTCAGAATGACTGAAGCTATGCTGAAACTCTAGCAGATTCTACCTGGGTGAAAGTGAGATTGGAATACCGGCCTTGGCTATAGTCATTCCCATGGCTGGATCACAGTTGTATTTGGTCATGTCTATCTAACAGAGTTCTTATAAGAATCTGAACTGGTGGTGAGTTTTGTTTTTTTTTTTTTTTTTTGGCGGGGGAGAAGTCATGATTGCCATCGTTAACTGCAGGAAGAAACAGCTCTTTGATTGCAAGCTTCCATGCTACCTGTGAAAATGATGTTCTAGAGTAGTGGCAGTGGCTGGACCTTCAGGAACATATGCAATGCTGTTCACAGCTCCGCTGCATTTGCAAAACACAGTAGAAAGAAATGGTTGAATCTGATCTGTTACTGCCTAGTCCTTGTAGTCAGCAGGAGCTATAGCAGTCATAATTCATTGTACTCATGGTGGAATAGAGTGGGAGGTTCTGACAGTTGACAATCAGGTGAGTATGTGCTTGCTTCTCACATTTTTATTTAAAAAAAAAAAGAAAGAAAGAAACCACTTTCAACCAAAATGCCTGGCATATTTCAGAGGTGGGATCCTCCAATATATTGTAAACACAGATAACATATCATCAAAGTAAGCAGGTATAAGGGGCCCAGATAACCACATGCCTGTTGCATGCAAATAACAATGAAGAGAAGGAGGCCCAGCTGTCTTGAAGAATCGGTGAAGGAGAATAGAAATAAATTCAGAGCTGGGAAGCAAGCTATATGACCTTTTTTGTTGACTCTGAAAGACACAGGAAACTGGAGGGGACTCACCAGAGAAGTGGGATGATCTGACTTGTTTTGTTTATAGGGCTTTTTGTTTTTGTTTTTTTGCTTTTGACAATATCATTTAGTTTCTCTGTTGTAACACAAATGTTGGAGAAGATTGAGGCAGAAGGAAGAGCAACTAGTTTATCATCTGATAATGAAAGAGATACAAAACAATGCTAGAACACTTGAAGTTGTGGTGGTGGGATTGACAAGAAATGATTTTTAAAAGGTGATAAATTTTAAGTGTATCTATTCTCTAAAAATATTGTTTTATTTATTCTTTGAAAACTTCACGCAGTGTGTTTTAATCATATTTGTGTCCATTTCCCACTCTTCCTAGATTATCCTGTTCCTCATAACCCAAATTAATTTTCTTGCTCTCCACTCTCTAATTTTAAAACAATAAAAATCCCTCAAGTCTAGTTTATGTATGTTGACTGATTCTGGGCAGAGGTCCTGACCTAGATCATGGTTTATATGCCAGGTGTCAATCCATTGAAGGAAACTGACTTTCCCTGTCCCATAAGTCATCAAATAGGAAGGGATTTTGAGCTCATGTCACCTTATTCATGTTTAGACTTTTGTCTGCCTTGAGCAAAAACATTGTGTGTTTCTATATTTACCTGCCATCATGTACCTGGAAAACACCATTTCCTCTAGCTTTTGCAATCTTTACAGCCCTTCTTCTGTTATACATGAGTTGTAGAGAGGTAGGATGTGCTTCAATTTAGGACTGTGCATCATTATGTCTCTTACTCTCTACATACTGACCAGATATGGGTCTTTGTGTTCATTGTCATCTACTTAATGTCTTCTACTTACTGTCATCAGCTTCTCTGATGAGGGTTGAGTTGTGCACTGGTCTTTTGGAATGGTGATATATCATTGCAAATTGTTTTATTGCTATATACTTTAAGCAGAATAATAGTAGTAGCCCCCACCCCCCCACACACACATACAGAGAGAGAGAGAGAGAGAGAGAGAGAGAGAGAGAGAATCCATGGTTCATCTAGCCACAGTATCTTGGTCTTCTTGGCAATGTCAGGTAGTTCTGTCTCATGAAACAAATTTTAAATCCAGTCAAATAGTAATTGGTTGCTCCTACAAAATTATTGCCACCATTACTCTCTTAGATATGTCTTTATTATAGGTCACAGGGTAAACAGTGGATTCATAATGACTTCTTTCCTCCTCCAGTGCTCACAACATTTTTCAGCAGTAGAAATGGTAGCCAGTTAGGATGAAGCTTCCAGATGAGAACCTTGTAGATTTCTTCATGTTCTCTGTGCTTATTTATACTGACAAGCAGTATGATTATACACTTGTATATAAAAATGCATGCATGTTTTCCTGTATTAACCCAAGTCTCTACGGTACTGCAAATAACTTTTGGCCATTTTATTAACCATGAACATTTTAGGCCACACATTTTGGGAGTGTCCTGCACATTGTATGATAATTTGTTTTATATCTGCTTTGACTCTGATATCATAGTAATGTCCCTGAAAGCTATGATGATTAGACAATCACCAATCTTAGCATATGTGCATTGTAGAGGTTCATCATTCATGGCTAAGATTCAGCACTGGCTAAGATTAACTCTCCTTGGCTCAGTAGAAAATTTCCTATTGTACGACATTCCTCTCAATCAGTCCTGTAACCATACAACCACCCAGATTCAGTTAATATGTGTTAAATTTTGCTAAAATCTACTTTCATTATTCATCAAAAGCATTTAATTAGCATGACCCACCTAAAATAATCTATAACACATCTCCTTCCAAAGAACCTACTCTACATCCTAAGAATGAGTCTAATGGATTATTCTAGTTTTTGGATTTGAAATAGTCTTGCTAGGGAAAGGAAACACAATACATCAAGGAGAGCTTTAGTTTATTATATGCAGTTATTTCTTCAGTACTGTCTTTGCTCTCCTTCAGTCTTTATGCATGCTCTATATCTTGGGCTTTAACAGGGTGGCCTGAACTAAAAAGAATAAAATTAGATAGAAAAAAAACCTATCCAGCCTGTGCTTAAGTGTTCTGGATTAAAATCTGGAGCGCACCTGAGGAGTTATTATTCTGACAGAGACAGCATAAATGTGAGAAATGGTCTATAAGAAAATGTCTACAAAGGGAATAGTCCCAGGTGGCACACTCCTATTAAAAGAGGCAGTCTAATAGAGATAGTGGGAAACTATTCTATTGCTGGTGGCTAGAGAGGAATAATTCTTGCCAGACTGTGAAATAAATAGATCATAGGTGAGTTTTTTATGAGAGCAGCTCTGCTTACCTAGTTTGGTTAATAAAGGAAACTGATGGTCTACGGTTTGGGAGAAGCCTGAGGGGTGGGTCAAGCTTATCATTCTAAGCTGTATTTCCTCCTCTGTTTTCCTGAATTCATGTGGTTTCATCCCAGAGCATATGCTGTCCTGCTAGTGAGAGTCTGTTATCATTCATGTGAGATGCCGTGGTCAACTTCAATCTCCAGTAATCACCCTGATAGACTTTACTAGTAGTGTCTGTAGCTCTGTATCCATCATGGTGTCATGAATCTTGACTAGGGAAAGTTGAACATAAGAAAAAAAAAAAGAGAGTTGTTGGGAAGAAATGTACAAGTGCTAGATGTAATAATCATCTTGGGCTACCAACGTATTGTGAAAGCTTCCCTATTCTCTCTAATCATATGTTCTCTTTGTCTTTCCACTCACTTCCATTCTCCTCAGAGGCATAACTATCCTATTCATTTCTTCCCTCCATCATTTAATATAAGCTTGAAATCCCTGGTCACCATTAAAGATGTAAGGCAAAAGATTGGAGAACACAATAGAACAGGAGTGTCCTTGAGTGACATAGAAAAATCATTAGAATGTGATACACTTGCATTTGTAAAGCTCAGGGAGGGTTACCTGAGATGCATGGTTATATCCTGTCTCACAGAAAGGATGTCAGCTCAGCATACTTCAGAAATGTCTCACTCTGGTTATTCCCACTTACCTGTCCTTGTATTCACCTACACTGCTGCATCGAGACTTTCCAGGACCAGGGACCTCTCCTTCCTTCTTCTTGGGCATCATTTGTTATGTGAATTGTGTCTTGGGTTTTCCTACTTTTGGGGCTAATGTCCACTTATCAGTGAGCATACCATGTGTGTTCTTTTGTGATTAGGTTACCTCACTTAGGATGATATTTTCCAGTTCCACACATTTGCCTAAGAATTTCATGAATTCATTGTTTTTAATAGTTGAGTAGTATTCCATTGTGTGAATATACCCCAATTTTTATATCCATTCCTCTGTTGAGGGACATCTGGGTTCTTTCCAGCTTCTAACTATTATAAATAGAACTGCTATGAGCATAGTGGAGCATGTGTCCTTATTATATGCTGGGAAATCCTCTGGGTATATGCCCAGGAGTGGTATAATAGGGTCCTCCCTGTATCATGCCCATTTTTCTGAGGAACCGCCAGACTGCTTTCCAGAGTGGTTGTACCAGCTTGCAATCCCACCAGCAGTGGAGGAGTGTTCCTCTTTCTCCATATCCATAGTATCCCAGACCTCAAGCAGTACTACAGAGCAATAGTGTTAAAAACTGCATGGTATTGGTACAGTGACAGGCAGGTAGATCAATGGAATAGAATTGAAGACCCAGAATTGAACCCATACACCTATGGTCACTTGATCTTTGATAAAGGAGCTAAAACCATCCAGTGGAAAAAAAGATAGCCTTTTCAACAAATGTTGGTTCCTTCTTAACATTACATGTCCTTTCATGTATTTGTTTTATCAAAATATCCTTTCACCTGTGTCTACTCTAGACAAAGGACTTTCCATTGAAACCCTAAGTTTCCACTTCAGTTCATGCTAATATAAATACCCTTTTTAAAATATACCAACCTGTAGTTTGTTCAAACTAATGTTTGAAAGATTTCAACTATTATTGCCTATTCATATATTCTTCTGTATGCTTAGGTACACCTAGACACAATTCACATATCAATAGATTTCCAAGAAGATGGAAGGAGAAACCCCTGGTCCTGGAAAGACTGGATGTAGGGGAATGCCAGGACAGAGAAGCGAGAGGGGGTTGAATGGGGAAAAGAGGGAGGGAAGGGGGCTTATGGGACTTTCGGGTAGGGAGGAAACGGGAAAGGGGAAATGATTTTGAATGTAAATAAAAAAAAACTTAGAAAATAAAATAAAATAAAATAAAACAACTTTGAGAGAACCATTATTAAAAAAAAGTAATCATAAAATTCAAGTTGAAATGGGAAAGGCACAAAAAAGCTGACAAACACTAAGAAATAATGTAACTATTAATCCAATAACATCAATAGCTGTTTGAATTTCCAATAGTCCACTTAAAATACACCTTTTACCAGTTAAAATTCATCTGCATAGGTCAAAAACAAGGCCATAAAATTCACGCAATATACAAAACACCTACATGTCCAAATAAATGGATAATGCTGAAGGGGCGACCATTTTAACAACAACCAAAATAAATAATTAGTAGAACTATCAATTTTGGACATGCCTATTTCAAACACAAAGGCTTACCAAGGATAATAAAGGGTATTATATAATGTTGAAAGAGTTAATACTTTGAGATATGTGACAATTCTTCATGTTAATGTGCCTAAAAACAAGATACTTGATGCAAAACTGATAGAATTACAGGAGGAAATACATGATCATAGACCATGGAAATTTAAAACCTCGCTGTTGCACATGAAAAACATTAAAAGGCAGGTAAGAGTAGGAATGTATTTCAATGCAACAACAGCATCACTTGATGAAGCATAAGTTATCTGTGGGTAGTTACAACTACCAACAGCAAATGAAAGGTGTAAAATTTCTCAAGACACATTAAGAAAGAAATATAATATTCCTAATTAACTCATGGATACAAGGAGAAATTTCTCAAGACAAAACCAGCAATACTTTAAACAAAATACTTCAGTTTTCAAAGGGGATACCCAAAGTAGCAACTAAAGGGAATGTATAGCATTACTACAAATATAGCAAAGAGGAAAGAAAGAAAGAAAGAAAGAAAGAAAGAAAGAAAGAAAGAAAGAAAGAAAGAAAGAAAGAAAGAAAGAAAGAAAGAAGAAAGAAAGAAAGAAAGAAAGAAAGAAAGAAAGAAAGAAAGAAAGAAAGAAAGAAAGAAAGAGCAAAAATCAACCAGCTGTGTTTTATAATTAGGAAACAGAATAAGTAAGAAACGTCATAGCAAATTAGGTCCATGAAAGCAAAGCATATATAAATATATGTGCATGCTTGTGTGTTTGTGTATGTGTGTGTGTGTGTGTGTGCATGCTATGTGTGCATGTGCGAGTATGTGCATGAGTGTGTGCATGCATGAGTTTGTATGTGTGCATGTATGTGTGTGAGCATGTATGAATATGTGCATGTGTGTGTGTGTGTGTGCATTTCTGTGCAGGAGTATGTGAATGTGTGTGTGCGCATGTGCCTGTGTACATGAGCTTGTGTGTGTGTATGTGTATGTGTGAGCATGTGCTCCTGAATGAGTATGTGCATATGTGTGTATGTGTGTGTTATGCATGTTTATATGTATGTTTTCATGTGTATGTATTCATGTGAAGGACTAAAGTTGACACTGAGTGTCCACTTTGATTGCATCCATTTTCTTGTGGTTGAAGTAAAATGTCTCACTGAGTTCACAGCTTGATGTCTCAACTAATCTTAGCTAGACAGCTTGCTCAGAGGCTGTTCTGTCTCTCCCTCCCCAGTGCTAAGATTACAGATGATGCCCATGCCTGACAGGTTTTTAGTAGGTTCTGAGGATTTGAGGTACATATCAAACATACATTTATTCACTGAGCTATCTCTCCAACCTCCATGATGAGTCTTATAAAAATATCAGTGAAATCAATGGCCCCTGACTGGAGTACATAAGAAAACATAAATAAATGAGAGACACAAATTATTGTTATCAGATATGTGATAGGGGCCCTAACCACTAATCCCATTGATGTTAAAAGTGATGTTAAAGAGAAAAAAAGTTTTACGAGTCTTTATCCACAATTTTAAAATGAACCAATTCCTTGAAAGATATAGTCTGAAAAACTCATGGTAAAAGAAATAGACAAGCTAAATTTTCCTGTGTTTATTTAAAAAAATAGAAAATAGTTTAAGATATCCTAAATCATTAAACACTATGTTCAGAATTTTTCAGTATCATTCTTCTAAAATTTAAAGACTAAATTATAATATTGAATTATATTACTCTTCATAATATCTTCAGAAGACAGAAGCAGAGAAAGGATACTCACTCACTCATCCTGTGAGGTGAATACTACTCAAGATACTGCCACAAGGAAAAAGATAAATGTCGCATGAGTATAAAAATATAGACATGCCTTTTAAAGTAGCAAATCAAAAGTAATCATGCTTTAGAAATGGTGGAACATGAGCAAAATGGCTTTTATTTACTCAATGTATTTATGTTTAGTTCAAGATTCAAAATTTGGCTAAGTAATATATCACATGAAGAGGATAAATTAAAAATATCATATGACCATATGACTGAGAGACCAAATTTTTGAATTCAAACTCCATCTTAGGGAACCTGACCTAAGTTTGAACACAGACTGGTATCTAGCATCAGTTTCCAAGTTATCCCCCAACAAAACTAAAGCCTAGCTCCAATTTCTAGGCTAACCCCCAAAAGACCTGCATCTCCAGGTTATTCTCCCCCAAAAAATCCAGCATCTCCAGGTTAATCTCCAACAGACCTGCCTTCTGCCTAACAACCACCAATGCAGAGAGAAGCAGAAGTTAAATTTATAGTTTCACTTCCAGAACTAGCCAATTATGCTAAAGGCCATAGTAGCACCCAATTATATGCTTGTCAAGTTATAAACACTTACCCGATGCTTGCTTTGTATAAAACCTTGCCCCATAGATTGTCAGGGATCCTCTTCACCAAAACCATCCTGCATGTTGGCACTGGGCTGAGTCCAAACTAGCTTGAATAAATGCCTTGGTGTGATACATCAGATCAGTTCCTGTCTGGTCTTTTGGGATTCACTAACACTTCCTTGGCACCATATGACCAGACAAACATTTGACAAAATCTAAATATCATTCATGATAAAACTCACAACAAATTCAGAGAGCACTGTATTTCTGGTCAGAGAAACTTGTCAAGAGATACATCATCTAAATTGAAATCATGTCAGACTATCACTGGCCCAGATTACAGCATCTTGATGGAGAAATCCCTGAAAACTGCACTGTAAAGCTGTCAGAACTAATAAATTCAGGCAAGCTGCAGAATGAAAAGTCAGCTCACATACACAAAAAAATCCACAATTTCATATATATGACAAAGACATCTAAACATAAGATAAAAATCCCTACCTTATATATGAAATAAAGATATTGTGAGCTATTAAAAATATATCAAGAGAACAATTTAATTTATAACAGCTACAAAAAATAAGACACTGAAGAATACATTTAATAAGTAAGGTGAAATAATTCTGTAATAAAAATTGGAATAGATGAAAAGGACGTGGGATGTCTTCCATTTATTTTTGTCTTCTGCTTTAATTTTAATGGACTGGAAGAATTCATATTGTTAAAATGTCATAACATACAAAGCAATCAATAAATTCAATCAATGAATTCAATACTACCCAAATACCAAAGTCATTCCTCATGGAATTATAAAACTGTTTCATTAAGGTGATTTTAATCTTCATATTTAGGACTCCCAAAGTAGGAAAAGCTCCAGCCCGGAGATAATCAGGTCTCAGTGATTTTCTCCAATATGCTAGCTCCACTGTGTTGTGTGTTCATTTCTTTTTCTTTCCAACTACTTCTTTAATGGAAGTTAAAATGACTGCTGGAGAACGATATTTGTCTTTGGCAAATCAAGGAGAGAAGAAACAAAACCTTCTACCATATGTATAAAATAAAAACAGTTCACAGTGAGTTGAAATGAGACACCTTAGATCATGTGACCACCATTGGAACAAAAATATCTTCCATATACCAGATACTTAAGTTGGATTTTTGAACCAGTCATTAGCAGGGACAGTAAAATTACTGCTATAATTTGAATATAATTTGTGCCTTCCAAAACTCATATGGAAATTTGGGCTTAAGGTCTAGAGAGATGATTCAGCAGGTAAGAGTGCTTATTACACAAGCATGGATATCTATGTTGTAGCACAGCACCCCTCCCTCAAAAAAACTAGCTTGGCTATGTGTCCATGACTGCAGTGCTGTAGGAGGCAGAGGCAGGAGGATTTCTCAGGTTTCTTGGCCACCACCCTAGCTGTAGACTCAGTGGGATATCCTGTCTCAAAGGGATATGACCGAGAGTGATAGAGAATGAGCTCCAATGTTCTCTGTCCTCTTTGAATGTATACATATGATGCACACATCCCCAAATACAGGAATCCATAAGTACATACCACCCCACCACACACAGACACATTAACTGGCTGCAGATGGGTTTAGTGGTTAGAGTCACTGCTTTGTAGAGGACCAGAGTTCAGTTTCCAGCACACTGTGTGGTTCACAAATACCTATAACTTCAATTCCCGGAAGATCCAAAGCCTCTGATCCCCCAGGGAATTTAATATGCATGTCCCAAACACACACAGTGTACATGATTTTAAAAGATATGTTGAAAAATGAAAACAATAAAGAATATAAACTGGTCTAGTGGAGTTGTCTTGGGAGGCAGTGCAGTCATTAAAAGGTGCTTATGGTTCTACTGCTCCACTCCACAGTTATCACTAAAAAGGGCTGTGTTTGTCACTTCCTGATTCTTCGTCACCTGCAGTATGTCTTAGTACTTTTCACCTTCTAGACAAAGTCCCCAAATTAACCAAATTTCCTTATAAATTGTTCAGTTTTGAGGATTTCATTATAGCAGCAGAAAACAAAGTAAGACAATTAACAAAGATGACATGGAGTCCAGGATGAGACAGCGTAAAATGTAGCCCTGGCTTTGCAAACTATTTCTCTTGATTCTGCCTGGTTCTGTGGAAAATGCTTTTCTGTCAAGCAAATATAGATTGCTTAGGAAGAAGAAATAGAAGACGATTCCATGGTAGCCAAGCAATGTATTTGTCTAATAATTTATGAATCCCTTGGATTCTGGGAAAAACTGATAGTAAAGGAAAAAAAATTACTCTAAAATCTTATATTTCATTTGTCAGAGCGTTGTTTCTGACTGACCTTGATTCTTTTTTTTCTAAATTTTTTTAATTTACATTCTAAATCATTTCTCCTATCCCATTTCCTCCCTCCCTGAAAGTCCCATGAGCCACCTTCCCTCCCTCTTTTCCCCATTCAACTCCCTCTCATTTCTCTGTCTGGCATTCCCCTACATCCAGTCTTTCCAGGACCGGGGTCTCTCCTTCCATCTTCTTGGAAATCTATTGATATGTGAATTGTGTCTAGGGTATTCTGAGATTCTGGGTTAATATCCACTTATCAGTGACTGCATATCATGTGTGTTCTTTTGTGATTGGGTTACCTCACAAAGGATGATATTTTCCAGTTCTGACCATTTGCCTAGGAATTTCATGAGTCCAATGTTTTTAATTGCAGAGTAGTATTCCATTGTGTAAATGTACCACATCTTCTGAATCCATTCCTCCGTTGACGGAGATCTGGATAAGCAAGCTGAGAGAGAAGTAAGAGAAATGTTATCCTTCACGATAGCCACAAACAATATAAAGTATCTTAGTGTGACTCTAACCAAACAAGTGAAAGAACTGTATGACAAGAACTTCAAGTCTCTGAAGAAAGAAATTTAAAAAGACCTCAGAAGATGGAAAAATTTGCCATGCTCATGGATTGGCAGGATTAATATAACAAAAATGACCATCTTACCAAAAGCAATATACAAATTCCATGCAATCCCCATCAAAATCCCAACTCAATTCTTCATAGAGTTAGAAAGAGTAATTCAAAAATTCATCTGGAATAAAAGAAAACCCAGGATAGCTAAAACTATTCTCAAGAGTAAAAGAACTTCTGGGGGAAATCAATATCCCGGACCTCAAGCTTTACTACAGAGAAATAGTGCTAAAAACTGCATGGTATTGGTACAGTGACAGGCATGTAGATCAAAGGAACAGAATTGAAGACCCAGAAATGAATTCACACTCCTATGGTCACTTGATCTTTGACAAAGGAGCTAAAACCATCCAGTGGAAAAAAGATAGCCTTTTCAACAAATGGTGCTGGCTCAACTGGAGGTCAACATGTAGAAGAATGCAAATTGAACCATACTTAACTCCTTGCACTAAGCTCAATTCCAAGTGGATCAAGGACCTCCACATAAAATCAGACACACTGAAACTAATAGAAAGGAAACTAGGGAAGAAGCTTGAACAGGGGAGAATTTCCTGAATAGAACTCCAATAACATGATTTTTTAAAATATGTATATTATATTTATGACATATAAATATATTTATTTATATAGATTTCTTAAATATGTAATATATAATTTATAATTATAAATTATATAAATATATAAATTATAATATATATAATATATAAATTATAATTTATATAAATACATTCTAGTGTATTATATCATATTATATTATATATTAAATAATATAATATATTATATTATATATATGTTATATATATTATAAAGATAATTTTTTTATTTATTTTCTAAGTTTTTTTTTTACATTCCAAATCATTTCCCCTTTCCCATTTCCTCCCTCCCCGAAAGTCCCATAAGCCCCCTTCCCTCCCTCTTTTCTCCATTCAACCCCCTCTTGCTTCTCTATCCTGGCGTTCCCCTACATCCAGTCTTTCCAGGACCAGGGGTCTCTGATTCCATCTTCTTAGAAATCTATGTGAATTGTGTCTAGGGTATTCCGAAATTCTGGGTTAATATCCCCTTATCAGTGACTGCACACCATGTGTGTTCTTTTGTGATAGGGTTACCTCACTAAGGATGATATTTTCAAGTTCTGATCATATTCCTAGGAATTTCGTGAATTAATTGTTTTTAATTGCAGAGTAGTATTCCATTGTGTAGATATACCACATCTTCTGAATCCATTCCTCCGTTGAGGGACATCTGGGTTCTTTAAAGCTTCTGGCTATTATAAATAAGGCTTCTATGAACATAGTGGATCATGTGTCCTTATTGCATGCAGGCAAAGCCTCTGGCTATATGCCCAGGAGTGGTATAGCCGGATCCTCCGGGAGTGTCATGCCCAGTTTTCGGAGGAACCGCCAGACTGCTTTCCAGAGTGGTTGTACCAGCTTGCAATTCCACCAGCAGTGGAGGAGTGTTCCTCTTTCTCCACATCCTCACCAACAGCTGCTGTCTCCTGTGTTTTTGATCTTAGCCATTCTGACTGTTGTGAGATGGAATATCAGGGTTGTATTGATTTGCATTTCCCTAATGACTAAGGTGATGAACATTTCTTTAGGTGCTTCTCAGCCATTAGATATTCTTCAGGTGAGAACTCTTTGTTTAGCTCTGTATCCCATTTTTTAATAGGGTAACATGCCTCTCTGGAGTTTAACTTCTTGAGTTCTTTGTATATATTGGATATTAGTCCTCTGTCGAATGGAAGGTTGGTAAAGATCATTTCCCAGTTAGTTGGTTGCCGCTTTCTCTTTTTGGCAGTGTCTTTTGAATTGCAAAAACTTTGTAATTTAATGAGGTCCCATTTGTCTATTCTTGATCTTAGAGCATAAGCTATAGGAAGGCTACTGACTTGCTTGAGTTGATTTTATATCCGGCTACTTTGCTGAAGTCGTTTATCAGCTGTAGGAGTTCTCTGGTGGAGTTCTTTGGGTCGCTTAAGTATGCTATCATATCATCTGCAAATAGAGATAGTTTGACTTCTTCCTTTCCAATTGGTATCCCTTTGACCTCTTTTTGTTGTCTAATTGCTCTAGCTAGAACTTCAAGTACTATACTGAAAAGATATGGAGAGAGAGGGCAGCCTTGTCTAGTCCCTGATTTTAGTGGGATTGCTTCAAGTTTCTCTCCATTTAGATTGATGCTGGCTACCGGGTTGCTGTAAATTGCTTTTACTATGTTTAGATACGGGCCTTGAATTCCTGATCTTTCCAAGACCATTAGCATGAAAGGATGCTGAATTTTGTCAGATGCTTTCTCAGCATCTAATGAGATGACCATGTGGTTTTTTTTCGTTGAGATTGTTTATATAATGGATTACATTGATGGATTTCCTTGTATTGAACCATCCCTGCATCCCTGGGATGAATCCTACTTGATCTTAGTGAATAATCGTTTTGATGTGTTCTTGGATTCGGTTGGCAAGAATTTTATTGAGTATTTTTGCATCGATATTCATAAGAGAGATTGGCCTGAGATTCTCTTTCTTTGTCGGATCTTTGTGTGCTTTTGCTATTAGTGTAATTATGGCTTCATAGAACGAGTTGGGTAGTGTTCCTTCTGTTTCTATTTTGTGGAACAGTTTGAAGAGTATTGGTGTTAGTTCTTCTTTATAGGTCTGATAGAATTCTGCACAAAAACCATCTGGACCTGTGTTTTTTTGGTTGGAAGTCTTCCAATGATAACTTCTATTTCTTCAGGGTTTATAGGACAGTTTAGATGATCTATTTGATCCTGATTTAATTTTGGTATTTGGTATCTGTCAAGGAAATTGTCCATTTCCTCGAGATTTTCTAGTTGTGTTTAATACAGGTTTTTGTAGTAGGATCTGATGATTTTTTGAATTTCCTCAGTTTCTGTTGTTATCTCTCCCTTTTCGTTTCTGATTTTATTAATTTGGAGACTATCTCTGTGCCCTCTGGTTAGTCTGGCTAAGTGCTTATCTATCTTGTTGATTTTCTCAAAGAACCAACTCCTCGTTTTGTTGATTCTTTGTATGGTTTTATTTGTTTCTACTTGATTGATTTCAGCCCTGAGTTTGATGATTTCCTGCCTTCTACTCCTCTTTGGTGTATTTGCTTCTTTTTGTTCCAGGGCTTTCTGGTGTGCCATTAAGCTGTTAGTGTATGCTGTCTCCCGTTTCTATTTGGCTGCACTCAGGGCTATAAATTTTCCTCTTAGCACTGTTTTCATTGTGTCACATAAATTAGGGTATGTTGTGCCTTCATTTTCATTAACTTTCAAAAAGTTTTTGATTTCTTTCTTTATTTCCGCCTTGACCAAGTTATCATTGAGTAGAGCATTGTTCAGCCTCCATGTGTACGTGGGTTTTCTTTTGTTTTTGTTGCCTTGAAGACCACCCTTATTCCATAGTGATCTGATAGGAAGCATAGGATTATTTCTATCTTCTTATACCTGTTGAGGTCTGATTTGTGACCAATTATATGGTCAATTTTTGAGAAGGTTCCTTGAGGTGCTGAAAAGAAAATGTATTCTTTTGCTCTGGGATGAAATGTTCTACATATATCTGTTTGTTCCATTTGGTCCAAGGCTTCAGTTAGATTCACTGTGTCCCTGTTTAGTTTCTGCTTTCCTGAACGATCCATTTCATAGAGCTGGGTGTTGAAGTTACCCACTATTATTGTGTGAGGTGTGATGTGTGCTTTGAGCTTTAGTAAAGTTTCTTTTATGAATGGGGGTGCCCTTTCATTTGGAGCATAGATATTCAGAATTGAGAGTTCTTCTTGGTGGATTTTTCCCTTGATCAGTATGTACTGTCCTTCTGTGTTTTTTTTGATAACTTTATGTTGAAAATCAATTTTATCTGATATTAGGATGGCTACTCAGGCTCCTTTCTTGGGGCCATTTGCTTGTAAAATTGTTTTCCAGCCTTTTACTCTGAGGTAGTGTTTGTCTTTGACACGGAGGTGCATTTTTGCATGCAGCAAAATGCTGGGTCCTGTTTACCTATCCTGTCTGGTAGTCTATGTCTTTTTATTGGGGAATTGAGACCATTGATATTAAGAGAGATTAAGGCATAGTGATTATTGCCACCTGCCATTCTTGACACTATCTTTATGTTTGAGTGGTTATCTACATTTGGGTTTTATTCAAGAAGGTTATTATCTCATTTTTTCCAGGGTGTTTTTTCTCTCCCTGTATTGGCGGTTTCCACGTATTATCCATTGCAGGGCTGGATTTGTGGAAAGGTATTGTGAAAATTTGGGTTTATCATGGAATATCTTTGTCTCTGCATCTATGGTGATTGACAGTTTTGCTGGGTATAGTAGTCTAGGCTGGCATTTGTGCTCTCTTAGTGTCTGCATGAGATCTGCCCAGGTTCTTCTGGCTTTCATAGTCTCTGGTGAGAAGTCTGATGTGATTCGGATAGGTCTTCCTTTGTATGTTACTTGGCCCTTTTCTCCTACTGCTTTTAATATTTTTTCTTTGTTTAGAACATTTGGTGTTTTGATTATTATCAGACAGGAGGTATTTCTGTTCTGGTCCAGTCTGTTTGGAGTTCTATAGGCGTCTTGTACGTTCATCGGCATCTCTTTCTTTAAGTTAGGGAAGTTTTCCTCCATAATTTTGTTGAAGATGTTTACTGGCCCTTTAAGTTGCAAATCTTCACCCTCATCTATACCTATAATCCTTAGCTTGGTCTTCTCATTGTGTCCTGGATTTCCTGGATGTTTTGGGTTACACGTTTTTTGCATTTTGCATTTTCTTTGACTGTTGAGTCGATGCTTTCTATGGAATTTTCAGCACCTGAGATTCTTTCTTCCATCTCTTGTATTCTATTGTTGATGTTTGCATCTATGACTCCTGATTTCTTCCCAAGGTTTTCTATCTCCAAAGTTGTCTCCCTTTGTGATTTCTTAGTTTTTTCTACTTCCTTTTTTAGTTCCTGGATGGATTTGCTGAGATCCTTCACTTGTTTGTTTGTATTTTCCTGTATTTCTTTAAGGTATTTTTGCATTACCTCTTTCAGGATATCTGCCTGTTGACCCACGTTCTCCTGCATTTCTCTGAGAGATATTTTTGTTTCCTCCTCATGGGATTCCATCTGTTGATCCATTGTCTCCTGCATTTCTTTAAGTTCTCTTGTTTCCTTTGTAAGGGCATCTATCCGTTGATTCATTTCTTTAAGCAATTTTTGTGTTGCCCCCTTATGGGCATCCGTCTGTTGACCCATATTCTTCTGCATTTCTTTATGCAATTTTTGTGATTCCTTTGTGAGTGCACCTACCCGTTGATTCATCTCGTTAAGCGATTTTTGTGTTGTCTCCTTGTGGGCCTCCATCTTTTGATCCATGTTCTCTTGCATTTCTCTAAGCGATTTTTGTGTTTCCTTTGTAAGGGCTTCTAACCGTTGATTCATGGTCTCCTGTAATTCTTTATTAGATTCATTTGTGTCCTTCTTGTGATGCTCTAATAGCATCATGAGAAGTGATTTTAAATCCAGATCTTGTCTTTCAGGTGTGGTGGGGTATCCAGGACTTGCTGCTGTTGGAGAGTTGGGTTCGGATGGTGCCATATTACTTTGATTTCTGTTAGTAACGTTCCTATGTTTGCCTTTTGCCATCTGGTTACCTCTGATGTTAGTTGGTCCTGCTGCCACTGGCTGTTGGTTGGACCTCCTGTGAGCCTGCAAAGCTATTTCTGCCCCCCCCCCTGGATTACCAGGATTCCCCTGGCAGAGATTTCTGGGGCCTGCCCTGCTCCTGAGTGATTTTGGAGCCCTGATGTGCCTTGCCCCAAGTGATGTTATATTGGGGAGTCCTTGGAATTCCAAAGGCTCAGCGTAGTGGATTCCTGGAGCAGAGGTCGCCAAAGGGAAGCTGGTAGGCTCCTGCCCAATGCAGGGGTGTGTGATCTCTCCTAGAGTGGGGGGGGAGGGGGTGTCCCTCTGCCAGGCAGAAGTCCCACGGTAGAGCTGGCACGCTGGTTACTGCAGATCTGCCCAGGTCTTGGGAGCAGCATACACACAAGCCGCCAGAGACCCAAGCAATATTATGCCTGTCTGTCTCCGAGCCTGGCAGTCCCAATTTCCCGGCCACTGGAGCAAAGATGGCAGAGTGCACTCTGCACTCTCTCCGTGGCGCTGGTCACCCTGCAGAGGTGATGGCCTATAGCAGATCTGGCGCCCAGTCTACCACAGCGCTGTCCTGTTCTTGGGAGCTGGCAGAAGCCCCAACAGGCCATGTCCCAAGCGATGTTATATTGGGAAGAACCTGGGTACCTGTCTCTTCAGTGCAGTCTACCGGAACAGAGGTCGTGGAACCTGAATAGAACTCCAATAGCTTATGATGTAAGATCAAGAATTGACAAATGAGACCTCATAAAATTATAAAGTTTCTGTAAGGCAAGAGACACTGTCAAAAATACAAAGCGGCAACCAACTAACTGGGAAATGATCTTTACCAACCCTACATCCGACAGAGGGCTAATATCCAATATATACAAAGAACTCAAGAAGTTAATCTCCAGAGAAGCAAGTAACCCTATTATAAAATGGGGTACAGAGCTAAACAAAGAGTTCTCACCTGAAGAATATCTAATGGCTGAGAAGCACTTAAAGAGATGTTCATCATCCTTAGTCATTAGGGAAATGCAAATCAAAACAACCCTGATATTCCATCTCACACCAGTCAGAATGGCTAAGATGAAAAACACAGGAGACAGCAGTTGTTGGCAAGGATGTGGAGAAAGAGGAACACTCCTCCACTGCTGGTGGAATTGCAAGCTGGTACAACCACTCTGGAAAGCAGTCTGGCGGTTCCTCAGAAAACTGGGCATGACACTCCTGGAGGATCTGGCTATACCAGTCCTTGGCATATACCCAGAGGCTTTATCTGCATGCAATAAGGATACATGCTCCACTATGTTCATAGCAGCCTTATTTATAATAGCCAGAAGCTGGAAAGAACCTTGATTCTTAAAAAAAGAAAGGAAACAGATTTTTATAAAATCTTCCTGAAATGGTATATTAAGCTCATGAATTTTGGTTCCTACCCAATAATAGTACAAAGTGGGAAAAAAAGAGTCAAACAAATCGAAAAACAGAGATGCTTCATGCTACTGCATGATTCAGCATCCCTGATTACCATATGACTCTGTTGTTATGGAAATTATGGTGGTGTATGTTACCAGTTATTGCCTCAGTCAGAATCTAGATAGTTAAATCCTCCAAAACTGAAAAAAAAAAAGGCCTTCTTAGGAACCAACCAAATGGAATTGTAAGTTAGACATCAGTGCAGTGATCAAAGTACCCAAAAATAAAGCTTTATGTTTCCACGGAAACAAATCCAATCCTTCAATATACATAGTGAAGGTGTTTTACCTAACATGAAACTCTTACAAGTGATTTTGTAGTAACCCTTAACATAAAAACTCTTAAAACAAAACACTTAAAGGCAAATTGGAAATAAGAATAAAGCGTAAAATACGGAACAAAAAAAAAAGTATTGCTAAACTAAATTTCCAATGATTTCAGACGTTTTTACAAAAAAACTCATTATCATTATTTTTTTTTTATTGAAAACACACTTTTTGTACAATTGTTCTGATTAGAGTTTGCTTTTCCCCAGCTTCTCCTTTACCCACCCTCCCTTCCGTCAACAAAATCCACTTCCTCTTTTTCATGAGAAAACAAACAGGCATATAAAATACTAATAAGAAAATTTAAAAAACAAAAACAAATAGAATAAAACTAACAAATAAAAAAAGAGCCAAAGAAAAAGTATAAGAAACACATATAGACACAGAGATATACATATTCACACATACACAAATCCCACACAAACACAAAATCAGAAAGAATAATATAAAAGCAACATACTTATGAACAAAATGGCTCAGACAAAGTACTGTGAGACTAATTTCTCCAAAAATGCCATTGAGTTTGTTGTCTGTTGGCCATTGACTGCTGGACATGGGGCCTGCCCTTAAGTGTGGTTTATACACCCATGAGACTACACTAGAGAGAACTATTTTCCCTTTGTGAGTAGTTATAAATTAGAGATACATAGGAGCTGGTGACTTATATTTACTACCCCTTTTAGCACTGGAACTCTATATGGCCCAGAACTGTGCAGGTCCTGTGCATACTGCCACGGTCTCTGTGAGGAGTCATTTTATTGCTTTGTTCCTTTAGGGGAACAATAGTATTTGTTTCTCCTTAGGTCCATGGTCTATCTAGTCACATGTCCTTCATCATCTTGGAAAATGTCAGAAATAGAGCACAAGACATAATATCACAGAGTAATAACCAAGGAATAGAGGCACAGCAAGGAAATGTCAAGAGCAAAACAAGAATGAAAAGCAGCCAAGAAAATGGCAGTCTAATTCTATATTTGGGATTCTAGGGGTACCAGCTGAGCTCCACTGGTTTGGCACTAACAATGCTGTTGCTTTAGTGCTAATCACCTTTCTTTTGGAGTGGTTTCAATCAGCCATTTTTCATAAATGCCTTGTATTTATGGCATGTCAATTATCCTGGGTTCTCCACTGCAACTTAAGCTTCATGTCAACAGCTGCATGCAGTTGTCTCTAAGGGCCTACTTGCAGGAAATCCAAATCTGTATGACACTGCCTGGCCTCAGTGGCTCTCTGAAATCTTGACACAAGCCTTCAAAACCCCTTCACTCTGTGTCTTGCATTCTTGAAGTTCTGCAGCCAGCTCAAGCTGTGATTTAGAAGTTTTTGTCTACAGCTGTAGTGAGTGGTCTTCATGTACCAATCCTGGCTGAACTTGGGGACTGCAGGGAGGCCATCAGCTGTATCCTCAATTAATGTTCTCTTTCAAATTAATTTCAATTATTCCATGGAGTGCATGGTGGGTGATAGTTTGCTCTCATGTCACCTTTATTATTGTCCTCATTCAGTCTAAGCTTTTCCTTAATGTTATATATCTTTATTTTTTTTCTGAGATTAGGTTTTTCTTTTTTTTTTATTTTCTAAGTTTTTTTTAATTTACATTCCAAATCATTTCCCCTTTCCCGTTTCCTCCCTCCCTGAAAGTCCCATAAGCCCCCTTCACTCCCTCTTTTCTCCATTCAACCCCCTCTCCTTTCTCTGTCCTGGCGTTCCCCTACATCCAGGCTTTCCAGGACCAGGGGTCTCCCTTCCATCTTCTTAGAAATCTATTGATATGCGAATTGTGTCTAGGGTATTCCGAGATTCTGGGTTAATATCCCCTTATCAGTGACTGCATACCATGTGTGTTCTTTTGTGATTGGGTTACCTCACTAAGGATGATATTTTCAAGTTCTGACCATTTGTCTAGGAATTTCGTGAATTCATTGTTTTTAATTGCAGAGTAGTATTCCATTGTGTAGATATACCACATCTTCTGAATCCATTCCTCCGTTGAGGGACATCTGGGTTCTTTCCAGTTTCTGGCTATTATAAATAAGGCTGCTATGAATATAGTGGAGCATGTGTCCTTATTGCATGCAGGTAAAGCCTCTGGGTATATGCCCAGGAGTGGTATAGCCGGATCCTCCGGGAGTGTCATGCCCAGTTTTCGGAGGAACCGCCAGACTGCTTTCCAGAGTGGTTGTACCAGCTTGCAATTCCACCAGCAGTGGAGGAGTGTTCCTCTTTCTCCACATCCTCACCAACAACTGCTGTCTCCTGTGTTTTTGATCTTAGCCATTCTGACTGTTGTGAGATGGAATATCAGGGTTGTATTGATTTGCATTTCCCTAATGACTAAGGATGATGAACATCTCTTTAAGTGCTTCTCAGCCATTAGATATTCTTCAGGTGAGAACTCTTTGTTTAGCTCTGTACCCCATTTTATAATAGAGTTACTTGCCTCTCTGGAGTTTAACTTCTTGAGCTCTTTGTATATATTGGATATTAGCCCTCTGTCGGATGGAAGGTTGGTAAAGATCATTTCCCAGTTAGTTGTTTGCCGCTTTGTCTTTTTGGCAGTGTCTTTTGCCTTGCAAAAACTTTGTAATTTAATGAGGTCCCATTTGTCTATTCTTGATCTTAGAGCATAAGCTATTGGAGTTCTGTTCAGGAAATTCTCCCCTGTGCCCATATGTTCAAGGTTCTAGCTAGAGCAATTAGACAACAAAAAGAGGTCAAAGGGATACAAATTGGAAAGGAAGAAGTCAAACTATCACTATTTGCAGACGATATGATAGTATACTTAAGCGACCCAAAGAACTCCACCAGAGAACTCCTACAGCTGATAAACGACTTCAGCAAAGTGGCTGGATATAAAATCAACTCAAGCAAGTCAGTAGCCTTCCTATACTCAAAGGATAAGCAGGCTGAGAAAGAAGAAAGAGAAATGATACCCTTCACGATAGCCACAAACCATATAAAGTATCTTGGGTGACTCTAACCAAAAAAGTGAAAAATCTGTATGACAAGAACTTCAAGTCTCTGAAGAAAGAAATTGAAGAAGACCTCAGAAGATAGAAAAATCTGCCATGCTCATGGATTGGCAGGATTAATATAGTAAAAATGACCATCTTACCAAAAGTAATATACAGATTCAATGCAATCCCCATCAAAATCCCAACTCAATTCTTCATAGAGTTAGAAAGAGCAATTCAAAAATTCATCTGGAATAACAGAAAACCCAGAAGAGCTAAAACTATTCTCAAGAGTAAAAGAACCTCTGGGGGAATCAGTATCTCGGACCTCAAGCTGTACAACAGAGCAATAGTGTTAAAAACTGCATGGTATTGGTACAGTGACAGGCATGTAGATCAATGGAACAGAATTGAAGACCCAGAAATGAATCCACACTCCTATGGTCACTTGATCTTTGACAAAGGAGCTAAAACCATCCAGTGGAAAAAAGATAGCCTTTTCAACAAGTGGTGCTGGCTCAACTGGAGGTCAACATGCAGAAGAATATAAATTGACCCATTCTTATCTCCTTGCACTAAGCTCAATTCCAAGTGGATCAAGGATCTCCACATAAAACCAGACACACTGAAACTAATAGAAAGGTATATATCTTTCTAATAATTAGAGACACTTGTTTTATGCTTATTCTGCATTCAACTTGAATTGCCACTCTGCCAGATTTCCATGTATTCTCCACTATCTGTTCTCTCTCACTCAAACTCTTGGTAAATTCAGTGACCCATAACCATGCCACATCCTAAATATTATGGTACATTAATATTTCGTCTATCAAAAATTATTTTAATACTTTTGGATTAGGGTGGCTCAAATTTCAGTATAGTCAGAATTTGCTAGAATATAATGTGAAAGAAAGCCTCATGACCTATCCCAAGAGAGTCCTTTGTTCTCTTAAACTTCAAGAAATCGGTCTTCACTGATCTCTATCAACCTCATGTCTATCAAGATTCTGGTCCATTAATAGCTGCCTATGTCATTCTAGGGCCCAGTTCACAGTTCTAAAGCTACCTACCCCTTCCAAAAAGTTCTGAGAGTTTAAGGACAATGTAGTCAGGCTTATCACAGGTATCAATTAAAACACTGCTGATACTTATTTCTATTAGCAATATTTTGAATTAGTTTGATGGAATATATTACAAGGAACAGCTTAGTGAAAAGAGGATTTATTTTGACTCACAGATACCATAGTAGAAGGCTGAATCCATAACAGGAGCTTGCTGCACAGCTTGTTAAAGCTTGTTTCTCTCTTAGTCTAGTTACTGCTCACCCCTTAAAGGTCCTACAGCTTTCAAAAACACTGTAATAAGGTGAGCACAAAACACAGGATCCTTTTGAGAGTTTTTACATCTACCCATATATCTGTATTATGTAACACATATATCATAATTTTTTTCCATTCTGAGTCTCATTTTTCAAAATTTTTTTAGATATTTTCTTTATTTACATTTCAAGTGTTAACCCTTTTCCACATTACCCCACTGAAAGCCCCCTATCCCATCCCCATCCCCCTGCTCACCTCCCTCCCAATTTCCTGATTTGCAATCCCCTATTCTGGGGAATCGAGCCTTCACAGGACCAATGGCCTCTCCTCTCACAGATGTCTGAAATGGTCATCTTCTGCTATATATGGAGCTGGAGCCTTGGGTCCCTCCATGTGTCCTCTGGTTGGTGGTTTAGTCCCTGGGAGCTCTAGGGGCACTGGTAGGTAGATATTATTGTTCCTCCAGCAGAGCTGCAAACCTCTTCAGCTCCTTGGGTCCTCTCTCTAGCTGTTCCACTGGGGTCTCTATTCTCATTCTATTGGTTGGCTGTGAGCCATACATGTTTTCTTCAACTATGCAATAAGGATCAAAGTATCCACACTTTGGCCTTCCTTCTTCTTGAGCTTCATGTGGTCTGTGAGTTGTATCTTGGCTATTCCAAGCTTTTGTGATAATATTGACTTATCAGCGATTGAATATCTTGTGTGTTCTTTTGTGACTGGGTTACATCACTCAGTATGATAGTTTTTAGCTCCATCCATTTGCCTAGGAATTTCATGAATTCATTGTTTTTAATAGCTGAGTAGTACTCCATTGTGTAAATGTACCACATTTTCTGTATCTATTCCTCTGTTGAGGGATATCTGGGCTCATTCCAGCTTCAGGCTATTATAAATATGGCTGCTATGAGCATAGGGCAGCATGTTTCCTTATTACATATTGGAGCATCTTCTGGGTGTATGCTCAGGAGTGGTATAGTTGGGTCCTCTAGTAGTGCTATGTCCAATTTTCTGAGGAACCACCAAACTGGTTTCCAGAGTGGTTTTACCATCTTGCAATCCAACCAGCAATGGAGGAGTGTTCCTCTTTATCCATATCCTCACCAGCATCTCCTGTCACCTGAGTTTTTGATCTTGGCCATTCTGACTGGTGTGAGGAGAAATCTCAGGGTGGTTTTGGTTTGCATTTCCCTGATGACTAAGGATGTTGAACATTTCTTTAGGTGCTTCTCATCCATTTGGTATTCCTCAGTTGAAAATTATTTGTTTATCTCTGTACCCCATTTTTAATATGGTTATTTCGTTCTTTGGATTCTAACTTCCTGAGTTCTTTGTATATATTGGATATTGGTCCTCTAACAGAAGTAGGATTGGTAAAGATCTTTTCCCAATCTTTTGGTTGCCGTTTTTTTATTCCTGTTGACAGTGTCCTTTGCCTAACAGAACCTTTTCAATTTTATGAAGTCCCATTTGTCAGTTCTTGATCTTAGAACATAGGCTATTGGTGTTCTACTCAGGAAATGATCCCCTGTGCCCATGTGCTCCAGGATCGTCCCCAATTTCTCTTTAATTAGATTCAGTGTATTTCTGGTTTTATGTGGAGGTCCTTGATCCACTTTGACTTGAGCTTTGTACAGGGAGATAAGAATAGATCAATTTGCATCCTTCTACATGTTGAATGCCAGTTCACCCAATACCATTTGTTGAAAATGCTGTCTTTTTTCCACTGGATGATTTTAGCTCCTTTGTCAAAGATCAAGTGACCATAGGTTCGATGGTTCATTTCTGGCTTGTCAGTTCCATTCCATTGATCTACCTTCCTGTCCCTGTACCAAAATCATACAGTTTTTATCACTATTGCTCTGTAGTAGAGCTTGAGGTCAGAATTTCTTTTATTGTTGAGAATAGTTTCCACTATCCTGGGTTTTTTTGTTATTCCAGATAAATTTGGAAATTGCTCTTTCTAATTCTGTGAAGAATTGAGTTGGAATTTTGATGGGTATTACATTTAATCTGTAGATTGCTTTAGGCAAGGTGGCCATTTTTACTAGATTAGTTCTGCCAATCCATGAGCATGGGAGATTTTTCCATCTTCAAAGATCTTCAATTTCTTTCTTCAGAGACTTGAAGTTCTTGTCATACAGCTCTTACACTTGCTTGGTTAGAGACACACCAAAGTGTTTTATATTATTTGTGGCCATTGTGAAGGGCGTCATTTCCCTAATTTCTTTCTCAACCTCTTTATCCTTTGAGTATAGGAAGGCTCTTGATTTGTTTTAGTTAATTTTATACCCAGCCACTTTGCTGAAGTTGTTTATCAGGTTTTGGAGTTACCTGGCGGAATTTTTAGGGTCACTTAAGTATACTGTCATATCATCTGCAAATAGTGATACTTTGACTTCTTCCTTTCCAATTTGAATTCCTTTGACCTCCTTTTGCTTTCTAATTGCTCTGGTTTGGAATTTGAGTACTATTTCTAACAGGTAGGGAGAAAGTGAACAGCCTTATCTGGTCCCTAATTTTAGTGGGATTGCTTTAAGTTTCTCTCCATTTAGTTTGATGTTTGCTACTGGTTTGCTGTATATTGCTTTTACTATGTTTAGATATGGGCCTCGAATTCCTGATCTTTCCAAGACTTTTATCTTGAATAGATGTTGGATTTTGTCAAATGATTTCTCAGCATCTAATGAAATGATCAGGTGGTTTTTTTTTTTGAGTTTGATTATATAGTGGATTGCATTGCTGGATTTCTGAATATTGAACCATCATTGCATCCCTGGGATGAAGCCTACTTGATCATGGTGGATGATCATTTTGATGTGTTCTTGTATTTGATTGGCAAGAATTTTATTGAGCATTTTTGCATTGATATTCATAAGGGAAATTGGTCTAAAGCTCTCTTTCTTTGTTGGGTCTTTGTGTGGTCTAGGTATTATAGTAATTGTGGCTTCATAAATCAAATTGGGTAGTGTTCCATCTGTTTCTATTTTGTGGAATAGTTTGAAGAGTATTGGAATGAGGTTTTCTTTGAAGGTCTAATAGAACTTTGCATTGAACCCATCTGGTACAGGGATTTATTTTTGGGGGGGGGGAGTTATTAATGACTGATTCTATTTCTTTAGAGGTTATTGGATTGTTTAGATCATTTATCTGATCCTGATTTAACTTTGGTACCTGATATCTGTCTAGAAAAGTGTCCATTTCCTCTAGATTTTCGACTTTTGTTGAGTATAGGCTTTTGTAGTAGGATTTGATGATTTTTTGGATTTCCTCAGTATCTGTTGTTATGCCTCCCTTTTTATTTCTTATTTTGCTGATTTTGGTACTATCTCTGTGCCCTCTGGTTAGTTTGTTTATCTATCTTGTTGTTTGTTTGTTTGTTTGTTTTCACAGAACCAGCTCCTGGTTTGGTTGATTCTTTGTATAGTTCTTTTTGTTTCTACTTGGTTGATTTCAACACTGACTTTGATTACTTCCTGTGCTCAACTCCTCTTCAGTGTATTTGCTTCTTTTTTGTTATAGAGCCTTCAACTGTGCTGTTAAGCTGTTAGTGTATGCTTTTTCCATCTTCTTCTTGGAGGCACTCAGAGCTATGAGTTTTCCTTTTAGCACTGCTTTCACTGTGTCCTCTAAGTTTGGGTATGTTGTGTCTTCATTTTCATTAAATTCTAAAAATTTCTTTCTTTATTTCTCCCTTGGTGAAATTATCATTAAGTAGAATGTTGTTCAGTTTCCATGCGTATGTGGGCTTTTGATGTCTTTGTTGTTATTGAAGACGAGCCTTAATCCATGGTGTTATGATAGAGTGCATGGAATTATTTTAGTCTTTTTATATGTAGTGGCTATTCCTGGTTGTCAACTTGACTAAATCTGGAATGAACTAATCAAGAATTGGAAGGCTCTGTGACACACGCCTTTAATCTGGGCCACACCCTCTGCTGAAGATCTATATAAGGACATTGGAAGAAGGAAGATTCACTCTAGTTTTTCCTGGCCTGCCTCGTGGGACTGAGCAACTGCTATATCCTTGGACTTCCATCCACAGCTGCCTCGTGTGATTGAGCAACTGCTAGATCCTTGGACTTCCATCCACAAGTACTGCTGACTATTGTTGGGGAGTTGGACTATAAGTTGTAAGTCATCGACAAATTCCCTAACTATATAGAGACTACCCATGCATTCTGTAACTCTAGAGAACCCCGACTAATACGTTATATATGCTGAGGCTTGTTTTGTGACTGAGTATATGCTCAGTTTTGGAGAAGGTACCATGAGGTGCTGAGAAGGAGGTATATTCTTTTGTTTTAGGATAAAATATTGTATTGATATCTGTGAAATCCATTTGGTTCATAATTTCTGTTAGTTTCACTGTTTCTCTGTTTAGTGTGTGTTTTCCTGATCTGCTCATTGCTGAGAGTGAGGTGTTGAAATCTCCCACTATTATTGTGTGAGGTGCAATGTGTGCTTTGAGATTTAGTAAAGTTTCTTTTGTGAATGTGGGTACCCTTATATTTGGAACATATATGTTCAGAATTGAGAGTTCATTTTGGTAGATTTTTCCTTTGATGAGTATGAAGTGTCCTTCCTTATCTTTTTTGATAACTTTAGGTTGAAAGACAATTTTATTTCATATTTGAATAGCTACATCAGCTTGTTTCTTGGGACCGTTTGCTTGGAAAATTGTTTTCAGGTCTTTTACTCTGAGGAAGTGTCTTTCTTTGTGCCTGAAGTGAGTTTCCTGTATGCAGCAAAATCTTATGTATCATGCTTGTGTATCCAATCTGTTAGTCTATGTCTTTATTGGTGAATTGAGTCCATTGATATTAAGAGATATTAAGGAGAAGTGATTGTTGCTTCCTGTTACTTCTGTTATTAGAGGTGGAGTTATGTTTGTGTGTCTCTCTTCTTTTGTTTTTTTTTAAAGAAAATTATTTTATTGCTATTTCTAGTGTGTAGTTTCCCTCCTTCTTTTGGAGTTTTCTATTCATTATCTTTTGGAGGGCTGGATTTGTGAAAATATATTGTGTAGATATGTCTTTTATTATGGAATACCTTAGTTTCTCCATCTATGATAATTGAGAGTTTTGCTGGGTATAGTATCCTGGTTCGGCATTTGTGTTCCCTTAGGGTCTGTGTGACATCTGGCCATGACCTTTTGACTTTCACAATCTCTGACGAGAAGTCTGGTGTAATTCTGATAGGTCTGCCTTTATATGTTATTTGACATTTTCCCTTATTGCATTTAATATTCTTTCCTTGTTTAGTACATTTAATCTTTTAATTATTATATGACAGGAGGAATTTCTCTTCTGGTCCAAACTATTTGGAGTTATGTAAGCTTCTTGCATGTTCATGGGCCTCTCTTCAGGGTAGAGAAGTTTTCTTCTATAATTGTGTTGAAGATATTTACTGGCCTTTTAAGTTGGAAATCTTCACTCTCTTCTATACCTATAATCCTTAGATTTGGTCTTCTCATTTTGTCATCGATTTCCTGGATGTACTGGGTTAGGTGCTTTTTGCATTTCTCATTTCCTTTGACTGTTGTTTCAATGCTTTCTATGCTATCTTCTCCATCTGAGATTCTTTCTTCTATCTCTTATATTCTGATGTTTATACTTGTATACGATTCCTGACATTTTTCCTATGTTTTCTATGTCCAGAGTTGTTTCCTTTTGTGATTTCTTTATTGTTTCTACCTCCATTATTTAGATCCTGTATGGTTTTGCTCAATTCCTTCCCCCACTTTGTTGTGCTTTTCTGTAGTTCTTTAAGGGCTTCTCCCTGTTTACTTGTGTTCTCCTGTATTTCTTTAAGTGAGTTATTTATGTCCTTCTTGAAGCACTCTATCAGCATCGTGAGCTGTGATTTTCAATCCAAATCTTGCTATTCTGGTGTGTTGGGGTATCCAGGACTTGCTGTGTTGGTAGAATTTGGTTCAGATGGTGCCATTTTGCCTTGATTTCTGTTGGTAGCATTCCTACATTTTTCTTTTGACATCTGGTTATCTCTGGTGTTAGTCGGTCCTGTTGTCTCTGGAGGGTGCTTGTCCCTTCTGTGGGCCTGCAAGCCTGCCCCTGTGTGACCAGTTCTCCCCTGGCATAGAGTGCTGTGGTGCTGTCCAGCTTCTGGGTGCATCTACTCTGCCACTCCTATGTTCCTTGTGCTCCTGGCGAACCTGTCTGTTCAGTCAGAGAAGATGGCAGTGGTCTGACCTCCACAGCGGGAAGTCAAATCACTCCCTGCAGAGTGTTTCTCCCCTGGCAGGATCAGTGCACAGATGACTGTGGAGCTGCCCAGCCCCTGGGTGCAGGCATGACATGGATGGAATCAGCTGTTCTGTTGTTCCTGTTCCCTGCCTCCTGGCTGCACCTGCCTGCTCAGTCAGAAGAAAGAAGATGATGATGACCTGACTTCCAGAGCCCATACTCCTTAATTTTGTGGTACCTCCCCTGATCATGTTCTTGACAACAGCTATGCTAATTTACATATTTAGCAACACTAAACAAGAGTACTTGCTTTCTCTCTGAGCCATTGCTGACAGTTTTTATGTTATCTTCATTACACTGGCTATTCTTAAGTTAGGTAGTGTCTCTTTGTGTCTAATAAGCACTTCTCTTATGTTAAAACAACTAGACATATATTGTTGGTCATTAATATTTCTTCTAGAGAATATTCTCTTAACCTCATTTGCACAACTATTAAATTATTTGACCCATGTTCCACTTTTATTACCTGAGTGCCTGCAAAAAGAAACTGGAGAAAGCATATGCAGCTTGACAGCACATCTGAAAGCTCTAGAACAAAAAGAAGCAAATACACCAAAGAGGGCAGGAAATAATCAAACTCTTGGCTGAAATCAGTCTAGTAGAGACAAAAAGAACTATACAACCAATGAACCAAACCAGGAGCAGGTTCTTTGAGAAAATCAGCAAGATAGAAAAACCCTTAGCCAGGGACTAACCAGGGAATACAGAGAGAGTATCCAAATTAACAAAATCAGAAATGAAAAGGGAGACATAATAACAAAAACCAAGGAAATCCAAAAGAATCATCAGATCTTATTTAAAACTATTTTTATTCAATAAACTAGATAATATGGATGATATGGACAATTTCCTAGACAGATACCAGGTATCAAAGTTAAATCAGGATCAGATAAATGATGTAAACAGCCCCATAACCAATAATGAAATAGAAGCAGTCATCAATAGTCTCCCAACCAAGAAATGCACAGACCAGATGGGTTTAGTGTAGAGTTCTATCAGACCTTCTAAGAAGACCTAATACCAATACTCACCAAACTATTCAGCCAAATATAAACAAAAGGAACCCTACACAATTCATTCTATGAATCCAAAAATACTCTGATACCTAAACCATGCAATGACCCTACAAAAAGGAGAACTTCAGACCAATTTCCCTTATGGATATCTATGAAAATATACTCAATAAAATTCTTACAAACCCAAATCCTAGAACACATCAAAATGAACATCTATCATGATAAAATAGAATTTATTCCGGGGATGCAGGGATGTTTCAATATAAAGAAATCTGTCAACATAATCCACTACATAAACAAACTCAAAGGAAAAAAAAACACATGGTCATCTCATTAGATGATGTAAAAATATTTGACAAAATCCAACACCCCTTTATAATAAAAGTTTTAGAAAAATAAGGAATTCAAGGCTCATACCTAAACATAGTAAAAACAATATACAGCAAACCAGTAGCCAACATCAAGCTAAATGGAGAGAAATTTGAAGGAATACCACTGGAATCAAGGCCAAGACAAGGCTTTCTACTCTCTCCATACCTATTCAATACAGTACTGAAAGTCCTAGTCAGAGCAATCAGACAACCAAAAGAGGTCAAGGGATATAAATTGGAAAGGAAAATGTCAAAATGTTATTTGCAAATGATATGATAGTATACTTAAGTGACTGCCAACATTCCACCAGACAACGCCTAAACCTGAAAACATCTTCAGCAAAGTGACTAGACATAAACTAACTCAAACAAGTCAGTGGCTTTCCTCTACTCAAAGGATAAATAGGATAAGAAAGAAATTAGAGAAACAACTCCCTTCACAATGGTCACAAATAATATAAAATACCTTAGTGTGACTCTAATGAAACAAGTGAAAGATCTGTATGACAAGAACTTCAAATCTCTGAAGAAATTGAAGAAGATCTCAGAAGATAGAAAGAGCTCTCATGTTCATTGATTAGCAGAAAAATACAGTAAAAAAGGCCTTCTTGCCAAAAGCAATCTACAAATTCAGTGCAATCCCCATTATCCCCATCAAAATTCAATTCTTCATAGATCTAGAAATAACAATTTCCAAATTCATTTGGAATAAAAAGAAAAAAAGCAGGATAGCAAAAACTGTTCTCAACAATAAAAGAACTTCTGAGGGAATCGCCATCCCTGACATCAAGTTGTACTACAGAGAAATTTTGAAAAAAAAAAACTGCATGGTATTGGACAGTGACAGGCAAGTAGATCAATGGAATAAAACCGAAGACCCAGAAATGAACCCACATACCTATAGTCACTTGATCTTTGACAAAGGAGTTAAAACCATCCAGTGGGAAAAAAGTTAACATTTTCAACAAGTGGTGTTGGTTCAACTAGCAGTTGGCATAGAAGAATGCAAACTGATCCATTCTTCTCCCGTTGTACAAAGCTCAAGTACAAGTGGATGAAGGACCTCCACATAAAACCAGAAATACACTAAAGCTAAGTGTATTGGGGAAGACTCTTGAGGACATGGGCACAGGACAAAAGTTCCTGAAGAGAACATCAATAGCTTATGCTCTAAGATCAAGAATTGACAAATGTGACCTCATAAAATTGCAAAGTTTCTGTAAGGCAAAGGACACTGTCAATAGGAAAAAAAAATGACAACCAACAGATCGGGAAAATATCTTTACCAATCCTACATCTGGTAGAGGACTAATATCCAATGTATACAAAGAATTCAAGAAGTTAGAATCCAAAGAACCAGATAACCCTATTAAAAATGGGATACAAGGCTCTTCCCTAGTTTCCTTTCTATTAGTTTCAGTGTGTCTGGTTTTATGTGGAGGTCCTTGATCCACTTGGAATAAAGCTTAGTACAAGGAGATAAGAATGGGTCAATTTGCATTCTTCTGCATGTTGACCTCCAGTTGAGCCAGCACCATTTGTTGAAAAGGCTATCTTTTCTCCACTGGATGGTTTTAGCTACTTGGTCAAAGATCAAGTGACCATAGGAGTGTGGATTCATTTCTGGGTCTTCAATTCTGTTCCATGGATCTACATGCCTGTCACTGTATCAATACCATGCAGTTTTTAACACGATTGCTCTGTAGTACAGCTTGAGGTCTGGGATACTGATTCTTTTACTCTTGAGAATAGTTTTAGCTATCCTGGATTTTCTATAATTCCAGAAGAATTTTTGAATTACTCTTTCTAACTCTATGAAGAATTGAGTTGGGATATTAATGGGGATTGCATTGAATTTGTATATTGATTTTGGCAAGATGGTCTTTGGGTAGCTTAAGTATACTATCATATACTTCTTTCTCAGCCTGCTTATCCTTTGAGTATAGGAAGGCTACTGACTTGCTTGAGTTAATTTTATATCCACCCACTTTGCTGAAGTTGTTTATCAGCTGTAGGAGTTCTCTAGTGAAGTTCTTTGGGTCGCTTAAGTATATTATCATATGGTCTGCAAATAGTGATAGTTTGACTTATTCCTTTCCAATTTGTATCCTTTTGACCTCTTTTTGTTGTCTAATTGCTCTAGTTAGAACTTCAAGTACTATATTGAAAAGATATGGAGAGAGAGGGCAGCCTTGTCTAGTCCCTGATTTTAGTGGGATTGCTTCAAGTTTCTCTCCATTTAGATTGATGCTGGCTACCGGTTTGCTGTAAATTGCTTTTACTATGTTTAGATATGGGCCTCGAATTCCTGATCTTTCCAATACCTTTAGCATGAAAGGATGCTGGATTTTGTCAAATGCTTTCTCAGTATCTAATGAGATTACCATGTGTTTTTTTTCTTGAGATTGTTTATATAGTGGATTACATTGATGGATTTCCTTATATTGAACCATCTCTGCATCCCTGGGATGAAGCCTACTTGATCGTAGTGAATGATCGTTTTAATGTGTTCTTGGATTCGGTTGGCAAGAATTTTATTGAGTATTTTTGCATCGATATTCATAAGAGAGATTAGCCTGAGATTCTCTTTTTTTGTCGGATCTTTTTGTGATTTTGGTATTAGTGTAATTGTGGCTTCATAGAACGAGTTGGGTAGTGTTCCTTCTGTTTCTATTTTGTGGGACAGTTTGAAGAGTATTGGTGTTAGGTCTTCTTTGAAGGTCTGATAGAATTCTGCACTAAAATCATCTGGACCTGTGCTTTTTTTGGTTGGAAGACTTCCAATGACAACTTCTATTTCTTCAGGGGTTATAGGACGGTTTAGATGGTCTATTTGATCCTTATTTAATTTTGGTATTTGGTATCTGTCAAGGAAATTGTCTATTTCCTCGAGATTTCCTAGTAGTGTTGAATACAGGTTTTTGTAGTAGGATCTGATGATTTTTTGAATTTCCTCAGTTTTTGTTGTTATCTCTCCCTTTTGTTTTCTGATTTTGTTAATTTGGATACTGTCTCTGTGCCCTCTGGTTAGTCTGGCTAAGGGCTTATCTATCTTGTTGATTTTCTCAACGAACCAACTCCTCATTCTGTTGATTCTTTGCATGGTTTTATTTGTTTGTTCTTGATTGATTTCAGCCCTGAGTTTGATGATTTCCTGCCTTCTACTCCTCTTTGGTGTATTTGCTTCTTTTTGTTCCAGGGCTTTCAGGTGTGCCATTAAGCTGCTAGTGTATGCTGTCTCCCATTTCTTTTTGGCGGCACTCAGGGCTATGAATTTTCCTCTTAGCACTGCTTTCATTGTGTCCCATAAATTAGGGTATGTTGTGCCTTCATTTTCATTAACTTTCAAAAAGTCTTTGATTTCTTTCTTTATTTCCACCTTGACCAAGTTATTATTGAGTAGAGCATTATTCAGACTCCATGTGTATGTGGGTTTTCTGTTATTTTTGTTGCCATTGAAGACCACCCTTATTCTATAGTGATATGATAGGAGGCATGGGATTAGTTCTATCTTCTTATACCTGTTGAGGTCTGATCAGTGACCAATTATATTGTCGATTTTGGAGAAGGTACCATGAGGTGCTGAGAAGAAGGTGTATTCTTTAGCTCTAGAATGAAATGTTCTATATATATCTGTTAGTTTCATTTGGTCCAAGGCTTCAATTAGATTCACTGTGTCCCTGTTTAGTTTCTGCTTTCCTGAACGATCCATTTCAGAGAGCAGGGTGTTGAAGTCACCCACTATTATTGTGTGCGGTGCGATGTGTGCTTGAGCTGTAGTAAAGTTTCTTTTACGAATGGGGGTGCCCTTGCATTTGGAGCATAAATATTCAGAATTGAGAGTTCTTCTTGGTGGATTTTTCCCTTGATCAGTATGAAGTGTCCTTCTGTGCCTTTTTGGATGACTTTATGTTGAAAATCAATTTTATCTGATATTAGGATGGCTACTCAGGCTCCTTTCTTGGGGCCATTTGCTTGTAAAATTGTTTTCCAGCCTTTTACTCTGAGGTAGTGTTTGTCTTTGACACTGAGGTGTGTTTCCTGCATGCAGCAAAATGCTGGGTCCTGTTTACGTATCCAGTCTGCTAGTCTATGTCTTTTTATTGGGGAATTGAGACCATTGATATTAAGGGAGATTCAGGCATAGTGATTATTGCCACCTGCCATTTTTGATGCTATCTTTATGTTTGAGTAGTTATCTACTTTTGGGTTTGAAGCAAGAAGGTTACTATCTCATTTTTTCCCGGGTGTTGTTTCTCTCTCTGTATTGGTGGTTTCCACCTCTTATCCTTTGCAGGGCTGGATTTGTGGAAAGATATTGTGAAAACTTGGGTTTATCATGGAATATCTTGGTCTCTCCATCTATGGTGATTGACAGTTTTGCTGGGTATAGTAGTCTAGGCTGGCATTTGTGCTCTCTTAGTGTCTGCATGAGATCTTCCCAGGATCTTCTGGCTTTCATAGTCTCTAGTGAGAAGTCTGATGTGATTCGGATAGGTCTTCCTTTGTATGTTACTTGGCCCTTTTCTCTTACTTCTTTTAATATTCTTTCTTTATTTAGTACATTTGGTGTTTTGATTATTATATGACGGGAGGTATTTCTGTTCTGGTCCAGTCTGTTTGGAGTTCTGTAGGCTTCTTGTATGTTCATCGGCATCTCTCTCTTTACGTTAGGGAAGTTTTCGTCCATAATTTTGTTGAAGATGTTTACTGGCCCTTTAAGTTGCAAATCTTCACTCTCATCTATACCTATAATCCTTAGCTTGGTCTTCTCATTGTGTCCTGGATTTCCTGGATGTTTTGGGTTACACGTTTTTTGCATTTTGCATTTTCTTTGACTGTTGAGTGTATGCTTTCAATGGTATCTTCAGCACTTGAGATTCTTTCTTCCATCTCTTGTATTCTATTTTTGGTGTTTGCATCTATGACTCCTGATTTCTTCCCAAGGTTTTCTATCTCCAAAGTTGTATCCCTTTGTGATTTCTTAGTTGTTTCTACTTCCTTTTTTAGATCCTGCATGGATTTCCTGAGATCCTTCACTTGTTTGTTTGTATTTTCCTTTATTTCTTTAAGGTATTTTTGCATTACCTCTTTCAGGATTTCTGCCTGTTGACCCAAGTTCTCCTGTATTTCTAAGCGATTTTTGTGTTTCCTCCTCATGGAATTCCATCTGTTGATCCATCGTGTCCTGCATTTCTTTAAGCAGTTCTTGTGTTTCCTTTGTAAAGGCATCTATCCACTGATTCATTTTTTTAAGCAATTTTTGTGTTGCCTCCCTATGGGCATCCGTCTGTTATGCCTGTCTGTCTCTGAGCCTGGCAGTCCCAACTACTCCTTTATGGTTTTCTATACTAACAACATTTCTAATTCTCTCTGTGAATCTACTTTCTTCTAATGGGATTTATGCTGCTCATGCTTTCTTGATGACAGATTTTTTCTTTATTTCTAAGTATATTTCACTTTTAGCATATTCTGCTAGAAAGTCTAGTATTCATGAATTTCCAGGTTTTACTAGTCTTTGAAGGTTTTTGCTTCAATTTTGTATCTTCAGGAGAGCCCTGTTGGAAACAGGAATCTTGGTTGGTACTTGCTTTCTTTCAAAAACTGGAATATGTAATTGCATTCTCTTTTGGCTCATAAGATATTTGTTGGGAAAAAAAAACTGTTCTTAGTCTAAGGGATACTCTTAAATATGACTAGGTGACTTTTTCTTCTTTGGATTTTATAAATCTCTATCTTGTGCTTTTGTCTGTTCAACTGAAATACTGTTGTAAACTTTTTGTATAAGTTAATAATTGTCCTGAAGTGTTCCTGTTCATAGATGTCTTATGCCAGGCAATGTTGTTTCTTATTTGCTCAAAAAATAACTTTTCTTCTCTTACTTCTTCTTTTTATTATAAAGTTTCCCAAATCACAGACAGCTAATAATATGGTAACCCACATAAATTGAATGCTGTATAGTTTTTAAAAACAAATCTGAGATACTTCAAGTTGGAAATGCCCTACTTTAGTGCAGACCACCTTTGTTCAACTTGATCTCACCCATTGTTTAACTTATTAAGCGCTTCAATTCTAAGATCCGTTTGATTTCTTTTTTTTATTCATTTTTTTAAATTTTATTTTATTTTCTAAGTTTTTTATTTACATTCAAAATCATTTCCCCTTTCCTGTTTCCTCCCTCCCCGAAAGTCCTATAAGCCCCCTTCCCTCCCTCTTTTCCCCATTCAACCCCCTCTCATTCATATTCTGCAAAATTTCCTAATTTCTTTGTTTATCTGTGTTATTATGACTATCATTGTTCATTTTAAATCATGATCTTTTAAATTTATTGTAGATGTTTTATTTGTTTTGATAGCTTTACAGTATATTAATGGAGATTTTATCTTATTCTCTAGGTATTACACAACCCTGCATTGTTTTACATTTTTGTTGAGGAAGAACATGCTGAGATTTGCATATCTATTACATTAGCTTTCTGTTGCCAAATTTATTAAATGACCTTAGAATAAGCAATTTTCCCTGAAGTTTTACTTGAAGGTGTCAGTTTTGTATTTAATGTTGGCTTAAATGCTATCTTGACACTAGCTCTCTGTGTAAGTTCTTACCCTCTAATAATCCTGGAACCTGTATAAGTCAGGGTAGTGCTGGTGAGATTCATTGGTTCTCTAGGACATGGAACAGTGAGTACATAGTGGTAGTAGGTCAGCAGGTATTATATATAACAGATCATGATTTCCTACTTCAAAGCAAAAGAACAAAAATGATGTCAAGGCCCCTATTAAGCAATGGGAGTTTCCTCAGGCACTCTTCACAGTAGTCTTCTCATTGGCAAAGTCCTTTGACACTGGTAGCTTCTAGCTGACATAAGGGTCCTTGTGTATTTGATGTTATAATTTGCAGCAGCATAAATCAAGATATGAGTTTTCCACCACAGTCTTGGTGAGTCCCCAGATAACAATTCTATCCACAAATCCAAAGATATCAAAATTGATGTGGTATCTCTCTGTCACTTACCCTAACAACATTGTATGATAAGGCTAGGTGTAGGTAATGGCAGTGGGAACAACTGTGGATAGGGTGACCATGTAAACTGGTGTTCCTTTCCTTGTCTTTGGTGACAATGCCTGCCAGAACCCAGACTATGTTGGGTCCCCATAATGATGTTGCAAAAATGATAAAGAAAATGAGAGTTTTATAAGGCTTTATGAGCAAGTCATTATGGATAGATACCAAAAATCATCAGTACCCTCCCTTCTTTGTCTGCAATAAGCACACAAGAGGGGTACCTGGAAAGGCAACAGAAATCACATGTGCCTTCAATCTTGGCACTGTGAGTCAACATGCAGGAAGCCATGTACTTTTTCTCTAAGGCAAATGCCCCAATTGCCTGACTGTTGGGAACAGTTTACAACACATACCTTTAGTGATAACATCAGTTCTATGCAGTCCAGTAAACCCATCAGGCTTAGCTCATTCACCACACTGTGTCAAGTTTTATATGTGGCCACTATACCCTGCTGCCAGCATACTAGAATGTTAACAGAACATAAGAGATAGGAATATAAATATGCTCTGGATATGTAAAGCAGTCTAAATTGAGCAAATAGCTCTTTTCTCAGAGTATGAAATCCTTCCCAAAGCAAGAGCATCATGCAGCTTTTAGATTCCAACATGACTGGTTGTAAGCCTGTGAGGACTGTGAGTTTTTCTGGTCACTAGGACAGAGAGTGTCTATACTGTTGGCTTGGTTCCTCTTTTTAACCTCACCTCTAAGAAGAGATAATCCTCCCCACATACTGTGGTACCAGGGTAGCAGAGGTCATGTTTCCTTGCTGCTGTATCAGGCTTCTGATCTTACCATGTCCTGGGTGTGGATTTCAGAATATCCCAATCATTCCTCACCTTTTAGTTTGGATCTTCCTTGGAGAAGAAGAAATGAAGGTTGGAAATCTCTGTTCAGCCACATTGAATCTCAAAATTATTTGTATGGTTGAATTCTTTTTTTTTCTTTTCTTTTTCTTTTTCTATTTTTTTTTTTGAGATATAGTCCCACTGTGTTAATGGCTGACCTGAAACCCAAAGAGATCTACCTGCCTCTACCTCTGGATTGCTGAAGTTAAATGCATGAACCCTCACAAGTTGTACCAAATTAATTCTTCTAAATGAAGTCCTCAAGTTCTTTTATGTGGTGGATATTCTTTGGTGCATTTTGTATTCTTCATAGTTGAGTGGTCCCTACAATGTGGAGTCATTGATGATGAATGTTTGGTTTAGTATTAAATGCCTTTGATATTTACTCTTCAAATTAATAGTTGGGTTTCATAGGATTTAGGAGACAGAGTTCTCTTTAATATGAAGGAAATGGTGGGGAAAAATCCTGTACCAAGGCTACTGACCTGAGTCTGAGAGATCCATTCTCACACAGGTTGTTACAGTATGAAAAGCTGAAAACTGTTTTGTTTTGTTTTTGTTTTTTGTTTGTTTGTTTTTTACTCTAGACTACTGCTATTTGTCTGATCCAATGAAGGCATGTTTATATCCAGAAATCAAAATGACTGGTTATTAACCCTTACTTCAAGATTTCATAATGCCCCATATCAAATTCTTCCTTCTTTGGAACATCTTTCTTTGTCAATAATAGCTTTAATCATGGATGCTGTGTTGTAGATTCATTCTCCATTTGGATAAACTTGTCTGCTATTAATACTGATCTCTGGGTTCTGGAGCATATGGTTTAATCTGCTTGTGATGAGATCATGAATTTATTAAAATGGCTTTTAAACCATTTTAATAGGTCTGAACAAAAGAGGAGGCTATAATGTTTCTGCCTTTGTGAAGTAAGATATTTATTATCATAAGTATTTTTAGAGACATCAACAATTTATAATTAAATAGTTGTGGAGATTTTTAGCTTAAAATAATAGTGTTTGTAGATAAGAATCAAAACAGTGTCCTTGTTACTATAATGCAGTTACCATAAAATGTAAGACTTGTAAGTTGGATGATATATAAAAGTGGAATATGATAGTATATAATTGTGACTTGGCCAATGTGATGATTCTTCTCTAACTGGTACTATATTTATCAATCCTCCCAACCATGCAAAAATTCTCTCTCATCTTAAGATGAACCATAAGAAATTGCTGTTTTACAGACAAAGGAGGCCATGTGTATCAGTCTCATTGTTCAGCCTCAGGTTCTACTTTCAACATGGTGAAGTAGTTTTGATTCTTTAGAAATCAACATGTGATTTCCTCACAGTTGTCTTGATCTTGTTGGTGATCTACTTTGAAAAGCTAGCTTGAAGGTACTTTTATAGGAACAAATGTCAAGATTTGCTAGTTTCTCATTAGATGAAGGGAAGATGTAGCAGCAGGAAGTTTACTACATCATGCAGAGTCTGAAAATTAATGGAAGGCATTAGGGGTAGGTTGCTTCAGATCAAGTGAAATAGATGTCTGAGACAATCTTATCTTAGGTGTCAAGGATAAAGGAAGCTCCTGCAGACACCGGAGATATTATTTATCCTTGAATGTCTTGAGAATCCTGAAGAACCATGGTTGGCTAGTGAAAACTGTATTGCTGCGGTAGGTATCACTAAATATTCACTGAACTAAGGGGCAATCATACCAATTAAACTCTTGGAATTTCACATGAGATGACAAATTTCTACAGAGCTTTAAGCATGTGCTAAAAATGAGAAAGGCATTCATTAAAAGTTAGATTGTGACAGTCTATCAGTCTCATGGCAGCTAAAGGTACTGTCAAGATATGTAAATTAGCCTTTGTTGCAAGAATGATTAGATAGTAAATTTATTAAAATGATCCCACAGGAAAATGGTGTTACCCATGTGATCAATGTATGCTGCTACTTAAAACTGGGCTAATGCTCAGCATAGGAAGCCTCATTTTACCAACGTATTAGCAACTTCTGAAAAGTCTTATGTACTACTATATATTTTCCCACAAATACATAAAATAATACTGATCATTTAAAAAGCTATTTTAGTATTTCCATTCTAAGTATAAGTTTAAGAAATGAGAATTTTATTACAAATTTCAAATGTCCCTAAATCATACTCCTGGAGGCTATAATAGACGATGGTATAAATTAAGATGTCTCTGACCATTAAGTTCTTTGTAAGCATATTTTAAATATACCTTTCTGCATTTCTACTACACATAATCTATATTACTGTTAGTATCATAATCAAACAAAGGATAATGATATTAGAAATCTATTCTGTTAAGAAAGAACATTTCGAAACAGACAAAAATGGTGTGAGATTAAATAATTTATTACTGTTGCTAAGATGAACACATATACTTAATACTCAATTTTATGTGGAACTTTAAAAAAATAGTTTTGATACAGTATCAAAATTTACACAAGTAGTTTGTCAAAAGACCAATGTCCTTTGTATCGCTACTGCAGGCTCTGCTGCAAGCACAAAAACTTGTTTAAATGCCTTCAGACTGTAGAAATACAACAATTGAAGGATGTTTCTATGTGAGAAAGTATATATGTGTTTGTGTGTGTGTACGTGTGTGTATATGTATATATATATATATATATATATATATATATATATATATAACAATTTTCTCTTAGACACTAAAACTATAGCAGTTTAAAGGAAGTCTTAAATTATAACTCAATTATGATAATTAGGAAAATTCTTCTATATTAAATGAACTCACAAATATTTTCTGAAAATAGAGGTAAGTTTTGAAAATCACAATTATACATTTTTATTATGACAAATTTCTTCTGATTCCCCTGCCAATAATCATTAATAAGTTATATAATAAGAACATTTTATTTATAGACAATGAAGAATTTTGACTGTGAATCAAATCATAAGTTTAGAAGCTATCCAGAAATTGTTGTATCCTACTTTATAATCTTAAACTACAGTAAAAACAGCATTCTGTCACAGGCCTCTTGAACATTCATACAAGAAACTATCATTGAATTTAGATAAACACAAAATATCATAGCATTTCCAGTACACACATTCTAATATAATACATCTATACCAATAGTCAGAAAACTAGCAAAGCTAGCACACATCTCAAGCAATCTGAACAAGAGCATTTAACCTCAATAATGGACATGCGTTAGCTTCCTAAGACATTAGATAGGTGCAGTGATAAGCAAAGAAAGCTTCTGTTTCCTAGGGCAATGCAAGACTTCAAATTTTACTTAAAGTTTATTAAGTATACAGCATGTCTAGAAACTAAATAGTAGAAATAGACAATCTCACAGCTTGAAACACCTAGAAAAATTATGTTTGTTTCCTTGTTAGCTGACATTGGTAGGTTGAATATATATGAAGGGTTGTATGGTCCAAAGACATGCCTTTATAAACAACTCATCAAAATTAAATTATTTATTTTAACCAATTGAAAATAAATGATACTCTCTGCTAAGTACTCTAAAAATTCCTCCTAACTTTCTAGCTGGTAAAAGATTTTGTGTTATTTTTTAGCACCTCAGAATTCAAATGAGAAAACCAAATATTATCTTGCATCCAACGAATTATTCATCAGGAAGCAATCTTTTCTCCACTGCTATATATATGAGGGAGCTTCCCAACCCAGGTTGTACGCTCAAAAATACTTCTTCATATCTTCCACATAGTAGAAAATTCCTACAATTAGATAAAATGAACCACCTCTATGAAAGTCACAGAGGCTCTACTGGACTCATCCAACCATACAGATTCCCCAATATATATCAATCATGGTTGTGAAAAGTCAAAAAGATTTCAGCTGTCATGAAAGTATTAATACTAAAACGATTTTCCAAAGCTATCTTGAGACTGCTATGAACACTAAAGTTGAAACATATAGCATGTATTAGCTGTATGGGGGCAGGTACACTGAAAGATTTAGAGGGGAGATATTAGCAATGTACAATCACTCCATGTGATGCCATGAGTTCTATTTTGTAGAAACTGAATTTCTTCTTTGTCTTCTTTTTCTGCTGTCTCTAGTAGTGATGATGTCATGTTTGAAGGCAGTGCTTCTCACATAGGCCCTTTGTACTGGTTTCCTGACAAATGTTGCCTAATTCCAGGACACGAGCCTGCAGCATCTCCAAGTTTCCTCCACACAACCTTAAAAAAAAGAGGTAAGGAAATTAGGTGTTATCTTGCAGAAACAGATGAGAATTTCGTGGAGGACAATGAGAGGTTCAAAGATGGGTTCAAAGACGAGACAGACTCTCCACATGGATGGGTTGAAACACAAAGTAAAGCATGATAGTGACAGCTTTGTGATGGTGACAACTTCTGAAACACAAGAACTTATCAACAGCTAGGGTGCTATACCTCACTCCAGCAACCAAGGCTGGTATTTTAAAAAGACATAAGATCTCACCTTAGCTATCTGAGTGGTCCTCAACCCTGAATTAACAATAATCCCCATCTGCAACTCTGAGGGTGATGGCAGAAAGGAGACACCAGTATCTTTATTTTTATTTAAAGTTCCCAAAGTAATTTCCATGTGTATTTAGAATTACTAGCCCGTGGTTAAAAGAGCAAACTGGCTTCTATAGCATGCAGCTATAACAGGGAATACAATGTCTAATTCATTTATAAAAGTGAATTTGTAATCTTGAGTCACTTAAATCTTAATCTTCTAATCTTAGTTTCATAATTTTTGCAATATGGGAGAAGTGGTCATCATGCAACTGTGCTAATGAACTACTAAAGAATTCTCTAATTTCAAGAAGAGAAAATGTAAACATAGGGTTAATGAAATTTAGAAATTATTCAAATAAATGCAATTACACCTATTAAAATGTGGTCCATTTTGGGAAAGCATTAGAGCAAAAATATAAGATCAAGAATAGCATGAGTATAAAACCATGGAAGTCACCAAAAATGCCAATATTCAAGCACTAACTAGAATAAACACTAGCATGTCTATACTTACAGTGTAGAACTGCCTAACTCCCCTACACTATTATTCACTATGAGGACATTGTTAGACTGCTAAATTTCATAAAGCAGTGTTCTAACATGAACACAAAACCAGTTTGTTCATTAGTAATTGAGAGACTATTTCTTTTTCTTCTGCTTTTAGTTAAAAGTAAATTCATAAGGGACATGCACTACCATTTACAATGATGCACAGACAGGCCTGCTTTTCTTCATTTCCAAGACAGAAAAACTAAGTTGTCACCATTTCATGGACAACATCCTATTACACTAAAAGGGAATTTTAGTTATAGCTTTTAAATACCAGGAATAGAATTTTAGAGCAAGGGATAGCTTCAACTATATACAGAAAGTCAAGAAAGTCTCAAATGATACCATGTGTTTCCCATTTATAGTCCATAGATAAAACCGGTTCTACCAAGAATGTTTTGAATGCCTGGTTTTGAAGCAAATAATATATCTGAAGACTACAGAATAACTGCAGACTTTAAAAAAAACCCTGGTTATTGTAATTAGACAGTGGAACTCTTGTTTAGTTACTGAATTGTAGAACACAAGGGGCCATACCCAGGTATTACAGGGAGAGAAAAGGAAACTCTGCAGATGTCACAACTCTTAAACTGTAAGCAATGACACTAGGGGTACTATATAATTTAAAAGCAGAAGTCTATGCACAAGAGTGTGATTGAGATCACCAAGTATCTCAACTGTCATTTGGAGATTTCAGACAAATATAAAATGACAAGGTCATTAAAAATGATACTTATGATTCTCAGAGGGCAGTATATTCATCCTTAGAAGAGAACCAACAGGCCATTCACTAAACAATGTGATAGTCTATGGATAGCACTCTTTTGGTTAAGTCTATGTTACCTTCGTATATACTGGAGGAATATCAGAAACTGACAAGATTTTCATTGCCTTGAGTTCTTGCAGAGCCTTATGCAGATTATCATGTCACATATGACTCTGTAATATTATAAAAGTTTATAGGTTTTCAAATAAGAGGTATTTGTAGTCTTTGTTACCTTCCAGGAAAATTATTTATTAAGCTGACTTATAATCTGCTTTCTTTAAGATCGACCCTGCAATGTCCTCTTGAATTTATTCTCCAGTCTTTCCTGTGTAGTTTTGATGGTTATATAATTTATAATGGTGCGATAAGTACCATTTTATATCATTTCCAAGTGAGTTTTAAAACTAAGTGCTAAGGTTTGGTTTTCATTTTCCCTTTAAATTATAGGGAACAAAACCAAACATTGACAGTTAGAAATAACCTAAAAGAAATTTAAAAAGAAATAAGAGTGGTCTCAGAGTTGCCTTCTTGTACAGTTAAAAGACCACAAGAATATCGTATCTTTTTAAAGCAAATAAAAAGATCAACAAACACTGACAATGACCCTAAGACATGTTCAGAAAGTCTTTCATAAGGAAGGAAGAGAAGGGAAGGGACATGAGGGCAAAAGCCGATATTGTATTAAGCAAAATAAAGAAGCTATTTTCTATAAGATAAGATAGATTATGATGAGAAGTAGGAATAGCTGATCCTCAAAGGAGACATGGTTAATACGTTTCCTTCAGTAATGAGTTTGAGCACGTAACTTCATTTCTGGGTCTTAGTTCCTTCAAACATACACTGAGGGCTGGGGCTCTTGGTTAAGGTGTCACACCCAAACCACCTGTAACTGATGTTAAAGGCATAAGTCCAATTAAGGAGCTCCACACATTCCTAGAAGGGCACCAGAAGATGACTCCCTACTTCTCTCCCAGTAGTATAATTCCCAACAACTAAACTTAATTTGTTTTGATAGTCAATAGATGAGAAGCAACAGGAATCTTAAGCTTATAAATCAAAGCTATACATCTATCTAAGGTAAATAGTCAAATACAAAAATCTTAAACACATGTTGAAAAGCTACAATGAGTAGACATCGGTGCATGGAGAAAATGATATGCAGAACCATGACCAATTCAAACCAAAGAACAGATGTGCAGCAATGAAAGGTGCTTGGAAAGGATTGCAAAATAAAAGCAGCCACAACACAGGTAAGCAAGAGGTTTGGAAATTATCACTCCACCACATATAAAATGCCCATGGGACTTAAAGATCATTTACTGGATTCCAGAAACATCTTGAAGTGATGAATCATAGGTCTGAGAATATATGGAATTGATAAATGTAAAGCTAAAGGGTATTCCTATACAAGTTTTCTGTTCTGTAATATAAACATAAAATGTGAGATAAAAACACAATATAACAAATACAAATTAAATTAAAACTAGGGCCTATCCATGATTTCCTAGATTTAAGAAATGCATTGCTCTATAATTGTCCATTTAGCTCTTTAAAACTGCATGACTGTATTCTTGATTAAACAACATGTCAATCAATTATCACATTTACATGTTTTTAACTGAATTATCTGGTTTCCAGGATAGATTTCTGTTCATCTATACCATTGGTACATCTATCTATGCAATGACTAACTTTGAGTTGTCTCATGAAAGATAAAGACAAAATTTTGTATGATATGATGGCTGTACCATGTAAATATTAGGCAGCAAAGTAATTAATTTCTGGTGTTGTTCAATGTAAGTTTTAATTCTTTTTGTAATGTCTTAAATTCAATATGTAAAAATGTTTATAAGTCTTTCTGGAATGCAGAACTGACTGATCATTTCTGACCACATCCAGGGCTTTTCATGGAGTAGCCAACCACTAACTATATCACCAATCCCTCTGATCTTGGTGGGTTTTAGCATGACTATGAGAATATCTCTGTAATAAAACAAACTGAAAATAAAAACAAGGGCAATTGTTTTATTTTCATGAAAAAAATGTAAAGACATTAGTCATTTCAAAGTAAATATTCTTAAAAGAATAACTAAGCTGTGATGAGGCTTTCAACACAGAATATACAATAAAGCACATCAAACTTACATTGCACATTTCTCTGACTATAGCTTTTTCTGTCTCACTAAGGTCATGGTCATACTCTTTACCCTGTTGACGATCTATAGTTTCCTCAACATCCAAGACCTGGATTCATTGAAAAAGAAAAGCAGATTTCACATGGGAAAAATCTGTTAGTTTATGATAATACCATCAAGGACCTCCACTTTGTCAAATTGTGTTTTCTCCATGTTTACATATCAGAATGGATTCATATATGGCAAAATCTTTTTAAGTAGTTAGCTGTTCTGAATCCCAGAAGGAAATTCATTATTTTTTTTCATTCAAAGCAATCTATTATATCACTAATAGTCAATAATTTCCTGATATCTAAAATAATTAGATATAGCTAACTTGGTCATTAAGATATTTAATAGTGTGAACCATTTTGGATACAGTTAGTAATTCTTGGTCCAATACAACAGTGAATATTATTTATTATATGCCAAATGGACTGAGTGATATGTAGACAAAACCTATATTAAAAAAAACGACTACATAAGAATAGGCCTGTGAAATATACAGATGGGAACTACTGAGTTCACAGTTCTCACCTTGAAAAGAAAGAGATGTGGGGATGGATCTTGAAAAAAATACAGACCCCTTACAATAAAAATATCCAAACAACACTTAAATATTTTTCATTTGAGCAAAGTGTGTTTTAACTGTCCTTTAGACAAGTTTATTGACCTATGTTTCTTCTTTTTTAAATTGTCCCGAAAGAAGTAAATATATTACTTTTAAAATGTGAACACTTTTTGTAGTAACAGTCTGTAGAACAGAAGGGTGCTATTTGTTACAGTTGTAGTGGTTTGAAAGCCAAAGCACTGATATATCATAAAAAAAAATTCTTATCTTAAGCATCCACACTGAATTGTGATTTACTAAATAGCTTGTTCTATCATCACCAGTCAGGGAGGCAGCCTCTAAGGGTGTGTCCCAATGATTAGCACCAATGAATAGTTAGGGTCTCCATTTCAAGTTCACAAACACTGAGACTACGTTTAATAGTCTTATTCAAAGACTTATCCTCATTATCACCATAATCAATCTTTTCTTTAAAAGTCTTGATACTAGCTAGCTACATAATCATTCTTTACATACTGAGAAAAAATGCTAATTCTTAAATTATTGAAAATTTAAATATCCTTTTGAACATCTGCCTACACATTTGATTTGTAATGCACCTCAGAACACTATCTAGTGCAAATCAGCTTATATCTACTAAATTAAATTTCAATTAATAGCAATCATGAATTTTGGAGCCAGAAAACTATGCTATCATTGAAGCAGATGAGCTTCTCTTTCCAGTTTACATTTTCCCCACAAAACAAAGCAAGCCCAGCATTCATTAAAGCATTAAGTTTTTCTTTTTTCAAATGCATCAATAGGGAGAAACTGAACCATCATTCTCTGGCCACATAATTTTGCCACCATTATGAAAATATTTGTTGTGCATACTTCTGGCACAGTAAGTCCCAGCCGCAAGCACATTTGATATTTAAGAACTTCTAAAGATCTCTGCCTGCCAAAGTCTCATCACCTGCCTACCAAGGAAAATAATGTGCTCTCCTGACAACACATCCTCTCCTTCTCCTGAGACATTTTTCATGGAAATTAGAGAAAATTTCATAGAAAACCAAGGGTCTCTTTCTTGACCTTACTGTCCTTTGAGGCTATGTTCAGAGCTGCACTGAGAAATTAGAAATTTTCCATGTGCCCCATTATGTGCATTGGATTCAATGTCACATTTGACATTCAACAAAGCAGCAGGGTGAAATGGCTTTCAAACAGTTTGAGTAGTAAGGCAAGGTGGTGCTTTTGGATTTTGTGCAAAAGCCAAACTGCTACAAAATTGAAGCTGATCTATGGGCTCTTTTCCAATTCTAGAATGCTTTCAGAAGGTCAATGCCTGATTCATACTAAAGGTCAACCAAACACTAATTCAGAAAATAAAAATGCTTATCACTCAATGAGCCAGCATCTGCCAAAGATGGGAGAGTGCCCTGAATGCTTGCTGTAGCTTTACACCAACTCCTCTCATTTGCTGGCTACATATTTTCCTAATACAGGAAATATCAAGTGCATTGCCAATGTCCACCAGTATGACTCTCTTGCCTGCTCTCATCTGCAGTCAGTACATGTCTAAAGAATGCAAGTTCATTTTTCTATTAGCCAAAGTAAAATACCCCGAGAGCGAAATCTCCTGTTCAAGTTAAATCACAAAAACCAAAGTGTTTCCTTGAGGTTCTCATAAATATATCTGCATACCATGAACACATTAAATGATATGGTGCATGCCTAAATGAGCAACTTCATTCTGACAGTAAGTCAGAATGTGAAATAATGTAAGTTATAAAACTTATATGCCAAAGTTGACCTTGAGTCCTCTACCTGCATTATGGCTCAGAAAGGGTAGATAAAAACTCTTCAAAGTCATAAACCTATCTAAAGAACAGTATTTCATACTTAGAAATTATTTCAGTTTTAAGGTTATTTTTATTGCCTGTATAAGTTATCAGTTTCTACTTTTAGATAAATATTTAAATTATTTATTATTAATTTTAGTTACAATAATTATTAATTTTATTTACTGGAAATATCATTAATTAATCCAATAATTCATTTTTGCCCAAATTTTCATTAAGTCACCATAAAATCTGAAGTAAAAACCAAAACTAGAAACCATTTTTTTCTACTATGCCTATAGAGAAACACTAACTGCAATGTGATGACTTAAGTAGAAGAAAAAGTAGATTGGAGTTTATTTCAGTACTCATTGAATAATCATGTAATAACTTCAACTGCCTTCCTTACTTTGATAATCTTACTAGTTCTATACACTGGTGACATACACACAATAACATTTCACATATAAAATCTATAACATATTTCATATGGGTGTGCATGCACAGCAGACTTCAACTTCATTGAAAATAGAAATGAATCACAGTGCTCAAATAAAATAACAAAAACAGAGATTTGACCGTAAACTCTCAAGCCCTGTATCAGTTCACAAATTAAGATGAGATATTAAAAAGTTATACCAGCAAAGGTATAAAGGGTTAAAAATAAAGTATGTATGGTTATAGCAAGACTGCCGGACTACAGCAAACAGACCACGACACAACCGAGGTTCCGCATAAATGGTTACCTTAAGAGAATGTACCACAGGTTCAGGCTGCTGAGAAGGTGTGGTATGTCCACTGAAGCTAGCTGGAGAGTTGGGTGAACTGTTATTCCCATCAGCCCCTGATGACAACCTAAAAGAACCCTTAGTAGAAAATCAACAACTTTGTTATTAAAACAAAAGTCGTTTAAAACTATATAGGTGCCATTAAACATTCAATCCCACCATCAAATGATCAATATCCATTTTGTCTAATTTTTTTCTGCTTTTGCCCCCTCAATTTTCTTAGCCTGTCTTAAGCCAGTCTCAATCTATTAATAGGAATACACTTGCTACTTAAGTAATAAGAAAACAAGAGCTATCCCCTTAAAAGCCTGGATGGCATCTCCTATTTACTAAAGAGAACAATGCCCCCAAGGAATGGCCATTGAGAATATTTCAGGAATAATTTTTGAAACCTAACGATCTGAAGAGCAAAGAATTCCTGAGTCACTCTGCATCTGACTAAATATGTTTACTCAGCAGGTCAAATGTCGTATTCCATATGTCTTAGAAAAACATTAACACATCACAATGTTGCATTGGAGAAACCATGTCTCTTATTTAAAAAAAAATACTTTGTTAAATTTAATACCTATAATAATGGAATATTTTTAAAAGAGATTTAACTAAATTCAACATTTCCTTGAGCAAGTGTTCATTTATTAACTTTCTTTAAAATGAAAACCAAAATAGATACAATTTACATATTTGTTAATCAATGATTCTTCAACTCAGTGGGTGAGAAATGATTAATAAAACCTGTGTTAGCCACAGTCATCTCAGGGGTCTGCAGCTTTTCTGAATATTTATTGAGGAAAAACTAATGGACCCACAAGAGAAAAGGGAGCCGCAATTATCATCTAGTAGGAAAGTAGCAAGGAGAATTTTCCAAAGCTGGATTTTGTAGAGTATTTCTGAGAAATTTTAATTTCTTCCCATCAACAAAACTACAGATTTGGCAGCAACTAATAGAATCATCAGTGATCTACTTAGTTGGACCTTTTAACATAATCTGAGTAGTATGAACATAATCAGTAGTATGCACTCAAGCTGCATTGTGAATTCATAAAGGTAGAGATAATGGTATTTTGGGACATTCAGTTACAACAGCTACAGGAGCTCGTCGATAGTGGATACTTTTAGGATAGGGAGGGGTAAGATGCACATAGCAACAATTACTAGAGACCATCTATATGGCTTTATACAGCAAATGTTCTTCACATAGAATTTAACAACCCCTAATATTTGGAATATTATGCCCCTTCTTTTGTTGCTGTTTCTTTCTATACCCTTCAAGACTCTGGTTTCCTCCTGGCAAGCCTATGATGAAATAATGTATTTTATCTATGTTACAAGAACTGTGCAATCTAACACCTCCTGCCTGCCACTGAATTAACCACTAACAAGAGGAAGCAATCCAATGAGATTCTTACACTCTTTTAGCTTCTTTCCTTGATTGCTACAAAATATTACATTAACAACAGGAGATGAAATAGCCTGACAAATATAAACCCTGCCAAACCCACTTGAAAATTAAATTATTAAGTTTGCTTTATCTTAGCTTGTAACTTAAATCAGGCATAATAAGAATAATATGAATAATAAAAAGGAAATTGTCTATGATTTAACGAGAGTTGGAAAACAGACCTTCGCAGCCCCTAAATTTTATCAGTTTTTCCTCTTTAGATTTAGTGACTCCAAAAGGATGAGTGACAAGGAAACTCTTCTTCCCTGAGTAACATTGTTCCTCTGCAGTTACCCTCCCCTACTGGTACTATCCTAGGACCTCTTTCAGCAAAGCTTGCTAGAGGTGGGGGTTATGCATTCAGTTCACCTCCATTTAGAACAGTGCATTACTGTGCCATTTTTCTTCTGCTTGGTGATACGATACACAAGACCATAAAGACTCTTGTGGGTGATCATCCTGCCATTTCCTTCCTTAAAGCCCCTTTTATGAAAAGTTTATCTCTAAATCTTCTCCTCACATGTTTAACCAAAGGGCAGACACATCAGTGATTTTCTTGGACAAGGGACCTCTGCTTTTAAAAACATTTTGGATTTACAAAGATTTTAAACAACATTAAACAATCTTTGAATCTAACGACCTGAATCAACTGGCATTGTTTAAACTTATGAAGATTCCTGTGCTGATCATAGCTACTAAGAAATAAATAAAGGCTTTTATTAGTTTCCTTTAAAAATGATTATAATAAGTTCTCAATTGGAGTACTGATTAGGGGAAAATGTATCTTTCAAAACCTTATCTTTAAATTAGCTTTGAGATCCACGGACTAGCAATCAACCAGAAAGATAAAGATGAGCTCTCTCTCTCTCTCTCTCTCTCTCTCTCTCTCTCTCTCTCTCTCTCTCTCTCTCTCTCTCTCTCTCTCTCTTTCTCTCTCTCTCTCTCTTTCTCACACACACACACTCAAACACTCACACTCAAACACTCACACTCACTCTTCCAATGCCTCTCTCCTTATTGCTTTCTCTCTCTTCTCTCCCAAATAGATAGATGATAGATAGATAGATGATAGATAGATAGATGATAGATAGATAGATAGATAGATAGATAGATAGATAGATAGATAGATAGATAGATAGATAGATAATATAAAATATTTTTGTATTTTGGGAAGATCAAAAGTAACAAAATTCTTGGTAAAATTTAGCACCAAATGTACTAAATGACTTTCTGGATTGTAACAATAGAATCCAGCATCCCATGCTGAATCATGTAACACATTAGAAGTTCAGCTTTCTAAATGCTTATGATATTTGGAGAATTACCTAGGTTCATTCAGTATGTACTCTCAGTTGACTTATCCATTTTGACTAAACTAGTTTTTAATGTCCTTCTGAGTAGAAGGCAGTACACCGAATAATACTAAATGTCTCTCAGAGCTTGTTTCAATATGATTAAGGTTTTTCATTTAAATTATTCTGGGCTGGCTCAGAAGACAAGGAATTTAAACATAGAAAACCTTAATAAAATTGGAACTATGATTTCCATCTAGAGTTGCTTGTGTTCAAGCCACACATGAAGACCTGCTGCAAATACATATGATACACAAAAATATCCAGACACCACTCAGTGGGTAAGGGATATATTTCTAGACTACCTCAATGCACCTGACATTTACACTTTTTCCCCTGAGGGTGCTTTGGCCCTCTCCTATAGTTAGGCTTGCTCAAACTTGAAATGTAGGTCAAAATAAACTAAAACAACTGGTAAGAGGTAAAGGATTCCAGTTCGCACTTGCCCTCCCACATCCTCCCCATATAACCTTACCTTCCTCCATGTACACATACTTAGCATCTACTCTCCCCCTCCCCAACTATAATATTTCCTCCAGCAACAGAGGCTGTCTGGTTATACACAAGCAAATGCAGACAGCTGGCTCATCTTCACTCACCGGGAGAGAGGGCAGGCATCGTCCTATTCCTCGGCACCCTTGCCACCACTGCAAGACCCGCCGGGCTCTGGGCCCCCAGCCTTTCTCCATATTTGAGCTGTTTCTAGTTGGAGGTTGACTTCTATTCTGGGTGGCCTTATATTTGGAACAACATGGTACAATCACTCAGAAAAATACTGTTTCCCAAGACTCAAAAAAGCAGACAGAATAAGAAGCTTAATGAGAAGAACCGCAATGACCACAATGGCAAGACATAACATGCACCTGTAGTTGGGGAAAAATCCAAAATAACACAGTCAGTAGTCTCTGTGGGACCTCATGGGGATGACTCTTACATGATAATAACTGCATCTTCAAGCTATCAAAAGGAGATGATAAAAGGGTAATTAAAGAAAAACACTTCAAGATAAATGATGTCATTTCATGGATTTTAGGAGCAAAATTATCACAAATATTCCAGATGCATAATCTGTGAAATGTCTAAACTTATCATAAATGACTTGTAATATAATTTGAAGCAATAGGTACTTTTGGTAAAGGATAGAAGTTGAAGATTTAACTGATAATAAGTCAAATTCTCAACAAAATGTTGGCATTGTGAAAATTATAAAGTCTTAAGAGATTATCATTGCATTAAAATAACTTTTAAACTCCATTTTTAATAATTTACTCAATGTTCAAATTTGTATACTCATTAGTAGTAGAGATAATATAAATGAATAAAAAAATTTTAGAAGTAATTTCCATGAAACTTCAGCTTTGTACTATAACCTATCTGTATAATTTTATTAAATTGATCAGAAGCAAAATAAATTTGTTTGAACAAGTTATCATTTTTATTTCTAAGACTACTATGTCCCAAAGCAAAACAACCAAACAAAATATCACACGCTCCCACACAATAGCCAATAATTCCAGAGTATAAAGGTGCAGATTAATTCTGAGAGGTCGAAACTAAGAATAAAATACTTTACTTCTCTTTTTCAGGTATGAAGTTTGAGCCTTCTCCCATCTACTATCTACTAGATACTGTCTATTAGGCTTGTCTACTAAAGTGCCAACTGTTATCCAATACCAAATGGGTAGACCAGAAAACAAATATGTGAGTAGCATTCAGATATTTAATACTCAGGGATGTTATATTTAGGAACACAACTGTATATACATTTATGCATAAAACAACAACTAATGACAAAAGAGAACATGGACTTAAGTCAAAACAAGGAGAGCTATATAACAGGGCTTGAACAGAAAAGGAGAAAGAGAAAATGATTTGATTATGTTATATTCTCAAAAATAATCATATTTTTAAAAAGCATTTTGTTCTCATAAGTACGTTTCCTAGAAGTTGGTGTTTTAATGTCGTTTTCACAGTGATTATAGCGGTGAAACAACAGAGAAAATAGAGTTTTGTCTAAAGTCAGATTTAGTTACAGCAGTTGACTGGGCTCACTCTGCGAAGGCATCAAGGGGGTGCTTACCATTTACTACATATTCTGCTCTTCATATGTGTCAGATAATTGTATATCTGTGCCAGAGTTAGTGATCACATCAGTATGCAATATTGAGGTGAAATCACCCTTTAATTCATTATTTTATCTGACCTATTTGATCATCAAAATGATTATAATCAACAATTGATAAAATCGTTGATGGCTTTAAGTTTACTAGGTACCCACACTAATCAATTCTATTTCTGAGAGAATCGTTAATTAGAAATGCAAATTTTATAGTTACTTTTACAAGTCATATGGATTTGGTGATTACCATGATTTGGTATCTCGCAGACTTTAAATTTTTCAGATCCAGTTAAGTAACTAAGTCATAAAAGATCAAAACCTATTTTCACTCTCCTGTCATATGTAGGGCCAAATCTCAATACCTACCTTTGTAGTAAAACTTACTACCTCACCCATGAAATTTACAATAGAATCTCCACCTGAGAAGTCCGTAAGAATGAAGCGTGATTCGGACAGTATAAACAGAATGCACAATATTTTCCCACTGTGGACATGCTTATGCAACATAAAAAGGCTGCACACTTAATTCCTATAAAAAGACTCTGACTAAGCCCATAAATGGGAGTAATATATAAGAGTCTCTTGGTTGTAGAATAAGCTATTTGATGATATAACTCTTTTAAAGAAAAACCATGCCTCTGGAGAATCAGGATTCTTGATTTGCTAACATATGTCAACACTTGTTTGAGAATTTAGGTACATATAAAAATGCATTCTGAGACAACAATTGTCTTTTGACTTTCAATCACACTAATGACAAATATCAGCTTCTGGCAGCTCTCTGATTATCAACCATGAGTTTTTCTCAAGACAACCTCATAAAGTAGAAGGAATCTTCAGTATTTCTAACTTTTGAATTATTTCCAACATGGAAAACCCAATTCTATTCACCAACTGCCACATTAAGTAATAATCTTACTCCAATAACCTTGTTGCCATTACATTGAAATGATTTTTGAAAGTTAAAAAATTATTGATTTTCTACATATTCTTTAATATAATTCCTATGTATAGTTTGACATTGTGAGTCAATAAGAAAAACATTTATACTTTGAAGCAGGAAAGAAAATGGATGAAAGAACTGTACAGTAATGACTTGTTTTTATTTTCTCAAACTCTAGAAATTTCTGAAAGGGCCATTGAAACATTAGAAATCTGTGAGAAGGGAGAAATAAAACTTAAGACCTGAGAGAAAAGCAAAGGAGACTGTCCTAAAGTATACTCATGTAAAACAAGGCATCCTAAAACACTACAGATAAAATAAAGTTTCCCCTTGAAAGATTAATAGACAATTAATAATTAAAAAAGTTAGAAATACTGATTAATAGATAATCTTAGGAATTAACTGATTAATAGATAATCTTAGGAATAAAGGATTAGAAAACATAAAGTAGCTGCTATTTAGACTAAGGTTATCTTAGCCCTTTAGAGTCAGTCTGACCTATAGACTTCTGCTTCACTGATTTAGAAAAGAAGAAGAAACAAGAACCATTCTCAAATTCCCTACATAGGTGTTAGGCTGGAGTCAGCACCTACAATGTCTGAATTTGAGAGGTTAGAATTTTAGCGACTCTTGAAACTCCTCTTTACTTAAACACAAATTCAGTTTTCAATCAGCATATCAGAGCACTTAACTTCTAACCAGGACCCTTTTAGTGAATAGCTGTAATTATCTGAACATATACAGGGTTTTCTAAGATATAATAGTATCTCTTTTCTTAGTATTTCTTAATGGGTTACATATGTATATTAAAAATTCAAAAGCCAATTGTGCAAAACAAACAATTTCATTTAATTATGATTTTTCTCAAATTTGAGTCAATACATATTGTTAATTAATCCTTGCAGAAGTCACAATTCATGTAACAATATCTATTATTCTCTTAGATGAAACATAATTCACAAGAGATGATTATTCAAAATTTGATTTGTAGTCTCTACAATACAAAAAATGCCTTAAAAAATAAAGCATACACTAAACATCTTCCCAATGATTCACTGTAATCAGGAAAAATGCAATTAAATATTGATAATGTTACCTGAGTTTTATATTCTACAATGGAATTCTGCAATATAGATACACCAGACTTATTATTGAATACACACTCACAAATGAAGGCAAAATTTGAATCTTTGCTTAACCTTATTGAATCTTATTCAAATTACTTAAAAGGTAATACTATGCTTGTTTGTATAAGCTACACTTTTAAGAATTGCAAAACTTCTGCTGAACACAAAAAGAAGTGTAGATTACATAAAAGACGTTGAAGACATCATGTTGGCAGACAATTCAGAAGATTTCATTGCATAGATAGTCTATGATATACCCTCTGCTTTGCATTTAAGATACTTGTTTTTATTCAAAAAATCTAAAATTACCTTTAAAATATGTCAAAAACTTATTTAAAGATTTTACATACCTCCCTTTCAGAAGTTGGTCAGGGAGTTCAGACCCCTCACAACAATACAAGCTATCAACACTGCTCTTAGCTACCTAGCAGAACTTGATAGTAAGACATTGTTGTTGACAGTTGATAATCACTTTAGTGACGAAACATGGAGAAAACAAGATTGGTAATAATCAGGAAGAGTTTTAAGGCTATCTCTCATGGTACAGAAGATGGTGCTTAGTCTGCTCGGAGAGGAAAGTCATCAGCAGTAGTGCTAAGATGTGAACACTACAGGATTGACCAGCTTGACAACTTAGCACATGGATTCAACAGTGGCTGGACTGTTGTGGGGTAACCAATCATATTTCAGTTGGATTTAGGGCCCATTCCATGGGAGAAAAACACATGCCTGGTACTATAAATCTGGCCAAGAACCTGGGGTTAGGTAGGCACAGGTCCCAGGGGTGAACCTACTACTATTAGTTTTCTAAATAAACATAGCATCAATTTGCTCTATAAATGTACATCTCCATTCATACCTATAGATTAGTGCATCCCTCAGTTCTCTTCAGAGAAACTTCTTGGTGCAGTGGAAGGTATTAACATAGAATCTTGCAAGTCATCAAAGTGCAAAGAATAATTATCTGGGAAATGTTTAGCTATAAATTAAACATCTCTACTGTACATCTTTCCTCCCAGTCTAAGGGAAATTTTGGAAGAAGGGATGAAAAGAATATTAGTTCCAGAAGTCAGGAGAACCAGGGTGAAACACTTTCTTCTAGATAGGACAAGACCAATACACTCATAAACTCATCACAACTATGGTTGCCTGAACAGGACTTGCATAAGATCAATCCAATAAACATTCCAGTAATGAGGAGAAGTCAAGATCCTCTGTCCCAGGCTGCTGACAGTTGATGGTTTCTCAAGTAGGGATAACCAGTTTTCTTTAGGAGTGTGGTAACATGTAGATTGACCATTATCTAGTGGATTATCCCACACCAATATATATATATATATATATATATTGTTGTTGTTTTTGTTAATAAACCATTGAATTTAATTAATTCTGCCTACATATATATGTATATATATACATATATATATATATAATTCTCAAAGAAGTAATGATAATACCATAATAAAAATAAATCATTTAACTTTATTCATTTAAACATTTTTGGTAAATATCATGTAATATATTAAACTCAATGTAATTTTATATTCTAGTGAATTTTTACTGAAACAGAGTAGGTAGCAATTATGAACTCTGTAAGACATTTAGGAGCTGCATGACTTCAAGACCTCTCTGAGCCTCAATTTCCTCATTTACAAAATAAAGAATTAATGATAAAGTGGTATGGATTTCATTGTACGGATTTGAGAGCTGACAGGAAGCAGTGTATCAGAACACTGCTATCCCATACAACTGCTGTGCATTTACTCTCATTATCAGGAATGTTTTTGGTTTGGTTATCAACACATTTTATAATGTGTCAATTTACTTTAACATGTTTTTATATATAGAAATATCTCTCAACTGGGGACAAACTTATTCCCCAGGGAGACACTTTTGGAGAAAAATTTCTCTAAGCATTTTACTCTCTAAACTAGGCAGAACCTTGACCAACAAGTTATGAATATGGCTAGTCCTCTTGTAACTGAGAGGTTCATCTCCATCAGAACAAAGAAGAATGCTGCCCATATTGTTAAGCAACCTTGTTTTAGAGAAAGAGACCATGGAGGAAATCTACTAAGCAACATTTATTTGATCACTCTAGAGATGGTGTAGAAGTTTGAGGAGGTGTCTGTGGCCCTCTGGGGCAAGCACATCACACAGGATTGGGACTTGGAGAGTGTATAGCCTCACTCCATTTCCAGTTCGTTCTCAGTATAAGATGTGATCTCCCTCTCAGCCTCCTGCTCCAGCTACTGGCTGCCATGTCTTCCCCACCATTATGGAGATATCTCTCTCTCTCTCTCTCTCTCTCTCTCTCTCTCTCTCTCTCTCTCTCTCTCTCTCTCTCTCTCTCTCTCACACACACACACACACACACACACACACACACCTCACCACAAGCTTAAATAGACACTTCCTTCTCTAAATTGTTTTGATAATGGCATTTTAACATTGCAATGATAAGTAACTAATACAACCACCATAGCAGATATTGCATATAAGAAACATTTAGAGTTTGAAACTATTTAAAAAGAAAGTATATATACTTCAGTCCTCAAACAGTCTAAGTAAAATATATCCACAAACAGGAAATTACTCTGAGAAATGAATTCAAATTGTAAGTGACCTTAATATCCTACAGTATAAATACTAAATAAAAATATACACTAAATGGGGAACAGAATCCCATAAAGAAAGACATAGCAAGCTGCATTTCCTTAAAAACAGATTTATCAAATAAAATTGGTAGAATTTGATGGGACTCATGAAGCAAAACAAAACTTCCTTAATATATAATGCAAGCACAATAGACTATATTTTAAGCATCAGCAAATAGAAGTAAAGACTCTGATACATAAAACAATATACTGTTCCTAACCAAAGAACTCTACAACATTCAGAGAGAAATCAAAAGAAATCTGGACGCACATTTCAGTGATGAATATGTGCTTTGCACAGAGTCAGGACATTCAGTGTGTTTACACACGTCTCCCCAGTAGACAGGGAGACATGTGGAAGGTTCCTCTTACTCATAACTGTTCCCAATCACTGGTTTCCTACTACGTGTTAGGACTACCAAAACACTATCAGTCAAAATATTAAAACTGTCCAATACAAACTATTATTACATGTAAATATCTCCTTTCTTAATACATAGACAATGAATGTCTAAAATATGCAAGGGATTAAAGCAAGTCAATAGCATAAAACCAAGTAACTCAGTTAGAAAGAGGGCCGGGAACTCATATACACATTTTTGTTTCAAATAGAATTACTCTCTCCTCTGCAGCACAGGCTTTCTTGGGGCTTATTAACTAGCCTTCTATCTCAGGCTCCAGAGTGCTAAGATTGCAGGTGAGAGCCACTATATGCAACCTGATTAGACATTTCTCAAAAAGAAGACAAAGAATGAGTGAACCAACAGGTAAATGGAAAAAATGTTAATATCCCTAAAGACTTTGGAAATGTAATGACAAACATCCAAACCCAGTTAGAAAAGTAATTATTAAAAGTACAACCGATAACAAGTTCTGGAAAGGGGTTAATAGGAATTGGAACTGATATATGCTGGTGAGAAGGCGAACCCACTCAACTAGAATGGAAAACAAACAATATGATACCTGAAAAATAGAGCCACAGTGTGATCCAGCAGTGAATCCTCCCAGAAACAAAAGAAAGGAGATTGAAGAAATGTCTGTCCCTCAATTTCCAATACAATAATATTGGAAATAGCTAAGATATCTAAATAACCTGACAACAGACATCCACACATACATTTAAAAATGGGTGTATATACACACATATGTAAATGAATACTATTCAACCATGCAGAGGATAAAATTCTATCAATTTTGACAACACAGCTATGCCTAAACTATATTATATTTTATGGAATAAGCCAGGCAAAGAATGACAAAAAGATGGTGGTATCTTCTTCATATGTGGAATCTTAAAAAGTTGATTGTGTAGTATTGAAGCAAATGGGTTGGGTACCAGAGTTGAATGGAACGAGAAGTGTTAAGAAGATGTTGGCCAAATAATACAGTGTATCAATTAGTAGGAATAGGAATTCAAGAGATCTATTCTACAATATATTAGTCATAGTGCATAAGATATCTTGATCTTGTTAAATGCTAACAATAAGCACATAACCACAAAACATAACTATATAAGAGAATATATATTTATTAGTTAGATTTACTATTTCACTTGTGTATGTATTTCCAACCATCTTTGGAAACACAGTGTTTTGTATACTATGTAAAAACACATTTTATTTGTTTTATTTTTTTGTTTGTTTTCTTCTTCTTTTAATTAAATAATTTATTTTTTACACTCCATATTTTATTCCCCTCCCCTGCTCCATTCACCCTCCAACTGTTCCATATCCCATACTTCCTCCTCACCTCTCTGTCTCCACGTGGAGTCCCCACTCACCACCCAACATTTTATTTTTTAAATATTTAACTTATTATTATTATATACATATGTGTGCATGAATGTTGGTATGTACATGCCACAGCACACATGGAGAAGACACAGGAAAATCTCATGATGTCAGTTTTCACTCCTACCATGGATATCAGGGATAAAACTGGTTTTTAGGTTTACAAAGGTATTTTACCTGATGAGCTGTCTCACTGGCCCCAAATTTTAAGTCATATTAACTAGGTAGTTGGTGTTGTTCTCAATAATTTATACTTCATAACAATCTTTGTTAGTTGTACTCTTCTATGAGACACTCTCTGTTTTTTGTCTTCTGATCTAGTTCTTAGACTACAGATAGATTCAGCGGATCCTAGGGGAGATTCTGCTGCTTGAGAGAAGCGAGAGGGGGTTGAATGGGGAAAAGAGGGAGGGAAGGGGGCTTATGGGGCTTTCGGGGAGGTAGGAAACGGGAAAGGGGAAATGATTTTGAATGTAAATAAAAAAAACTTAGAAAATAAAAAAAAAGAAAAAAAAAAGAAATATCTCTGGGCCTGGGGTACCAGATTCAGAGTATGTTGTTCTGGACTGGTAGGGATGAGCTGGAACACACATCTCTGCACTCATGCTTTTGACTTACTCCAACACATACTCCTACAACTGCAGCAGTTTCATAAAACACTGCTTATGCTAATACAAGGCTTTGTAAAACTCGATGTAGTCTCTGTACTCACTGTGGAATACATGCTATGTCGGTTAGTCTATAAACGAAGCAGCAAAGGTCCAGCAAACACAGTGATCTTTCTTTTTTTTTTTTAATTTAATTTTATTTTATTTTTTTAATTTACATTCCAAATCACTTCCCCTTTCCCGTTTCCTCCCTCCCCGAAAGTCCCATAAGCCCCCTTCCCTCCCTCTTTTCTCCGTTCAACCCCCTCTCATTACTCTGTCCTGGCGTTCCCCTACATCCAGTCTTTCCAGGACCAGGGGTCTCTCCTTCCATCTTTTTAGAAATCTATTGATATGCTGATTGTGTCTAGGGTATTCTGAGATTCTGGGTCAATATTCCCTTATCAGTGACTTCATACCATGTGTGATCTTTTGTGATTGGGTTACCTCACTAAGGATGACTTTCTAAGGGAGCAGTGTACCTCCTGCAGAAAATTCTCTGCCTGTGTTTGTGCTCTATGGACACTTTTCAGGGTCTCATGCTTTTTCTTGTCACATTTCAGTCTGAGAATGTCACTCTTTTTAGTCTAATTCATCATCTCTCCCTGTCTCTTTTTTTTCTCATGGACCCAGAGTGGGTACCCGAAAAAAAACGGTTCATACTTGGCAAATTTACTCAATTTAAATGCAGTCTAAAGTGACTTTTTGTGAACAAATTACATTTACAGTTACTATGTAAGCAAAAAATTAAGGATAATCCAAAATATTTGTGGTAAATTTATCAATTTTAGATGAAGCTCAAATAAATTAACTACAGACAACTGGCTTGGCAGAACAAAAATGAAGTCTTCATCTATGGAGCACTAAATTAAAATGCTTATTCCCATAAAAATCGCATTGTTTATGTGTGTACGCATGGGTATAAATCATAAGCTGAAGTGATGTTTTCACTTCACAAAAGTCAGAAAGGAATGCATGTTCTCATGTATTGTTCCAAGTGCTGTTGGCATCTGTGGAGTGTGGCACGAGGAAGATGGTTAAAGACTTTCGTTAACAGTATAAGACACCTGGAATTGGTGACACCATTGCTCTACTGACATTCCAGAGAAATAGAAGCAATGCAAAGATATGAACACAGCATCATATGTGTGGCATAGAGCCACAGACACTGAGATAGTACGATGCAGTCAGATTAATCTTCCAGGTCATGGGAAAAAGTGAAATTATTGTGGATGGAACCATAGTTTGCAACGAAAACTATTTTTGAGACATATCTAATAATAACATGAAAAATCATTTCAGTGGGGCCAATATAGTTGAGATGAAGACCTAGTAAGGCGAGTAACAAAAAGGCTGGGATGACAAATGATCATTGTTGCCTACACTGGATAACAGCAAAAGAATAAAAAGGGATGTGATGATAATGATTTAAAGAGCAGGACTGCATGAGCCTTGATGGGGACTTGGATGGAATGTGGTTGGAAAGAATATGCAATGGCTGGGTATATGCCCAGGAGTGGTATAGCAGGATCCTCCAGGAGTGTCATGCCCAGTTTTCTGAGGAACCGCAAGACTGCTTTCCAGAGTGGTTGTACCAGCTTGCAATCCCACCAGCAGTGGAGGAGTGTTCCTCTTTCTCCACATCCTTGCCAACAACTGCTGTCTCCTGTGTTTTTGATCTTAGCCATTCTGACTGGTGTGAGATGGAATCTCAGAGTTCTTTTGATTTGCATTTCCCTAATGACTAAGGATGATTAACATCTCTTTAGGTGCTTCTCAGCCATTGGATATTCTTCAGGTGAGAACTCTTTGTTTAGCTCTGTACCCCATTTTTAATAGGGTTACTTGGCTCTCTGGAGTCTAACTTCTTGAGTTCTTTGTATATATTGGATATTAGCCTTCTGTCGGATGTAGGGTTGGTAAAGATCATTTCCCAGTTAGTTGGTTGCTGCTTTGTCCTTTTGACTGTGTCTTTTGCCTTACAGAAACTTTGTAATTTTATGAGGTCCCATTTGTCAATACTTGATCTTAGAGCATAAGCTACCAGAGGCTTCCCCTGCATGCAATGAGGACACGTGCTCCACTATGTTCATAGCAGCCTTATTTATATTAGCCAGAAACTGGAAAGAACCCAGATGTCCCTCAACAGAGGAATGGATTCAGAAGATGTGGTATATTTACACAATGGAATACTAATCTGCAACTAAAAACAATGAATTCACGAAATTCCTAGGCAAATGGTCAGAACTTGAAAATATCATCCTTAGTGAGGTAACCCAGTCACAAAAGAACACACATGGTATGCAGGCATTGATAAGGGGATATTAACCCAGAATCTCGCTGCTCTTGTGGGACTCCTAATAGTGAGAGTGGGGAGTCTCTCTGACTCTTTGCCTGCCCTTGGGACCCTTTCATTCCTACTTGGTCACCTTGTCCAGCTTTGATATAAAGGTTTAGGACTATTCTTATTATAATTTATTATACCACATTTGGTTGATATCCTTTTGGGGTGGTGGAGAAGGGGGGGTAACTTGGAGGAGTGGAGGTAGGGGAAACTGTGGTTGGGATATAATGCATGTAAAAATTAAAATTAAAATAAACATTTTTTAAAAGAAAAAAAAAGAGAATATGCGATGGCTCTCAGCTTTCTGTCTGAGTATCAGCTAAATAGTCATGCCATTAACCAGGACAGGAAATGCCAAAGGAAGCAACATATTTAACTCCTTCAGATTTAAGTCAAGATGAAAGAGGTGATTAATGATATAAAGGCCAGAAACTGTCTTCCTCACCACCAACTTCCGATTCATTTTTTCTTCATGAGCCAGATTGAAAACAAAAGAAAAGACTTTGTAAAATATTTATATTATAAGTGCGTGTAGCTTCATGCAATGACAAATACATTATTACTGATAATATAGGATTAAACAATTCAATGTTTGGGTAGAGGGGATAGAAATAGCTGTTAATCCAGATGAAGTTTACAAACATGTAAGTAGAATTCCCAAAAATAAATAAATAAATAAATAAATAAATAAATAAATAAATAAATAAATGCAAGTAATTACAATGGGATACCTATTATAATAAAAGTTACAGAGGTAAAACTCCAGGAAACAGCAATTAGTATGTTGAAGAGGATAAAACAGGAAACACTCTCTGTCCCCAGAGCGAGAGTGACAACAGACAAAGCATAATAATGAAGGTGTCCTTAAAAGGCAGCTGCATTGTCCTTTTGAGAGTATCCTTTGCCTTACAGAAACTTTGCAATTTTATGATGCTCCATTTGTCAATTCTTGATCTTAGAGCTTAACCTATTGATATTCTGTTCAGGAAACTTTCCCCTGTGCCCATGTGTTCAAGGCTCTTCCCTAGTTTCTTTTCTATTAGTTTCAGTGTGTCTGGTTTTATGTGGAGGTCCTTGATCCACTTGGAGTTGAGCTTAGTACAAGGAAATAAGAATGAATTGATTTGCATTCTTCTGCATGCTGACCTCCAATTGAACCAGCACCATTTGTTGAAAAGGCTATCTTTTTTCCACTGGATGGTTTTAGCTCCTTTGTCAAAGATCAAGTGACCATAGGAGTGTGGATTCATTTCTGGGTCTTCAATTTTGTTCCATTGATCTACATGCCTGTCACTGTACCAATACCATGCAGTTTTTAACACTATTGCTCTGCCATACAGCTTGAGGTCCGGGATACTGATTCCCCCAGAAGTTCTTTTACTCTTGAGAATAGTTTTAGCTATCCTGGGTGTTCTGTTATTCCAGATAAATTTGAGAACTGCTCTTTCTAACTCTATGAAGAATTGGGTTGGGATTTTGATGGGGATTGCATTGAATCTGTATATTGCTTTTGGCAAGATGATCTTTTTTACTATATTAATCCTCCCAATCCATGAGCATGGAAGATTTTTCCATCTTCTTAAGTCAACAAATTGGGAAAAGATATTTACCAACACTACATCCAACAGACGGCTAATATCTAATATTTACAAAGAACTCAAGAAGTCAGAATCCAGAGAACCAAATAACCCTATTAAAAAAAATGGGGTACAGAGATAAACAAAGAATTTTCACCTGAAAAATATCAAATGACTGAGAATCACCTAAAGAAATGTGCAGCATCCTTAGTTATTAGTGAAATGCAAATCAAAACAAACCTGAGATTTCACCTCACACCAGTCAGAATGGCTAAGATTAAAAACTCAGCAGACAGCAGGTGTTGGTGAGGATGTGGAGAGAGAGGAACACTCCTCAACTGCTGGTGGGATTGCAAGCTGCTATAACCACTCTGGAAAGCAGTCTGGTGGTTCCTCAGAAAACTTGGCATGACACTTCCAGAGGGCCTTGCTATACCACTCCTGGGCATATACCCAGAGGCCTCCCCAGCATGCAATAAGGACACATGCTCCACTATGTTCATAGCAGCCTTATTTATAATAGCCAGAAGCTGGAAAGAATCCAGATGTCCCTCAATGGAGGAATGGATACAAAAGATGTGGTATATTACACAATGGAATACTACTCTGCAATTAAAAACAATGAATTCATGAAATTATTAGGCAAATGGTCAGAACAGGAAAATATCATCCTAGTGAGGTAACCCAATCACAAACGAACAGACATGGTATGCAGTTACGATAAGTTGATGTTAATCCAGAAGCTCGGAATACCCAAGACACAATTCACATATTAATTGTTTTCCAAGAAGAAGGAAGGAGAGACCTCTGGTCCTGGAAAAACTGGATATAGCAGTGTAAGGGAATACCAGGACAGAGAAGTGGGAGGGGGCTGACTGGGGAACAGGGGGAGGGAAGAGGGCTTATGAGACTTTCAGGGATGGGGGACTGGGAAAGGGGAAATCATTTGGAATGTAAATAAAAAATACAGAAAATAAAAAATTTAAAAAAGACAGCTGCTAAACAATAGGTTGGAAATGCAGACCACTGGATTCACATACATTCTACTTCTGTATGATGTATGTATGTGCTTAATTTTAGACTTTTATTAACCATATAATTCTCAATGAGGAACTGAACTCTTTGGAAAGGTGAAAACATAAATTTGCCTTCTGATAGATTGATAGCAAAGAGAAAAACTGTCTGGCATTCTGCCATAGAGTGTATCTCTAGAATTTATATTTATGCAGTGGAGGGTAAGTGTGATGGGGATGAGTACCACAAGTGAAAAAGCAAAGAACTGAATGTGCAATGTGGAAACAATGGCCACTGGAGTAAAGCTCATTAACATGGCATTTGGTTTCAGAGGACGACTCAGGAATAACTGTGTTAAACTCCTCAGCATATCTTTTAGAGCCCAGCAAAACAGAACAAAGAGCTATTTATGATAAATACTGTGGAGCTGAATAGGAATTTTTACCCTGCAAGATGTGGCTTCCTTTACAGTTTAAAAAAAAAAAGGAAATGTCATAAGTTTCTTCAATGTGTTTTCTGATATATAAAGCTGTCCTAGAAAGTGGGAAGGCCACTATAAAGTCAGAAGATCAGCAGAAGTCATCTGGCTGTCACTAAGTCAGTACAGCCACTTGACAGGCAGTCATTCGATGTAGGCCATCTATTAAAGGTCTTAGAACATTTATATTCATCATATTCTTATAGGTTTATTAAAAAAACAAAGAAAACCAAAAGAAGACAAAATGATTTAGACACTGTGGCCTCTGCTATCAGTTACCAAGTATGTCCATGGTTGATGAGAAGAAGCTTGAACTCACAGTCACACTCAGTCATTACTAGGAAGAAAACCAAGATGCTGAACATATCCATCTGTGTTTTGCTTTCTAACAAGAGAATCACCATTTTCAACAAATGGTGCTGATTCAACTGGTGGTTAGCATGTAGAAGAATGCAAAATGGTCCATTCTTATCTCCTTTTACAAAGCTCAAGTCCAAGTGAATCTAGGACCTTCCCATAAAACCAGATACCTTGAAACTAATAGAAAAGAAAGTGGGGAAGAGCTTTGAACACATGAGCACAGGGGGAAATTTCCTGAACAGAACACCAATAGCTTATACTCTAAGATCAAGAATTGACAAATGGGACCTCATAAAATAGCAAAGCTTCGTAAGGCAAAGGACGCTGTCAATAGGACAAAACGGCAGCCAACAGATTGGGAAAAAATCTTAAACAATCCCATAACCAATAGAGGACTAATATATAGTATATACAAAGAAATCAAAAGTTAGACTCCAGAGAACCAAATGACTGTATTAAAAATGGGGTAGAGAGCTAAGCAAAGAATTCTCAACTGAGGAATACAAATGACTGAGAAGCACATAAAGAAATGTTCAACATCCTTAGTCATCAAGGAAATGCAAATCAAAACAACCCTGAGATTCCACCTTACACCATTCAGAATGGCTAAGATCAAAAACTCAGGTGATAGTAGATGCTGGTGAGGATGTGGAGAAAGAGGAACACTTCTCTATTGCTGGTGGGATTGCAAGTTGGTACAACCACTCTGGAAATAATTTTGGTACTTCCTCAGAAAATTGGACATAGTGCTACCTGAGGACCCAGCTATACCACTCCTGGGCATATACCCAGAAGATGCTCCAACATGTAATAAGAACATATGCTCTCCACTATGTTCATAGCATCCTTGTTTATTATAACTAGAAGCTGGAAAGAAACCAGATGTCCCTCAACAGAGGAATGGATACAGAAATTGTGGCACATTTACAGAATGGAGTACTACTCAGCTATTAAAAACAATGAATTCATGAAATTCTTAGGCAATTGGGTGGAACAAGAAAATATCATCCTCAGTGAGGTAACCAAATCACAAGAGAACACACAGGGTATGCACTCACTGATAAGTGGATATTAGTCAGAAGCTAGGAATACCCAAGATAAAATTCACAGACCACGTGAAACTCAAGAAGACAGTAGACCAAAGTGTGGATACCCTGGTCTTTCTTAGAATGGGAATTAAAATACCCATGGGAGGAGATACAGAGACAAAGTATGGAGCAGAGAGTGAAGGAATGGCCATCCAGAAACTGCCACACCTGGGAATACATCCCACATACAGTTACCAAACCCAAACACTATTGTGAATGCCAAGAAGTGCTTGGTAACAGGAGCCTGATATAGCTGTCTCCTGGGATGCTCTGTCAGTTCCTGACCAATACAGAAGTGGTTGATCACTGTCAACAATTTGACTGAGCACAGGGTCCCCAATGGAAGAGCTAGAGAAGGGACCAAAGGAGCTGAAGGGATTTTGCAGCCCCATAGGAGGAACAACAATATGAACCAACAAGTACCCCCAGAGCTCCCAGAGTTAACTAAACCACCAACAAAAGAGTACACATGGAGGAACTGAATATGTAGCAGAGGATGGCCTCTTTGGACATCAATGAGAGGAGAGGCCCTTGGTCCTGTGAAGGTTTGATGCTTCAGTGTAAAGGAATGACAGGACAGGGAAGCGGGAGTGGGTGGGTTGGTTAGCATGAGGAGGGGGGATGGAATAGGGAGTTTTCGGAAGAGAAATGAGGAAAAGGGATAACATTTGAAATGTAAATATAGAAAATACCTAATAAAAAGATAATCAGTATACAACAGAAAATATGTTTTATGTTAAACTACTATGATTGTTTAAATGAATGACATCCAAAAGTAGTTTTAATAGGTACTAAAGGATTCAAATAACATACAAAAACTTTAGAAAGAAAGGGCATGAAGTAAGGCATTCAGTGATTCTGGAGACTAAACATTCCAGTTCAGGTTTTTTCTGTTGGTTCACACTACTTGCTTCTCTCATGCCACCTTTGAAACATAGATTGTTACTAGACACTAGTAGTCTACAGGCTTCTGCTTCTCTCACCACAGATGAAAAGTTTTCACTAAGCCCGTGACTTTACAATGGGCAGTGACAGGCACATATATTTTACTGTTTCAATATTTTACATGTTCAAACTTCACAGCGCTCCAGATGAGGATGTTCAGTTCCTGTATAGAGCATCTCCCTTTTGATGTCTAGTACCTCAAACAGGACTTGGCTTGCCTTGACACGCTTTACCTTTCCATTCAAGTCTTCTTCATCTCAACAAACAGTGCTACCAATTCTACAGCCTTACATGAAACTTCGAGGGTCATGTTTGAGTCTTCCAATCCCACCTGGTTGGAAGAGGATACTGTGCCTTCCTGTTTCTACAGTCTTCACATGGACTTTGTTCATGATTCATTCTGGAGTCAATGGCCAGCAACAAAGCCACATGCATCCTCTTCTTCTATTCCACCTCAAATCTATCCCTGAGTATTGTTAGCTCTATATCAGAATATACACTGAGGGCACTGAAGAGATAGCACAGTAGTCCAGCCTACTTATTGCTCCTTCAAAGAGCCCAAATTTAGTCTCCAGCTCCTACATCACACAGCTTACTACCACCTGAATCTCCAGTTGCAGAGTATTTGACACGTCATTCTGACCTCTACAGGAATGAAGTCTGTGGACATGTGCACATATATATCTGCAGGTACATACTACACATAAAATCAATATTAAAAAACAATTAAAGTATACTGTGACTTCAATTCACAACTAAATTGAAGATATCATTAAGTTTTGTCAGACTGCCAAACTCATTCAAGAGGTCCCTATGCTTCATCTCTCCAATTCTAACTTTTACAATCCAGCTACCATCAAATATTGAAAATTACCCTTGTGAGATGTACATAATGGCACTTTGTCTCAAGCACAGTTCCTCTGGAAGCTTTCTACCAACTCAGACTCAAATGCTCACCCTTGACTTAAGCCAACAAACTCCACAGATGAGCCTGTGGAACTTCTTCTCGGTTCCATACATTGCACACCGACATTCTGGTCTTTGCATTCCTGTTCCTTAGTCATTACTTACTTCTTCATTTAATGCTTTAACTCTTTGGGTTCTCGTTTTCTAGACTCCCGGTTTCCATGCTATGCTCATCACCTTTGCTAGGGTCACTTCCATGTCACTTCTAATTTTAGAAAGAGACTTCGTCTGACTCATGTATCCCCATCACTCCCCAATTCTAAATGCTGCTTTTGTTTGCTTCAGGAAGTATTACACATTTAATGTCTTAAAAATAACCCACCTGTTAAACTGTAAACTGCATGAGAAACCTTGGATTATTTCTTCAATATTATGTCCCCATTGCCTAAACAACTGTCCTGTGAAAGAGATATGCAAAACACATTCAAGAGGTAAAAGATGGCCAGGCATGGTGGCACAGACAAGCTGATATCTGTGACTTTGAGGCCAGCCTAGCCTACAAAGCAAGTTCCAGGACAGCCAGGGCTGTTACATTGAGAAACCCTGTTTTAAAAAACAAAAACAAAAGAGAACATGAAGCAAAAGATGGAATAAACCATCTGCCATGACCTATTGACATTCTAGCTTCTGATTACTAAGGGTTTTTGTTGTTGTTACAGTCACAAAAGTAAAGAGAAGCCACTAATTTTATACTATGTAATCACTTTCCCTGAGATAACCAAATGCCCACATTTTTTCATTCCAAACAATAAGGTCTATATGAAATTTTACGGATAATGTGCAGTACTAACTATTGGATACATATCACTTCATCCTCCATACAAATCTTGACCACAGGCAAAGACGAAAACCGAGGCTCTCTAGTTTAAAAATAGGCTGTTTTCCTGAAATTTCTGAATGACTTGAAAGGAATCAAATGTCCAAATTCTTATGGCTATAACCTAAATAAAGATGACTTTTAAGATGCAAGCCAAGATATTAGAAAAATTTGATTTAGAAACTTCCGAAAAGGGCAAAAGTGAAGGTATAAAGAATTCAACTTTAAGATTTGTTTTAATTTGAAGTTCTGTCATAGAAGACAGCTTAACTGGTAGAAATAGATTTTCTAAGGTTGTTCAAAGTTGTCTGCTTTTAAAGAGTAGAAAATACTATTCTAGTCCAACGTAGAAATGAACAGAGACTAATGAGCTTCAGAAGGCTCTGAATGGCTGACTCTCAGCATAGCACTTGATTCCAGATGACAGTGGAGAGCCCTATCAATTATATTCCTGTGGTAGCTGTGAAGGGTGACTAACAAATATGATTGAGAAGCACTCCGAAAATGCTGAGTGCCATAGTCGGCCCTCATAACTTCCAGAGTGTCGCTTAGTCAGCACCCAAGCATTGCTTCTCTCATCTCTCTTTTTAAGCTTTCTTTTATTTTAAATGACCAGTGGTAATTGTATGCATTACAGGACACAACATGAACATTGCTCTGTGCAGCCTTTCACAGCCTTTTCTTTTTTTTTTATTGTTTTTCTAAGTTTTTTTTTTATTTACATTACAAATCATTTCCCCTTTCCCGTTTCCTCCCTCCCTGAAAGTCCCATAAACCCCCTTCCCTCCCTCTTTTCCCCATTCAACCCCCTCTTGCTTCTCTGTCCTGGCATTCCACTACATTCAGTCTTTCCAGGACCAGGGGTCTCTCCTTCCATTTCCTTGGAAATCTATTGATGTGAGAATTATGTCTAGGGTATTCCTAGATTCTGGGTTAATATCCCTTATTAGTGACTGCATACCATGTGTGTTCTTTTGTGACTGGGTTACCTCACTAGGATGATATTTTCCAGTTCTAACCATTTGCCTAGGAATTTCGTGAGTTCAGTGTTTTTAATTGCAGAGTAGTATTCCATTGTGTAAATATACCACATCTTCTGAATCCATTCCTCTGTTGAGGGACCTCTGGGTTCTTTCCAGCTTCTAGCTATTATAAATAAGGCTGCTATGAACATAGTGGAGCATGTGTCCTTATTGCATGCAGGTAAAGCCTCTGGGTATATGCCCAGGAGTGGTATAGCCAGATCCTCCTGGAGTGTCATGCCCAGTTTTCTGAGTAACCACCAGACTGCTTTCCAGAGTGGTTGTACCAGCTTGCATTCCCACCAGCAGTGGAGGAGTGTTCCTCTTTCTCCACATCCTCGCCAACAACTGCTGTCTCCTCTGTTTTTGAACTTAGCCATTCTGACTGGTGTGAGATGGAATCTCAGGGTTGTTTTGATTTGCATTTCCCTAATGACTAAGGATGATGAACATCTCTTTAGGTGCTTCTCAGCCATTAGATATTCTTCAGGTGAGAACTTTTTGTTTAGCTCTGTACCCCATTTTTTAATAGGGTTACTTGGCTCTCTGGAGTCTAACTTCTTGAGTTCTTTGTACATATTGGATATTAGCCTTCTGTCAGATATAGGGTTGGTAAAGATCATTTCCCAGTTAGTTGGTTGCCACTTTGTCTTTTTGACAGTGTCTTTTGCCTTGCAGAAACTTTGCAATATTATGAGGCCCCGTCTGTCAATTCTTGATCTTAGAGCATAAGCTATTGGAGTTCTGTTCAGGAAATTCTCCCCAGTGCCCATATGTTCAAGGTTCTTCCCTAGTTTCCTTTCTATTAGTTTCAGTGTGTCTGGTTTTATGTGGAGGTCCTTGATCCACTTGGAATTGAGCTTAGTGCAAGGAGGTAAGAATGGGTCAATTTGCATTCTTCTGCATGTTGACCTCCAGTTGAGCCAGCACCATTTGTTGAAAAGGCTATCTTTTTTCCACTGGATGGTTTTAACTCCTTTGCCAAAGATCAAGTGACCATAGGAGTGTGGATTCTTTTCTGGGTCTTCAATTCTGTTCCATTGATCTACATGCCTGTCACTGTACCAATACCATGCAGTTTTTAGCACTATTGCTCTGTAGTACAGCTTGAGGTCCGGGATACTGATTCTCCAAGAAGTTCTTTTACTCTTGAGAATAGTTTTAGCTATCCTGGGTTTTCTGTTATTCCAGATAAATTTTTGAATTGCTCTTTCTAACTCTATGAAGAATTGAGTTGGGATTTTGATGGGGATTGCATTGAATCTGTATATTGCTTTTGGCAAGATGGTCATTTTTACTATATCAATCCTGCCAATCCTTGAGCATGGAAGATTTCTTTCCATCTTCTGAGGTCTTCTTCAATTTCTTTCTTCAGAGACTTGAAGTTCTTGTCATACAGATCTTTCACTTGTTTGGTTAGAGTCACACCAAGATACTTTATATGGTTTGTGGCTATCATGAAGGTTATCATTTCTCTTACTTCTTTCTCAGCCTGCTCATCATTTGAGTATAGGAAGGATACTGACTTGCTTGAGTTGATTTTATATCCGGCCACTTTGCTGAAGTTGTTTATCAGCTGTAGGAGTTCTCTGGTGGAGTTCTTTGGGTCGCTTAAGTATACTATCATATCGTCTGCAAATACTGATAGTTTGACTTCTTCCTTTCCAATTTGTATCCCCTTGACCTACTTTTGTTGTCTAATTGCTCTAGCTAGAACTTCAAGTACTATATTGAAAAGATATGGAGAGAGAGGGCAGCCTTGTCTAGTCCCTGATTTTAGTGGGATTGCTTCAAGTTTCTCTCTATTTAGCTTGATGTTGGCTACCGGGTTGCTGTAAATTGCTTTTACTATGTTTAGATATGGGCCTTGAATTCCTGATCTTTCCAAGACCTTTAACATGAAAGGATGCTGAATTTTGTCAAATGCTTTCTCAGCATCTAATGAAATGACCATGTGGTTTTTTCTTTGAGATTATTTATGTAGTGGATTACATTGATGGACTTCCTTATATTGAACCATCCCTGCATCCCTGGAATGAAGCCTACTTGATCGTGGTGAATGATCGTTTTGATGTGTTCTTGGATTCGATTGGCAAGAATTTTATTGAGTATTTTTGCCTCGATATTCACAAGAGAGATTGGCCTGAGATTCTTTTTGTCAGATCTTTGTGTGATTTTGGTATTAGCATAATCGTGGCTTCATAGAACGAGTTAGGTAGAGTTCCTTCTGTTTCTATTTTGTGGAATAGTTTGAAGAGTATTGGTGTTACGTCTTCTTTGAAGGTCTGATAGAATTCTGCACTAAAACCGTCTGGACCTGTGCTTTTTTTGGTTGGAAGACTTCCAATGACCACTTCTATTTCTGGAAACAGGCAAGAATTTAAAGAGAAACTGATTAAACCAGGAGATGAGGAATAAGACAGAAGTTCTTCCCTAAGGAACAACTTATTTGGGGAGTATAAATGCCCTTATTTCTTCCTAAGAATTAAGCCAATCATTGTAAGATTAATTGCAAGCATAATAAAATCTCACAGAAAGTATCAAAGTAGAGAGACCAGCAACAAGGCTCAGGTCTCTCAGCTAACTCCAAGCTTCCCAATGGCAGCACCTTACTTCAGACTATTAGTGCTGCTTTTATAGATAAATTCCTTCACAAGAAACAAGACATGTGCCATGTAAAACACAACTGTGGGCAAAGGGAAAGGACACTAAACAAGTGCTAGCAGAAATTCTGGATGTGTAACTTGCGTCTTCCTATTACTAGAAATTTTCTCATACACAAAAATGGAGATAATCATAGAAGCCAAGGTGAGAACTGAAATCATCAAGATGGACTCAAGAGTGGAGCTGCAATGATAGAGTACATCATTATGATATGTAATGATATCTAATGATATCTAATGATAGAGTTAGTGCTTGAGGTTGAGCCATGTAGAATAGAGTATATATCTCTACAGTTCATCCTGTGCACCAACTGCAAGCAAAGGTGGATCTATTTTAAATTATTTCAGATGTTTTTTCCAGAGCTGAGGACCAAACCCAGGGCCTTGTGCTTGCTAGGCAAGCGCTCTACCACTGAGCTAAATCCCCAATCCCTCAGATTATTTTTTAATTACGTATGATGTAGAAAACCTTCCCAAGTCCATCCCATGATGAAAAGTAAAGGAATTAATTACTGTCCTTTAGATGACCTAGAAAGCATCTGCTGACCCAAAAGGCTATGATTTTGAACACAGACTTAATACCAACTAAAATTGATGCCTCAAAAGTGCAAAACAAAGAGGCAGGCAGATTTCTGAGTTTGAGGCCATCCTGGTCTATAGAGTGTGTTCCAGGACAGCCTGGGCAACACAGAGAACATTGTCTTGAAAAACAACAACAACAACAACAACAAAATCTAAAATAACCACTGCTAGACATTGCAATAAGGTAATAAAATGTAGAATTTTTCAAAATAATTAAGATAATTCGAGATTTTTAAGTTAGAATTGTTTATAGTCATAAGTATTCAACCTGAACAACTTACATAAATGGAAAAATGTCTTAAAATATTCTGAAGTCTGAGTCTAATGAACATTGTCAATGTCAAGATTCTGAGAAGGATCCACTATTAAGAAGTAATATTTGTATCCATGCCTTCCTCCTCTAAATTTGCCACATCCAAAGCTCCAAAAGCTGAGCAGATCCAGTTTCTCTAACCAAGCAAATTTGCTGTAAGGAAAACGAACTCCAGTGAAGTCACATGAGCCATATTCCTCACCAGCAACCTTGGAAGGCTAACACCTAAACAGACTTCTCTGAAGACCTTTCCTACTGGCTTGTAACCTGGCCTGGCACTCCCTGACAATAGTATATTGAGTTTTGTGAGCATTAAGCTAGGATTGGGTAGGGTAAACTGGAATAAGAAGTGAATGGAACTTCTTCAAAGACAAATAACACACTTTTAAGCACAAAGTTGCCAAACTGTTTGTTTAAAACCCTTTTCCTAAAGACATCATTGAATTCTGAACAGGAGTGTACTGGCTGGTTTTTTGTGTCAACTTGACACAGGCTGGAGTTATCACGGAGAAAGGAGCTTTAGTTGGGGAAGTGCCTCCATGAGATCCAGCTGCGGGGCATTTTCTCAATTAGTGATCAAGTGCGGAGGGTCCCTTGTGTGTGGTACCATCTCTGGGCTGGTATTCTTGGGTTCTATAAGAGAGCAAGCTGAGAAAGACAGGGGAAGCAAGCCAATAAGAAACATCCCTCCATGGCCTCTGCCTCAGCTCCTGCTTCCTGACCTGCTTGAGTTCCAGTCCTGACCTCCTTTGGTGATAAACAGAAATTTGGAAATGTAAGCTGAATAAACCCTTTCCTCTCTAACTTGCTTCTTGGTCATGATGTTTGTGCAGGAATAGAAACCCTGACTAAGATATGGAGCTTCTGCGGTCTTTTATTACACAGTACTAAATGCATCCCAATAAGAAAATCTGAGAAGGCACTCTGCATGCCCCATCTCTACTCCTACCCTCCTCCTCCAACCCTCTGCCCCCACCCCCATGCCACCACAGCTTCCTTCAGCATACATTCTGACTATGAGGAAATGTACTGAATTTCTACATGATTATTTTATGTTTTGAACTTCCTTGCTTAATAAACATTTAAATGAGAATCATTTTTTCTTTTCTGTCATTTCTTCATGTGTCAACATGAAGATACACCATGGGATCAAAAATAGCTGACAAGTTTGGCTATTGAAAAGTTTCCTTGCTCAGAGCCAGCAAATATGTCAGTCCAAAATGGCTCCCATCTGGTTGTAAATTTATTAGTTATCTGCTATTGTAAAAAAAACTAGAAGTCTTACCTTGAACATTATGTGTGGCAAATAAAAGGCATCTCAATCATGGAAAGGTTATACCAAATTCATTTATTTGCATCATTAAATTTAAGCCAACTATATATGCCTTCTCTAAACTGTATATTTTCAGTCAAAAGTTTTTACCTGAGAATACTAATTACAAAAATAGAACTAACAAAAATAATTATACAATGGGTTTCAGAAGATCATGTTAATGTTATCTATTTTCTTTTTGTGTTTTCTTTTACCATTTAAAGTGTAGTAAATGTAAAGTTGTACTTATGCCATTAAACTCTGTGATAGAAGGATGTCTTGGTTTGACTAGTTTTTTTTTTTTTAACATGTATGGCTATATTCACAGGGCTTCAGTGAACAGTTCTCACCATAAGACAACAGTAGTGAAATTTCAACAATTCTGCCTACACTTTTGAGATCAAAACAAAAATTTTAAATAAACAGAAATTCTGAGAGAGGGTTTTATTGTTTGTACATCTTGACTCAGTACTCTTAATATTAAAAATAACTTAGATGATATTCTGTGAAGTTAGGTAGAATCCAGTTCTCACAGAAGAAAGAATCAGGCTAGGTAGATATGCATATGAATCCAAGTTAACACAGTATTCTTGGCTGCTAATTATTTTTTCCCACATATGGTACCTGAAACTCTGTGGTGAAGAGTCAATTTATGAATCTGTGGTCTGTCATAAATCAGAACTAAGACTAAGGGGATTTCTTAAGCTCGGATATGGCTGGAACATTTTAAAGTAACACGGAAATTGATCCTTGTAGCAAGGAAAAACCACAGTCAGGATCTGGGAAGGGAATTGTGGAAAAAGTCTAGAAACATACACAGCAAGATTTAAGACAATGGCTGGAAACCTACATACTTGGACAAGCCCATATTCAACCAATGGAGAGGACTGTTATCACCTAGGATACCTATTTGGACTGTTATAATTATGCAGATGTATGAGTGTGGTAGTTGTCTTCTAAAGCATTCAAAATAGAAATACCCCATAGAAGTTTTAAAGTAAACTCTACAAGAACCCTTAAATAATCTAAAAGAAAACCATTTGCTTAGCTAAGCAAAGACTTTCAAGTAGGAAAGCAGCTCCATGCTGCTGCCATTGGTATACTCTGTTCACTCATCCTGACTCTCGCAGCACCTTAAGTCAATGGTATATGTCAACACGGGGTCAATGATGATCAATATAAAAGGCCACATCTGCAGTTACTTCTCAATCTGTGAAACCTACACTGATAAGTAGTCCATAATGTACCTCCTACCATTTTTGTCACACTCTATATGTGAATCACACAATGTACAGAAAGCCCCATACACTGCCACTGGCTGCTATTTTGGTCTATGGCATGAATCCAATAAATCAGATCTCTTTGGAAAAATGTCTTTTTCTTCTACACTCTCAGTTTTATGAGCATCACAGTTCAGCTATCTTTGATTTATAAGCAGTTCTTCTTCTGTTTATCTCCTCAATCTGGTAACACCACAAAAAATAAAATAAAACTAATGTGTAATATCTTGCGTCATATCAGATAATTTGTCTTTTTCATAGTAATTTGTCTTATCTGACAACTTAATGCTGAATTTTTTGTATTTTATTATTTATTAATTTACACTCCAGATTTTATCCACCCCCCGAGACCACCCTCTGACTCTTCTACATCTCATACCTCCTCCCCAACCCCCTTTCTTCGCCAAAATGTTCCCAGTCCCACCTGCACCCAACCAGATCTCAAAACTCCCTGGAACTTCCAGTCTCTTGAGGGTTATATGCGTCTTCTCTGACTGAACCCAGACCTGGCAGTCCTCTGTTGTATGTCTTGCGGTCAACATATAAGCTGGTGTATGCTGCCTAGTTAGTGGTCCAGTGTTTGAGATATCTGGGGAATCCAGGTTAATTGAGACTGTTGGTTCTCCTACAGGGTTGCCCTCCTCCTCAGCTACTTCCAGTCTTTCCATAATTCAACCACAGGGGTCAGCAGTTTCTGTCCATTGATTGGGTGCAAATATGTGCATCTGACTCTTTCAGCTGCTTGTTGTGTCTTTCAGAGTGCAGTCATGATAGGTTCCTTTTTATGAGTGCTCCATAGCCTCAGTAATAATGTCAGGCCTTGAGAATACCCCTTGAGCTGGATAAAAATAAACCCATATTTGTCACCATAAACAAAACTCAAGTCCAGGTAGATCAAGGACCTCAACATAAAACCAGATATATTGAATCTAATAGAAGAGAAAGTGGGAAAGAGCCTTGAACTCATTGGCACAAGAGGAAATTTCCTAAACGTAACTCCAATGGTTCATGTGCTAAGATCAAGAATTGATAAATGGGAACTATGAAACTGGAAAGCTTTTGTAAGGCAAAGGACATAGTCCATAAGATGAATCGGCAACCTACAGATTGGGAAAAAAAAATCTTTACTAACCCCATATCTGACAGAATGCTGAAAATTTATAGTGCTTTTTAAAGTAAATATTACCTATTTTATGACTCTGAAGCAAAGACTGATAAAACTGGTCTTCTTATACTTCTAAAATTTCCTCTATTAAACATCACATCTCTTTGTATGACATGCAATATTGCAAGTATTTTTATATATATAAGAGATAATGCCCTAAACTAAAGTGATATTGATCATTTTTGACTGTTTTTATTTCTGTAAGGTTTCTTTTTCTTTCTCTAGCTCTGCATGTGTATGTGTATATTTACATATGTGTGCATACATTTGCATGTATGTGTGTGTGTACATGCACACATATATGTGAATATTCTGTGTATATACATAAGTGTGCGAGTAGCTGCTCAAAGAAGTCATAGAAACTTCTGGAGACAGAATTATAGATAGTTGTAAGCTGCCCATATAAGGTGGGTAATGGGAGTTTTAGTAGGGTCCCCTAAAAGAGTATCAAGTATCCTTAACCACTGAAGCATTTCTGCATCCCTTGTGTCTAGATTAAAGGAATTTCTTTATCAATGATAGCTAATAGTACTGCATTTAAAAATATAAGTCTGTTGGTAATTTGGGACTCTGCTTGAAATGTCAAATTCCCAGACTAGTCTTAAAACCTACTAGAGGGTCTCCAGTGGGATACTTTGATCCCTATGGCAGCACAGATCCCTCAGCATCTGCTGGCCAGGACATACCTTAGACACTTCCCTGGCATCCCACCTGTTCTCACTGCAGACTGTTCCTTACCAGTGCCCAGAATCAACTCATTTTAAATGCTATTTTTAATCTCTACTTTGAAAGATGTTTTCTTTTTTTCCTAATTCTAGGGCTTTATAAATTTTCAGTGCTGTTTATTATACTTGATTCAATGGGACACACAGAGGTAGGTGTCTAACTTCTCAGGATTCAGATATATAAAGCTGGGTGAAACCCTACTTAGACATGAAGAAAATGAGGCATATGTGCCTAACCAGAGAGTCCACAACCGTTTATCATAAATGTTGTATTTTCAAATATGTATGTCATCAAGGAAAACTAGATTCTTCCTGTTCACTATATAAAATTTTATGTAAAAATTAAAAGCTAAGAAGCGTATATTTTATCACTGAAAATACATGTAAATCAACACAGCTCAGTATATGAATCCACAACAATAGGTATTTAATATGACATGTAGCTCATGGGTGTCCCCATATTGGGACTGATACTCAGAAGAAAGAAAGAATTCTATACCAATTACTCTGAAGGACAAAAGAGTAGAAATTTCCACACAGCAGCTGAAGAACATTATACTTCACTTTGCTGTAAGTATCCCAGAAAGCCTTACACTGTAACTGTGTGTATGTGTGTTTGTGTTTGTCTATGTTTGTGTGCATATGTGTGACTGTGTGTATGTGAAAAACAGTTACTGACCACCCCCCCCAGAGTAATTTCTACCCATAAAGAAACCTGTACTTATAGTTCTACAAGTTGCAAAAATATTGGCAAATCATATTGGCAGAAAATGTGACAAGGAAAAAGAAACAAAAACAATATATAGTAATTTCTACTGCAGAAAAGGGAAAAGGCATAGTGTCTGCATTTGTCAGAGAATCCTGCCATCTCTGCCTGTGTGCTAGGCTGCTGATGTTTGCACATAACCGGAGATGAAGGAGCTGCTCTGAGATGTGAAGCTAGACTAATACTGTGTTGCCATGGAAGTGAGAGGCATAATTTCCTTAGTTCCTGTGTACCCTTCTCAGCACTTCTGGCAATAGTGACAGGTTCTTTTTTTTTTTGTTGTTCAGAACCTGATTTGGAAGCAGTTCTTATTCCTTCTCAAAGCTCTGAAAGACAGCATTGTGAGACCACATTGTGACCAAATTGCATAAGAAGGTAAGCTTTCATTTCCAGCACTAAAAATAGATACTTCTGTGCACACTAGCACAACAAAAATAGCCATGCTCACTGAAAGGGGCCCACATGGTAGAGATCACAGAGTTAAGTCTGTCAGGAAGGTCTGCTGAAGCCTAGCACAGAGGTGGGTGAGGACATCAGGCAGTTCTGGGTGCTTATATTGGTCCTGGACTCTCTCAAGAGGTGGGCAGGTACCCTGTGAGGCACAAAGTACACAGAGTTCTTGCCAAGCAGATGCTGGTGCCAGAACATTTGATCAAAGGAACAGATTTCCCAATAGGAATTGTAGCAAATAACATTTTGCTTGCTGTAGACCTACCTACAGCAAACTGCTTCATTTTTAGTGCTCATTGTGGTGCAAAATTTAGTCATATAGACTATGTAATGATAATTATTCAAAAATGATAGTTTACATCAAAGCTATATAGGAAAAGCAACTGAAATCATAAAAGGCAAGCACCATGATTTACAATAAGTTCATCAGCTAAGTACATCAGCCATTTAAAGACATGGTTGAATAGAATTCCCCACTGCAGACCAACACACAAACAGGCATGGTGGCATTAATACATCCCCATGAGCATTAAGCAAACAATTTGATGGCATGAGCAGAGTGACTGAAACAAAGCTTGGATTTTGGATGAAACAATTATATATAAAATTTCAATTTGAGGACTGTCACTGTGGCCCTTTTTTCAACTAGCTACTTCAGCTCCAAGAGCAGAAATCTCCTCTGGTCAGAGTTTTAGAAGTCAATTTTCTATGCAGACTTATGACTGTATATTACAACTTTATGATTTTAAAGTATTTTGGAGATGTTTCAGGGAGAAAAGTCCTATAAAATGCAGGGTTTCTTTTACTTGTGATGGGAGATGTTGCTCACTAAAAAATAAATGTTTTCTTAGAAGAAGGGATGAAACAATAAGAATAGCTGCAGGAAAAAAATAATAGATTTAGGAACATCATTACACTAAATTATAATAATGGTGTGAGCTGATTATCTGGTCTACATCTGTCTTGGCCACAATCCCTTTTGAACTAGCTGTCTGTCTAGGACAGCACTCTTAATCTCTGTGAACCCGATATTCATTCACTGATGTGAGTCATCCTAAAGGATATATAAGTTTCTAGTCAGTTCTGAAAATCTGTGAATCTATATCCAGAAAAAAACTTGTATTTCTATATGAGTTTATATCAAAACAGAAATAAGACTTCTCGTTTTGATATAAAATTATTTAAACAACTATAACATGATACCACATGGAGTCTATTATTTATGTCATTTATGATGTTGTGGGTGATCCTACTTCTTGGTTAGCTAATAAAATTGTATAAATATTATACAATTTATTTACACACTATGTAATATTATCCATTTATTTACACACTATGCAATCTTCCTCTGGTTCATATCACTTCAAACATGTATGTAATAAACTGGGAGATGAGTCTAAATGATTTTGGCATGAAATGCCTTCCTAGAGATGATACATAATCTTTTGGGATCTTTTACATGTTGTCTTATTAAAAACTGTTCACATAATATTCAAGGATACATTTCTTAACTTCTAGTAGATTTTGCTGGTAGAGTACCAGCCTTTTAAAAAGGCAACTTCTTTTGAAATAAAATACCTAGCAATATTATTCCATTTTCTAAGTATCGAAAAAACATTATTTCTTTGGATACGGATATACTGTTTGTTTGAACAGCGCACATAAACATAATTTAAAGTGCTGCTCCATAAAACTGGCAGGGCACTCTTGTGACAATTGCAGTTCAAAAAACTATACCTTCCCTGTACTTACACTGCTGCACAGCAGAGGCAAGGTTTCCATACCCACTTCCTATGGGAAACTCTCTGTCACCAATTGCAACTAAATTCATTATATCCAGCTTCTTGCAACTGTTCTATACCATCAGCTCGTCATTTGTGTTACAGCTCAGATGGAAAAGTATCCAGTCAGTTTGGAGGCAAGGAATACCACAAAATCACACCTCACACAAACCTCACAGAAGACATTTACCTGGAGGGAAGAACCCGGGATGATGGCTGCCACTGCTTGGGTAAGAAGCAGCAGAGAACTGATCAGAAAACAGGGTTTATACAGGATTTCTTGAAGTGGAAGAAGCAGATTTCCAGGGTGGGGATTGGTGAGATTTCAAGTTCTAAGCTTGGGCTTTTACTCTGTAGGGTGGGGGGCTAGCTATTAGAGCAGTAAGAGTATTCTGTGGACAGAACCTGGTGGTTAGAGGTCGTCAGAGGAGGGGCTTGGCCACTGTTGTGCTTTATGGGGTACATTACATGTTTTCTTTTTGTTCATTAACCAATCAAGGTTTGGGAAAGGAAGGTGACATTATCATTAGACTACTTGGTGTTGAATGGGAGCCATCAAAATCTTTTGCACAATCTATAATTGTGAGTCATCAGCCTCTGGTTCTTTAGGTAGGGACCAGTAATCCTGTAATAGCAAGTGACTGAACATCTAAAGAAGTTTATAAGATAGGGTCCAACTAGGAGAGTTAATAAAAGGAAGAGAGTCTGCTCCACCCTTTGTTTCTGTATCTCCTTCTGTGGGTTTTTTGTTCCCCTTTTTACAAAGGACCAGAGTATGCATACTTTGTTCTTCCTCCTGCTTGGGCATCACTTGATATATGAAATGTGTCTTGGATATTCCAAGCTTCTGGGCTAATATCCACTTATCAGTGAGTGCATACCATGTGTGTTCTTTTGTGATTGGTTTACCTCACTCAGGATGATATTTTCCAGTTTCATCCATTTGTTTAAGAATTTCATGAATCATTGTTTTTAACAGCTGAATAGTACTCCATTTTGTATATATATATCCATGCCTCTGTAGAGGGACATTTCCAGCTTCTGGCTATTATAAATAGGGCTGCTATGAACATAGTGGAACACATGTCCTTATTACATGCTGGAGAATCCTCTGGGTATATGCACAGGAGTGGTATAGCTCTGTCCTCAGGTAGTGCCATGTCCAGTTTTCTGAGGAGCCATGGGTTTAGTTGATGGTTTTTGTCCCTGGGAGCTCTGGGAGTACTGGGTGACTCATATTGTTCCACCTATGGCGCTGCAAACCCCTTCAGCTCCTTGGGACCTTTCTCTAACTCCTTCACCCTGTGCTCAGTTCAATGGCTGACTGAGAGTGTCCCCCTCTGTATTTCTCATGCACTAGCAGAGCCTCCCAGGTGACAGCTATATCCGGCTCCAGTCTCCAAGCACTTGTAGACATCGATAATAGTGTCTGGGTTTTGTAACTGTACATAGGATGGATCCCTGGGTGGTATAGTCTCTGGATGGTCTTTCCCTCAGACTTTGCTCCACCCTTTTTCTCTGTATCTCCTTCTGTCGGTATTTATTTTTGTTAAGAACAGATAATGAGAGGTGAGGTAAGAGTCTAGTTGTCTAATGGGTGAGACCACAAATGGTGGTCATGAGTGACCCAGGAGGGACACACAACCAGCAGTCTCTGAAGCAGCTAGGCAGAGTGTTATTCAGTAGCTAATATGAATTAGGATGACCAGATGTGTGTCATGTTATTTGCAGGATCAATGTCGGTAACCTCTTAAGTTTTTTGCCACTTTTACAGTAATCTTCCTTTTGTTCATGGAGAAAATAGGCATGGCACCAAACCCTAGTGATGGAGAGATGACTAAAGGAATTGTAGAGTACTGGATCAGCCTTTAACAGACTCATATAGATCAATATCCTAACCCTAATAGGACAGGCTGTTGAGTAGAGGCAGAGGTTTCTTGAATGTTAAACATCCATATGTAAGAACTACTCTTGACAGATATAGATAGGAAGAAACAGTAGAGAGAACAAGTTTAGATATCAAATCAGCAACTTGAGTTTGAAATATTGAGAAGTGGGCATGGCTGAAAGGTAAGTATGGCATCCTCTGTTAATGATATGAAGGGAGAATTATGGAAGGGAACAATGTTTGAACTCTGGAAGGAAGTGGTGTTTGGAAACACTTGTATGTTAGAAGTTGGGACAGGTGACAAGGAAAGAAGACAGTAATAGGTTAACTTTTTTATTCCTTTGCAAAAAGTTTAGCTGTGGCCAGAGATACATTCTGGTAAATGAATGCATGCAGGCATTGCTTTAATATCCTATTAAGCAAGCATTGTTTTAAAATTCATAAGCTGAATCTAGTGACTAAAATGTCCTGAGATAAAATCTGAGTTCTGATCATCAAAGCAGTGACAGAGACACAAAAACAAAACCAGTGAACACAGAACATACAGAGCTCACACACTAAAAAAAAAGTCAATCAGAAACAAAACATATGGTATTCACCATCATTCTTACATCTTCCAAATTTGCCATAAGACTTATGGACACACCAGAAAACATAAGCCCATCTGCACATACATACAAACAGGCAAAGCTCTTCAAACAACCAGGATCAGGTAGGTGGGCAACATCTTGCTTGTTCCCTGGATGGAATTGAAAGATTTTATAGTTGGATAATGAGAGGAGGGTTATGTTTGACTATAGAAGTGTTTTTGACTATCCTATACTCAGGGATGCACTTGGAATGCTGAAAAGGGAAAAGGTATGTCAGATTATGTGAATTGGAGGTAGAGAAAGAGGAGGAGGAGGAAGAAGAAGAGGAGGAGGAGGAGAAGGGGGAAGAGGGGAATGGTCAAGCAGATGAGAGGAACAAATAAATAGAGGTTCCCACTTTCGCTAGGAAGTCCCTTCCCAAAAAAGAGATGGGAGAGGTTGGTACCACAAGGAAGCAATGAGTAAGGTAGATATTCCTAAGATACAGCTAAGTGTTGGAGTTTCATGAAGCTAATAATGCTGTCTCCATAGACTGACAATAGGGGAAGAGGAAGGAGAGATGGATCCCTAAAACTCTGTCATGACTGAGTAGGTAGCTCCATTGTTCAGAAAGAAAGAGATAGACTGCCCTTATATTCTGTGTCTATTGGGGACTTCCTATTAGAATTGGCAATGGTCTGATCAAGAAAGCCCAGGCATCTCTGTTCTGCACAGCCAGGTCTAGAAGGATAACTGGAAGACAATCTGGGCTTGATTTCCTCATACTATAAGGGACAAAAGGGACAAAAGGATAGTCAATGCCCCAGTGTCTTTCTTAATGTCACCTTAGACACAGTCTTGGTAATTTACAAGGGTTAAGACAGGACATGACTCAGTAACTCTCCTGACTACATTTGAAACATAGTCGCAGAGATTCTCAGGCTTTGGAAGCCTGGGAAGCTGCTATGGCTGGTTGAAAGGCCTTCACTGGCCTCCAGGGTTCTTATTTTCTGACTTTTTCATCTCTCCCAGGGTAAACCTTAAAGGCCACCATTAAGACTTCTGCCTGGTGCCATAGAGGAACAAAAATATGTACCACCCAGTACCCCCAGAACTCCCAGGGAGGAGTGGGTGGATTGGTGAGCAGGGGGAGGGGGATTGGTTAGGGAATTTGGGGGGAACAGCAAAGTGGACAACATTTGAAATGTAAATAAAGAATATATCTAGCTGGGCGGTGGTGGCGCACGCCTTTAATCCCAGCACTTGGGAGGCAGAGGCAGGAGGATTTCTGAGTTCGAGGCCAGCCTGGTCTACAGAGTGAGTTCCAGGACAGCCAAGACTACACAGAGAAACCCTGTCTCGAAAAAAAAACACACACAAAAAAAGAATATATCTAATAAAAATACGAAAAGAAAAAGAACTTAAGCCTGTGGAGTGAACGGAAAGGTTGTTCCTTTTTCTAGATGTTTATGCTTGGCTCTAATATCAGGGAAATTCTGGAAGAATTGGGTCTTAAGACGTTATTTTCCATATGGAGACTCAGGATCCAGATTGTATATTTTAAGAGGGCCTTTGTAAGGAAGTCCAGGAACTGAGATGAGTTTTCATGTTTTTCCTGGATGATCTCTTGGAATTTTTTCATAATTTACAACTTTAAGGATGGCCTTGTAGAGACTAGTCAGAGGACAAGTTATAAACTGATTGCTAGCAAGGACGCCCTCTAGGGTATTATAATTCCATTCAAGGTCTCAGTCTGGACTGCCTCAGCACAGACTGGGTGGATGGCATTATTCTGGTGGATTTCTTCTGCATGTGCCCTGGCCTGATCCCAAACTTGCCTGTGCTCCTCCAGAAAAAAAAATTGTTGGTGAGAATCATATAAACAGCATTAAAGGTGAGGTTGCAAGATTAGGTAATCTGGAATTCTTTAATAAAGTTGGAAGAATTAGCAGTATAGGACCCCAATCTTTTTTCTGTTTGAGAGAGTTTGTTTACTGAGAAAGGGGACATGTACCCTGACCAAGCCATTTTTACCCTGGCAGAAGGAGAACTGTGGCTAGTTTTGGCCAGGTAGGAGGAGGTAAAGGGGATCCCATAGCAGAGTAGGAGCGGGAGGACTAAGGGCTTCAGTGATCTAACACTGGGCTTCTGAGGGGCTTGATTTGGACAGTCAAGGGACTATATACTAAGACCTATAAAATGAAGCTCCTTAGTATGATTGAAAACAGTGGGGTAATCATCTTGTTGGGCTTCATAGCAAATTGTTTTTCCTTCAATGGTTTATATCATGTTACTTTTAATCCAAATGGGAGTGAAGTCAAATGACAAATTCATCCTTCCCACCCAACAAAGATGGCTCACAGTCACATGACTGCTTTCATCTTGTTGGGAGGATAGCAGCTAAGATGGCAGTCAGCCATCTGTTTCCTTTAACTGTGCACAGAGATTTTTAACTATTAAGTCAAGGGTTGTGAGGTTAAGTTAGCCCTTTTCTTAGAGATTTTGAAGGTTTATAATCATACCCAATATGCTTACAAATCCTGAGGTAATAACAAAAACCAAAAAAAAAAAAATGTAATAGTAGCAATAGTCCACATTGGGGATATTCTGCCCCATTATTTTGTTTTGCTCTCCTTTCTCTGTCATAAAGTTAAATGACTTGCCTGATATGAGACAGAGATTTAGAGGATATCTTTAAACAAAAGGTTTGGGTCTACCCTGACTCCAGACCCCACTTTTAATTAAAGAGGGACAGCATAAAACAGTAGTCTAATGTCATTCATACCTAAAAGACACAGGAATCCCGGGAAAACTGAATCTAGTAAGTTGAGAATAAAGAAGGGTTAGAGATAGATAAATTTTGGTCTCTAGCTATAGACATAGGATTCTGCAAGAAGGAGCTGAGAGACTTAACAGCCAGAAAAAGAGTATGTGCACACACCAGTTGGACTACTCCTTTGCTTTCTCCCCCTCCTGCTTGATCAGGCTCTTGGGTTATACTTTGTACCAAATTTATAGGTACATTAATGATAAGTTAAAAGATAGGACATTTACACCTTTGGTGGGTAGGGGAGGAGATGAGAAAAAAAACAGAAATTGGAGTAGAGAAACGTGAATATAAAAAAAAATTCTTTCCATTTCTCTGAAGTATTTGTAAAGGTCCCAAATAATATTAGGAATTATGGTGCTGTTAAATGGCACTTTAAATTTATTTTCTGATGGGTATTGGGGCCAAATTCAGTTAAATGATAAATTTAAAGTATTTCACGGTTGAATGCCAGGTGAAGAGACTGGAGGTTTTTCTAAAAGGCATGCCAAGGGGTAATGAGAGGGTATGGAAGACACCATTCCCGTGGATGAAAAGAGGGAGAAAAAATATGTCACTGCAGCTTGTAGTTGCTGGTGTCCCCAGAACTCAGAAAAGATAGACAGAGAAACAAACCATTCAGTGAGTTTTTAACCACACTCAGTAAGGGTCAGGGGCATTGTCTGCATAAACCTGAGGAGAGACTTGGCTTTTGTGAAGGTCAGAAAGCAAGGACAAAAGAAAATAAGTTCTCGGGATGGAGTAGGCATCTTTTCTATATGAAAGGGTCAGGAAACAGAGCCCCAAAAGGCACTAAATCCTAAGGAGCTGTGGGATTACCGGTAGCTCTGAAGGGAAGGCAGTAAGAGGGTGCAAAATCCCCTTCAGCCTGAAGAAACTGAAAGATTGCAGCTCCAAGGATGGAGGCATGGGGTCAGATAAATATGATTATCATTGCATAGCATGTGACTGGGGGTATCTCACCTCTACGAATACCAGAACAGTGCTGGACACTCAATAGTCACTTCTTCAGACTCAAGTGTGTCTGTTGTAGGTGGATTGGAGATGAGGGATAGTGTCTTAATGCAGCTTAAACCTCAAGGAGGATCATGGACATCAGGAGAGCCTTTCCAACTTACAGCACCAATGTACTTATTACAGCTCAGATAGAATGGCAGTTGGGAGCCAAGGAATACCAAAACATCTCACTGCACAACAAACCTCAGAAGAGATTTATTGGGAGGGAAGAACCAAGGAGGGTGGATGTCTCTGCTTGGGAGAGAAGGCACAGAGAACTGAGCAGAAGACATGGTTTTTATAGGGTTCCTGTGGGGGGACAGAGCTTTCCAGAGCAGAGATTTCCAGGTTAGTGATTGGTGGGATTTCAAGTCTTGAGCTTGGGCTTTTACCCAATAAGGTGGGGGCTGGGGCTGGTGGTTAGAGCAGTTAGAGTGTTTTGTGGGTGGAGAGTTTTTCTGTTGGAGGTCCTTAGGCCTGGTCACTACAACTTAGCACAGATATATGACATCGACTCAAGTCTTCATTTATACTCCACCCCCCAAAACTTTAAAACAAAATCTTGTTGCTAACAAATAATCAACCTTTTATAGTTCGGACTTTGTTATAAAGTGTTTTATATACAGAATAAGTGTAGGTGTTTCAAAAGAAGATTTCTTCTTCTCTGACTCCCATACATAGTAAGGCTAAACTCTAAATAATCAAAAATGAACATGGGTATAGCCTCAAAAGAACCTGACATATTCAAGGTCCCAATATGCAACTACATTATTATTTCCATTTATCCAAAAGCAAATGGTTACTCTTAAATAAATTTAGGAATACAGATGCATCTTAATTAAGGCATAGTGAGAAATCTTTTATAAAAAATGTTCTAGCCGGGCAGTGGTGGCTCATGCCTTTAATTCCAGCACTTGGGAGGCAGAGACAGGCGGATTTCTGAGTTCGAGGCCAGCCTGGTCTACAGAGTGAGTTCCAGGACAGCCAGGGCTATACAGAGAAACCCTGTCTCAAAAAAAAACAAACAAAAAAAAACAAAAAATGTTCGAATAGTGAAACTAAATTATATAGTAAAGTCAACATGTAACCCAGGATTGACCTTGTAAATTACAAGAGTACAAAACATTTCTTCAGGTAACGTCACCAGACATTATTTGTAATCATACCCAAAACATCTAAAAACAAGTTGTGCATGTCTTTGTGCCATGCAGTCCAAGTAAAATCTTTTGAGAGAACCCTATTACAGGATTCTCAGTTCTCTAGGATCAATTTACAATGTTTCATGTTAGCGACTCGCCATACATTTGTGGTGTGTGTGCCTACATGTACTTACAAAGGCCTTTGTAATCAGCAGTTTTGTCATACAACTGCCATAGCCATCGATACTCAAAAGTTAAAAACTTAAAGGTTCTATGTAAACTGAAGTTCTTTGTATTTTTGCCATACATTTTAAATAATGTGTTTTGTTTTTAAATGATATGTAAATGTTTTATTAAATTTAAAAAAATTGTTTTTCCTATCTTTTCTATCTAGAATTTGACATGTTATAAATGACTTTTTTCTTTTATAATAATATATATAATAAATACATTGCTTAGCTTCAATAAAACATGATCTTCCCCTTGCCTTTTAGAGGGAAAAACGACTTTCATTGACTGCAAAATCTCAATGCATTTAAAGCATGTGTCTGGACACTTTGTCCAGCACTATAACATGATGGTTTAAGTAATATCTCATCACTTTAATATGCAACTTTATGTATTTAAGCATTCATATACACAAGGCACACCTGAGAACGCTTCTGTTTTCCTTTAAGAGTTCTAGTTATTTTTACAGATTTAAAATCATCTTATTCTGTTTCTTTTGTATTCATTTTGGGCATGTGGTGCATGTAGGAGCATGTGCTAGTATGTGTAGGGTCAATGCATGTAGGTGCCTGTCACAGTATGTACAGGGTCTCTATACAACAAGCAGAAGTAGGTTCTCTTCTCCCACCAAATGAGCACCCAAGGATCAAACTCATGTCTTCGGGCCTGTAACTTTACCTACAGTCCTGCTTTTCTAACCCCACACTTAAAAACAAAACAAAACATAGAACAAAACAAACAAGCAAACAAACACAAAATAATCATCACTTTCTAGTTAGTTGTACTTTCTAGCAAGATGTCACTTGCTGTATACATATGAGTGTTTCAGAGACAGAGATGAGAGAGCAAAGGTTCTGATGATAGGGAAACATAAATGTATTGTTTTACATTCCTTAATTTTTTAATTTCTTTCAAGTTTAAAATTGCCTGAAATGGGACTGTAGAAATGGCTTAGCCGGTAAGAGCACCGACTGCTCTTCCAATGGTCATAAGTTCAAATCCCAGCACCCACATGGTGGCTCACAACCATCTGTAAAGATATCTGACGCCTTCTTCTGGTGTCTGAAGACAGCTACAGTGTACTTACATGTAATAAATAAGTAGACCTAAAAAAATAATTTAAAAGAAAAATTCCGTTTCTGTGATAAACACCATAATCAAAAGCAAGATGGGGAGGAAAGCGCTTATATGGCTTATATACCCTGTTTCCGGTTGATCACTAAGCGAAGTCAGGGCAGGAACCGAAGTTGAGGCTTCTGCAGGACGCTGCTTATTACTTACCCACGTTCATACAATCCAGGGCCTCCTGCCCAGGGGTGGTACCGCCCACAGTGGGCTGTGCCCTTCCACATCAATCATTAATCAAGAAAATGTCCCACAGACTTGTCAACAGGTCAATATGATAGATACATTTTCTCAGTGGAGGGCCCTATTCCCAGATGACCCTTGCTGTGTCAAGTTAACAAAAAAAAAATTGCCTGAAATATGGTAGACACAAGAAGCTGTGTTTTTAATTTTCTTGATAAAATGGTGAACCTCTAATGTTTTCAATCAAGGATTCCAGTGTAGTCATACTAAAACTTCAATGTAAAAGGAAATATATTTGAAAAAAGGGAAAAGGTAAGGAAGAACTTAAAGAAAACACATATCTTGCAGAGACTTAATGTGTCAGTGTGTGTGTTGGGGGGTACCAAGGGGGGCTTATCCACTAAGTGCAGATGGGGGAAGGATTGTGGGAGGGGGTGACTGGGAAGGGGCAGGTGAGTGGCATGTAAAGTGAATAGGTAAAAAGAAAAGAAAAAAGAAGAGGAGAGGAGAGGAGAGGAGAGGAGAGGAGAGGAGAGGAGAGGAGAGGAGAGGAGAGGAGAGAAGAGAAGAGAAGAGAAGAGAAGAGAAGAGAAGAGAAGAGAAGAGAAGAGAAGAGAAGAGAAGAGAAGAGAAAAGAAAAAAGAAAGAACACATCTGTATCTTATTTCACAACACAGTCTTTCTGGTACCCTGACTTTGAACCTGTCTATTCAATGTGGAAGGAATTCATGGACGTGTTGCTTAGAAACCCCTTATCAGGTAGTACTATGTCTAATTTTCTGAGGAATCACCAAACTGATTTCCAGAGTGGTTTTAGCAACTTGCAATCCCACCAACAGTGGAGAAGTGTTCCTCTTTCCCCACATCCTCTACAGCATCTGCTGTCCCCTGAGTTTTTCATCTTAGCCATTATGATCAGAGTGAGATGGAATCTCAGTGTTGTTTTGATTTGCATTTCCCTGGTAACTAAGGATGCTGAACATCTCTTTAGGTGCTTTAGAGCCATTCGAGTTTCCTCACTTGAGAATTCTCTGTTTAGTTCTGTACCCCATTTTTAATAGGGTTATTTGACTCTCTTGAGCCTAACTTCTTGAGTACTTTGCATACCTTGAATATTAGCTCTCTATCAGATGTAGGATTGATAAGGATCTTTTCCCAATTTGTTGGTTGCCGTTTTGTACTACTGATCGTGTCCTTTGCCTTACAGAAGACTTGCAGCTTCATGAGGTCCCATTTGTCGATTCTTGTTCTTAGGGCATAAGCCATTGGTGTTCTGTTCAGGAACTTTTCCCCTGTTTCCATGTGTTCAAGATTCCTCCCCACTTTCTCCTCTAAAAGCTTCAGTGTGTCTGGTTTTATGTGTGGGTCCTAGATCCACTTGAACTTGAGCTTTGTACAAGGAGATAAGAATGGGTCGATTTGCATTTTTCTGCATGATGACTGCCAGAAAATTAGACATAGTACTACCTGAGGACCCAACTATACCACTCCTGGGCATATACCCAGAAGATGTTCCTAAACGTAATATGGACACATGCTCCACTATGTTCATAGCTGTCTTATTCATAATAGTCAGAAACTGGAAAGAACCCAGATGTCCTTTAACTGAGGAATGGATACAGAAACTGCGGTATATATACACAATGGAGTACTATTCAGCTATTAAAAACAATGAATTCATGAAATTCTTAGGCAAATGGATGGAACTAGAAAGTGTCATCCTGAGCGAGGTAACCCAATCACAAAAGAACACACGTGGTATGCACTCACTGATAAGTGGATGTTATCCCAAAAGTGCAAAATAAACAAGTTACAATTCACAGACCACAGGAAGCTCAAGAAGAAAGAGAACTGAAGTGGGGGTGCTTGGGATCCTCTGTGAAAGAGAACAATATACTTACAGGAGCAATAATGGAGGCAAAGTGTGGAGCAGGGACTGAAGTATAGACCACCCAGAGACTGCCCTACCTGGCGATTCACCCTATAAACAGTCACCAAACCCCAACACTACTATGTGCTATAAGAAGCGCATATCAAAAGGAGCATGCCATGGTTGTCTTCGGAGGGGCCCTGCCAGAGCATTACACATACAGAGGCAGATGCTAGCAGCCAACCATTAGTCTGGGAATGGGGTCCCCAATGAAGGAGTTGGAGGGCGGTCTGGAGGAATGGAAGGGGTTTACAGCCCCATGGGAAGAACAATGATGTTGGCCACCCAGATGCCCCAGGACTCCCATGGACTAAACCATCAACCAAGGGGTAAACATGGTTCCAGACTAAAATGTGGCAGAGGAATGCCTTGTTGGGCATCAGTGGGAAGAGTGGTCCTTGGTCAGGTGAAAGCTAAATAGATGCCCCAACAAGGGGAAATTGAGGGGGGTAGGTGGTTGGAGTGGGTCGGGTGGAGGGGCATATACTTGGAGGCAGGGAGTGGGAGAAGGGGTTGAGTGGTTTTTGGGAGGGTGGAAAACAGGAAAGGTTTTGCCACTTGAAATGTAAACGAAGATTATATTTAATAAAAAATACATATAAAAAAAGAAACTCCTTATCTGGTATTGAAATGACTTTCTGCCTTCTTGTAAGACAGGAAGCTACCCTAGAATCTGTGAATTTGTTGAATTTCTCAACAAAACCATTTCTGAAAACCACCACCTCACAAAAACAGCCTCATTCTTACCAGTCTAACAGTCATGAAAACAAATTTACCAGTGAAATATATGACAAGTCATTTACTATTCCAGAAAAAATATAACTTTACACTCACGAGGGATAGATAATGAAGTCCCAAAGTGAAACCCGCCATTTACTGTCATTATTTTGTTCCACTAAAAGAGTACCATTTTATCAAAAACTTTTAGAAATCACTAATTTAACTAAAGTATGAACTTCTACTACCTTATGGAGTTAATGAATTAGCAAAATTTCAACTTAAACCCTTCCCAAATAATGGGCAGTACAACGGGTGTTATTCTTTTCCTCATTATAAATCACTTCACATTCTTATTGATTGCTGTTCACATCCTTCAGTGTACCACTCAGAAATCATGATGATGGCCATCATGGAACCTCACCAGTCTATATGATAAAAGACTGTTTACAACATTTCTTCTATCATTTCAAGGAGAATATGTAATTGAGACTTTAAATTTCAGATAGAAGTTTACAACTCAAATGACTCTGGCTAACTATGAGCTTCTGAAGTCACCCACCTGGGGCAGCATTCGATTTTCTTCTTCCAGCTGTCTGACTCTGGCCTCCAGCTGCCTAACATAGGACAAGGTTGATTCTAAAATTAAAAAGAAAGAACTTACATTATCCACAAGGTCTCATTTGGTTTACTGTCAAGGATATTTTTGACTTGATTTACTAAGTAGAACCAAAAGATTACTTAGTCAGTTCTTTAAAAAAGAAAGACAATTCTTTCTAGAGAAACCATTCATGCTATACAGTTTTGAGCACTGTACAATGTTAACAGGATTAAAGAAATTTGTAAACGAGGATGCTGAGGCTTTTTCACAAATGTTGAGTCTCAGAACTTCTCAGATACTTTATTTGTCCCATATACCAGACAATTTTATGATGTGATCTATAACCAAAATCAACTTCAAGATTTCATTAAATTTTTTAAACTAGAAAAAATGTCAAACATAGAGTTCTTTGAAATTTCCCGGCAACCATTCGAAATTTTAGAGACAACATTTATTCTTCTTACTAATTTAGAGTTATTAACTGTGCTTTAGAGAATATCTATATAAGAGCTAAACATTTAACTTAGGGCTAGACTTCTCCTTTGATTTTGGCTGAGTATAAGGACCTAAGAGTTGTTTCATTCCTTGTAAGTTTTTGTGTCTATTTTCCTCCAATCTTTAAGTAACTGAAAGCAACAGACTTAGAATTGATATTTGTTTTGCATGTTACAAGGTCAGATGATGAACACTCAGAAGTGCTGTACTTCATTTCTGTTCACACAAACTCTGCATTTTACAGCTTCTTGTCATAAGAGGGTTCACAGCAAGGGACAGAGAGTGTGACTGATGGTGACTCTTCACTAAATGTCAATATTCAAGTGTCGCATACAGCAGTGCAGTTGAATGTCAAGCAACACCCAAGAACAGACAAACACTTTTCAGGTGTAGTCAAAAATACATGGCAGGACAATTCTTCCAGCATATAACCCCATTTCTAGTTAACACTAGAGTAGTAGACATGCTTGAGGCTTCTTGATGTGGAGTCTCAGGAACACAGAAGAAGAGTAAACCATGAAATTGAAGCACATTTAATAGCAAAAGTGGGAGACCCCGTTGGAGAGCTTCAGCTACTTACGCATTAAAGCAGTGGTGTGAAATTTATCATGGAAACCATTATTGGTTTTAACTGGGAATTGCTTAAATAAACTCATTTTCTTCATTTTAACTTCAAAAGCAAGAAGCTGGTATTTTATATAAGATACCAGTCTTTAGTTCACAAAAAAAACAAGGTCATCTTGTTTTAAATATAGCATGTTCATATGCACAAAGATCTGCAGACAAGCCACCCTCAATTACATTAACTAAAATATTGATACAATGACCTCAAATTTTTCATACAAGCAGCTGGAAACACAGGGGAAACTGAAGACATTTGCTAAAAATATGCTCTCATCAAGGCTTAATGAAATGCTAAAGCTATGCTATGTAGACTTTCTGAATGGAGGAAGGAGAGTACACTGCACAACGTAATGGCAGATTCCCAGCCCTTATGAGTCTGTCTGCATTTCTTTGCAGATCAAGATACAAGAAGGAGTGCCTGACTCACACAGTTTTGCAAAACCAGCTTTCTCCTCTAGAAAAACATCTTTTTGTTAAAGACCTTCCAAATTTAAAACTGATCAATCATATTCTACTTAAGCTATGGAAAAAGATCTTCTCCATTTTCCCAATGTATAGCTTCATCTCTATTGCCCTTGTACTGCACAGTCTTTGGGGCCAAGAAACTTAAAGCACTGGAGAAGACTCTTTCAGATAGATTCTAATAGAAAATGCCACTAGAAGGAATTAGTTTTAAACCAGTGACCATATCCAGTTGCTTTAGTCTATCCATTGTCATTTTATTTTTTTTCATATGATATATTTTGATCACAGTTTCCCCTCTTCCAGGTCTTTCCAGATCTTCTCCCCTCCCCCCTCTCTCTTTTTCTCTCTCTCACTCTCTTAGAAAAAAACACAGCTCATGTTTTCACTAACTCCAGAAAACATTATATATATATATATTATATATATATATATATATTCATATACAAAGTTGTAGAGAATTAAAATTGAGTTTGAAAACTAATTTTTAAATTTCTAATTTTTATGATGAATTTGATAGAGCAAGTGTGAATGCAGACACTCAGGTATGAAGAAATAAGAAGTACATTTAAACATAAAATACATTTCATAAGTCATGTTACAATGAAGGCAAAGAGGAGTTTTGAATTTGTCTCTTCAATAATAATTGATTGTTTGAATGTTTTGTGTCAGTCACTGTTCTAGGAAGGAGTCTAGTCATTAGAAATTCTTCCAAATATAAGCTTTCTTTTCGATTAAAAACTGATGTCCTGGTCCAAGAAGTTTCATTTAACCTTCTCATACAATTCTCCTTAACAATCAATAGCTATCCCACATGTTGAAAAACAATTTCCTAGGGACAAAATCAGGTATGGGCAGTGGTGGTGCATACCTTTAGTCCCAGCACTTGGGAGGCAGAGGCAGGTGGATTTCTGAGTTTGAGGTCAGCCTGGTCTACAGAGTGAGTTCTAGGACAGCCAGGGCTACACAGAGAAACCTTGTCTCGAAAAAAACCAAAAACAAAACCAGAATCTAATCTCATGGGAAATTAGAGTACTCATGCTGTTGATGTTGCTTCTGTTCAATGAAGGAACAGGTAGGAAGTGAGCAGGCATACTTTCTGGGTTGTTTATCATATCAAAATTTGGGGTTTCTGTATCAAGCTATTGCTGGAAACTACCAAGAAAGAAAGAAAAAAAGAAAGAGAGAAAGAAAGAAAGAAAGAAAGAAAGAAAGAAAGAAAGAAAGAAAGAAAGAAAGAAAGAAAAAAAGAAAGAAAGAAAGAAAGAAAGAAAGGGAGAGAGAGGGAGAAAGGAAGGAAGGAAGGAAGGAAGGAAGGAAGGAAGGAAGGAAGGAGACTGAGATATCAGTATGTCATTTTAGCTTTTACAATGAGGTTGCAAAAGATCATCAGACAAGTAAATAACTATAGAGTATATGTGCATGTGCAGGGTGGGGTGGAGAGACTTCATGTGTGTTATTGAAGGACTCAATCTCTAAGAAATTTCCAACTAGTTGTAAAGAAAAAGAAGTTCAAGTCCATATGATAATAAGAAACTCAGTACTGGGACATAGGAATAAAGCAATCCATGTTGACTTCATTCTTTAAAAAGAGAGACTTGACCTTGTGTCAACAGAACTATGACAGGCCTTGTCACATGTAGAGCCATAGCAAGACAGCCAAAGAATACCCTGTAACCCTATAGTATACAGAAGGACAGCCCAAAAGGAAGCCAACTGGTAATCAGAGAAAACATCTAAAGAAACAGCTTCACCCATACAAGATGAGGCCTTTTGCTTTTCACTGTCCTGAAGGTTCTTATTTCTCTTTTCATTCTTGGGTGTTTATGGTCACCTGGACACTTGAAGAGCTAGGCAAAGCATAGGAAATGTATTTAATATCCTAATGACACACTACAGATGCTCATGCAGAAGCCACTACTCTCCAAGTTCCTCACTGCAACTTGAGCTTTCATATAAGAGTTCATAGCATCCTTCCTAGTAAGTGTCAGAAACATATGCAAACTCAGTTTGTTGTCCCACACATGTAATCACAGCTCTCTGGAGATTGCTGCAAGTTCAGGTTAACCCTGAGCTACATAGCAAGTAGCAAGCCATCAGCAAAACAGTAGACTTTCACTCCCCAAAACAAACAAACACACAAAGAAAAGCAAACTCCACCAGCTACAAATAAACAATTGAAAAAACAGATTGAAGAACTATATGTAAGAATCTACTAGGTATGTATGTTTATGTACACATATAAAGTAATCCATGCACCATGTGTGCACAGTACCAAGGAGGCAAAAAGAGGGTACCAGATCTCTGCAGCTGGAGTTACAGATAGTTGTGAGCTGCTATATGGGTTCTGGGAATTAAACCTGGGTCTTATGGAAGAGTAGCCAGTGTTCTTACTCACAGAGCAGGCTCTCCAGCTCTAAGTTATGTATATTTTAAATGATTCCTATGTATAAACAGAACACAATACTGGCTTTCTATTCCATGCAGTCCACCAACTCACAGGACAGTTTTCAGATGAGAAATTACTACACTGGAGAACACATATAACACAATTTAATTATCCAGATAAATTTTTAAAAAACTTTGTTTCATTATTAAGACACCAGTGTCACCCCACCTTAATAGCTCAATACTTTTTCCACATTTACACCTAGATTAAAAATATCTCTGAAGGACTCACATTTAATAATCTGATGTTTTCATTGGATAGTACCATTGACATTATTTTAACCTCCCTGAAACTTAGTCAATCATATAAAGACCAGCAATGCAATTCCACTGTCAGTTTGAAAGCACTCTGTTGAAAATAAGAACCAAGACTACCTCCCCAGTTTCTGAAGCAGTTGTACCTCCCCCTAATGTATCATGTCCCTGAAATGACACAAGAATCACTCTATTGTAGATAGTTTGTCATTGGATTGAAAACTAGAGTTTGCTAAGCATCTAAGTAGTTTGTGTGCATGAAGTACACAAATTTCAGGTAATGTCTGACTATGAAGCTCAACCACAGCCCCAGAGCAATTGAGATATTGAATAGAAGGTACAAGCAATATGGAAGACTTACTGACTATAGGTTTCCATACTCTACTCAGGCAGAGAGACAGAAAAAAGAGGAAGGAGAGCATCTTATCTCTACATGTCAAACATTTATCTTCCTCAAACCTCAGGCTCAAATTCACTTATTGCTGACCTGAAAGTGAGAGGTGGTACATTAGACTTGAAGAGATTATAGAGCCCTGGGAAAATCCCCCTTCTGGATGGGTTTGCTACCTCTGCAACATGGAAGCTTGCCTGTGAAAATCACCTTGATCTCTTTTCATTCAGCCAGAGATGTAGCAGAAAACAGGTTATAACCAGACACTGGTCCAATTACCTAGGTCGCTAGAACTGTGAACCAGTAAATCATATCTACTCATTGTAAATTAGGCAGTCTTTACTGCTCTGTTACATCAGCATGGACCAAACTAATAAACGTCTCAGCAAGAGTCCACTTCCCACATGATTTCTTGTCCATAGACCATCTCTTCAGCAAACCCCAAGCTTCTAAAGCACAGTTTGATCACAGGCTTTCACATAGTCCTGACAAAAGGTGTTTCTTTCTTCCTTGGGAAGCAAATGTCAGCCTTCTACTCAGATTTTGTGTTACCTAGAGAAATACGAGTGATTTAAAACTTCACTATAATTTAATGTTCTTATTTTTAAAAGTTCTTGTAAGAATTGGCCTTTTCAGATTGGCCTTATTCAGACAATTCTATTGGCACATAGTTTTGAAAATAATAAAAAAAGGCTCCAGGCACAGGGACAATCAAACATAATATCGCTTAGGTCTCAGCCAGCTTGTGTGCTTCCTGCACCCAAGAGATGAGCAGGTCTGCGGTCACCTACACACCAGCTCTGCTGTGGGACATCTGCCCTGCAGAGGGACCCGCGCTCTGGGAGAGAACACATCCTCACAGGGCAGGAGCACACCAGCTTCACTTTGGCGACCTCGGCTCCGGGGATCGACTGCACTGAGCATACAGGTATCCAGGGACCTCCCCAATATAACATCACTTGAGACACAAGCTGTTGGGCTTCCATCTGCGCCCAAGAGTGAGGTAGCTCAGCGGACCTCTGGATACCAGCTCTGCTGTGGGCCATCTGCCCTGCAGAGTGATCTGCGCTTAGAGGGTGCATAGTGCACTCCGCCATCTTTGCTCCCGCAACAGGGCAACTTGGACCTCCAGACACAGGGACAATCAAGCTTAATATCGCTTGGGTCTCAGCCAGCTTGTGTGCTCCCTGCTCCCAAGAGCTGGGCAGGTCTGTGGGTCACTTACACGCCAGCTCTGCTGTGGGACATCTGCCCTGCAGAGGGACCCCCCTCCCATCTCCCCCACTCTGGGAAAGAGCGCACCCGCAGAGGGCAGGTGCTTACCAGCCTCCCTTTGGCAACCTCTGCTCCAGGGAGCCACTAAGCTGAGCCTTTGGATGTGCAGGGATTCCCCAATATAACATCACTTGGGGCAAGACACATCAGGGCTCCAAAGTCACGCAGGAGCAGGGCAGGCCCCAGAAATCAGTGCCAGGGGAATCCCGGTAATGGGGGGGGGGGTTGCTGAAATAGCCTTGCAGGCTCACAGGAGGTCCAACCAACAGCCCGTGACAGCAGGACCAACTACCACCAGAGGTAACCAGATGGCAAAAGGCAAACATAGGAATGTTACTAACAGAAATCAAAGTAAAATGGCACCATCCAAACCCAACTCTCCAACAGCAGCAAGTCCTGGATACGCCATCACACCCGAAAGGCAAGATCTGGATTTAAAATCACTTCTCATGATGCTATTAGAGGATTTCAAGAAGGACACAAATAAATCTCATAAAGAAATACAGGAGATAATTATCTGTAGGATTTACTCTCTTAAATATCTGGAAACTAAAGAATGAAGCCCAATTAAGATAAAAAAATCAGTGCATTTATCCAGGGAGAAAACCCCTCAGATGGCTTTGCCTCCTTACTGGACTTTTTTTTTTCTAAGTTTTTTTTTATTTACATTCAAAATCATTTCCCCTTTCCCGTTTTCTCCCTCCCCGAAAGTCCCATAAGCCCCCTTCCTTCCCTCTTTTCCCCATTCAACCCCCTCTACTTCTCTGTCTTGGCAATACCCTACAGATAATAAACTCACATTTTCTTTTTTCTTTCGTTTTTTTTTAAATTAAGTTCCTTTTCCAGGCACCTGTTCTGTACTAGATTTGGTGAAACCCCAAAGAAATATTGAACTGTCTCTATCCCAGAAGTTAAACCTTAATTACACAGATCTTTGAGGTGAGAAAGAACTTGACATTGCACGGTATGAGGCTGGTAAGTTTTCGCTTAAATATTTTCAGATGAACCAGCACTTTTACGAAGCAATATATATGGAAAGTAAAAAGAAATCTAGATATTTAACTGTTTTAAAGAAACAAATCTGCAACAATTCTCTATTTAGATCTTTTAAATACTTTAATGGCACCATGAAATCTTTACTTTTATGTCAATACACTAAGTGATATCTATGTCATTAAGGAGTTATAGAGTCTGGAAGAGGGCTAAGGACTTAGGGAGTGCTGATGCTCTCCTAAAGCAAACAGCTTTATTTCCTATTCCCCTTGTCAGGATTCACGCTCTAGTGCAAGGGATTCTGATGCCCTCTTTTTGGCTCTGCACACATATATACACACTCACACACAGACACATATATAAAGCAGAGGATGGGTACGGGAGCACCCTCATAGAAGCAGAGGTAAGAAGGGAGCGATAGGGGGTCTTCAGAGGGGAAACTGGAAAGGAAGATAATATTTGAAATGTAAATAAATAAAATAACCAATAAAATTTGAAATTAAAAAAAGAATGAATGTGATATGAACCTTACAATATATTAAAAAAAAAAGAAATACAGGAGAACATGAATAAATAGGTAAAAGCCCTTACAAAGGAAAAACAAAAATCACTTAGAGAAATGCAGGAGAACATGGGTGAATTGATGGAGGCCCATAAGGAGGCAACATAAAAAAAATGCTTAAAGAAATGAATCAATGGGTAGATGCCCTTACAAAGGAATCACAAAAATCGCATAAAGAAATGCAGAAGAATATGGGTCAACAGATGGAGGCCCATAGGGAGGCAACACAAAAATTGCTTAAAGAAATAAATCAAGGGTAGATGCCCTTACAAAGGAAACACAAGAATTGCTTAAAGAAAAGCAGGAGACTATGGATCAACAGATGGAAGCCCATGAGGAGGAAACACAAAAATCGCTTAGAGAAATACAGGAGCACTTGGGTCAACAGGCAGAAATCCTGAAACAGGAAATGCAAAAATATCTTAAAGAAATACAAGAAAATACAAACAAACAAGTGAAGGATCTGAGCAAATGAATCCGGGATCTAAAAAAGGAAGTAGAAACAACAAAGAAATCACAAAGGGAGATGACTTTGGAGATAGAAAACCTTGGGAAGAAATCAATAGTCATAGATGCAAACATCAAAAATAGAATACAAGGGATGGAAGAAAGAATCTCAGGTGCTGAAGATACCATAGAAAGCATACACTCAACAGTCAAAGAAAATGCAAAATGCAAAAAACGTGTAACCCAAAACATCCAAGACATCCAGGACACAATAGGAAGACCAAACCTAAGGATTATAGGTATAGATGAGAGTGAAGATTTGCAACTTAAAGGGCCAGTAAATATCTTCAACAAAATTATGGAGGAAAACTTCCCTAACCTAAAGAGAGGGATGCCGATGAACATACAAGAAGCCTACAGAACTCCAAACAGACTGGACCAGAACCGAAATACCTCCCATCACATAATAATCAAAACACCAAATGTACTAAACAAAGAAAGAATATTAAAACCAGTAAAAGAAAAAGGCCAAGTAACATATAAAGGAAGACCTATCCGAATCACATCAGACTTCTCACCAGAGATTATAAAAGCCAGAGGATCCTGGGCAGATCTCATACAGACTCTAAGAGAACACAAATGCCAGTCTAGAGTAATATACCAAGCAAAATTCTCAATCACCGTAGGTGGAGAGACCAAGATTTTCCATGATAAAACCAAATTTACACAATATCTTTCCACAAAACCAGCCCTGCAAAGGATAATAGGTGGAAACTGCCAATACAAGGAGAGAAACTACACCCTGGAAAAAAAAGAGATAGTAAACTTCTTGCATCAAACCCAAAAGTAGATACACACTCAAACATAAAGATAGCGTCAAGAATAGTAGGTGGCAATAATCACTATTCCTTAATCTCTTAATATCAATGGTCTCAATTCCCCAATAAAAAGACATAGACTAACAGACTGGATACATAAACAGGACCCAGCATTTTGCTGAGTGCAGGAAACGCACCTCAGTGTCAAAGACAAACACTACCTCAAAGTAAAAGGCTGGAAAACAATTTTACAAGCAAATGGTCACAGGAAACAATCCGGAGTAGCGATCCTAATATCAGATAAAATTGACTTTCAACCTAAAGTTATCAAAAAAGACACAGAAGGACAAGACATACTGATCAAAGGAAAAATCCACCAAAAAGAACACTCAATTCTGAATATCTATGCTCCAAATGCAAGGGCACCCTGATTCATAAAAGAAACTTTACTAAAGCTCAAAGCATACATCGTACCTCACACAATAATAGTAGGTGACTTCAACACCCCTCCCTCTGAAATGGATCGTTCAGGAAAGCAGAAACTAAACAGGGACACAGTGAATGTAATTGAAGCCTTGGACCAAATGGAACTAACATTATATATATATAGAGAGAGAGAGAGAGAGAGAGAGAGAGAGAGAACATTTCATCCTAAAGCAAAAGAATACACCTTCTTCTCTGCACCTCATGGAACCTTCTCCAATATCGACCATATAACTGGTCAAAAAACAGACTTCAACAGATATAAGAAGATCGAAATATTCTGATGCCTCCTATCAGATCACTATGGAATAAGGGTAGTCTTTAATGGCAACAAAAACAACAGAAAGCACACATACACATGGAGACTGAACAAGGCTCCACTCAATGATAACTTGGTCAAGAAGGAAACAAAGAAAGAAATAAAAGACTTTTTTTAAAATTTAATGAAAATGAAGGTACAACATACCCTACCTAGTTTATGGGACACAATGAAAGCAGTGCTGAGAGAAAATTCATAGCCCTGAGTGCTGCCAAAAAGAAACAGTAGAGAGCATACACTTGCAGCTTAATGGCACACGTGAAAGTCCAGGAACAGAAAGAAGCAATACACCCAAGAGGAGTAGAAGGCAGGAAATCATCAGACTCAGCGTTGAAATCAATCAAGTAGAAACAAATAAAACCATACAAAGAATCAACAAAACTAGGAGTTGGTTCTTTGAGAAAATCAACAAGATAGAAAAGTCCTTAGCTAGACTAGCCAGAGGGCACAGAGACAGTATCCAAATTAACAAAATCAGAAACGAAAAGGGATAGATAACAACAGGAACTGAGGAAATTCAAAAAATCATCAGATCCTACTACAAAGCCTGTATTCAACACAACTAGAATATCTGGAGGAAATGGACAAATTCCTAGACAGATACCAAATACCAAAATTAAATCAGGATCAAATAGACCATCTAAACCATCTTATAACCATTGAAGAAATAGAAGTGGTCATTGGAAGTCTTCCAACCAAAAAAAGCACAGGTCCAGATGGCTTTAGTGCAGAATTCTATCAGACTTTCAAAGAAGACCTAACACCAATACTCTTCAAACTATTCCACAAAATAGAAACAGAAGGAACTCTACCCAACACGTTCTATGAAGTCACAATTACGCTAATACCAAAATCACACAACGATCTGACAAAGAAAGAGAATCTCAGGCCAATCTCTCTTATGAATATCGATGCAAAAATTCTCAATAAAATTCTTGCCAACCGAATCCAAGAACACATCAAAACGATCATTCACCATGATCAAGTAGGCTTCATCCCAGGGATGCAGGGATGGTTCAATATAAGGAAGTCCATCAATGTAATCCACTACATAAACAATCTCAAAGAAAATAAACCACATGGTCATTTCAATACGTGCTTAGAAAGCATTTGACAAAATTCAGCATCCTTTCATGTTAAAGGTCTTGGAAAGATCAGGAATTTGAGGCCCATATCTACACATAGTAAAAGCAATTTACAGCAAACCAGTAACCAACATCAAACTAAATGGGGAGAAACTTGAAGCAATCCCACTAAAATCAGAGTCTAGTCAAGGCTGCCCCTCTCTCCATATCTTTTCAATATAGTACTTGAAGTTCTAGCTAGAGCAATTAAACAACAAAAGGAGGTCAAGGGGATACAAATTGGATAGGAAGAAGTCAAACTATCAGTATTTGCAGACGATATGATAGTATACTTAAGCGACCCATAGAACTCCACCAGAGAACTCCTACAGCTGATATTCAACTTCAGGAAAGTGGTTGGATATAAAATCAACTCAAGCAAGTCAGTAGCCTTCCTATACTCAAAGAATAAGCAGGCTGAGAAAGAAATAAGAAAAATGATACCCTTCATGATAGCCACAAACAATATAAAGTATGTTGGTGTGACACTAACCAAACAAGTGAAAAATCTGTATGACAAGAACTTCAAGTCTCTGAAGAAAGAAATTGAAGAAGACCTCAGAAGATGGAAAAAATCTGCTATGCTCATGGATTGGCAGGATTAATATAGTAAATCTGACCATCTTGCCAAAAGCAATATACAGATTCAATGCAATCCCCATCAAAATCCCAACTCAATTCTTCATAGAGTTAGAAAGAGCAATTCAAAAATTCATCTGGAATAACAGAAAACCCAGGATAGATAAAACTATTTTCAAGAGTAGAAGAACTTCTGCGGGAATCAGTATCCCATACCTCAAGCTGTACTACAGAGCAGTAATGTTAAAAACTGCATGGATTGGTACAGTGATAGACATGTAGAACAATGGAACAGAATCGAAGACCCAGAAATGAATCCACACTCCTCTGGCCACTTGATCTTTGACAAAGGAGCTGAAACCATCCAGTGGAAAAAAAGATAGCCTTTTCAACAAAAGGTGCTGGTTCAACTGGAGATCAACATGCAGAAGAATGCAAATCGATCCATTCTTATCTCCTTGCACTAATATCAATTCCAACTTGATCAAGGACCTCCACATAAAACCAGACACACTGAAACTAATAGAAAGGAAACTAGGGAAGAACCTTGAACTTATGGGCACAGGGGAGAATTTCCTGAAACGAACTCCAATAGCTTATACTCTAAAATCTAGAATTGACAAATGTGACCTCATAAAATAACAAAGTTTCTGTAAGGCAAAATACACTGTCAAAAGGACAATGTGGCAACCAACTAACTGAGAAATGATCTTTACCAACCCTACATTCGACAGAGGGCTAATATCTAATATATACAAAGAAGTAAGAAGTTAGACTTCAGAGAGCCAAGTAACCCTATTAAAAAATGGGGTACAGAGCTAAACAAAGAGTTCTCACCTGAAGACTATTTAATGGCTGAGAAGCATCTAAAGAGATGTACATCATCCTTAGTCATTAGGGAAATGCAAATCAAAACAACCCTGAGATTCCATCTCACACCAGTCAGAATGGCTAATATCAAAAACACAGGAGACAGCAGTTGTTGTTGAGCATTTGGATAAAGAGGAACACTCTTCCACTGCTGGCGGAATTGTAAACTGGTACAACCACTCTGGAAAGCTGTCTGGTGGTTCCTCAGAAAACTGGGCATGACACTCCCTGAGGATCCTGCTATACCACTCCTGGGCATATACCCAGAGGCTTTACCTGCATGCAGTAAGGACAAATGCTCCACTATGTTCATAGCAGCCTTACTTATAATAGCCAGAAGCTGGAAAGAACCCTGATGTCCCTCAACGGAGGAATGGATTCAGAAGATGTGGTATATTTACACAATGGAGTACTACTCTGCAATTAAAAACAATGAACTCACGAAATCCCTAGGCAAATGGTCAGAACTGGAAAATATCATCCTTAGTGAGGTAACCCAATCACAAAAGAACACACATGGTATGCAGTCACTGATATTAACCCAGAATCTCGGAATACCCAAAACACAATTCACATATCAGTAGATTTCCAAGAAGATGGAAGGAGAGATCCCTGGTCCTGGAAAGAGTGGATGTAGGGGAATACCAGGACAGATAAGCGAGAGGGGGTTGAATTGGGAACAGAGAAGGGGACTTATGGGACTTTCAGGGAGGGAGGAAACGGGAAAGGGGAAATGATTTGGAATGTAAATAAAAAAAATTAGAGATTAAAAATAAAAAAGAAATAAAAAATTGTAAGAAATCATTAAGAAATGAAAATAATAAAACAGACCCCTCAACCCCAAAAATGGAACCTCAATTCTTTTAATTATGTTGAAGTAGAGTTTGGTTTGGCCCCACGTCCATCACTATCAGGCTAATGCATTCTCCAGAGTCCTGCCATCTAGATACTGAGCTGAGGATTGACATTCAGAGGAAATCATTTTAGTGTCTCATTGGCCTAGAATTCTGTTAACTGTTAACTCTACCTTAAGCAGAAATACTCTCCTTATTCCACTGCCTAACCAAATGTTCTCTGTTCTTTCATTTGTAAGATAAAAGGTAGCATTAAAGGAATTAGAATCACCAGAGCTTAGAATAATCTTCTTTGTATATACATAGAGTACATTGGAACAGGTGTTTAGAGACAGGTCCAGGAGATGAAGCAAACATCCAGTAAGAGGTGGAGGGATAATGCCTTGACTCTGCAAGTCAATATTGTACATTTATGCTTGTCTCACTTTGTATGTCCCTATTAGCTTCCTCCTCACTTGCCAAACTATTTTGCACTGGACATCTTGTGATTTGTCCACTTCTTTACTTAAAGTATGGCCATCAATATTTGACCAAGTATTTCCCAATTCCCCAGGCACTGAAAGTGCTGCTCCTTGCAGTGGGTAATGCACTTGTATACCATGGTTTGTTTTAACAATAAGGGATGACATTATCCAGTAGTCACTGTCTACTTTATGTGAAATGTTCTCCTGGGTACTAGAGATGTAACTGCAAGCAGAAATGGTAAAACCCATGTGTTCACGGAATAAACAGTCCAAAGGAAAGACAGACAATAAGATCCAAGCACATGAGGTAGTCTACAAGGGTAGAATATGAAAAAGAAGAAGAAGAAGAAGAAGAAGAAGAAGAAGAAGAAGAAGAAGAAGAAGAAGAAGAAGAAGAAGAAGAAGAAAGAAAGAAAGAAAGAAAGAAAGAAAGAAAGAAAGAAAGAAAGAAAGAAAGAAAGAAAGAAAGAAAGAAAGAAAGAAAGAAAGAAAGAAAAAAAAGCTGACTAAGGCCCTGCAGAGCAGTTTTGGGCAGAAAGGAAGCAGCCTGGCTTGGTCCTGAACCAGGAAGAGAAAGCAGCTTGAGGCAGAGCTGTTTATCCTGTCATCCTTTTCCAGTGCTCTAATTTTTAAAACCTTGTGTAAACTACTTCAACTATTTTCCTTTTGATAAAAGCGTTAGCATCACATGTGAGGCTCCTCTCATGTGTTCTCATTCTCATCCCTGGAAACTGGTGGCTCTACCTCCAGAATAACCTTTTGGGACTCTCCTCCCAGGCTTTCCCATTTCCATTCCTGCTGCTCCTGCTCCATATCAACATTCACTCTCAATCTACTTAGCACCCAGAGTGTTTTCTGAAGTGTTCAGTCCAATCACATTCTTCTTTATTTCTAATTTGATCCACAGAAAATCCAAAGTCCTTATAACATCTACTGGAGCCTCACATGATCTGACCAACTGACTTCTGTCTCCTGCCACCACTTGCTCTACCTCAGACATAGAGCCTCATTTCTTTTCTGAGCACCACAAGTATTCTCCTGCTTCAGAGATTTTGCCTTAGTCTTAGCACTTTCCAAATATCCTCATTTCTGCACAGATATATAATTGAAACCCTTCTTTCAAGTCTTTGTAACTTCTAGTGAGACTCTATTTCCTTCATTTAACTGTGTAGCCTACTACCTCTTCCCTACCTAGAATAAGAACCCTATAGCCCTACGCTGTAGTTGTAACCCTGTCTTATGTCTATTTGTCAAAATTCTGCATCACCTCCTATCATGTAAGGTAGCACTAGAATAAAATGGCTGGACAAAATACTTCCAAGCAATAGGAGAATATTAAACTTTAGATGGATATGTGTGGAAGTATCCCACAAGATTGATCACATTCAGCCATTTGTTAAAAAAAAAAAATAGTAAGTCTTCTCATTTGGCTAAAGCACATCCTTGTGTGTGTAAAAAAAATAATAAAAATAAAAAAATAAAAAATAAACTTGTTGTAGTATAAAAATGATGCCTTCACAAATTTTCATATGTTGAAACTTTCCCTAGCATGATGATTTTAGGAGATGGAAGCTTGTGAGAGGTTACTGAGGTATGAGGAATAAGATTTTAGCTCTTCTAAAGAAGGCCAGAGTGTACCTGCCTCTCCGTAACAGGTGCCATTGATGAGAAATTGTTCTTTATGGGATTCCTGAGTGTCCTGCTGCCTCTGGGACTATTTGTAAGTTACCCACTCTACAGTATTCCATTTAAGCATCTATAATAAATGAACAAAACGTAGACAAACTAAGCTGGAACAAGAAGTGTGAGGAAATATGAATGGAGAATAAATTACAGAAAAATTCCATATAGACTTTTGTGCCTCTGAAATCTCAGAATACAATACAAATACCCATCTGCTGCAAATGTGCTCTGGTTAGGAATACTTTGGTTAGTTAGAGAAAATCACTGGAAGACATTTAACATAATCTGAACATACACTTTCAGTTGCTCCTGACAAGGGATCTACACTGACAGCATAAGCAAATCCTACAGAAATCAGACACTACATAGGACAAGGGCTTGCTGGGTATTGAGCAGTGGGGCTGCGAACTGTCCAGGATCAGCCTGAGAAGGGCAATAATCAAAGGTCCTTACCAAACAGAGTATGTCTCTTTGAGACCAGGAAAATTCATCACTTCCAAGGAAAAGGACAGCAAAGCCTGTTGCTGCCTTGTTTATTTTGTTTGGAACAAAGCCTGGAGGTCCTGAATTGTTTATCTAAAATGGCTTGATAGAAAAATCATGCTTGCTGTTCAGTAGTTCTGTGAGAACAGCCTTCTAAAATATTTTCTGGTTTGTTGCATTATTATTTTCTATAAAGGAATAAGTAGCTAAATAGATATCAAATAATTTATATCTAAATTAATTAAAAAATCAGTAAAAACAGTCTATATCCTATTTTGTTACTAGAAAATAATCACTGGAAATTTGTTCATTTTTTATATCCCACATTTCTGGTTAAAATATAATAGTATTTTGTTACATCTTTGTCTTCATCTACATGCATTCCAGTTCCCTGATACAGACAGAATGTGTCCCTCAAACCTCATGTTTTGGAAAGTTAATGCACAAAGTCACACACTAATGGTTGTTGAGAGATTGTGCCTTTGGGAAGGGACTGGACAGAGTTCTCTGGAATGGCATGATATCAAGGAAGTGGCTTTATTGTTATGGGGAGTTTTCTCTAGCATACAAGGCCAATCTCACTATGCCATATTCTTTATCTACCCAGAAGCTGAGTAGTTGTCAGCACCAAGTTCTAGTATTTTCCACCCATCAGAACTCTTTTCTCTATGAAATAGCTACTCTCAGATAATCTCTTATAGCAAGAGAAAAAGAAGCAAAATCCTGGGAATTGGAGCCTCCTTGTTACAGCTCCCATTTCTGTCTCTTTATATGTGGAGTCTCCATTTAGTAAGGTCTCATCTGTCATTCTTTCTTATGATGACAACAAGGCTTTTGGAAAAGTGTTCAGTAGCTAATTGTTGAGTTTGCTCTGTTCCAAAACACCCTGGGGCTTTACGCATTTTTTTTTTGTTTCCTAGACTATTTGAAGCACTACACTCAAACTGTAACTCAAGTTCCCCTAATAAAACACACTAAAAAGCAATGTACCTGAAAGGTGGCTCATTCTGCTCTGATATCCTGTTCACTTTTACTTTAGTCATTAGAAACATCTACCACACAACAGAGAGGCAGGTAGGTAGCAGTCAGTGTAACTAAAAAACTGGCAATATGCTTAAATATAAAAATATTTCAAATTCCAAAGAGCTACTTGGAACAAGCAGCCTCCTAACAGATTTTCAGGGCTAAGATGTCTCTTGCTTCCTACAGTGCTGTTGTTGCTGGAGTTGTTTGTCACTTCCCAGAGACAATAACCGCCTTTCCTAATGTGGGAGGAAAAAGTGGATGTTATTTTAATATACATAACAATTTTTTTAATGTATGTGGCCTCCTTATAAATGCATCTCAACAGTATTGTCAATGAATGCACATGGAAGAAAATCTGTAAAAAAATTTTTAAAGAAAATAACCCTATAAAATGTTATTTCTCTTAGAATAATGAATATGCTTTTTATGTACTTATGGTTTTTTTATACCTAAAGTTGCTTTTCATTACTATTATACTTCTCAGAAAAATAAAAATATCAAATTATGTAGCAAAGGTTCACTAACTTGAATTTCATCTATTGAAAAATCATAAAGACTTTGCAGAATTCAGCCTATGTAGATTCTTTGTTCTAGCTATGAAACAATGTCATTTGTGTAACATTTTTGTATTAAAGTTATCAGTATAAATTAATTTGCTTAAGGGGCAAGCTATAAACATTGAAATGTATTTTATTTAGGTTAGTATATTTATTGGATACTTTTTATTCATTGTGAATTAACCTATTTATTGAGTGTTTACTATGCTCTCATTACTCATGTTCTAGACACACTATATTGATAGTCAAATTTTCTTCTTTTCTTCAAAAAATACTGTAGTAAGAAGAATAGAAACACATAGATGAATACATGTGTGTGCTTATGTGTGTGTGTGTGTGTGTGTGTGTGTGTGTGTGTGTACCATACCACTGCCCCACATACACCCCACACTTTAATTTGCATGTAGATCACAAGACAAGACCTGGATATCCAAGTCCACATATAAATACAAGCACCTACAAAGTATATTTCAAAAATGAAATGAGAGAATTTGTAATGTTTCCAAGAAAGAAATGAACTGGAGGCATTCAAAGAACAGAAAACTAGAGTGCATAAAACTTTGCAGCCTAAAAACCTGAGCATAACAGTGAAAAGGAGATGTATCTGCCTCTTGGAAAGAGAAACAAACTACCTTAAACCATGGGTTTGTACCACTTGCAGCAGTGAGCCATTGGAAGAGGGAAGAGATGGCACACAAAACAACACCTTATTGCTACTGGTTGTTCTAGCTTTTGTAGAGGATTGAACTAAAAGAGTCATAATATGGTAACAAGATGCCACTAAAAATGAAAAATGCACAATTGAAGATGGGCTGCAAGAAGACTAAAGGTCATATGTGAGTCATGATAGTGGTGACAAAAAAGAAAAAGAAAAGGAAGAAAAGGAAAGGAAAAGAAAAGAAAAGAAAAAAGGAAAGAAAAGAAAGGAAAAGAAAAAAGAAAAGGAAAGGAAAGGAAAGAAAAGAAAAGAAAAGAAAAGAAAAGAAAAGAAAAGAAAAGAAAAGACTCAGTATGTCTCTAGGGTATAATTCATCAAAGCATATGTATAGAGTAGAAATAAGGAACTAATGAAAAAATAATGATACATGCTATATTCTGGCATGAGTGATTAGAGGACAGCAGTAGCAAGTGTGTAAGAGCCTGGAGGAAGAACAGGACAAGCATCGGAAAGCAAGGTTTTTATTTGTTTCTTCTTCATTTTATTATTGTTGATAGACAGTTAAGGCAGGATATTGTGTAAGTAGTCAGACACAAAGTGTAGAGTTCAAAGAGAGTGGGGTTTTCTTGTAAATGTAGAAGCCAACAGCAAATAGCTGTGTTGAAGAATGGGGACAGAAATAGGGCTATAGTGAACACAGCTACATGGTGACATCTATTGCTGTTAACATCTGAGAAATTGAAGTTAATTCCCTATTACTGAAGACCCACACACTTCAGACACTGCACTCAGAAGACTGGATCAGGATCTAACCTGAAAGTCTCCTTCCTAAACTCTAATTTTCACAGTACCAGAAAGTACTACATAAGCTGCCATTGGAGGGAAACAGTCAATAGTCCTACCTAGCCGTGATGCATATGAACAATGCCTTTAAAAATGACCAGCATGGCAAGATATTCCTACAGGTGCAGTAGTGGTACTCATATCTTGGCAATAACCAACAAATGTCGTATATTTATAGATATATTATTGATAGAACGATAGATGGTATAGACATATATAGATACATATATATAAAGATATTGATGTACATCAATAATAAACAAAAAAACAGACTATCAATTTGAGAGGAAGTTTGGGAGACATGGGAGAAGGTGGAGGGAAGCAGGAAGTGATATAATTATATGTTGATCTTTTAAAAATTAATAAAATGAATTAGATATTGTTACTTCTGTTTCTATTTTGTGAAATTGTTTGGGAAGTGTTGGTATTAGCTTTTTTTTTTTTTGAAGGTCTGCTAAAATTCTGCACTAAAATCATCAGGTCCTGGGCTTTTTTTTTTTTTTTGGTTGGAAGGTTTTTCTTGATGACTTCTATCTCCTTAGGGGTTATGGGACTGTTTAGATAGTTTACCTAATCTTGGTATAATTTGGCACATACTATCTGTCTAGAAAATCATCCATTTTATCTAGATTTTACAATTTTGTCGCGTATAGGCCTTTGAAGTAAGATCCAATGATTTTTTTTTTAATTTCCTCAGTTTCTGATGGACTGAGGTTGTGGACCCCCTATAGAAGAGTCAGGGAAAGATTGAAGGAAATGAACGGGATGGCAACCCCATAGGAAGACCTACAGTATCAACTAACTTGGACCCCTGGAAGCTCCCAGAGACTAATCCACCAACCAAAAAGAGCTGCCCCAAGGCCCCTGGCACATATTTAGCAGAGGACTTCCTTGTCTGGCCTAAGTGGAAGAGGATGCACCTAATCTTGTAGAGACATGATGCCCCAGGGAAGGGGAATGCCCAGGGTGGGGGTGGCAACATCATTTCAGAGGCAAAAGGCTAGGGTGGGGTGAAGAATTTTTGGAGGAGGAACCAGGAAGAAGCCAAAATAAGGATGTGATGATTTAAAAAATTAAATTAAAAAAATAATGAACTTAAGAATTACCAGAACTAAACTGTGCATTAATTTGATTACTGATATTTTCTTACCTAATTTAAAATTTTAGAATTTCTTATAAAATTGAATTCATGTGACATGTTAGCGTAGGAGAGAACTATTTGGAGAGAGACAGGTGGTCACCAAATGGAGGAAAAAGTATGACACAGGGTAGAAGGAGAAAGAGTGTAAGAATAAAGTCTAATAACACAATAAACATATATATATATATATATATATATATATATATATATAAAATACACACATAGGTATATACATATATGTATATGTGTATATATACTATATACATGCTAAGAATGTTAAGATTTCAGGTTTTATACTACCATTCATGAACCTAAAACTTCCTGTTGAGTATAACCAACACCAACTAACCTGAACATGTGCAAACTGTTCTCTGCATGTGTGGTTACAAAGCATTTGCGGTGATAGAAAGATCTGGTCAGGAAAATTCCTGCTGACTCCCCAGTTCATTTGGGCTTCTCCAATCTTGCAAGAATGCTATTATTTTGTTCTCACTAGGTAGTTACTAGACAACAACAGAATAATTAATTTCATCATATAAACAAATGAGATAACACAGTTGATAATAACTATTTGATTTTCCATGTCAAACACTTAAAAAATCAAAATGCCTAGACATGACTGATTATAATTAATCTATATGGCTAAACATGATGTAGGTGTGGTCTTCATCTTATGCGAAAGATGGAACAATTAAAGGTTTATAGAAAACTTTGGAACACAACCTAAGGTCTGACACCACACACATCCACCCCTGTTGCATTATATACCACACTGCAGACAAAGCCCCAATAAGGCAACCCCAAAGTCTGCATAAAGCACTTCCCAAAGACTGTGAGTAGCAATAGATAGTCTGCCAGATTTAAACTCTCAAACCTGTCTTACCCCTTGAATATTACCTGTCACTCAGTTGATAGAGCTGTAGAAGGAAAACTGTGGTTTCTAATGGAGTAATAAGTTTTTCAATTTTTCGATGGTTCCTTTGGGTAAACAAGAGTCAGCCAACATGTCAGATAAGTCAGCCAACCAGCAAAGTAGACTGATTGATGCAGGTGTTAGTCTGAAAGCTGTGGACTTTCCCCAAGCATAAAAGGTAGAAAAATAGTAATTTCATCTAAAACCATGACTTCATTATCCAAGAACTAACAAAGAGAATCTGATGTGCATCACGTGGAGGAAGTAATCATAGACATTTAAGAGGAAACTGGGTTTTTTTCCTCCTTAAATCAGATACCACAGGCTATTATTTTAAAAGTTATTGGGGCTGGGCAGAATGATGACTCAGTTGCTAAAGTGCTTGCTGAACAAGCAAGATGAGCTAAAGTTCAGTGCCTAGCACTTATACTTAAAAAATAAAATCAGGTGCATGCAGCAAGAGTGTATTTGTAACCTTTTCCCTGGAGAGGTGGAGACATGGGAATTCCTGTAGTTACTGGCTAGCCTATCGATCTAAATCTGTGCTCATGGTTCACAAAGAGACCCTGAGTCAAAAAATAAAGTGAAGAACATTGTCAACTGGTGGTTTATATTCACATGCGTACATACCTACTGGGAGAGAGAAAGAGAGAGAGAGAAAGACAGACAGAGAGAGAGAGAGACAGAGAGAGAGAGAGAGAGAGAGAGAGAGAGAGAGAGAGAGACAGAGAGAGACAGAGACAGACAGAGACAGAGAAGACAGAGACAGAGAAGACAGAGACAGAGACAGAGAGAGACAGAGACACAGAGACAGAGACACAGAGAGAAACAGAGAGAGATGGAGCGTCAAAGAAAGAAAGACGGACACAGAGAAACAGAGAGAGACAGAAACACACACACACACAGAAAAAGAGAAAGGCAGAGAGCTGCAATTTTTGACCACAGAATACAATGAACTTTCAAAGTATGTATCAATTTTTATAGTATCTGAAAGACTAGATTAAGATATAATCAATTTTCATGCTTAAAATAACTATACTTTTCAAATAATGGTTTATTGCACTAGATACAAGTCCATACAAAAAGATATTTTAAACTTTTTGTCCAGACAATGGAATCTGCTAAATATTATTTAGATTTCACTATTTTCAGATTGATTTTTTAATCACTCTAAAGGTACTGAATTCTGAATTACAAAATGGCATTCTTAAATCAATAGCTTTTTGCTGACCTCCACAAAGAGACAAGTATTGCTTTTCATTTCAAAGCAGATGATGTAGAAAAATCTTTCAAAATTACTTGTTACCTATTTTCATTGCATAGTAATTATGTTTAAGGAGGACCTTAAATCATAAATAAAAAGAAATTGATAAATCAGAAGCTTAGAAATAGTACAAAAATTTCAAGTACATTTTGAACTTTATGCTTGTTAAGGAAAAGACTCAAGTTAGACAGCAATCTTAAATCCCAAGCAGTAAGTGACTAAGGCACATACATACCTTTCAACATAAGAACATAAGAACACCCTTCAAAGTTCAAGGAAATATTACTATCAAGTTCTAGACAGAAAGAGCTAAAATAAAGTATAAGCACCTGACTTGTGAAATACGTAATAATGTGAATAAATCAATCCACAAGGGATAACAAGCAAAGCACCCCTCCTCAGGTTACATTAAGATTAAAGGGGAAAAGTCTATGTGGTTCCAGATGGTTTAAGTGAGGCAATCTAATTAAAAGTAATAATAATTAAATAATGTTTATACATGGGAAAATGTCATTACAATAAAACATCCTCATGCATGCTGGTATAAGTAGCCTTGCTAGAAAGGTGTCTCTTGTCCCATTTCTTTAAATAATTGTTAATGTTATTCTCTCTGGGCTCTTCTGGAAGTGCACAGCTGTGGGGAATACAGCCAGAGTGCACAACAAATGTTGAGTCTGTTTTCCCTGGAGAAATAAGCAAAAGTTACACAAAGATTTTAAGTAATGCAGGCAAGTGCCAAGTTTGCTAATAAAATCATTGTGAGTGAGACTTTCTTTCTTCTCCCAGAAGCTCAGCTTTCTGTCAAAACATCGAAACTAACATCCTAGGCCAAAGGAGATGTGACCATGGCAGAATGACTCTAGAAGGCTTCCCGAATCACCATGCTAGTGTAGGGAATGGCACAAGATGAATTGTTTTTAATTTGCAGTCTGTTCTTAGAAAGCACCGAAAACATTAAGAAAAAATAAAACAATAGATGCACAGTCTCTGCAAATTCATACTCAAGACAAATGTTGGATACTACTCACATTTACAACTGTATGTATTATTTTCCAAAAGATCATTTTAATTAAAGATTAATCTGCTTATTCTACATAACAATTCCTTTGAAATATATTGTCCCTAGATGCAGTCTATGTGGGAGTGGCTGAAGAGTCAATTTATCATTAAGATAAATCAACCTCTCCTATCTTTCAAGTTAGAAATATATTTCCGACTCTTCCTTGCCTGCTTGCCTTGTGGGACTGAGCAACTGCTAGATCCTTGGACTTCCATCCACAGTTGCTGCTGTCCATTGTTGGGGAGTTGGACTACAAGCTGTAAGTCATCAACAAATTCTCTAACTATATAGAGACTACCCATATATTCTGTAACTCTAGAGAACCTGACTAATATAGAAGTTGGTACCAGGAGTGGTTCTAGAAGATCAGAAGTATAGGATGAAGCTCTCAAAAATCTGGAGTTGGTTGGTTGATCCACTACTACAGGTAACCAAGGAGCGGGGAAAGCCTGGCTGTAGCCTGGTGACTGCAGAGGTGGAGTCCATCCAGAACACTAGGGGCCTGGGGCATGGCCACACGTGAATGGTGACCACAGGATTATGGAGTGGCTTTGCCCAACCAAGCTACAGACTATCTCACACCACGGTTCCACACCCACGCATATTCCCCAGACTTCTGCTTGAATGAATTAGCAAACTTAGTAGTAAAGTGTATTTCCTCATGGACACTTTCTACCTCCCCTCTAGGGGCCTGTTTTGTCTTGAGTCTGGTTATAAGTATAGAAGAAACTATTGGTGGGTCTTGAGAAACATCAGTATTGTCTTGTCTTGCATTTTCTTCAGCCAAAGTCACTGCTGGTTTATCAGGCTCTGAGGGATTAATTTCCTCATGTGGAGAAGGCATTATTTCAAGGGGTGGGGCTGAGGGTAGAACTTCCTCAGGTGGGGAAAATCCTTGAAAATCTGAAGATTCAAAATTCTCAATTTCAACAGGAACCCAGTCCACTATAAATGGAGACTTCCTGCCCCTCCTCGATCTCTTTTGCCTTTTTCTTCTCTCTCTCTCTCTCTCTCTCTCTCTCTCTCTCTCTCTCTCTCTCTCTCTCTCTCTCTCTCTCTCTCCTCCCAGTCTCTCTACTTTTTCTCTCCTTTTCACATGGTCATGTCCTTTCCTCATCTCTCTATCTTCTCTTTTTTCTTTATTTCCTTATCTCCTTTTCTCATTTTATTCTTTTAATAATAAAGCATAAAACTGAAAAAAAAGAAATATATTTCCTAAAACACACAGAAAAAATAACTACTTGGAAACAGTACACATCATAATTTTGAAACAAGAGTTCTTCGATTCTGGGCTAATAACATTCAGCCAGCCTTGAGGTATAAAAAATAATAGTCTCTTATTAGTGATCATCATGATAACTTAGTGGATAAATTCAGAGGAAAGAAAAATAGTTTGCAAACTCAGTTCAAATCTTCACATAAGTTTGGAAAAGATTCTACTCTAGGAAGTAATATCAAAAAGAAGACATTTTTTCAAGTCAGGCTGAGGCAACCAAGTTGGTAAAACTTCATGAGTGTAGGCTTAGAGAGCAAAAGAATGTTGATACCTAAGAGGATTGGAGAGCATAACAGGAAGGAGGAGGAAATGATGTGATTGTATTATAATTTCAAGAATTAAATATAATAAACAGGGTCATTTAGAATTTTCTGAAATTCAGAGAATCAGAACATTCACTAACCATCTTCTGCTCAATCAGACCTCACTGCAACAAAGTTATCTACCATGCAGACACTTCCCAGAGCTCAAGGAAAGACCGTCACTTTGGTTGGATATTTTCCTTGTCCCTAAACTTTCCAAAGCTATTCTCTGTCCTGTTATCTAGTCTCTCAGCACATGAGGTCAGAGTTTATGTCAGTCATGTGACTGCCCATGAACTCTGTATTAAACTTCCAGAACATTACCAGTGTTCTGCTCTGTACAGATTGTCTTCTACTAGACTTCAGGTACCATTATATCAGATCTAACAGCTCCAAAAGACCCACCAAATGGTGCCTAATATCAGAGTAAACTAGTTTGTCACAGTTCTTTATGTGTTCAGCATCATGACAGCTGTGCCCATTACTTAATTCACTGCCTTTTCATATACTTATGTTCAATGTTTACAAGAGCTGAAAAACCACAGCTTTTATGTAAACTACCCCTATGAGGAATTAATGTGATCTATGGAGAAGTTGTTTAGGTACTTAAAATTACTCTCTTTTATAATCTTTCATTTCTGCTACTTTAACTATTATCTCCCTGTGAGCACATGTCTGAAATTCATTTGAGATACATAGAAGAAAACATAGGTTCTGGATCTGGACAGCTTAGGTCTGAATTCTGCCTCTACTAACATAGTCTTAAAGTAACACACTAAACTCTTATATCTCTGTTTCTCGATTATAAAATGGATCAATAAAAAATCTATCCCATAGAATTGTTCTGAGAATTGGATGCATGTGTCTAAGTCATCTAATTCATAATGTTCCACATAGCAAGTCTTATTATTACCTGCATTTGCTCCTGGTGCTACCTGTCTTAGACATCACTACCACCACTGCCTCTGTGCCTCTTTTCTCCCCAATAGATTGTTTGCTTCTATTCTACCCCAGTGTTATGTTAGAAAATAAGATTATGCTGAAACTCTGCACAGAAACTCTAGCCACACAGTCTTCTTCTGCCTAGATTTCTGTACCAGGCATTCAGAACTGTTCAGTCACTCCATCAATCATACTTCACACCAGCAAGAATGGAAGCTTCCAGTGAGTACACCCTAACTGCTGTCAGGAGCACTGGAAAGGAGCAAGAGAAAGCTATGGCACAGATGTAGAAACTCCACTACAAATAGATTAGAAATTAAAAGGCTCTAGGAGGAACTCACATGCCTTATATCTTGGAGCAACACTGACTAAATGATTATACAGAAAAAAGTTTCTCCAACTACCATTACAAAATTGTTTAATATCTTGGCTCTCAATCTTTACCTTTAGGTCAGGGAAAAGATCATACATTAAATAGTGTATTTTTTGTTTAACAAATGTATGTATGTTGAAGATTTACCACATAGAATTGAGGAGATAATAGAGAACAAAGAGATATGAAAGAGGAAAGTAAACAAGTGAAATTATTTTTCATTTTTCATGTGTATGAGTGTTTTGCCTCCCAAAGTCATAAGATAACATTGGATCCCCTTAAATAGCAGTTACAGTTGGTGCTAGGAGCTAAATCTACATCCTCTGCAAAAGCAGCAGGGTCTATTAAATCCTGTGCCATCTCTCCAGCCCCAAGTAAAACTCTTTTAAGCATGTCACATACAATGAAGGAACTGGCATTTAGTTTGTGAGTAATGAAAGAATGGAAGGAAGTCACAGTAAGAACATTTGAGATTGAAGGCAGTTCATGTAAAGGGTCTGTGTTGAGGCAAACTTAACAGGATAGGAGGACAGAAAGCCTTACACACTCATTATGCTCCAGACTATGCAATAAGGAAGAATAGTTCAGAATAAGTTTTATAGACTACTCAGCTAAGGGACAGCAAAAAGTACTTTAGTAAGGTCACTATTAGGAGAAAGAGTGTAAATGAAACATTAAGTCCCATGTCTACCACATATATTATAAGGATACATGATTAAAATACACAAATGTCAATAGAAAATGGTGTCCTGATATGCAGGTGAGACCAATATTATTGGTGATTATGTGTAGTGACACGCTGAGCTAAGGGCCAGAGGAGTTTGTCCGGAGATCACACACACAACAGGTACTAGCCTTCCCTGTAGGACACAAAACATGGTTAGAGCTGTAGATATGAGAGCAAGGCAATAAAGTATGGGATGGTCTCCTAACACCATCCCTAAAAAAATCTTCCATGGAGGTGACATGGACAGAGAAACAGCAAGATGACCTTGCTATTAGAAAGTTATAATTCCTTTTTCTATGCTAAATGGTAATTTTATTTTAAAATTTAAATTCCAAAGGTTTTTCTAGAACATCAGTCAAAACACTCTGCAGGAGGCGCTGAAATAAACAGTTTTTTGTCAAGTCCCTTCTGAAAACCACATTTCCAATTATGAGTACAACTCAATATTTCAGGCAAAATCTTCTTATAATGAGGAAAGAGAAGAGTCTGGGGAAAGATGAATTGTGTTGCCTGGTTAAGTATTTAATTTTCCACTTAGCTTTGCAAGACAAGGGAAATAACCTTCATTCATTATTAATATTTATAAAAGAGTCATCCTGTTTCATTTAGAATGGAGATGCACAAGAATGCTGTGTATCAATCCTAGCTGGAATATCTAGAAAGCTCCATGTTATAGTAGGCATGTTCCTTAAAACAGAAAGTAAAACTCTAATTAACATGCAAATTTTTTATGAAAGTATCCTTACAGATAAGCCTCTTAAATGTAAAAATAGGAAACCATAGCAACTATAGATTTTAATTAAAGTTTGCTACACAAAAAGAAAAGCTTAGACAATAAAGTATACAATACTTTACTACAATGGTTTAGTTCTATAAAATGCTGGCTTTTAAAAAGAAAAAAATAGTCATCTATTTCACCATCTTTCATATATATGTGCATCTCTTATGAGATAATTTGGGTTTAATAGAAAGTCTACTTGAATATAATAGGAAAAATTGTAACTTTGGTTTGGGGACATTTTACAAGCCATGTGTGAAAACACAAAGTTATTTTAAAACTCTTTGTGACAACTATTATAAATACTTTCAATTTAGTGAATGTCACTGGTGTCTGTTTACTGTAGAAAACTGACTTTTTTACTATTTTGTAAATAGTTGTCAGAAAAATAAATGGTAATCTTGAACCACAAACTTACTTAAACACTTATGAGCAGTCAAGTATTCCTCTGTACTAATACAAAAATCCCCAAGGTATATTAAAGAGAATATAGCCTTACAAAACCATCTATTGATACTGTTTATCTTGTCAGTAGTATCATCTTTATCACAGAAAGCAGAAGGGATCTAGTAAACTGACACCATGGTTTAGTCAACCAACAATCTGGTTCTTCCTATGTCAAATGGCTTCAAAGAACTCACCACTAAGCCTCATCAGCGCTAGGTTGAAGTCTCCAAACAACAACAAAGCTGTAAGTGAAGCCTATGTTCTTCACTACCTAAAATGCCACTGAAAACATTTTATGTGACATCCATAACACCATTGGTTGTTAACCAGTAAGTTTTTCTAAGACACAGCCCCAGGGACAAAGTTTAACTTAGAAAGCACTGCTACATTTTAGTGGGTCTTCCTGTTTCAAGGGCAACACTAAGCTGGCCCCTCCTGTTGATCTATATAATCTCACCATACTAGGAAAGTCTAGGCCTAAAATCAGCAGGGAATTTGTAATTAGCTATTCTGTCCTTATAGCTTTCATTCCCATACACCTGCACATGTGCCATTTATTCATTTATTTAAAAACTGCATTATCCAGTGGAATGAATAGTGGCTTGGTGGCTAAAAGTGCTTGATACTCTGAGAAGCCCTGAGTTATGTTTCTGAAATCTAAATATAGTAGCAACACATGTAACTCCAGCTTCAGTGGATAATAGCCTTTTCTAGCTTCTGTAAGCAGGTAGTCACACATAAATTCTCACAAATAAAATAGATCGTTTTTTTATTTTCTATATTTTTTTATTTACATTCCAAATGATTTCCCCTTTCCTGTTTCCTCCCAATCTAAAAGTCCCATAAGCCCCCTTCCCTCCCTCTGTTTCCCACTCAACCCTCTCTCACTTCTCTGTCCTGGTATTCCCCTACATCCAGTCGTTCCAGGACCAGGGGTCTCTCCTTTCCATCTTCTTGGAAATCAATTGATATGTGAATTGCATCTTGGGTATTCCGAGATTTTGGGTTAATATCCCCTTATCAGTAACTGCATACCATGTGTGTTCCTTTGTGATTGGGTTACCTCACTAAGGATGATATTTTCAAGTTCTGATCATTTGCCTAAGAATTTCATGAATTTTTTGTTTTTAATTGCAGAGTAGTATTCCATTGTGTAAATATACCACATCTTCTGAATCCATTCCTCCATTGAGGAACATCTGGGTTCTTTCCAGCTTCTGGCTATTATAAATAAGACTGCTATGAACATAGTGGAGCATGTGTCCGTATTGCATGCAGGTAAAGCCTCTGGGGATATGCTCAGGAGTGGTATAGCCTGATCCTCTGGGAGAGTCATGCCCTGTTTTCTGAGGAACCGCCAGACTGCTTTCCAGAGTGGTTGTACCAGCTTGCAATCCCAACAGCAGTGGAGGAGTATTCCTCTTTCTCCACATCCTCTCCAACAACTGCTGTCTCCTGTGTTTTTGATCTTAGCCATTCTGACTGGTGTGAGATGGAATCTCAGGGTTGTTTTGATTTGCATTTCCCTAATGACTAAGGATGATGAACATCTCTTTAGGTGCTTCTCAGACATTAGATATTCTTCAGGTGAGAACTCTTTGTTTAGCTCTGTACCCCAATTTTTAATAGGGTTATTTGGATCTCTGGGGTCTAACTTCTTGAGTTCTTTGTATATATTGGATATTAGCCTTCTGTCGGATGTAGGGTTGGTAAAGATCTTTTCCTAGTTTGTTGGTTGCCACTTTGTCCTTTTGACAGTGTCCTTTGCCTTACAGAAACTTTGTAATTTTATGAGGTCCCAGATTCAACGGAATCCCCATCTAAGTACCAACTGAATTCTTCATAGAGTTAGAAAGAGCAATTCAAAAATTCATCTGGAATAACAGAAAACCCAGGATAGCTAAAACTATTCTCAAGAGTAAAAGAACTTCTGGGGGAATCAGTATCCCAGAACTCAAGCTGTACTACAGAGCAATAGTGTTAAAAACTGCATGATATTGGTATAGTTACAGGCATGTCAATCAATGGAACAGAATTGAAGACCCAGAAATGAATCCACACTCCTATGGTCACTTGATCTTTGACAAAGGAGCTAAAACCATCCAGTGGAAAAAAGATAGCCTTTTCAATAAATGGTGCTGGTTCAACTGGAGGTCAACATGCAGAAGAATGCAAATCAATCCATTTTTATCTCCTTGCACTAAGCTCAATTCCAAGTGAATCAAGGACCTCCACATAAGACCAGACACACTGAAACTAATAGAAAGGAAACTAGGATGATATTTTCAAGTTCTGACCATTTGCCTAGGAATTTCGTGAATTCATTGTTTTTAATTGCAGAGTAGTATTCCATTGTGTAAATATGCCACATCTTCTGAATCCATTCCTCTGTTGAGGGACATCTGGTTTCTTTCCAGCTTCTGGCTACCCAATCACAAAATAACACATATGGTATGCAGTCACTGATAAGGGGATATTAACCCAGAATCTCGGAATACCCTAGACACAATTCGCATATCAATAGATTTCCAAGAAGATGGAAGGAGAGACCCCTAGTCCTGGAAAGACTGGATGTAGGGGAATGCCAAGACAGAGAAGCTAGAGGGGATTGAATGGGGAAAAGTGGGAGGGAAGGGAGCTTATGGGACTTTCGTGGAGGGAGGAAACGGGAACGGGGAAATGATTTTGAATGTCAATAAAAAAACTTAGAAAATAAAATAAAATTAAAAAAAAAAGAAAGGAAACTAGGGAAGAACCTTGAACATATGGGCACAGGGGAAAATTTCCTGAACAGAACACCAATAGCTTATGCTCTAAGATCAAGAATTGACAAATGGAACCTTATAAAATAGATCTTCAAATAGAGTTCAAATAACAGAGATCAGAGTTTTAATACATTTTATTTGAGGCAACAAAATGTCCTCATGCATTTGGCCACAATTTGCTCATTGATACCTTCTTCTGAAAGCTTTATCATTTCAAAGACTGACCATATAACTTTCTATCTTGGCAACAGTTTCCTTCACTAAATTAGCCTATGAAAGTGTGCATTCACTTTGTATTTTCTGTCACCTCAGTGAGTCCAAAAAGATTAGCACTCATTTCATATTATGGTTCTCCTCTCTACATGGACTGCTTAAGGGCAAGATTGAGTAGGAAAGTGTTCTGACCCACTCGAGTACTTGATATTTGAGTAAAGATATTCTATATCAAAACCATGAATTTATTTCCACCAAGTCTATTCTATGCAATTTCCATTCCCAAAGGCTGGTGGAAATTTTAAAGGAAAGGACAGTTGCTATTTATGTAACTGTAGTCTGAGAAAACAATTAGTGTGTTTCTTCTTCTGGCCTATAAAATGTTTCAACAGATTGTCTTTAAGAGTTTAACTTACTAGACCATGGGAATTCCAACACTTACTTTGATATTACTGATTGAGAAGGGGGAAAGTTCAACTCCTAATGTAGAAATGATGCTCTCCATGAGGTTCATTTTACAGAAGGCTATGACAAAGGAAATCAAGGGCATTGGGAAGAAGAGACACCCTGGTAAAGTCATTGAAGAAAACCTGGCAAAGCTAACTACAACCCCAAAGGCAAGGCTCTGGGAAAGTAGAAAGGACAATTAGGTCATCCATACCCCTTCCTCCAAGTAATGATCTGAGGATAAATACATAGACAGGGCCCCAGAGCTAGGGGATGAGAAATTAGGAACAGCAGTAGAATCTATACTATAGGTTCAATAGCAGAAGAATAGGAAACTTTGAGTAAAAAGTTTTGAGAGGGGAAAGCCTGTAAATGAACGACTGGCATGTTGTATGAGATGTCCTACACAGCTTTAGAAGGCAATAGCCTCCCCTCTCAAAAAAAAAAAAAACACCATTCATTAGGGGCTACTATTATATTAAGGAAGGCATTAGAACTGTTATCCAGATCAGGAGAAGATAAACTAGCATTCCTAAAATAATTTCAACAATTCTTGCAAAAGTATATGGGTCATATGAAGGAAAATCACTATAATCTTACTCTATTAATTGATGTGGAAACTGAGACACAGGGAAGCAAAATAACTATACGAGTAGAGACTAGAACTCAACACTGTCCATTCTATTACTGATCAATTCTCTTTATTCTCTATCATTCTACATGTTTGAATTCCAGACCCAACAACAACTCCAATTCTATCAGGCAGAAATGCCTTTAGCCATGCTTTCTTTCAGTTTTCTGTCATCTTTCCCAAGGTCTAAGGATCCAAGTTCACTCAGCTTCCTTGACTCTGTTCTCTTACTTGTTCCACTCATTCTCAGATCCAGATTCAGCTTCCAGCTCACTCTGTAGGTTCTCTCCTACTAGAGTCCTCACATCACCTGCTGCCTTAGTGGATCTCCTTGATACTAATTACCTGCCTGCAGCAACAAAATCTCCTGGATTCAACAAACCCAGCATCCATTCCCATCAAAATGTTCCCCATAGCCTCTGCTGGTCCAACCATTTTCCATGCCCTTCCCAAATATCCTGCACTCGAGTCCTATCCCCGTTCCTTCTCCCCCAACTGAGCTATTTGTTGCCAGAGGCAACATCATGTACCCGCTTCTGTAGGATGACCTTTGCCACAGCAAGCATCCATGGCAACCAGATGGAGCTAGGAAATGAAATTAAAGTTCATAGATAATTCCCCAAAGTTAGCTTAGCCAATAGATGGTTTATTAGAGCAGTGAACCATTGATAAAGCTGAACATATTATATTTTAAATCCTCTTTGTTGCATCATGGTCTGTTGGGTAATAATGTGGCTTAAGGTAACGTGACCTGGAAAGGAGCAAGGGCTTCATAGGTCTAGCTAACCTGGAGAAAAAAAACAATACCCAAGAAATGAGGCAGATCAAGAATAGGCTATCAGTTTGCATTCCTATTTCCATTCAACGAAATAAACTGATAACCTAAGATATGGCAGATATGATGTGGAAAATTAGCACATAAGAGATTTGTACAACAGTAGAAAAATAATGTTCACATGCATAAATAAGATACATATGATTTACAGTCTATAGAAGACAATGTGACAATAATGAGCAACAGGTATGATCAAGTAGGTCACACAATAAAAACAACCTTCAGAAAAACGTGACCATCCCTCAAAAGACATTGATATCATCTGGCTAGTCTCTCTCTCTCTCTCTCTCTCTCTCTCTCTCTCTCTCTCTCTCTCTCTCTCTCTAGTTGGCATACCATGTAACCAGTTTACTGATTAAATAAAATCATATGTCCCAAAGCAGTGTGAAAGAATAAAGAACTCTGCTTATTTTCATGCTTGTGCATTTTAGGGAACAAACATAAAACAAAAAGGGTATCCATTGGATATAAAACTAAAGAAATATTACATTAAATAAATTGTAAAACTGAACTGATTTTCAGTAAATCGCAATGGATTTTCAAATTCAGAAATAAATTCACTTACATGCGGTATATATAATAAGTACTGAAAGAATGTTGCAACCAAAGTGCAGAGCAGAAAGTGTTTTTCTCTCTGCCCAGTCAAAATCCTTTAGCTCATTGTGTAAACTGGGTTGCCTGAGGCACAGCATGCTTTCTCTCTCAAACTCCTAAAATTGGTTCTTCCTTCCTGAGCTAGGAATCCATGTTACAACTGTCATGAACATGACTTACAATGCCATAAACTGAAGATAAAATAACCATGAACCCTTATAATAATGTAAAATAATACGACTATTTTTCAAGCTCTATAATATGGGTATCATGTACAGTACAAAATGATTATATAAAGGGCACTAATGCATCATAAATTGTTCCTATATCACAAAATACAATGTTATTACATTACACATTAAAATTTAAATTACTGGAGTGGTTATAATAAGTAGTGACCTTTCACTAAATTATTTTTTTGTCTTTTAAGCATTGCCTCCTTATATACAAGAATAATGTAGGATATTTTGATTTTAGTCTTCCATGTTTTCTGAAAAATAAACCTACAGCAAACAGAGACATCGTGAATCATTTCACCAACTCAGAACTTCCTTAACTGAGAGATTTCCTTAAAGAAAGACACTTGAGAGGTGATCACTAGATCATGACAGTTATGATTACTCTCCCACATGCAAAACATCATCTATAAACCATGATAGCTATGATTATGCTCCTACAAGCAAAACATCATCCATAGACCATGATAGCTACTATTATTCTTCTACATACAAAAGTCATCCACAGAGCATGATAGCTATGATTATGCTCCTACATGCAAAAGGTTATCCATAGACCACATTCACTTGGTGCTGCTCTTTGCCATCCTTATGTCATTTGCCTCATTTAAAGACAAAGAAGGTTATGCCTAGCATCACATGCACACACAAACAAGGTCACAAGAAAGGGTGGTGGTAAAACCATCTACTGATATCACATAACTTCTGTTTTCAAACTACATACAAGTGATCTTATTACATGACAGATTCTATGGGTCTGTCTTGAAAGGATACTCTCAGAGCTCATTGAAGGATAACCTGTTAAGAAAAATATTTAAACCACCCTGGGTGCTAAAATTTATCTCCCAGTAAGGAATTACATCATTTTTGGTGATGTATCAAACCCAAGGCCTTGTATACAGTGAATTCATGCTCTGTTACTGAGGTACACTCCTAGCATAATCATATTATCAATTTGACTCCTGTAAAAAAAACTCCTTGCACCATACTTGACACATGGCTAGATTTCCACTAAATGTTAGTTACTTTCTCTTCATTACAAACTTGTTAAAACCACAAAAGTGCCAACAATTAATAGTTCATTAGCTTGAAGTTTTAAAAGCAATTTCAAAACAATTCTCATTAGAGTTGCTAGAAGTCAGATCTTGTGTTGAGAAGTGGACAGAAGGTGTCAAATAAGTGGGCTAAAACATCGAAACCTGAGGGATAAGGCAAACTACATAGTGTGGGTAGAGGAAGTTAGTGAACCAGAGCAAAGAAAAAGGTTGCTCCAAATGCTTGTTCACAGATTGAGATAGAAGAGTCCATGATTCTCCCTTTTGTTCTCTCCTTATCAGAGATTGAGAATTTTCAAGAATGTTTTAAATCTACACCAAATATAATTCAAAACTGCTTTAACCTTCTGTGCCACACATCGAAACACTTGCATGCAAAAATTATGTATGCCTGCAAATGTCTGAGATGTGCTGTTACTCAATCTATAGGAAATTTTAGGGGGAAATGTCACATCTCATATTATCTCCCCAAATTAAAAGTCACTGCCATTGCAAAGGTTTCTTGAAAACTGAATTAGAAGAAAGGCAAATGTGTCAATCTTTAAGTAGAACATGGCTTGTTAAGAGTCTGTTTCCTGTCTATTTAGACCTAGAAACTAGAGTAGAAAATCAAATGGAATGAACCTTCTTTTTCTGGAGAACACATTAATTATTATCCTCATAGTTTTGCTTCACTTGGATTCTGAGGGAAAACCAGCTGTTTCTTTTTTTCAAGAATAGAGCATATTCTCAACCATGTGTGAGTATATGGGAAAGGGAACATCTCTAAAAATGCATAACCTCTCTATTGCTTCCTCTGGGGAATATCCTTACATAGGCTTTCTCAAGTACTTCCAGCATATTAGTTACTTCAGCTCTTATTTTGTTTGGTATTTCTTAATCTCTGGTAGATCTGATTTGGTTTGATTCTTAATCTATAAGTAATCAATGGGATAGAATTCTGCAAATGTTTTGTTGTAAATTAGAATAGTGGAACGTTATTCTGTCTGAGTGAAATTCTTCTGAAGCTTCTGTTAGATTCCAGATGAACACTGAGAGTTCACGTCACTTCTATTAGCTACAGAAAAGAGGATTAACTAGAAGATACTAAATTCCTGCAAGATGTGCTACCCTCTCTGAGATCCTAACCCAACCCTTACACAATCTGAAACTACTTCTTATACTTTAGGGAGCTTTACTACCTAGATATCCACCACCACCCCCACGTACACATGTCAAAACGCAAGAGCATCCACTCAACCATCAGCTGCATAAGTGAACATGGCTGTGACATTTCACCTAAGGCATAGTCCCACCTTACTGGAGACTGTCAATGTAGTTAACAGTGACTGAAGGCAGAGATAGAAAATAACTTTAATCCTGTCACAATGGGATGAGACTGGAGACAAGTAATCTCTTAAGTTCTCTGGTTTAATATGTCATTTGAGGCAAGGAGGTGAAGGTAGGTAGTGAGGACATCTTGACCTCATCGGGATATTAATAGATAAAGTATCAAGAACATAAGCAGAGTAATCTCAACCTTTCATACACTGAGCAAGTGCACATTATATAGCACACATAAGAAGCAACCACAAGAAGTCTGGGAATGAATCAGTCATGCTGTGACAGATTCTACTACAAACATCACTGTCCAGACCCCAGAGTATTCTTGAAAAGATATAAGCTGCATCCTTTCAGGCCTTGACTGCACAGTGGTTAAAGTCAATGGCAGCCATTCTTTTTTTTTGTTTGTTTGTTTTTTGTTTTGTTTAGTTTTTTTGTTTTTTGAGACAGGGTTTCTCTGTGTAGCTCTGGCTGTCCTGGAACTCACTCTGTAGACCAGACTGGCCTCGAACTCAGAAATCCGCCTGCCTCTGCCTCCCAAGTGCTGGGATTAAAGGCATGCGCCACCACTGCCCGGCTATTGGCAGCCATTCATATCAGCATACATAATAGTCTCATGTTTTCTAACTCCTCCCAAAGCTGTTTTCGAAAAGTGACGGCCAAAAGGTGAATTACCTCCAAGTACACCCACCTCGTCCTATCCACTGATACCCTCAGTTTACCATAAACTTTGTTTCTGAAATCACTTTGTTAAACAAATCCACATAAAATCTCCATAGCCTTTCATTAGAGATCACCATTAGTTTTGAGCATTCTTGTAATTTGTAGCAATAAGTAGGTTATCAGTATATCATAAAATGTTTTAGTAATGTAACTGCAATGTCAATGAGGTTCTATGAAGCTTTTAGAATAATTAAGTTGACAGTATCACTTATTGCGTTACAGTCTGTATCCTATAAAACACATTTACAAAAATACTATGATCTACACAGATGCTTATCACATCCAGGAGCTAGGTGTGCTGTCAAGAAAGTTCATCTTAATCATCTTAGCAAGGCCTTATATCATAAAACATTTATAGTTCTTGTTTCTGAGACCCCTAAACAAGAAATAAAATTGAAGTTTTACTCTACAGATAGAATTCTTATGAAAAGATTTTCCACAGAACTTCATTTATAAGTTTATTTCTATTTATTTCTTATATATAAGCATTTAAGTTTCCATTAAATAAAAAAAATACATTTAATGCTTGGTTTGGTAGAACTAGTCTATGAAGAATACTATCTTATTGTTTCCACAGAGAACACAGTTTCAGGTCCAAATCAAGTAAGGGTAGAAATTAACAGAACCACATTTCTCACTTCCTAGGGAGGTGGCTAGTTTCTACAGTTTTCCCAGCCACTCAACACAGATTCAGGACTCTTCTTCCTCCTTCCCCTATCTAATAGCTTCCTGAGCACACAAGGAATACTTGGTCCTGAACCCATGAAAATCCAAAGCCTCGTCCCTTTTCTTCTCCTCCAGGGCTAAGGTCAAATGAGGCAACCCTAGCAGAGAATCCACCAACAGTCTCTCAGTTCTGTGCACATTCAACAACTGAGTTGTCTTTCTCTTGCCCACAGACAAATATCAGTCCAGATAAGTGATCTTTCTGCTTCTAGACAACAGCCCCAAACAGAAGGAAGCCTTTGCAACAGCCACAGTGGATATTCTCAAGTCTCAGTTTCAGTACAAGGAAGCTGAAGTTCCTTGAGATTAAGGTTTGTTTTTGCTGCTGTTTTGCTTTCTATGTCCATTAGTTAGAAGGCAATTTATTGACGTTCAGAGTCCTGGTCTTTTTTACTCCAAAAAAAGTCAAATCTTACCACTTTCCAGCTCAAGTAAATCATAACAAGTCATAACTTTATAAATAAGGCCAAATTGAACAAATTTGGATTGGTGAATCTAGAGTATCTGAATCAATATACCAGTGAGATATTCTCCAGTACAGTTTTTACTTCACTCCAAGCCTTAGAAGGTACAGAGGAGATCTCTTCTCAGATGTGCAAACAGCTCATAGAGTGATACATGGAGGAGAAACACTATGGTAAATACCATGCTGAACAAAGGACCTGAAGGCAGGGAAGTGTGCAGCTTCCTGAGGGGTTGTTTAAAGAAATGTCAAGATCTGTCCAGAATGTTGTACTCACCAGAGAGCTGCCTAAAAGTTTGCTTACACCATGGGAATAAAATAGGATTTTATTAGCATGAATGCACTCCAGAATCTGAGCGAGTCATGTAAAATATAAATCCTAATAACACCTTAAGGTTTGTGGTCAACAATGAAGTCATTATGACTGTTTAAAAGGCTTTTCTTCTCTGTGTTCATACATGCAACCAGCCAGCCTGACTAATTGAAAGTAGCCATTTCTCAAAGCACTCAAGACATAGGAATCATGCCACCTGCCTTCACATAACAGACATTTTTTAAATTGTTTTCTGTTTAAATAAATCAAAGTTCATAAATATCAAAGTATTTCATTGTGGTGTCTTTTGTCCAGAGAGCTTATTTCTTCAAGATAATGCTGGAGAAAGCAGTATCGCCCTGTCATTAAAAGAAAAAACCACTTACAGATGGCCATTTCGAGCTATCCCAGTCATTTCACACAGGAACAAGATTCAGATACCTTGTGGCCAAAGATGCTATTCTTCACAAAGACCACACCAGACTTACCATCTTTATAGAATGAAAGAAAGCCTCTTGAGTTTTGAGATCATAGGGGTGTGAGTTCTAATCCTGACTCTAATAATGCCTAAGTACATTATTTCCATGGTCCTTAATTTCCTTGAGTCTCAATTATCAGATCTATAAAAATACCCAATGAAACAGCTGGAAGGACACAACTAAATTAACCTGGAACAAAATAAGCAGTCAGTGAGTCCTAATTACTATCCTTACCTGCTAGCAACAGTTAAAAGGAATGAGTATGAGGTGTTCATAGGTCAAAGTCATCCAGAAAAGACAAAGTTTGGTTTCTTCTGCAAATGCTTCTTAGCTCATGCAACTTCTGTGCTACCTCCTGCCACCAGGTATGGGAATGAACATTGTCCTATAAGTAAGGGGAGTTTATATGGAGCTTAGTATTAGTGAAAAGCCCTTGATTTTGAAGCAGGTATTTTGGAACATCTGCAATAAATCTCAGACAGTTCCTATTTCATCATTATGAACTTGTCACCTTTCTTGTTTTCCATAGAGGCAACAATGTCTATAGCCCATAAGATCACATCTTAGAAGTAAATAAAACTAAATTCAAAACCATTATATTAAGACTTTCCTTTATAAAATCTCCAATTAAGGTCGGAGACCCCTATGGAAGAGTCAGAGGAAATATTGAAGGGGATGGCAACCCCACAGGAAGACCAACAGTGCAACTAACCTGGACCAGTGGGAGTTCCCAGAGTCTGAGCCACCAACCAAAAAGCATACTGGCTGATCTGAGCTCTTAAGTTTATATGTACCAGAGGTCTGCCTTGTGTGGCCTTAGTGGGAAAAGATGTGCCCAGTCCTGTAGAGATTTAAGGCCCCAGGGTAGAGGGATACCTGGGGGTGGGGCACTATCTCAGAAGTGAAGGAGAAGGGCATAGTGGAAGAAATTTGCTAGGGAGGACCAGGAGTCAGACAGCATTTGGGACACAAATGAATAAAATAAGTAATTAAAAGAAAATAAAATGAGAATCGGAAAAAATAAAATAATGCTCCAATTGTGTCACTTCAAAATAAATGAAAGAAATTATAAAGATAATTCCTCATATTTCTCTAGGCTTTAGATTTGCTTCTTGAATTTTTTCTATTTAAATATTTGTCTCCATCTTTAAGATTTAGTATTTTAGAAAGTTTCAACAATCAAGTAAAACTATGAACTTTGAAGTTTCAAAGTTTCAATCATTCAATAGGAAATAATCTAAAAAAGACTTCATATATATATATATATATATATATATATATATATATATATATATCTTACTGTACATGAAAACAAACAGCAGGGAAAGAAAAGGCTTGAACAGTTTCAGATAACAATCTCCTCAAATCTGTCAGTATCTTTTGCTAGGATCATCTGTCCAGCAGTAAAAGCTCTCCATAAATAAATAAATACCTACTGACAATGAAGATGGTTGTTGTGCCTATTTGTAATTTGAGCATACCTGAGCATACCTGCCAGGTTCTTGGCTGAAAACATTGGATAATTCAATGGATTACTATATAAAATAAATTTAGAGTGATAAAGCAATCATAATTCATATTTTTCACTGTCTTAAACTTGTAGTCTCATGTTTTGCTGAGTTAATGGGATTATAATATATAAATATATGAGTGGTTACTTAATAAAAGCAGACAGTTAAATATACTGCTGATTATTTTCAACCTAACTCAAAGCTATTATTTAAGGAAATGTGATATATTAGAAATCTCAATAAAGTTGGAAAAAAGGAAGAGTAGAAATAATGTTCCTGCTGCATCCATCACACTTGGCACATCATTGGCTCCCGGTGAGGCTTCCTGCAGGGTTTGGGAAGGCAATGCAGGAAGCCTGCACATAAGCACATGGAAATCCTGTTATAGAATGAGTTGACAGTTGAAATAAGGAGAAACATACCAATCTTTCAGTTGTCATTTTGTGTATGTAATATCACTATCCAGGAAACAGGATGACTTGATTATTAAATCAGCAATGCTGATTGCAGAATGAGAAGTCCTCTATGGTAAATTAAATTCAGCAATTAATCACAGCCAATGGCCACTTGTAAATATCAATATTGAATTTTAAGTATTTACATGAACCAATTAATTAAAACCAAGACTGTGACTCTAATCAGTGAAAGCTGAAATACAATTTGCTGAATTCTACATCTAATAAAACTTAAGACATTGTCGAAGTCTAATCTTGTTGCCTGAGGCAAATACACAAATTACAGAATCTTTTGGAAATGTGATTATCTCTGGGCTGTGCTCTTGCCTTCTGAGTAACTGGCAAAGGCTATATTCCAAGAGCATCTTGCTGCCTTGAAACTCAGGGAGTTTAACCACTTTAAAAGCACAAACTACAAACTAAGCACGTTCCAGTTCCCACTTCCTGAACCTATGTGACTGTGCACATGTCACCACTGTAAAGCTCCTGTGTTAAGTTTATGCATCAGTAGGACCCATACAACATGCTTATTGTAAGATCAAATTAATGTGTACAAAACACTTAAAATAGTACTTACTGCATGGTAACTGTTCAGCAGTTACTAATGAATGCATGCATTAACCCTATTGCTTATTCATGTATCAGCAGGATTGTAGCCCCAAAAATAGTTAAGAGAATTATACTCTTTTAATTATCCGAATACTCTCAAGGATAATCATCCACAGATTTTTCTGTTGTATTGTTTAAAGGAATATAGGGAAGTCAGACATTTTTCCTGTCTCTCAGATTTCCCACAGGTACAACTACAGAAGGAAATTCTTTTTGAATACTTGCTATGTCAGCCTTTCTGTTTTATTCTTATTACATTGTTGTGATTCCTTCACATGATTTAACTTTCCCATTCCATCACCATCAAAATCAAAAAAAAAAAATCACATAAAGTTCTTGTAATTAAGTCCACTTGGCCTGGTGAACTCACACAGTCCACAAAATACAAGTCACATTTTTATGCATGTCACCATCCTCAGAGGTAAGATTTTAAGCAGAACACATCCTCAGTGCCATTGTTTAGCATGAAAACATTTTAAAAACAGGATTTGTTTGAAATGCAAGTTTTATGACTTTTCCATAACTCCAGAAAACCCCAGTTATAGGTGCTCAATTCAATTAAAACTATGGAATCAGGGTTAAAAAAGAAGGTAATTGGTTAAGATGCCTGATGCCTTGATTGATAGTCTAGATCCAGTCCCTGTTCCCCACACAGTGGAAGGAATGAGTAAACTCCTGCAAATTGTTCTTTGATCTCTTCCAGATGTACACTATGGCAAGTGCTTCCTTGCTACCAAAATAAATAATCATATGCAATTAAAACTGAAATTAAAGGATAGGTGAACCTCATCAGTGGCATTGATCATGAAATGGAATGGGCTTTCAAATACTGCTGTCTGTTTCCTATTATGAATATGAGAAGGATTTGGGCGCAAACCCTGCAGCCAGTCCCATAACACCCAGAGGAAACTACACTTCAAGGTGTTCTAACATGCCCAGGATCATAGGATCAGAGGTGAGTAGGACATACCATCTGTCCCAACACTACGAGGAAAAATTGGAAGGATACAGGGACACAGGCACCTTGCCCAACAAGTGACAAGGGTACCTTTCTGTCTGGGCTGGTGTACCTTAGGGACAAACTCTGCAGACAGTCCCTTAACACCCAGAGGAAGCTCCAGTCCTTGTCTCTCTAACACAACCATGATCACAGGATCACAGGGTGCCAGGACATCAGGCTCTTGGTGACACCAGGATCTCAGAGTCCATGAGGTAGATTGAAGCTCAGGAGCTCTGACACACCCAGGAACTCAGTATCACAGGACCACAGAGAAAGCTGCACTTTAACGAGTTATGACTCAACCAGGATTATCAGAAGGAAGGGCTCCAGTCAGAAATAGCAAAGTCAGGTAGCACTAGAGATAATCAGAAGGTGGAAGGCAAGCATAAGAACATACGCAACAGAAACCAAGGTAACTTGGCACCATCAGAACCCAATTCTTCCACCATAGCAAGTTCTAGATACACCATCATACCTGAAAAGCAAGATACAGATCTAAAATCATTTCTCATGATGATTATGGAGGACTTTAAGAAGAACATAAATAACTCCCTTAAAGAAATACAGGAGAACAGAGGTAAACAGCTAGAAGCCCTTTAAGAAGGAAGACAAATATCCCTTAAAGAATTACAGGAAAACACAAATAAACAGGTGAAGGAAATGAACAAAACCATACAAGATATAAAAATGGAAATAGAAACAATAAAGAAATCAAAAAGGGAGACAACCCAGGAGTTAGAAAACCTAGGAAAGATATCAGGAGCCAAAGATGCAAGCATCAACAACAGAATAAAAGAGATACAAGAGAGAATCTCAGGGGCAGAAGATACCATAGAAAACATTGACACAACAGTCAAAGAAATGCAAAAGTCAAAAAGTTCCTAATCCAAAACATGCAAGAAATCCAGGACACAATGAGAAGGCCAAACCTTAGAATAATAGGTATGGAAGAGAGCAAAGATCCCTAATTTAAAAGTCCAGTAAATATCTTCAACAAAATTACAGAAGAAAACTTCCCTAACATAAAGAAAGAGATGCCCAATAACATACAAGAAGACTACAGAACTCCAAATAGAGTGGACCAGAACAGAAATTCCTGCCATTACATAAGTCAAAACATCAGCTTCACTAAACAAAGAAAGAAAATTAAAACTAGTAAGTGAGAAAGGTCAAGTAACATATGAAGGCAGACCTATCAGAATTATATCAGACTTTTCACCAGAAACTATGAAAGTTAGAAGATCCTGGGTAGATGTCATACAATCCCTAAGAGAACATAAATGCCAGCCCAGGCTACTATACACAGCAAAACTTTCAATTACCATAGACGGAGAAAACAAGATATTCCGTGGCAAAACCAAATTTATCAACATTATCTTTCTATAAATCCAGCTCTACAAAGGCTATTAGATGGAAAATGCCAACACAAGAAGAGAAACTACACTGAAGAAAAAGCAAGAAGGTGTTCTTTCAACAAACCCAAAAGAGGATAGCCACACAAACATAATTCCACATCTAACAAGAAAAATAATAGGAAGTAACAATGATTTGTCCTTAATATCTCTTAACATCAATGGACTCAATTCCCCAATAAAAAGATATAGACTAATGAAAGTGGAGGCATAAACAAGACCCAGCATTTTGCTGCTTACAGGAAACACACCTCAATGACAAAGACAGACACTACCTCAGCGTAAAAAGTTAGAAAACAATTTCCAAGAAAATAGTCCCAAGAAACAAGCTGGAATGCCCATTCTAATTTCAAATAAAATCAATATTCAACCTAAAGTCATCAAAAAAGATAAGCAAGGACACTTTATACTGGTCAAAGGAAAAATCTACGAAGATGAACTCTCAATGCTGAACATCTATGCTCCAAATGCAAGGGCATCCAAATTTATAAAAGAAACATTACTAAAGCTCAAATCACACATTACACAGCAAACAATAATAATGAGAGACTTTTATACCCTGCTCTCAGCAATGGGCAGAGGATGGAAACAGAAACTAAACAGAGACACAGTGAAATTACCAAAAGGTATGAACCAAATGAATTTTACAGATACTTATAGAACATTTCATCTGAAAGCAAAAGAGTATACCTTCTACTCAGCACCTCATGATACCTTCTCCAAAACTGACCATATAATTGATCACAAATCATGCCTCAACATATACAAGAACATCAAAATAATCCCATGCATCCTATCAGATTACCATTGACTAAGACTGGTCTTAAATTCCAACAAAAACAATGGAAAACACACTTAAACATGGAAGTGAACAATGCTCTACTCAATGAAAACTTGGTCAAGGAAGAAATAAAGAAATTAGAGACATTTTAGAATTTAATGAAAATGAAGAAACATCATACCAAAACTATGACACACAAAGAAAGCAGTGGTAGGAGAAAAATTCATAGCTCTAACTGCCTCCATAAAGAAACTGTAGAGAGCTTATAGTAGCAAGATGACAGCACAACTAAAAGCTCTAGAACAAAAAGAAAGAAATACACACAAGAGGAAGGATGACAGGAAAAGATTAAGTCAGGGCTGAAATCAACCAAATAGAAACAAAAAAGAACTATACAAAGAATTAACAAAACAAGGAGCTGGTTCTTTAAGAAAATCAAAACAAGATAGATAAACCCTTAGTTAGACTAAAGAGAAGCCACACAGACAGTATAAAAATTAATAAAATTTAAAATGAAAAAGGAGACATAATGGAACCTGTGGAAATTAAAAAAAAACATCAGATCTGACTACAAAAGCTTATACTCAACAAAACTGAAAAATCTGGATGAAAAAGAAAATTTTCTAGACACAAACCAGGTGGCAAAGTTAAATCAGGATCAGATAAACAATCTAAACAATCCCATAAACCCTAAAGAAATAGAAGCAGTCATTAATAATCCCCCAACTAAAAAAAGACCAGGACCAGATGAGTTTATTGGAGAATTCTATGAGACCTTCACAGAAGATCTAATACCAATACTCTTCAATCTGTTCTACAAAATAGAAACAGAAGGAACACTACCCAACTCATACTATGAATCCACAATTATGATTAAACATGAACCACACAAAGACCATAAAAAGAAAGAGAAATTCAGGCCAATTTCCCACGTGAACATTGATGTAAAAATACTCAAAATTTTTCTGGCAAACCGAATTCAAGAACACATCAAAACAATCATTCATCACGATCAAGTCGGCATCACTTCAAGGATGCAAAGATGATTCAATATGCAGAAATTGATCAACATAATTCACTACATAAACAATTTCAAAGGGAAAAAAATAATGATTTAATTAGATGCTGAAAAAACATTTGACAAAATTCAGCAAATCTTCACGTTAAGATTCTTGGAAAGATCAGGAAATCAGGCCCATACCTAAACATATTGAAAGCAATATACAGCAAACCAGCAGCCAACATCAAACTAAATGGACAGAAACTTGAAGCAAAACCACTAAAATCAGGGACCAGACAAGGCTGCCCACTCTCTCCCTATCTATTCAATTTAGTACTTGGAGGTCTTGCTAGAGCAATTAGACAACAAAAGGGGGTCAAAGAGATACTAATTGGAGAGGAAGATGTGAAATATCACTATTTGAAGACGAGATGATAGTATACTTAAGTGACCCCAAAAATTCCACCAGAAAACTCCTGAACCTGATAAACAACTTCAGCAAAGTGGCTCAATATAAAATTAACTCAAACAAATCAGTAGCCTTTCTATACACAAAGGAAAAACAGGCTGAGAAAGAAATAAGAAAAATGAAACACAATATTCATAAGAGAAATTGGCCTGAGATTCTCTTTCTTGGTTAAATCTTTGTGTGATTTTGCTATCAGCGTAATTGTGGCTTCATAGAACGAGTTGGGTAGTGTTCCTTCTGTTTCTATTTTGTGGAATAGTTTGAAGAGTATTGGTGTTAGGTCTTCTTTGAAGGTCTGATAGAATTCTGCACTAAAACCATCTGGACCTGTGGTTTTTTTGGTTGGAAGACTTCCAATGACCACTTCTATTTCTTCAGGGGTGATAGGATGGTTGAGATGGTCTATTTGATCCTGATTTAATTTTGGTATTTGGTATCTGTCTAGGAAATTGTCCATTTCCTACAGATTTTCTAGTTGTGTTGAATACATGCTTTTGTAGTAGGATCTGATGATTTTTTGAATTTCCTCAGTTTCTGTTGTTATCTCTCCCTTTTTGTTGATGATTTTGTTAATTTGGATACTGTCTCTGTGCCCTCTGGCTAGTCTGGCTAAGGGCTTATCTATCTTGTTGATTTTCTCAAAGAACCAACTCCTAGATTTGTTGATTCTTTGTATGGCTTTATTTGTTTCCACTTGATTGACTTCAGCCCTGAGTTTGATGATTTCCTGAGCTCTACTCCTCTTGGGTGTATTTGCTTCTTTTTGTTCCAGGGCTTTCAGGTATGCCATTAAGCTGCTAGTGTATGCTGTCTCCTGTTTCTTTTTGATGGCACTCAGGGCTATGAATTTTCCTCTTAGCACTGCTTTCATTGTGTCCCATAAATTAGGGTACATTGTACCTTCATTTTCATTAAATTGTAAAAAGTCTTTGATTTCTTTCTTTATCTCTTCCTTGACCAAGGTAACAGTGAGTAGAGCATTGTTCAGTTTCCACATGTACGTGGGTTTTCTGTTGTTTTTCTTGTTATTGAAGACCACCCTTATTCCATAGTGATTTGATAGGAGCCATGGGATTAGTTCGATCTTCTTATATCTGTTGAGGTCTGTTTTGTGACCAGTTATATAGTTGATTTTGGAGAAGGTACCATGAGGTGTTGAGAAGAAGGTATATTCTTTACTTTAGGCAAAAATATTCTACATATATCTGCTAGTTCCATTTGGACCAAGGCTTCAATTACTTTCACTGTGTCCCTGTTTAGTTTCTGCTTTACTGAATGATCCATTTCAGAGAGCGGGATGTTGAAGTCACCCACTATTATTGTGTGAGGTGTGATGTGTGCTTTGAGCTTTAGTAAATTTTCTTTTACGAATGAGGGTGCCCTTGCATTTGGAGCATAGATGTTCAAAATTGAGAGTTCTTCTTGGTGGATTTTTCCTTTGACCAGTATGTAGTGTCCTTCTGTGTCTTTTTTTTTTTTTTTTGATGACTTTAGTGTAAAAGTCATTATTAACTGATATTAGGATGGCTACTCCGGCTCATTTCCTGGGTCCATTTGCTTGTAAGATTGTTTTCAGGCCTTTTACTCTGAGGTAGTGTTTGTCTTTGACACTGAGGTGCATTTTCTGCACACAGCAAAATGCTGGATCCTGTTTATGTATCCAGTCTGTTAGTTTATGTTTTTTTATTGGGGAATTGAGACCATTGATATTAAGAGAGATTAAGGAATAGTGATTATTGCCACCTGTTATTCTTGATGCTATCTTTGTGTTTGAATGTTTATCTACTTTTGGGTTTGAAGAAAGAAGGTTACTATCTCATTTTTTCCAGGGTGTAGTTTCTGTCCTTGTATTGTTGATTTCCACCTATTATCCTTTGCAGGACTGGGTTTTTGGAAAGATATTGTGGACAAAGAAGAACACTCCTCCACTACTGGTGGGATTGCAAGCTGGTACAACCACTCTGGAAAGCAGTCTGGCGGTTCCTCAGAAAACTGGGCATGACACTCCCGGAGGATCCTGCCATACCACTCCTGGGCATATACCCAGAGGTTTCCCTGCATGCAATAAGGACACATGCTCTACTATGTTCATAGCAGCTTTATTTATAATAGCCAGAAGCTGGAAAGAACCCAGATGTCCCTCAATGGAGGAATGGATTCAGAAGATGTGGTATATTTACACAATGGAATATTACTCTGCAATTAAAAACAATGAATTCACGAAATTCCTAAGCAAATGGTCAGAACTGGAAAATATCATCCTTAGTGAGGTAACCCAATCACAAAAGAACACACATGATATGCAGTCACTGATAAGGAGATATTAGTCCAGAATCTCAGAATACCCAAGACACAATTCACATATCAATAAATTTCCAAGAAGATGGAAGGAGAGACCCCTGGTCCTGGAAAGACTGGATGTAGGGAAATACCAGGACAGAGAATCGAGAGGGGTTTTAATGGGGAACAGGGGGAGGGAAGACGGCTTAAGGGACTTTCGGGGAAGGAGGAAATGGGAAAGGGGAAATCATTTGGAATGCAAATAAAAATATAGAAAATAAAAAAAAGAAAAGTAGATATTTTGCCCATTTTTTGCCTCTTCACTTTGAAATATAGAAGTAAAGTCTTTAATGAAAAAAAAGAAGAAAAGAAAAATGACACCCTTCATAATAGTCACAAATAACATTACATACCTTGGTATGACTCTAACCAAGCAAGTGAAAGATCTGTATGACAAAAACTTCAAGTCTCTGAAGAAAGAAATCAATGAAGATCTCAGAAGATAGAAAGATTTTCCATGCTCATGGATTAGCAAGATTAATATAGTAAAAATTGCCATTTTGCCAAAAGCAATCTATAGATTCAGTGTAATCCCCTTCAAAATATCAAATCAATTCTTCATAGAGTTAGAAAGAGCAATTTGCAAAGTCATTTTAAATAACAACAAAAAAAAGATAGCTAAAAGTGTTTAATAAAAAACACTAAAAAAAACAATAAAAAAACTTCTGGCAGAATCACCATCCCTGATATCAAGCTGTATTACAGACCAAAAGTGATAAAAACTATATGGTATTGATACAGAGAGAGGCAGGAAGATCATTGGAATATAATTGAAGACCCAGAAACAAACCTACATACCTATGCTCACTTGATCTTTGACAAAGAAGATAAAATCATCCAGAGAAAAAAAGGACAGAATTTTTAACAAATGGTGCTGGTTCAACTGGATGTCAGCATGTAGAAAAATGCAAATCGATCCATTCTTATCTCTCTGTACAAAGCTCAAGTCCAAGTGGATCATGGACCTCCCCATAAAACCAGATACACTGAAACTTCTGGAGGGGAAAGTCAGGAAGAGTCTCGAAGACTTGGGCACAGGAAGAAATTTCCTGAACAGAACACCAATGGCCTATGCTCTAAAATAAAGAATCAACAAATGGAAATTCATAAAATTGCAAAGCTTCTGTAGGGCAAAAGACACTGTCAATAGGATAAAACGACAACCAACAGATTGTGAAAAGATCTTTACCAATCCTATATCTGATAGAGGGCTAATATCTAATATATACAAAGAACTCAAGAAGTTAGAATCTAGATTATCAATTAACCCTATTAGAAAGTGCATACAGAGCTAAACAAAGAATTTTCAACTGAGGAATATTGAATGGCTGAGAAACACCTAATGAAATGTTCAGCATGCTCAGTTATCAGGGATATGCAGATCAAAACAACCCTGAGATTCTACCTTAGTCAGAATGGCTAAGATGAGAAACTCATGTGACAGCAGATGCTGGCAAGAATGGGGACAAAGAGGAACATTCCTGCATTTCTGGTGGGATTGCAAGGTGGTACATCTACTCTTCAAATCATTTTGGTGGCTCCTCAGAAAATTGGAGATAATACTACCTGAGGACCCAGCTATACCACTCCTGGGTATATACCCAGAAGATACTCCAACATGTAATAAGGACACGTGCTCCACTATGATCATAGCAGCCTTTTATATAATAGCCAGAAGCTGGAAATAACCCAGATGTCCCTCAACAGAGAAATGGATGCAGAAAATGTGGTACATTTACACAATGGAGCTATTAAAAACTCAGCTATTAAAAACAACGAATTCATGAAATTCTTAGGAAAATGAATGGAACTAGAAACTATTATCCTGAGTGAGGTAACCCAGTCACAAAGGAACACACATGGTATGCACTCACTGATATGTGGATAATAGCTGAGAAGCTTGGAATACCCAAGATACAATTCACAGACAACATGAAGCTCAAGAAGAAGGAAGACCAAAGTATGGCTGTTTTAGTTCTTCTGAGAAGGTTAACAAAATGCTCACAGGAGTAAATATGGAGATAAAGTGTAGAGCAGAGACTGAAGTAAAGGTCATCCAAAGACTGTTCCACCTGGGAATTCATCCCATATATAGTCACCAAACCCCAGCACTATTGTGGATGCCAAGAAATGCTTGCTGAAAGGAGCCTGATATGGCTGTCTCCTGAGAGGCCCTGCCAGAGCCTTACAAAGAGAGAAGGATGCTCGCAGCCAAGCATTTGACTGAGCATGGGGTTCCCAATATAAGAGTTAGAGAAAAGACTGAAGGAGCTAAAGGGGTTTGCAACCTCATAGGAAGAAAAGCAATATCAACCTACCAGACCCCCCAGAGCTCCCAGGGACTAAGCCATTAACCAAGGAGTACACATGGCTCCAGGTACATATGTAGCTGAAGATTGCCTTGTCAGGCATCAACGGGAGGAGAGGTCCTTGGTCATATGAAGCTTTATGAGATACCCCAGGGTAGCAGAATTAAGGGTAAGGATTTGAGAGTGGGTTGGGTGGAGGAACACCCTCATAGAAGCAGGGGGAGGGAGGGGGGAATGGGGAAAGGGAATAACATTTCAAATGTAAATAAAGAAAATTTCTAATAAAAAAATGTGAGATTGAAAGTTTCTAATCAAAATACAAATTACAAAAGCACAGGTCTGAATAAGGAACAAACACAATTGCCACCAAACTGAAATAGCTCAAGCAAGATCTTACATTTGATGTAAATAAGGACAAGCTATACAAAGCCAGTCTCCCCTCTCTTTGGTCTATGTCCTATGTCTCTCACAGCTCCTTGGTGCACACTTGTTATAATACAAATCCTCAACTCTTGCTACCTATGTTTCCAGTGTCTCCTAGCAGACTGCACACTGCTGGGCAGTCTCTATCATAAGATCCACCAGTGTCTAATGACACATTGCTCACCTCACCCATTAATAATATCATTGCTTAACATTATAAACCATACTTGAAAAATAATTTATCCTTGAATTAGGGGAGCTCACAGCTTTTAAGAAGATAGTAATTCTGTTTCTCAATCAAATATGAAAGTTCCTAGTGACTTCTCTGCACCAGAAACACAGAAAATACTTAGAGAAAAATAACCTTGTTATTTCCCAGCCTTCACTCACAACAGGAACCATCCTTATTATGTCTTTCCTACTACCGTCCTGTAGGTAGAGCCAACTTAGTTGACCAAGCTTCCAGTTCACATCAAGTTCTTTTCTACCAATTGCCATCCTGGCTAACTTTCCTCTATTTCTTTTTGTGATTATTACAGAAGATGCCCTTACACTGCGCCACATATTATGCCAAGAATGATAGTACCAGACAGAAAAAAATTAAAACAGTGGCCATTTAGGTTCCTGAAGCCTAATTTTACATCTTTTGACCTATTTTTATTTTAAGAACAGAGTACATCCTTTGATTTGAGCTTATAAATGATTAGTATTTCTCAGGACTACAAATATATTGTAAAGGAGATATCTGGCCCCAGATTTAATAAAGCTCATTCAAAATCTAGAAGAGCTGACAGTAAACAATCCAACAGTTGCAGTGCAAGGAAACGGATTTGCAATGGATTCTCTTCAGGAAGAGAATGGGGTTTGAAATCCAATCATGACTATCAAAACAGCTGTGATCCATAAGAGGAAAATGTAGCAGGTGAAAGCCAAAACCCTGTTTCCCTCATCTGTCATATGGCTAGGTATGACTACCAGTGTGCCACTGAACCCTCCACCCAGCTAGTTTTCAGAGATCAAATTCCTTTCCTCACAGTTTCAGAAAGAACATCAAAGGAGAGAAGAAAACATGATCTGCTAAGATCTTGCTCTCAATAGTTTCATGAGGCTGGGTCAGAACAGTGTCCTTAGCACATTAAATAAACAGAACACGGTATCCAACATAGGTAGTTGTGGAAATGACTTTTATCCTGAAGTCATTAAAGAAGACCAAGGTTAATAAGATGATATGTGTCCGCTCTATGTCCAGAGTTTTTGGTACAGAACTATATGCATTTCTCCTGAAAAGCATTCCACCAGGCATCACATGAATTGATTTTTTCTGTTTTAAAACTTCAACATCAATCTCTATTTCAGCATCTTCTGTGTGATATGAAAAGACTCCAGTGAATACTGTGTCAACTAGTATTTTCTGAAACATGTTCCCTTCTAGGCAGTAGTTCGTTTTCTGTCTCTGTCTGTCTCTGTCTCTCTGTCTATTTCATCTCTGTCTCTGTATCTCTCTCTGTCTCTCTCTGTCTCTCTCTCTCTCTCTCTCTCTCTCTCTCTCTCTCTCTCTCTCTCTCTCTCTCTCTCTGTCTCTCTCTCTCACACACACACACATTATACCATACTCTGTCAAATAAATCCTTCTTCCTTTGGGGACAGATCTAGTTTCTTTTCAATTCCACCTTTTACTTAAGTAATTTTTTTTGATTTAGCATTAAAAGTCTATTTTCCCTAGAAAAATCATATTCTGGAGTCTCTGCTGTTTTTCTTTAATACCTCTATTATTGAACCAGCATTTAGGTGATCTGTCACAAGTAGCCAAAAGATCATATACCAATAAAGTGTTCCTATAGCAAATATATCTTTTGGCAGTACTCTTCACACTCCTACATACCAAATACACATGAGATACACTATAGACACAAGACACACAAACTTTGTATACATAACATGTATCTAAATTATTTGGTTATTTCCTCATAAATGCTACCATGATATTTTATTTAAGAAATGTTCATATAGTCTTTTATTATTTCCACGAAAGCATCTGAAACCCAGAGGTTACTTCTACAATTTCTGTTGAAAACTTGTTTATTTCCTCCTTGGAGAGCAAGAAATGTGGGAAGTAGGGCTGAAAGCTATTCTTCCAATTGCTGCTGCTTACAGAACAAGAGCAGTCCTTTTAAATCCAGAGTACCCAGATGGTGCTCCAAAGTAAAGATCACAGTTTGTGCTTAGAGGAAAAGAAAAAGAAGAAATGTGATTAAATAGAACTTAAAACATAGGTTTACAAAGGAAGACTCTCTAACTTTATAAGGAAAACATCACCATTGTATTTATGCTTAGGAACATTATCATATTGAAGACAGTATATTGTATGAGCAGGCCAGCATCATACTTCTACACCAGATGCTATCACCTGTTTTTATCATAGCTGGTTATAGTGAATGTACTTTGGATATAGTCCCTAAATCCTCTAGAAGAAAGGAGAATTTCTGTAATCAAAGGAATCTTCTCCTTGGAATCCAGGCAGCTGTGTACTTGAGCATGTGATAGCATAGCTGTGGTTTGGCATCAATGTTTCTCTTCTATCCAAGCAATACCATTTAGTACAGCTCAAGCATACTCCTCCAAAACCCCAAAGTCAGCTTTGCTCCAAGATGATCAAGAGGGTGGGAATGAGTGAGAGACCAAAGGGTTGGGTATAACTTAGTTAGTTCACCAATGAATTAACACTTCTACCCATGCTTGTAGCCTATATCTGAGTTTATTCTCAGTGTCAAATATATTTTCCATGTTAAATCAACAAGTTTTTATTCAAAACAAATGCATGCTATTTATCTTTAATATCTCATGATCTAAATAACTAAGACAAAGTCTGTCTGCCCTTCCCAAGTATTTTTTAAAAACTTCTTATCTTTAAAATTACACATGAAGAAAACGGAGTATATGTATATGAGTGCAGGTACCTGCCAAGCCCAAAGAAAAAGTCATACCTTCTAAGCTTGGAAATTCATGTAGTTGTAATCCATCTGATATAGGTGCTAGGAGCTGAAGTCAAATCTTCTGCATGAACACTATATACTCTCACTAACCTCTTCATTCCCCAAGGCTACATCTTGCTAACCTGTCAAGTAAGCCAAGCCCTTGAGGAACTAAAGAACTGCATCATCCCTTTTTGAATAGTGATGTCCTTAATGTTACTACTGGTTCATACTTTTGTCTGGACAACTGTTCACCTCTTTGAGCTCTCCCCAGCTATATAAAGCTAACTCCTTTTATCCATATTGGATTGTCTGAATTATCTCATCAGAGAATTTGTAGAATTCTGACTTCATTGTACTTACACTGAACCATGGCAGGCATTTAGTGAAAACTCACTCCCAACCCTATGTACAACTTATGATTCACCTACGAGAAACAAGGGTGATAAAGGAATGGGGACAGGGGCACAGGAATCATAGCTAATTGTACATTGGAGAACTTATTTAGCCTGTTTTTAGGCTAAAAATTACCTGTCCCTCACCTAGTTTCTTGACTTCCTAAACTATGTAGAAACTGAAATCCCTCTTGTGAGTGAGAGAGAAGGTAATTGACTATCTTCTGTTCTGGGTATTTTCCATGTCCAGGGCTATTCAACCAATCATCAACAAACATGGTCCAAGATTTGTTTCCAGTGGTAAACAAGGAACACAAGACATCTGTACTCCTGAACCGAGCATGTACAGCCTCAGGATCTCAAGCAGAAGTTGTGAATTTTAATTCTCTCATGTAGTACCAATGCATCCAAACAAGAACATTCAGACAGACTAATGAAGAAAGAAATCAGCAGGGGGCATTCATGCAGATCATTGACATGCTCTAAACTCAACACAGCCATGGCTAATAGCCTCCTTACATCCTCTTCTCCCATTAAAGATGTCCTGGAAACATGCTATCCAAGGATATTGCTGTTATCATGATTACTAAATTGGCAGGCAATATTCTCTAAGTGCACAGGGCCAGGAACTGAGAATTTCCTGTGCCCGCTCTTCTTCCAGAGTGTGTGCAGTTCTAAGAAGAGCAAGAACAGAGGTACTGGGATAAATAATGCATGAGAACTTCAGGTGCAGGAAGCTTTATTCAGGCCTGCTGCTAATGCACAGCTAAGTCTGGCATTTGCTGTCTTTGTGACTGGATTTGCTAGCCTGTGTGTTCCAAATGGTAATGAGGATGGCAGAGCCGAGGAAGACACTGCACCTTTGATCTCATCCTTAGCCTCTCTCCAGTTGTTCTGACTGTTCTATATAAGCAACCTCCAACCAGGCCTCTGCCCTCCAAACTCCTAGAACTTAACTGGCTAATAAAACCACAGTATTTCAATGGACTCAAGGTAAATAGAAATGATATGCATGGTTAAATACCCAATGAGTGCCGCCCTAAATCTGCAACCTCCTATCTCTACCTCTCCTGATTTCCAGCTGTTCCCTGGTCTTTGGATTAGTGATATTCCTACAAATATTAGGTGGTCTGCTGTACTCAATTATCCTAGAAAGAAATGAAAAGTCATTGAAACTGTTAAGGGGCTAAAAGATCTCTTAAACCTGTCAATTTTTCAGAGATTACAGTATAAGCTATATCTATTAGAAAAGTTTACCTTTAGAATTTCTTAAAGTTTAGCAGAGTCTTGAAATACAATCCAAGATTTAAACATTCAGAGTATTCACTTTACCAATGAGGGAACATATTGGTTTTTAACCCATAATGCAGCCAATAAAATAGCTGAAATGAGGGCTGTCCTTCCCTGATGCACCTTTCTGACCTAAAATTCACTGTTTTCCAAAAAATCATGTCTAAAGAGAACATTATCACACATCAAAGTCTCACTTCAGCAATGACCTCAGTACCAGCCTCAGGGCACTGAAGATCACTTCAGTCTTCACAAGCTTGCTCCTTCTACCATATTATCACCAGTACAGCTCAGTCAGTCCCCAACTGCCTGAAAATATCTCTGTGACAAGAGTTGCCACTCAAACATTGCATCTGCCAACAGAGAATCATCACTAACACAGCATCAACCTTGGGAAGCATCCAAAGCATCCACGGCTATACAGACTGATTTCTACGCTACAGGCCCCATTTTGTCATACTGACCTGCAGGCTGTGCAAGCCAAAATCACAGCTGAAATCCTTTCCAGAGATGAATACATCATTGAGAGCAGAGTATGATGGCCCAGGTATGTGACAGGTTGGAAGGTATGACCATTTCAGAAACCATTTTATAGTTAAATAGCCAGTACTTGAAGCCTAGTTCTAGGTAACCATTTGCCATATGTCATTCAGTCTGGCAAAGTAGCCTGAGGAGTAAAGCTGGGGACCTAGTTCTACGTATCAATATCCAAGACACCTACAACATCTCAAGCAGATGTTCTGACGTCAGTAGGACTCAGTCAGTGTGCAAACATCTTTGCCCTCTGGCCCATGTTATTAGACATTCCTAAGTGAAGGGTATTCTGCCATTTAGGACCTTATAATTTAATACAGAAAGCCTGCCAAAGAGAAATCACAGTCCAAGGCTGTATTGTGCTGCAGCCTGTACCTATTAACATTTCCTCAGTTAACCTCATTATCTCAAATTTTGGCCTTAATCTTTCAGTCTAGTGATCTCCCAATTGAATTATCCTGGCATCTAAATCATACAGCAATGTGTGGAAACCTCATGGAAAATTGTTTTATTTATTTTGTGAGAGAGAAGTATGCCTGCCACTTGTACTTCTAGAGGTCAGGAGTCAACTTGCAGAAATAAATTCTCTCCTCCTACCATGTGAGTCCTAGGAATCAAACTCAAGTGATCAGGCTTGGTGGTAAGTGCCCTTCTACTGAGCCATCTCATTGTCCTGGCCCTAATTGTTGAACAAACATATCTGTACACATTACTTACAGAATACATGTTGTATTTCACATAAGGATCACACATGGAAAATAGGCTAGTGCAAATATGAGAGAGGAAGTAGAAAAAGAGGGAAGAGAGAAATGAGGGAAGGGATGGAGGGAGGGCTGATATCTAAATGCAGAGATAGGAAACTGCTTCTAAATTGCTCTCAGGTATTCAATTCATCTGTAGTCTACAAAACATACCACCTAGATTCCATGACACTGAAGTAACCTTACCTAGCTTTGCCTCTTATTTCCTCTGATCTTTCTAGTTTCACTGTGGGAAACATTCATAATATGTTTAGCAACACATGATCCTGCTTTTAGACAAGTAAGTATTACCTCAGTAAATCCCACTGAGAACACACTCCAGGGAAAGTGGTGCTTGAAAAACATCTTCTGTTCATTTTCCAGAATTCAGAATGGAGTGACTAACCCCTAATCTACAATAAAAGTTAATAAATGCAAGGACTATAAGGCTGTACAATAAATATTTTATACATTAATATGTTTTCAAAAGTCTTATTTTATTTTTATTGCTTTTCTCTGTGGCATTATTCTGTCTTAGTACACGCAATGAAATAATCTTCCATGAGAAAAGTAGGCATTCTTGGCCCATTTTAAATAAACCAATGGATAATTATTGCACTATTAATGTGCTATGTAAATTGTTTAAATTGCTATTTCTTTTCTGTCTCCATTATTAGAGACAACTCAAGACTTTTGAAGGAAAATGAAAAGTCCCTTGCTACAATCTACCCTTCCCTTATATTCAAAGTATACAACTCAAATGTTCTGTCGTATGAGTCCTTTATTAAGCAGGCCATAATTCTTAATATGTATATTTCAGTATAATTACCTTCTTAAGGTTCAATCATAAAAAAAAATTTCAAAGCTATCTTATCTACTCCACATGTTACCACCTTGCTTTCAATAAGAATCCTAGTGGGGAAGATGTGAATAATCCTTCCAGGTAACTAACAGCTAATGGCAAGGTCCTTTGATGACAGACAGATGTTTCTACCTTCTGTGGATGTAGGATAGTCCACTTGCTCTTTATTTTACTTGCTGTTTATAGAAAGGAGACCTAAGAAAACTAACACCCCCAGGGCTTTCTCAGTAAGTACGTTATAAGTCATTTAAAATTCATTCCTAGTATTTTGGCACATATGGACAAGAAGAAGTACTTCTGAACTAGTAATGGTCTTTGAGATAAGTCTTTAACAAAGTGGTGTTCTGACAGTAGACATAGGCATGCATGCTGATATATATATATATATATATATATATATATATATATATATATATATAAAACATTTCTATACATGGTGAATTTGACAGTGGTGAAAGCTACACCCAATGACTCTTGCTGGCATGCTGAAGTTCTTGAAGTCATTTTCATATACTGAAAAAGGAAATTGCTACCTATAACTCAAATTTTAAAAACTCAATTCTTTTCCATTTCAGAACTGCCTGCCTCCCATCTCTCTTCATTATATGTAAGACATTTATACTTGCAGACTTATTGGGAAGTAGAAGAAAATCTGTCAGCTATATTGGCAGAATTTTGACATGGAAATCCTCAGACACCTACTGCCTGGGCAGTGCTGCATGCAGTCTTGTTCCTTACCTTCTTGTTCTCCTATGGGATGTAGATTCCTTCAGGCATGATCATTTTTTCTATACTATAAAGAGTTTCCTTACACTTGGTAATGATGTCAACACTCACAACAGAGAAATCTCTATGTGCGTCCTATCTTATTAATTTGAACAAAAGTGACTTGGAACAATACTAAGGGAAAGACTCCCGCAGCTCAACAGATAAGCCCATACTTGTCAACACACCTTTTGCCAGCAATCTAGGTCCCAAATGGTGGACCCCCCAATAGTACCTTTGCAAGGTTAACCTGCTTTCCTTGACCTGTATGTGGGTTAAACTCAAGTACCACAGAAATGAAAACCTATCTACACATTAATTATATATATATATATATAATTATATATATATATATAATTAATTATATATATATAATTAATGTGTATATTACGTGTATATTAATATACATATATATAATGTGTATATTAATGTGTGTAATTACATATATATATATATATATATTCCATAGTAAAATCAAATCAGTTTTGAAGAAACAAATCATAAAAGAACATGTTTCATAAACATAATGAAATATTATGTAGAACTCACTATGCAAAAGAAAACTACACTTGTTTTAAAGCTGAGAAGCCACAATCTTAAAAATAGCAAGAATGAAAACTCAGTTTAAAACACAAAAGTTGCCCTGATCAAACAGTCTTTCATTCTAGATAGGGAGAGCATCTTTCCTAGAGAATATTTAGTGAAGAATGACTCAACTGGGGGATAAGAAAAACAGAAACTACTTGAATCAGTGGAAACTAACTAATCAAATGAAAACCCACTATCCAAGATCTGGATGATAAAACACGGCCAAATTTCAATTTATATTCGTATTTAGTAATATGTACAGTTCAACTACTCAGTAATATGATATCAGCACTGTCAAGTCACTGTCGTTATTATGGTTAGGACTAATACCACAAACTCACCTTGGACATAGATATATAGACCATAAGACTAACTATCCTCTCCCTAGCAAGTAACATTTTTTCAATACTTGAAGTAGACTTAACTTTAAATGTGAAGCTCTCAGAAGGCTTTTCTCTGTCCCTGAAATCCAGAAACATGGTCCTCTTTTTATACATAAATCCTGAGTTTAAATGATGCTTAGGTAAATAGTTTATCTACAGTAGTCAGTTGGCGCCTATATGATCAAAAAACAAGTACCTTAACAAATGTTAATCAATGCTATTTATAATTATTGTCAGCTCTAAGAGAATTTATCTAATTGAAATTAGCAAATAAATAAATACAGATTAAAACTCTCTGTGAACCCTAGCCTTGTCATTCATTCTGAAGTAATGAAAACAAATGCTGTGATGTAGCAAACTGACATCAGAGTCGCATCTCCAGAATATCCTTGGTTTTCTTCTATGCAAAGCCTTTGATCCTTGAACAGTCCAACTGGTACATCTAATGGGTAGCTAATGTCTCTGGGTAGCTTGTCACATAGTGCCAAGTACCTGGGCTTCCAACTAAGAAAGGCCTTACGAATTTTGTCTATTTCTATAAGCACTGTTGTTTCAATGTATATCATAACATAGAAGACTAGAGAATCTAATAACTCTTTCAATCATCTGAGTTCCTAAGATGAGCTACTGTCAATAAATATCAAGAGAAAGCAACACTTATATAGGTGCGAATACAACCCATCTTAACTTCTCTCTATAGAATAATCAATATCAATTCTAGTGGAATGAGATCACGCGCAGACAAAAATTCAAGCTCTATGATCAGAAATCCTCTGTTGTGTTGAAATGGAGTCTCAAATCCAGGCAGACCACTCCAGGTCAATTCAGTTCCTCAAGGCAGAGGTTTATTGTTGGGGCAGTCGGGTTTGGGGGTTGATGGAGACAAAGGAGAAAGAAGAGAGAAGAATAAAGGGGCTAAGGTCAGGAAGGGTCTGCCTTTTATTTAGGTTACAACATAACTGCTTACAGGTAGAGGTGGGAAGTGGACTCTGGGAATGTATGCAATTGCCATGGCAATAGATGCATGGGTCGTTGTGGCCTATGGATGACATCAATGGGTTCAGAGGCGATCTGCCAAGCCAGTTCCTGATATCAACACCTTTCACAGTACTTATGTGATTCCAGAGGGTATGTATACACACACACACACACACACACACACACACACACACAATGAACACATCTAATGGACCCTAAACTCCACAGACACCCTAGTAATATACCATGAATCTTGAGGCGTGATGGGAAGCGCTGCTCCTATGTGAGAACCCAGATGTTACTAATCTAAAACATTAAGGCAGCCCAAGTTAAATCATCCTCAACACTACCTAAAAGCCACTAAATCTTATCACTCTCCCCTTCCCAGAGACAGAGAAGGGGTTCCCAAATGGTTGAGATAGAGCTTTGTAAAAATCAAAAATTAAGGATGCCAGAGCCATGCAAATTTTTGTCATTACAACACGACATAATCTGAAAAGCTCATGTTTGAGGACCCTACTAACAAGATACACACACCTACACACAAGCACAATCTTATAATGTTTTAATTAAGTTTACAACTTTGTGTTGAGCCACATTCACAACTATCCTGGGACACATATGACTTGTAGACTACAGGTTGAATATGCTTGATAGATCCAAGAGACGTAAGCAAAAATGTACATCTTCTGCCAAACTGTAAATATATTGCAATTCTAAGTGTAATTTTGTTGAAGAAAATGTTTTAATCTATTACATCTGTTTTACTGAGACTTGTAACAACTCAAATTTGTCTAATCTCTTCCAGCTATACCCATAAAAATCACACTAGTGCAAACTAGCCTTAATCACATGGGCCTACACCAGGCTACCTGACTTACACTGATAAGAGTTTAACATTTTGGCATCCTTAATTTTTGGCTTTCAGAAGGCCCATCTACGTGTCTCAACCATTAGGGAACCCCTTCTCTGTCTCTGGGAAGGGGAGAGTGATAAGATTTAGTTGCTTTTAGGTAGTGTGGAGGATGATTTAACTTGGGTTTCCTTAACGTTGTAGGCTAGTACAGACTACACCTGACTTTCAACTCTTTCTTACAATTTTCTTTATGGGGAAATCAGTACAATTTTCTAACTTGTAAATCAAATTATAAAGATTCAGAATATGTTGGTGTTTTCTAGATCTCTATATTGGGTCTCCATTTTTTTAAAATAAAAGCTAAAAATGTAGTTTGTCTTATAAGGTTTAATATATAGTATCTCATTCCATTCTATGTTCCCATTAACTTGCAAAACTTCAATCACGTTGACTCTGAATCTTCTTTCCCATTTTAGAGGGTTTCTGCTATTTGATTCCTTCTTCACATTTAAAGGACTGGAGTGTCCATATTCCTTACATCTCAGCTTGAGCACCATCTACTTGTAAAGTATTTCTTTAACTACTCCTGCTACAGTGGCTCCCAACCACCCATGCTACAGTGACTCCCAACCACCCATGCTACAGTGACTCCCAACCACTACTGCTACAGAGACTCCCAACAACTACTGCTACAGTAGCTCACAAACACTACTGCTACAGTGGCTCCTAACCACTACTGCTGCAGTGACTCCCACCTCTAATTTTCTCTGCAGCAACTGTCACTCTACAGAATTCCATACTAGAGAGTTTTATAACCTAATAATCAATACTGTCTGCTCATAGATGAATCCCCAGTGGCCAGCACACAAGTCAGTTTAGTACATGATCAGTACTTTTTGAATGTTAACAAATAAGGGCCTGCAAACTATTGGATCAATCTACTCAATTTCTGTTATCAGTCATGAAGTTTCTAAAATAACATTTTTTCCTCAATGACCTATTTCTTCTCAATATTTGTCTCTAAATGAGAAAGCAACCAATTTAAATTTTAATATGTAAGTTTCACAATCAGTTCAATTGTGTTCATGGTGATTGTTATACAACTCATATTATTAGTTCAGAAAATTACACCCTGAAAGAGTTAAATGATCATATGAAATTAGAAAAAAGTACAAATATTTTCTTTCCTCATTTTCTTACCTTGGAACTTCACATTGCATATTAGTATTCCAAAATAATTAGACAGGGAAAGCTAAATAAACTGCTTAACCCAAGATTCTGCATATTTAATTGCAGAATTGTTGTTTTATAAATAATAATCAAAGTCAACATTCTTCATGATATATTAGAAAATAATTTTGAGTATATATAAATCTATGCATATATATATATATATATATATGAATTCTTTACACACATACATATTGCCAAATTAATTTCCTTCAAAGACATTCTCTGAATTCAAGGCATAATGTTGACCTATATTTGAGACACAAAGAAATCCAAAAGTCAGTTTTCTATGAATCAATGCTTCTAAGATTTTATAGTTATTTATGCTGCTTCCTTCTGCTTTTCATCTGGAGGGTCGAAGAATCACCATAAGTGCTGTTCCTGGCTGTAAACTCAACCAAAGCTGGATAATTCTGAAATAATGTAAGAAGATTTTACCACAGACAGAAAGAAAAGTCATTTGACTTTATTGTCCAGAGTGAAGGGGTAGAGCTGGACATACTGTAGCATGGAAACACACAAAGTAGCATGATCTTCCCTCTCCTTCAGCCCAAGATGATGGATCTTCATAAGAACCTCTCATCAGAACCAGGGATAATGAAACACAGTGAAAGAAAGGAGGTTACCATTCTAGCTCAGAAAAAAATAATTAACCTGTAGGATTTATATAGACTGTGTAATTTAAAACAATCAAAGTACTTAGAATCACAGGAAAGAGATGGCTTCAATCTAAGTACTTTTCTAAAGGAAAGAGACAGAGGGAGAACTCCCTACAAGTGAGATGTCCACACTAACTAAAGAACAAAAGCAGGAAATTGGGGTCAGCTGTGGTCAGAGTATCACAAAGTGGACCAGAAGAGCAGCGAATTTCTCAGAACCACATAAAAGCAGGAAGAGAGAGTCTGGCCCAGAACCAGGCCAATCACTATTCACACTCTCTGACACAAAACTTGTCCTACAAGGCTCTAGAGCTGTATCTATATAATCAACAAAGAGAACATGCTTCACTGTCAGCCTATTCTTTTACAGCTCAAAAGTTTTAATGAGTTAGACTGACTCCATTTAAATATAATAAAACCATTCATTTAAACTAATTAAAGTTCATGACAATTTAAGACAACAGAACTAGACATTATTCTGTAAAAAAAGCACATAAACAGAAGAACATTATAGAGATGATTGCAGATGACAACTGAGGAAGGTTTTCAAGAATTGGTTCATGTTTACTTGTCTAGTTGGATCTTCTCAGTGATCACTGCCAACTACACCAAGACTACTCTTGGCTCTGCATGACATCAGGACTAGACTATCCATGTTCCTTTTACCTAAGGACGTCTTGCTCTTACTTCATGCCCTTCAGCACTCAGTTCACTCCTCTTTATAGGGCTCTGAATCTCTCCAAGCTATTACATCACAGCTGCTTACACTATCAAGACACTTATAGCAAAATTCAGCAACAGAAGGGTCAGTGAATGTGGACATATTTACTGCATTGTGTGTACAAGACTTTCCATACTCCAAGCCTTGGATATAATTAATGTTTTTATTGCATAAAAGTCCCACAATTCCTCTCAATCAGAGTATAGACACTGAGTCATACATTACTAGGAGTTGGTTGTAAATGTGATGCTTTGGTCTTAAAATTTACCATTTAGGTGCAACAAGATACATTAAAGAAGAAAACTACTACTTCCACTATTACCACAAGCAACAACAACATAAAACACACAATTATCTGACTTTAATGGTATTGGGATATTGAGGAAAGGAGAAACAGGGCCAGAGAGATGAAATGCTATTCTCCATTAGTGTATCTGAAAATATACCATGTTACTTGGTTGTAGATATGTAATTTTCATGTCAAATTAAAGGTAAACATAGTTATTTATAATATGTCAAAAGAACATAATTAAACACGCTATATAAAGCTAAAATATGCAAGGAGATATAACAAAATTTAATGCAATTCATAATAATTGCATTATTTATTGGAACATGTCAATCAAAAACATTGAACTAGTTTTTATACATTAGAGGAACTTAGAAACTGGCAGTGTTTTTCCTTGTGATTCATCTCTAGTTTTCTGCTTTAGGTAGTACATATGCAGATGGTTGTCTTGATGCTTCAAAGAAAAAAATATTGAACAAAAGGAAATTATAAGTAGGGAGCAGTGGATAATTACAAGGCCTGCTGTATAATGAAAACATTGCCATAAATAGTTAATATGAAGACTTCTATCCTGTCAGTTCACCCATCCCTCTGTAAAGAACTATCTGAATACACTGCTGCTCTACTTATCAGTGGACACTGAGTTGTCAACTGTGGGATTTAGGCCTGAGACTGACAACAGTCTCTGTATGGGTAGCCTCCAGAAAGAGCAGGAAAAAGAAAGATTAAAGCTTCCCTACAGGAGTGCTGCCATGACTTAGCCTGCCCATGATAGCTATATGGGGAGGAAGGAAGACCCAAAGGTAACAGGAGGAGAACTGGAGGCCTAAAGTCAGATTCCAAATTAGGAAAAACTTTTCACACTCCCAAAAGTATTTCTAATTTATATGCACAGTATGCTGGGTGCTGGGTGCTACCATGTCCCATTTCTTGCAATCAGGCAAACTGTGAAAATAGTAAGAATTAAGAAACAGATAGGATGAACAAAAGAAGGAGAAAGATAGGGGTTAGTAAGAGCCAAGAAGCAAGAGTTATGTGACGCCTTTGAAAAAAGCTGAGCTTGATCCAGATGAGGTAGAAAAAGCATGTGGATGACAGAACAGCAGCCGTAGAACTCTGACATGAACTCTACATAGAAGGTAAAAACAGCAACCAATGAAAGAGGAGGCAGCCACAAAATAGTCCATATAGGTTTGAGCTACTTGTCTCCAACACTCTTCATTCTTTCAAAAAGGACCATGCCAAGGACCACGGTCAAGGAGCTTGAGCTAGAACCTCACTACTGATAAAGCAAATGGACTTTATGGGGTGAATGCTGGGAGTGAAATATACCCCAGAAGACTGGGTATATTTGGAGGTCCGTCATAGGTCCTGGACTTAAGACTAGGTTTCATAGATAAAGTGAAGCTGGCAGGACAGATTTCTTGATGTTCAAAAATAAACAAGCTATCATGTGCTACACCCTGCTAAAAGACAGAGAGGCATATGTGCTCTGGTTTTCTTAATGAAAACCTGAGCCATGCACTAAAGCAATAGACAAGACCACATCTTGGAGTACACCTCTAAAGTTAAGGCCAGGCACTATTACTAAGAATAAACCCCAAAGAGAACTATCCTAAAATAAAATAGAACTATGTTTGATGGAATCAAGAGAACCAAAAGAAATTTAACTCACCAATGAAAATGAATTCAACTTCTTTTTGAGGAAGACAATATACTGCAAATTCCATACAGGGAATTATCTTTGATTATGCTTTTAATTCTAGAACTGAAAAGTAACATATTTAAAATTTAAGAATGCACCATTCAAGCTAGTATCAAATTGGAGACAATAGAATAGAGACTCTGAATTTGAGGAGCAATTTTTTTTTATGAATTGAATTTAAATAATATTGATTAAATATGTTTAAAGCATAAGAGTCTCAGTGAAGACAGTCCCAATAATCCCAATTAGTCTTTTAGGTAAACATGGAAAGAAGAAAAATAGAGCAGGAAAATACTTAAAGGAATAATGGTTAATTATTTTTTAGTTTGGTGAAAAATATCAACAGATCTAAAAAGCTCAGTGAACCATAAATATGAGGAAAGCCACAAATAATCTCATCCTGTCAAACTTGAAAACCAAAGATACAAAGAAAAATCATAAAGGCAGCCAGAAAAATAAATGAAAGAGTGAACTTTCCCTCAGAGCACCATGAGCAGAAAAGTCATATGTATCTGAGGAGTTACTGAGAATACCCAGCCCAGCATTCTGCATCCTATGACCACATCCTTCTAAGTATGGCAGACAAAGGCTCTGAACAAGTACAAAATCTCCAGATTGTCTCATCTATCTGCACTCAAAAGAGAAATTGCTGGGTTTGACCCTCAAAAGGAAGGAATGAGGGACTAGCAGTTGGACAGACTGTTTGATGAGCAGGCAGAAAAGAGTCAAAACTAGATATTAAGAATGGTAAATTTCCAAAATGGCTGCCTCTGAACCTGAGACAAAAGCCAAATGGACTTTTTTTTTTTTCCTGTCAGTAGGACTCCCTCCTGTGGACCCATCAGTGAAGTGCAAGGCCAGACCAGGATTTGTTAAACCAAAACTTGTGGATCTGTCAGTCTCCTTGTGTTGGTTCAAACTAACTAACCTTAAATTGAAAGAGGAAAAAAAAGAGCCCCAGCACAAAGACCCTAAAGAATTCCAGACCTCATGAGGAACTCAACTTCTGTTTCACAAATTCCCTACTATCTTTTGTGCAGTCTTTTTCTCTGTGTACCATTCTCTCTCCCCCTTCCTTACATCTGCCTCCCTCCCCCCATCTGTGTGTGTGTGTGGTTGTGTGTGTGGGGGGGGGAGAGTGGGTGGGTGGGTGTGGGTGTGTGTATTACCTTATCACTAATAGCCTTTCTGCAGGATAGAAAGAGAAATTTCTTCAAGTTGTATGAAAACCATATGAATTTCAAAAGAGAAAAGAGGAACACAGGAGACAGTTAAGGTGTAAATAATGAGAAACCACCTTTCCCTCTTAATTTCATTAAAAGAAAACAGACTTTGTATAAAATGAGTAATATTGCACTACTGAGTCTAGGGTGCATACAGAAGTAAAATATGTGACACAACACACAAGAGACAAGAGAATAAACATAACTATTTAAAATTTTCAGCTAGGCAAAAAAATTTTACCTGTCATTTGGCATTCAGGAGGATAAGGTAGGAGGATTACAAATTTCTGGCTTGAACTAAAAAAATTAAGATTAAAATTAAAAAATTGAATAAATTAACCCAGCTGTCCTTCAACAGAGGAATGGATACAGAAAATGTGGTATATATACACAATGGAGTACTATTCAGCTGTTAAAAACAATGAATTCATGAAATTCGTAGGCAAATGGATGGAACTATAAAGTGTCATCCTGAGTGAGGTAACCCAATCACAAAAAAACACACATGGTATGCACTCACTGATAAGTGGATATTAGCCCAAAAGCTCAAAATAAACAAGTTACAATCCACAAGAAACTCAAGAAGAATACCAAAGTGGAGGTGCTTCAATTTTTCTGAGAAAGGGAACAAAATACTCAAAGGAAAAATTATGGAGACAAAGTGTGGAGAAGAGACTGAAGGAAAGGTCACCCAGAGACTGTCCTACCTGGGGATTCATCCTATAAACAATCACCAAATCCCAACACTATTATGGATGACAAGAAGTGGATGCCAAAAGGAGACTGCTATGGTGATCTCCAGAGGTGCACTGCCAGAGCCTAACAGATACAGAGACAGATGCTAGCAGACATCTAGCATTGGACTGAGCATGGGGTCCTGGAATGGAGGAGTTGGAGGGAGGACTGGAGGAGCTGAAAGGGTTTGCAGCCCTATGGAAGGAACGATGATGTTGGTCAACCAGATGTCCCAGGGCTTCCAGGGAGTAAGTCATCAACCAAGGGGTACACATGGTTCCAGCCAAAAGTGTGACAGAGGAATGTCTTGTCAGGTATTAATAGGAGGAGAGGTCTTGGTCCTGTGAAGGCTCGATAGATGCCCCAGAGTGGGGAAATTGAGGGGAGGAGTAGGTAGGAGTGGGTTGGGTGGAGGGACATATTCTTGGGTGGAAGATGTGTTGGGGGTTTTCTGGGAGGGGGGAAGCTGGGAAAGGGTATAACATTTGAAATGTAAAAGAAGACTATATTCAATTAAAAAAATGTGAGAAAAAAGTCTTGTAGTAGCATTCATAAAGTTTATAATATAAATTATGAGAAATGACAATTTCTGTATGTATGTTGTTATTTTCAGAGCAGTAATTTCAAAAATAAGGCATTGTAACTAAAATATTTTAATAATCTAAACATTAGACTGAATGAGGTAAATATGACAAAGAGAAGGAAAAGTAATTAGGACAAAAGAAACATGTTATGCAATGCTAGAACGTCATTTACCTTATCAGCAAGGATATTTCCAACTTGAAAGAGAAATCTCAAGCTAAATCACTGAAGACTAGATACTAAAGAAATCATTACCACAGTACTACCCCATTAGCAAATGTTTTTGAGAGTAAATGAGAGAAAATGGGCCAGAAATAACTTCTCAGTGAGGTGTCTAAATTCTACCATCATTTCATCCCACCCACAGCTCATTTTTTTCCTGTGATACTATCTAAACTAAACACCGAAACAAGAGATTCTGTCAGCGACTAAACCTTAATTGCCACCACTGTTGGCAAACATCTTTGATATTTAAGCATCATCCTCTTTTGAATAATAAGTGGCTTCCAAAGTTATGAAGCACTTTTCAAACAGTCGAATCTGAGATGTTTAAATAAGATCTGCACTGCTTTCTCAAAGGACTAGAAAACTAAAGCCTGGAAAATGTACAGGACCCAACTGGGCTGCATCATCTCTTGGGTAAGAAGAAAGGGTTTGTCCAGGGGATCTTAGGCTCAGGCCAACACACTTTACTGAGCCACTTCAATGATGTTAGCAGTTTCACCGTGAGTCAAGGAGGTGGTTCATGCCTTTCTCTCATCCCTTCTTGTCTTTTAACACATATACTGAAGAAGAAAGGACCTAGGAGAAATAATAATAAAATTATGAACCATGCAGCTAATGTGCCAAGGCTCTCCAAGTGTAAAGCACACTAAGAACAAGATTATAGGAGCCAAGCCAGGAACTGCAGTGTAGCACACTGGACTGCACTATTACATTCTTCCAGGGAGCCCTGCAATGAACCCAAAATACAACCAAAAGCAATTCAGCATAACATGTCATGAAGAAATTATTCTCTTGTTTGACTTCTCAAAGCAGAGGGTGGGGGCCAGAAAAGATGTGCAAACTAACATGGAAGATTATTGTGGTTTGAATAAACATGACCCCAATAGACTCACATGGAGGTGTGACCTTGTTGGAGGAAATATTCACTTGGTGTGGGCTTAAGGTTTCAGAAGACAAAACCAGACACAGTGTCTCTTTCCACTGCCTTCAAATCTAGATGTAGAACATTTGGCTTCTCCAGCATGGTGTCTGCCTGTGTGCACCCATGCTTTCCACCATGATGATAACAGACTAAACCACTCAACTGTAAGCCAATCCCAGTTAAATGCTTTCCTTTATAAAAGTTACAGTGATCATGGTATCTCTTCATAGCAATAGAAAGCCTAACTAAGACAAGGCTCTAGGAATTTCAGCAGCACCGGAAGACATTAAGGACACAGATCTAGACCTTCATACATCTCTAGCCAGGACCAAGACCATCAAGACCAGCCTGTCATATTGCCTATTGGCCATCTCATCCTCACTTCATAAGCTATCCCACTCCACAAGTATTACACCTGTCAGTGTCTGATCTCACCTTCACAAATATTCACAAACCTCTTCCTGTGTTTACTATCCTACCAGGGCTATCCTAGTGTATTCAGTACCTCTTGCTTGGACTACTCTTTCCTGATAGTGCCATTACCTATCCCCCTGAGAGTAAGTCTCCATGATGCTGCCCCTTTGACTTCCAAAGGAGTACTACAGCCCAGTTTCTATGTACAACCTTTTGAAAGTTCCCTGATAACTTCTCCCAGGTATAGACTCAGATTGCCTCACTGGGCACCTATGCATACTCATGAGTTTACATTATCTCATTCAGAGCAACTTCTCCAGAACCTCAAGTCCTCTCCTATCACTTGTCATGCACATTGTTATCTACTCAACCATGGCCCTTCCCCAATACCTGTTTGATCTACTGTAACTTGCCTGCTTAAACTCAGACTAAGAGTCATTTGTTGCCTCTTAGAAACTAAAGAGACACCACCACCCAAGCTATGGCATGTACTAAGAAGAAATTTAGGAGCACTTCCCAAGGAGACTTTGAGTCAAAGGATTATTCCTGCTGCCATTTCAAATACTAAATAGTGTGCATAGTTTCCAGAGGCTCCCCAGTAATTGCTGGCTAAAGAGTAAATGAAGTGTTCTTTCTTTGTTTGATCTAGGTATAAGTACAATTGTAGCTTCATAGAATGAATTGGGTATTGTTCTTTCTGTTTCTATTTTGTGGAATACTTTGAAGAGTATTGTATTAGGTCTTCTTTGAAAGTCTGATAGAATTCTCCACTAAACTCATCTGGTCCTGGGCTGAGAGACTATTTAATGACTGCTTCTATTTCTTTTCTGGTTATGGGACTGTTTCAGTGATTTCTAGGCTCCTGTTTTAAATTTGGAACATGGTATCTATCTAGAAAATTGTCCATTTCATGCAGATTTTCCAAGTTTTTGGAATAGATTCTGATGATTTTTTAAATTTCAACAGTTTCCGTTGCTATGTTCTCTTTTCATTTCTGATTTTATTAAGTGGAAAAAAGATAGCACTTTTAATAAATGGTGCTCATCAAACTGGAATTCAGCATGTATAAAAACGCTATGCTTATCTCTTTGGACAAAGCTCAAGTCCAAGTAGATCAAGGACCTCCACATAAAACCAGATACACTGAAACTTATAAAGGAGAAAGTGGGGAAGAGCCTTGAACACATGGATACAGGAAAAATTTTCCTAAACAGAATATCAATAAATTATGTTCTAAGAACAAGAACCCACAAAATGGACCTCATAAAATAGCAAGGCTTCTGTAAGGCAAAGGACACTGTCAGTATTGCAAAACGGCAACCAACAGATTGGAAAAAGATCTTTACCAATACTACATCCAATAGAGGTCTAATATCTAATATATACAAAGAACTCAAGAAGGTAGACTACAGAGAAACCCTATTAAAAAATGGACTACAGAGCTAAACAAAGAATTTTAAAGTGAGGAATATCAAATGGCCAAGAAACACCTAAAGAAATGTTCAACATCCATAGTCATCAGGGAAATGAAAATCAAAACAACCCTGAATTTCTACCTCATACTAGACAGAAATGCTAAGATCAAAAAATTCATGTGACAGCAGATGCTGAAGAGGATGCAGAGAAAGAGTACACTCCTCCATTGTTGGTAGGATTGCAAGCTGGTACAACCACTCTGAAAATCAATCTGGAGGTTCCTCAGGAAACTGGAAATAGTATTACCTGAGGACCAAGCTATACCATTCCTGGACATATTCCCAAAAGATTCTCCAACATATAACAAGGACACATGTTCCACTATGTTCACAGCAGTCTTATTTATAATAGCCAGAAGCTGGAAAGAACCCAGGTGTCTTTCAACAGAGCAATGGATACAAAAAATATAGTACATTTATAGTACAATGAAAAACTATTCAGCTATTAAAAAACAATGACTTCATGAAATTCTTAAGAAAATGGGCGGAGCCAGAAAATATGCCCCTGAGTGAGATACCCAAATCACAAAAGAACACAAATGTACTCATTGATAAGTGGATATTAGCCCAAAAGCTTGGAATACCCAAGATACAATTCACAGACCACATGAAGCCCAAGAAGGAAGACCAAAGTATGGATGCTTTGGTCCTTCTTATAAGGGAGAACAAAATACTCATGATAGGAAATACAGAGACAAAGTGTGGAGCAGAGACTGAAGAAAAGGCCATCCAGAGACTGCCCCACCTGGGGATCCATACCATATACAATCACCAAACCCAGACACTATTGTGGATGCCAAGACATGCTTGCTGATAGGACGCTGATATAGGTGTCTCCTGAGAGGCCCTGCTTAGAGTCTGACAAATACAGAGGCATATGCTCATAGCCAATCATTGCACAGATCACAGGGTCCCCAATGGAGGAGTCAGAGAAAGGACTAAAGGAGCTGAAGGGGTTTGCAACCTCATATGAAGAACAACAATATCAACCAACCAGACCTCCCATAACTCCCAGGGAGTAAGCCACCAAACAAAGAATACTCATGGCCCCAGCTGCATATGTAGCAGAGGATGGCCTTGTCAGGCACCAATGAGATGAGAGGTCCTTAGTCTTATGAAGGATAGATGCCCCAGTGTAGAAGAATGCTAGAATGGGGAGGCAGGAGTGGGTGGGTGGCTGGATGGAGGAATACTCTCATAGAAGCAGGGGAGGGGTAAAGGGATAGGGGGTTTCTGGGAGGGGGAAACTGGGAAAGTGAATAACATTTGAAATGTAAATAAAGAAAATATCCAATATATAAAAAGGGCAGCAAATGGAAAAAAAGAGTAAATGAAGATGTGCCTACAAATTTTTTTTTTGAAATGTTATATATGGACCAGTTTTCATTTAGTAAGTCAAAGTTGGGGTACTGCTCTATGACTTTTAATAAACCATGAGTTTTTCATAAGCACATTAATAGTTTCAACTGGAGATAATGGTTTAATAATCACTAAAGAGCTCTTTTGTTGGCTATAGAAATCCATTAGACTCTGGGTTTCTATGTAGAATCAATAGGGAAAGTGGACAGGACAGATATGAGTAAGTTACAAGGAAGAGGAAAAAAATGAGCTACACTCTGGATTTTTCTTCTAAAGAATTTTTAGGAGAAGAGCCAATCAATCTATTCTAAATGGCTTAGTTGCACTGTTAAAATGAGGGAGCATGCATGAATTTTTAAAATATACTTACCTTTCTACTTCCTAATAACTGTGACTATATGTATTCATATATATGTATATATCTGTATTATATATGCATATATATTCATATATATACATATATATGAATACACATATCAATCCCACAGCTGTGTCCACTAAGTATTGTTCTTATGTACATATATTTATGGATAAATACTCTTGTTCATAGAAAAAAAAATGATTCTTTCTCTTAATATCCAATGGCTGCCCATAGCTCTTCATCTATGGGTTGGACTTTCTGAAAATTTAGCCATCCATGTTGGCTTATAAACTGGTATGGTCGTTATTTTTCTGTTCAGATCACCACATGGTAAGTCACAGAGGACATCGTGGAAAAGGAGATAAAAGATTTCAAGAACCAAAGTACCAGGACAACTTGTTAGATAGTGTCATTTAGATATGGAAAGACATTTCACCCATGAAATCTCAACAGTATGGCATGCATTTGTAATCTTAACCTTTTGGGGCTGAGGCAGGAAAATTCTGAGTTTCAGCATAGCCTGAGCTACACAGTAAGATCATCAAAAGAAAAATTGTTAATGTAAACACTCTAATTAAACATTTAGGAGAGTCACACTTTGTACTGCTCTGTCTTTAACAAGGGAGATGGGGAAATTTTTCCAAAAACTGACAACTTCTCAGGTAAATGGGAAGTAGAAAAATAAAAGATGTCAAAAGGAAAGGACTATGTTGCTCCCGGAGAGCCCTAGACCCCTGAGAAACTTAGAACTTGCCTACTGAAAGGATCTGAAGACTGTGTCCTCTGCACTTGAGAGATGTGCCAGTCGTTCTAAGACCTAGTGTCATTAGCAGAGTTCATTTCTAACACAGATGTAACTTGACTAAGTGGCCAGTGGTTTGCATTAGAAATCCAGTTATATGTCTACCTTCAGGTGAAAATTCACTTTCCAAGATTCTGAAACCGCCCTGGACCTATTCAGCAGTCACCTGCAGAAGCTAGTGCTCCAGCAATCAGAAGATAAATACAGAAGAACTTATGTTAAAGAGAAATATCTCTAGGTCTATAATATTGTTAATCCATCATGGTAGAATTCTGGGAATAATTTTACATTTGCACCTAAAAGCTCTAGTAAGAGGAAAAACAAAAGATTAATGATTTTCTAAATTTACCTACCAAGAAAAGAAGGATACACTCATTTCATGTAAATTTTACAAGTCCATTGATCAAATTAAAATCCTTATTTCTTGAATCGAATTTAAACTAGACACGTAGATACTGCCTTGAGTAGTTTTAGGGTCAACTTGACTCACCTGAAAAGCTGGAGCTTCAACTGAAGATCTGCTTCAATTATGTGGCGTGTGGCCATGTATATGGGAATTTGTCTTGACTGATGATAGATTTGAGAGGGAACAACTGCTTTGGGCAATACCATCTCAAGGTAGGTGGGGCCTAGTATGTATAAGAATGCCAACTGAATATGAGCCAGTAAGCAGAATTCTTTTATGGTTCTTGTTCTTGACTTGAGTTTTGTTCCTTTTATGCCTACCATTTTATCTGTATAATTTTTCCATGAAATAGTCAATCTTAATGTGTTTTTCTACATATTTCTTCAATTTTATCAGAGATATTTTCCATGTATATTTACACAAAGTAATACTACTCAGCAATTAAAAACAACGAATCCATGAAATTCTTAGGCAAATGGGGAACAGGGGGAGCGAAAAGGGCTTATGGGACTTTCGGGGAGGGGGGAACTGGGAAAGGGGAAATCATTTGAAATGTAAATAAAGAATATAGAAAATAAAATAAATTAAATTAAAAAAAAAGAGTTGCTGTGGTCATGGAGCCTCTTTGTAGCAATAAAACCCTAACTATGGCAAAAAAAAAAAAATTGTAACCTGGAATTGTTAAATAAAATAAACTTATCTCTTCCCCTTCTTCTTCTTATCTGCTTCTTTGGTCAAAATGGTTAGATATAAGAACAGAAAATCAAACTAAAATAGAGTTAGGAAACTTACCCAAATGATACCTAGGTTTCTGATGTATATCTGCCCACTAAGAATTATTGGGTATCTACTTCCTATAAATTGAAACAGCTCTCACTGGAGGAAAGAAGGAGGCTCATGATACTAGGAAAGCTAAGAAACAAAAGCTGAGGAACCTGACAAAGTTTCAAGATACACAAGGTTCCTAACATAGTAAAATAGTGTACAAGTCCTCAGGAAACGAATGAAGCTGGCAGAGCCTCCTCATTCAAGGCAGGGAGCACTGAAGATGGAGCCATAGGAGTCACCCAACAGGAAGAGGATTTTAGGTGATGCAGCTGATTTTCAGTTACCCATACTGCTGTGAGTGAATGGCTTATGTATTCTCCTGTGAGAAACTTCAATACACCAATGCCTATCAAACTATTCCACAAAATAGAAACAGAAGGAACAATATCTCATTCATTCTATAAAGCCACAGTTACGCTTATACCTAAACCACACAAGGACCCAACAAAGAAAGAGAGCTTCAGACCAATTTCCATTATGAATATCAATGCAAAAATACTCAAAAAAAACTCACAAACTGAATCTAAGAACACATTAAAACATAAATCCACCATGATCAAGTAGGATTCATCCTAGAGATGCAGGGATAGTTCAATATACAGAAACCCATCAACATAATCCACTATATAAACAAACTCAAAGAAAAATAACCACATGATCATTTCATTAGATGCTGAGAAAACATTTGACAAAATTCAGCACTCCTTCATGATACAAGTCTTAGAAGCTCAGGAATTCAAGGCCCATATCTAAACATAGTTAAAGCAATATACAGCAAACCAGTAGCCAACATCAAACTAAATGGATAGAAATTTGAAGCAATCTCACAAAAATCAGGACTAAACAAGACTGCCCACTTTCTCCCTATCTATTCAATATAGTTTTTGAAGTTCTAGCTAGAGCAATTAGATAACAACAGGAGGTCAAAGGATATGAATTGGAAAGAAAGAAGTCAAAATATCACTATTTGCAGATGATCTGATAGTATACTTAAGTGACCCCAAAAACTCCTCCAGAGAACTCCTAAACCTGACTAACAACTTCAGCAAAGTGGTTTGATATAAAATTAACTCAAAACAGTAGTCTTTCTATACTCAAAGGATAAACAGGCTGAGAAAGAAATTAGGGAAATGACACCCTTCAAAAAGTCACAAACAATATAAAACATCTTGGTGTGACTCTAACCAAACAAGTGAAAGATCTGTATGACAAGAACTTCAAGTCTCTGAAGAAAGAAATTGAAGAAGACATCAGAACATGGAAAATTCTTCTGTGCTCATGGATCAGTCTCCACCATCTCAATTGCTCCACATAGACCTGCACTGAGTCAGGCTGGGTTGGGCCAATGAAAGGCAGACTAGGCAACGAGGAGAGCAAGGAAACTTCAGGTGGTGTTTCAGGAGAACAGATCTCTTCCCAAGCAGCGTTACCACTCTTATGACAGAAGCTCTCAGACCACTGAGTAGTTCTCACACACCTCTATTCATTCTGGTTAGGATTCTTATATACAGTTTTGGGGTAGAAAAAGGTCTGACAACAGGTACTTCTCATTGGCTTTGTCTGAGAACTTGGAGATACTTTATCTATATGTGGGAGGACTTGGTGCTGCTCCTTTGTAACTGATGGCCACAAACTTCTCTGTGGGGGGTTGTAGGAGGCTGTAGCTACTAGGGCCAAGGAAGCAAGGGGCGTGGCCAAATGCCTGCTCTCAATTGTAGGCAACAGTCACCTGCTGAGTCACAAGGGTTTTATTTTTTTTAAATTTTATTTTATTTTCTAAGTTTTTTTTTTATTTACATTCAAAATGATATGCAAATTGAGTCACAAGTGTTTGAAGCCTGAGCTCAATCAGGGACCAGGCTGCCTATCACAGCTTACCACCCCACAGTGTTACAGAGAAATAGTGATAAAAACCTGAATGGTATTGGTATAGAGACAGGCAGGTAGAACAATGGAATAGAATTGAAGACCAAGAAATGAACCCACATACCTATGGTGACTTGATCTTCGAAAAAGGAGTTAAAACCATCCAATGGAAGAAAGACGGCATTTTCAAGAAATGGTACTGGTTCAAATGGCAGTCAGGATGTAGAAGAATGCACATTGATCCATTATTATTTCCTTGTACAAAGCTCAAGTCCACGTGGATCAAGGACCTCAACATAAAACCAGATGCACTGAAATTTATGGAGAAGAAAGTAGAGAAGAGCCTTGAACACATGGGCACAGAGGAAAATTTCCTAAACAGAACACCAATGACTTGTGTTCTAAGATCAACAATAGACAAATAGGACTACATAAAATTGAGAAGCTTCTGTAAGGCAAAGGACACTGTCAATAGGACAAAACAGCAACCAACAGATTGGGAAAAGATCTTTACCAATCCTACATCTAATAGAGGACTAATATCCAATATATACAAAGATGTTAGACTCAAGAGAATCAATTATCTCTATTAAAAAATGGGGTACAGAGCTAAACAAAGAATTCTCAACTGAAGAATCTTTAATGGCTGAGAATCAGCTAAAGAAATGTTCATCATCCTTAGTCATTAAGAAATTGCAAATCAATACAACACTGAGATTCCATCTCACACCAGTCAGAATGACTAAGATAAAAAATTCAGGTGACAGCAGATGCTGGCAAGAATGTAGAGAAAGAGGGGATTGCAAGCTGGTATAGTCACTCTGAAAACCAGTCTGGAGGTTCCTCAGAAAACTGGACATAATATTACCTGAGAACCCAGCTATCCCTGGGCATATAACCAAAAGATTCTCCAACTTTTAAAAAGGACACAAGTTCCACTATGTTCATAACAGCCTTCTTTATCATAGTCAGAAGCTGGAAAGAACCCAGATGTCTTTCAACAGAGGAATGAATACAGAAGATGTGGTACATTTACACAGTGGAATACTACTCAGCTATTAAAAACAGTGACTTCATGAAATTCTTAGACAAATGGGTGGAATTAGGAAATAACATCCTGAGTGAGGTAACACAGTCACAAAAGAACACACATGTACTCACTGATAAGTGGATATTAGCCCAAAAGCTTGGAACAACCAAGTTAATTCACAGACCACATGAAGCTCAAGAAGAAGGAAGACCAAAGTGTGGATGTTTCAGTCCTTCTTAGAAGAGATAACTAAATACTCACGAGAGAAAATACGGAGACAAAGTGTGGAGCAGAGACTGAAGGAAAGTCCATCCAGAGACTGCCCCACCTGGGGATCCATCCCATATACTGTCACCAAACCCAGACACTTTTATGGATGCCAAGAAGTGCTTGTTGACAGGAGCCTGATAGAGTTATCTCCTGAGGAGCTCCACCAGAGTCTGACAAATACAGAGACTCAAGCCAACAATTGAACTCAGAACAGGGTCCCCAATTGAGGAGTTAGAGAAAGGACTGAAGGAGCTGAAGGGGTTTGCAATCCCATAAAGAGAACAACAATATCAACCAACCAGACCCTCCAGAGCTCCCAGGGACTAAACCACCAACCAAAGAGTACACATGGAGGGACCCATGGCTCCAGCCACATGTGTAGCAGAGAATGGTCTTGTTGGGGCATCAGTGGGAGGAGATGCCCTTTGTCCTGTGAAGGCTGCTGCCCCAGTGTAGGGGAATGCCAGAATGATGAGGCTGGAATAGGTGGGTAGGGGAACAGGCTCATAGAAGTAGGGGAGGGACATGGGATATGGGGTTTCCAGGGGAAAATGAGAAAGGGGATACCATTTGAAATGTAAATAAAGAAAATATCCAATAACAATATTTAAAAAAAGAAACTTCAACAACCATTGATTTGTCAAGTGAGGCTTAGTGTGAAATTGTGTCTCCATTGTCTAAGGACTTCTAGGATGGGAAGAGGGGAAACATAGCCCCAGTTTGAGAATTTCTTTTTTATTGATTGCTGCCCCAGAAACAGTCTCTGTCCTCAGGAGTGACTTTCTACTCAGCTCCTACCTCCCTTTCAGTAGATCTCTCAGAATCTGTTAACTACAAAGCAGCAGGTCAGGATTCCCATTCTTACTCCTGATATTCAGCAATTACAGAGACAAATGCCCAATCCCTGCTGTTGAAGGAGCTCACAGACCCATTTAGATCAACAGAGAAAGGGAGGGAGAGAGAATCTGAGTAGAGCACCCTAATCCCAAATAAAAACATTTGATGGCTCAATGATTCAGAGCACTGACTGATCTTCCAGAGGTCCTGAGTTCAATTCCTAATGACCAGATGGTGGCTTACAACCATTTGTAATGTGATTTGCTGATGCATGCCCCTTCTGGTGTCTGAAGATAACTACAGTGTACCTATCTAAACATTTTTTAAATGCACCAAACCCTTAGAGTTGGGAGTCTCCCCAATTTTAAGGGCTCTTTTACAACCCCAGAAGTCTGCAATACTTGCTAATAAACAATTTCACTTTGGACTATGCCATGTTCCTGTCTTTTAGTTCTTTATCTGACTGGACAAGAAGAACCTTCCTGCTAGGCAGCCTCAATAACACACACACACACACACACACACACACACACACACACAAACACACACACACGTACATACATACACACTCAGACATACAGACATCCACACATCCACATCCACACAGAGAGAGACATACACACACATAGGCACACATGTAAACACAGAGAGACACACATATACACACATTTGCACAGAGACACAGACACACAGTCACACACAGTCTCTCTTTCTCTCTCTCTCTCTCTCTCTCTCTCTCTCTCTCTCTCTCTCTCTCTCTCACACACACACACACACACACACAGTTATAAAATCCTAATTCACAGTTTAGACAAAACAGTATATTTCAAACATGAGATAGATAATGCTTGGGGTAGATAATAACAGATGGACAAGTAAGATAAAAGAAACAAAGGCCCTTAGTGAATATCAGTCTAACAACTTTCTTTTTTCTGGACCCCTCACTAAACATTGCCCTCTTTGGCTCCTCTCCCAGCCTCAGCTTTGCTACACAACTATCATCCTAGGACTTCATCTTTCTTCCTCTACTGTGGGAACTGATTTTTCTTTCTATAACCCATCCCCTCCTTTTTCAGTTTACCCATTAATTTTGCTGAGTACCCCTACTAGTAGCTTTCTGAAGAAAGTTATATGAAAAGCAGATTCTAATGTATTTCTAAAGTATAGTTATTTTGCTGTACACCTGAATGCTCATTTTCTTGGGAATGCAATATTAATCTGAAAATCATAACTCCTCATTTTAAAAGTGTCATTCCTATGTTTTCTGAAATCCAATGTTGTCACTATAGATCTGTGACTTCAATTTTATTTTATGTATTTCTTTTTCCCAGTCTTATAGAATTCAACAATCATTTCTCTTGGCCTAGGTTCTCTGACCAAATATTAAGTTTCTTGGAATACTTTTTACAAACAAGATTTCTCTAGTTTTGAGAAATTTTAAATTACCTCTACATTAATTTTGTATTTCCCATTCTCTGGTCTCTTTCTAGATGTCATATCAGATATGAACATTGTCACCTTGCTTTCCTGAGTTTTATATCTTCATTTTCCATTCTGTTTCTTTTATTTACCTTCCAAATATTTTGGATATATATATATATATATATATATATATATATATATATATATATATATATATATATATATGTATGTATATAAAACTTATAAGATCTTTTTATCCTCTTCTTAGTTCATATAATACTGACTCGGACATAAATAGTTAAATATTCTTAAATATTAGTTGATACATCTTCATCTTTTCCCTACCAATTCATCTTATTTTGACTTCACCATTAAATGTTCCCCTCAGATGACTTGTAATATTTACCTTCATTTTCACATTCATGAACTTCACAATGATGATCATCCTTGAGCCTGTGAAGATGCCTCCTCACTTCTGAAATAGTCTCAAATATACAGGTAGATTTTTTTTATCCAAACCTTATTCTGTTTCATAAGACACTAACATCCTGTTTCCTTCCTTAGAAGCACTGTGATTTTTCAGCCATGTGATTCATACTTTCTCTCTGCTATATAGATATCCCTAACCATAGAGCTTCCAAATTATCTTCTCCTAAGAATAAATATGACTTTTTCTGCATGAAGAGACTAGGACTTATAAACCCTTGCACTGTGTCTTATCTAACTGAATCACATTGTGTAGGAGTTTAAGACTCACCTCACTTCCACCTTCTGTATGGCTTACCAGTTATAGCATCCCTATGAGTCCTGCAAGACCCATCTACTTGCTTCTGGCTTCTGGTTAGAACCTCCTTCTGCAGATATCAGACACTAGTTTCTGCTGTCTAGGTAATAAGTTCCTTACCTCTTCTCTTTCTGCATTTCACTCTTCTAATCTTTATTAAAAACCTCTTTCCCTTGGTTAACTCTCTATCCCATTTTATCTAGCAGTGGTTTAATACTTAATATAATCACTTAACTTTAATATTATTTAATAACATCTCCAGTAAAGAAGAATAGTAGAACCAAGGAGAATCTGTCATATTAAATTATGTCCCTTTAAGATGAAGATCATTGGCATATGACACAGGAAACAGACATATTTGGAAAGGTAGGGGAATGTCTACAGGAGGTCCCCACTTATGGAGGTTGCAGATATTGAAACTGCAAAATTGAATCCACTAGCCACAGTGGCATCATGCTTTCTAACCTTAAAACTCATTTTCAGCTTTCCATTATCGACCCAGGGGATGAACATCGGTGAACCAGAGTCAAGGGTAAACTCTATTCTAATGACTATGCCAAATACTCCATAGCTTTCCTACATGTCTCCCGTGAGCTTGCTCCCACCTCTAAATTAGTCTTTACCCATTTAATATGTTCTTCAATAGGAAAATCAATCTCAGGAGAAACTCCAAGCTACCCTCTCCTGGCTACAATACATCTAGTATGCAGGTGACCTCCTTTCCTTAACCACCCATCCCAAGTCCTCCCAATGCTTTTTCTGTGCTTCTCTCTCCCAATTGTTCTCATTAACATTTCCCTTCATGAACTCCATGGACTCTAACCTACAAGGAAAGTACAGGACCTCTCTCTCTCTCTCTCTCTCTCTCTCTCTCTCTCTCTCTCTCTCTCTCTCTCTTCAACCTACCCCTCCCCCTTTTGCCTTATAGGACCCTCATCGAAACTCCATCTTACGTGTGCCTATGACATCATCACCAAATCAATATGTGCTAATCCTACTGCTCTCCTCTGAAGAAAAGGCACTAAAGATTCCTGTATTAACTCCACCCTCACTTTCAAGACTCCATGCTTCCTTGGTAATTGTTCCCCAGGTTTATCTTTTCTAACCTGAAGAACTTGCCTTGCAAATGGGAGGAAGCCAAAAGAAGAGATCTTCATCTCCCTTCTCTTTTGGACTGGGCCTTGCTCTCTCTTTCTGGGTGCAACAGGAACCTCTGCAGCAGCTCTTGTCCAAACACATCTGGCCAGTGACCTCCAGGACAAACTGCAAAAAATCTTGAGTCTTTTCAACTCCAAATAACCTCCTTAGAGGGAATTTTACTCCAAAACTGGACTTACTGACTACTGAACAGGGAGAGACTTGCATTTTACTGGGGGAGGAATATTCCATCCTTGTCAATGAATCTGGGCTGGTAGAACAAGATGCAAAAAGAATCAAAGAGCTGTGGGTGAACCTCAGGGGACACTATGTTCCCTACACCTCTACCCCTTGGTATTCTAAAACTTTGGTAGCTTGGCTTCTTCCCCTCCTAGGTCCTATACTAACCATTGGAGCCTTGCTTCTTCTGACATCCTGCCTCATCCAATTTCTAAAGCAGCAAATGTGTAGCATTGCAAATATTACTACTAATCAGGTCTTGATTCAATATAAAAGTGTTCCCACCATAGCAGTTATTCTGATGACATTTCTCCTATAGTTTTTTTTTTCATTTTTTATTCATTATTTTATTTACTGACATTTCAAATGTTATCCCCCTTCCAAGTTTCCCCTCCAGAAACCCCTAATCTCCTCTCCCCTCCCTCTGCCTCAATGAGGATGCTCTCCCACCCACCCACTTCTGCCTCAGTGCCATAGCATTCCCCTACCCTGGGTAATCAAGTTGTCATAGGACCAAGGGGCTCCCCTCTCAGTGATGCCCAATAAGGCAATCCTCTGCTACATGTGTACACTGGTTGGTGTTTTAGTCCCTGGGAGCTTTGGGGGATCTGGTTGGTTGATATTGGTGTTCTTCCTATGGGGTTGCAAACTCCTTCATCTCCTTCAGTCGTTGCCCTAACTTCTCCAATGGGGTCCCTGCACTCAGTCCTATGTTTGCCTTCATGCATACACAGCTGTATTTGTCAGGCTTGGGAATAGCCTCTCAGGGGACAGCTATAGCAGGCTCCTGTCAGCAAGTACTTCTTGGCATCAGCAATAGTGTCTTGGTTTAGTGTTTGCAGACTGGATGGATCCCTAGGTGGGGCAGTCTCTGGATGGTCTTTCCTTCAGTCTCTGCTCTTCCTCTTGACATGAGGAATTCTGGATTAATATTTTTGAGATGGGTGGGTGGCCCCATCCCTCAAACTGGGCCCATGCCTACGTACTGGATATGATCTCTACAGGCTCTATTACCCCTTTGTTGGATATTTTAGCTAATGCTCTCCCTAATGGGTCCTAGGAACCACTTGGGTTCCTGACATCTGGGACTTTCTAGTGGCTACCCCCAGATCCCCCTCCCCCACTGCTATTTTCCTCCTTTCAAATTCCTGACCCACTGTATTTCTCCCCCATCTCCTCCCATATCTGAACCACTCTTCCCTTTTCCCATCCCATCTTCTCACCTTCCCAGATACCTCTCTCCTTCTTACTTCCCAAGATTATAGTCTTCCCTCTTCTGAGTAGGATTGTAGAATCCACACTTTGGTGTGGTCTTCTTTCCTCTTGGGCTTTGTATGGCCTCTGAATCGCACCATGAGTATTCCAAACTTCTTTGTGGCTAATATCCACCTATCGGTGAGTACACAACATATGTGTTCTTTGTGACTTTGTTACCTCAATCACAATGATATTTTCAAATTCTACCCATTTAACTGTGAATTTCATAAAGTCATTGTTTTTAATAGCTGAGTAGTCCTCCTTTGTGTAAATGTACCACATCTTCTGTATCCATTCCTCTTTTGAGGGACATCTATGTTCTTTCCAACTTCTGACTATTATAAATAAGACTGCTATGAACACAGAAGAAGGAAACACATGTGTCCTTCTTATATGTTGGAGCTGGATCCTTGTGTAAAACTATTTCCAATGTTCTGAGTAACCACAAGACTGATTTCCAGAGTGGCTGTACCAGCTTGCAATCCCACTACCAATGAAGGAGTGTTCCTCTTTCTCCACATTTTTGCCAGCATCTGCTGTCACCTGAGTTTTTGATCTTCACCATTCTAACTGGTATGAGGTGGAATCTCAAGGTAGTTTTGATGTGCATTTCCCTGATGACTGAGGATGTTTAACATTTCTTTAGGTGCTTCTCAGCCATTCAATATTCCGCAGTTGAGAATTCTGTTTAGATATGTACCTCATTTGTTGAAAGGGTTATTTGGTTCTCTGGAGTCTAACATCTTGAGTTCTTTGTATAGTTTGGTTGTTAGCCCTCTGTCAGATGTAGGGTTTGTAAAGATATTTTCCAAATCTATGGGTTGTTGTTTTTTTCCTATTGTCAGTGTCCTTTGCCTTACAAAAGCTTTTCAATTTATTGAGGTCCCATTTGTCAATTCTTGATCTTAGAGCATAAGCCATTGGTGGTCTGTTCAGGAAATTTTCCCCTGTGCCCATGTGTTCAAGGCTTTTCCCCACTTTCTATACTATTAGATTCATCCTATCTGGTTTTATGTGGAGGTCCCTGATCCACTTGGACTTGAGCTTTGTATGAGGAGATAAGAGTAGGTCAACTGGCATTCTTCTACATGACAACTGTCAGTTGAACCAGCACCATTTGTTGAAAACCCTGTAGTTTTTTCATTGGATGGTTTTGACTCCTTTGTCAAAGATCAAGTGACCAAAAGTGTGTGGGTTCATCTCTGGGTCTTCAATTCTATTCCATTGATCTACCTGCCTGTCTCTGTACTAATACCATGAGGGTTTTATCACTATTACTCCATAGTATTGTTTGTGGTCAGGGATGGTGATTGCTGCAGAAATTCTTTTATTGTTGTGAATGGTTTTTGATATCATGAGTACTTGTTATTCCTGATGATTTTGAGAATTATTCTTTCCATCTCTTTGAAGAATTGAGTTGGAATTTTGATGGGGAATGCATTGAATCTGTAGATTGCTTTTGAAAGATGGCCATTTTTACTATCTTAATCCTACCAATTCATGAACATAGCAGATCTTTCTATCTTCTGAGATCTTCTTCAATTTCTTTCTTCAGAGATTTGAAGTTCTTGTCATACAGATATTTGACTTCCTTGGTTATTGTCACAACAAGATAATTCATATAATTTGCAACTATTGTAAAAGGTGTTGTTTCCCTAATTTCTTTCTCAACCCATTTATCCTTTGAGTAGAGGAAGACAACTGATTTGTTTGAGTTAATTTTGTATCCAGTCACTTTGCTGAAGTTGTTTATCAACTGTATGATTTCTCATAGATTTTTGGGTCCTTTATAGATACTATCATGTTATACAGAAATACTGATACTTGACTTCCTTCTTTCAAATTTCTTTTATTTCCTTTTAAATTTATTTATTATTATATGTAAGTACACTGCAACTGTCTTAGACACACCAGAAGAAGGCATCAGATCTCATTATGGATGCTTGTGAGTCACCACGTGGTTGCTGGGATTTGAACTCAAGACCTTCAGAAGAGCAGTCAGCACTCTTAACCACTGAGCCATCTCTCCAGCCCCCTCCTTTGATTTCCTATTGTTGCCTAATTGCTCTGGCTAGGACTTCAAGTACTATATTGCATAGATAGGGGAAGAAATGACAGACTTGTCTTGTCCCTGCTTTTAGTGGGATTGCTTCAAGTTTCTATCTATTTATCTATTTATTTAGTTTAATGTTAGCTATTGGCTTGTTGTATATTTCTTTTATAATATTTAGGTATGGACCTAAATATTGAATTCCTTATCTCTCCAATACTTTGAGCATGAAGGAGTGTTGTGATTTTTCAAAGGCTTTTTCGAGGATGTGGAGAAAGAGGAACACTCCTCCACTGCTGGTGGAATTGCAAGCTGGTACAACCACTCTGGAAAGCAGTCTGGTGGTTCCTCAGAAAACTGGGCATGACACTCCCAGAGGATCCGGCTATACCACTCCTGGGCTTTACCTGCATGCAATAAGGACACATGCTCCACTATGTTCATAGCAGCCTTATTTATAATAGCCAGAAGCTGGAAAGAACCCAGATGTCCCTCAATGGAGGAATGGATTCAGAAGATGTGGTATATTTACACAATGGAATACTACTCTGCAATTTAAAATAATGAATTCACGAAATTCCTAGGCAAATGGTCAGAACTTGAAAATATCATCCTTAGTGAGGTAACCCAATTACAAAAGAACACACATGGTATGCAGTCACTGATAAGTGGATATTAACCCAGAATCTCAGAATACCCTAGACACAATTCGCATATCAATAGATTTCTAAGAAGATGGAAGGAGAGACCCCTGGTCCTGGAAAGACTGGACATAGGGGAACGCCAGGACAGAGAAGCGAGAGGGGGTTGAATGGGGAAAAGAGGGAGGGAAGGGGGCTTATGGGACTTTCGGGGAGGGAGGAAACGGGAAAGGGGAAATGATTTTGAATGTAAATAAAAAAGAACTTAGAAAATAAAATTTAAAAAAAGAATTAAAAAAAAACAAGAAATGATCGTGTAGTTTCTTTCTTTGAGTTTGTTTATATAGTGGATTATATGGATCAATTTCCATAAATTGAACCACCCCTTCACTCCTGGAATGAAGCCTACTTGATCATGGTAAATGATTGTTTTGATGTGAGACTTTTTGACACTCTACACTTACCAATGGACAGATAATATAAACAGAAACTGAACAGAGACACAGCAAAATTAAAAAAAGTTATAATCCAAATGGACTTAACAGATATCTACAGAACATTTCACCCTAAAACCAAATATATATAATCTTCTTCTCAGCTACTCATAGTACTTTCTCCAAAATTGACCATATAATTGGACACAAAACAAGTCTCTACCAGTACACGAAATTTGAAATAGTCCCATGCATCCTATCAGATCACAATGGACTAAGGCTGGTCTTCAGTAACAACAAAAGCAAAAGAAAGCCCACATACACATGGAAGCTGAACAACTCTCTACTCAATGATAACTTGGTCAAGGAAGAAATAAAGAAAGAAATTAAAGACACAATGAATGCAGTGCTAAGATGTGGTATATTTACACAATGGAATACTAGTCTGCAATTAAAAACAATGAATTCACAAAATTCTTAGGCAAATGGACAGAACTGGAAAATATCATCCTTAGTGAGGTAACCCAATCACAAAAGAACACACGTGGTATGCAGTCACTGATAAGGGGATATTAACCCAGAAACTCGGAATACCCAAGACACAATTCACATAATAGATTTCCAAGAAGATGGAAAGAGAGACCCCTGGTCCTGGAAAGACTAGATGTAGGGGAATACCAGGACAGAGAAGCGAGAAGGGGTTGAATGGGAAAAAGGGAGAGGGAAGAGGGCTTATGGGACTTTCGGGGAGGAAGGAAACAGGAAAGGGGAAATCATTCAGAATGCAAATAATAAATATATAGAAAATAAAAAAAAAAGAGGAAAACTCATACCTCTGAGTGTTTCTGAAAAAGAAATTGGAAAGAGCATACACTAGCAGTTAACAACACATCTGAAAGTTCTAAAACAAAAAGAATCAAATACACCCAAGAGGAGTGGATGGGAAGAAATAATCAAACTCAGGGCTGAAATTAACTAAGTAGAAACAAAGAGAGCTATACAAAGAATCAAAAAAACCAGAAGCTGATTCTTTGAGAAAATCAACAAGATAGATAAACCCTTAGCTAGACTAAACAGAGGGCACAGAGACAGTATTCAAATCAGCAAAATCAGAAATGAAAAGGGAGATATAACAACAGAAACTGAGGAAATTAAAAAATTATCAGATCCTACTACAGAAGCCTATACTCAACAAAACTGGAAAATCTAGATGAAATGGATGAACCATCTACACAGTCCCATAACCCCAACAGAAATAGAAGCAGCCATTAAGCCTCCCAATCAAAAAATACCCAGGACCAGATGGTTTTAGCGCATAATTCTCTCAGACCTCCAAAGAAGACCTAATACCAACACTTCTCAAACTATTTCATAAAATAGAATCAAACAGAACACTATCCAATACATTCTATGAAGCTACAGTTACACTGATACCTAAACCACACAAAGACCCAACAAAGAAAGAGAACTTCAGACCAATTTCCCTCACGAATATTGATGCAAAAATACTCAACAAAATTCTTGCAAACTGAATCCAGGAAGATACCTCTCCTCTATAAAAAAGAAAAGGTGGTGCTGTGGAACAGTGGATTGTGCCAGGAAACTTTGTAAGACTGAGTGTGTTTGGAAGTACCAGAACCTCATACCAGAAGATGGTAGGTGCTTCACTGTCTCCATGACTAGGCCCCTGTCATGTCAACACAGCACCCTATGGAGAAAATCATAACAGTCAATCACGTAGGAGCAGTGCTTCAAGCCCTTCCATATGCAGATGAGTTATCGTAACATATATGACCAAGCCAATAGAAAGCATCTTCTGTCAGACCTCAATACACCTCCAAAATGCATATTAAGAAATGCATTTTTCTATCCAGAAAAAATAAAGGTGTGAAAATTACTCTATCAAGGATTGTCTTAGAGCTTCTGTAGTATATGAGTTGTAACACTTCCTAGGTAAGAGGGTTTTCTTCTGAATATTTTGCAGGAGGAAGTTCCTGTAGGCAGCAATCTGATTCCCCTCTCCCACTCAGAGAGTGTGATTCCTTAACTGCTGCAGCCAGGCCAGAGTCCCTGCAGATCTCAGATAGTGGATAATATCAGGTAAACAGACCTGCACATATGAGTGGAAGTGCCCACAGAAGCCAGGAGCATTGGGTTCCTTGAAGCTGGAGCTACAGTGGTTATGAGCTGCCTGACATGGGTGCTGGAAACCAAGCTTGGGTCATATAGAAGAGCAGTATGTGCCCTTAACTACTCAGCCATCTCTTCAGACCTAAATTCAATAGTTTTGTCTGACTTCTAGGTGCTCAAAGCACTTCAAATTTCAGTCAAAGCTACCTTTGAGACATTGCAACATCTAGTGTGCATTAAAATAACAACAACAACAGAAAAAACAAACAAACAAACCCGAGAAATTAAATTTGAACCCATAAAAATGAACAATAAACTATCCCTATAGATTAAATAATTCTTATGGGAATCCTGCTCAAGAGGTACATAGTATTAATACAATTTAGATACCCCTAAACTATGTGTTGTTTCTCTGTTTGTTTGCTTTTACCCCTGGTGTTTAAACAAAACTTTTAGGTCACTATTCCTTGCAAAACATTTCTTTAGTGTTATCTGATCACATTTTATTTGAATCCTTGTGATGTAGCAATATTGTATGTAACTACACAGGACTCATCTTAAAAACTCATCATTCAATATTATTTAGTGAACGCATAGGGACAGAAAACTAATTTTCATGATGTTGTTTTTCTTACAAAAGTATAAAATTGTATGAATTGCACTTAAACAATGTTGCAAATTTTTCCCTAATTTCTGACACTGCAAACTTTCATTCCCTAAGTCACTACACCCTTTGGGATCCTGTGACTAATTAGTGTAACTGAAAGTGCAAACATCAGTTTCAGATCTACAAGCACATGAGTATATTATCCTCTAAAAGCTCAGGAATTCCTACTGCATAATAAAAATACATGAATCATGCTTGGCAGGCTATTTTTCCACAAAATGAATCTGACACTCAGTTAACCTGACGATACCACTACTGTGAGAAAACATTCAGCAGGCAGCATTATCAGTGTTCTTGTTGACAGATTTGCATACTCCATGTTAAGTATAAAATAAAAATCACTAGCAAAGCTCATACATATGGAAACAAAATAATGCTGTGTGTGGGAATATATTCTTTGAGATAACCCAAGAGGATAAATTGGTCTTAACTCCACTTTGGCCAGAACCAGTCTACTATCAACATATTCCCAACCTAAAAGGGAGTGAAATTTGAGTGAAGAGGAGGATGTTGCCAGCCGAAGGAACAACCCCACATCAATTACCTTGAGAAATTTTAGAGGTCATGCATAAATGATGACACCGACGTGATGCTGAGGATTGAAGCTGCTGGTGAAGTGTCACCCTGCCTCTGGAGAGCACGTGTGACGATGGACTCAATGTATATTAGCAAAGGCAATTTACTGCGAAGATAATGAAGCAGAGTTTCAGGCCTCACAGGAGCTTTCTATAAGGACCTGGGAGGAGCCCTCAGAATATGCTCTCACTGATTTACATTTTTACACATTCTGAACAAGTGTGATCTATCACCATCAGCACAAGATTACTTCCTTCTGATTCAACTTGTCTTCCTTCCTATATACACACAGTCATGCTGAAGGATAGGATAGGTGTTTAGTGACTTGGGGATCCAGTAGAAAAGCAGGTAAGAGTACATTGTGTTGTGACTTCAGGCTATGCTAATGTGATTTTGTGTAAGGAGGAGGATTTTCTGGGAATGCTGGTATTGCCCATTGCTTGATAACCCCTCTGCCCTTTGCTTTATGACCCCTCTGTTGTTACCTACAGATGCAAGACAAAAAAAAAATATGTAGCCTTCAATGTCTATCAGTAAGAAGAAATGGTGTGTAGAAATATAACCTCAAACAAAATCTCAGATCCAGAAACTAGTCTATGCAAAAGACTCCCAAATATTACAAAATGATAGCAAAATAAAGTTCTTTAGTAAAAATTTCCAAATTTTACATCACTCATAAAAATATAGATGGGATTTTACTACTTAAAGTTAATTTTTTCTAAACTACTAATAATTTTTAAAAGAAAATGAAAGCGAAGTTGAATAAATCTTGCTAGAGGGAAGGTCTGAAATACCTTCCTGATTTCTCAGTAGAATGTATTAGCAAAAAATCATTGTTGGTTTTTTAGCAACCATATGTCATACCAAACATCAACAGTTCATAAGACTGTAAACCATTTAGCCTGTTGCTCTAATAATTTTCAAGGGACAGATGTTTCAAAATCCTAATGGATATTTGACCAATTAGAATTTATCATAAATACAATCCTAAAGGAAGTTCAAAATAATCTAGAATTATGCTAAATCCCACTCGCTAATGTTCTTTATAAAACATGGTTGTGTTTGATTCTCTTCTGAGGTTCACTGTGTAAAGCAGTGCTCTATAAAAGCTATAAGCAAGCAGTAAAACCTTAAAGCCACCAGGACTACAACTATATGCCAGAATGCCTGAGCCAGGTAACCTTTCTACACTTGTCCCATTTGTCCCAAGTCTAAATGAACTCTGGGTTCTATGCACTATGTTAAATACATCAAATATACTTTGGAGGAAGAATCAAAATTTACATTAACAAAAATAGAATTAAATGATATTAAGTGTAGACTATGTGCAAACATCAAAGAGGACCTTAAAAAACACCCACTGCTAATAGATGCCTTAAATCTTTGCTCAGATATGTTATTAAAAACAAAATTAAAAATAGAAATACTGGTTATTGGATTGTCCTAAGATGCTCGTTAAAAATCAATTCTGCTGCCTTGACTAGAGGTGGTGAGACCCACAGAACTAGCAAAAGTGTAGGGTTGGAGGGGTAAGGAGCAGGAATTGATGACTATTTTTAGTACTTGTGAACGCTGTTCTATTTTAGAGTATTGTCTGCTTCGCAGTTGGAAATGTCACAGACCAAGCCCATAAACATATTTCATTGTCCATAATTACATATTATTCTACCACTACATGGCATTTACAAAGTAAAAGATAAGCCTATCTTTATGCATTCAAGCACATAAGGATATTCACAAATACGATTCTTCAAGATCTTGTTATCCCTGGAATGTGTCTTGGACATTGTGACTAAAGTTTTCTTTGGAGCAAACTATCCCATCCTCTATATATTCTTAGACTTTTAGCCTATTGTCTGAGCAGCTGGGATCCCTGCTCATGTGTACTCCATATCACCACAAACAACCTGCATATTTGGTAGAAAGAACACAATTTGGGGTATGGGTGTACAGGACAGCCATGACAGAGAAACAGCAGGAAATACAGCTTCTAATCAGAAGAGAAAGCTGTTTAAACTATGTTCAACTTTGGGGAAAATGATAAGAAGCTTTTATTTTTTTCTTTTTCTACACCTTGTCCATCACGTTTCAGCACCTGTTTTCTACTTTCCCTCTTTCTATTTTTTGCCTTAGATTTGAAAGTGTCTAGAAGCACCCATGAGCAACATTTGAGACACTAGAACATTAAGCTGCAATGTGAAAGATAAACTGGAGAAAAGAGCAAAAGGCAGAGATGAGACTAAGGGTAAGAGAACTGTAAGTGTGGTATTTAAAAATGCAAGTGTAGAGACAACCCCTTAAAGTGTGGCCTTTACAGAGAGACCTAAAGAACATAAGGGTCTGACTCATGCAGGTACCTGAAGGGCAGAATGAGGGAATAGCACATTCAATGGTCCTAAGGTAGAAGAGCTCTTGGGTGACTAAAGAGAAAGAAAACAATGGCTTGGAGATGCATAAGTAAGATAGAGAGAGCAGAGAGCCAAGATCATGGAAAGCAAGGATCAGATCACAGTATGCCTGCTTTTAAATATGCAAAACTTTTTACTTTTAGACTCATGGGAGTGTATTAGAAGCTTTGAACAGAACATGGCTTGTAGCATGAGAAACAGACAGGAAGACAGGGTTATAAGCAGAGAGCTCAGCTAGGTGGGAAATACAGTCCAGGAGAGAAACAACAGTGACTAAGACATAAGGGAAGCAGGAGAAACAGATGAATTCTGGATACATTCTGAATGTAGATTTAGAAAGGTTTTTCTGGTGGATTAAATATAAGAGACGTAATCAATATGTGGAAGAGTTGAGTGTAACTCCTAAGATTCAGTTCTTAGAAATTAGAGATGATTTAAATATTGGAAGGAGAGTATGATACTTCTACAAGTCAACTGAGGATTCAGGAGTGATAGGAAAAGAAAGAACATTGAGGTTTGGTTTGTTGCTATGCATTGTAATGATAAATACTGGGCCACAAATCTGGTTTCCCCTAATATATCCTCACATACACCAAGTGATGCTATGTAATCTTGCCCCTTAATTTAAAACTATTGATTGAATAAAGATGCCTACAGCCCATAGCTGAGCAGAAGAGAACTAGGCAGGGTTTTGGTTCCCAGGCTTCGAGTCTAAAATAGGGATCATGAGGGACAAAAGTGAAGAAGGTAGAAAGAGAAGAAGATACCATGTGGTAGGTGAACAATGAAAACATGACCATGAATGCAGACCAATGGGAGTTAAGAGCAGCCCAGGTAAAACATGACAAATTATTACTGGGGGTTATTGATAAGGAAGCAGATACTGATAGATTAGATGGTATCTGCCAAACTCTAGTGTTGAGTAAGGCTTATTGTAAATATAAAAGGTGTGTGTGTGTGTGTGTGTGTGTGTGTGTGTGTGTGTGTGTGTGTGTGTGCATGTGTGTGTTTTAAATCTGGGAACTGAATGAGCAAAGGCAGGGTAGAAACTCCTGAGAGAAACTAAATATATACTACAACAGAAGAGGTTCAAGGATTGAAGCCCCAGGAAGTCAACTGAGGCAATTTATAACTTGGAAGAAATGAAAAGAAGTAAGTGAAGCAAGCTAGGAAGAGTCCCATATAAATTCTCCTATTGAACATGCTATAAAGGGGGAATGAGTCAGCCCATCTTCCCAAGACCTTTGTTGTCTACTGCAGAAATAAGGTGGCTCAAATGTCCACACTAACCCACTATCCCTCTATGGGCATAGGCCTTATTCTAAAATAATAATAAAAGCATGCCTATATATAGGCACATTGACCTTGCCCATTTTCAGAACCAACCCAATGCATCCTTGCAGTACATACTTGGAAGGACATGAAGAATATAGCCTTGGAGTCTAGTGTTGGATCGCTAGAACGACTAGCAGATCAGCTACTTCTACCCACCTCCTCTCAACTTCATAGTATTGTTCCAGTTAAGTGACATAGACTGTTTCCCCCAAAAAAAACAAAGTCAAAAAGGTAAAGTTATCTACTTGTCTCCTCACATTATTTAGGCTTTACAGAAACAAATACTAGCTAGATGTTCTCCTTAACCATGTAGGAGCTGCCAGACAAAGCATACTACAATGCCTCTTTCTTGGGAAGTATCAGAACTATAGAAATCCAAGGGTTTCTAGGCTTAGTAGGAGGAAGTTTGTGCCTCTGGGTTATATTGTATTTCTACCGGATGTCATAATGCTCAAGAAAGGTCTACTTTTACACAATCTAATTAAGTACTTAATCTCTCAGTAAGGTGAAGACAATTACCTAAGGACTCTTGATTCACACAAGTTTATCTAGTAGTGTCCAGAACCTTGCATGGAAAAAGAAAAGAGAGAGAGAGAGAGAGAGAGAGAGAGAGAGAGAGAGAGAGAGAGAGAGAGAGAGAGAGAGAGAGAGAGAGAACGAGAACTAACCCTTGGAAACCAAGGAAGTCTTGGAAAAAACAATCTAATTTGTATTAGATAAGGGAAAAGAAGCAATTACTAATAAAACAGAGTGAAACAAGTATTTATGCTTGCAATTTCCAGAACATCTGATATATTCACATCAAAATCACATGAATTTTGAAAAAGTATTATCTGTATAGCCTTCCCTTATTACCCACACCTCAATCAAGAACTAACTAGAAGATTTGGGTAATTGAGTAATTACACAGGTGTAGAGGCTCCCCACTGACCTAGCAAATTCCTTAGCAACTGGACTTTTGGCAAGCATTAATTTTACCACAAGAATGAAAATAAACTCATGTCACTTTTTAATTTAAAACCACTACAAAGCACTGTTACATGTAATGCGACAAATGTTCACTTGGATGAATGGATGAACAGATGGGAGGTGGGTTTCATTAGCTCTTTATAGTTGTTCATTTAGATGCTCGGTACCAAAAGATATTGAAGAAAAACAGTTTGAACATGGCATGGGCTGGGCTTTAGGGCAATTGAGAGCCTCAGTAAGCAGGCAGAGGGCATATGTGGAATGCTATTAAAACTTGTTTCACGTCTAACACACTTGACCACAAATCACCACAAATCACTAGCTATGTTTCTGCTCTTCAAGCAACATGGCTAGCTTATATTCATTTCATGGGAAGAACGAAAGAAAGAAAGAAAGAAAGAAAGAAAGAAAGAAAGAAAGAAAGAAAGAAAGAAAGAAAGAAAGAAAGAAAGAAAGAAAGAAAGAAAGAAGAGAGAGGGGAGGGAGGGAGGGAGGGAGGGAGAGAGGGAGGGGGGAGGGAGGGAGGGAGGGAGAGAGAAGAGCTATTGAGGACACAAAAGTGGCATACAAATCTTTGAACTTTGCAGTGTCTAACACCATACCTTGAACATATTCAAATTCACATGTAACATATGTGTATTCCATGACCACTTAGGTTCATACTATTTCCATGTCACCTCACCTTAAATGATGCAAATGACCTGCCTAACACAAAATAATGGCTAATACAGCCTTTACCTGTCATTAGGTTAAGATATGAAGTCACTGTATATACTGCTTCTGCTGCCAAATAAGCTACCTAGACCTTGGAGAAGCTTAAGGAACATATGAGCCAGGGATCTGTCACACAAATCTGGGAGCCTAAATTCATTATTCATGATCCAAGCAAAGGTGGCTGGAGCGAAGTAGGAACACAAAGCTGCCCTAAGCTGCCCTCTGACCTATGCGTGTATGTCAAAGCACCATCACATACATTAGGAAAAAAATAAGAAGAGAAAAACATTTTTAAAAAACTGTATAAAGTTCTCAGTTTAAAAGTACAGTGTGAATAAATTATTTCAGCAACGTTTTATTTCAAATGTAACTTCTTACATTATAGACACTAGCAAACACCTTCCAGAAAAGGATACTAGTCAAAGGAGGGATTCTGGTGCTTGTCTTTCAGACTCTAACTTTCTCATTTACTCTCATGCTAACTCTAATTCTAGCTGAAATCCTTGGAAAAACAAGCCAAAAAAAAAAAAGAAAGAGAGAGAGAGAGAGAGAGAGAGAGAGAGAGAGAGAGAGAGAGAGAGAGAGAGAGAGAGAGAGAGAGAAGAGAAGAGAAGAAAAGAAAAGAAAAGAAAAGAAAAGAAAAGAAAAGAAAAGAAAGAAAAGAAAAATGAAAAAAACAAAAAGAAAGAAAGGAAATCCATGTAGCAGGAGGCCCCATGGCTGTTAGAAAGTGACCGCACAAGTCACCTTCTCTCTCTTGCTCTGGCCACTCTATGTTTTTGGTCTTAGACTGCACAGACCAAAAAAACATACATTGACCTTCACATAGGTATTACCTAATGTCCATCTTCTTGAACTTTGACTTCTGGTTCCCTTCCTTCCTATTCTACGTCTGTGTTCCTGTCCTAAATCCAACTCTGTTTGCCAAACTATTATTTTCAGTAACACTTAGTGGGTTTTCCATCCCATTCACAATAAACCAGGCATGCTTATGTTTAATAGAGAATTCAGCTGTCATAATGACCTCCAAGATGAGTAATTATAGATTTTCTGTCTGTTCAGAGGTCAACTAAACACAATAAAACTAAGATGTGTAACACCATTACTCTCGTGTCTTAAGAGATCCATTTCACAAGAAGGACAAAATGGCAGTATAGTTTTCCTTCAGTGGAAACAGGACTTCATCTAATAGGTGGGTTTCTAGTTCTTAGGAAACAGGTGTTAACTAGATCTAGAGAGATAACAACTCCAACCAAGCAAGGAAAGTACAGAGTAATCATGTACTCGAGGAGGAAGAGCAATCAGAAATCTGGGCATATGCCCACAGACTGCAAGTGCTGAGAGAATCACCTGAAGGGAGAAGTCCATTGACACCCAAGAACCAGATGAAGAGTACAAAAGAATTAATAAATTCCACATTTACATACTAGCAATCTGGAAGTTCTCCATGGGCACATTGACTGTCCCACACGCAGTGTGACCACAGAGAGGATCAGCCTGTGCCCAAAGAAGAGAGCACAAGAGGCCCTCTCCTCCTTCTCCCTGCCAATGTCTCCTCCTTTGCCCACAGACACACTTCTGTAGCACTGTTATCACTTCCTATCACACAGTAAGCTGCTGAACTCTAGTCTGCCATCTACATTCTCCTACTCCCTCCTTGGAGAATGAGTCATTCTTCCAATGTCATGTTAAGGTACATGAAGATACTTCAAGGAAAATCTGTGATATGTCAAACTATCAATAAGAGTACACGAGCAAACCTGTTAGATTCACTAATCAAAACAGCTCTTGCTTCTGATCTCACTATTGCTTTTGGTGGAAAGTCAATAACTTCTTGCTACCTGTAATCAATCCCTTTCTCTTCCTTTCCCAGTAAGGAGGCATCTGAAATGCCTTTGATATCTTCCCCTCATGGCAGATTCAGAGAGCAACTCTCCTGGTTCATGCCTTTGTGATTTCTCATCTATGTCATTACAATTGTTTTCTAATTCATCCCCTATCTCCAATATCTCATCTCTCTAACATATACCCAAATACACACTTGAGCAAGCTTCTTAAATATTTTGTTATCAACTTCCTACACATTGTCATCTAAGCATTCTAAGGGTCTCCACAATGTTTACAATGTCACATTTTTCCCAGATGCTTCTCTAGGGACTTCCTTCCCCATCCCTTGTTTCTGCCACATAATTGTATCTTCCTATCTCTTTTCCTCCCATACCTCTTACTGTTCATTGTACTCTTACACTAGCTATCCAACCTCACCTTTCACTACTACACTATAATTTAGGCTCTCTTCACATTATAAATAATACCTTCTTCATTAAGCCTTTCTTACTTTAACCTTTCTTAACACCATCACCCTCAATAAATTGTGTAACGTTCTAAGATCCCTTAAACTAGCAGCCAAATTTTATGTTCCATAATATCCAAACCATAGCATCCTGCATATTAAATTACCTGCACTCAATCACTCAGTGAGCCACATGTCACTTTAGTTGTTCTACATTCATGAGATGTCATACCATTACCACATAGAATTGAGCTGAATTAACCTCTATAAGCAAGTTTTTCTCCATCCCTGCCAAACATTTTTGGCATGATGAGTCAGCAATTATTTCTAGGTGTTTTTTAAATCTTCAAAAATAAAAATAAATATAAACTACATTCATCCAGTAACACTTTACAAGTGATGATCTTGTAATCTTCTGAGTGTGTGTTTTTTTTCACAAAATCTGAAGTTACAATGAGTTTACATAAGTAAAAGTCATTCAAACAGGTTAGGCATTGAGTCAGAAACATTCTATTTATCTGGGTGAAATTAAATTTAGCCAAATAAGACCTAAGTCATCTGTATATCTCCTACATAAGGGATAATACGACCTCTACTTTGAATTTTACATTAACAACAAAGACCAAATCCCCTAAAATATAGCTGAGCTAACATTACAAATGAATTCTGATAGGTACAATTTATTCTGTTCTTATAGATGAACTATTTTATTTTAGTCAACTGCATTGCAATTGAATTTTCTTCAGGCAATTAACAGCTAGAGTGACTGACAGCTTTAATGCTGATAACACTGGACAATAGGCCACCAAGGACACATTGTGTTCATTTAATAAATGGTAACAATAAACAGGATCCTGACATCTGAAAGATATTCTTATTAATCAGTTCTCAAGCACAGTCCTACAAGGTACTCTTGACAGCTTAAAAAGATTACATAGTCATTTTCACCCAGCAAGTTGGACTTCAGTTCTCATAAAAATAGTACAGCACAAAAACCACTCAATATGAAACATTTACTACTACAAATTAAGTGCTGTATTTTAGGCTGTAATCAGCACATAGTTGAATTCTGACTTTTCTAAACCAACTAGATTTAATATGAAGCTTATTTTATTTGTCAGGATTGTATACAGAAAATCTTTTATGATTCTGAATTCTATAACATATAAAATTTTCAATTATTCCCATAAACATGCTTTGAATAACTCATTATAATTTTTAATTCTCTAGTTTGTATGTATATGATGTGTGTGCATTCATATGTGTTTGTATGTGTGTATGTATATAGGTTCTTATAGATTCATGTTTGCTTAAGTGTGTTTGAGTGTAGAAGCCAGCCTGTTTTATCCCTCAGGAGCCCTCCAATTCATTTATGGGTCAGACTCTTTCACTGATCTGGTTCCCACTAATTAGGTTAGACCAACTGTCCAAGGAGAGCACAAGGCCTCCCTTTTGCCTCTCTCCAGTATGGGGACACAAGCACATGGCCACATGCCCAGCATTGTGTTATAGACTCCTGTGATGGATTCATGTCCTTATGTTAAATGGCTGCAGCCCTCAAAGTTTCTGCATAGCTAATTCTAGTCTCTCTAAGAATGAAATGTTCTTCCAGGTTACTACAGTTAACTGTATATTCTACTCACTCTTGAATCCTCTAAGTAATATCTCTCCTTTTCTGTATTCTCTTTATCTACACATTCTTATTTTATGCCTACCATCGTGTATAATATTATGTCTCCCCTTAAAATAAGGCTCTGAACAATGACTTTAATAATCTTACTAAATTCCACTAGTTTTCCTCCTTCTTAACACTCATGTCTTTTCCATCCTCCAAAATTACCCCAAAGCATGATCTTGTTCTCCATAATCTTCAATGTCTTCAGCATTTGACAGTGCTAGTTACCACTCCTGAAATGTTCTTATCCCAGCTGCCATCATCTCCCTTATCATTTCTCTTTTGATGCTGCTGTTGCTCCTGGTGATAGATATGCAAGTGTTTGCAATCATAAACTTTTATCACCTCTTCTAATTACCTCTCATATCCATTTTTATACCACTCCAAAATGTGTTCTACAGTCCCCACTCCTCTGTAAAGATCTATTCCTAAACTTCCAGCAGACTATCCCTCTAACACTGTGAACAAAACAGAATTAAACCTTTTTTCCTTCCTTTCTTCCCAGGGTCTTTACCATCAGGTACCCAAACCTACCTCCCTCTTTAGAAACTCCTTCCTACTCACATTTTGTCAACCACTAAATGATTATGAGACAAAATCTACATGCTTATTGACATGTGTTACTTCTACATACCCATACTATTACCTTAACATTAGGATAGTCACACAAAGAACACACTACAGAGTAACTAGCATATAGGCAAAGTCATGTGATCAGCATGGTCAATGAAATGGGTCATGAACCAAAATGATAAGTGACTTCTGAATTGGAATAGAGAAAAGCACAGGTGTGAAAATTCTGTGTTCTCTTTTCACATTACAGTGACTGTAATACTTTGGAAAGGGTTGCTTCTGTAACTTAATATACACTAAGTTCCTATGAAGATCAGAAAGTCGACACCAAGTTACATCATTCATATAGTGAAAGGAAAAAACATAGCACATAACCAATTTTGTTACTCCCTAGAATTTAGGGTATGTTCTTCCCATAAATCTTAATCTTTTTGCTTGTCACCTGTTCAAAATGCAATAAATAGAATGCTTTTATCTGTACTTTCTCCATCCAAATAATATTATTTTTCAATCATCTAATCAGTTCTCCAGAGAAGCCTCCACTGATACTCTAAACTAGAGTCAATACTCTATTTTTAGAGTATGTGTCACTACTGCTGAGTCTTTGATTTTAAACCCACTTCTTCTGGCCTGAGATATGCTGCAAGCATAATCAGAAACAACATGCTTGTTTCAGTTCACCCTTAAAGTGCACGCCCACTGGCACAAAGTAACAAACTGAATTTTTTTTAATTGAGTGTTGTTTCTATTTGTATCTGCAATATCTAATAATTGGAATAAATATGATATCCTCATAAACAATTAATACTCATTTAAATGCCCTATAATATCCATTCAATTGTCTCATGGCTAGAGTAGACTTATCCTTGATACCACTGCTAACCTTACCTTCCCAAATACAATGAGACAGCATCAATGAAACCAAGAAAAGTGCAGAGAACCCTCTAAGATAGCAGTTCCAAACCTGTGGGTCATGACCCACACTGGGGGTTGAACAACCCTTTCACAGGGATCCTATATCAGGTAGCATGCATATCAGAAATTTACATCATGATTCATAACAGTAGCAAAATTACACTTATGAAGTAGCAACAAAGGCATTTTATGGTTGAGAATCACCATAGCATGAGGAACTGGTTTAAACGGTCATAGCATTAGAAGAGTTGAGAACCACTGATCTAACAGCTTATTTAAGATGGTTTATGAGAAAGAACAGGAGAGTGAGGTATTAATCCTCTCTTATCCATCAGATTTCATAAATCCTGCCCTGTAAAAGGGAGAGTATGCATATACTATAGGTTGAGCTAGATATGTGTGTGTATTTGTGTGTGTGTGTGTATGTGTGTGTGTGTGTGTGTGTGTGTGTGTGTGTGTGTGTGTGTATGGATGGATGGATGGATGTATATCCATTTTGTGGCCAATTGGCCAGGCTGATCACATGGCTACATTTACACACAAAGTATTGGATAGTACTACTTCCTGTAAAGCTGTAATAACATCCATTAAAGTGATGGTTACTGATTCATACACAGACCTGCATATCTATACAGATAGGTATTTGCATGTTCTTCTCATATGAGGATAATAAAAGATACATAGATAAATGCCCATTCAATTCATAGCTAAATATGCTAATCTACAAGTGAGAGCCAATATCTGCTTTAACTGGCACAAAACCAATCACAACCTGTCCTTCAGCAACATGACTTTGGTACAAATCTATATACTAGAGAGTCAATTAATTTTTATCATCCCTTTGTCTTTCCAAGACAGACTTAAAAGTCACTATTAGTATCTTATTTGGAGTCTTCATGGTTTATCCATCATTAACTCTAATAACCATTGCCCATTCAGATCTACCCACTTACGTACGTTTGACTATACTCCTATCTTATATAAAAGCCTCTTTCCATCTTATTCCATTCTTTTAGTTCATTAAATATTCCCTCATGCCATGAAATGGCATGCTTAAAACTTACTTCAATCCTTGTCTTAATTATTTTTACTCATCCTTCAGCTTTCAACTCTGACCACCATATAACATACAAATCTCTAGACTGGCCTGACTCATTAAAAAAATACAATCAGTTTGTTCTTTGATAAGAGTTAAAACTCAATGAAAACAAAAGAGATCCTCTGGGTAGTGGTAACGTTCTTTTTCTTAATGTTGTATTAACTATATGAGTATTGCCTGTGCAGATACATTGAGCTATTTATCTATACTAGCTTTGCTTCTTTCCTATATTTTTTTACTTTAATAAATATCTTTTAAAAATAGTATACAATGATCATATGTATTCCCATTTTATAATACATATTTCACAGATGAAATTTTGTATCATTTGATTAATATTTACTATGCCCCCACTCAATTATAACTGCCACAGATGAAAGGAGTGTAGGTAATATTCAGTGACTACATCAGAGTAACTATGATAGAATAAACTTCACTGAGAAATACAAGACTATGTCAAGTTAAATGACACAGAATCTCTGATAAAATGAGCACAGCCACCTTCTAGCATACTATGGACCTTCTACTTGTTCAGTGATCCTTTCACTTTCTAGTATTTACTCTGGAATAATATACTAGAAGGTTTATTTTTAAACTGAAAGAACAATCCCATGCTGTTCAGGAAATCTGAGTGAGAAAAGGAAAGGGCCAAATCTCCAGAACAAGTCTGAAGCCAAGAAGAAGATGGAGATCTGGAGACAGCAGTGAAGACAAGAGTCAAGAGATGCCAGTCCACAGGCAGGGCAGCTGAGCCAGAGGGCACTGAAATTCAATAAACCTAAGAGCAGAAAATAGGAGCTACTTCTCAGAATGGATTGAGAGGTTTTCCTCTGGGTGTGGTGGATTTGCTTTTGCATTTCTGTTGAATAGACCTTTCTTTTTTTTTTTTCATTTTCTTTGTTTTCTTTATTAATTATGTTTAGATTGGCTATTCATAATTATTTGTATTTGCATATGAATTTTAGGATAGCTTTTCTGAGTTCCATTGCAAATATAATTAGAAACTTGGTTGGGTTGTATTGAATACAATATGATTGTATTGAATGTGTAGATTACTTTCAGTAATATAGCCATTTTCTTGTTAATTCTGCCAATCCCTACATATAAAAGGTCTTCCAATTTCCTAGTGTCTTCTTCACTTTGTTTCCTTAGTATCTTCAAGTTTTCATCTTAGGGATCTTTTATCTCTTTGGTTAAGCTTATTCTTTAGTATTTTTTATGTATGTCTATATACGCATATGTATATATGCACATTAGCATGTGTGAATGTGAAGGTGTCACACCACAACAACTATTTACCTTATTTCTCAAGCAGAGTGTATCAGTGAGACTTGGGGCCCTCCAATCACGCTAGACCCTCTGGCAAACAAGCCCCAGAAATTCTGTCTTTGTACCTCACTAAAACCGGGATTATAAGGGTACTTCACTGTGGTCAGGTTTTTTTCATGAGTGGTGAGTATCAAACTCAAATCCTTACTTGTGTGTACATAGTGAACACGTGTGACCTAGTGATCTCTTGACCCCACTTCTAGGGTTTTGTTTCAGTATTACTGCCTCTCTATTCATTAGCTGCTGAACAAACGAACTTTGTACTGTTGCTACTCAGCCTCTTCATCTCTGCTTCATGAGAGAAAATGAACTAAAAGCATCTCCTTAGGAGGAGGGACTCTCCTTGAAGACACACTGACTAACAAATTGTAGCTAACATTCTCGCTTCCTTCCTATCTGCTTTCTTCCCAAGACCAACAGGCTTCCCTATGAATGTCACTGGAGAAAGGGCGAAGGGGCTCTTCCTCACTCCTTTCTTTTCCTTTATCATTTCCTTGACACAGCAATGCCCAACTTTCTCAATGATGTAATTCACTCTAGTTTGTGACTTGGGTAAATATTTTTCATGGACTTGGGCTTGGTTTTAAAACACCACTTCAGATTTTGTGCCAGTTACAGAAGAGAGTTCAGAAAGATTTCCACTGCTTACATTTATAAGTGAATTCTAACTTAAAAAAAATACAATGCATTGAGTGAACTTACCAAAAGTTGAAGAAGCACCAAGCCCTTAAATACTTGTTTAAGAGATGTTCATCATCCTTAGTCATTAGGGAAATGCAAATCAAAACAACCCTGAGATTCCATCTCACACCAGTCAGAATGGCTAAGATCAAAAACACAGGAGACAGCAGTTGTTGGCGAGGATGTGGAGAAAGAGGAACACTCCTCCACTGCTGGTGGAATTGCAAGCTGGTACAACCACTCTGGAAAGCAGTCTGGCGGTTCCTCAGAAAACTGGGCATGACACTCCCGGAGGATCCGGCTATACCACTCCTGGGCATATACCCAGAGGCTTTACCTGCATGCAATAAGGACTCATGCTCCACTATGTTCATAGCAGCCTTATTTATAATAGCCAGAAGCTGGAAAGAACCCAGATGTCCCTCAACGGAGGAATGGATTCAGAAGATGTGGTATATCTACACAATGGAATACTACTCTGCAATTAAAAACAATGAATTCACGAAATTCCTAGGCAAATGGTCAGAATTTGAAAATATCATCTGTAGTGAGGTAACCCAATCACAAAAGAACACACATGGTATGCAGTCACTGATAAGGGGATATTAACCCAGAATCTCGGAATACCCTAGACACAATTAGCATATCAATAGATTTCCAAGAAGATGGAAGGAGAGACCCCTGGTCCTGGAAAGACTGGATGTAGGGGAACGCCAGGACAGAGAAGCGAGAGGGGGTTGAATGGAGAAAAGAGGGAGGGAAGGGGGCTTATGGGACTTTTGGGGAGGGAGGAAACAGGAAAGGGGAAATGATTTTGAATGTAAATAAAAAAAAACTTAGAAAATAATAATAATAAAAAAAAAACTTGTTTCTTAGTGATTCCTTTGTCCCACTATGCCCATTCCACCCTCATTACTCTCAAGCTTTGCAGAGAAGCAAAACCAATGAAAAGACAAATCTCACTTATACAGCCCACCTGCCCTTCATGACTGCTGGCACAAGTGAAGGAATTTGTTGCTCCAGAGTCCTCAAAAGGAATAATGCAAACTATGATAGTAAGCCATTTAAATATAGCCACAGCAGGACCTGGCAACGTTACAGCAAATTAAACTTTAATGAGATAAAGAAAATGCTGAGCTTTCAGTAAGTTTAGCAGAGAAAGGAGCATCCAAAGGACACAATGCTCCAGATCTCAGGTATAGGCAGAGAGAAACAACTACATGTTATGCCCATTCAGGGTTAAGGATTTTCAAAGTATAACAGACATTCAGATGTTGGAAGACCTTTCATCTGCATAAATATTAGTTTTTACTTAAAAGGCAACATAAATATATGTAAGGTTCTTCTTGAAGACCTTACATGATGTGCAAAAATGTCATGTTTCTGTGTCAAGGAAAGATGTGCACACAAAGCAAACTAGCCTAAATATAGCTGTTGACTAAGACCAATTGATCTCAAAGTCACTATAATGTGCCTTTTGAGGTTGTCCTTCAAGAATGGATTCACTAATAGGTTCCGCAAGAGATCTAGGTTCACTCTGGTCTCCAACTTTGTGCCCGAGAATACTACATCAATCTGTTGTACCTGCCTTTAAGCTTGTCATTGAACCCAGGCAATAATAGTCAATGGAAAGAAATGGAAACAAAGAATGATAATAGTAGGTTTACTCTCCAGGAACCTATAGTTTAGCCTTGGGTACATCCTTCTACCACAAGACAAAGATTATTCTCCTATGGTGAGGGATATTTCCTACCCTACAACTCTGATCTATACGAATAGTATCAATAGAGTCTTTCAGGCTCTGGCTTCCCTTCAGGACAGATACCTGAGAAGCAACTTAAGGAATATGATCCAGTAGAGGGTAAGATCGTGGTGCTTATTAACCTACCTATTACCAGGGTCATCTTGGGCTGGCCATGTTCATTAGGACTAAAGGACACAGAAATTTCTCTTCCCCCTGCTAACACTTAAAACTGGCAAAGCCCTAGTGGGTACCAATCCAACTTCATATTCCCTTCAAAGTAATTATAGTAGCTCAGAATATGTATTATAGAATCAAACTACCTAATAGAAATTCTGACCTAGCCATGGATTTTGTAAGCCTTATCAAGCTTCTGCAACATGAAGCTTCTCAGAAATACAGTTTAGAGTATTTTGATGGCAACTGAATCATGAATGTGACAATTGACTCAGTTTCTGCCATATAAGAGAAGTGGCTCAGCCATTATTATCACTCTTGCAGAAGGACTGGGTTTGGCTCCTAGCAACACATGAGGCAGCTCCCAACCTCATTAACTCAAGGATCTGATACCCCACTCTGACCTGTGTGGTCATCTGCACTCACCTGCACATATTGACAGGCACATAAATACACATAATTAAAAAATAAAATTAAATCATCAAAAGATAATAAAAGTGATCAAAAAGGCAATTATCATTTTTGTTGTTATTTACTTTTACAATTACTTAGCTTATCACTCAGTAATTGCATTGCTATACGAAATTTCCATATTTATGTTAAGCCTCTGAGTAACCAGAAGCCACTTGTAGAAGGAAGCAGGCGGTGACTTGATTAAAGGTATCTTTCCACTGGTGAAACACCATGAGCAACAGCAACTTGAGGAGGAAAGGATTATTTGACTTAAATATTCTGAATCACAGTTCACCAAGGGAAGGCAAGGGAGAAACTTAAACCTAGCAGGAACCTGGAGACAGGACCTGATGCAAAGGCCATAATGAGGTACTACTCACTGGCTTACTCAGCCTGCTTTCTTATAGCACCCAATACCACCATTGAGCACCACCAGCAACTCCAAATTGAGGTTTCCTCTTCTCATATGACTTTGGATCCTTTCAAATTGATATGAAACAAGCCAACACAGGTAGAATGGAGTTAATTTCACAATGGAGTCCTGGGACACCAAGGATTTGACTGGAAACTGAGTTTGCAGAGGCCATCACAGGAAAGTTGGTGTCCAAATGCCAAAGGCTTATGTTATCTCTTTATCATTTCCCTGGATGCAGACCATACTGATTCAATTAGTAAGTAAATCTTCATGTGAGTACAGTGATCTAGCCTGGCACCTAATGAGGACTGCAGCATTGTCCCCAAAGCAGAAGTCATCAGGATAGAGACCCAAGCAAGGGCCAACCAAGGCCCCAGGGCTAGCCAAGCTCAGGATGTGACTCTCCATTTAAATCCATTATTGTTTATACCAGCAGGCAAGACATCCTCTTCCAATAGCCAATGCGTCTGTAGAATATTTAGAAGCAGAAATATTTATCACAATAACATATTCTGACTTGTAGAAATTAGATATCTAGAAACAGCCACCTGAGTATTATTGAGTATAACGCTTGTCACTTTCTGAAATGATCCACTAAGAAAGAAAGATGAAGTTGCTGTGGATGTCTGCATAACGGGTGAAACATGCATCTTCTTGTACCCCAGTAGGCCAAAGTGTATCTGTAGGAACCTTTCTCTTATCCCTAACAATAGCTTTGCCTCCTCTAAATATCTTTGAGAACATTCATGGTAGATCGTAGAAGATTCATTCTCGCAACATTATTCTGTAAATTACAACTGTAAATTGCAACTGATTATTATAAAAAGAAAGGGAAGCATTGAGTTGAGCAAATAAGTAAGAAATGGGGATGTTAGAGTTTTGGCCATCTTGTTTGCTGCTCCTTGAAGTTATTTAGAGGAGACTAAGCTTTTAATCGCAGAAGAGAAGGAGAAGCTTTGAGTTGAACAAACTTCAAATGAAGTGGCTTCCAGGACCCTATTTCTCATTGTGGGGTCCTATTGAAAAGCCCAAATTTGTCTTTCAAAGGTAGAGCAGGACAACATTCCCATATTAGGACCACAAGGAAGTCCCTCCTCCAAGTCCATGCTCAATGATCTCTATAGGAAAGTCTGCCTTCTAAGTTTGTTTTCTTGACACCCTGTGAATAAACCAATGGACCTGTTCCATTCTTTGTACTGCATCTTCAGATACATGTTGAATTCTAACTCACCTTAATGGTTCTAGTAAACATGTTCAAATACATACAAACTAAAGACAACTGTTGTTTCCAAGACAGGACCTAAAGTATGGTGTAGTGGTGTTTAGAAGATAAGACTAAGTGTAACAGGATATATGTGTTCTGATGTAGTAGATAGATCAGTGAGTTCATGAACGTAAATAAACTGCTCTTGAATGTTGAAACAATACAACTCTTTCAAGTCCTTTTCATAAACTTGGATATAAGCCTGTCAGAAAAGAACTGATTTCTCTCAAAATAAATGTATTTCACAACATGAAGACAGAAACAAAGGATCCTTCAACAGTCAACCTTCCATATAACAAAACCAAAACATACTCATAAGTAAATTTCTAGCTTATAATTTTTTCCAATAGAATGATTTCTTACTACACAGTGACAGCTAAAAGAATCAAACTTAATTTGATTATTTTACCATGTTACATTTTATGACTCTACTGAGTTGTATTTTTTAATTTAGAATATATTGTATCAATGTATAATAATAAACTGCATGTCTATGTATTATCAGTACTAAAATTTAAAAAACTCATAAAAACTAAGTAAAAGATAAAAAATACAGGGTTGAATTCAACAACCAAATATAAAATTTGTACACTAAAAATTTCAAAATATTTTCCAAATTAAAGAAGCCCTGAAGAAGTTGGCATTAATCAGAAATGCTAACATTGTAAATATGGTAAAGACAAGATCAATAGATTTGCCAAAATCTATCAAAATAATAAAAGCTTCTTTGAAAATAAGAATTTTATCCTAAAGTAAATGGAAAACCAAGGGAACCAGAATAAATAAGACAAACTTCAGAGAGAGCAAAATTGCAAATGTCATATATCTATGAAGACTTATTAGAAATGCCTTGGCAATAAAGCCAGAATAAAAATGGACACATAGATCAGTGAAGCACTATTGAGGGTTAGTATACATCTACTTTTGAAGTCAGCTGAGTTCTGGCAAGGTAACAATGCCATCCACTGCAGAAAGAACAATCTTTGCAATCAATGGTACTGGGACTCTCTCTCTCTCTCTCTCTCTCTCTCTCTCTCTCTCTCTCTCTCTCTCTCTCTCTCTCTCACACACACACACACACACACACCATGCATACACAGCCACACACACTAAAGGAAGTCTGAATTGACTTCATATCAAATACTAATAAACTAATTAGAAGTTTAAAAATTATCACTTTTATAGTTTAAAATTATAAAACTCTTACAAGAAAACATATACTTCAATCAAAATTTTAATAATATAGCAGTTTCTCAGATCAGATTCCAAAAGCAAAATTAAATAATGTAAAAAGAACTTTATTGTCAACATTAACAATTCTGTGCTTCAAAAAACACTCATGAGAAGATGTAAAGACAGGATGAAAAAGGCATTTGCAGATTATATTTGATAAACAGCTTGTGCTTATGTTATGCAAAGAACTTGGCCGGAAGCCTAAACATAGAATGGTTGACTAGATTACATATAAAGAACTGTTATGACTCAATAAAACATGTCAGTCTGTTTTCTGTTGCTACAATACAATATCTGAAACAGTAATGTGTAAGGAATAAAATCTGGTTGTCACAGTTCTAGAGGCTCAGCAGTCTAAGACCAACCATGTTAGTGAGAGTCTTCTTGTCATAGCCACACATGACAAGAAACACAAAAGCAAGTCAGCCAAGCAGAGTGCAGCCTTTTGCTAGGGCTCCTAATCCTATCAGGGAAGAATACAGATGCTCATGTCTCCTGAGAAAGACCCTACCTTGTAATGTTATCATAATCCAAATGGTTTATTTTAAAATCATAGCATTACCCAACTCAAAAAGTATCAAAGGATTTGAATAGGTACTTATCCAGATAACATATTTGATAACCTAAAGCTATGCCTTTTAGTTATTAAGGATATATACATCAAAACCATAATGAGCTACTGCCCCACACCTAAGATAGTTGTGATCTCAGTACAGACAAGAGCAAAAGTTGGCAAAGACATGAAGAAACTGAAATATTCTCATGTGACTATAAAATGCAACATTCATTTTGGGAGCCAGTTTGGTAGATCCTAAAAGCATAACAACAATCAAGGCAAGTACAAAATATGTGCCCATGTAAGTAATATAATAAAAGTTAATGTAACATCATTCATGATAGTAAAAATGTGAGAATAACTCAATGCTAACAAGCTAGTAAATGGGTAAATAAAATGTTGTATATAATGTGTGTGGGTTTTTTTGTGTTTGTGTGTGTGTGTATGTGTGTGTGTGTGTGTGTGTGTGTGTGTGTATCACGCAATGAACTACTACTCAGTCTTGGATAGATTACTTATACAGAGCAAATGAACCTTTAAAATCACTATGTGAAGTAAAAGACACAAACAGAAAGGTCATGTAATGCCACACAAGTCCATCTGCTTGAAATGTCCACAAGAGGCAAATCCAGAGAGACACACATAGATTAGTGGTTGCTAGTCAATGAAGGAAGAGGAAACAGGATAATTGCTAATAGATATGTTGTTCCTTTTTGGGTGGACAAACAGTAATTAAAATGGCATAGGGTTGATTGCTATACAGTTCTCAAAATACTTAAGACCATGGAACTTGAATAAATCATAGCATATACAAACTATATCCAAATTTTTCAGAAAATAACTTTGTATTTGAGTCATATATATTTAAAAATTATCACAAGTTTTGATAAAGCTCAAGTAAATACATTAAAAATATATACTACCTAACAAACATACATAAAGAAACACATTGGGAAAAGGAGTCTCAGGCTGTGATAAATTTTCAAAGTGTACATGGTGGTCACTCAAGGAACTTCTCTAAGAGTCAGTGAGCTGCTGAATCACATTTTCAATGATAGCCACTGCTGGTCTGAAATACTCAAATAAGCCACACCAAGCCCTTTTCCAAGTCTACCTGTGGTGTTAGCTTCAGCATTAGCCTGAAGAGCCAGGATTAATGAGTACTAAGATACCTTAGGCAAAGAACATCTCACCTCCAGAAACCTGTTCAATGATCCTCCATCCTAAAGATAAACTGTGATAATTACAAGCTAAGCAAGTATTGTATAGTGGGTATCTGAGCTATTGTGCAGGCTTTCAGACCCCCAGCCTAAGTGATTCAAATTGGACAGCACTAACCACTCTCTCATTGTCATGTCTTTCCTATAAGATATGCAGAAAAGGAAATAGAGGCATGACAGATAAACCCAACAGAGAGAAGTCTATCACAAAAGGAAGGCAGTACCTGCACAAGTGTGTCTCTTCAGTATGTCCTCTCTGGGCTTCACCATCCAGAGGTATTTCTCTCCTGTCTAGCAAAAGGAGTGCTCAGATACCACACTGAGAAAAAGAACATAAACTACCCTGTTTGTAAGCCACTTGGGGTGGTTACACAGCCTCTACAGTTACAAAGTGACCTTGACATCTATTTATAGAGATATAAAATGTCTGCTCAAGGAACCTCAAAAGGCTTCGCTCTCCTGCTTCAGCATTTAAAAGTTTGGAGAGCAGTCTTGTCTTCCCTTTTGAAACTCTTTTGCATTCATATTCTACTAATAAAAAATTGCTTAATTCTAAGGCTCCTTTACACTTCTGGGTAAAAAGTAAGTGCACTGGTATGCTACTCCATTCATTAAGAAAACAAATTAAAAGAATTAGAGAAGTTAAGTAACCTTTACAAAACCCAATGCAGAGCCAGAGCCAAACAACCAAGACCATACAGGACACCTCTGAAGTAGGTCAATATTTTGTAGCAAGGATGAGTTTGTACTGATGTCATATTTCAAAAAAAGCAAGATTTTTTTCATTCTTGCAGAATATTTCTGTATAAAGAAAACTATCAATTTTTTATAAGAAAAAGAGACTCTATGAATATGAACAAATCTCACAATTGAGTCACTCCAATTAACCTAAACATCCACATAAAAACACGCCCTTGAAGTAACTTCCAAAAGTCCCCCTTCAAATTCTAATTGTTTGATTCATACAGTGTTCAAGAGATAAAAATATAAAAGTATTGATTACACTTACTATGGCACAGGTGATAAAGTATTGCTAGTAAAAAGACAGATTCTCTATTATGCTTGTTAATTATAGAGAGAAAATGTAAAGTTGGCACAGTACTGAGAGCAGAAGTGACCAGCCTGCTTTAATTGACCTGTATTGAGTCCAGCACTTTCATGGCCTGACTGTGTGCACAAGGGAAGGCCACAGACACCTTGTCAGTCCTCATCTGTCCCTTCTATAATATGGAGTAATACCCACCCATTGAAGTCACCATTTTCTTAAGCAATTTGTCAGAACATTGTCTTCAAACCTCACAACCCATAGAAGGTTGAGTTTCCCAATGCACACTCTCATTGGGAAAATCAGCACTGCATGTTTATACCACAGCACCAGATGCTAAAGCAAACCATTGACTGCTGGGAGGAGTCCTGAAGCAAGGGGGCAATGGTCTTCCTTTCATTTAATAGGAAAATAGAACTTCAGCAAGTTTAATTAAATGGTTGAGGAAAAAAAGACAAGGAATTTGTACCTCACACCACATTTCATCAGTACAGCATTGTCAGGAAGAGCTCCATTCACAGGGAAATCAAAAAAGGAGGATAAATCTGATTCTGCTGCATGCCAGTTAGTAGATGTTACTCAAATTTCACAAATTTAGTCAAATCTCCCAAATTCAGTCTATTTCTTTTTATAGGAGTTGTAGAGAGGTACTTTTTTTCAATGGATTGTTGTACAGTTTAGATAAATTGCTTAACAAAATGTTTAACACGTTAGCAGTTATTACTCTCACTTAGCACATTCTCACATGATTTTCCCCCACTGAATTGCTTTAGAGATCAATTTTCTGAGTCTCAGTCAAAGCAACATAAAGACAGAGACACCTGCAGACAGTTGCTGTCTAGCTCTGGAGCCCAACCTTCCTAGCCAAGGAAACTGGGCTGGCCTGTTATTTTAATTATCACAACAAGATATATTTGACATACTAATTATAGGTTACTTTTACTCTCTATTCAAGCCAGAAAAATCTAAAAGGAATAGTTTGGCTTGTTGAAACTGTACAAGCCACAGCTAAGTGATGGACTTACCATCTGGACAAGCTGTGCAGCTAGCAGTTGCAGTGAGGCTTCCAGAAACAGGCTGATGTCTTCAAGTGGTCAGCTCAGAGCTGTAGGAAAATTCCACCAGGCACCCCTCCCCTCCGGGAAGAGACAGGTCAGAGAGCACGTGGGCCAGAAGGGAGAGGCTGATTAGTCCCCTACTACCTCATTCCCTAAAGACCAATCAGTTTAAAGGGTGCACTGTTCTGCCAATCTTATTGCTGAACATAGTTGCTGATGCTCTATTCCACCCCTGGAAATTGTATAAAAACTCAATGAACTGGCCACCCAGGGTCGCCACCACTCTTTCGGGTGCTGTAGGACCCCAACATGCTGGAACAATAAATTCCTCTTGCTTTTGCATTGATTCCCAGCTCCTTGATGTTCACTGAAAGTGGGGGGAGATCCCCAGTATGCTAAGGCTTGTCAGTCTTACAATCTAGCATCACACCAGGAAGAAATGATCTTTTGTGTCAAATTAGCATTTTGCAGAGATTAATAACTAACTGAAACACATGTCAAAACCCCCCATAAGTTTTCACAGGGACACTGGACATGACAAAAAAGAAAAGGTCAGAAGGAAGCATCACTCTTACACCAGAAAGTCCCTGCCTTGCTACTTCCTCAAATACAACGACTGAAGGTGACCCAGTATCACTTAGGCACTCGGAGATGGACTCAGAAGTGATAGCAATAGAGATTTAAGAGATCTAACAACTTTGAACAAGTATGAAACTAAAACGCAGAAGCCTCTGTTTGCAGAGAAGAAAGGACTCATTCGGGAGCTCTGGGTTCTGCTCACTCCTCTGCAGTTAAGTCTGGTATTTATTTTATCCCCTGTACCTTGACTTATCATTCCTTATTCAGACAATCTGCCAGGTGTTTTTAGATTCTGTACTGGGTGTGGAAGAATGTGTGGAGCCTGACAGGAAATAAAAGTCGATCATAGGTGAGCCTTCCAATTCTTGATTAGTTCATTCCAGATATAGTCAAGTTGACAACCAGGAATAGCCAATTAAGCAATGAGACCTAACAGTAACAATTTAATTAAAACACTAAATAGCATTCAAGGAAAAACGTGTTTATGTATATGGTTTGCTTCTAAATTGCAACTTCAGTGGACAAGTTGTCATTGAGTATAAAGGGAGAATACTTATATATGACAACTCTGGTCCCTTTTTTAAAGCAATGTTAAGAGACTGGCAGATCCCTATGGGAATCATACTTTGCAGCTTATTTAAGCACCTAAGCAGATATTGGGCAACAATAAATAAGACAAAGTGCTATAAATTCTCCCAACTACAATAATAGCTATCATTACAAGATATGACTATTTATGTCATAGTGGCACAAATGTCATAGAAGCAACAAACACTTTCAGGTTGGATTTAAGTCCTACTACAGATGATGAAATGCATACTTGGCACCTTTATGATGCTAAGAACCAATTGCTTGACTGGTTTTCCCTAGGAAATATGTTACTACTATACTATTAAATGGATATAGTCTTTAACTGACTTCTATGATTTATGATTATATCCATAAAACAATTCACCTCTCATCTCTCACCTGAGAAGCTTCTGTTTTCAGTGACACTGTGTGATAATAAGAGGTGGCAGAATACTTACCCCAAAAGGAACATATATTTTGCACCCCTTACCAAATACTCGGGGATCATTGCAGAGGAGGAATGGACAGCATTTAACAGCCTAAAGCAAATGACTATGAAACAAAAAAAAACAACAAAAGCAATCTTCTAGACACATCAGGATGGCTGCACCTATGAACACATAGGAGTTGCATCACATGTAAAAAACAAAACAATAACAACAACAAAACAAAAAAGAACAAAAAAAAGTATGTAAGACCAATCCCAGCTCAAGCTGTGAAGCTACTGTCAATTATTACTCCTAGAAACAGAGAGTAGTTTTCTCTACGAGTGTATGTAGCCTTTGGTAAGTCACCAACTCCTCTTTAGAAGACCATATATCCAAGAATGTTGGAGCAGCACAAATTAGTTTGGAAGGGTTAAAAAATGAAAATGAATACAAAGTTGGATGGACAAAATAAGATACTGAATTGAAAAGGAGTTGGGGAAAGTGAGGGAAAATGCCTTAAAAATAGGAGAATCTGAACCTAGAACTGTTTATTTATTTATTTTATTTCCTACAGAACTGACCTACTGGGAAATGTCCTCAGTAAGATTGGCCCATAGGAAAGTCTGTGAGGTAATGTCTTGTTAATGGTTGACACAAAAGGGTGCTGCTCACTAGGAGTGATGCCATCACTGGGCAGGTGATTCTAGATTGTATAAGAAAGGAGGATAAGAAAGTCATCGGAGCCAGACACTAGTTAGTACCTCCTCCATGACTTCTTCTTCATTTTAGATTCCTGCCTTGAATTCTTTCTTTGACTTCCCTTAATGATAGGCTGTAACCTGGAAGTATAAGCTGGAATAAACCCTTTTTTCCTCAGGCTACTTTTGATCATGTGCTTTGTCAAAATGAAAACCAGACTACTGTTGACCCACCATTATAGATTTTAGACCTCTGAAACATAAATACAGTCTTTCTTAACCTTTGAGTCATCTCTTCAGTCCTATAAATAGTCTTTCTTATGTGGCTTTTGATCATAGTGTTTTATCACAGCAACAAAAACTAAGCCACATATATTGCTACATGAGCTGGAAATTTTATTCGTAAATATTTATCCAAGATTATGGAAGCATTTCTTTACAAATATGCAAAATGATAATATTCGTGATACCCAAAAGTTAAAACAATTTAGTAGTCCATCATTTGAAGAAGAGATTCCAAAATTTTGATGGATGTATACAACAATATATCATTCATCAAAACAAAACTATGTGGCTGAGACAAGCTAAAAAATTGGCTATTCATTAAAAACAATACTAAGGTAGCTACAAAATTATATCTTATTATGTAATTCTATTTGTATGAAATGTTTTTAGTTAAAAAAAAAACAAGACAAAAAGAAAATTGGTAGTTTTTTGAGGTTATAGAGGAGGTGTAAAAATAGCTATTAATATGTATATGGTTAAATACAAATTGTATTTTAAGGAGATAAATATTTTCTAAAATTATTTGTAGCCATGTTTTCACAGTTCTGGAAATATACAATAAAGCCACTGAACTCCTTTGTTTTTGAGACTATGTAATGAGACTGACCTAAAACTTACAGTGATTCTCCTTGACCAAGTAGTGAGATTATAGGCATTAGCCACAAGGCCCAGTGTAAAGCATACACTTTAGCTTGTTAGATTTTATAATACATAATAGATATATTAAATGAACAGAATGAAGAATAGAAGAACAGACGTAAAGGAAACTAGCAGTACTACTAGCAACTAAAGTACATCCTAGAGACTCACTTGGAAGAGAAAAGTCTATCCTCTCACCTCTTACACACCAGTGTCACAAATATGTGTGTGTCCAGACAGGACAACAGTTATGATGGTCAAAGTAACATAGAGGTCCTTTAACTAAATAAATATAAGCAAATGCCGCTGTAGTTTGTCTGAGTACTAAGAATGTTGGATTATAATTACACCTTGACCCATTTTTCTTTGATATAATTGACTGTTCTATCAAATAGTAATTACTGTATCAAAGACTGAAGCAATAATGTCAATGAATATTTTCAATGCATAAAACTTAGATATTGTAATCAAGTTGCTTTTCAGAAAACACAGTGCCATGGTTTACATACTAGAGTCTAGAACCAAAATACAACTTGCTATCTGTCTGTGTTTGCAAACAACCGTCATGTGTGTTCATTCAAGTATTCTCTGTGCTTTGTATAGTGTGAAATGAGGGTGACAGAGAAATATAGAATGAAAAGTCTGAAAGATCTTTAATCTGGTCTTTTATAAAAATATTTTGCTGATATATCTCCAGAAAATACTAATGATTTAGCTTTTATTAAACAGTGTATGCATCCAAATTGACACATCTTCAAAGCATTCATCTCACTGTACAGTTCATATCTTAATGGTGTTTATCATTGTCCAACCTGCTACTCCTGAAATTTACCTTGGGGCTATTAGGCCTGGAATGTATACATGTGAACATCACACCTATGGAACACATTGGTATTCGTGGATAGAAAGGTTGCTATTTGGAAATGAAATGACAAATCACAATAGGCAAAACTGCCATTGTTGTTAAATCAGGTGTGTCTCTGAAGTAACTCAGCTGTGATCCCACAAAGCATGTAAACTGTCTTGAAAAGTAATTCCAAAAGAGTTCTAAAATAGAAATTTGAATAAAGATACCATCTCTCAAATAATTATTGATTCTCCTATTGTCACTATTTTGAAAGAGCAGACTCATTTGGAATTCTACAGTATTGTTTAAATCTGTTTCCTTATTTTTCAGTCACATCTCAAATTGGAAACTTAGGATATATATGTTATCAATGGGTGAGAAAATGTGGCTGATGTGCTCCTGAATACTATGTGGCAGGAAAAAAAATTTACAAAGACATTAATTCTCCATTGTTCAGTTTTCCATGATGGGTTCCCTAATAGCTGAAGGGCTTGTACATTGCCTTCCCTGCATAGGTCTAGAAATTCATTCTTCTATTTTTTTTTGGAAGGTGAATTATTCCAGCCCAGCACTTGTACAGGGAATATTCCCTCTTCATAGTTACACATAAAAACAAGAGTTCCTGTATTTCAGGATTTTTGCCTAATATGGTGCCAAACTCCAGTATCTTAGTAAGTTTTAAAGCTAGAAATTATTTTTTGAGTAATGAAACATCATGCTTGTACCTTAAATATGGAATCCCAATTAAAAACTTCCATTGATAATCAACATTAAAATAATAAATGTAAGCAAAGGCATTTTTCTAAAGACTGAACTATAGCCCAGAAAACAATACAACAAAAAAAAATCACTATTTTCTAGTTTTCCTTCTTAAAATACAGTTGACTGTGTGAGGTGGCACATATTTTAATCTCAACACATAGGGGGCAAAAGCTACAGTTCTAGGCCAGCTAAGGCTACAAGGTGAGACCATTCTCAAAAAAGCAAAAGTGAAACAGGAAAACCCCCTAAAATCCTCACAATGAAACCAGAAATTTATAGCTTAGAAAATCTATTCTGCATTTTTATGATTGTGGTTCTAAATATTTATCATTTTCTTGCTCATCTCCAAGCTAATGGCAGTTCTCATTAACTGAAACTCTTCTGGGTTCTTTACTTTTCATAGAAAATAATTCTTATAATCATCATCTATGCACTTCTTTGCTAAATTCTAAAATTACATGTTTAATAAGTACAAGCAACATTAAGGAAAGTTTTAAATACACAAGTCAGCTTCTAGTAGGGAAATCACCCATAGGAGCCTTTAACAAGCATCCTGTGTAGTCTCCTTCTAGTCCAACTCAGCTAAATGAGCATCCATCTGAATGCTTGACACAGAAAATTGGGATGGTAAAGCAGAAGTTGGATAAATGCCTGTTCTGGCTTGCTTTTTGTCTCTGTGACAAAACATGAACAAAACCAACTTGGGGAGGAAAAGTTTTCTTAGTTAGTCCATAGGGGAGAGAAACCAAAGCAGGAACTGAAAAAGAGGTCATGGAAAAATGCTGCTTACCAGTTTGTTCCCTCTGGTTTGCTCAACTCCTCTTTTATACAAGCTAAGACCCCACCTACTTAGGAATGGCACCACCTACAGTGGACCAGTGGATGAGCCCTCCTTTATGAACTAGCAATTAAGAAATGTCCCACATACTTGCCCACAGACCATCTGCATAGAAGCAATTCTTCAATTGACATTCCCTCTTCCCAAATTTGTCAAATAAATGACCAAGATAAGTCATCTGGATATACTCCACTGTTTGTGGTTGAAAAACTCTCACTAACTTGGCTGCTGACAATTTTAAACGTCAAGGTAAACCTTGTACATGGATAGATTCTATTCTTGAGTGATTACTACCTCTGAGTCCCGTCTACCTCAGCCTTTCTATGTGGTTCATCTCTTATTCATAAGCTAGTGTTTACTATCAGTATACAGGAACTAAAGTTAGGAAAGCAAAAAAAAAAAAAAACCACAGAAAATATCAAGAGAATTAGAATGTTACAAAGCGATGGTTTCACAAAATGGGATTATATTTTGAAAAGAGAATGGATATAGCTCAATTTAGTACTACAAATTGTCTGGATTGAGGAAGATATTTAGTAACAGTGGAAAAGTAGTTTAATAGCTAAACAAAGAGCCCCATATTCTTGACCACCTAAATATGTTTTCTTTCCCTCCAGATTTGTGGAAAATTTTTCACTATATGCTATTTTTGGAACTGATAAAGCAATGAAAAGGGGAGATCAACTGCCATTGCTATTTTGTTAGGTAAGGTCAGTCACAGTGAGCTTTCAGACAATCCATTTGTGGTATATACTATCATTAAGAATACTGACATTTCTGATGTGCAATCTTCCGGAATACCATTTAGCTACTGAGAAAAAAAAATAATCAAATACAAACTGCTGTCTCAGAAATATCTGACCTGCTAAGCTGCCTGCAATGAAAGGAATATTAAGTAATACGGTTTCTGGAAAACAACCAGCCACTCCCTTTGTGTGGTTTTCTGCCCAGTTCTTGAAAGTACATCTTTTTTTCCTCAGAACATTACTATATTCATAAGCTATTTTAAATTGATAATTGCTTACTGAATAGCAATAAATAACTACACCATACTCTCTGATCATGTTAATACTTTGGTATTTCATCCTTATAGTTAGTATGCAAATTTAACTTGATAATAAACAACTTTTTCAAGAATTTTATTTTAATTTTAGTTTATGTGTATGAGTGTTTGCCTATGTGAATGTATATAGACTGAAGACTTTAAATAAAAATAAATAAAAAAGAAAAATATTACTAAACTGAAAAAACATTAGAGAACTGTGTGGTATGAATACAATTAAATTTACAATCAAAACCAGGTGGCCAAGTACTGGAATGATGTGTCAGACATAAAGAGCACTAGCCATTTTTTCCTGAGGACCAGGGTTGGCACCCACACAGTGGCTCAAAACGATGTTTAACTTCAGTCCCAGAGAATTCTACACCCTTTTTTTGGCCTCCTCAGGCACTACATGCACATGGTGCAGAGACATATATGCAAGAAAAACAATCACACCCATTTATATAAAAATAGGAGGGAGGAGTAGGTGGACAGACTTAGATTGGAAGTTGACTAAAGAAAACACACATAGTATATTAGTGCACTAAAAGGGGGAAATAATAGAGAAATAGATTCAGAACTTTACCAGGCTCCATTGCTCTTCAGGAAGAAAAATCTACCATACTGGCAAACAATACTAAGTTCTACAAGCTCTGTTGGTGAGCACCTAGAGAAATCAGGAACTCATCAACTGACAGTGCAAATGGATCCTTGAATATCAATGTACTCCGAAAAAACAAAATGTAGTCTTACCAAGTAAAGTCAAGCACAGACATTGTATGGCTCAAAAATGATAGTCTAAGCAAAGTTTGTGTGCTTAGATGTACAATACACTTGGTATAAGTATGTTCATGACAACTTTTTATTTTCATAATTGACAGGAACTAGCAAAATGAGCTCATCATTAATAGAACAAGTAGATAGTTTGTGAGCTATTCTTGTAGCGGAATATTATATAACAACAAACATATCCTACACAAAGAGCTCAGTATTTTAGACGTGGAAAGTCTATGAATGCTTCTGAATGAGAGTATCTCTGTTCCAACCATTTGGTAGACAATGAAACTTGAGAGGCATAACTCTTACATCACAAAAATTTTTAGATATTTCTCAAATATGTCATAATATTAAAAATTCATCAGCTTTTGAGTCAAATAAAAACTAGCTCAGGAGTAGCCATAGTCCATAACATACAGTTTACTAATCCTACTATACAACAATTTCTTAATGTACAAGGTACAACTACCTGTAAAAGACCAAAGAATTTTCAGCACAGATTGATGTTTTTAAATTTGCAAGTTCAAAAAGAATACATTGTAGAGAGACAAAAGCATATGCTGTTAATTGATACAGAAAAATCATTTAACAAATCCTAAAAACCCAGTCTTCATAAATACTAGGAAGAGAATTTTCTTAATAAGTAATATGTACTGCTACAGAGATAACACAGTTAGTACTTGCCTTGCAAACATGAGGTTCCAAGTTCAAGCTCCAGAATCTTTGCAAAAATTGGCAAGCCAAGCATGGTGATACATACCTATAATCAAAGTGTTGATGTGGAGAAGGAAGGAGACACCAATGTCTCTGGCCAGTCAGCATAGCCTGCTTAGTGAGTTTCAGGCTATTGAAGGACCCTATCTAAAAATAGAAGTCTATGGCATCTGAGCAATTATACCTGGGGTTGTTTTTGGTTCCATATGCACATGTACAAACATTCATGTACACACACATACACACACACACACAGAGGCATAAATCATTATCTAGGCCTGTGATTCTCAGCTGTCCTAATGCTGCAACCCTTTAATAAAGTTCCTCATGTTGTGGCAACCGTCAATCATGACTTCACAACTGTAATTTTGCTACCATTATGAATTATAATATAAATATTTTTGGAGATAGAGATTTGCTAGAGTGGTCATGACCCACTGAGCTGAGAATCTCTGCTCTTGCACCAAGCTCTATAGTTAACATCATATTTAATAGTAAGAAACTAGACTCTAGATCCTGAATAATTTGAAATAGCCTCTTTTCATTGGTGTTTGACATTGTACTAGAAATTCTAGCTCACATAATAAGATGAGCAAAAGAAATATATACTTTAAAATCTAGAAAGAGAAAAAATACTGCATTGATACTGGCAGATGCCATAATTATCTAAGTAAGAAATCTCCAAAATTGATAAGAAATAAAAGCTTTCTAAAACTAGTGAGTGGGGATAGCAAGGTCAAAGATGAGGTTATAAAAACTATTGCTAAGAACTAAAGCAATGAACAATGGGAATTCAGATTTTTTTTTATTTTCTAAGTTTTTTTTATTTACATTCAAAATCATTTCCCCTTTCCCGTTTCCTCCCTCCCCAAAAGTCCCATAAGCCCCCTTCCCTCCCTCTTTTCCCCATTCAATCCCCTCTCGCTTCTCTGTCCTGGCATTCCCCTACATCCAATCTTTCCAGGACCAGGGGTCTCTCCTTCCATCTTCTTGGAAATCTATTGATATGCGAATTGTGTCTAGGGTATTCTGAGATTCTGGGTTAATATCCCCTTATCAGTGACTGCATACCATGTGTGTTCTTTTGTGATTGGGTTACCTCACTAAGGATGATATTTTTTGAATGGGAATTCAGATTTTTTTTAAAGCAATTTTATTTAAAATGGCAGATAAAAGATATAAAATATTTAATAATCTATAAAATGAGACTATACACACAAAAATACAAAACCGATTTTAAAAAATAAGAGATCTAAATAGAGAGAGAATCTATGCCTGTGAATTGGAAGACTCAATAAAAACAACTTGATTTACAGGTTTAATGAACTTTAAATAAAATTCCCAACAAAACATGTTATGTATATCAATGTATTCATTTTAATGTAGGGAGGATTTCCATTGTTGTGAAGAGAGACATCATGACTAAGGCAACTGTTATAAAGGACAACATTTAATTGGGGCTAGCTTACAGACTCATAGTTTCAGTCCATTATCACCAAAGCAAGAAGCATGGAAGCATGCAGGCAGATATGGTGCTGGAGAAGCTGAGAGTTCTACATCTTGATCCAAAGGCAGTCAGGAGAAGACATTCTTAGAGAGCTAGGATGAGAGCCCTTGAGTTGCTAGAGAGATGATTTGGTGGTTTAGAGTACTAGCTGCTCTTCTAGAAGACCCAGGTTTAATTCTAGTACCTACTTGGCAGTTCACTACCTTCTGTAACTCTAACCCTAGGAGACTCTTTTTCTGCCCTCTAAGGGTACTGCACACAGATGGTATATAGACGTGTACACATACAAAATACACATACACATAAAATAAAATGTTTTTAAGTGATATACCTAAGTCTTAAGGTTTTATAACTTGTCTAAGGTCATTCAACTAGCAATTGGAAATGCCAGGATTTAAGCCTATGTGCCCTTGGAACCTATCCTGCTAACCACACAGTACACTGATGGTGACTTTTCCCCCAGAAAGTTGTGCTTATCTATTTAGCAATATCTTAATAGTGTTCAGAATCACATGTCTACAAACCTTACTGATGTATCTGGAGTTGTGTCATGCTTCTCTCTTTATCTGCTACGTCTGGCCTCTGACTGGCCTTCCCAAAACTTTAAGTTCACTACTAAAGCCTTCCTACAAACTAGTAGCCTCTGTTCAGCCACAATTATGAGAAGAGACTATTTGGCTTATTCTGTTTCCAGTTACCAGGCTCTGCTCTGCCTATGCCTGAACTGAACAAGGCAGGAAAGAAAGACACTTAACAACTTTTTGTACTTGAAATAAATACTCTTTAAAATCCAATCATTAAATGTGCATTAATCTCCTTTTCAAGGGGTTCCTAGAGTACAGGGTAATAAAAATATTAAGAGGGAGTTCAATGCCCATTTGGCCTAGTTCCTAGTGTGTAGGGATCCAAGGATCATCACTCTCTGCCTTCTAACATTCTCAACAAGAAGGCAATTCCTAGAAAACTTCCTTTGTTTCAAACAGGTAATCTTACCTTCTTAGTTTCACCTCTTGGCAACCCAAAATCTGATCTTAAACTAGATCCAGTGGAAAAAAAGATAGCCTTTTCAACAAATGGTGCTGGCTCAGCTGGAGGTCAACATGCAGAAGAATGCAAATTGACCCATCCTTATCTCCTTGCACTAAGCTCAATTCTAAGTGGATCAAAGATCTCCACATAAAACCAGACACACTGAAACTAATAGAAGGGAAACTAGGGAAGAACCTTGAACATATGGGCACAGGGGAGAATTTCCTGAACAGAACTCCAATAGCTTATACTCTAAGATCAAGAATAGACAAATGGGACCTCATTAAATTACAAAGTTTTTGCAAGGCAAAAGACACCGTCAAAAAGACAAAGCGGCAACCAACTAACTGGGAAATGATCTTTACCAACCTTACATCCGACAGAGGGCTAATATCCAAGATATACAAAGAACTCAAGAAGTTAAACTCCAGAGAGGCAAGTAACCCTATTAAAAAATGGGGTACAGAGCTACACAAAGAGTTCTCACCTGAAGAATATCTAATGGCTGAGAAGCACCTAAAGAGATGTTCATCATCCTTAGTCATTAGGGAAATGCAAATCAAAACAACCCTGAGATTCCATCTCACACCAGTCAGGATGGCTAAGATCAAAAACACAGGAGACAGCAGTTGTTGGCGAGGATGTGGAGAAAGAGGAACACTCCTCCACTGCTGGTGGAATTGCAGTATGGTACAACCACTCTGGAAAGCAGTCTGGCGGCTCCTCAGAAAACTGGGCATGACACTTCCGGAGGATCCGGCTATACCACTCCTGGGCATATACCCAGAGACTTTACCTGCATGCAATAAGGACACATGCTCCACTATATTCATAGCAGCCTTATTTATAATAGCCAGAAGCTGGAAAGAACCCAGATGTCCCTCAACGGAGGAATGGATTCAGAAGATGTGGTATATTTACACAATGGAATACTACTCTGCAATTAAAAACAATGAATTCACGAAATTCCTAGGCAAATGGTCAGAACTTGAAAATATCATCCTTAGTGAGGTAACCCAATCACAAAAGATCACACATGGTATGAAGTCACTGATAAGGGGATATTGACCCAGAATCTCAGAATACCCTAGACACAATCAGCATATCAATAGATTTCTAAAAAGATGGAAGGAGAGACCCCTGGTCCTGGAAAGACTGGATGTAGGGGAACGCCAGGACAGAGCAATGAGAGGGGGTTGAACAGAGAAAAGAGGGAGGGAAGGGGGCTTATGGGACTTTCGGGGAGGGAGGAAACGGGAAAGGGGAAGTGATTTGGAATGTAAATTAAAAAAAATAAAATTAAATTAAATTAAAAAAAAAAAACTAGAGGCAGATCTTTGTCAAACAAGCTATTCAAGTTCTACTTTGCCGTGGGGCGCCCCCTAGCCCGTCTCTACAAGGAGTGAAATAACAGATAAATGTGAAAGGATGCCTCAGTTCCAGGACTAAGTGGACTTAAAATTGTGAGAGTCTGAAGACAGTCAAAGCCCAGCTCAGTGCTTAGTTTAATAAATTGCAGAGGCCAAAGTGATCCATTTGGAGTTTGTTCGACCTGTCAGAAATGAACTGGGTATAGTGTCCATGATTGTCATCCCAGCATCTGGAAGACAGAGGTGAGTAGAAGAAGTTCAAGATCATCCTCACATATATATCAAGGTAAGGACTAGCCTGAGCTACATAAGACCGTGTCTCAAAACAGAATATTAAAGAATAAACATAAAAGTCTAGAACCCTAATGAAATTTTTGTTGTCCTTAAAGTTCTCACTTCCAGCTTTCTTGACTGTGAGGTTATACCCTTTTTGTGCCTCAGTAATGATATTTCATATATGAGGTTTATTAGCTTCTTAGCTGCTGAGGTTGAAAAGACACAATCAGCATCTAAGAGGTAAAGGATATGAGACGGCTACTCTGTTATCAAACAATAAAAATGGAAGGAAGAATGCTAGTACATTGTTCTCTCTAAAGAAAAAAAAATGAGATTTTTTTACAGCATCTACCAAAAACTGCTGCCCACACTTTATAAAAAAGATGAGCCTTTGAAAAGTAGTATAAACTGTCCCCACTGGCGTGAAGCTTATGAAAAGAAACAAGACAGAATCTGTACAGAAGTCACCAGGATCCAAACAGCACGTCCTTCTCCCTCTAGGTAACTTCTAATAGAAGCCATGGAATAGCCTGTAGAAATACAGGCTGTTCACTGAAGGACCCATGAAAAGGATCACAAGTTCTGTTACACATAAAGGAAAGTTTGTCTTGATATCTAGCAGTAAACTTTATACTTTGGTAATGCACACAAAGTCACAGTCAAGCGACATAATATTTGAATAAAGATCATCACTATTTAAACTTCCTGAATAAATCTTTTCTTATAGTGTAAACAACACAGGAAGTCATACATTCCCTTTATCATATATGACCCCAAAGTCTCCTCTCCCCCACTGTAAGTTCACATAGAACACTGCTGCACATGGAGGGAAAACTGGAATGGGCTCACTGCTGAGCTTCAATCAGTCAACCACTTCAGAGACACTTTCCATAAGTCCTATTACCCCAAGTATTGATGGAAAGAAGCAAAGTTATTTCTTCCTTTAAAAATCTAAATTAGAATTAGGCAGTCTGACAATAAACAAGCTATTATGCTCAAACAAATGCTATGGGATATTATAAAACATGGAAAAAAAACACCTACTGGGAATGAAATGCAAATGAAACCTAACACAAGTGGGAATTTGGGCCAGATATACAGCGGTCCTTTAAATGAAAATGGCCCCCACAAACTTACAGGGAGTGGTATTATTGGAGGTGTGGCCTTGTTGGAGTTGGTGAAACATTGATGGAGGAAGTGAGGGTGGGCTTTGAAGTTTTAGTTGCTGGAGATTCTCCAGTCTCTCTCTCTCTCTTCCTGCTTCCTCCAGATCTAGATGTAGAACTCTCAGCTATCTCTGCAGGATCATGTCTGCATGTGTGCCACCAAACTTCCCAAAATGACAATAGTGGATTAAAGCTCTGAACTGTAAGCCAGACCCAATTAAATGTTTTCCTTTATAAGAGTTGCCATGGTCATGCTATCTATTCACAGCAATAAAACCCAAGGATATCTACCTAGCAAATACTCAGAAACAAGCAGTCAGTTATAACCAAAGCAGCTTAAAGTGTGGATGTGTTAGATCTAGACAGATAGTTTTCAACTTTCCTAAAACTTTAGGACCCTTTAAGAAACTCCTCATGTTGTGGTGACCCCCAAGCAGAAAATCATTTTCATTGGTACTTCATATCTGAAATTTTGTTGCTGTTATGAATCCTAATATAAATATCTGATATGCAACCCCTGAGAAAGGGTCATTCAACCACTAAAGGAGTTATGAGCACCCCACAAGTTGAGAACAATTTTGTTAGAGGAGCGAAGCAACCTGGATATGTGGTATAAGAGCTAAACTAGGTTCAGATTTTCCATACAACATATAATAAAAGGAGACTGGTTTTTTTCAATGGTAATGAAACTCTACTGTTGGCTTATGATACAGGATACTTGATAAAGATTTGAATACAATCATTCTGAAACAGAGGACACATTGAATGGGAAGGTACTAGAGGTGATGGAAAGCAAAGGTAAACAGCTGACTACTGTAGGCTCCAGGAGAGAAGCAATGGGAATCTTAGCTAAGGCAGTGGCAGCAGAGATGGAGATGGACAAAAGGGATGCTTAGTTGGTAGGACAGATTGCCCAAGTCTGCAGATAGTCTGAAATGTTGAACACTCAGAGTGAGAGGAAGTATCCAGTATTCCAGATGATGCTACTTCCTTCAATAGTTCACTAAATATTTCATTGTAAAAAAGATTACAATGCTAGTTTTAGATATTTTAATCATACTGAAACTGTACTTTCTTATTTCTAAAGTTTCTGGTAGTACTAATAACTATTAAATATGATTTAATTGTCCACAATGATAGTAATAATTTCCTTAGAACATTTTAAAAATAATAATCAAGCAAAGGATGGTCACTTCCCAGGAAGATGTAAGATTGTGAGAAATGCATACACCCAATGTTAAGAAATGGAAAATGAGAACACATCCTTGTAAGAGAAAAGACAGGACCAGGCCCAAAAAAATGTGATGGCCCCCTCCAGTAACCTGATCCCCAGCCTCAGTCATGCTAACTCAGCTTCATAAAATGAGCTTTCCCCCCAAAGTGAACATTCAGATTTAAACTTGAGTCATAAGAAATTCTGTAATCGCCCCAAAGACCATAGATTGCCCAAAGAAAATCTATTTTTCCCACCCCAGGCATGTGATGCATATGTAAAGGGACCACTGTGGAATTCCAACCCCAGAACTAAAGTACTCTAGCTAAAACCTCACAAAATGTGAAGAGAAAACAAACTTCTCTATTCCCATTAGCACACAGAACCCTAATTATAATGAAAAGATTGCTGTTTTACAACATTATGTATTGCTACACAGAAATAAGAAGTTAGAATGTTCCTTCCAAAGTACAGGCAATGCTCTGATCCCACTGCTGTATGTAGATGATGGGCCAGGGTCAGGAAGCCTTCCGATTTGTCAAGAAAAGGAGATATTTCAGTTGCTTAATACTGTACAAAGACTGAATAAAAACCTGGCTCTGACTTGCTTTGGCCCTTGGACCACTGGGTGCAGCCTACCATATCTAGAGCTTCTTGAGAAGCCACTTGGAGCCTCTTGCAAAAAGCACAGAGCTAGTGCAGTCCTGTGTCACCAATGCTGCTTTTCAGCACCTGATGCTGCTTTTACTTACATAGTAGGTAAGAGTCAGCACAACTGAGGACTTCAATCTTCCCAAAAATCCTCTAAGATCTAATTTTCATGCAAATCTCCCCTGGATTTTATGGTTTAAAATTTACTTACAGGAAGTCATAATGTTGCCAACTTAAAGATAGAGACCAGTTAGGAGGTAAATATTGTTGCAGGAATTGCCAGGCCTCAGCAACATGTCCAGGTGGGGTCCTGCTTAGCTGACAAGCTATTCTCTCTCAGCTAACTCCCACTGCATCTCATCTGCATTCCCTCTCCACCACGGGTGGACCCACATTCCAGTCACCAAGTAAAGCAAAACTCTTAAATTTTAGTTAATCAATCAGATTTATGTATCAGTAATATCACAATTTACAAGATGCCAATACAATAATTTAAGAGCCAATTGATAATGATAAAAGATTTATCCCAATATTTCTAACCTCATAAAAACTTAGCTGTTTTGGCTAGTAGATATCACAAAGGTCCACATCCAAAGCCATCTCAGTTCCTTTTTTCTTCTCCTCCTGTGACCTCTGTCCCCCCAACTCCTAGCTCCTCCTCCCTTTTTCTGTCCATGGCCTTCAGCTGCCCTAATGTGATTGGACATGGAAAATCCTGCAACAAAATATAAGCTCAAGTAGCCAGGAAGCATGACTATAAAATAGCAACTCAGAGTCTATTGTATAACAGTAGCTGAGTGAATGAATGGATAAATGATAGATGGATAGATAGATAGATGATAGATAGATAGATAGATAGATAGATAGATAGATAGATAGATAGATGATTGATAGATAGATAGATAGATAGATAGATAGATAGATAGATAGATAGGTGATAGATAGATAGATAGATAGATAGATAGATAGATAGATAGATAGGTGATAGATAGATAGATAGACAGACAGACAGACAGACAGACAGACAGACAGACAGACAGACAGATAGATAGATAGATAGATAGATAGATGATGAGGAGATAAGTAGCCTTTGTTAGTTGAGGATCTGGCCTTCCCTTATTTCATATTTTGAAAACTGTAAAGACAAAATTTGTTACCATATCCCAGAATCGCTTATTTCTGGATTATATGCATTGCTAGATCTCAAACACAGAAATAATGACTTCTCCAAATTTCCAATTACAAGTAGAGAAGTACCAATAGAACTGGTTTATCACAGTCAATATAGTAAAATCTTTGTCTAAAATAAGCATACTAAACAGCTAAAAGAGGCAATTTCCATTTAACTGCTCAAAAATGAATATTTTATACTGTTCATGATGAGAAAGAAAGAGAGAGTGAAAACAGATCTGTGTCTTTGTAATTTTTCCCAAATATCACCCAGGCTTAACTTAATATTCTTGTGAGTTGGGATTTTATCTGTTTGTCTGTTTATTTAATTTTCTTTCTAGGGAGCACAGAAAGAAACGCACATGAGATTCAATAAGAATGTTTAGTTTCAAGTGGGTCACTTGAACAAATGAGCATTCTGTCTACTTTTTGTAAAATTATTGTGCCACAACCACCTGACCTGGAGCTGGGATGTCTACAGTTAATTGTAAAAGCTTAGAAATAAATTCAAGCAGTCACCTTGCATTACCACCATCCACAGACCTTGTCACTAACTGAGCACTTTCAGATATGATGTTCAGAATGGCCAAATGTTGATACCACGACCAAAGCTCCCTTTTTACTTTCTTGTTTCTCATAATTGGTTTCTACAAGGGAGGCCTCTAGAAAGCTGAAGAACCCTAACCTCTTCCTATCTATATTATAAGTAGACGGGTTTTGAGGATAAGGTATGGAGTACCAGGGAAATTCTGGCTTCTCTGGCATTTATAGATGAATGCTGAAGATCATGAAGTAAATGAACCAGTTTCAATATAAAATGAAGCACCCTGAGACAAAAAGACCAAAGTTCCCCTAATAGTGTTTCCTTGCCTTCTCCTCCCGTTCATTCTGCCACGTGTACTATATAAGCCTGGGAAAGGTACAGTGGGAATGGAGGCACTATCACTTTTATCATCCTGAAGTTTATACATTCACTATGAAAGCTGAAAGACCCTTTGAGTGGACATAACTTGACCCCCTGGAAAGTAAATCCCCATGTGGCTAATAAATTCTCACCAACACTTCTTAACGTTCAACACTATGACTCTGACATCTGGGGCTCTAAGGAATGAACATTTCTGTGCTGTAACGTATACTTCTTTTTTTTTTCTTTTTTTTTCTAAGTTTTTTTTTATTTACCTTCCAAATGATTTCCCCTTTCCCGTTTCCTCCCTCCCTGAAAGTCCCATAAGCCCCCTTCCCTACCTCTTTTCCCCATTCAACCCCCTCTCTCTTCTCTGTCCTGGTGTTCTCCTGCATCCAGTCTTTCCAGGACCAGGGGTCTCTCCTTCCATCTTCTTGGAAATCTGTTGATGTGAGAACTGTGTCTAGGGTATTCCAAGATTCTGGGTTAATATCCCCTTATCAGTCACTGCTGGTAGGATTGCAAGCTGGTACAACTACTCTGGAAAGCAGTCTGGCGGTTCCTCAGAAAACTGGGCATGACACTCCCGGAGGATCCTGCTATACCACTCCTGGGCATATACCCAGAGGCCTCCCCTGCATACAATAAGGACACATGCTCCACTATGTTCATAGCAGCCTTATTTATAATAGCCAGAAGCTGGAAAGAACCCAGATGTCCCTCAATGGAGGAATGGATTCAGAAGATGTGGCATATTTACACAATGGAATACTACTCTGCAATTAAAAACAATGAATTCATGAAATTCCTAGGCAAATGGTCAGAACTGGAAAATATCATCCTTAGTGAGGTAACCCAATCACAAAAGAACACACGTGGTATGCAGTAACATATACTTCTTCAAGTGACTCGGATGTCTTGGGACTGAGCTCTCTTTGTTGCCATATCAGCATTTAGCTTACGCATACATTTTGGTGTATTCAGGGGTAGTGGGAAGAGTACACTCAGATTTCATTTATAAATAGAATTAGCTAAAAGTAGCCCTTTAGCTTAGTTGCTTATGGGCTAATAAAATTAGCATTATGAATACTATAAAAAGAAACTGCCTATGAAAGAGTTTATGTTCATGTAAGACTACAGAATTGAAGGCATAGTAAGAAAATAAAACTGTAACTCAGACTTTTGTAATGCAAGCTCATTGATATCACAGAAAGATCACATTCGTCTACTCAAGCATTAAAACAGATTCATTATACTTAGTATCTAAAAAAGAATAGGTTAACACGGGAAAGGGCAAGCATTCATGGGTTCAAATATAAACACTGAGTTATGTATTTTTAGAAAAGTTTATTATTTCCTAGGAGTCCTAAATATTGCCATCATCTCAGTACGTATAGGAAGACATCAGAAAGCTTGATGTCTTTTAAGGAAATTTTACTGTTTCCTCTCCAACTCCAAAAGGCATCCTAGTTAAGTTACTATTGCTGTGATCTAATGCTATATCCAAAAGCAAGTTGGAGAGGATGGCATTTATTTCCCTTATACATCCACATCTTAGCCCATCATTGAAGAAAGTCAGGGCGGGAACCTTGAGACAGATATAATGCAGAAGCAACAGAGGGGTGCTGCTTACTGGCTTGCTCTCCATGGTTTTCTCAATCTGCTTTCTTTTAGAATCCAGAATTATCAGGCCAGAGGTGGCCCCACCCACAGTTAGCTGGGCCCTCCCACACCAATCACTAACTAAGAATATGCTCCCACAGATCCTACAAGACTCTACTTCTCCCCACATACCTCCACCAAGCCCAAGAAATTATACACGTACAGTGAGCAAGATATGAAAAGTTCCCAAGGCTTGATAGAGAACACAACAGAATAAAATGAGGTCAAAACATTATGTTGAGAAAGAAAATAGCAATGAATGAAGTGTAGAAGACACAGACACTGCTACACCTGTGGAACCAGATTGACAATGTCCCCAAGTTATTTTTCGACCTTTACAGTCTTAAAGTATTAATCAGATACTTTTTACTTCCAGTTTGTGTATGTCTAACTAGGCCACATTTTCCTAAAACCTTATAGGTTCTTTATTATTATCTCAGAAACCTTAATCAGAAGATGGATTCTCTTAGTTGGTGACTCTCTGGTTGTGAACTCCCCAACAGTAGTAAAAGCATAATTCATTGTTAACACTGGCTTGGAAAATAAAATAAATATTTGAAGAGGATTATTTAACCAGGGTAAATAAAGCGTTCAAGTACTGATGTAAAACGTTTTAGTTCGGGAACCTGTAAGAAAACAAATAAATACTGTAAGCTATTAGAATTAAATCGAGTCATAAAATTTCAATAAGAATTTTTGTTTGTACTAATAAGGCACTAGTTTTCTGGGTCCACTAAGTTTAATCACAAAGTCTAAAGAAGGAAGAAATATTCTGGAAGCTCAACTGTGCACACTCAGTTCCCAGCTGGTAGTGATGCTTAACAAAGCTGTGTAGCTTTTATGAGGGGAATACTAGAGAGAGTGGTCAAGGTGGAGGGGGGCAGGTCAACATGTTTACACCCCAAACCTGATTCCAACCCTTTCTCTACTTTCTGTTCTGCTGAGGAGATGTGAACTAGCTGCTGCTGCCAACCCTCACCCACCATGTTTCCTCCGTAGAGCAACTTGCTTCCATACTGTCTGCCTTCAGTTGCTTCTTGTCAGTATTTGGTCACCTTAACAGGGATAGCTGCTAATATAAGAACATTTTCCATTACTCCTTATATGATAAACTAATGTTTATTACAAATGAAATGAATTTATTATGATTATTTCAAATAGAAACTAATGTTTCTATTACAAAACAACCTGTTGCAACCTAAGCAAGAGTTCAGCACAAACCTACTAATCTCCTCACTGACTGTGAAAACACAAGTTACTTTCACCTCTTCAGCCTCAGATAGCTCACACATCCTTGTCATCCAAACCCAAAGACCGCTTAAGAACCAGCCATACATCATTCCTCTTTTGAGTAGCCAACCCTAATATGACAAGCATTCTGTGAGCCATGTCCCAGAGCATGAGGTCCCATAACTCCAACAGCACCCTGCCCCTTGGGTTCATCCCTACTTCCCTTCATCTGTGGACATGTTGGACAGAATACAAATTTCTGACCCCTCATTATGCTAATCTACCTGGTAGTGTATCTTAGTCAGAGTTTCTATTCCTGCACAAACATCATGACCAAGAAGCAAGTTGGGAGGAAAGGGTTTATTGAGCTTATACCTTCCACACTGCTGTTCATCACCAAAGAAAGTCAATACTGGAACTCAAGCAGGTCAGGAAGGAGCTGATGCAGAGGCCATGGAGAGATACTCCTTATTGGCTTGCTTCCCTTGGCTTACTCAGCCTGCTCTCTTATAGAACCCAAGGCTACCAGTACAGGAATGGCACCACCCACAAGGGATCCTCCCCCCTTGATCCCTAATTGAGAAAATGCCCTAAAACTGGATCTCATGGAGGCACTTCCTCCAACTGAAGCTCCTTTCTCTGTGATAACTCCAGCCTGTGTCAAGTTGACACACAAAACCAGCCAGTACATAGTGCCTATCATACTACACCTACAAGGAACACAAAGATAAATATTTGTGGAATAACTAGTGTATGCATATTTTTAATTTCTCATCTGCATATGAAACAGTGCAAATTCATACAAGAACAATATGAGCAGATTCAGTTTTCTTTGGAGCACCCACATTCACAAGCCTTTGACCAGCTGGTGCTTTTTCTATTGTCCTTTCTGTATGTTTGACATCATTGTTAATCTCAGTACACACTCTGATTAGCCTTTAATGTGTTGTGGTAAATCTCCAGTACTCCTGATATTACTGAGAATGCATGGCTGCCTCATGAGTCAAGAAATGATTATAATGAATCTGCTATAGATTTCACCCCTCCCTTCTGTTACTATGACCCTCACTCTTCAACTGAAGGCTTTTTTTTTATTGAATATATTCTTCATTTACATTTCAAATGTTATAACCCTTCCTGGTTTCCCCCCTCCCCAAAAACCTCCAACCCATCCTCCCACCCCTGACTCGAAAGAATATGCTCCTACACCCAACCCACTCCCATGACCCCCCTTCTGGATTTCCCCACACTGGAGCCTCTTTTGAGCCTTCACAGGACCAAGAACCTCTTCCTCCACTGATAAAGCATTCCTCTGCCAGACTTTTGGCTGTAACCATGTGTATCCCTTGGTTGATGGCTAAGTCTCTGGGAGCCCTGAGGCATCCGGTTGGCTGACATCATCATTCATCCCATGGGGCTGCAAACCCCCTACCCCCAGCTCTTCCAGTCTGCCCTCCAACTCCTCCATTGAAAACAACTCCCTCAGTCCAATGGTTGGATGCTAGTATCTGCCTCTGTATCTGTAAGACTCTGGCAGGGCCCCTCCAAAAGACAACCATAACAGGCTTCTTTCAGTATGCATTTCTTGTCATCCATAGTAGTTTTGGGGTTTGGTGAGTGTTTATCTGATGAATCCCCAGGTAGGACAGTCTCTGGGTGACCTTTCCTTCAGTCTCTGTTCCACACTTTGTGTCCATAGTTGCTCCTATGAGTATTTTGTTCCCTTACTCAGAGGAACCAAATCACTCCCACTTTGGTCTTCCTTCTTCTTGAGCTTCCTGTGGTCTGGGAATTGTGACTTGTTTATTTTGAGCTTTTAGGCTAATATCCACTTATCAGTGAGTGCATACCATTTGTGTTCTTTTGTGATTGGGTTACCTCACTCAGGATGACACTTTCTACATCCATCCATTTGCCTAAGAATTTCATTAATTCATTGTTTTTAATAGCTGAATAGTATTCCATTGTGTATATATACTTCAATTTCTGTATCCATTCCTCTGTAAAGGACATATCGGTTCTTTCCAGCTTGTGGGTATTATAAATAAGGATGCTTTGAACATAGTGGAGAGCATGTGTTTTTATTACATGTTGGAATATCTTCTGGGTATATGCCCAGGAATAGTATAGCTGGGTCCTCAGGTAGTACTATGTCCAATTTTCTGAGGAACCACCAAACTGATTTCTAGAGTGGTTTTACCAGCTTGCAATACCACCAGCAATTGGAGAAGTGTTCCTCTTTCTCCACATCCTCTCCAGCATCTGCTGTCCCTGAGTTTTTCATCTCAGGATTGTTTTGATTTGCCTTTCCTGATAACTAAAAATGCTGAACATTTCTTTAGGTACTTCAGAGTCATTCAAGTTTCCTCAGTTGAAAATTCCCTGTTTAGCTCTGTATCCCCTTTTTTAATAGGGTTATTTAAACACTCTGGAGTGTAATTTCTTGAGTTCTTTGTATACATTGAATATTAGACCTCTATCAGAAATAGGATTGGTAAAGATCTTTTCCCAATCTTTGGTTGTCATTTTGTCCTCTTGAAAGTGTCCTTTGCCTTACAGAAGCTTTGAAGTTTTTGAGGTCCCATTTGTCAATTCTTATTCTTAGAGCATGAGCAATTGGTGTTCTATTCAGGAAATTTTTCCCTTTGACCATGTCTTCAAGGCTCTTCCCTACTTTCTCCTCTATAAGCTTCAGTGTATCTGGTTTTATGTGGAGGTGTTGATCTACTTGGACTTGAGATTTGTACAAGGAGATAAGAATGGGTCAATTTGCATTTTTCTGCATGCTGACCTCCAGTGGATCCAGCACCATTTGTTAAAAATGCTATCTTTTTCCAAATGCCCTGAGTGCAGCTGGTTCTCTAGGAAGTACTAGGAGATGGTGTCTTCATTGTGGCAGACCTGGCAAGGTTCTGTCATGGCAGAAAGGGCTGGAGGTGGTGGGAGGGAGGAAGGATCAGAAGGGGCGTCCACTGAAGGCTTTGTTCCAAGCAAGTTCAAGCTATAACTGTAGAAGAACCATAATGCCAAAAAAAGAGGATAATGTGCTTCTTTAGCCAAAGATTCCTAGAAAGGAAGATCAAAATCTGGTGCTATAGAGTGAATAGGTTTTGTCCATATCAAAACTCAGTCAGAGGCTTCTTTCTCACTGTGGCAAGGATGCTGAGCAGCAGCAGGATGTTTAATAGGGATTAATTTGTCATGAGATCAAATTATCTAGATAGTCTGCCATCATCCTTGCTTTTTTGCATTTCCACTTTCTGCTATGGGATGGGGAAAAATATAGAACATAGCCCTCATCACAAGTCAAGCACATACTCAACCACATTCTTGACCTTACAAATTCATGAGCCAAAAGCACCTCGTTACTTTACAAAGTACCCATTCTCAGGAATTCTGTTACTGTACTCAAAACAATAACATCTGCTGATGAAGAATATGAAAAAGTACAAAGAAAGCCAGAGGCCATAGCCACACCCCTAGCTTGCCAATGGCTTACTCTCTTAATAAACCATACTTTTCCATTGGAAGAGGCAGGCACATCAGAGTTTTGAAATAACCCAGTTTATAAAAGAACAGAAAGTGATGTCCTCACTCTCATCTACGAGCTTACTATGACACTAAGCAATAAGAAAAGGTATAAAAGACAAGAGTCTCGATAAAGTGCACACTTCCAGCACATGTGTGCTTGTTGAATCCTGCCCAAGCCAAAGAAACAGAAGCAGCAGACTTTAGAAGTATACAAGCCCACACCACCTCGCTAAAGTTTCTTGAGTTCCTTGGTCACCTATCATATACAGACTCATTGTTGTGGGTCTTCTGAGAGCGAAGCGTCCATTTACCATACAGGGTGAACTGCTAGAACCTTGATACAGTTTTCTACTGTGCAAAAAGGTGAGGACAGAACCCAAAGCAATGGATTTAGGTTACGCCCCACATGGTAAAATGTCCACATTTGCAGATAATTCTTTGAGAAACTGTCCTTATTTTCCATGTTGAGACTAAGACTAGCTTCATAATTTCTGGAAGTCAGGTGGAACATATATTAGAAGAGAAATTACCAATTCAAGCTGATTTAACTCCTCAGTTATGAATCTTCATCCTTCCTGTCCCAGTGAAAGAAAATAAAAGAAGTCATAGGAAATTCGTGGGCTGTGACTCCCGGCTTTCTCACCTCAACTCTGCCTATGCTTATGGACATTAAACTGTATAACTGGGATTAAAATACATTTCCCAAACAGATACTATACTAGAAATATACAGTGATGATATTGTTGAATCAGAACCCAGAACTACATTTTACTCCAAAACGAAAAAACAGCTATTTAAGGTAATATCCGTAAAATGTCACCACACAGACTGCTTTTTACTAGATTTAAGTGTATTTATTTTTGAATGTCCAATGGTTATTTTTTGAGGAATGATAACATTCAATTATTATTTTATTCAATTATTATTCATTATTTTATTACTCTTGTAAGGTAGTACATCATGTTCTTTAAACTCTGCCCAACATTCCATATTTTAAAGAGTTTGGGAGCAAAGTTTTGCCATTTTGTTCATGACTAAAATGGAAATTTGGAGGAAGGGGGATATTAAGGGGGTTTATCAAATTGTTTTTCACTCCTTTAAATTTACATAAATAAATCTTAGATTTGCAGATTTAAAGAGGTTTCTTTACCAAAGGGGTGAAATTCCAGAGACACTCATACACATAAAAGTAACTACATGTCTATTTTCAATAAGACAGGAATACCAGCAAGACTTTTCTAAGTCAGTGACAACAGTATGTGTGATTGTATATACTCTAGGTAAATGTTTTTAAAGATATGTTTGTGTATTAGGCCAATAATTCCTAGAGTATTCTCACTCTTTTTGTAGTCACAACCTAAAAATCCAAAGATATTAAACATGAAATCTACATTGTATATAGTATTAGGATAGAAAGAGCTAAAGAACTGATTTCAGTATAAGTGCTGAGGAAACACTGCAGAAATTAACAAGTTCAAGTCTATACTCTACAGATTTTGAGAACCCTGATGTTCCTAACGGCTTCTCATGAAAGTCACTATGCTAAGTAGACTATTCATGACATACCTCCTAGGGAAGATTCACTCCAAGACCTCAGAATCATGATAATTATAAATGTGCTCTCCTCATGTGTAAAATATGCATTATTGTTAATGATTCAAGTACTCTACATAGCTTCACAGAAACATCAATTCTGGGTGGCTTCTGTAACACTAAATGTGCCCACCCTATCAATCAACCTAAACCTGTGAGCAGTGTGTATCACAGACAGATTCTTTCAGGTTCTTTATAAGAGTTCTCCCTCACAAACTGGTGGTGTCTCTAGGCTGTCTGTATCTTCTGTTTTCATCCCCCCCTTGTCTCTTATCTTCTTCATTTCCCATTAAATCCCATCCAACCCATCACCCACCTATTGGTATGATAAACAGCTGTCCTTTCAGGGTCTTATTATTCTGTTTAGGTGGGAGGGTGAATTGGCACTTGTTGTTTAGGGAGATCAGAGAGTTGCTGAATTAAGGAGTACAGTTAATTTGAATTCTCAAGTGTAGTCTAGTGGGGTAACTGCTATGAGGGAAAAAAATCAGATATCCTGACCTTTGAAATGCTATCAAAAGTAGAATGTGAGTAAATTTTGCATTTATTTCTGCCTATAGTATCCTAATCAGAAGAACTGGCTTAATTAGTTTTGTTTGCATTAAGCTCAGTTATTAAAAGCCCAGCTTTGTGAGAGCAGTTGGTGTGGCCATCTGGCTGATCCACTCACTCCTGGTTTCACTCTTTTCTGCTGCTTGCTGTCCAGAAGTCAATACCTCTCCAGACACATAACATGTTGGTAGTTAGTACAAGTGCTTGTGTAAAGACTGGATGGAGGTCAGTTCAAGAAAGCATCTAAAAGAAGAATGTATCCTTGGTTTGGTGGAAAGAACAAATGCCCTGCTTTTTCATAAAACTGTTCTGTGCCCTAAATTAACTGAATTTCTCCAGCCCTTTAACTAACTGGAAACCAACTTTGGACAATGGATTCAGCACTAGTAGTCAGTTTTACTTTTCTTCCCCAAAAGACTGGAGGTTTGAGTACTTTGATATTTGTAGTACAGAATACTCTGTAACTAAGTTTTATGTTCATATGTTTTTCTTAATTGAACACAACTATACTGTCCTAATTTCTATTCTTAAATATAGAAATATGTATCTAGTCAAAACTAAATTATAGTAAAACAAAAAATTACATGAGTGTTTGTGCATGTGCACTTACACCGGGTAAATGGAATACTTTCTGACCTGGCTAAGTTCACCCCTTGGGTAGCCTGGTTGTGCCTGCCCACCCCATCACACAGCCCCAATTACCAAAGGATGCTAAATTGATGATGAACTTAGTGAGAAACTTCTTAGGAAGAACACAAAAACCCAGAACTCCTAGACTCAAATGATCCCCATACTTCAGCTTTCTGAATATCATAAAGCACTGTGCCCAGCAAGGATACTTCCCAAGACTTGAAAAGGGTGATTTTGTCATTAAGCAAATATCAGAGGGTTCTCTTTTTTTTTCTATATATTTTTTATTTATATTCTGAATGATTTCCCTTTTCCTGGTTCCTCCCTCCCCAAAAGTCCCATAAGCAATCGTCCCTCCCCCTGTTCCCCATTCAATCCCCACTCGCTTCTCTGTCCTGGTATTCCCCTACATCCAGTCTGTCCAGGACCAGGGGTCTCTCCTTCCACCTTCTTGGAAATCTATTGATATGTGAATTGTGTCTTGGGTATTCCAAGTTTCTGGGTTAATATCCACTTATCAGTGACTGCATACCATGTGTGTTCTTTTGTGATTGGGTTACCTCACTAAGGATGATATTTTCCAGTTCTGACCATTTGCCTAGGAATTTCGTGAGTTCATTGTTTTTAATTGCAGGGTAGTATTCCATTGTGTAAATATACCACATCTTCTGAATCCATTCCTCTGTTGAAGGACATCTGGGTTCTTTCCAGTTCCTGGCTATTATAAATAAGGCTGCTATGAACATAGTGGAGCATGTGTCCTTATTGCATGCAGGTAAAGCCTCTGGGTATATGCCCAGAAGTGGTATAAAAGGATACTCTGGTAGTAGTATGCTGAGTTTTCTGAGGAACCGCCAGACTGCTTTCCAGAGTAGTTGTGCCAGTTTGCAATCCCACCAGCAGTGGAGGAGTGTTCCTCTTTCTCCACATCCTCACCAACAACTGCTGTCTCCTGTGTTTTTGATCTTAACCATTCTGACTGGTGTGAGGTGGAGTCTCAGGATTGTTTTGATTTGCATTTCCCTAATGACTAAGGATGTTGAACATTTCTTTAGATGCTTCTCAGCCATTCGATATTCTTCAGGTGAGAACTCTTTGTTTAGCTCTGTATCCCATTTTTTAATAGGGTTATTTGACTCTCTGGACTCTAACTTCTTGAGTTCTTTGGATATATTGGATATTAGCCCTCTGTCAGATGTAGGGTTGGTAAAGATCTTTTCCCAGTTTGTTGGTTGCTGCTTTGTCCTTTTGACATTGTCCTTTGCCTTACAGAAACTTTGTAATTTTATGAGGTCCCATTTGTCAATTCTTGACCTTAGAGCATAAGCTATTGGTGTTTTGTTCAGGAAATTTTCCCCTGTGCCCATATGTTCAAGGTTCTTCCTTAGTTTCCTTTCTATTAGTTTCAGTGTATCTGGTTTTATGTGGAGGTCCTTGATCCACTTGGAGTTGACCTCAGTACAAGAAGATAAGAATGGATCGATTTGCATTCTTCTGCATGTTGACCTCCAGTTGAACCAGCACCATTTGTTGAAAAGGCTATCTTTTTTCCACTGGCTGGTTTTATCTCTTTTTTCAAAGATCAAGTGACCATAGGAGTGTGCATTCATTTCTGGGTCTTCAATTCTGTTCCATTGATCTACATGCCTGTCACTGTACCAATATCATGCAGTTTTTAACACTATTGCTCTGTAGTACAGCTTGAGGTCTGGGATACTGATTCCCGCAGAAGTTCTTTTACTATTGAGAATAGTTTTAGCTATCCTTGGTTTTCTGTTATTCCAGATGAATTTGAGAATTATTCTAACTCACTGAAAAATTGAGTTGGGATTTTGATGGGGATTGCATTGAATCTGTATACCCACAAAATAGAGACAGAAGGAATACTACCCAACTCATTCTATGAAGCCACAATTACGCTAATACCAGAATCACACAAAGATCTGTCAAAGAAAGAGAATCTCAGGCCAATCTCTCTTATGAATATTGATGCAAAAATACTCAATAAAATTCTTGCCAACCGAATCCAAGAACACATCAAAATGATCATTCACCACGATCAAGTAGGCTTCATCCCAGAGATGCTGGGATGGTTCAATATAAGGAAGTCCATCAATGTAATCCACTACATAAACAATCTCAAAGAAAAAAACCACATGGTCATTTCATTAGATGCTGAAAAAGCATTTGACAGAATTCAGCATCCTTTCATGTTAAAGTTCTTGGAAAGATCAGGAATTCGAGGCCCATATCTAAACATAGTAAAAGCAATTTACAGCAAACCGGTAGCCGGCATCAATCTAAATGGAGAGAAACTTGAAGCAATCCCACTAAAATCAGGGACTAGACAAGGCTGCCCTCTCTCTCCATATCTTTTCAATATAGTACTTGAAGTTCTAGCTAGAGCAATTAGAAAACAAAAGGAGGTCAAAGGGATACAAATTGGAAAGGAAGAAGTCAAACTATCACTATTTGCAGACGACATGATAGCATAATTAAGCAACCCAAAGAACTCCACCAGGGAACTCCTACAGCTGATAAACAACTTCAGCAAAGTGGCCTGATATAAAATCAACTCAAGCAAATCAGTAGTCTTCCTATACTCAAAGGATAAGCAGGCTGAGAAAGAAATAAGTGAAATGATACCCTTCACGCTAGCCACAAACAATATAAAGTATCTTGGTGTGACTCTAACCAAACAAGTGAAAGATCTGTATGACAAGAACGTCAAGTCTCTGAAGAAAGAAATTGAAGAAGACCTCAGAAGATGGAAAAATCTTCCATGCTCGTGGATTGGCAGAATTAATATAGTAAAAATGACCATCTTGCCAAAAGCAATATACAGATTCAATGCAATCCCCATCAAAATACCAACTCATTTCTTCATAGAGTTAGACAGAGTGTTCTTAAATGAACCTAGACAATGACACCCTCTATACACATAGGCTACATAGTATGGTCTGTGACTCTTAGACTGTAAGTTACTATCCTGAACATGTAAGCAAGTATAACACGATGGCATCTTAGTATGATGATTACTGGCTTGTTCCTCATGGTCTGCTCAGCCTTCTTTCTAATATTATCCAGGACTACTAGCTCAGGGATGGCACTATCCACAGTGGATGGAACCCTTCCATAGCAATCAGTAATCAAGAAAAATACCCCCCCACAGACTTGACTATAGGCCTTTTTTCAATTGAGGTTCCTCTTTCAAGACAACACTAGCTTGTGTCAAGTTGACAAAAAGCAGAACAAATACACATGGTGGTGGTCTGAATAAAAATGGCCCCCGTAGGCTCATCTGCTTGAACACTTGGTTCCCAGTTAGTAGTACTGTTTGAGAAGAATTGGGAGAAGTGGCCTTGTTGGAGGAGGTATGGCCTTGTTGGAGAAGTTCAGTGGCAGTAAGCTTTGAGGCTCCAGAAGCCCATACTAGGCCCAGGCTCTCTGTGTATGTTTCTCTCGGTCTCTCTTTGTCTCTCTTTGTCTCTCTCTGTCTCTCTCTCTCTCTCTCTCTCTCTCTCTCTCTCTCTCTCTCTCTCTCTCTCTCTCTCTCCCCCTGTCTCCTTCTAAACCATTACAATTCCTTACCCTCATTCTGAATGTTTAAATATTTATTTAGAGAGAGACAGAGAGACAGAGAGAGACAGAGAGACAGAGACAGAGAGAGACAGTTATCTGTGAGATTTAATCTCCTAGAAATGTTGGAGAAACTATACTTATGAAATCTCATCAACTGCCTAAACAAGACCTATAGAATAATGACAGCAATAGACACACTCAGGTGGAAGGGGAAAATATCATGGTGTCTTAATCCTAGATAAAGACCTAGAGAGAGCTAAAGAATTCTAAGACCAGGAGAAATCATCTTTCCTAAGGAAGAGCCCTAAAATTAGCTATCCAATACCAAGTGATCAGCCATAAAATTATATACACACAAATAACATTATATATACTTACCAGTATTTATTTATATGGTTAGGCACATACACCTGTAACAACAATTAAATGAATAGAAGTCATGAATTTGATAGGAGAGGCATAGGTATGTAAGAAGGGTTGAAGGGAAGAAAGGGAAGGGGGAAAACGATGTATTTTAATTTTTAGAAGTAAAACAATTTTTAACAACTAAAATATTCTAGTTCCCAACCATATCAACAGGCAAAAGTAGTACTGTAAATATTCTTCAGATTTAAAGACTTCCATTTTCTTTTCTATAAGATAAAATGAAACTGAAGAGGTACATGTGGGAAAAGTCAATTATTTTAAGTTCAGAGCATTTAATGTTAAATGAATGCACATATAAAGTACTTAATTCTATGTCTAGTCAAGAATAAAGAGGGATGGAGGGCTAGAAAGATGACTCAGTTGACAAATTGCCTATAATGCAAATATGAGGGCCTGAGTTTGTATACAGAGCATACACATAAAAGTAAGCCTTGATGACATATTTGCATCTCCAGGACTCATGGAAAAGAAAAGGGCCACCAAGAACAATGAATCCCAAGGGCTTACTAGCCAGACACTATAGCCAATTGTGAGCTCTTGGGCTCAATGGAAAACAAATAAGAAAGTGATCTAGGGCAACATCTAAAGTGCCTCCATCTTCCACAGTCATGTACACATGTACAACACACAACACACACATACATACATGCACACACATACATAAAAACACTAATGCACATGTGTACCCACACACACATGCACACATAAATATAAACACTAAAAGAAGAAAGGAGAAAGAGAGAAAGATTAAATATTGAATAAAGGAATAAGAAGGAAAGGAAAGTGACAGGAAGTAGGAAACCCAGAGGATGATGCAAATAATTTAGGTATAGCCTTTGTGTAACTATAAAATACATCATTTTCTGCCCCACAGGAAAGCCTAAAGGAGACATAAAAAACTAAAGTGCTGAAGGTTCTGTTCCTGAAGTTTCATTTACCCAGACCTGGAATGTGTGCCCAGTTTCAACTGACGATCAGGACTCGTCCATTCTTCCTGCTAGTTTGAGCAATACTGGCTCCCGAATAGAATATACAGGACTCAGAGTAGCAATATGAACATTGTAAGTGAGCAGCCATGCTACACAGCCCAATTATCACCCTGTCTCAGAGAGGAAAGGCATCCTTGCCTATCTCAGGATGAAAATGCAACATGTTGTGCACTCCGCCATATTCTTGCCTCTCTGCTTAGGAAAGAGCAGCACTTCTTCCTCCTGTTAACACTTGAATGGCACTCTGAAGAGAATGTGGTTTCTGTCAGGCACAGCAGTAACTTGAATCTCACAGATTACATACACCATAAATTAGTACCAAGATCTTATGTGTCTGTTTTCCAGTCTTTTACAGTGTACTCTTAAATTTCCTGGTTCTCTTAAAATCAGCTTATTTCAGAACATGAAACTTTTCTTAATATGTCTCAGAATCAAGTTCAAAATTAATTTCACAAATATAGACAATGCATATCTGCCAAGGACCAGGCTTGGTTTGGAGAGGGATTTTTAGGAAGGGGTATCTGAGAGCAGAGAAAGAATAATTTGAAGTCAAATTGTGCATCCAAGCTGACAGCCTACATTCTGCTTGAGACAGATCTCCAGATTAATCTTTGCTTGAGACAGCTTTCTGCTAGAGATAGATTTGAGACAGTTCTCTCTTGCTAGAAAGAATTCTAAAAACTCTTTGGATAGCTCATGGGTTTTTTCAGCAAATTAAAAAAAAAGCTGCTAGAAAAAAATTATAGATTCCAATCAATTCAGACATCCTGTTAGAAAAATTCTAAAACTAAATCTTGAGTTTTCTGATCAAAATCAGAAAGCTGCCACCCCCAAAAGTATCTAAAAGAGCTAAAACAGTTATCTCTATATAGCTTCCAGAAAACATTCTAAAACAGCTATATTCACTCTTCAGACAGCTTTCTCTAGATAGCTCCTAGGAAACATTTTTAAAGAGCTGTGTTCACTCTTCAGACAGCATTCTCTGGAAAGCTCTGTCTTTAGCAAGTCAAAGCCCAGTCTTTTACTTATATCAATTCAGTCATTTACCCCAGGTTCCTTCCTGAGTATACCAAAAATCAACATTTCATGAATCCAGCCCCTTGATTCCTAGAAAGAGCCATCAAGCACTTATTTTTAAACATTGCAAATGAACTCAGAAATCTGCCTGCTTTTGTAATTACGGGCAATAAGCTAACTGAATAGGATCTTGCTCTGCGATAACCTTTCCTACCATCCTTGGGCCTAATCCCTCTTTGTTCCAGGCTGACCTTGAACTCAAAAATCTGCCTGCCTTTGTATGTTTCTGACAGCTGGCTCATAGTAGTGTCTGTCTTTGTAGGTTTATGAAGACCCTCATATAATTCATATTGCATCCTTATATTATGCATAGTTGAGAAATTATATATTTTGAATTCATGTTTTCAGAGTTCTTTCCCACATCCTTAATTGGTGTCCTGATGCTCTCAGTAGTTACCATTTTTGGTAAGGACATAGACATACTCTCACCTCCCAGACTTATGCTATCTCTGATTATCATGAAGTCATTAACCTTGGCAGAGGGGACATTCCCTCATAACCTTGGCAGGGAGAATATTTCCCAAAGGGACACACACACACACACACACACACACACACACACATAAATAAGCCTCACACCCAGAAACTGTCTACATGTGTGGAGGTTCTTATCTTGCTGGCTCTGTTCTAGTGACAGGAAACCATGTCAAACCATCCCATCCACATGGCCAAGCAGTATCCACCACTCATCATAAACATTATGTGTTAAAATATGATTAAGAGCAAGGTATGCTTATGCCAAAGTACCAAAAAATTTATTTTCGTTCTTAAATTTTTAAATTTCGTTCTTTTATTTTCATTTCTTTCTTTCATTCAATTTTAGTTCTTTGAAGTATAGTCTAGACCTGGAAAATAAAGTATAGATATTGAAAAGGCAAAATAGGTGCTTGGAAAATAGGTGAGTTGGTAAGCATAATGACCTGAGTTCAGATCATACACATCTGGAATCCTAGACAGGAGGGGCAGGCAAATCCCAGAGCTTGCTAGTCAGACAGGTTAATAAGTATTCATTAAGACCCAGGTTCACGAGAGAGCACATATCAAAAGATATGATGGGTTACCTCACTAAGGATGATATTTTCAAGTTCTGACCATTTGCCTAGGAATTTCGTGAATTCATTGTTTTTAATTGCAGAGTAGTATTCCATTGTGTAAATATACCACATCTTCTGAATCCATTCCTCCGTTGAGGGACATCTGGGTTCTTTCCAGCTTCTGGCTATTATAAATAAGGCTGCTATGAATATAGTGGAGCATGTGTCCTTATTGCATGCAGGTAAAGTCTCTGGGTATATGCCCAGGAGTGGTATAGCCGGATCCTCCGGAAGTGTCATGCCCAGTTTTCTGAGGAGCCGCCAGACTGCTTTCCAGAGTGGTTGTACCAGCCTGCAATTCCACCAGCAGTGGAGGAGTGTTCCTCTTTCTCCACATCCTCGCCAACAACTGCTGTCTCCTGTGTTTTTGATCTTAGCCATCCTGACTGGTGTGAGATGGAATCTCAGGGTTGTTTTGATTTGCATTTCCCTAATGACTAAGGATGATGAACATCTCTTTAGGTGCTTCTCAGCCATTAGATATTCTTCAGGTGAGAACTCTTTGTGTAGCTCTGTACCCCATTTTTTAATAGGGTTACTTGCCTCTCTGGAGTTTAACTTCTTGAGTTCTTTGTATATCTTGGATATTAGCCCTCTGTCGGATGTAAGGTTGGTAAAGATCATTTCCCAGTTAGTTGGTTGCCGCTTTGTCTTTTTGACGGTGTCTTTTGCCTTGCAAAAACTTTGTAATTTAATGAGGTCCCATTTGTCTATTCTTGATCTTAGAGTATAAGCTATTGGAGTTCTGTTCAGGAAATTCTCCCCTGTGCCCATATGTTCAAGGTTCTTCCCTAGTTTCCCTTCTATTAGTTTCAGTGTGTCTGGTTTTATGTGGAGATCTTTGATCCACTTAGAATTGAGCTTAGTGCAAGGAGATAAGGATGGGTCAATTTGCATTCTTCTGCATGTTGACCTCCAGCTGAGCCAGCACCAAATGGTATGAAGTCACTGATAAGGGGATATTGACCCAGAATCTCAGAATACCCTAGACACAATCAGCATATCAATAGATTTCTAAAAAGATGGAAGGAGAGACCCCTGGTCCTGGAAAGACTGGATGTAGGGGAACGCCAGGACAGAGTAATGAGAGGGGGTTGAACGGAGAAAAGAGGGAGGGAAGGGGGCTTATGGGACTTTCGGGGAGGGAGGAAACGGGAAAGGGGAAGTGATTTGGAATGTAAATTAAAAAAATAAAATAAAATTAAATTAAAAAAAAAAAAAAAGATATGATGGTTAAGGTAGAAGGCACCAGAGGTCAATCTCTGTATCCATGCTAGATGTATATCTGCTTTCTATTTTTAAAATTGTTGTTATGTTGGGGGGGAGGTTATATGCCTAAATTCATAAATTAAAATTGCTAAGTCTGTATAATGTCACTTGTATGTGAATAATTTCATGGCTGACCATTTTGTATTAGATAACCAATTTGGGTGCACTAGTTTTTTATCTAAGGTTGATACCCCATGATATTTCCCCCTCACATGTGAGTTTGTCTATTGGTGTCACCATTGTTCTCTCATATACAAGCACACACAGACACACACACACACACACACACACACACATTATATACAAGAAAGCAAGAAAACAAGAAAGGGAGGGAAGGAAGGAAGGAAGGAAGGAAGGAAGGAAGGAAGGAAGGAAGGAAGGGAGGGAGGGAGGGAGGGAGGGAGGGAGGGAGGGAGGGAGGGAGGGAGGGAGGGAGGGAAGAAGGGAGAAAGAGAGAGGGGGGAGGGAGCGAGAGGGAGAGAGAGAGAGAGCCTTGAGTCAGGTTTAGAGATGGAGCCAAGAATGAGAGAGAGAAAAAGAAAAAGCGGAAAATAAATGCAAAATACACAGAGATGACCCTTTACTCACAGAAGGATAGCTCAAAGTCATTTGTTCATTTCTATACACACAGTTATAAACTGTGACTATCAATTTCCCCAGCTACAGTAGACTGTTTAAAGCAACGTGAGTGAAGCTTGCTGAGGGTGAAAGAGATTACCACTGGTGGAATGGTATCCATCCAGGGACAGAATACAATTTGAGAAATATTAAAGAGTATTGTCAGAAATTTCAGTCTGGAATAATTTGGGTACACATTTCTGTTTCTAACTGGAACTTAACTGAAATCCCTACAACAGTGCTTCCAGAATGCTGCATCATTGCTGAGTAGGCAGTTCTATATCTTTTGTGTTCCCACAGTATTTGCTTGTTCATGTGGGGATGAACATCTACCACCCATCCACCTATAATCCACAGGTCACTTTTTAAAGGTCTTTACCTCGTGACACTCAATAGCACAGAGGTTTGTGCTTCTCATGTTTTGCTCTAAGTTTCAATTAATTCAATGACACTACTACTTTTATTATATCTTCTAAAAGTTGCAATTGCCAGAATAATAGACATATTTAAGTGATTTAAAGTAGGTGTAAAAGAATAGGATTTACATCAGTGGAAAGAGATTCTTGATTGAATTCACAGCAACAGCTCATGTGGCTGGATGCCAGAGACATTAATATTTGCTTGACTAAACAATCAGCTCAGTGTTTGGCATTCTTCAGATATAATATTTAAGTTATCAAAATGTACGTAAATACATACACATAAACAAACACAAATAATCTTTGTACAGGAAAGACTGGCCACCTATTTAAAGAACATACACGGCTTTGTGAATTCACTTTCAGGGGAGGTGAGAACCAATCACAGCTACAACTGGTTCCTTTCCAAACCTTCCAAGTTTTCCAATGGCCTCTCAGATATTGTTACTTTCATGAATAAAACTTCTTCAAAGTACAAATGGGGTTACCAAATCATGCTAAGATATTAAGAAAAGGCGCTATGTGTTTCATTAGCTATTCAATACAACACACCATAGAAGAGATGGAATTCAGTTCTAACATTTCAAAATTAAAGATCTTTCAAGAGAACTTCAATTTCTACTATCTGAATACATGAACAAGTAATGTTCTGGCTTTTACTTTTAAAGCAAAACCACAGATTTGTAAGAGTGATCATTTCTGCTATGGTACACCATTGTATAACTCGCTCTGGAAAAATCCTGCAGAATTCCTCCTACATGGGTTGTCTTACGCTCACAGATGAAGCTACTCTTGCCTTGTTTTTCCTTATTCCTAATAACCTTGGTATAAAATCAGGAGTAGGATAACAACTAAAAATGTGGAAAGTTTGAAAAGCAGCATTGTCTGATGGCAAATACTCAGCATTGTAGGGCTTGCACTACTGTGAACAAATTAGAAAGCTATATTCTATTTCCCAGCTGGATGCACAACCTTGAAATGCTAAAGCAGTCCTCCACTGCTCACATAACAGCCTTTCCCTGAATCTAATCAAACAATTCTACAGCACAAAAATATGGATTTTTTAAACTACAAATCAATTGAACATCCAGACAACCTTGACCTAGAGTTGAGAGGAGTGAATACTCACCAGTGCTGTGTTCTATTTTCAGTCCTTCCACCCATGGAGTTAGTCAAAGGAAAGAAGAAATAAGCTTTCTTCTTCCCAGGATTCTTTAGTGTTTAAAACATTCACAGAAAGCCACAGCTCCTTATATGTGGAGTGGTTTTCCCCTGGCCTGGTCATTCATACCACTAGTGAGTGATTGCATACTTGAATAAAGGCCTCAACCACTGATAATTTCAAAGATAGAGTAAATTTAGTCTGCAGTCAAGTTGGAAAGCACTTCATAGGAGACTAGTTGCATGAATCTGGGCTACCTGTAATCATAGCACTGGGGAGGTAGACTAGGAAACAGACTAGCGGGGGTCATGCAGAAAACCCTGTATTAATTTTGTTCTCTGCCAACTTAAAGGAGTTATAGTGTTTAGTTGCAGTTTTCTTCTGTAGACAAAGAGTTGCTGGAAGACACAACCTCTCTTTCTGTATCTAGAGATAGTCTCTATGCTGCCAACACAAAAGGAATAAGAAACTTTCAAGAACTAGGCTTATAACTCTGGCATTCCTACCAATTTGGCCAAAATCATTTCTAAAGAGACCAAGTGGAGAATTTCTTCCCATGTGTCCTGGTGGCTAAGGTGATGAGAAAAAGAGACACAGTTATTGTCCATTGAAATGTACTCAAAAGCAACTCAGGTAGAGACCCTCTATTCAAACAGGGGCCAAACTGACCACAAGAAGTTCAAGTAGGCCACCTACCCTTGAACCTCCCTGACTCTTTTGATGCATCACTCCCATTATCCTCAATCCTCCCTCCCTTCTCACCTCCATGTCCTAGTTCCTAACTCAGGGAGAAAACCACAGCTCAACCAGGAGACTCTCTGGCTGCAGAACATCAGGTAGAATGTCTGCCTATAGATCCCCCTATCTCAGTGCCCCGTACCCTCTTTCCAATCATGTCAATCCTTCTTATTGTTCCATCCTAGACCTCAACTCTGTCAGACACCACCTATTCAACCAGAAGCCGTAGAGGCTGCAAGAAGTCCAGGTCCTAACTCTGATGGAAACACCCTGCTCAACTATAGGCCACAAACACCAGAGAAACACAGGGGAGACAAAAAAAAAAGGAAAAAAACATGCACCCAACAAAGAGAAACTCAGAAATCAGCACTATAATAATCCCAGACCCAGATGCTTAGACACTAGCATAGGAACATGATCAACAACAACCAAGGAAATATATTACAACCAGAGCCCAGCTATTTTACCACAGCAGCCTCTAAATATTTCAACACAGCTGAAGCACAGGGAAAAGACCTTAAAGCCAACTTAATGAAGGTTATCATCTTCTTAAAGAGGAAGAACTCTTTAAACTCTTTAAAGAGTTTCTTAAAGAGGAAATGAATAAACCCCTTAAAAAAAACAGGAAAATACAAAGAAATTGGAAGAAATTCATACATCCCTCAAAAAAGCAAAGAAAAATAATTGGAGGAAATGAATAAAACTGTTCAAGACTTGTAAATAGAAATAGAAATAATAAAGAAAACACAAATTAAGGGGAATCTAGAAATAAAATCGTCTAGATAGGTGAATAAGAACTACAGAGACAAGCTTCATAAACATAATAGAGATGGGAGATAGAATCAAAGTCATTGAAATTGCAATAGAAGAAATGAATACATTTATCAAAGAAAATGGTAAAATCTAAAACCTTCCTTGGACAAAATATCTAACAAATTAGGGGCACTATGAAAAGATCAAATCTAAGAATAATAGGATTTAAGGTAGAAAAAGAATACCAGCTCAAAAGCCCAGAAAATATTTTCACCACAACTATATAAGAAAATTTTCCTAACCTAAAGAGTGACATGTATATCAAGGTAAAATAAGCATACTGAACACTAAATATGTTGAACCAGAAAAGAAAATCCCCATCATATAATAATCAAAAACAGTAAGCATACTGAACAAAGAAGGAATATTAAGAACTGCAAAGGAAAAAAGTCAAAGAAACACATAAAATAGAATCCCATGTGACTTTTCAGTGGAGACAATAAAAGCCAGAAGAGCTTAAACAGGAGTGCTGCAGACTCTAAAAGACCAAGATGCCAGCAGAGGTGACTATACTCAGCAAAACTTTCAACCACCATAGAGAAAATAAAACTTTGGGTGATAAAGTCAAATTTAAACAATATCTGTATACAAATCCTGTCTTACAGAATGTGCTAGAAAGAAAAATCCAAACCAAGGAGATTAACTACATTCATGAAAACACCAGAAATAATCTCACACTACCAAGACCAAAGGAAGGGAAGCACACATACACACACACACACACACACACACACACACACACACACACACACACCACGACCACAACCACCATCACCACCAAAATTAACAACAAAACAATAGGAATTAACATCATTAGCCACCAATCTCTTTCACTATTAATGGATTCAATTCCCCCAATAAAAGGACACAGATTAACACAATGGATATGAAAACAGGACTCATCCATCTGCTGCACTCAAGGAACACACCTCAACACCAAGCATACATTACCTCAAGGTAAGAGATTAGAAAAAGATATTCCTATCAAATGGACCTGAAAAGCAAGTTGGTGCAGCCATTTTAATACCTAAAAAAAAATAGAATTTAAGCAAAAATTTATTTAAAAGATGACTAAGGACACTGTGTACTCAAAGGAAAAAAAAAATCAATCAATGTGATGTATCAATTCTTAACATCTATGTCCCAAACACAAGGGCATTCGCTTTTTTAAAAGAAACACTTCCAAAGCTTATGTTACATAATGATGCTCACACAGTGAGAGTTGGATCACCTCATCCAGACAAAAACTAAATAGAGGAATGCTGGTGCTAATTGACATAAAAAAGGAACCTAACAGAATTTTTCAGAATATGTATAGATCATTTCACTGAAACACAAAAGAATATACCTTTTTCTCAGTACCTCAAGGAACTTTCTCCAAAACTGCCCACAAACTTGGACACAACACAAGTCTCAATAGATATAAAAAATAGAAATTCCTGCATCCTACCAGACCACCATGAGCTAAATCTTGTTATCAACAACAGAAAGTCTACAAATTCTCCTGGAAACTGACTGTCTACTGAATTAAAAATGAGTCAAGACAGACATAAGGAAAGAAATTAGTTTCTAGAGTTCAATGAAATTATCACACAACATATTCAAATTCGTGGAACACAATGAAAATGGTGCTAAAAGGAAAGAAAGTTCACAACACTCCAATGTAAAATAATCGGAGAGATTTCATACTAACTAGCAACTTAACCACATACCTCGTAGCTCTAGAACAAAAAGAAGTACACACATCCAAGATAGCAAAAATAATCAAATTGAGGGCTGAAATCAATAAAATAGAAACCAAGAAACAAAGAAAAAAATTAATGAAGCAAAGAGTTGGTTCTTTGAGAAAATCAACAAGATAGACAAACTCTTATCTAAACTACCTAAAAGATGGATAAAGAATATCAAAACTAACAAAATTAGAAATGAACAGGGGGAAAACAACAGATAACAACCAAATCAAGAGAATCATAAGGACATATTTTAAAAACCTGTACTCCACCAAATTGGAAAATCTAAAAGAAATAGATAACTCTCTTGATAGGTACTGCTTGCCAAAGCTTAAGCTATACAGATAAGTAATGTAAATAGACCTGTGAGCCCTAGTAAAGTAGAAGCAGTCATTTATAGTCTCCAAACAACAGTCACAAAAAAAAACAAAAAAAAAAAAAAACTGAAGAATTCTATCAGGCTTTCAAAGAAAAGTAGCACCCTTACTCCTTAAATTATTCAGCAAAATAGAAACAGAAGAAACACTTCTCAATTCACTTTATGAGGAAATAGTTACCCTGATACTCAAACCACATAAAGAATCAACAAAAAAATAGACTGCTGTCCAATTTTCCTATGAACAAAGATCCAAAACTAATAAAATAGTTGTAAACAAAATACAAGAATACATCAAAAGGATTATTTACTGTTATCAAATAGGCTTTATTGCAGAGATGCAGGGATGGTTGAACACATGGCAATCAGTAAATATAATCTACCATATAAATAATCTGAAAGTAAAAAACCCACATATCTCATTATATGCCCCCCAAAAAATCTTTTGACAAATCCAAAACCCTTTCATGATAGTACTGGAGAGATTAGGGATACATGGGACATACCTAAATATAATAGACAATTAACAACAAGCCTATAGATGAAATCAAATTAAATGGAGAGAAATTCAGAGCAATTCAACCAAAATCAGAAACATGAAAAGGTTGCCTAATCTCTCCATACCCATTCAGTATAGTACTTAAAATTTCACCTACAGCAATAAGACAACTGAAGGAGATGAAGAGGATACAAATTGTATCCAAAGTATTATATTTGAAGATGATATGATAGATACATAAATGACCCTACAAATTCCACTAGAGAAATCCCACAACTGAAAAACACTTTCTGAGAACTTACTGGATGCAAGATTAAATAAAAAAATTTAAAGTCAAAAAATAAAAATAAAATCAGTAGCTCTTCTATATACAAATGACAAATTGACTGACATAGAAATCGGGAAAACAACGCCTTTACAATAGCCTCAAATAATGAAATATCTTGGGATGTTAACTCTTACCAAGAAAGTAAAAGACATGTATGACAAAAATATCAAGGATTTGGAGAGATAAATTGAAGAATATATCAGAAAATGGAAAGATCTCCTTTGATCATGGATTGGTTGAATTAATATAGTAAAAATGACCATCCTGCCAAAAACAATCTACAGATTCAATGCAATCGTAAAAATTCCTTCATAATTCTTTGTGGACCTTGACAGGACCATACTCTACTTCATATAGAAAAACAAAAAATCCAGCATAGTTAATACAATTCTGAACAATAATAGATCTTCAAGATGTATCACCATACTTGATTTCAAGCTCTAGTAATAAAAGCCACATGGTATTAGCATCAAAATAGACATGCTGATTGAAGAGCCAGACATAAATCCATTCACCTATGGACATCTAATTTTGATTTTTTAAAAAAGCCGGAAATACACACTGGGAAAAAGAAAGAATCCTCAAGCAATGGTGCTGGTCTTAACTGGATATCAGCATGTAGAATGAAAATAGAACTATATCTATCACCCTGCTCAAAACTAAAGTCTGCGTAGATCAAAGACTTCGACATAAAACAGATAGACTGAAGCTGATAGAAGGGAAACTGAGGAATAGCTTTGACCGCATTGGCACAGGAGACAACTTCCTGAACAGAATTCTGATAGTAAAGGAACTAAGATAAACAATTAACAAATGGAACTTCATGAAACTGAAAAGCTTCTGTAAGACAAAGAATACCATCAAAAGGACAAAATGGCAGCTTACTGAATGGGAAAAGATTTTCTTCTACTCCACATCTAATAGATGGCTAATATTCAAAATATATAAAGAAATTAAACATCAATGAAGAGCATAATACAATTCTTAAAAATGGGGCAAAGATTTAAACAGAGAATTCTCAATAGAGGAACCTTATATAGCTGAGAAACACTTTTTTAATGTTCAACATCCTTAGCTATCAGAGAAATACAAATCTGAAACTACTGTGAGATTCCATCTTATACCTGTCCTAATGACTAATGTGAAGCAAATGGAACAATCCTTCTTTGCTGGTGAGAGTGCAAACTTCTACAGTCATCATAGAAATCAATATGGTGAATCCTCAGAAAATTGGGAATTGATCTATCTCAAGGTTCAGCTATACCACTCTTAGACATATACCTAAAAGATGTTCTAATCTATCACAAAGAAACATGCTCAGTCATGTCTATAGCAGCTTTATTCATAATAGCCACAAACTGGAAATAACCTAGATGTCCCTCAACCAAAGAATGAATAAAGAAAATGTGATAGGTATATACAGTGGAGTATTTTTCAGTTGAAAACAATGACATTCAAGTCAACTTAATGGAATTAGGAAGAAAAAAACAACAACAACATCCTGAGTAGCCCAGACCCATAAAAACAGCCATGGCATATGCTCCCTTATAACTGGATATTGCTATAAATTAAAGGATAACCATGCTACAATCCACAGACCCAGAGATGGTTTAATAACAAGGGAGGCTCTACCATGGACACATGAATCTCTCTGGAAAGAAGAAACAAAATAGATTTTGTGGGTGAACTGGGGACAAGTGGGGATGGGAATAGAAGGGATCGGGTTGGAGAGAAGGAATAGGAGTATAAAATATAGGGAGAGACAACTGGAGTTAGAGAATATCTTAGAGGTAATGGGGAAACCTAGTGTAGTGGAAACTCCCAAGATTCTACGAGGGTGACCCTAGCAAGAACTCCTACCTAGTAATGAAGGCTTTGGAGCCTGATACAGTCATATTTTGTAACCCAGAGAGGTTTCCAGTGCTAGAACTGGAACATCAACCCAACCACAAAAACTCTGAACAACAACCTGTTCTGCCTGCTATGGTGCTGAAGCAATGATGGCACAGAACTAGTCAGAGCAGCCAAGCAATGACTGGTCTAATTTGAAGCCTATGTCAGGAGAGAGAGCCCATGATGAATACTGACTGGGTGACCAGTAATTGGAGGCTGGATGGTCCACAGACGTAGAATAGAACCAAACACAACAACAAAAATCAATAAATCCTGAAGATGTTCTGCTATACAAATAGATCAGTGTCTAGCCCAGCCCTAGCCCAGTCATCATCAGAGAAGCTGCCTCCAGCAACTGATAGGAACTGATGCAGAAACCCACAGCCAAAACATTAAGCAAAGAGAGAATTCCTAGGTTGGAGGTCTCCATTAGGTCCCTCCCACCTCAGAGTTCAGGAAACCTCACAAAAGAAAGGAAAGAAGGAATTGTGGGAACCAGAGCAGTCGGGGACACTGAGAGAGAGCATGACAAATGGAATCAAGTAGGCAGGATAGGGCTCACAGAGACTGAAAAGGCAATTGTGGAACCTGTCTGCGATAGGTCTTCCGTATATATATTATAGTTGTTGGTTTGGCTTTTGGGGGTCCTCCTGACAGTGGGAGAAGAGGTGTCTCTGACTCTTTCACCAGTTTTTAGGACTCCTTTCCTTGTAAAGGTCGCCTCACCCAGCCTTGATGCGAGGGTTTGTGCCTAGTCTCATTGTATCTTTCTGTGTGCTGTTTGGTTTATGTCCCTGGGGTGTAACCTGCAAGAGATGGGAGGTAGGAGGAGTAGAGGGAACTAGGAGGAGTAGAGGGAAGCTAAGCTGCAGTCAGGATGTATTATATGAGAGAAAATTAAAAATCAACAAAAGAAAAAATAAAAAAGAAATAAGCTCAAAGGACACAAAGAGATCATTCTATGTTCCTCTTCTTTCCAAAGAAAAAAGAATACCATAAAGGCTAGTTTCCTTCTGTGTTTTCCTTCTTGTTTTATGATAACCAAATATTTGTGCCTCTGGAATTAAAAATTTTGGCTGTTTGTTTACTAAAATTATTTGACTCACTGGTAATGCTCAGTGGGTAAACTGTCTCTGTTTGAGATCAACAACAGAGAAGAGCTGTTGCTAAAAGAGCCTGAGGCATAAAGACCCGCCAGCTAATATCTGCAAGCAAAACTTGAGAAAGGAGATACCTGCACCTCCTAGGAAATGTCAATTCAAACGTAATCAGGCAAATAAAACCCATCTTTTCAATGTTTGAGGTTCTGTTTGTATATATTTGTAGCTAGAAATAGCTACTCATGATTTCTGTAATTACAAATCTGGAGTACAGTAAGCAGTTTTAATATTTATTTTAATTAATAATTATATTAATACTTATTTTAATAAGTAGGAATATTCCCTAATGTTGAAATGAATTAAATGTTGAATCTACTTCATTTTTTGAAAATGGAACTTTTGGCTGCCTATAAGCTAGAAAGAGAAAAAAACACAAGGAAGTATGTCCATGCATGAAGATTTCGGTTAGTCTGGAAGATACGTGCCTATGTATGCTGATTTTGTTGCTTTTCAAACAGCTATAAGGAATGATTACAAAAGTTTAGAAGTTTAAAGAGGGAAAATGTATCTAAAACTCTCCTTTTGCTTTCTAGATGAAGATAATTGCATCAAGTGTAACAACCAAAGGAAACTAATAGATAAAGTTTAAGGACTGAAAACATGAGAGGATTTAAGGATATCAAGACATAGCTAAAATAGTCATGTTTGGGGATAGATTTCCTTAGTGTGCGTGGGTGTGGGTGTGGGGATACACAAACTTTGGGAAGACAATGCTCTCCCAGCACAGAGTTCACCAGTTTCAGTCTGCCACAGACCAAACCATCTTCCCATTTGCTTTCATGTGCTTTTTGTTCATGCAAAAATATGCAAGAGCTTAATCCGCTCATATTTCACGCCAGCCCCAGAGTGGCTCTGGAAATGACTCAGCCAATCTGTAATTCAGGATCAGCTTCCTAGCTGGTTCTTATCTGTTCGTACACCAATGATTACAACAAATTGTGTGTGGATTTAAAAGTAGGGAAAAGTATGTCTTATCATCCATATTAAAAATTAATTTGTAATGGAGGAATAAATACAAGTTACCAGTGCCCAAGTTTACAGGTTGATGATCCATAAATATCTCACTGAGCTACTTCATTTTCCAATTAATTACAGAAATAAAAATGCAATGCACATGAACTGGAATTACACTCTGGTGAGTCTATCAACTCTTAGCAGAAGAAGAGCCATTACTTAGGAATGGAAACACTTGGTGACAAGAACAAGTAGCTATGAAGTTTTGCAATCATATAACCCTTCTGCTAGATTTAAATTTTTATACTGCCAAATTTTAAAATTCATTTATTTGGCCTGCTAAATTTACCTAAATCCAGGTAATGATAAGTCAAGTATAACATCATCTTTATCTGAAGCTCTACCCTTGAAAGCATTATCTTTTCATAAAAAGGAAGTCAGCAGATTAGAGAAGTCAAGGCCAACTCGATAAACCCATGGTTCATACTATCCTCAACCTCAGAAGGTAAGTTCTACTGTAAGATGCCCACTCCTGACACTCTATTTATGGCAGGACTGACAGCCCTTGCCAAGGCAGTAATCAAATATATCCTGATAGGAAAGGAATAAATGAAGCTGCCTGTCTTTGCTGATAACATGATTTTTATAGAGAAATGTCTAAAGTATCTACAAAAACAAAAAACAAACAAACAAAAAATTGTTACACCTGGTAATCAAATTAGGTGAAGTTAAAAGACATAAACCTGGAGTCCCCAACTAAGTAACAATTCTATTAGATACTAGCTGCTATTCAACAAGGAAATTACAGGGACAGGGTTTCCCATTTCTGGTAGATGGTTTAGTGGGTAAGACCACTTGCTATGCAGGCATAAGGACCTTAGTTATAATCCCCAAGAACCACATAAGAAGCCAGGTATAGCCTAGAATGTGTCTAAAAACTGAGCACTGGGGGGCTCAGGATGTGGGTTCAATAAGAGAACATGTCTCTGGAAAATAAGAGGAGTGATACCACATGACTCCCGATGTTCTTTATCTAAACTTCATATATGAACACATATGTGCATGTACCAACAATATCACACACAAACACAAACACACAACCAAGGAAATAAAGATAAAGGATCTGTATATTAAAAACTATAAAAAATTATGAAATAAATAAAAGAGATAAACTAAAGAATATTCTATAATCATAAATTACAGTATCAATGTAATCTTTACCAAAGTCCCAATGTCATTTTTCAAATAAGTGATTTTAGAAATTCTTAAATTAAAATGAATATATAAATAACCTTATATATCCAAAACAATGTTAAACAAAAGAACAAGGCTAGAGACATCACACTCAATTTTAAAATATATTATAACCTAATTATAATGAAAACAGCATAGCAAAATTCAAAACATTTAAAGTCACACTGACCATAGGGACAAAACAGGAAAAATCTAAAAATAGACAAACATATTTGATCAACTGATTTATTTTCAAACTCAGGGCTTTATGCTTGCTACATAAACATTCCACCACTGAGTTAAATATTTCAGACAGACAGAAAGGCAGAGGGGTCGGCACAGAAGGATGACTATAGGATAACAAAATATTATATATCTCAAAATAAATAAAAAAGCAAACTTCAAATGTCTCTCCATGAACATGACTTGTAAGCTGTATGATTGATATGTTAATTAGACTGATTTAACCATGCCACAATATATATACAGAACCAATACACCCATTTTACCTAATACATTTATGCAATAATAATTTGTAAATAAAAATAATAGTAATGTTTTAAATACAATAAGATAAAATAATAAACTATAGTTTAAAGAATCATTTTGTATCTCAGTCTCTTTTGCTTAAGAAAAGTTTCCTTAAAATAGTACAATTACTTCTCAAGCTCATTAAAGAGTAATCACAAATAGAAAAGGCATTAATTTTACCTTTCCATTAACCCATTGTGGCCCTTGAAGACAAGCATCATAACTAGTCACCCCTCTCATGACAATTACAACTAAATTGTCTTTCTAAATGACTTTGGGCTCTTGTGGAGAACTGTGGGGCCAAAGTTTCACCACAACAGAGAACTGGCTTCTCCTAGCCACCTCTCAATAAGCTCAACAAAGAAAGCAACAGTTTTGTATTTTCCCTGCCTGCTCACTCTCTTATTTCTTTTCATTCAGAGCACTGGATACTGGACAGCAAGCTTCCAGAGTCCATTTTAGTGCTAGTGAGGATTACGATGAAATGGGACCCAACAAGTCAATTCCCAGGTACAATATTGAAAACTCACCCTTTTGTGTTACTACTAAAATCTGGCAACCACCTCTATCCTTGCTTGGAACTGGCTGTCCACAGACTCTGGAGCAGATTTCAAATAGAAATGATAAAGTTCAGACATCTTGAATGGAAACCGCAGAGTTGATAAAAATCAATCATGGTCACTCCAACCCAACCATACAGAACACAAAGGAATCGGACAGCAGGGCTAGGGGCGGGTAGTAGAGCTTTTTTATTTTCTTTAAGAACTTTTTTTTCAAGTTGAAAAGTGATTTCAGAACCAGGATGCAGAAAATTAAGCCTCTTCCAAAAGTTTTAAGAGTCCTAATATAATGTCACCTCAGCAGTTACAGTGGATGTTCTACTTTCTAGACTCTAGACACTGCACATTTAAACAGGCACATTCAATTGACCCAGAAAGATGTCTCCTGCCATGTAAGTATATGAGGTTCCGAACATGGTTAAGATTTTGGTGAAGGGGTAATAGGGTCTGAGTAGGAAAGCGATCATTTGCTTTATTTTAATGCAAATTAAAAAGGTCACAGTTGATGCTTTAATCCTAACCCAAAAGAAAATTAGAAAAAAAAATCAAGAAAAGGCACCTGCATGGATACTTAAGCAAACCCCACGGAGTCTGATTAGGAACACGAAATTTTGTTGTTCTAAAATATTCATTTCTTCCTGTACATAAGCTGTTCATTGGATTCATCTGGAAACCTGCCACAAGTAATGTCTGGTCAGAAAAAGCATGCAGTTAAGAAAATGTTCAAGGACACATTTAAAGAATCTATTTTTATCCAATAAAGAATAGATTTTTTCCCCCTGGCAACTCAGCAGCACAACATGAACAGTTCACATTTCCTATGTAACCCCTCAGACTATCTGACTGACAGTGGTATAAAATAAAATAAATAAGGGGAGAAGAGGGAAGAAATACATGATCTTTATTTCTGGCAAATGTTAGGTCTCCTACCTACCCGCCCCTTACTCAAAGCTTCCTTTTCCTAATACTGCTGGAGATCCCATTTGCATATATAATAGTCTACTGAGTTGCCAAGCCAAAGCAGCCCCCAGAGCATACTGACCCACCATTCATGCCGCTGTAGACATTCCGATGATGGGGTGATGGCTCCTCTTGAGCAGGCCGCCGGAGGGTGCCCTCTCTGCTGCCCCCGCCGCTGCCTCCACTGCCACCTGCATGTTTGTGATCAGGGCTGCTCCCATAATGTTGTTTGAGATGCTCTGGGCTTGTTCCCCTGGCTCTGGGGAGGTGCTCCAGGCTCCCACCAAGGGCATGTTTCTGAAGATGCTCAGGGCTCCCTCCGCTGTGCCTGGTATGTTCCGGGCTGCCTCCCGGCCTGTGCTTCTGGAAATGTTCAGGGCTCCCACTCAACACGTGCTTGGGCAGCATTTCTGGGCTGCTCCCTGGATGTGGGTGCCTCTGTTGCTCGGGGCTGCCCTTACACAAGGACTTGTGGTGCTCCGGGCTGGATCCTTTCAGTGCCTTGGGGTGATCTGTGGTTCCAGAAGCCTTGGGTTTGTGTAGATGTTCAGGGCTAGTGCTCCTGTGCTTGGTGTGCTCTGGGCTGCCCTCGCTCCGGGGCTTCTGCAAATGTTCAGGGCTGCCCCCACTGGCATGGTGTTTGTGGTGGTCAGGACTGTCAGTGCTGCCAGTGCTGGAAGTGCTGCTGCCATCACCCACATCCCGAACATAGGGGGCAGCAGAGGTCACAAGCTGGCACAGGCTGGCCTGACTGTCGATGGAGCAGCGGCTGCCAGCACATCCTGCACCCTTCTCCTCGTCCAGCAGCACGCAGAGTTCCTTAAGCTCCATGTTCTCCTTCACCACCTCCTCCTGCTTCACCTCCAGCTCCTTCAGCTTCTGCAAGTATAAGGCCACTTCCTTGTGCATCACTCCAGCTGTGTAGCGACCCAATCTCTGCCACTCCCGGGACACCCTTTTGCCTTTCTGCCGATCATCATCCAGGAAACAGCATAGGTCTCTCAGCTCCTGATTGTCTTCCTGGAGTTTCTGGTTAATATCCTGAAAAGAGAAATGGAAGTTCAAGGGATGCAGACAGAAGAGGTAGCATCTCATCTAGACCCTCAATATGGTAAGCTCTAGAACTGAATAGTCCTTACAGTAGTTCTCACATGTGGTTTATAAACCCTTTAGCATATCTCTATCTCCAAAAATATTCACATTAAGATTTAGAACAGTAGCAAAATTATAGTTATGAAGTAGCAAAGAAAAGAATTTTATGGAGGGGGTCACCACAATATGAGGAATGGTATTAAAGAGTCGCAGCTTTAGGAAGGCTGAGAACCACTGCATGCCAGGTGAGAGACCACAGAATGATGAAAATTGAAGATAACCATAATGTTAAACTATAGGTACTGGTTATGTTCCATACAGAATACTCTACCAGTTATTTTATTCAGTTTTCCATCCCAATGCTTAGGAGATAATATTTAAGAGCTTTTCGCAGAAGAGCCTGGGCTTCAAGGAGCTTCGTTCAGCCAGAAATTAGGGAGTAGCCAGTTGGTAAACAGGAAACTGGTCTGGAGACAGGGTTTCCCTTCCCTACACTCTGGAAACAAGATGGTGACATGGTGGCTCACATAGGCAATCTCAGGAACCCTCAAGGTTGAGACAGGAGCCTTTCTAGGACTTTAAAGCTAGTTTACGCAACCCTGGTGAGTTTTATGCCAGTGAAAGAAAAAGAGAGAAGAAAAGAGAAGAGATAAAAAAACAAAGTTTGTCATGGCTTGAAAATGCTGAGAGGTTATGAGGAAGCATGAGCCACTCCACTTATTCATCCCCTAGGGAAAAGCACAGATATCCCATTTCCTTACCCCCTACAGAAAAGCACAGATACCCCATTAGGGGCATTTTTTTTTCCACCCTCACCGGCCATAGCCCCTGGAAATTCACCTAGGCAAGTCACCTTTAACATAAGCCAAAACTGCTGTTATTCTAATACAGCTCTCCCAAAGTGCACCTCAGCGAATGTCACCTCCACTTATTGCTCTTTATAAGAATGCAGGATCATCCAGTATCTCTTCCCTCACCTTCCATTTCTGAGCCAAACAAATCTTTGGAACCTGAACCTCCAAATGTTAATTTTTTTTCCTCCTGCCATGAAGCTTTAGTAGCTTCCCATTTCCCTTAGGATATAATGCAAAATCCTTCAAGAGCCACACAGCTTCAAATGTTCTGTCTCTGTCTACTTCTGTAGAATAAATAGTGATTTGTTTGTTCAATCACAGAGTTAGTAACCACAGACTATGTGATAGATACTAGTAAAAATGTTAGGAACATTCATGAACATTCACAAGACCCTAGAACCTAACATCCTACAGCTTTCATTCTGGTAAAGGAGTATCAGAAAGCAAGTTCAGACACTAGTGACATGTATGAAAAATGCTATGGGAAAACCTGACTCTTCCTCCTATCTTCAGCCACTGCCTTGTCTTATGTCTTATGTCTTCCCTCAATAACCTCAGTCAGCACTCCTTGACAGACTTGTCTTCTGTATGGTGAGCCTGTCCCGAAACACTTCAGGTACCTATTGTTGCCAGAGAAAATTAATAAATCCCTTTTCTACCTGACTATGTATTCCAAGTAGAAAATATCTTACTAGTATGAAGTTATACAATATGAAAGATTTCTCTAGGAAGTGTCCTGCAGAACCATAATACTATCATGATGAAATGACTTTCCTATCCAACACATAAGCCTTTGACATACTTGAGCATTCACTAGACATCACCTTCATCTCATTTCTCATATAGAGCCCTGACACTGTAAGAAGCAGATGACTTATGTCTTTGTATATGTAATACACTTAATCATGCTATTCTGTATACAGTGGACACAATACATATTTATGGGCATTTCAATTCTTTAAAACTCTAAGCCAATAGTCCAAACAAGCTACAGCTGTAACTGCTGAGAAAGAATCCCGTGTTCTTTTTAGATAGCCCTTGTTATGCTGGAGTGGACAAAAGGAGGATGAGCCCTTGATATTGATGCTCTACAGGAAATTAGAAACTTTGGATATTCAGAGAAAATGATTCCAAACAAAACCAGTCTTGATAAGATTAAAAAATTATTCAACATTTAGCTCTATCCAGGCATTCCAGATGAACTTCAAATTGTGTTGCTCTTCATTTGAATGAATTTTCCATCTGAAAACACCTGAATTTGTCTATGCTATGGCTGTTCATGGCTGATCTAGAACGGTAATGCACAGAAATGTTATCATCAGCTTTCCTTAAGAAGTAAAATGGATGCTTTTCCCAGATCCCAAAGCAGGTGGTCTAGCCAACATGGACCCATTCACATTTCCCATAGCTCCTTCTTCCTACTATTAATGATTTTGGGAATATTATTTGTCTTTAATGTTGGTCTAATTTTTCAACCTCTGATGAAGCAACCAGATTGAGCTAGTAATCTTGGGGAACTAGCTTCTTTAAACCTAACACATTAAGATGTAGGCTTTCCTTTAAAAAAAAAAAAAACACTAGCTGTCCTTTTAACATCTCCATAAGCCACAAGATATTACTCTAAGTGCCTAAAGTACATTTTAAAGGTTAAATCCACTCAAGATTTTAACCAAGAGCAAGTACAATTCTTCTCCAGTACAAGAAGAATTGTTTTCATGTTGGTCTTATCTTTTCTGCAGCCACTGGGGGATAAGGAATACAGTGGTTCGAATGATAATTCCCCACATATCAGCACCCCTAACAGGCTCAGCTATCTTAACATGTCTCCAAAGTCTCCCATTGTTGTTGCTATCCTATCTGGGGGACATTTAGGAGGTATGGCCTTGCTGAAAGAAGTGTGTCACTGGAAATGGGCTCTGAGAGTTAAAAGATCTCTCTCGCCACGCCACTTCCTGATATCCCTATTACCTCTTCGTTCTAGCAGTTGGGGAATCTGAGCTTTCAGCTTCCTGCTATGACATGGTCATGGTGTTTTATCACAGCAACATCAAACTAACATATACAAGGAGTGTGGTGAAATTAATATAATAAGGGCAACAATTCTGTAACTACTCATTTCCTCCAAAGCAATTCCCACCAGGATTCTGGGTCCAGAAATACACACAGGTGGTTCTTAGATCCTTACAGCACTCTAACCAACACTCTAACCAACATCTCCTCTCTCCATGGCTGTGTCCACACACTAGACAAAGAGTATCCAATACGCTGTCTCTGGAGATTTCACATCTGTGTGGCCTTGAGAAAACATTCTAAACTCTTTGGTCTCACTGTGTCTGTGTAATGTTTAACCTTCATAAAAGCTTATGTAGTATTATAATATACCACTGAACAGATCAAAAAACTAGGGATGATGGGCCAACCATTTCCCTAACATGACCAAGTTGTGCACTGACACTGCTACCTTGTCACTTCAAAATGTTTAGATAGGATTTTAAAAGTCAGGTCACAGAAAAGCATTGTGGTTGCAATTATCCAACATTCACAGTCTTCAAGAGTGCCAGGCCCTTAGAGGCACCCAAAATGGAATCACTTTCTTCAAGTAAAAACAAAAATGAGAAAGTATTCCTATCACTCACTTAGTCAAGCATATTCCTGGCTCACTATGGAATCCAGGGAAACTCCCATCTAAATTGATAAATGGAAGAGAGAACACTGGCCTCAGAAGAAGAGTCTTCAAATCACAATACACTTAGGATGGACAAAAAGCCTGGGTTCTACCATGGCTATGACAAAAAGGGGCAGAGTCTTCAAGAGAAAATTACCTGTAAGGAGTGAGTGATATATGATGGTAACATATCAAGGACCCTAAAACCACAGTCCCACAGGAGGGACAAGCCTTCCCCATGTGAGGCTCAAAAGGATGGTAAAGTTGACAGTGTGTCCCCACTTTCTCCTTTCACCAGATGTTCACAGCCTAAAGAGATAGCCTAACCTCACCTCCTTCTTCATCTATATGCAATAATCCTGCCTCTCTGTTCAAACGTATATAATAAGCACACTGAGCTTGAGGAGTGCTGTGGCTCTACTCCTCCATCAGAATGAGCACATCCCACCTTATTCCAGTTTTTCTGAGTGTCTGTGTGCTGCCATTTCCTCATGCCCTTGCCCTAGTCAGGGTTCTGGAATCCAAGTCATGCATGAACATCATAGTAACCACTTCCATCAATTCTGAGCTTGATAATGAGGTAGCCCACTACGTCCTATAATACTGACTCATGAATCCAGACCTCCAAACTGTCTACTTGAAGAAAAATTGCTCTTAACTGTCTCTATAATTATTTTTCCAAATGAGGTTACTGGATAATGTTCCACTCATGCTGTTCCTCCCTGGCCTCTCCTAGACTTGCCTAAAAGAACTTCCAAGGATTTCTTAAGTTATTAATATTAGTTTTTCATCTAAGTGAAATCTTTACAAGTTAATTAAAAACTCTCCCAAGCCACATTGTGTTTCAAACCATGGAAGAATGCTAAATTGGAGCATCACAAGCAAGTCCTACTGCCCAGCCTTGCCAAGAACCCCAGCTCCTGGAGGCACAGAGGTCTACTTCATGCTTTCTCCTGATGACAGTAACTACCACAGTTTCCAGCATCAAACCTCTCTACATAGTTGTAGCTTATTCCTCCAGCACTTTAGGAAATAGACCTTACTGTTCACATTTTATTAATCAATAAAACAAGGCCATTCTAATAAATGAGAATTCTTCAAACTTACTTCCAAAACCATATTCCTTCTATTCTACCCTTCCTCTCATTTCCCCAAGGAGTCTGGTACTTAATAAATACTCATTAGCAATAAATTAAAATGAGAAAGATTTTGACTGTGGGAATAGTCATATCTGAACCCACTCTAGGCAGTGTGTGACATCAAGTTTGGACCTGAGTGAGCCATCTCTGTTGGAGCTCACACAAAGGTGAGTCTGGAGCATCTGTCTGTTCACATTCCTCAGCACCCCAGAATGCCGGAGCTAAGGAATGGTGCCTATTCCCTGAGAATCTGAGGGGCAAAGGAGAGAAACTGGAACATTTTGTGCCTGGAGGGAATTTGGTCCCTGGGGTTCCTAAGCTGATTTCATTTGTGTCTGGCTTCCTATAAACAAAAGCAGAACAATGAGAGGAAGGAATACCAGAAGGCTCCAGGCGAGCTGTAAGCAGAGGAAGTGTGCAGTGCACAGCGTCAGGGCGGTTCCCGACGGGTCTGCTGCAGTCTGACTGGCACATTGGAGCTCTCCAAAGAGAAAAGAAAGTTCCTGGGATTGGGAGTAGACCTGGCTCAAAACAAAGCATCACTAAGAACACTTACTCAGCGCCTTCTACACTTGTCCCCACCCCGTAATTAATAAAATTAATGTGAAATCCTGAGTGAAGAAAGAACAGGAAAGTAAAGAGTTCCAGGTGATGCCAACCCTAGTAAGGGAAGAAAATCATGGGAGCTAGTAGAAGACTTGAAGGCAGAAATCATGCTCACATGCACCCAGCACTGAGTCACACTCACATTGGCTCCTCGGTTAGTACCGGAATCTTCTCTCCTGTTCCCAGCAGTGGTGTCCTTTCTTTGCCCTCTGCTCACCAGAAAGCTAGTGGCGGTGCAGGAGCAGCTACACCCGACTCCTAAAGGTGGCACGCTCGCTAGTCTTCTTTGGTGAGGTACTGTAACCTAATTCCTGAAACAACTTCGTGCCTTGGGACATTAAAGATTCCCCTGTGCTCACCGTGCCCTTCTCTGACTTCTGGCATCCTTGTTTCCTGTTCCCTTAGTCTCAGAAGCATCAGAGAAAGTCAGGTGCCAAGTCCCCGTAAGAAGAAAAGAAAGGGCCCCCAAAGTTTGAAAAACTTTAAGGGCTGGAGATGGAGACAAGGGGTGCTCCAGGGAGAAGGGAGAAGCTCACCTGTTGACAGAGGGATGAAAGTTTGGCTTTCCCACCCTACTTCCACTGCGACTCCCGTATCAATGCCACGCCCAGCACAGCCTTCTTGCCAGGCCCAGTACTCACCTTGAGCCCTCGGATCTCGCCGAGATGCAGCTGCAGGCGGCGGTTGACCTCGCGAATGAGGTTGCTGTGGTCCAGCATCGCGCTCACCTTCTCGGCTTCGGCGCGCCTCAGGCTGCGGATCAGCTCCTCCTTGCTCCACTGCAGTAGCTCTTCGTCCGTCACTTTAGATAGATCCTCCACGCCCGCGGGTGTCGACGCGCCGGCCGGAGCAGAGGGACAACTTTCCGCCGCTGGCGCCGCGCCTCCAGCCGCCTTAGACATGGTATCCGTGCAGCGAGTGGGTGGAAAAGGCGAAACGACTGGCGAAGGTGCGGGCGCGGCTGGGCGGCCTCCGTCCACACTCCTGTGCGCCTCGAGTGTCAGCGGCACCTCCGGGAGACCGCTGTGTGGAGACGGCGGGGATCGCTCTGCGCGGCCATCCTACCTTGCCATCCAAGCGCGAGTACCTGCCGAATCCCGGTGTCCGACAACCAGCTCCCGGTGGCTGCAGTGGTCCATCCCAGCTATGCGCAATTCCATGGTGAAGGGCGCCAGGGAGTAGCAGCGGGCGGAGACACCCAGATAGCTCTGCCTCAATCCCCTGCCCTCTCCTTCGCTCAGATTCAGACAGCCACCCCCCACGGTCTGTCACACACACGCCCTTCCCTCCCCCTTGCTCAACCTCGAGGCTCCGCTGCTGCCCTAGCGTGAGTGGCTGTCCGTCCCCAAAGCTCCACGTAGCTGGCTAGCAGTAGTCCTGCGGCTGATCTTAAACTGTTCTGGGAAGCCTTAGGTTTTCAGAGCACAGAGGAGGATGCGCGGGGGGTTGGGGAGTGGCAGCAGGGAGGAAGCTGGCTCCCGGGACGCCCGCATCCCGCCACTCCTTCTGCAAGAGCCAAATGCAAATGACACTCAGCTGCCCAGCGGGACCCTGAGCTCTTGGTGTTGTGCTGCTAGGGGTGCGGTTCCCAGAGCACAGGGGTGCGGGTGGGGCTGGAGTCAAGAGCAGGTGCCGCCCGGGCCTTGAGAGGCTCGCGCGCGCCACCAAGCGACTAAAGGCAGTCCCCTCCCCTCCGTCTCTGCAAGTCAGTCTAGTAAAGGAGAGGCAGCCTACTGACCAAAATGAGAGACATTCAGTACTTGGAAGAATTGGATGCAGAAATTTCGAGAGCAAGACCTATGAATAGCTAGCTAGATACACTTCGGATAACTGGAGAAGAGGGAAGAAAGTCTGTACCGGAGGTCACAAAATCCTCAAGCTCAGGAAAATATGGCAAAGAGCTGTTGAACTCAGTCCTTTGGGGACATCCACCACATTCCGAGGCCTTTGTTTTCTCTAAAAACTCACCACATTATGAAGAAGGTTCAGGAGGAAGTAGTGGACCTTTTAAACATTCGTTTGAGAAGGACTTTAGAAAATAAAATAACTTCTGCTTCTTCAGGGACCTGGATTTTAAGTTTTGCATATCCAGTGCCCTTGGCAAAGCAAACTAAAATACCAACCAATACCAACTGAGCTTTTCACTCCTCTGTGCTGCAAACTGGTCTGGTCTTTGATGGTCCTATCTGGAAGGAGACAATTTGGGTTCTATGTTTTGGCTAATTTCTGGATAAGTACAGCCCAATCCTCTTATTTTCTTGAAGGATGGGTGCAGAAGGCCCTGACAGTATCATTTCTAAGAAGTGGACAGGACCAGAAAATTACAGAATCACACTATCCCAGCCTGAGCTTCTGTCACAGTGAGGATTTCAATCATGCTCCCTCTAATGAGGCAGTGTGCATTCTCTTTAAAGCTGCTACCTTGTAAAAACTGATGAGTTAGAGACTGAAACCTTTGCTTTCTAGAGATCAAAGGAAAGTAGTACTGCTAGCCCCTGACCAAGAACATCCCCTACACCACACACACCCACACAGATTTCTCTCTGTGTCAGGGCCTTTGACCTCTCTTCTCACAGCATGCACTTAACTCTGACCTCTCTGACATATTGGGATCTAACTCTCCTCCCCACTAACCTTTGGTCACAATTGTAACCCCAAATTGTCTTCTTGGTACATGGAAGCACTGTAATCCTAAGACAAAGTGGCTCCTCTCTCAAGTCTCAGCAAAGGGAGAAGCCTGTTAAAGGTTTCTTTCAACACCCTCAGAGACCAAGACCCAACTAGTCCTCCAGTGCTTCCCACTGCTCACCTCAGTGCACAACCCTCCTTTCACTTCAAATAACTCAGTCTCTTCCGTTTTAATGGTCTTGACTATGTCTGATGCAATTTTCTTGACATATCCTTGTCTCTCAGATGCACAGAAGATTTTCAAGACCATGCCTCAGAACAGTTCGGAGATGGGAAGAGAATATGTAAGATGGAAATCTGTGAGTGTCGTTCCTTGTTCTTGCTTTTAATGAATCTTGAATCACCGGTACTCAGGCCCCACGGAGATGGCATACTTTTAAGTGCTTCATCATGACTCTAAAACAAAGTCCATCCCACTGATCACAATGCTGAGAGTGGTTTCTTGTTTGACCCTTGGAACCACCATGGTATTTATCCCTAGATGACAGGAATCTACTGCCTTGCTCACTTTATTTCTCAAAACTTACCTTTTTTTCCTTTCTACGTCTTTTTGTCATACATTCATCATTTGTAGTCCTCTTGGCAAGGTGCACCTTCAGCAAATTCCCCCATCTACTACTTGTCCTAATCTTAGTCTTCCCAGGCTCCAGAACATGGGAAAGAACTGTCTAGTGACTGTAAGTCGCCCAATAATAAGCCAAGTAAGAAAGTGAGTTTTCATCTCTGTGAATCTCTTAACTCCTAGCTCAGAGTAAGCACTAAATAAAAATAGGAAGAAAGAAAGGGCGCTTATGATAACATAACTGTCAGGGACCTTTCCTTATCCAAGTTCTTTTAGCCTCTTTATTTGAATTGTCTTACAACCCACAACATATGCATACACCCTTAATTTTGAAATATTAATTACTGTCTAGTATTGTACCATTGGGGAAGTTAGAGAAGTTGAACACAGTTGGAACTTTTTCAAATTGTTTAAAATTAGGATAAAATATGCCTATAATGATCTAATCTCAAATGTCTGCAAAATACATTCAGTTGACAGTTTTGCTGTTGTTGCTGCTGCTGCTGCTTCTCCTGTTGTTGTTGCTGCTGCTGTTGTGCTTTGTTTTATTTTGTTATTTTCTGATGATGCCAGACAATAGCAATCTGCATCATAAAGCAGGGCTGACCTCACTTTATCTGTCTTAAGTCCAGTAACACAGGCAGCCACAGACATATTGTCATATTTCAACAAGAGCCAATTTCCAAAAAAAATATGCAAAACTCAGCATAAATGCATTATAGTTCACCTTTGATGCCTAATTTCTGAGTCCAGAATTATGCCTTCCATGACCACAGCCTTTACTCGATAAAATGATGAGCCAAACTATAGCCATCCTCCCATAAGTTTCTTCTTGCTAGGTATGGTCACAATGATAGAAATAGAAACAGGTCATCTCACTGTTAGTCTCAACCAGTTTGGGAAGAGAGCCAGTTTCACAGAGGACCAGGAGGAGGTGGTGGAACCACTGAGGCTAGGGCTGGAGCCTTGCAGTCTCCTTCAATTTATTGTAGCCACTGGAAGCTGGAAGACACAGAAATAGATACTGCCTAAGACTTTCAAGGGAACACAGCCTTCTGTTAAACGGGTTGTTTTTAACTCTTTAAGATTCACTTCAGACTTCTGGCTAGGTTTTAAGGCAGTAGGTTTGTAGCCTCAACAGGAAACCAATAAATCACCACTTAAAACAAAGCATGTCTGTGCTTTAGCTACTCTGTAGCTAGTACATACCTATCATACCATCCAGCCCTCTTCCTTTTTAGAGGGTAAGGATCTCATTCCTTTACCATATCTGGCAAGTAAAGCATTTGTTGTAGAAGCTCAGTAGAGGTTGTCCAAATGTGCCTGAAGCTCAGTCCCTGGGGTGCCTGTGCTAAGATGTGTAAAAGAGAAAAGCGCAAAAGGAATCCAGCTTCCTGAAGTAATCTCCATATGGGAAACAATGGATCACACACAACACTACAACCACTACCTTGCCTGCAGGCCCCATCACTTGGAATATTTCTGGGAATCCATAACCTGAGAAACAGGGAAAAGAGAATGTTAAATGCAGGACTTGCCTATCAAGGCAAAATATGCAGTTGCAGACCTGGCCGGTGCTGCTTGTGCTCACACAACTCTAAGCCATAGAATCTGGACGAGTTCATTCCTTCTGTCCTTGACTGGGAATGGAGCTGGTGAGGAGCCTTGCAGGTGAACACCACACATTTGCAGTGAGATTTGTTTTGTGCACAGGAATCAACTGCTCAGGCAGGCTAGGAAGGAAACCTTTTTTCCAATAGTCTAGGCCCTAACAGCTGCAGCATCAGCCAAATATTTGGGTCAAGTTCCCCTCAAATAATTAAATATTATAAATAGCAGACTAAAAATGGAGTGCTATTCAATACCCTTCAAAATAGACAAACTCTCCCTACCCCTGCCAGGTTCCATAGTCACAGAGGACAAGGACATTCTTACAATCTTAATGATCACCTACAGGATATATGCTACTAGTTCATTCTGCAGAGAAGTTAGATGCTCAGGCCAAATTCTTGCAGCTAGTAATAGAGTGGTTTCTAATACCCACATTCATTAAAAGAGGGAAGAGAAGCTTGAAAGCCCCAAGGGGGCAGCATGGCAGTCCTCTGTGGTAGACTCACTGAGACAGATTTTGTACATTAGCAAAAGAGCAAATGAAAAATAAAAATAAAATGGAATAAAATAATGAAAATTAAAAAGCAAATAAAGAATTAAAAGTTTGGGCCTTAGTGAAAGAGCAAATGAAAAGTGAGAAGACGCCATGAGGATATCAGGAAATAAATCTTTAGTCTTTTGCCACCTGGTAAAGACTCCGAGCACTTGCAGAATAGTGCACTGGGAAGGCAGAAGTGGCTGTCTCTTTGATTTCTCTAGGAGCACTGGCATAATTTTCTAAACCTAGTGCTGTACCTATCAAAGATGCTCACACACAAACCTCTCTACTTCATCACTACCACCACCATGCTGCTGAGTAATCCCTTTAATTTGAAACCTCAGCTGATCAGCCCTACAACACATACCATCACTGACCAGTACCTCTGAAAATGGATGAATCCCTTCATCTGAATCTACCATGTTGTTTCCTATTCCCACTATTATTATTATTATTATTATTATTATTATTATTATTATTATTTTTTATGGATAGGGTTTTACTGTGTGGCCAAAAATTGCTAGGAAGACCATGCTGGAACATGACCTCACAACTATCCACCTGCCTCTGCCCCTGAGTACTGAGACTGAAGATATGTTGGGGATATGCTGAAGATATGGGGGAATATGCTGAAAAAGCACAGGAAGAAGGAGGAGAGGAAGAGGGGGAAGGAAGGAAGAACTGCAGAGACAGGAGGGAGAAAGGCAGGAAGGGGAGAGGCAGGAGGAGAAGCAGCAGGATAGGGAGAGGCATGAGGGAGAGAGGCTGCAGGAAAGGAAGCAAAGAGGAAGGAGGAAAGGCAGAGGCTAGAGGAGGGGAAGTAGGAAGGGGAGAGACTAGAGGAGGAATGTCAGGAAGGGAAGAGATGGGAGGGGGAGAGGCTAGAGGAAGAGAGGTTAGAGGAGGGGAGGCAGGAGGGGAGAGGCCAGTTCTTACTACCATTCTTTTTTGGTTATTGGGTTTTTTTTGGCATTTTATTAATTTTATTTCTTTTTTTTTTGATTATTTTCTAAGTTTTTTTATTTACATTCCAAATGATTTCCCCTTTCCCATTTCCTCCCTCCCTGAAAGTCCCATAAGCCCCCTTCCCTCCCTCTGTTCCCCATTCAACCCCCTCTCACTTCTCTGTCCTGGTATTCCCCTACATCCAGTCTTTCCAGGATCAGGGGTCTTTCCTTCCATCTTCTTGGACATCTTTTGATATGTGAATTGTGTTTTGGGTATTCCGAGATTCTGGGTTAATATCAGTGACTGCATACCATGTGTGTTCTTTTGTGATTGGGTTACCTCACTAAGGATGATATTTTCCAATTCTGACCATTTGCCTAGGAATTTCGTGAATTCATTGTTTTTAATTGCAGAGTAGTAATCCATTGTGTAAATATACCACACCTTCTGAATCCATTTCTCGGTTGAGGGACATCTGGGTTCTTTCCAGCTTCTGGCTATTATAAATAAGGCTGCTATGAACATAGTGGAGCATGTGTCCTTTTTCATTTTAAACTGTGAGTACCTGGGGAACATAGCTGCTGTTGCTGTCTGACCTGTAAGAGGACTCAGTAACTCTTTTAGGAAATAGATGGATTTTAGGTATTTAACAATATTTACTGATCAGCATAGGGACCCCCCAACAGTGACATGTTTCTTTTTTTTTTTTTTTTTTTTTTTTGGTTTTTCGAGACAGGGTTTCTCTGTGTAGCCCTGGCTGCCCTGGAACTCACTTTTGAGATCAGGCTGGCCTCGAACTCAGAAATCCTCCTGCCTCTGCCTCCCAAGAGCTGGGATTAAAGGCGTGCGCCACCACCGCCTGGCTAAAGTAATTTGTAAATCTTTTTTGTTTGTTTGGTTGGTTGTTTGTTTTTTTGTTTTCCGAGACAGGGTTTCTCTGTGAGTTACAGATGGTTATGTGTCTCCATGTGGCTGCTGGAAACCTATTGGCTCTCTGTAAAAGCAACAAGTGTTCTTACATGATGCGCTGTCTCTTCACCGCCCCCCCCCCCCGTATTTTAATTATGGGTAGAGGAGCATTTACAAGTAACTTCAGATGTGCACAGGGTTCAAAAGAGAGTACTAAATGAGTTCGAGTCATAGGTAGTTATGAGCTGTCTAACTTCAGGGCTAGGAATCAAACTCTGGTCCTTGGCCCAAGCAGCAGTGTTTGTAGCCACCAAGCTACCTCTGTAACCCTGGGAAGACTGTTTCTAATATAACTGCATGGAACCTGCCCACCTCCTTCTTGTGATCTATTGTCATTGTTGTTGTCGTCATTATGGTTGTTTGCTGTGCTTGGTGGTGGTGGTGGTGCTGTTCCATGGACAGCAAGAGTGATAAGGTATCCTTCACAGATCCTTTTTTTTTTGGTTTTAGGATGCCTGTAAAAGTCCTTTGAATCCTATTCATTTGTTTATACCATTTGCCTACCCACTAGAGGCATAAGCAAGATTCTAGAGCTAATATTGCCTTGTAAATACTGGGAGTTATCATTCTTAAACAGAAAGGTGAAATTAAGGCACAACAACAACAAAACTTAGAACTCTATAACTTCCAGATACTCAATGTTTGTTTGTATAAAAAATATGATCATGAATAAATCATCTCAATTTTCCAAAGAGGTGAAAGGATTTTAGTAAAATCTGAAATCTTGTGGGAGTTCAGGTAAAAATGGCATACTACCAGAAGCCCAGTGTATAGCATAACTAGGAAAGCAAGCTGATCTCCAGTTACAACTAGGCCATGGTGTCTCCTCCCTTCCTCTGGTTTCTGAACCATTAAAATGAGGATTGCAATATGTATCAGATCTTTTGTATCAAAATGGTGAAGTGAACATATTTCTAAATGTATAGCATTTTTGATGGATATTATTTGTCTCCACATTGTTATCTCTCTCCAAACAGCAAAATATCCTCTAAAGATTTGCCTCTAACCTAGCTAAAGAAATATGCCCTGGTTTACCTCTGTCCCTCTGAAGTTGCAAAATTGACTATTAAGGGGACAAGAGTTTCACCCCACAGCCAACTCCCTAAGCTACATTCAAATAAAGGGGAACATGAATTCCCATCTATATCCACCAACCTATCCACACCCACACCCATGTAAGTTTTGAAACCTTGGTTAATATGCAAGGGAAGATTTGTATGAATTAGCAATAGGCACTCTTTTCTGCAGTGATGTTTCCAGTCGCGTGTTACTCTGGGTTCTCCTGATAAATAAAGCCAGGTAGATTGAATAGATGGGATGGATGGATGGATGGATAGGTGAGTAGATGGATGGAGAAATGTAAAGATAGAGAGCCTACACATATAGATTTGTTGTAGAATATAATCAATCACACCAGGTGAGAATACCCAAGAGCTGAACCTGATTGCAGAGAGTCAACAGTATCAACTT